>OY728141.1:295118823-297618823 GCA_963277665.1 Viscum album | reverse complement strand
TAGTTTTTACTATGATTACTTGTCTTTTTATTATATGTAATTTATCCATTATGACTAAAATAATATGTGGCTTATAATACAATATAGAACCACTAATTATAAATATTAAATCCAATTTATAAAATAAAAATACTTACTATGTTTAAAATTAATTTTAATAAAATCTCCGTAACATGTGAAAACATCATTTTAACATTATGTTTTTAATGTTGATTTTATTATTTATGTGTTAATATTGTTACTAAAAATGAAATATTGTGCTATTAAATAACCAAATAATATATTTATAAACATTGAAATATTAGTTGGATCCATATAAATTT
Organism: Viscum album; assembly: GCA_963277665.1. Lineage (NCBI taxonomy): Eukaryota > Viridiplantae > Streptophyta > Magnoliopsida > Santalales > Viscaceae > Viscum > Viscum album. The sequence goes on along the minus strand of OY728141.1, from coordinate 297,618,500 downwards.
TTATTAATATTTAATTACTTAATAAAATATAATTTACTATATAACATCATTAATTCCAATTTTGAAATTAATAATTTAATTTGAATTAAAAATATGAATTGAATTATGAAATTAAAATATTTTATTTTCATAAAAGTTTAAAATTATATATTTATCCTAAAAATTAATGTAACACAATAATTTATTCAATTTATTTTACTTCTAATAATATATTACCATTTATTTTATATTTCATTTAATTAAATAATTAATCCATTAACGTTTCATAAGTATTTAATGAAATTTAATGTTTACAAAGATCAAATATAAATTTAAAAAAATTCAATTAATTCAATTTTTTGAATATTTCTATCCATATTTATTCATATCATTCTTTTGTAGTAATATGTACACAAAATAAAAGATTAAAAATGAGAGGGTAACATTTTTTATTTTGTTTATACAAAAAATTATATTGGACAATATAATTGAAAAGCTTAATAATGTATAAAAAATAGACTAGGGTTATAAGGGTCGAAATATGACCATAGAATAATAATTATAAAAGTGTTTAGGTTGTTTTATCATTTATCTTTTCAGTTCAACCCCGTGATAAACTCTATTTAACCATAACATTCTTAATTTATTTTTATAGTACATCGTATTTTTTAAAAATTTACCATATGATATACTATTAAAAGTTAAGATTCGAAAAATTAAAAAAAAATTATTAGATTATTCTAAAATAATTTGAATCATTAAATCCCAAATTTAACAAATAATCATGATAAAAAACTATTTTCCAAAAAAATAGTCTGATAAGTATCGATAATTTCAAAATTGAAATTCAACATAAAATTTATTGCACTAGAATAAATTTTAAATTATAGAATATAAATGATGAAATTTAAATAAAAAAAAACTTTAATCATAATTTATCAATTAATTTATTCAAAATAGAATACAATTTTTCAATAAACCATTATTTTCAATATTTATTAACCAAATGATTAAATTTAGAAAAATCACAAAAAATTTCCCTAAGATAAATTTAATGTTATATTTTATGAATTTTTATGATCTTATGAAATATATTTTCTGACATTGGCACAAATTAATTTTGAAATATGTGTGCAGGGGATGATGAAACCAAATTTTAGGAAAATACAATTTTTTATAAAACATTTTATTTTTGTATGAATTTTTTGTAATTTTATTTATAATTACTAGATAACAACTGATTTTATTTTATAAATGTTTAAAAAATATATTGAAAATATTTTATTTCTTTAAAATTTATACCCTCTAATTTAATAGTTATGTTATAATGGTAATGTATTAATAAAAAAATTTAAAATTGTATTAGGTTTTCTTTAAACATGGTGTTCTATTTATCACAATCTATCAACTGTATTGAATTTATTTAAAATTAATTATATTACAATGTACTATAGTGTTAAAATCTCCTTGAATATTATCATGTAGTGAAAAATATATAATTGAATAGGATGTTCCCTAATTAGAATAATAAATTTTTACATTCCACCACCTTAAAAAAATTAGCTATAAGAAATTTAATATTGAACTAGATAAAAAAATTCAAAATTTTAAAATACCATGGTTGGAACCCCACATCATAAATAAGGATGGTAAATCATTCTCACTATGAGTGATAAGGGGAAGAAATAAGGTCATATAAATTAACAACAATAATATGATTACATATAATAAAACATATGTGAGATGTAAAGATATTGACGTGGAAGAAAAGGAAAAATAATTACGGAGATCAATTTTTTTCACTGAAAAAAATTATTCATATGATTTATAATATTTAATTACCATTGAGGAAAAAATGTATGATGAGGCGAAGGACCATCATCTCTTCATAAATGAAGTTAATAGGATGAAAATTATGTTTAAATATTCATTCCCTGAAGTTGAATAATTCTTTTAACTTATAGGAAATTAGAATAAGTAGATATACATACATGAAATTTTCTATATCATCTTTTAATCAATTACCACTACAATGTCGTATTTTTATATAATAATTTAGTATTGAAGTTGTATTTTTTTTATTGATGATAAAAGATTACTATTAGTAGGTCATATAATCCATCAAATATTTACATGTACTACATATGATATTTAATAAAATAAAAAAAAATTACATCTCTTATAAAGAAACACATAAATCTAAATATAATCTATTTCAAAAATTGTTTACTTTAATCCCTTTACCAAATATCAATATCCAAATTTAATGACTAAATATTTAAAAGGGATGTTACTAAATTTCCAAAATCCACATAACATTTTATTCCTAAAATATCAATAAGTATCTCTTAATTCCATATAAAAAAATATGAAAATACCTTAATAACTATAAAATATAAATGAAATAATGAATTCTTGAAAAAAAATCTCATGTTGTTAAATATAATCCAAAAATCCAAATAAATAGTAAACTCTAACAAATATAACATAAACCATAAAATCACTAACCATTTTCAAGGACTTTAATAAAATCAAATTTAAATAAATCTATCATTATTTTCAAAATAAATTAAAAAATATTTGTGGGTGTCTTCCCTGAATCAATTTTTTTCAAAAGAAAAAATTTCAACTGAAACACTATTTGCGGTACGATTCAACATTTCTCTTTAGATCAGTATAGAAAACCTTATGTAGTATAATACTTATATTTTTTTGATAATATTATTTATAATATCCTTATACATCATTATTCTTGAACCCAAATAAACAATCATATTAATAACTACAATTTTTCTATATTAAGATCATATGTTTGACCTTGTTCACTTAACTTCTTTTGTGGTCTATTCACTTGATGTTGGTGGAATTATTTTCCATTTTTCCTTGTTTCCATTAATTTTAAAATCATAATATAAATGGTTTATTTATTCCCATTTCTATCAAAATAATCTATAATTTATCTCCACACATATAAGAAATATTCATTCCATTTAAGAAAGCACCATTATGATTCTTTCCATATTTATCACATGTTATAAATCTTTGTTTCCCTACTGCCATATATCTACCTTTTTTTCTACAATAATATTCTTTCTTATTATGCTCATCTAAGCCATATGATATATAGAATTCAATATATGTATTGATACTACATGATAATATGTCCACATATAATGATAATTTTTTATAGACTATATCCATTTGAAATTATTTCTTAATCAAATGAAGGATGTGATAATAATTAGTCTTTGGATTGCATTAATATTTTTAGGTTCCTTTCCTCCCCTAGGTATCAATTTTAAAAAATAATACATTATATTAGATCCTAAAATTATGTACCATATTTTATAATCACAAAACTAGTTAAACACATATGAAAAATAAAAAAATTAAAAACATTATGCTTGTTTAGTCTCATAATCATAAACATGATTTCATATGGAAATTATTCACAGAAAAAACATTTCAAATACATAAAAATAGTTTAAAAATAATTAATCAATGTCATTCTCCACAAGGGTCAATCCATGTATAGAGTAAGCCATGTTATTGTCTACTCGATAATGCTCGAGTCATGCATGTCATGCCATTTTCGATGTTGTTACCCCTAATACAACTTTTCCATAACAGTATCATTATGTAGTATCTTGATAAATAAATATTTATAGTAAAACCACATAATTTACCCTTTCCAAATATTTAATATATGGTCCTATATTTAGGATTAATATGAAACTAAGTCATGTATTTATATTCCTTAATTTGTTTTTTCCTGAATCTACTTCCTTGGGTTTTTAAAAAAAATACTCTAAAAAATGTATGTAACCCAACCCTAATATTTAAAAGATGGTTATTACATTATTATAATTGAAATAGTTACAAGGTATCATATCCTGAATGATCCAATAGTTTAGTAGTCTTTGTAATCAGGATAATAAATTGAATTAGAATGGGGTGATGTAAAATATTTTGTAAGGGTAAGAAATTATATGATTCTGTTAATAAATAAATAATTATATATATTGAATGGTAAATAATTGAAACACATATCATTTCATATCAATTTGGTTAGCACAATATTGTTTGAATGAATAATTATTAAATAATGTCATATATGTAATCATATTAGCTTGAAATTTTCCCATGAATATTCCAACTAATCAAATATTCACATAAAATTCATTTACAAATCATACATCGAGGGAATTAATATTTCGAAACATCTAAATGATTCATTCAAAACCATTATCAAGAAATATTAAACAAGTTTAAAACAATCCATCTAATTTTCCAACTAATTTGTTTCATAAGACCTATCGATTGATCGATGGGATATCAATAACTATTCCACTCCCATCAAATAAAAATACTAATTCATTCCTCAAATTAAATTAATGAAATAAAATCACGATAAACATTATTATTTGAAAACTAGCATAAGAAATTTTAATAATTACCATAATAAAATAAACATTATGAGAACACATCCTCAGTAATATAGTGAATGGTTTTAAAATTTTATATCTACAATTATAAATATAAGAAACCATCTATATAAAGAATAGGGATGATATAAATATAAAATTTAATCATTGGAAGGTATTTACATACAATGGTATAAATTATTGAGGAATAGAAATACCATTATAATGTTAACAAAAATTTGTTTTTTAAAATAACCTTTTCACTTTGAAGATGACATTTTTAAATCTAATTGAACACTGGTTTTTTTTAAATTATTTTTGTTAATAAATAAAACTTTAAAACATTTATTAATCATTACGTAATATTATTACTTTCTTATTGTACTCGTTAAAAATATTTACATTACTCTTTTTTAAAAAAAATAAAAAAGGACTTAATTTGGAAAATAAATGATTATTTCATTTAATTTTTTTTATAAACTACATAAAATGTGTAATAATTTATTTATTAACTAATTTTTTTAATATTAAAATAAAGTATCAATTTTATTGAAAACATGGGTTTTGAAAAAAAAAATGGATTTTCATCCAATGAATGACATAAAATAAGGCTTTCCTAAATATTTGATCTCAATCATTTTATGTATTAATTTGAGGAAAAATAATAAAATTAATAGAAAATATAATTAATTAATTTAGAATATTTAAATATATTGGATTAAGGATAATAATACCAATATTATACTTAAATAGAAACCTAATAATAATTATTCCCGTGAATTGATGAGATCTTTGAATAATCCTTTACAACTTTAGTAAATTCACTATTGTAAGCAACATAAAATCAATAATCATTTAATGAAAAATAAAAAAACATAATAAATAATATATTCCGGATATAACATATAAATTGGGAGGTATATAAACCACAATAAAAAATAAAGGTTGAATATGGTATATGTCTCACAGAAGTATATGTGAGACGAGAAACCCTTACATCAGGTTTGACTTCAATGTAATATTTTTGAACAACATGTATAAAAAATATTGATATTATTAAATATATTATATAACCATAATTCAATATCCCACACCATTTATTATCCATTTATAACATTTTACCACCAAATTTTTACTAATATTTCATTATTTTAATTCGTTCAATTTTTTATTACTGTTTTTTCTCATGGGACTTTTGTAATGAATGATCATGTTTTTGTACAGATGATATAAATCCATAATCTACATAATGATATATTTGTTATAAATATATACTTTATCATTATATAAATCCACATAACCATTCAGGTAAATTGGACATATAATATCAATCACATCGCTTTGTAGAGACGATGGGTAATACGTACAGCTAAACAGTGATATAAGTTCCCTAATATGGGAAAGAGTAAGAATGTGTATGATATATTAATTTAATAGAATATATATAATATCATATATATATATATATATATAATATTAACTTATTTTATCCTTATTTTCATTCAGGAAAAGTGTATGTGAAAAATTAATAACATTTCTTTTTGAGGCGGTGGTCCAACATACACACAAGCGTTATTATAGTATTTTTAACCACATTAATAGTAAGATGTTAAAATTGAAATTAAGATTACTTAATTTTAATTACATAATAAATAATATATATGTTAAAACCATCATTTTATCTAACTATGAGAAGTGTTGAGGGAAAAAGTTTAACATTAGTTCACGAATCGGTTGTCTATAATACATACAATTAATAATTTTATTTCCTATTTGAGGAAGTGGTTATAGGTAAATTTTATTTCATAAAAATAAATCAATGGGTTTATTTGATACTAGTTTTATGATAAAAGAAGTCTCAATTCATAAATTAATGTAGTTAAAGGAGAGTGAAAATGATTAACCTTAGTAAAGTAAATTATATTCTCTTAGAGAAACCTCAATTGTATAGCTTATTAAATACCCTGGGTTTAGTATTTTTGAAATAAAATATGATATTGAATGTGGATAAGTATTATTGGGATGAACTTTAATGGTTTTTAAATCTATATTGATTGATTTTTGTTAATAATTAATGTGCTTGAGTACACTTCTATAATTGTGGAGTGGTGTATCGGTAAATACCAAAAAATTTCCAATATTGAAAGGACTTTCTCATACCATGTAGTAAAAAACTGAAAATTAAATTGTTGGTGGAATTATATTGTCTAGAAACACCCACAACACACACAAAACACATTTTTAACCATGTTGTATATAATATCAATTTTTCATCACTTTTACCACATTAGTTTTTCACTACAGTTACTAGTCTTTTTAACCAAGGTAATTTATACTATAAGACTTAAATAAAATGAGAGTGGTTATATAATTTATACCAAATATTGAAAAACATTTAATAAAATTCATCAAATAAATATTCACTATGTGATAAAAATTAATTGTAATAATAGCACTTATAGTACACAAAATCATCATTTTAACTTATAACCACACAATGTTTTTTCTATTTTCGTGTAATTATTATCCATTTAAAGTCCAAAATGTTAAATTAATGGTTCATATTTTATATTTATAAATAATTAAAAATCCCTTGGTTGATTATATCATGTTTTGGAACTAGAAAAAGTTTAATAAAATATAATTTATAATATAATAACATTTTTTTTAATATTTCCATTATTAAAATTAATTGATTTTAAAAAATAGAATACAAGGATAGAAATCGAATATATATTGTTAAATACTCTATGTATTTATATATTTATCGAATTTTTTTTGAAACTCAGTAATTCATTCAATTTATTTAATATTTAATATTTTTGGAATCATTTATATTGTTTTTCTAGGAAATTAATAATTAAAATGTTACTGTTTCCTAAGAATTTAATGTAAATATATAATTATTAAAAATTAAATATAAATAACCATCATAAATTAATTTCATTTTACTCAAAAATAATTTCATATTCATTTATGAATAAAAATTTTCTATATGGGAATATATTATAGAAACTTAAAAGAAAACTATGAAATTTTAACTATTTCCTTATATAAATTAATATATAGGTTACATTCATTGCAATGTTCCCCAAAAAAACACATAATAGTATATCATGAAGTATTAATAGTGAAGAAGTCCAAAAAATTGACATTTGATATTTTTTTGGGTCATTTTAACACTTTATATTTTCATCTCAACAACAATGTAACCATGGTTCCATTATTACCGTGATAATAAACATTTACATATTTTACAATTCATTTAGAAAAAATATTAATTGTAATTTATTATAAGATTTTAATTTTTCTGATTTTAAATATAGAATTATTTTATCAAATTGATATCTTATTAGAATTCAAATTTAATTTTTAAATTAAACCCATATGCATAATGAAAAGATGTTTTCCAAAAAGAAAATTTTCAAATGTATATAAAATTTTAATATCAATGTTTATTGTGAAATTTATTCCTATGAGATAAATTTTATTAAAAATAATAAATGTTAAATATTTTTCCTTAAACATTTTGTATAAAAATTTAACCATTAATGAATTATTAAAATGGGTCGTTTTAAATTAAAACTATTATTTTCACTGTTTATTTGAAAATGAATCCTTTCAAAAAATTCCAAAAAAATGACCTTAGGATAATTTTTAATTTATAATTAAAAAATGGAAGAAATTATAAAAAAATTATTAAAATTATCAATAATTTATTTTATAAAATGTTTCTAAATCTTGATGAACACACTTTTCTGAGAAATATAGTTATTCAAAAATCATTAATTTTTCTATCAAATGATTTAAAATATATTTTAATTAATTGATAATCATAGAACTCATTTTATGCTTTTTTAACTAAAATAATATTCATATTTTAGTTGGTTTTACTCATTACTCCCAATTTAACTCCAATTTTATTATGTTCAGCTTTAAGTAATAATATTTTAGTAGGGTATCGTGCTTCGTTAATACCTGGTGTTGTGTACATCATAAGTTATTCGAGAAATTGAATTTATTTTTAATGAAATATATAATAAAATCTAATTATTATTATCAATTTTCTAATAGTGTTGTATTGTTTCATATATATTTGTCAAACATTATGTTACTCTTTTAGAATCTCAAGATGTCACACCCACACACACACACACCCACCGAGGTATATATATATTGAATCCATTATTATATTCATAAATAATATGTGGTGATTGAAAATAAATTATATTACGTTGTTTGGCAGTAATACTCATTAATAACAAATTAAGGTTTAATTTTAAATTTTATAGAGAAGGAGATGTATATGGGTTAATTTGTTGTTGAAATAAAAAGAATTATATGGAAGATACCAAGGTTATTATTTAATTATAGGTGATGAAGATTTTATTGAGGGAAAATAATAAATAAATGTAAAACATTATTTTAAAATCTATATATATTCTTTTAAAACCTCATATTATTTACACTTTAATCCCCTTATGGTCAGTATTATTCCAAAAATATGTCATCTGGAACAATAGGGGGATGTGAGGTTGATATTTTGGCAGGTCCTGGCCAAGATAGAGTTTTCAAAATGTGAGAGGAAGAGAGGAGAGATGGTTATCGTTTTTATGTGAGGGGAGGAGTACTATTCAAATTAAATATATTATTATATTAATATCTATTAATTTTCAACACAAATATGAATCAATTTGATATATTTAGAATTTATTATGAGGTGCAGTCTAAATTAACACATAAGAAAATTGGATATATTTTGGTGATTGTTTCACTATTATCACATTTTGACACATGTTAACTATTTTCATGATTACAACAAAATCATAGTTTTTACAGATTATGGGTTAATATATTTACCTTATAAGTAAAAATACCCATAAATAGAAAATTATTTATATATGAACCCTATCTAATTCAATTTTTTGATGGTAATATAATTCTTAAATTAAAAAAATGAAATTTTGTTTATTATATAATATCATTAATGTAATTTTTGGAAGTCCTAATATAATTGTACATTAAATTAACGATGATAACATTGTAATTAGAACATATAAATTTAATAGAAACATTAATTTGTTATATATCTCTATGTAAATAATTGTACACTATAACTCATCCAAACAAATATAATTTTATAATTTCTTAAAATCATGTACAAGACTTTTCTATTACTTTCACAGACACTATTATAGAATTTCAGAAGAATTTTCAATGATTATATCATCACTAATAATTAAAAATAAATTACGAACATATAAATAATTTCATTATTCTCAAAATTTAATTTCATATTCACTAAAAACATATTATTATCCTTATGTGATCATATGAGTGAAATTAAAATTCAAGGGAGTTTCATTTTTAATTCTTTCATACATAAAATAATACATGTGGCATTCCAAATGTGAAAAGGTACCAAATTTCCATAAATTAGAATATTTGATGAGGATAGTGTAAATACATTAATCTAATATATTAATGGAATTTTTAAGTGTTATATATCATCATCAACATTTAATTATTAAATATAATTACTCAATTTACTCTTACCGTGGTGACAAATATTTTTCATGTTTTTTATTTATCGTGTACAAAAATAAAAAGGTTAAATTTACCAAATTTAATTTATTATTATTTTTAATATAGAATATATTTTATCAAATATAATTTATAAAAGTTTAATAATATAATTTAATGGTAATATCATAAAACATGATGAAAGGTCACATCAAAAATTATCTTCATAATGAATAATGTTATTAAATTCAAGAATAAAATTAATTCAAATGATATTAATTGGATTATTAATAAAAAATGTACTCTTTTTTCTACTAAACAATTTTAAAATACTAGGTTTCTTTTTAATTTCCCGGTATAAAAAAATATATGTAAACAAATATTTTTTCATTATTCATTGAAAAATAATCTTTTGAAAAATATCATTAAATAAATTCTTAAGATAATTATAATATTATTATTTAAAAAATAATATCTTTTTTATCAAATACTATTACTAATAATGTTATAAATTATTTATAATATTTTTATATAAGAATTAATAAAAACCAATATTGAAGAAAACTTTTTTTTGAATAAAAATAATTACTAAAAATTAGGAGTATATTTTTTAATAAATAATGAATTAATTATTATATAGTTATAAAATAATATATTTATCTTAATTTGATTACATCTATTAATATATCTTAATTCAATCACTATTATGTTATGGAAATAATTATTTAATAATATCTAAGGTTTTGATTAAATATAACTATGTGTATTGGACAAACTATCAAATAAAATATTTATATTAAAATATCATACTATCATTATAACATCCTAGAGCATACACTCTTATATCCATTTCAAAAATAAAAAACATTACATTTTCATCTTTGATACCAATAATTGGGACCCGTTTTTTCCATCCAAACAGTAATACATCAAAAGGAAAAATATGATCACATAAATTATCAAGGAACATCTAGGTTTAGCATTTTATAGAATTATGAAAAAATACAACATATGAAATACCATTGTCATTAAATGATAATTTATTCCAGTTAATATTTCTTTTCATATTTAAAAATAATTCACCATCATCATCCTTACAAAAATCATTATAAATATACATCATTGAAGATCGTTTCATGATAGAATGGGAAAAAATAAACATATGAAGGATGATATGAAATGCTATGTAAGGGTAACCATAATCATTTAAAAGTGAATTTCATCCTTAACCATAGTAATAACATAATTTTATAATAAATAATTAAGAGTGCATTATGTAATCATAAAATAACACATATCCCTAATTGATTGAATCATCATTCATTAAAAATGGAATATGGCTATAAGAAAAGGAAGAGTCTTCAGAATCAATAATCATGAGTAATATAATATTAATCATGATCAAAGGAATCACTAAAATCTCATAGAAGGAATATATAATACATTTTGGTAACTTATAACATCTAGTCCATATAAAACATAAAAAACCACTATATAAACCTTAAAATGTAAAACCTATATATTCATCATCAAATATAATTATCCCAAAATGTAATAATTACCTAATTTATTTGATTTCTATCTAGACAAACACATTGTTCAAGCTTTGTTTGGAACACCTGATGCAATCTGGGTAAACCCATCATATAACCATTAACGGGCTCAGCCAATGCTATCTTGGCACAACCATTTCATATAATGTCTAATAATGAAAAACAAATTAAATATAGAATATAAATCCTTATAAATCTATAATTACCAAAATTAATCCTTTCAAAACAATATTATTCAATGAAAATTAAATGGGCTACATAATAATCTCCTTGAAACATGATTAACCTATAGAAAAAAATGAGTTCAATAACATTCTCATTGAAATAGGATTAAAACATGGAAAAGAAATGGGTTCTTTAAAAATCTTCATGAAACTTTTTTAACCCAGTGAAAATAAATGATACCAATAAATATATATTTGAATCATTATTTATCCATCCAGAGAAATAATGTGGGTGGATCGAATACAAAATATCCCTAGTAGATCAAAACTAACAATAAGTTTTATAGACATTGATAAATTATATTAAAATTAGAATATCATTAATTAAATTACAATGAAAATATCATATTTCATTGTTAAAATCAAATTTTGAACTAAAAATTCCAAATATATTTTTAAATACATTTTCATTGAAAATAGACCAGGAATCATATAAAGGATTCCGTAAAAATTATTTGAAATATTTCTTGAGGAAAATAACCTTATGAAATTATTAAACACATTTTAAATGAAAATTCATTTTGAGAATGATTTTCATTAAAAAAAATTTTAAATCATATAAAGGAGTCCAAACAATATTGTTTTTGAAATTGGGAAATTATGTTCATAATGTACACATTAATGAAAACATTCACTTATATTTTTTGTTATAAAACAAATGAGTATTGTTTTAAAAAATAATATAGATTCCTTTCTAAAAAATCATTAAAATGTACAAAAAATTATAAATATATTATTTTACATATTATTTTAAAATGATCAAAACATTTGTGGAAATATATTTCATAAATATGTTTCTTGAAAAAAAAAAATTGATCAAAATTATAAATAAAAAATATTTTTCATAATAAAATATGAATTATTTTTATGTAAAATATAGTGTAAATATGGTAATCAAACATTAAAATTTCATGATTAACCGTATAAGAATATAATTATTGATCACTATGGAGTGACAGACAATAATATTTCATCATTGTAGTGCTAGTCATAATCAATCCTGATAAACAATAATATTGTTCCATTATATTCATTCAAATTTGGTAACGTTAAATTACAAGACTAATGATAATATAATATTAAATGAAGCTTAAAATATCATGATAAAAAATAAATTAATGATTTTATATGTCAAAGGGGATGTATATAAGCCTTATAAATGGAGATATGTGCATAACACGACACAAGTCTCAAATAATGAAAATGGATAAAAAACCCGTACCGCTTTAGAAATAAGCTTGAATCGTAATACCATATTAATAATAAAATAAAATAAAACATTAAATTTCATGAATGTAGTATGATTCATGAAATAAAATGTATAATGGGAAATAAATACACCAAAAAATAAATGACTGTTCTATATGCAACTATATACCCAAAATAAAAGATAAACATGAAATCCATAACAAAGATCATAGTTTTAATATATTGATAAATAAGTGATTTAATATATACGTATAAAATATAAATCCACATAAAAAGTGAAGATAAAATATGAAATAATTAGAAGAAAATGCCAACATAATCTAAGCATGTGATAATTTTGGATAAAGAATTTTAACACAATGAATTGTAACTGAGTTAAGTAATCCCTTACCTCATTATTACTTTTGGATGAAAGTGAATTAACCTCATGTATAGTGGTATTAAAAATTTAATTAACTTATTTAAGACTAAATTCAATTTTTATAATATCACATGTTATCCTTTTATGACATCTTATAATCAGTACATTGTTAGTATTTTATTATTTTGGTTGTTTGAGGTGTTAATTTCCTTATTATCTCATTTGTTTATTGTTATGAATGTTATAATTTGTGTGCATATAATATAATCATATCTTCTCCATAATTATAACAAATAAACAATTAAAATAATTTTAAAACATTTACATTTTAAATAATAATTATGAAATATGGTTTTGAAAAATTATGAATGTCATGATGATAGAGATGGTAAGTCATACGTACACATGAGTAATTGTTCCTTTTTTAAATGATTGTTATGAAAATGAGATAAGTAATATTTTTCTTTATATAATTCTCATATTATCATAAATAAATTTTTATATACTTATATATATTTAAATATCATTGATTTGTTATTTTCTTTTTAAATGATAGATTATAACATCCCATGATTTTAAAAGGAGACAATATGTCCAATAGAATACATAATATGCCACATAGAACATACACAACCAATTGAATATTATTATGATACAATATAACCTAGATATTAAAAAGGAAATAATGAATACTATTTTTTAATTTATGGATATATTTATTAAACATGTATATAATTAACTCTCATGTGAACAATTATTTATAAATGAAAATAAACCCCTTTTAAATAAAAAGAAAATATTTATCTGAAAAACTATTTAAAAGAAAATATGTGAGTTTATAAAATTTTAAAATCGCTATTGATGGTTTTAATAAATGAAATATATAGGTAATATTTTTAATTTCTTATTTCAAATTCATATTATTTTCTTTATTGACATGGTATAATATGAATTTTTTATATTAAAAGTATTATTTTTTAAAAAAATGTAGTTTTACAGTCTTTTGATGGAGAATTGATTTTAAATAACGTTTTTGTCACATTTATATGTTATATTTGACAAAATAAACATATAATTTTGAATAGGGACATAAAATTTTACTTTGGTTGAATTTTTTGTATTTTTCTGATTACATTCATATTTTAATGAATAATTAAAATTATGAAATTTTAATTCAGAACATCTTTTTCTTCTAATATATTGGGATTTCTAGATTATAATTTAAATTTGGTTCAATTTTTAATTATATTTTTTTATAATTTAACCCATGTTTGTATATTGGATGTAATTTTGCATTGAAATTAGATATAGATGCATGTCAATATTTTAATGGGATTTACATTTAAAAAACCCATTTTTAATTTTTCAAAACATGGATTATTTTTGAATTAATTACTAAAACATATGTGTTTTCGATTTGGAAAAAAATAGATTTTTAATTTATAATCATATGTACCTAATTATTTAAATAGGACCCTTTTATTTTTGAACATTATTAATAGTATATTTGGTATTAAATTTTATTACATCTGCTAAAGGTAAATAGTGTAATTAAAGACAATTTTTTAATAATAGAAAACTACCATATCATGTGTTATAATTTCATTTTATCAGTGTATACCAAATATTAAAATCCTTTCCGGTATTTAAGGACCAATTGAAGCCACATGGATTTGATTATGACACATATAAACATTTTATTCAAAATAAATACCAAGATGCCATAATCTTGACTCTCGTAACTAAAATAATTTTAATATGAGGTTATAAAAGAGTTCATTCAGCTAAAAAAAATTAAAAAGATAAAAATATTATATTCATCATGGTATTTTATTTTTAATTTTTAGTAAATAAATAATTAATCTAAATTATTACACAATAATGATGTATTGATTTCTTAATTAGTGATATAATCAAATAAAAGATATTTAAATATTAAAATAAATATTATATGACATAATTTATTCCATCCACGAATTTTATGGAAATTTTTACATGTTTTTGATGATTTAATGGATTTGGTTAAAACATATCTTTTTGTTATGATATTTAGTAACAACCAACTAATGAATACTGTAAAACATTACATTATTTGTATTTTAAAATAAAAAATATTTCATTATATGATTTTAACTTACTTAAAATATAATATTATTACAAATGGTTAGGATAAGCCCTATTATATTCTAAATGACAGATTCTTTATATTTTTTAGCATGATTTGTAATTAAATTAACCCACAATGTGTAAATAACATGATATCATAGTAAGATTAAGAAGGGTAAAGTAACTGTTAAAACAAAATTATAAGGATTTAATAATATTCCAAACATGTTTAATTTTAATTTAATGATGGTGATTCTACCTATAATCATATAATATTATAATTAAATGATTTTATTACCATCTCTTCCCAAAATTTAATTTATATTAATTCAATATTTTAAGAATTTCCACGGATGACACTCCCATTCAATATAAATAGTTCTCACTATTCTATAATAATTACATTTTCAAAGCATTTTGGTAATCCAATATCTTCCTAAAAACATTATAGATACTGTACCCCAGTTTTTGAGACTTTATTTTCAGCAGAACACCCTATTTATTGGTGTTATGGTTTTCTTTAAATGTGAGCATCTGAAGAAGTGGTGTAATTTTTTAAGTATTTCTATTGTATTATTTACTAAACAACATTAAAATTTTATTCACCCATAGAAGAATAAGAATCAGTTATACTCAATATAATATGGAATTATTAAGTTAATATCAACACAAGAATCCATCTCAAATTTTATTAAATGGGAAATGATGTTTTCGTTCGTGCATACGACATGCAACCTTATCTTGAACTGATATTGTTTGTTTTTCATTACCATATTTAAAGAATAGTTATAATGACTGAATTAATATTCATATGTGATATTAATGAAATATTAATCATTATAATATAATAATATATAAATTACATTATTACATTCCATGGACATAAAAATGATATTCTTGTTCATTCGTATGTGTGAACTATCACCTCTACGATGTGATGGGTTTCATTTTTACTCACCATCCAACCTTTTTTATATATATAAGAGTAAATAAATGATTAATATTATATTAATTATTTTATGATTATTATGGAAAAATAAAATAGTATTTACCTTTTTTCTATAACAGTCAATGAAGAACAAAGACGTTATATGTGGGTACATACGGCTTACCATCTCCATGTTTATAAAAATGTCATTTATCATACACTAAATGAATAGTTTTATATTATAAGTACAATTAATTTATAATCACTATTATTATGTGGTCAATGTCATCATGGAGATGATGGACTTATGAACACATGGGATATTTACATCAAGCCACGTTAATTTTCTACTCAAGAACTGAATATCAACATAATACGTGATGTGAACATAAATAATTAAGTAATTATTATGACGTGATAATAGTCATATAAAAGAAAAATGAAATTATAATGGTTATTATGAAAATAAGAAACAAACAAATATTATTATTTGGGAAGTTAATATCTTACATGATGAGTTAGACGTAGAAAAGTAGAGTTTGTCTCGATCTCATTTCCATGAGGCATATTTTGACATTATACCCCACCTTCTTTTAAACAGTGTATAATATTTTTCTTTGAATTTTAATTTCATTCAATGGTTTCCAAAAGGGATTATTTCTAACAAAGCGCTTTATTAAATGAAAAAAAACTAATTCTCTTTTATATACGTGGCGATAAAGACCTTTATGACACCTTGACCATTATTCGATATTCGGCTTCCTCTAAAAGAAATAATGTTTTAAAATAAAAATAAATACCATATTCCATTTTCATGTATTTTTTTGTAGAAAATGATTTTGTGAATGGATTTATTATATCAATATATTTAAATTATATCACATGATTCAATGTTGAAATGTTACTTTTTTTTATATATATGATTTATGGTTCGTGCTAATGTTTGGGTTCTTGGGAACTGATTATATATATGATAGGTTACATGATAAATTGAGGGTGGGTGAGCCTATGATAGCTCTATAATTCATTGAGTAATGAGACAAAGTCAAACAACAAGGTTTCTACAAAGAGATTTAGGGAATTTGTTGTGATAGGTATTGCAAACGTAAAAATGAATGATACTCCCTACATAGTTGTGATATCTACAGTGTAAGTATGATATGGATGCCAAGATTTAACATTATGATTTATTATTTATATGAGATTTTCATGGATATTATGATTTAATGAGGTATGTTAAAGATCTTATGATTTACATGTGAAAATTATGATTTCCTGAGTTTGAAATATTAATTGACTAATAGTTTAATTTCTTATTTTATATCCCTCACTGAGATTTTGTGTGATCATCTGATGTTACAGAAATGTTTTCCATGGGGTTTAAGGATGTGTATGGGAAATGAAGAATTAATGAAGATTTTTATAAGGAATACAAAATCATCTTTACTTTGAATTTTTTATATTATAGAAGAAATGGATTCTATTTTAGGTTCATAAACTATGTATGATATAGTTATGATCTAGTTCTCTAAAAAAATACACGTATAATGATCCTCAATGTGAATTCATAACTAAATCATTATTGTGAAACATTTAAGGATGGGAATTTATAGTTTGTATTAGATGTCAGAATATATATCTTAATAAGGTAAGATGTTATCTAGGTATAGGTTAGTGATCTTTTACAAACAATAGGGTTATTATGATAAAAAAAATTAGAGGATTATGCTATTTTAGGTAAATTTAATAAAGACCTAAATCAACAGAGATATAAAGAGGTTGATGGATTTGAGTATTATAAAAATTTTAGTTTATAATATTTTCTGTAAATTGTATTCAACTTATAATAATTTTTTTCACCATTATGTGATGTTCATTTCACTAGATTAATATTGTTTTTCAAGATGGAAGAAAAAAGATCTTACACAACATTCTTATCCCTCCCCGATGAATTGATCATCAATATTATCTCAAAAGGTTTTTTGAATTATTTTGATAGCTTCTTAAGTATTAAAATCTCATGTAAGAAATTTATTGAGTTATCCAACACCTACCTATTTATAAAACAATTTAATTGGTCTTGTTATCTTTTTCATATGATTTCATGATCTCAACTTATCCAAATCCAGCAAAAAGTGATATTACAGAAGTGGGGTGACCTTTAAAATTTTTAATGTTAGGCATCATGCCGAATGAGAAAGGGAACACCCTACTGATCTTGATATCTACATTATAAGTATGATTTATTTTCATATATTTAAATAATTAAACATTATTATATTAATATTTATAAATAATGAGGATATTTTATCTGTAAGAATGATCTATTGAAAAATAAGGTGGAAATTCTTTTTTAATAGATTATGAATAACGATGAATGATTTAGATTCCCACTTATAAAGGATTGAAGATTTATGGTAGAATTAAGGATGAAGAAATGATCAAAAGTTCTAGTACTCTTTTGGTTGTTTGAGTACTTTTTGCAGATTATAATTGATTTTGAGTTTTCCTTATATTTTCATTAAAATGTTATTTTAGGAAGAATAATTTTTTGGTGACATGTTATGGACATCATTTATGGTTTGTATGATCTTTGATTTTTGAGGTAATTATGGGTTATTACATTTTAGGATTCAGAATGAAAATAAAGAGATACAAATTGAGGTTACAACAATATATGGTTATTTTTTAAAACATTATCTATAGTTTTTAAAAGTTAGAAGAATTATATAGTTTTAGAGAAAATTACAACCCACAAGATAGTTGATATCATGTTTCTTCCTGTAAGGCTGTGGTGATTGAATACACAATTGTTGTGAGGCAAGGGTACATCACTTACCTCTGTCCGATATGAAGTACATAGTTTATATGAATTTATTTTTTTTAAATGTGTTGATGGAAAAATAATAAGTTTATTTTGTGAATATATGTTTTATGAAATAGATATATTTTGTATTGGAAAATTATTTGGGGATTTTGTAATAAATGTTTTTTTGGAAGTCATTCACTATTATGGGAACCCAATATTCCAATGGAAAATAGAATACTCTGGTATTTGTTTTGTGGAATAATTATTGAATTTTATATAAGAAAAATTTATATTTTTATTGTGTACCTATGAGGAATTAATTTATTTATTATCATTATTAACCTATCCTTGATAATATGTGATTATGAAATTACTTTTTGTTATGAGACAATAAGAGTGATTTATGGAGATAAATGTTAAAAAATATATTGGAAGACTATGTGATCAAATCCTTCTTAATTTTTTGTCTCAATATGAGTTTGGATTATATGAGAAATTTTATGTAAAGACTGTCATTGAATGGTCTGTGTTAAAATATTGAAATTATAGTTGAATTTCAGAGATTAAATATAGCTTTTATTTATAAAATGGTTTATTATTCTTAGTGAATTATAATATAAAATCTACATTGATATTAGTTAATATTATATGATAATAGAAATCGTTATTTAATATTTTGTGGATTAATAAGTTGATTCATCTTGAATACAAATCATTTGGAGGAAAAGATGATTTTGTAGTGGAATTTGATTAATAAAGAGATCTCTAAATGCATGTTACTCTCTTTCCATATGTTCTTATTTTGTGTATTAATATAATTCTAAAACTTTATGAGAAGTATTATTAACCAAAAATGATTTTGGTTTACATTTCTTACAATGAAATCAATGACCTATTGATCAATAACAAAATTATTGTTTTTTGATTGTTAAGTTTCTTCAAATCCTGATTTCTATCACTCTCCATTAGAACATGACAGTTATTTTTTATCCAAATACATGTTTTCCAATAGGGAATTCTAGTACGTGCTATCTCAGTTGACCTTCGTACCTACTTTTAATTATTTTAATGAGGATGTTTTGAAAAAAAAATCTGATGTGGGATTTAAATAAATTTTTTTTGAAAATATTTTCCTTAGTTACCGACCTGAAATTAAAATTATGAGGAAGTAATATCCATGGAGGTGGATAATATAACATCTTGAGTTTTCAAATGGGGATAATATGTTTCATTGCATATATAATACACCACATTGAACTGAAGCAAACAAAAAAAATATTTTTATGATACATTTTAACCTAACTGTTAAAATAGAGGGAAAGACAAATATTAATTAACTTATGAAAATATTTTTTACCCTTTTATATAATTAATTTCTTTGTGAATAATTATTTATAAATGAGAATAAAACCGATTTTAATTAAAAGTACATGTTTTTTCTGGAAAACTATATAAATGAAAAATAAAGATTTTATAAAATAGTAAAACGACAGGTCATGGATGTTATTAGTGAAATATATATGTAATATATTTAATTTGACATTTAAAATGCATCATATATTTTTTCTAGATATTAGAAATGATAACATTATGTTTTTTCAAATAAAAAACTATTTTTAAAAAAAAAAGTGTTTAACCGCTTTTGATTGTGAACTCCTTTTTAAATCTAGTTTCTTACATTTTTATATATGATATATTAAAAAATTAAATTATTATATCGAATCGGGACATAAAATTTTACATTCATTTAATTTTTGAAATTTTTCTGACATCATTCATATTTTAAAGAATAATGAAAAATACCGCATTTTAATTAAAAACATATTTTTCATATTACTTAATGATACTGTTAGATTATCATTTTAATTGGTTCTAATGTTAAATGAGAGTTTTTTATTCATTCAACCCAATTTTTGTAGTTGATGTTAATTTTACATTGAAATTAGATATAAACACACATTAATATTTTCATGGTTTTTAAATTATAAAACCATGTTTTCTCTTTTTGACAAGAGATGTTATTTTTAGATTAATTACTAGAAATTCATTATTTTGAATTTGAAAAATTGGATTTCATATTGGTAATAATTATCTCAAAATTATTTATATAATTCCACTTTATTTTTTTAATAATTTTGATAGTAACTTTGGTATCATATTTTATTACAACAAATAAAGAAAAATCAATTAATTAAAGTTAAAAATAATATTACAATAATATAAAACTACCCTAAAACATGTATTAATTTTATTGGATGAGTGTATCATGAACATGAAACAATTTGGGAATATTTTAAGACATCCTGGAGCCACTTGGATGTGATTATGACCCGTATATACGATTTATTTAAAAAAATATGAAGATGTCATAATCATGTCTCCAATTAATACTTTTTTTAATATGGTGTTATAAAAGTTATCTATTTGACTAAAAATAGTAATTTAAAAGACCAATTTATTACTTAAATTATGGTGATTTATTTATAATATCTAAGAAATAATTAATTAAAATAAATGGTGACACAATTATGATGTAGTAAATTACTAATTAATGAAAAAACCAAATAAATTATATTATATATATTAAAATAAATATTATATGACATAATTTTTTACATACAAATTATTTTTGTTCAATTTTTACATTTTTATGATTATTTAAAAGAGTTTGATCAATCTTACCATGTCATAATCATATTTGATAAAATTCAACTAATGAATAGTTTCAAAATAGACAGTGTTGGTTTTTTAAAATACAAAATAATTTATTAAATGATATTAAATTATTTAAAATATAAAATTCTTACAAATTTTTAGTTGAGGTACTAATATGTCTTTAATTACACTTTTATTGGGATTTTTCATAATTTGGTAATTACATTGACCCACAAATTTTAAATAATGTTATATTATAGTAAGATTAAACATGTTAAAATAATGGTTGAAACAAAAAGATAATGATTAACAAATATAAAAAAACATTTCTAATTCTAATTGGATGATGTTTATTCGACCAAAAATCATCTTATTTTTGAAATAAATAATTTTGAGATCATTTGGAATAAATATTGAATTAATATTTACTTAATATTTTATGTGTTTCCAAGGGTCCTCCTCCCATCTCTTATAAAAAGGTACCCACTATTCATTATGAATCACACATCTAAAGAAATTTGTCTGAAATTATCTTCCCCAAACTCATCCATGAATATTTCCCCAATTCTTGAGGCCTTGGTTTAGTTAGAGCATCCTTATTATATGTGATAATAAGTACATCGAAGGTTATCAAATGAAGAAGATGCATCATTTTCATTAAGAATTTCTATTTTATTTTTTCTTCCACTATATAAAAATAAAATCAACCTATGATAAAATAATAACTCCATTATACTCAATAAACTATAATTTTATTATTTGAATTTCTTCACTTTATTCAATCTCTAATTTCATTAAATGGGAAATGAACATTTTGTTCATGTGTACGACAGACTACATCCTCACGAACCTATATAGTTTTTTTTCATTATTACCATTAAATAAAAGTTATAATTATAGAATTAATGTTAATATATGATATCCATGATAGATTAATCATTATAAGAATATAATATATAAATTACATTCTTACATTCCATGGACACAAAAATTATAACATCGTTCAAGCGTACATGTGAATTATCACCTCCACAAAGAGATGTGATTCGTTATTACTCACTACACAACATGTATTCTATATATAATTATAATTAAATTATTAATATGATATTAGTGATGTTATTATCATTCTGGAAAGATAAAACAGTACTTACAATTTTTCATAAAGATCAATGAAATATATTGATGTTACTCATGTGTACGTACAATTTACCATCTCCATGGTTATAACTTTGTTCATTGCTCATATGAAAAATTAATATTTTGATTTAAAATTTATAGTTGATGTATAAAATTGATTATTATGCCATGAATTCTTTTTTGAGATTATGTATTTTTGAAGAGATGGACTATTATCATCAATCCAAGTTCATTCTCAACTCAGTTACCGAATATCATTAGGACACCTGATGTGAACATAAATAATTAAGTAATTTTTATGAAATTGTAATAGTAATATAAGAATAATAATGAACCTTATAAACATTATTAATAATGTAAATAATTAACTGATGATTATTATTTATGAAGTTAATGATTAAACCTGATAAGTCAGACTTAAGGTAAGGGACTTCATCTCAATCTCCTTTCATTGAGGAATATTTTAACATTATACAATGCCTTCATTTATATGATGCATAATAAACTCCATTGAATTTTAATTGTTTTTAATGGATTTTAAAAGGAATATTTTTTTACAATGGGTTTTACAAAACATCAAAATGAAGGTTTTTTAATGTACATGGCTATAATGACCATTCTCCCAATATAGCCATTATTTAATATCTGGCCTCCTAAACAATCATTAATGTTTTTAATGAAAAATAAATAAAATACTCCCTTTTAATTTATTTTGGTATATAAAATATTTTTGGTAAACGATTGATTATTTAAATATCATGAATAGATATATTGTGATTGCAATGTGAAAATGTTATTTTTCATTATGCATAATGTATCTGTTATTATATTGTTTTGGTTCTTGGAAGTTACTTTTTTATACTGGTGGTTTTGAAATAAATTGAGGGATTCTTATCCCATGATATATCTCTAATTCATTGGGTAATGATAAAGAGTTAAATAATAAGTTTTCTCTTAGGATATTTTTGGAATATGCTGCGATGGGTATTCATAACGTAACCACGAAGGTTACTCCCTGTGTAGATATGAATTCTACAATGTAAGTATTATATGGATTCTACAAGTTACCTTTATGATTTATGATTTCTATGAGTTTTCATGAAACTTATAATTTTTGAGGTTTCTTAATGAGCTTATATTTTATTGGTGAAAAGAATGATTTCATTACTTTAAAATATTAATGGAATAACAGTTTCATTCCTTATTTTATATCCCTTTCAAATATTTTTGTTCTCATCCACTGTTTTTGAAATTCCTTCCTAGGGATTTATTATTGGTAATATAATTGAATAATACAATAATATTTATATCATAAAAAACATATCTTGTTAACGTTTAAATGTTTTATATGATGGAAGAAATGGATATTATTAAAGTTGTATACAATCTGTATGTAATAGTTATGGCTTTATTCTATAAGACAGTAAACATGAAATGATTCTAAATTATAATTATTGTCTACAATCAATATTATTCAATGTTTATGGTTTATTCATTATGGGGATTAACATCGCTCTGTGAAGGTGGTAGACCACATGTACATGAACGACATTATAATCTTTCGTTGAGTTAAATGAAATGATAGAAAATGTTATATTACCCTTTTCGAATGATATATATTTCAGAAATGTATTAATTATTTCATTTATATTATATATTTATTTAATTTACTTATATTATGTTACATTTTAGTGTTTATGAAAATGAATCACATCGCTACATGATGTAGTTGTCTGTTGTATACTCGAGAAATGTTATCATGTCCCCTATGGAATATAGAGTAAAAAAATTATATATGATATAATAACAATTGGGTTATAATTATGTTATAAATATCATATATATATACTTTATAACAATAAATATACCAAACCTTTATATATAGTTAATGAAAAATGAATGGAATTTATTCGCGAGGAGGAAGCCCAATGTACCCATAAATGATGATTTTTAAACACATTTGATGGAAGATGATATTGAATTATGTAACTAAATTATTATAATAAAATATATGTATATAGAATATAATGATTTTTTAAACTATATGTTTATAAGAAATGATGGAGGTTGAGGGATAAATAAAATTAAAAGGCACATTGAAGAACATTACATAGTCAATGGGTATCCCCTTTTATTTTGTACCAAAACAATTCATAGTCTGGATGTAAGCCCAAAAAATGACTCATGGATGATATTATTGGTTTTTGGAAGTGGTATATGGAGGTATTAGCCTATCAAATGGGTTTTAATTGGATAAAGATAAGAATATATGGGGTATCCATTTAAAAGTGTGGTGAGTGGCACACTAGTAATCTTTTGAAATAAATGAATTACACCCACATTTATTTCATATAAGAAGGATCCATTGATTCAAAATTATATATCTAATAAATTATTAGTACTATTTATATATATATAAAAAATTTAGTCAATTTTCTATGTCATATTGACCTTTATCAATCTGTTTAACACCAATTTTATTAAATTTTTACCTTAATTGTGGTAATTAATATTTAATATTTTCACAATTCATTTTGGGGAAATATATGTTTACCTCATTATATAAAATAAATTTTTATCATCAAAAATTCATAATAAATTTTACCATATTATTTTCACACAACTAGATAAGGATAATTTAAAATTAATCAAATTGAAAAAATGATAAATCTAGTTTTCCAAAAGAAAATGTTCAATAGTTTTCAAAGATTTCATATTACATAAAAATAATAAATTGGCCAAATAAGATAAAATAGATTAATATATATATTATGGAACCCATTTTACATTATAAAAATTATAATATAATTTCTCTTTTTAAATATTTTAAACCAACATTCAATTTTCAATTAAAATTTAGTATTTATCACTATTCATCAAAAATTTAATAATTTTTGAAAATTTTATTAAATTCACCCTAATAAAATAACTAAATTATTATTTCAAGGAATAATTTTAATTTTTTAATAAATTTTCTAATTTTTTCAACACATGAATTTAAAACATCACATGGAGACACTTTGAAAAAGGTGGTTTTCGATAAGTGTATTTTAAGTAGTAGATGATTTTATATAAAATCGTTGTCTAATAATAAAAATTTAAAAAATAAAATTTAAAATATATTTAAATATGATATTTAAATATATCATTAACCATTTCCAATAAATTATTATTCTAATTATTTAAATCAAAGAAACATTATGAGTATTAAAACAGTATTCAAAACAAACAAATTTTTAAACCAAAAAAATTATGGTAAAATAAAATTTATTTTTGATTAGAAATCAGTTATTGTAGAAAAACATAACTCAATATTTATTGTTTCACTTAATGGGTTCATTAAATTACATAATTATCTAAAATTAAATGTTAGTTTTACAAAAATAATTATTTTTAAATATTCACTAAATAAATCTTTATTTTCAAAAAATATATAAAATTTCACTTAATGTATATTTTCATATTTAGATTCAAAAAATGAATTTAATTTTATAAAATAATTTTTATAATTTTTTCAAAAACTAATTATAATTTTTTCATGAAATATAATAAAAATCATTTTTTTGAAGAAAATATAATTCTGAAGAATAAAATCACATCACTAAAAATGATAGATTATTTAAAAAATATTTAACTATCAGTTCTATTGAGTAAGAAATTTATATATATTTATGTATTTCATATTTTTAATAATAATATTTGTACACACCAACTTAACATTTATGTTATAAGAGTTATAAATATCATAGTGGATTAATATTGGTGTCATATATTGAATATTCTATAAATCTGAAAAACCTCATGATTGCATGTACACAAATCTATTAAAGAAAATATATTTGTTTAAAAAAATTATATTGTAAAACCTTGGGGTGTTACATCTATATATTTACTAAAGTTGGCCTATTACTACCTCGTGTCACTCCTACAATATCTTCATCCACTGACTCGTATCTGAAAAACCTCATAGCATCACATTACCCTCCCTCCCCATCACGATTTTCCTCCTCTACTACCTCTATTGCAAACCCTCTGTAGATATACCTTCTTCATCATATTGTGACTCCACCAAAATCAGTATATCAACTCAAAACAATTATGCCTCATCTTGCTACTACATCTTCCACTCTTCCAATATCCACCTAGGCTCCTTCCCTACATCATCTTCATGTCTAAAGATCTCTTCCCCATCGCAACATTAAGATTCCCATTCACCAGTTCGAAAAGCTCCACCATTTTCAGTTCATCATCATCAATCATATTCACCAAGAATGTTCTCCAAAATCTATAGCCTACACTAACTATCTACATACAGCCTCCACCTCTTCAGATATCCGAAAAAAGGGTTATAGAACCTACTATATATGGTGTCCAAAATCTGCATCATTGATTGAGTGAAACAAGAATGTCCTCCTAATTCCATAACATATTTAACCCTTATACATTATTTTGTTCCATGATATGTGGGCGGAAACTTCATTAGTGATATAACATAGTCTTTCGATGCATTCTATAACCACTATCCTTTGGATTCTTTCTTATAACCCATTAACTCATCTGCATTTTATATTCTCTACTGAAAAAACCATTTTCCTTCGTTTTTTCTTTAGTTATTCTAAAATAATTTATATTTATCCACGATGTGTTTTCATCTGAGATGTTTCATGGTTTCATTTTGTTGAATTATTTATAAATAGATGAGAGAGATCATAAATTATATCAATACAACTCAACCAGAGACTGTGGTGTTGTTCATGGTAGTTGCTTAGGCAAGCCTTTCGATGAATGCTTGATTTAAATCATAGAAAAGACATGTTGTTTTGTGATTATTATTTTTTAAAATATATTTCAACTAGAGAATCAATTTTTTGGACAAATATTTTTTTTGTAGTGTATAAGTTCAATAGTTTGTATGTACATGAAAAATAAAAATAATCTTCACTATATAAGTTTAGGTACATGAATACCTTTTTAGATCATGTATTAACATTTTTAATTCATGAAAACCATCCATCTAAATGAATTGATTTTATATATTTCTTAAAATATAATCAAATTTATGTATTCTACATCATAATTTAACACTTAGTTCTTGAGAATACATAAAGTAATTCAATCAGATAACTGCACATTGATTGTATATTGATGGCTATATTGGTTTATACTATGATAAATTTTCCAAAAAAAATGTTTCAACCCTAATATCTAGATTGAAGCCTTGATTTATTGGTACATTATTAATCATGAAATTTATTGATCATGGGAAACATTAATTCCAATTGTTCTTCGTTTTCCATCTGGTAACAAATCAATTCATCCACAGCTGATATTATCTACATCAAACCAACTATAGATAGATTATCTCTACTCTTCACACTTTATAATGTTTCATTTCTTACTGAAGTTTCTCATGTAAATACAATTCATATGCTTTCCTCAATTGGGAATCATTGGATCAAATGTCTCATATTATATTCATGTTGTAGGCACCGACAATACATCTAAAAATCCATCATAGGTAAGATGATTCTCAGTGTTGGCATAAATTTTGTAGTGAAACATTTTTTTATTTATCATATGCTTGTGGAAAATAGGCTGTAATAGTAAGGTTTTAGAGGACTGTTTGATTTCAATCACTGAAAAAACATCAAGATATACGTATCATATATTATAAAATATTTTTCAACTAAGAGAATTAATTTTTTGGAACTGTTTAATGTGTTTTTTATGTATAAGGTCAATATTTTTTATGTGCATGGAAAATAAAAATACTCTATAGTGTATATGTTTAGATACATGAATCAATTTTTAGATCCTTTATTAACAACATTCATGACTTATACTATGATATCTTTTCTAAAAACAATGGTTACAAACCAATCATGTATTAAAGGTAAGATTTGTAGGTACATTAATAATCATGAATGTTATTGATCTTGGGAAATAATAATATAATTTGTCCTTTTTTTACATCTAGTAACCCATCAAATCGTCCATATCTGATATTATAAACTGCAAACCAACTATATATATAGTTTATCTCTACTCTCCACAATTTAGTATTTGTAATTGCTTAATAAATATCCTTTTGTCAATATAATAAATATGTATTCCTCAACTGGCCATCATTAGATCAAATGTCTCATATTATAATCCAGTCGTAGGCACTTGAGATGGATATCGAAATCCTTCTACAGTGAGCTCTTTCTCAATATAGTAATATCTTTTACAGTGAAGCCATCATTTATTTATCATCCCATTGTGGACACTAATCTACTAAGGTAATAATTTTGATGAATTCAAGATTTTTATCACATAAAAAACATCTAGAATGTGTGTCAAATGTTTTAAAATATTTTTCAACTAAGAGAATTAATTTTTTTAAAATATTAAATATGTTTTATTAGTCTATATGATTAATAGTGTTCATGTAAATGCAAAAAACAAATAATATGTCATGTATATGTTTAGATACTTGATTCAATTTTTAGATCTTGTATTAACAACTATAAGGGTTTCTGTTATGATAACTTTTCAAAAAAACAATTTTGATAACCATAATATTTGGATTAAAGACTGGAGATGCAGGTATATTAGTAATAATTCTTTTTATTGAACTGGGGAAATAGTAATAAAAATTGTCCTTCATTTAAACTCTGGTAAACCATCAATTTTCCTACATATGATATTATATACTACAAACAAACTATGGTTTTTTTATCTTTACTCTTCAGATTTTAGTATTTTACTTTTCTTAATAATGTTTCTTATGTCAATACAATACATATTTTTTCATCAACTGATCATCATTGGATCAAATGTCTCATATTATAATCATGTTGTAGGCACTGTTTATACATCTGAAAATACTTCCAGGGTAAACTAATTTTCTGTGTAGGAATATCTTTTTTATTAATACATTTTGTAAATTATCATCCCCCTGTGGAATAAAATTTTTTACTTGCTAATAGCATCTGAATGATTATGTCCTCAAGAATGAATTTTGGTATGAATGGTTAAAACCATAATCTAAGGAATGAAGGTGTTAGTTTTTGGTTTATTAATTGTATGGTATGTTATTGAGTTGGGAAAATATTAATTTATGTTTTCTTTCCTTTTCCTTCTGGTAACCCATAAATTCATCCACATTTGATATTATTTTCTATATACCAACATTATTTAGTTTATATTTTGTTGTCACATTTTAGTATTTCTCTTTCCTAAATATATTTTTATATGTCAATATAATATATATTTTTATCTTAATCGGGATTCATTAGATAAAATGCTTATAATCATGTTATAGGCACTAATGATGCATTATAATTTCCTTACATGGTATTATATTTCTTTGTGTAGGAATATCTTTGGTAGTGAAACCTTTTTTTATTTATCATCCCCTTGTGAAATAAATTTTTTCCCTTCTTATCAGTCTCAGATAGTTTATGTGTAGAATAATTTATTCATGTATGACTATGATTTTATTTCAATGATTTCTAAAAATACCATAGTGTAATGATTTATTTCAATGATTTATCAACCATAGTCTAATCCATTACTATGAATACATTTAGATGTCTTAGCCATGGCCAAGTAAAACATACACATAATTGGGGACAAAATGATACCTTTCCCTTTTTCTCTTGATGATAAGACATGCCAAGCTATTGGTTTAATGTTTTGATAAATAGAACTGTACATAGGCCAAACATTTCAGAACACCCCAGGATTTATAAAACATTCACACAACTAGGCCCTAAACCTATACTGGCCTGTGTCATTATATAATTTTTGTTATCCAAGCCTGTTACATTTTATCATGGTTTGTGATTGATGTGAGGTTTTCTTGGATTTTTCTCAAAAGCTCATCCTGACATAATAAAACATATATAAACCTATTTAACAAAAAATATATTATAAATATTAACTTATATTTATCAAATAATTATATAATATAAAACTGGTTTATAATCAGTTTAGTCAGGCTACGGGCTGGGCCACCAATTTATTGTAGTGAATCATCATGACATAGTATTACTGTAGACCATTTCTAGGTACTATTGTTTTTTACTTTATCCATTTTTATTTATTATAAAATAAAGGCCACATTATTGTACTATTTATTTTATCCTTTAATTTTATAAACAACACAGCATTGGAACAATAGGAGTCAATTGCAACACTAAATGTGAAATTTTTAAAACAACTACACATATTTCATATACCAACGTATATGTACATTTATCATCATTAGAAATTGATTTCCTGATCTTTTTGGAACTTAGAATATAGAATTTGTTTGTGATATCATAATTTTTCCAATGATTATAATATACATTGCATTTCTTCTTCTCAATTGTCTACTGTAAAATGATAGATTTTTGCATCAGTTATTTCCATTGTAACAATTATTATTTTAAATATATTTATTAAATTAAAATCATTAGGCAAGTATATGAATTAAATTATTCCCAATTTATATTATTGATACCCAAGAACCAGTTTACATCCTATGGAAATCCGAAATGCCCTTCAGGCCTTATCTCAGACCTGGTCCAGTGTCAATTCTGATTGAATCTTGGCTTGGTTCAAGACATTATTCATCATCGTAAAACTCACAATGACAAACCTTTTTCCTTTTGTAATAATATTAACTAATTAAAATAAATTTTTTTTCTTACAAATCTCAATGAAATATGATTATATTATAGAAAATGAATTTTTTCCATAATAATATCTATGAAAAATGATTAACTCGTGGAAAAGAAAAGGGGTCCATAAAAATATATTAAAATGTGATTAACTTGGTGAAATGAAATTAGATCCATAAAAATCTATCTTAAAGTATTCTAATCAACCTAGGTATTGAATAAGGATGAAATCAATAGAAAATATCCCATTTGGCCCATAATTAATGACAAGGATTGAAGACATAGTTGAATGGAAACACTATTAAATGATTAATAATATCATACTAAGAAAAATACCATTTTGATTTTCAAAATGTCTATTATTAAATAGAAATTAAAATGACTTTGTTAAAATCCATATCACTATTATTATACTTGAAATCCTATAAATGATTATTTAAAAATAATTTAGTAAATTTCCTGAGATAATTATCCTTTAGATTTTGAGAAAAACTTTTTAACACATAATGAAATAGGAAAATAATTTCTATTGGAAAAAAATTGCATACTTCCAGATAAAAATACAAATAAAATATAGGTACTAGCGGTGGGATAATGCAACTCATTTTGTGCAAATTAAAAATAAGATCCATTCACTGTTTTTGGTAAACTATAAGTTGGGGTTATATGGAAAATAACACAAATATTCCATTTTAAAAAATTTCATTGAATTCAATAATAGGTAAGAAATTTATTTTATAAATAATTTTAGTTTTTTTAATTCATGATATCTATTTTATGAGTTTTTTATTAAATAAATAGTTTTTTCTGATACGGAGTTAAATAAAAATGATTTTTCTTGAAATATTATTCATAATTATATGTAGTACTAATGATTGAAAAAGTTGTATTACTAATTGAAAATATCCTCAATAACCATAGGAGAATTAGGGTCATAATAATTCCTATGGGATTGATCCTGGTATTTTATCATTGGATACATAATCATACAAACCATCGATAAACTATTAGATTATAAAATACACCTCCTACCACATTGGTATCTTTGATTCATATTCCCATGAATGGATAAAAATACAATAATATTAAAATATCATGAAAGTTAATATTTTTATCAAATTAATTTTCAAATACTTTGTATGTAGTCCTTATAAAATTATATTGGTGCATTACACGACATATATATCGAATGAAAATTAGGAAAAATACCCTACCACTATAGTAATATCTGGCATCATAATCCAGAACAAAGAATAACAGAAAATGAAAAAAAAATAATTATTTTAATGTGATTAATGAAATTATATTTCAAAGGGGAAATATATACCCCCACAAAAAATACTGGATAGTTCATATATGTGACCCAAGAATAATAGAGTGAATATAAATCCATTAAAAATATCATATCATTGAAGTGGGGATTAATAAATGAATTTATTATGTATATCAATTTTAAATCGACATAGAAAAATTTAAATACAAAATAAAATAATATAAGCCAATTACAAACATAATCGTATGATAAAATAATTAGTAATGTAGAAGTTTAACCTAATGACTGCATGTTTAGATAGTTAATACCTTAACTCATTATTCATTATAGTGGAAAATGATTTAAAAATCGATATAGTATATTTGGAAATGTTATTAAATTTTTACCAAATAATAATAATGTTAATTATATAATATTTCACCTTTTATGACATCTTATCATGCATTTGTAATCAATATAGAATTATTTTCATTTTTTTGGGACTTAATTTCCATGATTTCTCAATCGTTATTTATTTGTAATGTTCTAGTACATTTGAATATAATATAGTTATCTCATCTACAGATTAGTAATAATTATATAATTATCATATTTTTATATCACTTACACTTCTAATTCAAATTATGGAAAATATTTTTGAAATATGAATTATGTTATGATCATGAAGACGGTCACTCATACGTACGAATGAGTAACATTTTCATTTTTCAATGATCATTAAAAAAGGCGGTGTGTAATATATTATCATTTCAAATTGATAATAATATCATAAATATCATAATATATTCTTATATTTTACATCCATGTGTTTTGGTGCTTAATATAGATAATGAAATCACTTCGTTAAGGTGATAGTCTACACATACACGAACGATGTTTTCATCGTTCATTGATTGAAAATGAGAAATATTAAATAATATATCATTATATCATAAATATGAATATGAAATTAATATAATAATTTTAACTTTTATATAAAATATATTTATTTACTTCCTTGTAATGCATTTATTAAAATAAAATTCTCATGGAAGAACGTAACCTCTTCTTCAGGTTTCCTCATTTGATTTGCACAAAAAATCCTTCCTAGTTATAATTTATACTAAAAATATGGAATCTAAAATTATATGAAATAATTGATGATGTTCTTTGGGTAAGAAATTGTGGAACCAATGATCTTTTAATGTGTAAATATTAGAGGATAAGGGGTCGCCATTTATAAGTGTGCGGAATGGAATACTTCTACTGTTTTGAAAATAATGAATTCCACCAAGGTTTTTGTCTCCAAAAAAGGACAAAATAAGAAACAATTATGCATAAAAGAATATATAAGGTTTAAATATTTATCTAAAATATATTTATTACATGTTTCTTGTATATTTATCCCTTACCATTTTAGTTCGATCCCTCATTAAATCCATTTTTACATTAAGAACATTAATTTAAAATTACAATTTTCACTATTCATTTATGTAAGAAACTAATTATAACTTATTATATAAAATAAATTATTATTATTATTTATAATATTAAATAAATTTTCACATATTTAATTCATATAATATTAATAATTTAATTTAAAATTAATCCATTAGACCGGATGAGATAACAAGTTTACAAAGGGAATGTGTTTTGAAGTATAAAATGTTTTTATAATTGATTTCAATATGAAATTGGTTAAAATGTTCTAAATTGGATTAATAGATATATATTTGTAAAATATATAGTTTACTAATAATAAAAATATATGTTTTCATTATAAATAACATAAACAAAAAGGAATATTTCAATTGAAATTTAGTATTTTTTCAATATTCATAGAAAATAATATTATTTTTTTAAATATCTAAAAAAATCAAAAGAATAAAATTTTAAAATGATGATTTCAGATATTTATTTATTTTTTTCAATTACATATTATATTTTTAAAAAATTATATATTAAATAAATAGCAGACACGATTAAAAATAGTGTTTTGATTATGTATATTTTTCATGCACAAGTTGATTTTATATTTACTCTGTGTCAAATAATAGTCATTGTATAAATATCCACATATATTTATCGATATATACGATAAAAAAATATATTTAAAACATTCATCATTAGTTATCATTTCAATAAATTAAAATGTTAAAATAGTAATCACATTAAAAAATTATAGAAAAAACTAGTTTTTAAACCCAAAAATATACTTATAATAAAATCCAAAATAACCGTGACTATAAATAAATTTCATGGATTAAATATAAATATATCTCAATTATTAAATCTTTATCCATAATTGGGTATTTATATTAAATAATTTTTTTTAAAACTGTGATTGTTTTATAAAAATATGTATTGTTCACTATTAGCTAAAAATTTAACTACATTCAATAAAATTTTAAAATTTCACACAATGTTATTATTTATATTATTATTATTCAAAAATTGAAGATAATTTTATAAAAAAAATTTACTAAATGAACCAAAGAGTGATGATAATATTTTTATTCACAAAAACCAATAATAAAAAACTTTTTATAGAACATATATTTTTAAAGAATAAAATAACATTACTAAAAATATATTGAATTTTTACTAAACTTATATCAATGATTTATATTGATTATGAAATATACATATATCATAAAATAGTTAATACTATTAATAACAACCAATTAAATATCTTTTTTGTTATAGTTTATATATCATGGGTCATTTATGCTCTTTTCTGCGAGTTGAATATGTTATCAAACATAAAAAAATGGGGTTTTGTATATTGTTAGGTACTGGTGAGATTAAATTTATATAAATAGAAATTTATTGTAAAGTGTCAGGGTGTTACATTCAATTCTAATATCAATGTATTGTGACATTTATGATGTCAAACATAACATTCATCATTTAAAATCATATGGTGTACGAGTTAAATTCTACCACTATTAATAAATTTCATCCTTACTATTTTTATATGGCTAGGTAATCCATGATTTGACATATGAAAATTAATTTTTTTAAAATTAATGTCTAAAAAGGTCGAGTAAAACATTAGATTTAAAATATGGAAAAGGAAACACATAAGGTCTTATTGAATAAAAAATAACTTTGTTCTTATGTATGAGAACAATAATTGGAAGTCCAAAATTATACATGGGTGTAAATATTAATTTTTAAATAATTATAGAAATTTAAAGAGAATATGGATTATATGAATATGAACTATCCAATGAAAATAGATCACTATAAAATGATAATTCAATGTGAATTTAATAACAGCAACAATTAACCAGAAATGACGGTAGTAAGATAATCCTTTTATTTGAGATCATTTTCTTAGAGTGATGAATTATTATACTATATTGACTATCAATGGAATATAATGCACTTAGATGTCAAGTATATTTTCATAATTTAATTAATTACATCTAATTATCTTATTTATATTGAAATTATTACTACTAATGATTTAATTTTTTTTCAAATCACTTACCTAATCTTCTAATAGATCCCATAACCCACGAAATAATATGAATATATTCATCCTATCATTTTTATTACCATAATTATATTTTTTATAACAAGGTCATATAATATCTAATCATATAAAAAACCTAATATGATAAAATAATATTCGTAACACTAAAATAGCCCAAATTACATCAATGGGCCACCACAGACTATTTCATATATAAATAATACTACAACGTAAATTTAAACAATCACTTCAATATTAATTAATGGTTTAACATCAATGGTTTCCACATAACATCAATGGTACATTCAAAAAATTATTAACACATTTTCATAAAATAAAATATCCAATTAATAATAAGGTTTATATATGAATCAACAAAATAAAATGTCTTCTAAAATTTCAGTAATCACATAAAATCCCTCACATAAAACGAACAAGGGGTTAAAATTTCCATGAACTTATGATTAACATTAAACAATTAATACCAAGATGGTATCAATAATTCCCATGTTCAAATCCCAATAATACATCCTAATCTACAACTTCTAATAGATCCTACTAAGATACATGCAATAATATAACACAACCCACAATCCCAGATATGTTGATAAAAATTAATTTTTTTAATTCTATCTTTGATATTGATAAATGTGGCACAATTTAATCTATCCTAAAACATAAAAAATCTGCAAGAAATATTGATCACATATTTCATTAAGGAAATTTTATGTCCAATTATTTAGATTAATTAGAAGAAATCAAATATAATAATTCTAACGTCTTTAAGTGTTCAGTATTTCCACTATACCCAAAAATATTTATATGTAATTGTATATTAAAAACTCATTTAAATATCCACACACATGAGTCATTCCTAGAAACAAATCATTTAACAATAATCTTCATAACATAGGTAATAATAATCCCCATAAGGTGTTGTGAAATGCTCAGTAATGGTAATCGTAATCCTTAATAGTTTAAATTTATCAATGATAAAAATGGAATGAAAAAATTGAAGTAATTGAGCATACTATAAGATAATACATAGCAATAAATACCTTTATCATCAATCATATGACATGGAATAACATTTAAAATAAGAAAAGGCTCATATAAATAAACATTTATGAGCCTTGTGAAAATAATCTATGATCAATTGATCCATTATGACGTGATTCATGCATTGAAAGAACATGTTAGTAACTCTGAAAATCATTTTTATATCATTTATACTATAAATATTACAAATGTTATAACCTACCACATAAATTAAAATATTATATTATTATATATATATGACCCATTAACGTTGTCCCATTACCCATTTCATTAGAGAGCTATATCGGTCTCACCCATTATCATGAGAAATTTCAGATTCACACATGATCATAAAATTAAAATAGAACCATGACAAAATCATAACACATGATGGATTTGATTTTTAGATATAAAAATATATATTTTTCTTTTGATTATTGATATGTCGAATTAAATAATATGTGTTCTTTGAAATCCATTAGAAAATAATCATAATCCATCCCAATAATGAATAAAGAAGGATCACTCCAACATATCTCTAGTGATTCAGATTTATAATTGATGGATTTTTTTGTAAATGAATATAATAAAATAAAAATGATAATTAAAATATTTCATGAGGAAAATAAACATTCAACTTTTAAAATCAATTTTAAAAACTCAAAAGGCATTACAATTAGTTAAAAATTCATTTAAATTAACCACGAGAAAATATTATTGGAACATTAAAAGAATCAGGCCTTCATCATGGTGATAATTTACATCCATGTTGTAATTGAATACATAGTGATTATATTTATATCATTAATAAAATGTACAATGTTTAATAAATGACAATAACATTCTTTTTGAATTTTTTTTGTAAAAAGTAAAACATGGGTAAATATTATGTTAAAAATCAATATGAATATTCAAAAACATTATTGATTTATTTCTGAAAACAGAGATATAGAAGATATTATTTTATTATCATAAATAGGATATATAAGGTTGGATTTAAAAAAACATTTTATGAAACAGTTTGAGTATCAAAGAGTAAAAAATTAAACTAAAAGATATATTTTTCAAAATAATCAGACGATTATAAATATAAAAAAGGATTGTAAGACAAAAATATTTTAATTTATTCAATAAAATTTCATTATTTATTAATACCCAATAAAATAGGATTGAAAAATGAATCATTTTCCACTAGAAACTTTTGAATCATAAGTCAGGATAATGGATAACATCCAATGGATCTAAATAATATATCGAACGTAAGGATAATAAAGATAAAAAATAAAAATTTATTATATATACAACTCCTAAGAGTAAATAGATTAATAACGTCCTAAATTTATCAATGAAATAATATTTAGTTAAAGAACCATTACTGCTTTTCTAATATCATATTCAATACCACATGAATGCTAGATAATTATATTGATTCATAAATAAACATTATTTCCATGGGAAACACCATAAAAGTGATCCAGTAGAAGAATATACATAACAAAAAGGAAATATGTGGTTAATAATGAATATTTCTAATAGAAATAAATATGATATGAGAAGCCTTTATAAAGATCATTTCATTGAATCTAGAACTAATCCTATGAGTGATTTTCTGTAAAAAAATGAAAATCCTCAAAAAATGTGTGGTAATAAAAAATAAATATATAGTCAATTTCAAATATTGTTTAGTCATAATATATACAATGAATAAGTAGTATATGAAAAAGAAAAATAATTGAGTTATGAAAACATTTATCACTATGGTAACACCCCAATCAAAAAACCTTGAATGATGTAACACGAATTGTATCTTATACTACCTTTAATTATGATATATTAATTTTATGGATTGTAAAATGTATTTATATAAAACATATAATAGATATTAGGCTTATAAAATTAAAATTTCTCAAATGAAAGAAAGTTCTGATAAAATTCATTATATAGAGTATAGACATCCAATGAATGTCCTTTAACTCCAATATAATAAAATTATTTTAATTATTTAATTTTATTATAAAATTTCCATGTTCATAATTTTTAACTAAATAATTTGTATAATTTATTACAAATAAATATTTAATTACTATATCATTTATATTCTCATTAGCTGTTTTGAAGATGTAATGTTCGAAATTTAAAATTACCTTCATTGTATTTACTATGGTCTATGTGTAAATTTTTAAATCATATATTGAATGATATTGATGAAATCATTAGAATATTCATTCATTAAATATAATTTTAAAACCAACCATGAAATATATTTAAGAAAATTGAATTTTGTTACACTCATGGAGATGGTTATTCAGATGTACAAATGAGTAACGTTTTTTATGACCAAGAGAGACATTAAAGAATTATTACTTTATCTTCAATAATTTTTATTATATCATAAATTTCATATTAAATCATTAAATACACTTATATACAAAATTCATGTTATGTGGTTAGGTACAATGAATCATATCTCTTCTTGGAGGATGTAATCTGTATATACACATGAACAATATTGTTATTTATCAATAGTTGTTATGGTATGGAAAAAATTGTCATACTATATTTAATGAATTAAAATTTTCAATAAATTTCAAATATATATTGGATAAATCCATCATTATAACTGACTATGAGTTTCAGGGTTGTAAAATGAATTTAATCGGTTCTCATGGGAGTACACTTTCGTACACATGAATAATGGTTGCATTTCTAATTTAATGGATGATGAGATGGATATATGTTACTATATTAACATACTACAATATTTTTTTTATAAAATATTATTATTTAATTTTTTATTCATTCTCATATGAGATATTATTGATATTGAAATGGAAATAAATAAAAAATATTCAGTTAAAAATTATACCACTTCTTCATAGAACCTCATTTTATTTATACATGAATCCATAAATGGTTGCTATAATATATAATATATGTCTTCTGTAACAATTATATGTATTAAAATAAAATATATAGGTAAGAATATCTTGATCTACAGTGCTGAAAATTTGTGATCATGAGAGAATATGAGGCACACTTTTATTAGGGATGGGAATCGAACTCTTGGAATTATATAAAATATAATAAAAACATAAAATAATATTCATAGAAATTTGGAATATATATATATATAATTCATTATTATGAGTCTAAATACAAGATTGAAATATAATATGGAAATGTTTTTGTGTTCTTTTCACCAATATCACATTATTTTGACCCGAAATTATTCCTTTTGATGATTACCATGATATAAAATATTCATACACTTTAGGGTCCACTACTCATTCTATAAATATAAAAATGACCCATAAAGGGATATTTTTTTATTTTAGTCCATTTCCTATTCACATAAACGGTGATAGGAATTTTATGATTTTTAAATCATTTAATAAAATATTTTTTATTATAAAATATCAATCATGCCATATTGGGAACTATTAATTTAATTTTACATTAAACTATTCAATATAAAAATATTAAGACAATTTAAACATTTAATAAATACATAATATGATACATATTTAAATAAAAATAAATAAAAAATATGACTAACAAAAAAATCTATTCGATTTTTTAAAATTCTTGATGTTATTTTTCTACTACTTTCACAACAACTATGTCAGTATTGCATACGAATTTAAAAAAGATATATAATCCCTAAAACAATTAATATCATTATGATAATATTATTATTATCAATATATTATTTAAATTATTTCAAAAAAAATCATTTCAAGGTGTATAAATAAAATAAATTTAAAATTAATAGGGTGGAATTTTATATATTTCATTGCATGATGTTATATATAAGAAATTATCAATGGCAATTAGCACATGAATTTTATAGAAAGGTATATATAATTAGTATGGTATAAACAACCCAATATTAATGATTAATGGTGAATTTAATAAAAAAAATTAGACCTTATAACATTATTCTAAACATTAATTTCCCAATTTACCCTTACCAAGGTGAAAAATATTTACCAATGTTATAATTCATTATGAAAAAAATAAAAAGGTCCTATTTAAAATAAATTTATTATCATTACTACAAATATGTAATACATTTTTATAAATTCAATTCCTAAATGTGGTAGAATTTTATATAAATTAAACCAGCAAATCATGATGAAAATGGACTGCTCAAAAAAAGATATTCTAATGTATAAATATATTATACCAAAATCAATTATAAATCTAATTATAATAAAGTTAATTGTATTATTCATAATATAAATTTTTTAATTTTACATTCTAACCATTTTAAATGAAACATTATCTATATAAACTATTGAAATAAAAGTCAGTTATAAAAATATTATTTTTTCATTATTCATTAAAAACATTTTTTTTAAAATACAAAAACATCATCCAAAAAAGATATTGATATGATTATATATAATTATATATTCTTTTTATCAATTCATTTTTCTAATGTGGCATATATTAGTTTTAATATTTCCTCACAAAAATCAACAACAAAATTAATTATTAGAGAATTTTTTTTAT
The DNA here is from genome assembly GCA_963277665.1 of Viscum album. Lineage (NCBI taxonomy): Eukaryota > Viridiplantae > Streptophyta > Magnoliopsida > Santalales > Viscaceae > Viscum > Viscum album. The sequence continues at coordinate 297,576,652 of OY728141.1, read as the reverse complement.
GAATAAAATGAATTTACTAAAAAAATATATTTACTAATAAAATGTCACAAAATTATTATTTAATATTCAAAAATGCCTTCATCATAATAGTTTATTAGAGATCTGTGGGTTGAATGACAGTGTGATATCATTCAAGCGTGTACTTTCATCAGAGAAGTTATCATAGAAGATCATTATTTTAGGAACTCATTATTTATCATATAATGTTAAAAAAATGATATATCAATTAATATAAATTTATAATAGATTCTTAAGAGAGTATATAATATGTAATATGGTTTCTAAAATGCTAATATGATCTAAATATTTTTTGGGTGTTAATTCATTCTAGAAATGATCTCAAACTCCACCCATGTCATGGTGTTCCTGACCTGAACCAAGCCAGGGATTGAGACACAACTACCCCAAGCCTAACTCTATGATATTAATGATAGAGACTAGCACTGAAGTCATAAATTACTCGTGCATTCCATTTACTCGAAACCATTACACACACACACACACAACTAACTCAATGAAAAACTATAGAGGGAAAGAAATAAATGACCCAAAAATGCTATAAATAATCCAAATATGAATGGAAATATAAAAATTAGGAAGTAAACTTGTCTAATATGAAAATAAATAGGGGAAAATAAACTCCCACCCAAATAACACATCCCCACAAAAAAACTATAAATGAGTAAACAACTGAAGTCCCAGCTTTTGTATCCCATGTTATGACTACTCTATGTGGACTATGAATATTATGTCCCAGATATAATTTAATATATAGTAATACTATTATAGTTGGTGTCCTAGGAAAAATTGTTTCTACACTGATTACATGAATATTTGATATATTAAATATTAAATGACACATCTTATTAATTTTTTTTCATTTTTCTGGAAGACATTAAAGTAATAATTTCCAAGAATATTTTTTTCATTAATGAGTTCACAATATTTCCCATCCCTGATAAGTAACTTGATGTGCAATTAAAATATTCTTAATATATTTCAATATTTGGATAACATACTATTATGTGACACATAATATATATAACGTAATTATTGAGTACTCATAAGTAGATGATAGTTCTTCCCTTGAAGTTCAGACCTGGTAATCTCCAAGATATGAGATAATGAAAACCGACCCTCCTGTTGAAATTCCACGTATTTTGGTGTCAATATATATTCCTATCTATAATAATGTGCAATGCTTCTTGTTATTTTATATTATCATTAATGCATGTCATGACTCACACACATTGATTTGTTGATAAAAAATTTCCTTCCATATGTTGGTAGGAAGTATGGTATGTTGGGTGTGTCACGAATGGCATAGTATTAATAGATAAATAAAAGAAATATTTTCCATTATATATTCATGGATTTCAATATCTTTCCCATTTTATTAAAAAAACTTTCTCCCTAAATTCCATGGCCATGGTGGAATGATGAATTTCTATCCAACAGTCATTGAATTATTTATGGAGCATATATGTTGATGACGATATCATGAAACCATATTGATGAATTTTTTTGTTAAAGGGATTATATTACACAGTGATTGTTTATATGTGGTCGATGTCGTGGAGACTTTATGTTCATTATCTTCGATGTCTTGACACGTTGCAAGCCATCAACCATGGACTTTAGGAAATCCCACCAAATGAAAATAAGAAAAAATCCAATATGGTGACACACTATGTGTTTGTGATGGTCTAAATAAAAATCTATTTTTATTTAATTAATGGAATAATTATTATCCTAATGTAATATGACTAAATTTTATTCAAGCAGTACTGAACACATAAAATAAAAAAAATTCATCAGATTGTAAGAAAAATATATTTATTTAATTAGTTGAATATTTAATAAATATTTATTTAGTAGTTTCTGGTAAAAATATATAATTAGGAGAATAAAATATTTAGTCTAGTTTTCAATTAATGCATGAGTAGTTAAAATAGAACAAGACCATATTTGGTGGTAAAATAATTATTTATGAGTCGATAAATATTATTTATCCATTTTGTGTAAGTTAGTGCCCCACAAAACTGTAATATTATTTTATTATAATTATGTTCCAAGGGATTTTATTATTGGTTATAATTATATTTCATATCTTTTATTCCATTAAAATTTCTAATATAAGTCCAAACTCTATAAATTTATTTCTATGTATATTTTTTAAAGTATATGAAACCAATTCCATGTTTCGGAATAAAGAATTGGTCCACAAAACAAATTCTCTCTCAACTCCTCCTCCTCTATCCCTTTAAAGAAAAAATAATCCCAAAAGATAATTTCTTTATGATAGAAGATATAACGATGAAAAATTAACAAAAAAAATACATTTGAGTTAGAGTGGTAGAAACTAGAAAATGAGTGGCATTTCACAAAGACCATTAGAGCACATGTGGGTCTCCACTAGAGGGATTCTACTCTTGGATCCTTATAAGTGAAATGAAGGCAATCTGGACAAGACATTTCGAATGATCAACAATCATTAATTAATTAATATTCTATTTCTTGTTCTTAATTTCTTCAGATATTATATAAATTAATAGTAAATTTAATGTTAAATATCTTTGCTCTTGGTTTGAGGAAATAATTTTTTAAATAAATTTTAATCATTCATTTTTCACCGCAACAATTTCACTATGCTCGGATCTAATATGTGGTATCAGAGTGATCATGTTTAAATTTCTAATAATTTATTTGATTGTTGATCAATGTGATATCGTGGTATTATTTTTATTTCAAGTAATTTATTATTTAATCAAATATGAATTAACATGTTATCGACATATTAATCATGTTCGTTCAATATATTATTTTCTTAGATATTGAAAAACAAATGAAGAATGATCGAAGATTCCATCAAGAAGCTCTAAATCATTGGCCAATAATATTAGGTTACATGATGGGTGGTTGGAGCACACACTATATACCCATGTGCATTATATTTTGATGTGCTAAGAAAATTAAAGTGAACGATGATTTTATTTCACACGGCATGTTGATCCGGCCAACCTAGCACACAATAAGAAAATACATGGATTGTAGTAGGATATACATGCCATATAGTCCCCCATTTATAGAAAAAATTAAAATTACATTAAATTTGAAAAATTTCTGCATTAAATCCTTATTTTTTGATTAGATAAACTTTGTTTGTTTGTCAATTTAATAATGGTTTCAAATAATTTTAAATGAGGAATTTAATTAATTTAATAAATATCTCATTAATTGTAATATTGTATCTTTTCTATGAATGAAAAATTCATGTGTATCTTCAAAATGTTCATATGATGTTTATGATAAAATGTAATTTATTTATTTCTTTATATATTTTTACAATAACATACATCTTAATAATAAATTATCAAAATTCATATGAATTCCATTTATTTTATATTTGCATATTCATTGCATATATGACCGATCATTATCCTGACATAGACCTATGTATGTATTGAAATTTATTTAATGAAATTTATTTCATGGTATTACAATTTTTTAATATTGAATTACATTATTTCATGCGAGTCATCCCTTCCCCAATTATTATGTACAACATGTATGTCCAAAGACATTTATATAATTCCCTTTAACCAATCCTTTCTTCCCCCTCTCCTACGTGTGGGTAATAAATATTTTTAATTAATAGAGCATCCTAAGGTTCTTTGAGATAAATCATGAATAAACCATAATGAAACCAAATCGGTCATACATATGTGGAAGTATGTAATTTTTTAGCTCATGTCAATTCCAGATTGAAGAGTTACTTCCCCAATGTCATAGGTAGATTTAATGTCTTTTTATTAAATAAACAATTACAATTTCTCATTACCATGTAATTTAATTAAATTTTTTTCTATCTATTGTAATAATATTATATTAATTGATGAAATACCATGGTCAAATTAATTAATTGATATTCCTATATAGAGTTTAAATAAAATTGATTATGGATAATTGTTTATCCAAACATGGTTAATTAATTATGTAAACATCCACTTTAATATTAACAATACATTTAAAGTATAAATCATTATAAAAATGTATATATTACTAAATGATTCCACTTAATCAAAGATTATGTTAGACTAAACCTTCCATTACTTGATTATGAACAAATCTCAATATAACGTTGTGTTTGACAAACCATTTTTTAGACAATCAATTTTATAAGGGGAGTTCTTGTGAGGGTTTTGGGTTGAAATAACGATTTTACATCAAGATTAGTATCCCTTTATATACATACTATAATTTAGAGGAATGTGTTGAGAATATCAATGTTAAGATTTCTAGATTGGGGAGTCTACACAATGGATCATAGAGTACCATAAAAGTTTCTTGACTATCACTTATTGGGCTAATTAGATGGGTAATGTATATCATTTCCACAAGGATTTCTCATAAACTATACATTCCACGTTCGATGGTGAGGGATATTGGCACATGATATATAGTGTACTATTTAATAAAATCAATTAATTTAGTAAGAGTCACGAAATTTTTAATCAAAAAATTACTAATAATCTATCCATTTAATAATAGAATAAAATGAAAAGATTGTCATACAAACTATCCCAATGATAAATATTTTATAAATATAAATTCCTCACTAAAATTAGTTTCCATGAGTGGTTTAGATGCCTTCCAGTAGATATAAACCATGAAAAGATATCATACATGCTAGAATCCTTAAATAACGATACTATTAATCAAGTGGGGAGTGATGAATAGTTCTTAGTATACTAAAAAATATTAATAATGTAGTTACTATTCATTGTTTGATACTTCCATCCATAATTAGTGAACTCCGGATGTCTCAAGAAATCATGGATGTGTATAGGCTGCTAGAGCACTACTTTGGTCATTATCATGAGAGAGATAAACTTGAATAGTTTAACATTTCAATGGTTCTATTTCAGAGTAATATTTAAGGGGGTTCCCTATTTGGGACTCATATAGTCAAGATCATTTTATACATTTACCACTTAGAGTTACTAGTGTTTAAACACTCCGATGGAATGGGCACCGATCTGATTCTGGAATTAGTCTCTAAAATATTATAATGTTTTTAATTGAATTTTAATATGAAAAATGTTGAGATGTCTCTTCCTGATATATATTTCTTCTTTTAATAAGTAGATATAGTTATGATTTTTGAAAATCTTTCTTTACTTATGGTGAAAAATTGATGGGCAATGAAAAGGGATTTAATCCCAAAGCGTCTTCACCCAAATCCAAAAAGAAGAAGATGAAAAGGGAATCAATTGAACATGAAGCGGTCTATTTCACATTTGGAAAGTAGATCAATGGATGAAAAACAAAACCTCGGTAATGAATTATAGGGAATTTTGAGGTGCATTTTTTATCTATGGAAATTTATCTATTTGTATAGATTTTCTATTAGATATAGCTTATGGTCCTCACATAAGTATTAACAAACAAGAACCAAGTGGATTCATAAAAATTGATCAAGGAGATACAGATCAATGGAAATCCAACGAAGTTAAATTTGATGCGATGGATTTCATGGAATAACACCTCAAATTGTTAACCTGAATGATCTCGTTTTAAAATGGTTGAAATTATTCTCCATAAGTTATCAACACATTATTTCATTGTACAGACTATATATGGATGGATTTATTTTTAAATTTGAAAATAAAAGTTTCATATTTTATAAATAATGAATTTTAAGGTAGTTTAGATTCATATAACGGTAATTATGTGTTCGATTACATGAACCATGTAATAGAAATCAATAATGAGGTTACATCACATTACACATACCACACCCAACTTTGGCATGACTGAATAGGTCAGGTAAATGAATAATTATTGACAAAATTGCATGATGATGTATATTTACATTATTTAAATCTAAACCCACATATTTATGTCACCAATGTTTATAACAAAAAATTAATAAATCCCTATTTAGTGGAAAGGTGAAGGGGAGAATGATATTCTTGAATTTGTTCATAGTAATGTGTGTGCACCATTTCCTATTGAGGTAAGGGTTTTCTACTCTACTTCGTAACTTTTACTACTGATTGTGGTAAATAAGGATATATTTACATAATGTGGTATAAGTTAGATTCTTTGGGTAATCCATGGAATACGATAATAAATTTGATAACCGTCTAGGTTTGACGATGAAGAAACTATGATTCGACCAAGGTGAAGAATATCTGAATCATGACTTCATTTATTACATATAAGAGTTTGGGATCCCATCCCAAATCACTCCTACTTACATACATTAGTGGAATGGACTAAGCGAAAGGTTGAAACACACAGTGTTAGACATAGTGAGACCAATTTTGAGTCTTACAATTCCTCCATTATCCTTTAAAGGATATGTGTCCCAAACAAACGCACACATACTAAGCCAAGTACCAACTAAATCGATGAATGATATTCAATACAAATTTTGGAGTAGATGAAAAACCTTGTTATCAAATTTTCATGTGTGCGGATGTGAAGTGTTTGTTATGGCCCATTTTGTTAACAATGTTGAACCCTAGGACAAAAAGTGTACCTTTTAGGATACACTTAATAGACAATAGTATATTGCCTATATGAACCCTAGAAAAAGGTTATAGTGGAATTAAATACCATATTACGTGAGGGAGAAAACATCTTCAAAAGTGATAGTGGGATAAAGATATACATTTATGAAGACGAGTCTCATGGAACACAATAGTTGGCACAAGAGGAGATTACACAAAGCCCCATGGAAGGAGAAACTATTCCAGATGCCCAAGTTCTACTTAGGTGTACATGAGGTGGTAGAGAGATAGAACTCTATAGTTTTCTGGTCACCGAGGATGGTGACTCATTATCAGTTAATAATAATGATACTCTAACCTAAAATGATGTAGTATGTGGAACATATGTAACCAAGAGTCATGAAGCCATGAAATATGAAATAGATTTCATGTACCAAAAACAAGTATGGATTTTGATAGATCTTAGGGTGGATTTAATGTATGTTGGTTAAAAATGTGTATTCATGAATAAAATATACCAGTTTGAAGATGTGTGTACATATAAGGCATGACTGGTTGCAAAAGGGTTTAATCAATAGCAAGGCATTGACTAGTACGAAAACATTCCCCTCACTGTAATGTTAAAATCCATAAATATTATACTTTCCATTTTATATAATCATGAATTTGAGATGGGAAAATGGATCTCAAAATAGGCTTCCATAATAGGAATTTTCAGGAATATGGCCACCTGACACAACCCGAAGGTCTTGCCACACCATGGACCCCAATAAGAAATGCAATTCCGAACAAATCATTTTTTGATTAAAACATGCATCCAGGTCATATAACATTATTTTTTAAGAATCCATAATATAATTTAGTTTTATAAATATTTAATGTCATCTTTAGGTCTACATATTATTTAGTTGGAGTGAAATAATTTTCTTAATAGTATATGTTAATGAAATATTACATATTAGAATGGAACTACCAGTCTTATAGTCTATTAAGACGTTTCTGAAAAACAATATTCCATGAAATCCTTGGATGAGTAAGAATATATTATTTGGATCCATATTCATCATTATCTTTCCAAAAGGATTTTCAGCCTTTATCAAATTACATATATTGACAAGAAACAAGCAAGATTCAGTATATAATTATCTAATGAGGATTCATTCCCATATCACATGCCATTCATATCTCTATAAAAATCCATTCCCACACCCATGAGGAAAGAAATAGAATGGAAATAATTATATAGACATCATAAATTGGGTCATTCATATATGATTTTCTATGTAGAATTCTAGAAATCATGCACACATTAATTATGGTAGGTAGATATTATTCTGATCTCATTGACCACCGTTTGAATGAATTCAAGACTATACTTATGTTTTTGGGGCATATTAATAACATGTTCCTAGTTTATGCATGATATGATGTAATTTTCATCATAGTAAATGGATATTAATGTTTCAAAACTGATAAAGATTACATTAAGTTATAAATGGGATATATATTCACTTTTAAATGAGGTGTTGTGATCTGGAAGACCTCACATAATTTTGTGGTCAAAGATTATACAACATAGTATGAGTATGTTGCAGCTTCTATGTCATCTAAAAAATCATTTTGGAAGCATAATTTCAACTAATATCATGAGGTGGTACCTTGCATTAAATATACCATCACACTACATTTTGATAATACTACAACAGTTGCTCGGTAAAATGTTCCATGGACACATCAGTAAACAAATAACATACATCAAAAGTATCATCTCTTGAGTGATTCATCTCAATGAGGTGAGGTTGTATTGATTAGTATTTCCATAGAATACAATGTGACAAACCTAAAGACAAATTTCTTGACTTTGTATAATCATTATTAGCATGTCAGGTCTATCAGACTGAAATTAGTAGGTTTTTTCCTATATTACATGTCATATTTTGTAAAAGATTTTGTCTAATACTAAAAAATATTTACTTTAATTAGATACTTATTTGATGTAATAAATATTAAATAAATCATATTATTACATATTGTTCATTGTTCTTCAATACATTATTATTATAATAACCTAGATTATTTGTTCTATTGATAAGGTCATAGTAGTTCCACACTACGATAATAACCTTGAAGTGTTATGACAATATTTTTATTATAGTTTTGTGTTTGGATAACATACTAGTATTGGACACATATTATATAGATAGTCATGTGTGAGTACTCATAAGTAGATGAGACTCATTATCATGATGTTCAAACTGGGTAATCTCCAATATGGGAGATTATTGTAATAGACCCTCCAGAAGAAATTCTGCATGATTTAATGTCATCAGATATTCTTATCTCTGAGCATGTGTACTGATTCTTAGTCTTCAATATTATCATTAATTATTATCATGAAATGCACACTTAGATTTGCTGATGAATGTCGTGACTCCATATATTGTTAGGATGTATGGTATATTGGGTGCATCAGGGATGAAAATTTATTAATGTATAAGTTATAGAATGATTTTTCCCTTCCACATTTATGGAATTTGATATCTCATCCATTTGATTGAAATTGAACCATCTACCCAAATTCCATGGCCATGTTATAACTTCATGTTTATTTCAAATATTAAATGAATGATGTGTCAAGCATATGTCTAGATGACACCATAAAGCAACCTACTTCATGAGATATTTTGATAAATTGGTTATATTACAAAGTTAGAATTCAAATGTGGTTTTCATCATTGCACCATTGTGTTCTATATCTTAGATAACTTGATTCATCGCAAGATAATAGTCATGGAATTTTGGAAAGAACTCCTAATTCATATGAGAAATAATACTACAGGGCCACACAATTTGAGTTTTTTTGGACTCTATATAGTTCAATTTAAATTTTAATAATGAACAAAACATTATTCTCAAGATTTAGAAATTATAATTTTCCTATTATATTGATCTCATAAATTAAATAAATATTTAATCACCATATTGTGGATTAAATATTTTGATTTATTTTATTTAATATTAAATGAATATTTAATTATTATTTTGTGGATAAAATATTTATTGACTCTAATAAAATATTTTTTTAGTAGTTTAATAAATGAAAGAAGAGTTTAAATTGACCATGGTTGTGTGTAGTGATAAAATAATTATTTATAAGACAGTAAATATTATATTTCAGTTTTTCCCAAGTTGGTGCACCATCGAAATGTCATATTAATATAACTATTTTGTTACATTGGATTCTAGTAATGGTTATAATAAAATTTAATGGTTTTTATGAAATTATATTTGGTAACCAAAGTCCCATATCCATAAATGGATAGTTATGTATATTGTGTAAAGCATTTGAGTCCAATTTAATGTTTGTGAATAAATAATTATTTCACACAATAAATTCTCAATCTACTCATCCCCCTCTCTCCCTCTCTATAATGAGAAACATATAAGAGAATTTAATCATCCAGGGAGAACAAGGTTTAATGAAAGACTAATTCAAGACATTATATTCTCCATGATAGATCCCATAGAACATGTGGCATTGATTGTACACTATTGGAGCACATGTGAAACTCCATTAGAGGGATGCTACCCTTGGCTTCAAACAAGCGCAATGAAGGAAATCCTGAAAGATTATTTTGTAAGATCAACAATAACAAATTAAGAATGTTATTATGTCAATGTATTTTTCATATATTAAATTAATTATTTATATATATGATGTGAATGATCATCTCTCTTGGTTTAGGGTATTTATTAATAAAATAAATTTTAATATATCACCTTCCACCACAACACTTCTACAATACCTAGAACCAACGCAAACTTTCCTCCATATGAACACAAAACGACATATGTTGGAAAATCACCAGAAGGTGTGAGTTTATACATACATAGTATAATCCCCCAAAGATGGAGGGAAGAGTAGTAAAAGAAAAAACTGTTGATGAAATCATTGGATAATAGAAGGAATGGGAAATAGATTATGTCTTAACCCAATAAGAGATCTAAAGTAAACTCATCCAAAAAAAATTTAACATGAACTAGTGATAATATGAATATATATTTGAGTCTTTTTTATCTATAGTATGAGATTAGATGTATCAAACCATGAGATCCTAGACCATTATTCACATGGAATACCCCATGTGTCTTCACCTATCCTAGAAAAAGTGTAACAAAAACTAAGGGAGTGGGTAATAAAAGATTTTTTATAAATATTCTCAGTCAAATATGGACAAACGAGAGAGTAATGGGATCTCCAGCTCACATATCATACCAATAATATGTGTCACTAATAGTTCCAATGTATGTCTGTCTACAATTCCCAACACCTCATGCTTCTGCCCAAGGCACACAAGTCTAAGGAATTGAATAAATGCACCATGATTCTATTCAGGTTAGGTGGTATTGACACACATTTATTGTATTATTTCACATCAAAAGAATTATTATTGGTGGGGATAGAATCCCCCTTTAATGAGATCCAAAATATATGATAAACTACCTCTTTTCAAGGAGCCACATAGTCTAGGGTTTACGAGTTTTAGGAATGGATCATGAGTCGTAGTATGTTGGGAGGGTCCTACTCTTGCAGCCACTTAAGAATTACACTGCCCAACCCTTGAGGATGGTACCACTAAGGATGCCATCCATAAATTCCACTACCCTATCCTACTGAAGGTTAAGCCTAGTGTGTCATTAGAAAAACATAATTACCCATACCAATTAAAGGTTTTCACATAGATGATGTCATCGGGGAAGGCCATTAGCTTGCCCGGTAGGAGGGTAATCCCGAAATATTGTGGAACTCCCCTGCCTAGTCCTTCTAGAGGGTATCATGGAAATATCATTGTGGAGTTCCACTACCTGGTATAACTAGCAGGTATTCCCATAACTGCCACCAGGGAATTCCACTTCCCAATCTAGCTAGTGGGTAAGCCTAGTACCACTGTGGACATTCTCTATGATTAATGCTATTATGAGAGGTTTCATAAGCACTTTACAAACCCCGAACATTTCTCATCATACTTCAAAATCCACTTCAAAGGACACACTGACAATATACATGAAAAAAACTCACGATAGACATCTCGCATGCCAACATCCGATTTCAGACGATGGAGATATAAATATTTGAAGATCACTCATAAGAATTCAAGTATTACACGTCATGTGAGGGGACCCATACGACATGTTGTCCTTCCTCACTACCCCCGCCATGTATCTTGTAAAGACTCGTAAATTTCAAGGAACATCTTTTCTTAAATTCATTGGTATTTTACGAGTACACATTTTCTGACGGCAACTGATTCTAAGGCCCGGTCTGCCCGGAATCAATTTCAAAAGTTTAGCTCGGGTCCGTTCAGTGAAAGAACGAGCATTTTCTTCTATCTTTTGAACCGGTGCTCGGAATGGAAATCCGAGAGCACCGATGAAATCTCAGCACCGGTAATTTCTTAATAGGACCTTTACCAAAGATGTGTCTTCTTGGGAGGATTTGTTAAAAAAATGTGGATTAAATGAAAAGTAAAATAAAATTTTGTAACAATTATATTTCTTTTCATAAGGTGGTTTTTACCTACATGGGAGAGATAGGGTGGGACCCACCTACATCTTAACTACCATGTAAGGATAATTGTGAGGTGGGTCCCGCACGAGCCTCAACCCTTCACATTCCTTAAACCCCCCATTAAACCCTTATTTTTAATTGGGTAACTCCCCCACTCTCCCACTATAATTCAGGCCAACACACACTTAATCAATGAATTGAATTAAGAGTATAAATTTTGTAATTTGAATTCATCCCATGTTATAAGAAAATTAGAGGAGTCTTATTTTATTTGTGGGTTGGCTCATTGCATTGAGGATGGGGGAAGAGAGCTCAAGTTCCTTTGGAAGAGCAACTTCTTCACAAAAGAATGCCAACTCACCAAGAATAACGCCAACTCTCCGACGAAGAATGTCGACTTGGCGGCTCGATTTCTCCATCCTCTTCCTCCTCCGCGATAAGGGAGGAGACACTGATGACAACGGAAACGATGCCGTCATCCACGGAGCTTGACAACCGAGCACTTCTATCAAGGTAGGGGTTATCTCCGTTCAAGTTTTATTTATTTATCTTCATTGCTTAATGATTGGATGCTTGTTATCATCATAGAGGGAGGAGATCGGACCACGCAAACACAGAAGATCCTCCTCCCCTTTTTTCTTGATGATCAACGTTGATGATTAAGGCGAAGGTGGTGAGGTTCTGTTGCACCGCACGGGGACGAAGAGGACTACGACCATAGCGGGCCACGGAGGAGGTGCGCGGCGCTGGCGCCCCACGCCGGTGAGGCCGAAGGAGGTCACTGCAAGGTGTGGGTCGCGACGGTGGGGTGCGGTGCCGTCACGCCGGGCCGCGGCCGGAGCGGGCCGCTGTGCCGGTCAGACACGAGCCACAGCCAAAAGCCATGATGGACACCCAAGGGCGGCCGGCTGTGCCGACCGCGGGCACTCCAGGAGGTGGGACCCCTGTGGGTCCAGTGGTAGCTCACAACCGGCCAACCATTAAGGCTGTACCTTACGCAATATAGGAGGGGTGTGTAACCCCCCCCCCCCCGGAAGATTCCTAGGGCGGACCCTATGGGTCCTCCATTTCAGAAACAAGGGGGTGGAGCCCCCTTCACACCCGGCTCGGCCGACAGTCGAGCTGTGACCGGCTTCCGAGCCGGGCAGCCTGCGTCGGGCTGGGCCGCCAGCGTTGGGTCGGGCCGACAGCGTCGGGCCGGGCCGCCAGTGTCGGGCCAGGCAGTGCCAGCCAGGCCGGACTGTGCTCAATTGGGCCGGACTCGGAACTAGGTCGGGTCGACCCAGGGGGTAATGAGCCGGGTCGGACCGGGCCCAAACCCCCTTTTTCGGACCAGGTTCGTTAAAATGCCCATATCTTGAGCTACGAAACTCTGATCGACGCACCATCTGTTTCTTATGGATCCTTGGATCGAGATGGTCGTTTCGGGAAATTACACACAAGGTTTTGGCGAATGTTTGGGTATGGCTGGGTTGGTTAGAACCCGAAACCAACCGGGCCCTTAGAGCGGAAACACCTATAACTTAACGACCAGATGTCCGAATGACGTTCTGTCTGTTACGTTGAATTCCTCTTAGTGAGACAGTTCATTTGAATTTCTCCAATATAGTTTTCGATGCAGCTGGAGTACAGTCGGGTTGTTTTAGATTAAAATCCAACTGGGCCCTGGGACGGAAAAGCCAATAACTCTCAAACCGGGCATCTGATTGACGCATCATCTGTCTCGTTGAGTTCCTATTGATGAGACGAATCTTCATGATACAAAAAATCTGGACTTCATGATAGTTGATGCATCGACCCCCCTTGGCTCGTCGAGCAGACCCTCCCGGAATCTAGCGTGCTGTGTGTGGGAACCCTAGAGCTGGTTGTGACTGCGATGACGATGGTGAATGTACATGGATCCTCACTGGGTTCAGCAGCGATGAAGACTGTACTTGGATCCTCCATGGGGTCTGCAGTGAGGATGACTATACTTGGATCCTCCGTGGGATCGGTAGCGATGACGATTATACTTGGATCCTTCGTGGGATCGGCAATGATGGTTACTGTACTAGGATCCTACGTCGGTTCGACAGTAATGAATTCGGTACATGGATCCTATGTGGGTTCGGCAGAGGAGATGATTCAAAGGCTACATCTAATCATCTCCACCCCTCTTCATGAGTAGTATACATGTGTGAGCTGAGTCGTGACATTCAATCATTATCATTGATATGATTGACTTTCTTTCCTGCGTGGAAGGGGTTGTGCTTTCCTGTGTGGACTAGGTTGTTCTCGGACTCTTGAGTTGGTGTCGAACTGGAATTGATGACTTAGGTATTTGTATGGGAATTTACCTAAGTAGAATTGGTTGATACATCGTGTTTGTATCTTTCCTTTGTGTTTTATCCTTTGTGGATTCTTGGAGACCTTTGTGGGTCTCGGGGTCCCTACTGAGTATCATATACTCACCCCTGCATGGGCTATAATCACACTACACTGTGTTGGTTGCAGACGACAGACATCACTGATTGTGGTTGAGGCTTGTTCAGCGGGATGGTACCGGAAGGTGGACTATAAAGCGGACGTACACAGTGCGGACGGATGGATTCGAGGAGTAGAAGAGACCATCTATACCCACCCTTCACGTTGGGATTCTGGAGGACGACTTGGTGGTTGATGCTTTACTTTTCAGCTGTTGTACTTTCTTTCATAGTTGTAATGTACTTTCAGTTGGGTTTGTATACCATGCCATTTACATTCCAGCACTTACTTTTTTACTCAGTTTACTTATTGTTTACTTTATCTTCTGTACTCTATTGTGTTTGTTTTATTTATAAAGGGAATTCCTTCCAAATAATCCGGATTAATGCCTTTGGTGGTAGTCTCCATCCCCAAGCCTATGGAATACGGTCTTGGGGTAGTCACGACATGGGCCCTGAGGACGGGTCGTGACAAATTTGTATTAGAGGAGTCGGTTCTACCACAGAACATAGGACTCTGATATTTTATTCCTATGAAGAAATAGTGTTAAGGGTTTTGAGTGTGGTTGTCAGTCTACGGAGTCCAATGTTGGTGCAGCGGTCGACGTATCCAAACACCAAGACCCTGACTTCTGATTTCGGACTAAGTTCTCGAAAACATTGATTGCATGTGTGTTTCAAAAGATTTATTTGTGAGTACTTTGTGTCATATCACCAGGTATACTATATTAACTGTGGTGCACCTGTTTCTTTTTAGGATGGCCCCATGACCGCAGCCCGATAGGGTTTCAAGATTTGTGTGATATGGGAGCCCACCGAGTGACAAAGCCTCGGTGTAGGGGCCCATTACAACAGAGGCACCGGTGATACCTCTACCTGCGGATCCACTGATGCCACCAGCCCCAACAGCTGAGAGTGCACGTCGCCAGAGTGCACTGCACAAGTTTCAGTGTCAGAGGCTACGTAAGTTCCATGAATAGACGGTACCTCAGGCAGCCGAGGATAGGCTGGAGGCTGTTGTCCGAGTCTTCAGATTAGTTGGGACACCAGATGACCTCATGGTGATCCTTGCGACGAGTCTCTTGCACATGGCACCAGGTAGATGGTGGAGCCTGATGCTCCTGGTGCAGGAAGAGGCATCACTGCTTTGGATGGAATTTGAGTGCCTCTTCCGCATGGAGTTCGTTCTAGCCACCCTCTGTGCGGTGCGAATCTAGGAGTTACTGCAGCTGCGGTAGGACAGAATGTCAGTAGACCAGTACTCGGCAAGGTTTACCGACCACTCGCATTACTCCACGAACATGGTATGGGACCCATTCTTCCGGGCCCAGACCTTTGAATAGGGATTGAGGCATGAGATGAGAGCATCTATGATCTCCCTCAGTAATCCAAAATAAGAAAGAGTACTGGAGCGAACCCTACCTGTGGAGAGCATCCTTGCTGAGCCAACGCCAACAGTGAGACCTACCACATGGCGACATGTTGCGGAGTCATCTACAGCCAGAAGAAGACAGATTTCATAGAGGTCTAAGCGGACAAGACCATCAGGTGGGTGACCTTAGGATAATGGTTCGGAGGTGTGGGGAACGTGCAGTAGATCCATTCATACAAGATGCCGACAGTGCTATGCATGCGGTGGCTAGAGCCACATGGATCGTGACTGCCCGACCCTCCATGCAGAGGAGCAACAGACGGTTGAATGACCACCCATGAAGAGGCAGAGGTTCGACCATGGAGGTCCACAGGGAGCAGGCAGATGAGGTAGAGGAGATGGCCGATCAGTAGGTGGTGGACAACGCTTTAGGGCTATAGTGCCACCACCACCAGGAGGTCCACCCTAACCACAGGGAGCTGGTGGACAAAGGCAGACTCAGCTTCAGGCAGTGGATGCTTACGACCACGGTACACCTGAGATGATTCAAGGTACTGTCTGTGTCTACTCCACCCTTACTGTAGTTCTTATAGAAACAGGAGTGAGTCATTCTTTTATTTTCGTTGCCCTTGTTTGGAGCTTGGAGATTCTGATGGAGTCGTTGGCTCGATCCTTACAGCTATAGACTTCAACGAGAGCAGACTCGACAATTACACCCTGGTTCCGGCAGTGTGAGCATACTCTAGGAGGCGATAGCTTCAGCTGGGATCTTCTTATAGCGGCATCGAGGCCTTACGACGTCATCTAGGGTATGGATTGTTTATCTATTGTCCATGCTCAGATTGACTGTTTTAGGCGCAAGGT
This sequence comes from Viscum album, assembly GCA_963277665.1. Lineage (NCBI taxonomy): Eukaryota > Viridiplantae > Streptophyta > Magnoliopsida > Santalales > Viscaceae > Viscum > Viscum album. The sequence continues at coordinate 297,559,867 of OY728141.1, read as the reverse complement.
GCGGTGTGTCCGCACCAATGGGAGCAGGTTCACATTACTGGTGAGAAGGGAGCCTTTGTGTTGCAGTATGGACTCTCGCAGATGAGAGGACAACCGATCACCCATCAGTTGGCTAGTATCATCCTGGGAGCAGTTTATGTTAGGATTATGAGTTTTCCTGTTGTGGTGGATTAGTATGCAGACGTTTTTCCTGACGATGTCCAAGGACAACCTTCTCGCTGAGAGGTAGAATTCTACATTGACGTGTACCACAGGACATCCCCGATATCTACTCCACCATATCGGAAGGCTCTCTCTATGCTTCATGAGCTATGGGTAGAACTGGAGGACTTACAGGGAAAGGGATTTATCCAACCCAGTGTTTCACTCTAGACTTCTACGATTTTGTTCGCCAAGAAGGCGGACAAGAGCTTACGACTATGATTCGACTACCATCACCTAAATCAAGTGACTGTAAAGAACAAGTATCCTCTTCCGAGGATCGATGGCCTCTTTGATCATCTCAAGGGAGCACGATGGTTCTCAAAGATAGACCTCGGGTCAGGATATCATCAGCTCAAATTTCGAGATGAGGATGTGCAGAAGATAGCCTTCAGGAATCGGTATGGCCACTATGAGTTCTAGGTTATGCCTTTCGGCGTAACCAATACTCCAGAAGCATTCATTAGTCTCATGGACAAGATCGTCCATCCATACCTCGATCAATTTCTCATAGTCTTCATCGATGACATATTTATTTACTCGACCACTGAGGAGGAGCACGCCTACCACTTTCAGGTTGTACTGGACACACTCCGAGAGAACCATCTTTATGGTAAGCGCATTAAGTGTCACTTCTGGATTCGAGAGTTCCACTTCTTGGGGAACTTCATCTCTGAGGTGGGATTTGCGGTGGATCCTATGAAGATCGAGGCAGTTCTAACTTGGGAGCCGCCCAGGAGTGTGACGGAGGTGCGGAGATTCCTAGGTATGGCTGGGTACTATCGGATATTTGTGCCAGACTTCTCCATAGTTGTAGAACCACTTTCAGCTTTGAAGAAGAAGGGGAAACCCTTTGTGTGGTCAGATATATGTCAGCAGAGCTTCTAGGAAGGTGAGACAGAGATTGAATAGTGAAACCATGTTGAGGTTACTAGAGGAGGGAGTAGGGTACGTAGTTTACTGCGATGCATCCTGGACCGGACTCAGGTGTGTCCTGATGCAGGAGCTGGCAGTGATCGCTTGTGGTTCACGACACTTGAGGAAACATGAGCAGAACTACTCTACCCATGACATTGATTTACCAGGATTAGTCCTTGCCTTGATGATTTGGTGGCACTATTTGATGGGAAAGCACTTTACGGTCCACTCTGGCCACCAGAGTCTCAGGTACATCTTCTCATAGAAGGAACTGAACCTGAGACAACGGTGATGGCTCAAGTTCCTATAGGACTATGAATTTGAGATAGTCTATACTCTTGGGAAAAAGAATGTAGTATTTGATGCTATTAGTAGGAGGTCGGGCATTCAGCTACTTGGAGAGGCGACAGAGCAGCTAGTCATGTTGCAGATATCCTTCATGGATGGAGATGGGCAACCTTTCTACAGTCACTCACAGTCACTCCTCCACTAGTTCAGAGGGTCGGAGAGGCACAATGTGGGGACGTTGACTATGAGATGCAACGTGTGTAGATATCCACATGACATGGACTTGATGTATTTTCTATAGGAGGAGAGAACATCATCCTTTTCAAAAGACGTACCATGGTACCAGTTGCATTACAGGAGGAGGTGCTGAGAGAGTTTCACACTTCCCCATTGGCGGTACATCCCGGAGTATCAAAGATGTACAAGGATCTCAGACGACAACAGTAGTGGCTGGGTATGAAGAAGGTTGTGGCAGAGTTTGTTTCATGATGCCTCACCTGACAGCAGGTGAAGGTAGAGCACCAGGTACCCGCAGGCTTGGTACAACACATAGAGTTCCCGAAGTGGAAGTGGGATGGGATATCTATGGATTTCAGGATAGGTATTCCACGTACTTCCAGAGGACACGACTCTTTCTGGGTGATTGTCGACCGAATCCCCAAGTCGGCCCACTTCTTACTAATCAGAGAGTAGGGCTCAGTGGAGAGTTTGGGAAGCCTCTAAATTTATAGGATCGTATGGCTTCATGGTGTTCCATCATCTATCGTCTCTGATCGAGACCCTCGCTATACGTACCGTCTTTGGAAGGGGTTGTAGGAGGCATATGGGATGCAGCCACACCTAAGAAACGCCTTCCACCCTCAAACGGATATCCATATGGAGAGGACCATTCATACTCTCGCATACATGCTCCATGCATGTGTCTTTGACATTGGTCGTAGTTGGGAGGATCACCTATCCTTAGTGGAGTTTGCATACAAAAACAACTACCACTCCACCATCGGGATGGAACCATGAGAGCCATTGTACGACCAACCTTGCAGATCACCTCTGTGCTGGACAGACCCTGAGGAGTCAGCTCTTGTAGGACCGGAGATGGTCCAGGCTACGACAAAGAAGGTATAGATCATCCAGGAGCGGATGAAGACTACTCAGAGCCGACAGAAGTCCTATACTGATAGGAGGCGGAGAACACTAGAGTTCGAGGATGGAGACCATGTTTTCTTACCGGCATTGCCTCAATGTGGACTATGGAGATTTGGTCGGGGAAACAAGTTATCTCCGCGCTTCATCGTACCATTCCAGGTTCTCAACAAGATAGGCGAGGTGACTTATCGCATGGCTCTTCCACATCAGTTGCACCGGGTGCACGACGTCTTCCATGTATCTCAGCTGAGGAGATATGTGCACGACCTGACGAATATCATTGACCATGGGGAGTTGGAAATCGATGAAAGGGTGACTTTTGAGGAGGTCCCGGTGGAGATCGAGGATCTACAAGAGCGGGTCCTACATGGACCGTCGATTCCTCTATTGCACATCAGGTGGCTGCACGAGAACCTCTCGGAGAGCACATGGGAGTGGGAGGCTCTGATGCGTGCACAGTACCCTCATTTGTTTCCATAGTTTATGATTTAGCTTTACGGGGGTGTAAAGCCCTGAGGTGGGAGTAATGTAATTACCCATAAATTTCAAGGAAATTTTTTTCTTAAATTATTTGGGATTTTACAAGTATGCAGTTTCTGACGACAACAAATTCTGAGGACTGGTGTTCCTGGAATCAATTTCCGAAGTTTAGCTCGGGTATGTTCAGTAAACGAACGAGAGCATACGACTATGTTTCGACTACCATCACCTAAATAAGGTGACCGTAAAGAACAGGTATCTACTTCCGAGGATCGACGACCTCTTTGATTAGCTCAAGGGAGAAAGATGGTTCTCGAAGATAGACCTCAGGTCAGGATATCATTAGCTCAGATTTTGAAATGAGGATGTGCAGACGATAGCCTTCAGGTGTTGGTATGGACACTATGAGTTCTAGGTTATGCCTTTCGGCATAACCAATACTCCAACAGTATTCAATAGTCACATGAGCAAGATCTTACAGCCATACCTCGATCGATATGTTGTAGTCTTAATCGATGACATATTTATTTACTCGAACACTGAGGAGGAGCACGCCTACCACTTGCAAGTTTTACTGGACACACTCCGAGAGCACCATCTTTATGGTAAGATCACGAAGTGTTAGTTCTGGATTCTATAGGTCCAATTCTTGGGGAACTTCATCTCTGAGGTGGGAGTTGCGGTGGATCCTGCAAAGATCAAGGAAGTTCTAGCTTGGGAGCCACCCGGGAGTGTAACAGAGGTGCGAAGTTTCCTAGGTCTGGCAGGGTACTATCGGATATTTGTACCAGACTTCTCCATAGTTTTAGCACCACTTTCAGCTTTGACGAAGAAGGGGATACCCTTCGTGTGGTCAGATAGATGTCAGCAGAGCTTCCAAGAGCTGAGACATAGACTGACCAGTGCACCCATCTTGAGGATACTAGAAGAGGGAGTAGGGTATGTATTTTACTGCGATGCATCAGGGACTAGACTCGGGTGTGTCCTGATGCAGGAGAAGGCAGTGATCGCTTATGGTTCACGACGATTGAGGCAGCACGAGCTGAACTACGCTACCCATGACATGGATTTACCAGGATTGGTCTTCACCGTGAAGATGTGGTGGCTCCATCTGATGGGTGAGCGCTTTACCGTCTACTCTGACCACCAGAGTCTCAGGTACATCTTCTCGTAGAAGGACCTGATCCTAAGATAGCGGCGATGGCTCAAGTTCCTCCAGGACAATGAATTTGAGATAGTCTATACTTCTGGGAAAGGGAACGTAGTAGCTGATTCTCTCAGCAGTAGGTCGGGCATTCAGCTACATGGAGAGGCGATGGAGCAGGTAGTCGCGTTGAAGATATCCATCACGGATAGACATGGAGAAGCATTTCAACAGTCACTCACATTCACTCCTCCACTACTTCAGCGAGTCGGATAGGCACAACGTGGGGACGTTGACTGTGAGACTCAACGTGCACAGATATCCACATGAGAGGAACCTGATGTATTTTCTATAGGAGGAGAGAACATCATCCTTTTTCGAAGACTTTCCAAGGTACCGGTTGCATTACAGGAAAAGGTGCTGAGAGAGTTTCACACTTTCCCATTGGCAGTACATCCAGGAGTATGATAGATGTACAAGGATCTCAGATGACATCACTGGTGGCCGGGTATAAAGAAGGTTGTGGCAGAGTTCGTTTCACAATGCCTCACCTGCCAGCAGGTAAAGGTAGAGAACCAGGTACCAACAGGCTTGGTAAAACCCCTAGAGGCCCCGAAGAGGAAGTGGGATGGGATATCTATGGATTTCATGATAGGGATTCCATATACTTCCAAGGGACATGACTCTATCTAGGTGATTGTTGAACGACTCACCAGGTCAGCCCACTTCTTACCTCTCAGAGAGCATGGCTTAGTGGAGAGCTTGGAAGCCTCTACATTTAGAAGATCATAAGGCATCATGTTGTTCCATAATATATCGTCTCTGATCAAGATGCTCGTTATACTTACCTTCTTTGGAAGGGGTTACAGGAGGCATTTGAGACTCAGCCACACATGAGCAATGCCTTCCACCCTCAAACAGATAGCCATATAGAGAGGACCATTCAGACTCTCGAGGACATGATCCATGCATGTGTCCTTGAATTTGGTCGTAGTTGGTAGGATCACCTATCCTTAGTGGAGTTTTCATACAAAAATAGCTACCACTCCACCATCGGGGTGGCACCGTGCGATGCATTGTACAACTAACCTTGCAGATCACCTCTGTGCTGGACAGAACCTGGGGAGTCAGATCTTGTAGGATCGGAGATGGTCCAAGCTACAGCAGAGAAGGTACAGATCATCAAGGAGCGGATGAAGACTGCTCAGAGCCGACAAAAGTCCTATGCTGACAGGAGTTGGAGAGCACTAGAGTTCGAGGCTGGCGACCATGTTTTCATACCGGTCTTGCCTCGATGTGGACTATAGAGATTTGGTCGGGGCGGCAAGTTATCTCCGTGCTTCATCATACCATTCCAGGTTCGTAGTAGGATATGCGAGGTGACTTATCGCTTGGATCTTCTATATCAGTTGCACCGGGTGCATGATGTCTTCCATGTATCTCAGCTGAGAGGATACGTGCATGACCTGACGCATATCATTGACCATGGGGAGTTGGACATCGATGACAGGGTGACTTTTGTGGAGGTTCCAGTGGAGATCGAGGATCTACAAGAGCGGGTCCTACATGGATGGTCAATTACTCTATTGCACATCAGGTGGCAGCACGGGAACCTCCAGGAGAGAACATGGGAGCAGGAGGCTCAGATGCGTAGATAGTACCCTCATTTGTTTCCGTAGTTTATGATGTAGCTTTACGAGGATGTAAATACCTGAGCTAGGATTAATGTAATGACCCGTAAATTTCAAGGAAATTTTTTTCTTATATTCAATGGGATTTTAGGAGCACACAGCTTTTCACGGGACCTGATTCTGAGGCCCGGTGTTCCCGGAAACAATTTCCAAAGATTAGCTCGGGTACGTTGAGTGAATGAATGAGCGAGTTTTTCTATCTTTTGAACTGGTTCTCAGAATTGAAATCCGAGAGCATCGATTAAACTACAGCACCCGTAAGTTTTTAATAGGACCTTTACTTAAGATGCGTCTGCTCGGGATGAGTTTTTAAAAAATTTGGATTAAATGAAAAGTAAAATAAAATTGTGTTACAATTTTATTTCTTTTCCTAAGGTGGTTTTATCCTACATGGGAGAGTTTATGTGGGACCCACTAACATACTAACTACCCATGTGAAGATAAATATGTGGTGGGGCCCGCACGAGCCACAACCCTTCACATTCCTTAAACCCCTCATTAAAAGCTTGTTTTTATTTGGGAAACTATCCCACTCAACAACATTAATTTGAGACAACACACACTTAATCAATGAATTGAATTACGTTTTTAAATTTTGTAATTTGAATGCATTCCATGTTTTAATAAAATAAGATGAGTCTTATTTTATTTGTGAGTTGGATCGTTGTTTTCAGGATTGGAGGAGAGAGCTCTAGTTCCTTTGGAAGAACATATTCTTCAACGATGAATGCCAACTCTCCAACGAAGAACTTCGACTCGGAGGCTCGATTTCTCCATCCTCTTCTTCCTCCGTGACAAGGGAGGAGACACCGACGATGATGGATAGGACACCATCGTCCACGACGCTTGACAACTGCGAACTTCATTCGATGTAGGGGTTATCTCCATTCAAGTTTTATTTATCAATCATCGTTGTTTAAAGATTGGCCTCTTGGTATTGTCATAACGGGAGGAGATCGGGCTGCGCAAACACGGCCGATCCACCTCCCATTTTTTCTTGTTGATCAATGTTGATGATCGGGGTGAAGTCAGCGCGGTGTCGTTGCACCCCGTGGGGATGAAGTGGACCGCAACTGGAGCGGGCCGTGGCGGTGGTGCGTAGCATCGGCGCACCGTGCCGGTGAGGTCAAAGGAGGCCGAGGCTAGGAGCGGGCCACGGTGGTGGGGGTCGGTTCTGTCGTGCCTCGCACGAGAGGCCGATGGGGCCGCGGCCGGAGCGGGCCGCGGCGGAGGGATGCGGTGCTGTTGCGCCGCCCCGGTCAAACAAGAGCCACGACCAAATGTTGTTGCGGACACCCAAGGGGGGCCAACACTCTAGGAGGTGGGAGCCCCATGGGTCCCGCGACAACTCACAACCGACCGGCCATTATGGCCGACAGTTACCCAAAATAGGGGGGTGTGTAACCCCCCCCCCCCCCCCCCCGACAGGTTCCTAGGGCAGACCCCATGGGTCCTCCATTTCGGAAACAAGGGGGCGACACCCCCTTTGCACCCCGCTCAGCTGACAGCTGAGTCGTGGCCGGCTTCTGAGCCGGGCCGCCCGCGCCAGGTCGGGCCACCACCACTAGGTCGGGCCTCCATTACCGGGTCCGGCCGTGCCACAACCAATTAGGCTCGACCCGGTCCTAGGTAGGGTTAGCCCGGTTCGTGCCGACCCATGAGGTATTGGGCTGGGTCGAACCGGGCCCTAACCCCCTATTTTCGGACCAGGTTCATTCAAATGCCCATATCATGGGATACATACCTTCGATCTATGCATCGTAAGTTACGTAGGGATCCTTGGATCGAGACGGTCATTTCGGTATATTACACCTGAGGTTTCGGCATAGTTTGGGTATGGTCGGGTTGGTTCGAACCTGAAACCAACCGGGCCCTTGGAACAGAAACGCTTATAACTTAACGACCGGACGTCCGAATGACGTGCCGCCAGTTACATTGAATTCCACTTAGTGAGACAGTTTTTTTTGGCTTACTACACTCGAGGTTTGGATGCAGCTGGAGTACGATCAAGTTGTTTTAGCATAAAAACCAGGCAGGCCCCTAGGATGGAAAAGCCAATAACTCTCAGATTGGTCGTCTAATTGACGCGCCATCTATCGCGTTGAGTTCTATTGACGAGACGGAACTTTGTGATACATCAAATCTTGACTTCGTGATAGTTGATGTATCAACCCCCTTTGGATCATTGAGCGGACCCTCCTGGAATCGAGCGTGCTGTGTGCGGGAACCCTAGAGCTAGTTGCGACTGCGACGACGATGGAGACTGTACTTGGATCCTCCGTGGGTTCGGCAGTGATGAGGAATATACTTGGATCCTCGGTAGGTTTGTCAGTGAGGATAACTGAACTTGGATCCTCCTTGGGTTCGACATTGATGGTGATTGTACTTGGATCTTACGTGAGTTCGACAACGATGGTTACTATACTAGGATCCAACGTTGGTTCGGCAGCGACGACTTCTGTACTTGGATCCTACGTGGGTTCGACCGAGGAGATAATTAAGAGGCTACATATAATCATCTCCACCCTCTTCGTGATTAGTATAACTGTGTGAGCTGAGTCTTGACTTTCAATCATTAGCATCAATATGATTGACTTGCTTTCTTGTGTGGACTGGGTTGTGCATTCCTGTGTGGACTGGGCTGTTCTCAGACTCTTGAGTTGGAGTCAAAATGGAATTGATCACATAGGTATATGTATGGTAATATACCTAAGTAGAATTGGCTGATACTTCTTGTTTTTATCATTCCTTTGTGGGTTATCCTTTGTGGATCTTGGGAGACCTTTGACGGTCTCGGGGTCGCTACTGAGTATCATATACTCACCCCTGCATGGGCTATGCCCGCACTACATTGTGTTGGCTGGAGATGACAGACATTGTTGATGGTGGTTGAGGCTTGTGGAGCAGGATGGTACTCGAAGGTGGACTATCAGGCGGGCGTACACGGTGCAGACAGACGGATTCGAGGAGTAGAGGAGGCCATTTGTACCCACCCTTCAGGTGGGGTTTCCGGAGGATGACTTGATGGTTGCTTTTTTACTTTTCAGCTGGTGTACTTTCTTTCTCAGTTGTACTGTACTTTCAGTTGGGTTTGTATAAAAACCCATTTACTTACTAGCACTTACTTTTGTACTCAGTTTACTTAGTGTTTACTTTATCTTGTGTAATCTATTGTGTTTGTTTTTTTTATAAAGGCAATATCTTCCCTTTTATCGGGATTTACGCCTTTGGTGCTAGTCGCCAGCCTCTGGACAACGGAAGGCGGACTTGGGGTAGTCACGGCACGGTCCCTGAGGACGGGTGGTGACATATCTAGACAGTATGGTTCTCAGCCGTGTATGAATACATGTTGTGTAGGTGGATTACACTGTGTGTCCCACCTATCTGAGGATTGTATTGTGTTTGTTGTCCATGTCTGTGTACTCAGACCCCTTGTCCTTGTAAATTGTACAGGGTATGTATCTAGAAATTTATTCTATCCCATGTATCATTCTTATGAGAATTCATTACATAGCGTGTCAATGAAGTACATATTATGCCATATTTATTAGTTCCTATACCCTAGCACTGCTGCTAAAAAGGTACTACAGGTTCTGTGTTCTTCCTTGTAAAATGTATGTAGTCGCGATTTTCCCAAAATATCATATTTGATCTTCCACATAAAATCGTGTCAAACTAATTTGGGTAACACTTGGAGCCGTTTAGAATTTCTCAAATCTAGCTAAATAATAAGGAATCTGGTCATCGCTCATTTGGATTTGGCTACATTCGTCGATGAGTGTTTAGACAATCATTCAGCATACCGTCACACCTCTATTCCTCACAATTTTAAAGAACAATCATTGGAACACTCATCCTATAATCACATGCTTTCTAGATCATTTCCCAACTCACAAATCTATTGAAGATTTGTATATCAACCATAAATATGGGCACCCGATTGAGCTCGGATCTCCATGAAACTATCGAACCCAGAACCGTTGGGTTCCATCATGGAATAATGCAATTATTGTGGAAAGAATTTAAAAAAATAGTTTTTACATTTATTATACAATATATATTGGACAATTATCCCGAATGTTCTCCTAGGATAATATATCAAAATAATACAATATAATTCTTCATTCATGGGCACATGAAAATATTGTCAAGGGTGAAAATTCAGGAAAAGTAAAAAATGAACTCAATCATTTAATCAAAATCAGAAAAACATCAATTGATTAGTCCTCCCTCTTATTTGGATCAATCAATTGTGATGAATGCATTCTTCGATTGAATATGAGCATTCATTATGATCATTTCAATTCGACTCTCCTTTAATTGTAGGCTCTTGGTTCATCATCAATAGATGATAAAGAGAGATATCTATTAAGAAAATGATAGAAAATGACAGAACATTGCAAAAATTCCCCAAAATAAATTTTTATAACATTTAATTAGGTTAAAAGGTAATAAATTTATTAATTAACTAACTTAAATGCACCACGTTCGAGAAAGGGGTCAGAAGGTCTCACGTCAACTCATTTTATGTTGAAACTAGGGAAAAACGTCAGTTTGGACCCAACAATGGTCTTAGTTTGTTGATCTGATCAACCATTTATGATTTACCCTATTTTCCTTAATTATATGCGAGTGTGAAATGTAAAATATATTTTTTATTTTTATTAAATCAATTATGGGCACACTGGCCTCCACATCACATTTTGTCTTAGTGCATAGATCTATATATAAATATAAAATTATTTAAAAGTCATACAAGGAAAAAACTGGATCTCTTCATCATTAACTCCTTCAAGGTTTTCATCCACATAATGAATAAACTATGAAAAAAACTCAGGTTATTGATCATGATTCTTGATCTCCCACTCACATGAACTCATATACATGTTTCTATGCTGCCACAACACATGATGAAAATGGGTGGTATGTCCTCGCAATTTCTACACCTATAATTCCTTGATCTTCACCAGGTTCTTTGTAATGGCCAATATTCCCTCAATGTCTATCTCACCCAAATCAATGAAATTCATTGTATAAGGCATGCATGTCTTCAATTTTTAAACATATAAGATATCATGAACCCTCTCTAGCTGTGGTGGTAGGGATAGGTGATATGAAACCTCAACAACCCTTTTCACAATCATTAACAACCTTATGAACCTTATGGATACATTGTCACCTGGTCTAAACCTCTGTATTCCATGTCATGCGAAGAATATCGAGAAAAGTGTGCCTCCATGCGAGAAACCCAGTGGCCCATTTTGGTGATCTGCATAGGATTTCTATTTACTATGGTCCATCTTCATCTGCTTAAAAATTAACTTCAAATTTTCTGTAATCTCCTCCACCAACATTGGACCCTTAAGTGATGAATTTTCATATATCGTCCTCTACGGGGGTGGCCTAATGTTTCGCCCATATAGGGCCACAAAAGGTTCTATTTCTAATGTATAGTGGTAGTTATTTTTGTACACAAACTCTAACAAGGTATTTTGATCCTCCTAGCTACAAACAAAATCTAACATGCAATCCCTCAACATATTCCTTAGAACCTAGAGAGTGCACTAAGTCTGCCAATTCATCTAGGGATGAAAGAATGTACTCATACACAACTAATTCCTAAACGACTCATGCATGACTCTCCAAAATAATGACATAAAATACATGTCAAAATTGGAGAAATTAATTGAGGGTAATTATTATTGATGATGGTCTCTCACACATAAAACATTCCCAAACATTCCACCTAACTCATCTCCATAATAGAAATGAACTGACCCGACATCATAGTCTATCTACTGTCACCTATATGTCAGTATGAACCTTGTATTTTCATTGAAGCTTTGTGATTATGTTTAGGATTATTACACCCCGTATCTACAACTGAATCTCAAGAGGATGAAAACCCCCTGCTAGAACATCATCCTCAGATTTCCCCCGATGAGAGTCGATGAATCCTAAGATAATGTTATCTATGATTAATGTCATGTCAAACCACCAAAACATGCATTGTTGTTATCTATACATATTACAGCTACATAGTTTTACATCTAAGGGAGATGTGTGTAACTCCCACATCACATCCCCCCACATCGAAAATACAACCACTATCACCCTTCAAACAAGATATCACGATTCCCTCCTTGACAATACCCATCTGGTTTTTCACCTATTGGTATATGATCACACAGAACCTCACAGTTAATGTCTTCCTACTAAGACTCCCCCACATACACGAGGAGAGAAATATTCAACACTATATATTAAAGAGATGTTGTACCTTCCTACTACACCAGGACCAGTTATAAGGAATTTAACTATTCTGAATCATCCTACACTATGTGATCAAGAGTGTTCATGCTACCCCATTACCCTTTCATGGAGTATAGAATCTTTCTATGTCATAGTCCTATAAGAAGTAAATCTATTTTCAATATCATAAGTTTATGCCTCTTTGAGTGGAGACAATCCTGAGACTCTAATTATCTTAGAATACCACGAAGCGCTCTCCTAGAAGCTAATGTCACCATATCCTTAAGAATAAGACTTCCACTACCTACTCTAGGACATGATTCACATAGTTATGCTCATGGGGTCTCACCTTATAGGACCCATGTGTGATGAATGATTATCATTTCATGAACACTCAACTGATCCAAGCTCATGAGGCATCATAATACAATATAAATTCAATGCATTACTTTGGTATCCCCAACACTAGATCACTCATCATCCACTTTATAACCCATTAAAAGTGGCTTTTTAAGTGATTAGAATATTTAATGGATGTCCCTTATAAGTCAAAGATGTAAACGGTATTTTGATATTAGATAAGTTTTCCCCAAATATCCTGTAGTATCCTTCCAATCCAAGAAAACTCCGCACCATTGACATAATATAAGGGCATTCCCATGAATGAAATACCTCAATAATTTTCATATCCATTCCTAAAACATGTTCATAAACGAAATTCCATATAATTTGAACCTCATATATCCATAAATTACTTTTTTATACCTTTCTATAAAAAGGTTCACATTAAATATATCAAGAACCATCTTCAAGTGCGTTGTATGTTTCTCATCTGTGGTTGAGTAGAAAAGTATTTCATCAATGAAAACAACAATGTACTAGTCCATGTATGGTTGGAATATCTTATTCATGATATCCATAAATACAAAGAGGGAATTATTCCAATCATATGGTATCATTAGAAACTCATTGTGTCGATAGTGACATCAAAAGGCCAACACCGAGATTTCACATTCATGAACCATTGACTGTTTGTAGTGGGTCCTGAGATTGATCTTGGAGAACTATCTGACACATTGAAACTTACTATTGTTGTAATAAATCCTCCAAAGGGCATAATTTTTTTTTGTTTCCTGGTTTAGGTGGTAATAATCAATAAACTACTGCAAGCTTCCATCATCCTTCGTCACGAAAAAAAAACTAGAGCTACCCAAGGGGACACACTAGGTCTAATGAAAAATTTATCATGAGGGTACTTCAATAACAACTGTATCTCCAAGAACTAGGTAGGTTCTATATGATATACTATAGAATACATTAGGTTAGTCCCATGATTCAAGTCTATTCAATGTTATTTCATCTACCATTGAGGTAGTTTCAGAATTTCTTCATGGAAATTTTCTATATAGTTGTCCAAATTGATGGAATCCTAATGCATAAAATGGTCTACTACACAAAGGGTTTCACTTTCTAATTGATGGGTAATAGGCCACAACCTCTTTCTCATGGAACCCTCTTGTCATGCTACAAGGTCTCTCTCCCCAAAAAAAGGATAACCTCATCCCATCATCATGTAGGCATCTGAGTAGTATCCATTAATAATTGATCTAGTATCAAACCATAAAAATCAAATACATTCTCATGAAGACATCATAGGTTTACATTAAATAAATCAAAAGGCCCCATGTGAACATCTCACCTCTAAGTGATAGCTTGAACTACCGGTAGATGAAATATATTGAAGAATTGTTCCCAATATGAAACTCAAGACAATTCTTATGTGCTAGAATCTCTATTAGAAGGACTAACACACAGTATTATTTGAGATATAAAATAATATCTTTATAATGTGACAACTAATAATTAGTGATTAGTATAATAAACATATATATTACCTAAAATCCCCTCGTACACCCAAAAATCATAATCATAGAAAACATGCAATTATCTATTTCCCTGAACACCAGCTCCCTAAACCTGATGTGGGATACTTGGTGGTGGTGGTCAGATGAAGTCTTAGAGTATTTCCACACATGTATATCATCAAGATCCTTTTCAATATCTTCCTCCCTGAAGACCACACCATCCTAGTGTAGGAAATCTTTGATTATGATGCTCTCTCTATCGTAGTCATCCATAAATAATATTCCAGTAATACTCATCTCGTCTGGTTGGGATATCTCATTACATGTCACCTCACCCTTTATAAGCATAACAACTTCCCTCCATGATATACCTTAGTTTTATAAGATGTCGCTACACTTTATGACCAGAATACCAACCATGCTCATGGAAGGGCCTCATATTCCGAGATCTCTATCACATGTCTGCTATTGTAGAAGGATTATCCATATTGTTCCCATTTCCATCTCTAACTATATGGAATCTCTCTTACAGATAGATATATCACAAGCTCCTTCCCAAGCACCATGGTATTGGTGCGATGAAAAAGGTAATTACGCTGGCTCAGATCTCTCTACAGAGCACCTAATAAAACATCCATGCTTAGATGTATCCATGTATGATCATGTTGATGTAGTAGCTAGTTAGGTATGTGAACCTAGCCTCATAATCATCTATTTTCATCCCTCCTTGCTGAATATCTAGATGCTTCAAAATAAGAATGATGTGAAAGTAGTAGGGCTACTACTCCTCATAAAATAGCTTCTAGAAGTCAACCAATGAGTGTATCGACTCGTTTTGTATCTTGGAATACAAGATTCAACAACATCTATAGTCTTAATGGAAAATAATGGCTACAAAATCCCCCATATAATCCATCAGTTTCTGGATATTACTAATGATACTTACCACCAAATCTAGCCAATCCTCATCTACATAGGGATCTACCTCACCATGAAATCTTAACGGTATCTATCGTTGGAACACCCACAGAGCACCCAGCCTACAAAAATCCTAATCCCACTCTACATGTAATATATTCTAATCAATAGGTAGAGGTTATAGTACATTCCCACATTGAGTAAGGGGGTCGTGGGATGGACCCTAAACTGATGACTCACCACTCATTGGGTTGTTGTCATAAACCGTTGTTGATATCTTGGATGGTTGTCATCATAGAGGCATGTTGAATGTTATGAAGGAGTACCATGTTAGATGAGAATATATATATATATAATAGTGGTGATATGACTCAATAAGGACATTAAAGGAATCAATAATAGATGATTTATGTACCATTAACCCCAGCAACAAATGTCATAGCATGCCGAGTTGACAATAAGGTAGTTAGGGTAATGGGGAATGGATACATGGGCCGATCCACCATCACTTGAATCCCATTCTCGATAGATAGAGTCAAGATAGTTTGACATGGTTTCCATGAAACTAACTAAGCCTCTTACAGGGATTAACATCATCTAACGGATTGATCTTTCTCAAATAAAAATTATTGACTACCAAACCAATGTAAGGGCTCGAGTTGCAACTACCATAATCCCATATCGATAGGTATAGGGAAAAAGACCATTAATGAGAGCATAAGTAACCCAGGGATGCCTTATAATAGAAACTTGTACACCTGCACACAACCAAATCAATAAAAATGCCTATAGGGAATGAATTAAAAGATGCAACACTGCTATAAACAAACCATATATGCATGTACCTCTAAAAAGTTCGACGTATGGTAGTGTAATTCGAAAGTAAAAAGGGGAAAATACATTCCAACCATGAAAACATGTCGCAAACTAACATAACTGGAAAAGAGTAAACAACTAAGAGCCTAGAACCTGTATCCCTTCTTATGACCACCATCTGAGGTCTATATAGTATACATCCCTATGCTCTTATGACGTCAGAATAGTCATGTTCTCCATCTGCAAAAGATGTGACATGTTTGGGAAAACACCCATACAAGGGTTAGTATATAAATACAAAATAGAATTATCTAAAGAGGGTGTAGGAGAAGTAATAGATACTACTTAAGAGGAATGTAGTGGAAAGAATAACATAAAGTAAAAAATAAAACATCTCAAACCAACAAGATAGTAAAACTAAGATCCTCTAAAAAAAGTGTCTGAAAGGGTGAGAAGTTGAACTTCCCATTTAGTATTCACAATCAATAATAGGAGAGTAGAATCTTCCGACCATGGGAATCCAAACATAGAAATCGCATGGCATACCTCACACATCTTTTAATCTTCTTTATTAATAGTAAGAGAACCCCATGGAGTTGGAACTAAAGGATGATATATAAATATTCTCAGTCAATGAATGCCAATAGAGAGAGTAATGTGATATCCATTTCATAGCTCATACCAACAAGAAGATCCCCCAACTGTTCCATGGTAAGACCATATGTGAGGCCTATAACCTCATGTGACTTCTCTGATAGACATGCCTAAGGGACTCAATCACCAAACCTTGATACTATCCACTTTGGGAAGAACTAACTCTACCACACAATTTTAGTGTGCAAAAAAAACCTCATGGTGGGGAACACATCTATCTTTCTCGAGTGTCCAATGGTATGTCAAACCGGGTCTCTTTAGAGTGAAATAAAATCAAGGGGTAAATTGACTTAGGAATGAATCACATGCCTAATTTGTCATGAGTGTCCTACTCTATTATTCACCGAGTAACACCGCTGCTTAGGGAAGCTGGAGGGCACCACATGGGAAGGTCACCAATGAATGACACTAACCAGTCCAACTGGTGGGTGAGCCCATTGAGTCATCTCGGAAAGGCCACTGCCATGACCCACTAGAGGGTTTTTCATGGTAGATATCATTGGGGAATTCCACTACCTATCCCAGCTGGAGGATAATCCCAAAATGATGAGGAACTCCACTGCCTATTCCTACTAGAGGTTAAATCAAAATGTTCATCCGAGATTCCCAATGACCTTCCCAACTGGATGGTAAACCCAGAACAATCATCGATGAAAGGAAATTCCCATACTAGCTAGTAGGAAACCCCGATACTTCTCTAGTGATTATTTATGATTACTTTCACCTTCAATGGTTATATCACTACATGAAAAACTAATAATATTTCACATCATATCTCAATATCAACATTCGACGTAACCATCTTATTCGATGTAGAAAAACATTTATATTGGCATATCATGGGACAAAATATGAGTTGAAACTAATGAGATATAGAATATTGAAGATGTATCAGAATAGCTAAAGTAGTATACAGAGTGTAAGGGTACCCACTTGTCATGCCGTCCATCCTCACTATGTGGTCGTGTCTCTGGCTGGTATAAATGTCTTGCCTGTATAGGGGACACATGATGTAGGTAGATTTCATGGTGTGTCTAGCCTATCTGATGACATGGTCGTGTCTTCTAGCCATGTATGTGGACTCAGACCCTGTGCCTGTGTACTTTTTACAAGGCGTGTCTCAGGCCATCTAATTTGTCGCACGAATTATTCACAAGGGACAGAAATACATGGCATTTCAAGATAGTATATATAGTTACATTCTCATAGTATCTGAAACCCAATATTTAATGATTTAAGGGAGATATACTCCATGTGTTATTGATTGTAAATGTCATGTAGTAACGAATTTCCCAAAAATCATAGATTTGATTCACCTATTTAATTCTTTTCCAACCACCATGGTTAATTCCTTGAATTGATATGAAATCTTTGTCTTTGGAAAAAGAATAATGATTTCCACCATATATCTATCTGATTTGAAATACTTCATCAATGAGGTATTGGTCTATCATTCCACATGCTTCCACACCTCTGTTCAACATTATTTTATTGATTAATCATGAGTTCTATCGTCCTTGTTGTGTATGATTTTCAGATCTACGCCCGACATGAAAAAACGATTGAAGATTTATTGATATTCTACAAATCTAGGCACCATACCAAGCTCGGGTCAACCAAAATCTATTGAACAATAAATTTCAAGCTTCCATCTATGATGAACGTGAATAATGGTAGAAGAAAGGCACCAAAAATTATTTTTTATCATTAGTCGTGATTTCTTGGCCAATGATCAAGAATGTTCTCTCTAGGTTAGGTAATCCAAATAAAACAACATAATTCATCAGTAATGGGCACATGGGGGTTTATTGAGGGTGAAGATTCATGACAAGGAATGAAACTACTCAGTAGTTTAATCAAAATGGATACAAACCCATTTATAGAGTCCTAATTATTTTCTAGATCGATCAATGGTGAAAAATGTCTTCACTAATAGGGGAGGGGGAATATTTATGTTCGTTGCACTTCGATTCTCCATGAAGAAAATGTTCATCATTCATTATCAATGGAGGAGTAAGAGAGATTTCCCACTAGAGAATGGTGGAATATGAAAGAACCTTGAACCAATTAACATTAATAGTTAATTATAAAAAATAATTTTTTTCTAAATTTAATTAATCAATAAATTAATTCACATAAATACACCACTAATGGGAGAGCTATCTTAATTTCCCACACCAAATTATTTTATGATGTGCCAATGGAAAACACTAATATTTAGATCCAAATGTGATGTCTGATTTCTGACGTGACTGATCACCTAATAGTTATCTCATTCCATTCATTAACTTCATGTGCACAATTTCAAATATATTTTCTATTTCGATAACATTAATTCAAAGAACGCTGATCCATAGAAATGCAGGCCATTTTAGTTCCCATCATTGGAAATATATTTCTAAACATTTGAAAGTATTATAATGGAAAAATGGGGTCTCTACCATTAAAACAACATTTTTTCACCAAATTGACAGATTGTTCCAATTTCTATTTATAAATAGGGTGTCACTCATAGAAAGATACACTAAAGATTTTACCAAAAAATTTACAATAAAAATTTACATGGTCCATACATAAAATAAATTCACTTCTATTTTAGAATTAGGATATTCTCAAAAGGTATGTCACCTATGACAATATTGTTCCAAAAGAATATCATGGTTGTGAATGGACATAATGAAATCACTGATATCTATTATAATCATTATTTATGCAGCTTTCAAATCTTTAGTTACATTTTTAATAGACACTATAATGTTTTCAATATTATTAATAAGGGAACCAAAATTATATTTAGGTTAATCATGGCTTTACTAATGTCACATACCTATAAGTATATTTTTAAATATACCCTAATTAATATGTACAGAAACATCATTTAATACTCATGTTAAAATAAGAACGAATATTTATACTGCAGAATATAAATATCATCCATGTATCCACCCTAGAAAAATACCGATATTTTTATAATCCTGAAAAAACATTGTGTCTCAGTCCCTAGATGTAACAACCCAAAGTTTCATTAATATAAAATCCCTCTTGATCCAGTTAAATGTTTCTTTATGAAAAATGTTTTTATAAGATGTCAACTTCTTTAGTTTTATGTTAAGATTTTTGACCGTTACTTTTATAGCCTTTGAACAGTGATCATCAGAGTAGTATAAATATAAGGCTTTAACGAACCCATTTCTACTCAGACAAAGGAAGCGATTGCCTCATCCAGTAGAATTTCCCCTTACGAAGCCCATTTTTTGGAGCTCGGAAAAGAGGTGGCGTCTTTGGGATTTTCCCTTGACCAAGCCCAAGCTGAGCTTCATCAAGTCAAGCTCGAACGTGATCGTCTACGGGAAAAGTGGAAGTTGATTGAAATTACAACTCGAGCAATGTTATCTGAGCCACCCCAAGAGTCTGTCACCATCGCACACCTTACCCTTAGGTCTTATGCGGCTATTTTAAGGGGTTATGTAACAAATATATAGCACCATGTTCATTTACATTATTTTTCTATATAATAATGAATATAATTTCTAGTCATTTTTGATACATTGTAATTAGTTTTTAAAGTACCAATGGTGTTTTTAGTTATTATTTAATTAAGAATTATATTTTATTAAATTAAATGATTTTTGAATTAAATAATATTTTAATAAAATATTATTATTAATTTTACATTAATTTTTATTAAATATAAATGATCTTTTAATTTTATGAAGGCAATTAATATTTTTATTAAGGTTTGAAAGCCATTTCTGTCAAAACCCGTGAATTTTTTTATAAATATCGGTTTTTATTTTAAAAGTGAAAATTAACATATTTAGAAAATTATTTAGATAAAATAAATATTATTTTTGGAATCAGGATGTCGAAATTATCCAACGATGAATTTTTCATAATTTTCTGAGACAGTCAAATTTTTGGGTAAAAATTAAATACCATTTAAATATATAATGAGTTTTATGACATCACAATGATCCAATGGCGATGTAATAAAATACCATAATCCTTATGTTCGGCGAATATGTGTTTTATCATTAAAATAATGAGTTTTTGGGTTTGTTTGACTTACTTTTCAAAGCATTAATGGAGCCCTCAAGACTTATTCAACACTTTGCCTTTTTAAATTTATTTCCATGGGAGTGTGACTCACCTCCACATAAGCAACCCTAATTTTTTAATATGTTCGGACCTTGGCCTTGTAAAATATTGTTTTCCTATTTCCATTTCCAGAAACCATTGGAAAATACCATGGGATGGTTTGTGGTTTGGATTATTTAATATAAGGGGTCCCAAACCTAAATAATAAAGAATTCCCTCACCATTCCTATAGAAACCCACCCAAGATCCCACTTCCTCCTCACGCAAAGCCCTTGGAGTTCGTCCAACCTCTGCCCTACTCTCTCTAGAATCCTCTCAAGGTGCACCAAGCTCCCAATAATCCTCTCACAAGCCTCTCTCTATCCTTTGCAAGCACACTTCCAAGTAAGGGTTTTTCTTCCTTTCTAATTTTTGTCAATTTTCTTTAAGTTGTATTGTCCTTTTAATTTAAATTATGAATGTTGGGGTATGGTTTCCCACCTCTCCCATACTGCCCTTTTATTGTTTGAATGATGGGAGACCCCTTTATCTCTCATTAAATTCCTCCCATGTACACCCGTTACTATGCTGAAATTCCGAAAGGAACCTTTTTCTCTTCTTTTATATTCAAGCAATGCTTTTGTATCATGAATCTAAATTCCTTTTCAATTGTTGGGACATATATCTATATGACCTACTTACTGTCCATTAAATGTAAATATGATGAGGAACCCATTTCTCTCTCATCAACCATTTTTATGAATTCTTATGTCATGCTGTTACGCTGCCGAAATCACACCGATTTTCTAAGCCAATATCATTGTGTAGTGAATACAATTCACATTTATCCATCAAGGGTATTCACCTTTATGCACATTTACTTATTGATTATAAAGTTTCTTGTATGAATTACACATTCCTTTATCGTGGAATAAATTATTATGTTTTATGAATCCATGTTTTATGATCTATGTGGCACACTTATGCATGAAATGAAATGTTTAAGAAGGGTGCGCCCTTTATAGCGCTCCAATGCATTGGGTAAAGTATAGTATCATGATACGTCATGTGCAATGAGTGTTGACTCATGCTAATTCAAGTGCAATGAGGGTTTACTCGTGCTTCAAATGCAATGAGGGTTTACTCATGCTCCATGTGCAATGAGCCTTGGCTCATACTAATTCAATGTTAAGTGCTGTTGCCACATTTCCATGTTATGGTTGTCATGATTTATCATGCCTTTATGTTCATGTTACTCTAATGCTCTATTGATGTTTCTATTTCCTAACATGTATTGTAATCCTCATGTTATTCATTGTTTATCCCCTTACTGGGCTTTATAGCTCACCCTTTTCTTATGCATGTCCTCATGTTATCCCATGCAATGCTAAGTACGAAGGAATATAGTGGTCATGTAAAGGAAGTTTTCAATAAAGATGATGTATTTCAAGTTTAAAGATTTTATGTAATGATCCTAAGCCCCAAAGACACTAAACCTCTCGATCATCTTTGCTGTATCAAGTGAATTTTTTTGTAATAAAGCATGCTTAAGTTGTAATAAAAAGCAGGGTTGTCATAGTTGGTATCAAAGGATAGGTTTTGTTATTTTTGGGATTAGGAAACCCTAGTAAAGCCTTAGATACAAGACTAAGAATAATAAAAACATCCCTATGTTTTGGTGAATACTATGTAAGTGGTTTATCAAAGAAATACATCCCTGTATGGATACGAGTTGGTAGAGGAGGCTCTGGCACAGATGTATCTTAGGGGTAAAACCCGAAAACACTTCTTTGAGCTAGACTCGAACGAGAACTGGTGCATGAAAACGGGCCTTGCTGAACTCTTGGATACAACACTCCCAGGGGATAGGTTTTGATAAATTCACAATCTTAGTATGAACCCTTATTAAGGGAAAAATGCCCCTAAGAATATATGTTAGAAGGAAGATCATGAAAAGCCTGGATTGAATCTTATAGACTCATGAGTTAAAGAGATTAAAGTTTATTTATAAGTAATCAACTTTTGTCTTTGGATTACCCTTTCTGTGTTACCCATAACATTCCTTTTATTCTAGCCAATGGCCGGTAATAGGAGAACTCGGGCTAACAACTGTTGTGAAGATCAGTGTGATGATTGTACTAATGAGATGCCCAATCCAATGGGAGAGGGAATCACGAACTTTTTCACGCTTCTCTCTCAGCTAACTCATGTTTTGAATAGAAACACGGGTCAAGAGGAACGTTCAACCCCCCCCCCCCCCCCTTAAGAAAGAACACGTCACTATAGAGAGCTTCATGAGACAAAGGCCTCCTACTTTTAGTGCATCATCCGATCCCACGATCGCTGAACAATGGATCAACTCCATTGAAAAGATATTATCCATCCTACAATGCTCTGAAAAAGAGAAGGTTCTCCTACCGGCTTATCGTATGGAGGGTGAAGCTGATCAATGGTGGACGTTGATCAAAAATACGAAGCCTGATGAGGAGATTGAGGATTCGGAATGGAAGGAATTCCGGAAGATGTTTTTTGATAAATATTTTCCACGCACCCTTCGTCTTAAGATGGAAAGGGACTTCCTTTCCCTCAAACAGAAAGATGAAGAATTTGTGGGAACGTACGAGGAAAACATCACAAGGCTTGCACGATACGCTTCCGGCTTTGTCGTTACCCCTGAATGCAAGGTTGACCGCTTCTTTGGTGAGATGAAGCCTATCTTGCGGAAAGAATTAGCAATCCGTGACTTCGACAGCTATGAGGAAATTGTCCGCTGTGCCCTCAAGGTTGAAATGGATATCGTAGAATCACAGGGGTATCATGGGGACAAGAAACGTAAGGTGGACTTCATTGCTGGTGGTCCGATGGATAAATCCAACGGCGCTAAGAAGTTCCAGCACCCCACTTGCCAAAAGTGTGGAAAGAAGCACCCTGGAAATTGCCTTAGGGGGACAAGAAAATGCTTCAAGTGTGGAAGAGAAGGGCACCTAGCTGTTAACTATCAGCAAGAAGGACCCGCGGCTACGACAGAGGAGAGGAATGCTTCGTTCGAACCTCAACGCGTTGTTCAATGCTACAAATGCAAAGAACCAGGTCATTTTTCAAATTAGTGCCCTAATCCAAGGGTTATCGGAGGCAACCAGCAACCTCAAAGATAGCAAGGAAGAAATTTTTCCATCACTTCTGCCGAAGTGAACCCCGACAACGAAGTGGTGACAGGTACGCTAGTTATTAATTCAAGAATAGAGAACGTACTTTTTGATTCAGGTTCTACGCATTCTTTTATATCTCAAAAGTTTAGTAGAACAATCCCTACACCACCACAAATCATGGAAGTAAAGATGTCGGTGAGTACGGTAAATGGGGAAATCATTGCATCCCATGAGTATACGTCCTCCCCTGTTATAATCCGTGGATTTAATTTCCCGGAGAACCTCATCATACTCCCTCTGGTGGAATTTGATGAAATTTAGGGCATGGATTGGCTTTCCTTATATAGAGCCAACATAAATTGTCGGGAGAGGGAAATCACACTCCATATGGAGAATCGACCCCCGATTCTTTACAAGTGTTAGGAGGAAGATGAATATCCTTTAGCTCCATCATCTCAAGCATGGATATTACTGCCTTATGAGCACGCATATCTGGATTAGATGATTGAGTCCAAGGAAGAAACCACCCTTGAAGAAATGCCTATTGTGAGGGAATTTGCTGAAATATTTCCCAAGGAACTTCCTGGTCTTCCTCCAAGAAGAGATGTTGAGTTCTCAATTGAACTTATAACTGGGGTGCTACCAATATCCAAGACTCCATATAGAATGGCTGTTGTTGATCTTGAATAACTGAAGAAACAACTACAGGAGAATCTGGATAAAGGGTTTATACGCCCAAGTGCATCACCATGGGGTGCAGCAGTCCTCTTCGTCAAGTAGAAGGATGGGTCAATGCGGATTTGCATCGATTATCGTGAACTTAACAACATCACGATAAAGAACACATATACTCTCCCAAGAATCGATGACTTGTTTGATCAGCTGCGTGGAGCACAATACTTCTCCAAGGTGGACTTGCGGTCGGGATATTATCATGTAACGGTAATGAAGGAAGATATCCTCAAGACTTCTTTTCGTACAAGGTACGGGCACTATGAATTCATAGTAATGCATTTCGGACTCTCCAATGCTCCAGAAATATTCATGGACTTGATGAATAGATTCTTTAGAGATTACCTAGACAAATTTGAGGTAGTCTTTATAGATGATATTCTAATATACTCCAAAAGCAAGAGGACCATGAGGAGAATTTAAGAACTGTACTGGAGACTTTGCGCGAGGAGAAGCTCTATGCCAAGTACATCAAGTGTGAGTTCTGGTTGAAGGAGGACTCATTCTTGGGCCATATCATCACAAGCAATGGGATATCTGTGGACCCCTCCAAAACAGATGCAATTGAGGGATGGCCGAGTCCAACATCCGTAACTGATATCCGTAGCTTCTTGGGGTTAGCTGGATATTATCGATGATTTGTGAGAAATTTCTCATAATTTTCCAACCCTCTTACCAAGATAACTCTAAATGGAGTAAAGTTTGCTTGGAGGGATGAATGCGAAGAAATATTCAAGGAGTTGAAAAGGAGGCTTATCACTGCACCCGTTCTCACTTTACCCACAAGTGGGGAGCCTTTTGTGGTATTCAGTGATGCTTAGAAGAAGGGCTTAGGATGTGTGCTGATGTAGAATGATAAAGTGATATCCTATGCCTCAAGGCAGTTGAAAATCCATGAGTGAAACTATCCAATGCATGATCTGGAGTTGGCGGTGGTGATCTTTGCCTTGAAAATCTGTCGGCATTATCTCTATGGAGAGAAATGTGAGATATATACTGACCACAAGAGTCTTAAGTATATATTCACACAGAAAGAGCTTAATATGCGCCAGAGAAGATGGATAGAGTTCATCAATGATTATGACTATTCAATACATTACCACCCTAGGAAAGCGAACAAGGTGGCAGATGCCCTAAGTAGAAAGGATCCAGCGATTCTATCAATGATGATAATTGAGAAGGATCCAATCTTCTTTGACTTAATGAAGATGGAAGTGGGAATCATAAAGAAGGGAACATCATCAATCCTTTCACAAATGATTGCTCAACCATATCTTTTGGAAAGGTTAAAGGATTCTCAGAAGGATGATGTGGGAATCCAAGAAAAAGTGGAAGCTATCAAAAAGGGAAGATCCTCATAGTTTAATGTAAATGAAGAAGGAATTGTGCGGTTTGGGAAAAGACTATGTGTTCCATCAAGTTCGGAGCTAAAGAAGGAACTTTTGGATGATGCACATAGTAAAAATTTCTCTATTCACCCAGGGAGCACAAAGATGTATCGAGATCTCCAAAAAAACTTTTGGTGGGATAATATGAAGAAGGAGATCACTGAATATACATCAAAGTGCCTAGTTTGTCAGCAAGTGAAGGCAGAGAGGCATAAGTCTAAGGGGATGATGCAACCATTTCCCATACCAGAATGGAAATGGGAGAACATCACCATGGACTTTGTCACCAGACATACAAGGACATCCAAAGGCAACAATGCAATCTGGGTTGTTGTGGATCGTCTTACAAAGAATGCACACTTCATTGCTATTCGAGAGGATTTTTCTTTGGATCAACAGGCATAGATATATATCAGGGATGTGGTACAGTTGCATAGAGTACCACTATCTATTTTTTCTGACTGAGATCCATGATTTACCTCTAAGTTTTTGAAGAGTCTTCAACATGCTCTGAATACTAAACTGAACTTCAGTATGACCTAACATCCTCAAACTGATGGCCAATCCGAGCAGACTATCCAAACACTTGAGGATATGTTGAGAGCGTCCTCAATGGACTTTAAAGTAGGATGGGATCAACATCTTCCTCTAGTTGAGTTCTCTTATAATAATAGTTTCCACTCGAGCATCCAAATGGCACCATATGAAGCCCTGTATGGGAAAAGGTGTATAACACCGGCATGTTGGGATGTGGTCGGTGAACGTAAGCTGCTTGGACCAGAAATGGTCGAAGAAATGGTGGAGAAGGTGAAAACCATTCAGCAGCATATCAAGGCAGCCCAAAGTCGACAGAAGAGTTATGCAGATAATCGTCGATGAGACCTTGAGTTTAAAGTCGGAGACATGGTGTTTTTACGCGTATCTCCGTGGAAGCAGGTCATGAGGTTTGGAAAGAAAGGGAAGTTAAGTCCAAGGTACATCGGCCCCTTCTAGATTCTTGATCGTGTTGGGGTTGTGGCCTATCGACTATCACTTCCACCTACTATGGCCAAGGTGCATGATTTTTTTCATGTATCCCTCTTAAGGAAGTACATACCGGACCCTTCACATGTACTCTCTTCTGAGGTGGTACAATTGGAAGATGATATTTCTTATGAGGAGAAACCAGCGAAGATCTTAGATCGTAGAGAAAAAGTTCTACGAAATAAGACAATGCCCCTTGTCAAGGTGATGTGGAGAAACCACAAGTTTGAAGAAGCAACTTGGGAGTTGGAGGATATGATGAAGTTGAGTTACCCACATTTGTTTTAGTGTGGGAAAAGGAAAATTTCAAGGGAGAAATTTCTTAAGGGGGGAATATTGTAATGAACCAAGGTTTCATTAATAGAAAATCCCTCTTGATCCAGTTAAATGTTTCTTTATGAAAAATGTTTTTATAAGATGTCAATTTCTTTAGTTTTACGTTAAGATTTGTGACCGTTACTTTTATAGTCGTTGAACAGTGATCATATGAGTAGTATAAATATAAGGCTTTAACGAACCCATTTCTACTCAGACAAAGGAAGTGATGACCTCATCCAGTAGAATTGCCCGTTACGAAGCCCATTTGTCGGAGCTCAGAAAAGAGGTGGCGTCATTGGGATTTTCCCTTGACCAAGCCCAAGCTGAGCTTTATCAATTCAAGCTCGAACGTGATCGTCTACGGGAAAAGTGGAAGTTGATTGAAATTACAACTCGAGCGATGTTATCCGAGCCACCCCAAGAGTCTGTCACCATTGCACACCTTACCCTTAGGTCTTCTGTGGCTATTTTAAGGGGTTATGTAACAAATAAGTAGCACCATGTTCATGTACATTATTTTTGTATATAATAATGAATATAATTTCTAGTCATTTTTGATACATTGTAATTAGTTTTTAAAGTACAAATGGTGTTTTTAGTTATTATTTAATTAAGAATTATATTTTATTTAATTAAAGTATTTTTGAATTAAATAATATTTTAATAAAATATTATTATTAATATTACATTAATTTTTATTTAATATAAATGATCTTATAATTTTATGAATGCAATTAAATTTTTTATTAAGGTTTGAAAGCCATTTCTGTCAAAACCCGTGAATTTTTTTATAAATGTAGGTTTTTATTTTAAAAGTGAAAATACACATATTTAGATAATTATTTAGATAAAATAAATATTATTTTTGAATCAGGACATCGAAATTATCCAACGATGAATTTTTCATAATTTTCTGAGACATTCAAATTTTTGGGTAAAAATTAAATACAATTTAAATATATAATGTGTTTTATGACATCACAATGACCCAATTGTGATGTAATAAAATACCATAATCCTTCTGTTCGGCAAATATGTGTTTTTTCATTAAAATAATGAGTTTTTGGGTTTGTTTGACTTACTTTTCAAAGCATTAATGGAGCCCTCAAAACTTATTCAACACTTTGCCTTTTTAAATTAATTTCCATGGGAGTGTGACTCACCTCCACATAAGCAACCCTAATTTTTTAATAAGGTCGGACCATGGCCTTGTAAAATATTTTTTTCCTCTTTCCTTTTCCAGAAACCATGGGCAAATACCATGGGATGGTTTGTGGTTTGGATTATTTTAATATAAGGGGTCCCAAACCTAAATAATAAAGAATTCTCTCACCTTTCCTATATAAACCCACCCAAGATCCCACTTCCTTCTCACTAAAAGCCCTTGGAGTTCGTCCAACCTCTGCCCTACTCTCTCTAGAATCCTCTCAAGGTTCCCCAAGCTCCCAAGAAGCCTCTCACAAGCCTCTCTCTAGCCTTTGGAAGCACACTTCCAAGTAAGGGTTTTTCTTCCTTTCTCATTTTTGTCAATTTTCATTAAGTTGTATTGTCCTTTTAATTTCAATTATGAATGTTGGGGTATGGTTTCTAACCTCTCCCATACTTCCCTATTATTTTTTTAATGAAGGGAGACCCATTTCTCTCTCATTAAATTCCTCCCATGGACACCCGTTACTATGCCGAAATTTCGAAAGGAACCTTTTTCTCCTCTTTTATATTCAAGCAATACTTTTGTATCATGAATCTAAATTCCTTTTCAATTGTTGGGACATGTATCTATATGACCTCCTTACTTTCCATTACATGTAAATATTATGAGTAACCCCTTTCTCTCTCATCAACCATTTTTATGAATTCGTATGTCACGCCGTTACACTGCCGAAGTCACACAGATTTTCTAAGCCAATATCATTGTGTAGTGAATACAATGCCCATTTCTCCATCAAGGGTATTCACCTTTATGCACATTTACTTATTTATTATAAAGATTCATGTATGAATTCCACATTCATTTATCATGGAATAAATGATTATGTTTTATGAATCCATGTTTTATGATCGATGTGGCACACTTATGCATGAAATGAAATGTTTAAGAAGGGTGTGCCCTTTATAGCGCTCCAATGAATTGGGTAAAGTATAGTATC
The DNA here is from genome assembly GCA_963277665.1 of Viscum album. Classification (NCBI taxonomy): domain Eukaryota; kingdom Viridiplantae; phylum Streptophyta; class Magnoliopsida; order Santalales; family Viscaceae; genus Viscum; species Viscum album. Next base: position 297,530,660 of record OY728141.1, on the reverse strand, counting down.
ATGATACGTCATGTGCAATGAGTGTTGACTCATTCTAATTCAAGTGCAATGAGGTTTTACTCCTGCTTCAAGTTCAATGAGGGTTTACTCATGCTCCATGTCCAATGAGCCATTGCTCATGCTAATTCAATGTTAAGTGTTGTTGCCACATTTCCATGTTATGGTTATCATGCTTTATCATGCCTTTATGTTCATGTTACTCTAATGCTCTATTGATGTTCCTATTGCCTAACATGTATTGTAATCCTCATGTTAATCATTTTTTACTCCCTTACTGGGCTTTATAGCTCACCCTTTTCTTATGCATGTCCTCAGGTTATCCCATGCAATGCTAAGTACGAAGGAATGTAGTGGTCATGTAAAGGAAGTTTTCAATAAAGATGATGTATTTCAAGTTTAATGTTTTTATGTAATGATCCTAAGCCCCAATGACACTAAACCTCTCGATCTTCTTTGTTGTATCAAGTGATGTTTTATGTAATAAAGCATGCTTAAGTTGTAATAAAAAGTAGGGTTGTCATACTATAATATACATGGGTTATCATTAATTTATGTGGAAAATATTTCGATATGTATAGAACTATATAAAAATATTGTTGGGGTCCTTGAATTAGAATGTATGAACCTCTACAATCTTGTATAGGTTCTCTGGTATGATAAACTATGTTCAAATTTTCTGCACACTACTCCCATATTTCCTCCCCCTGAAACCACTTTTATAATCAATATTTTTATGAATCCACTCAATTAGGTAGCAGTCTGATAGAACATAAAATCATCAAGACCAGACTCTAGTCAACCAAAAGACTAAGAGAACCACCCCAATACGTCCTCCAATATAAAAATGGACGATGACTACCACTGATATGGAATTAACATTATATAGAAGTCCTTCACTCATAAAAAATATAATAATGTATCATAAAAACATAAAAAACTCATAAAAATATCATATATTTTAAAAAGTTAAATTTTATATATTTAATGAAAAATAATCAGTAGAAAAAATATTGAACATTTCCAAAACCAAAAAACAATGTAGAATATTATTTAAATCTAATGTTAAATATTAATTCACATATGAAAAATTATAAATCATTATAATGTATACTCATTATTCATCTAAAATATATAATTTATAGGGACTTGTTCAACTAGTATTATGTCCCACTGAATACCACGAGGAATATAATTTTTTATATGATCTAAAATAATTTACAACACCAGTTCCCAAAAAGTGTTCGGTTTAAAATACTTAATAATTTATACAAAGTGATGAAAAATAAGGTATACGAGATTATACATACATAATAATCAATATAACAATTCACATATATGATCTTAATGGACAATATTTCCAATGACATCAATGTTCGGTAATATGAAAAGAATCCTACATATATGTGAAATAATACATACCTAATCACACAAAAATAATATATACACAAAAGAGTGTGTCATTTTGATACATATTACAATATAGGCCCCAATGATATAAAATTATCATTAAATTTATCAAATATATACTGGACAAAAAAACATTGAGAAGCGATTCAGTAAATTTATTTATTAAAACCCCACCATAAAGGACGACACACCATTAAATTTATCATTGGATCAAATAATTCCCTAAAATTTATATATATGTTGATGAAGGAATATAGAGTACCTTGAATATGATTCGAAAATTATATTAACAAAAAACTATTTCAAATTTTTTTATTGATATATAATATAAATTATATCTCATATTAGGGTCTCAATATTAATCACTCTTTTGAGTAGAAAATTTTGCCAGTAAAACATATATAATATGGAAATGATTAAGGAATCTCACATTAACCAAATTATGATCATCATAATTTTGAAAATAAATAATTACATAAATTCAATCATCTAATGTCAATATCCATTCAAAATGATGACCCTATAACCACATATCTTTCATAAGCTACAACAATCAGCATGGCCAGGACATAACACCATAAAAAACCCTCTTAGATTTAGACCATTATTTATGAATTTTACCAACTATTGATGATTGGAATTAGAGTAATACCACATGTCATCCATTTTTCTATGAACTTATATGTATAAACCATATCTTTCATTATTTCATAACTAGTTGGTTGGTCCTATTAATGTCTCCCCATTATATTTCTTCATCGACTTGGAATTTATAATTTTAACCAAAAAGTACTTTTATGAAATTTTTTAAATTGTGAATATTCAAAAATAATGGATATATTAACATTATTAAAGTAGATATAATCATGTTTGGACTGATCAAATGAGTGTAAGAAATATTTTAAGAGAGATATAATACTCCATATGTTCCCTTAGACTACTAAATTAACTATGGGTACTATGTGACATGCCCATATTTGGGAAAAATGATCATAGTTATGTTGATCAATGAAATGTTATTTTAGTTAACAAAAAATTCAATAAATGAACCAATATGAAAAAATTAATCATTATTTTATGATTAACCATTTGAGTTATATTGAAAACTAGTATATATTTTCACTTACATGGAAAATTAAAACATTTTAATCCAATTAATTACTAGAATAGTGGATTCATTGTTGATCCCAAAAGAGTAAAGTTTATGGCCACAAGTAATTTCTTTTATAGATAACTCATATGAAATAATGTTTGAAATGGGAAATGAAGAAAAATCTAAAACATAATTGGTTAAACAAATTAATAAATCACAGAAAATGAAATCATGTAGAATTTTTTTAAATTTTTTAATTTAATCTACGTGGATGAATAAAAAAATACTCTCCATGTTTTATTTTTCATTATATTAATCATCAAAAAAACAAAATGTCATGTTCTCTTATAAAATGCATCATCCCTTAGAAATTATGAAATGTCCTTTTCTTAATTACCAAATAATTATAAGGTCCATAAGAACCAAATTCTATTAAGAAATAGAATAACCATTTTCTCCAAATTTTAAAATATTTTTCTAAGATATAATCAATAAAATAGGATTTCTTTTTTATGTCAAATCAATGCATTTGTTTTGGGATATATTAAAAGGTAACATTTATATAATTAATTTTTTTATTTATACCAAATTCTCCCACCAGAGAGTTAAAAAATTGTCATTCATTAATTTAAATATAAAATATATAAATTAACATATATTCTCTAACCCATGATTACTAATTAAGTATCACATGGTTTTATAGAACATTATGTTTAAAAAATAATTCTAAAAAATAATTTTCTTTATTATTTATTAAATAAAAATATAATTGAACAATAATACAATGTTTTAAAGAAGATATTATATAAAACTATTCATGAGAATCAATTCATATTCATACAAAAATAAAATATAATAATTATGAAAACATAATAACAACAACAGTAAATAAAATTTAACCAATATTTATTTACCTAAGTATATTTTCTTCAAGGTATCCCTAAGGTTGTTTTGTCTTTGTAGAATATATATTCTTCGATATTCAATTCATTGATTATTTTAATTCATTAATAATTACCAAATTCTATAATCATAATTGATATATTTGTGATGATGAATCCACAATAATAATTATTACTGAAGGAAAAAAACATTACTACACTATACTATAAATATACATGATTCATTTCTAAACATGACTCCAAAATAAGTTCCATTGTGAAAAACAATATGCAATAATGATCCATATTTTTTATTCACATATGCCAAAAAATTATAAAAAATTATAACTATACTGAATTAGGATTCGTGTAAATAAATAACAAGGGTGGTTTGGCTATCATGTGAAATGACATGTGAGGATTGTTTGAGTGGGTATGGTGATTAGGTTAGTGGATGGAAGAGAAATTAGTGGTTAGAGGAATTCAGTACAAGGTTATGAAAAAATGATAGTAAAACATGTATTAATGTTGGTATGATTATGTCAGTTAAATGAGTATAATGATTTTGTTGGTGTGAGTTTAGTAATGCAGGTAGGGGCTTATAATGGTGTACATAGGGACATGAGTTTTGATATTGGTTGGGGTTGATATTGTAGGTTGTATGGTTAGGGCAGCATGCCCTAATCATAATGTGATACTAGTAGAACTTGGAGGATGGATATGTGGTCTATTAATATGGCTAAAATGTTTGTTTGGGATTTTGGGATCATGAAATTATTTAGTAAACACAAGGGGGTCATGACAAAGGTGTTATTTCAATGACCATTGGACATAGACTATTTGAAAAGCATTTAAAGAAAAGAGAAGTTGTCATCATGATGATGTCATTATAGGGTTCAATAAATTTGTCCTCACCTATGAAAAATATAGTCCTCTTAAATTTAATATATTTTAGGACAATAATAAAAAATAATAAAAAACAAAAAAATTGATCATTGAATTAATTAATTAATATAATGATTTATATTATATACACATGCTTAAGGGGAAATGATAAATTCAATTCAACATGTTAGTTTGTTTGAATCGACCAAAAAGACACATATATAGTGAGAACAAAAAGGGTATTTAACATGTTATGGTCGAATGACCTATGTCCATAAGGATTATAGAACATTTGATATAAAAAGTTGGGACACAAAAAAATTGTTTTTATATGTTACCCAAAAACTTATAAGTAATATTGATTTCACATATTTATTAGAAAATTGTTGACAATAGATCAAAAAACATCACATGATCTTCATTAGTTGGAATCAAGCCTATAGGTTTCTTCTAGAAGAACCACCACTTAGTTGGTTTATCCACACTCGCTTATTCCATTAGTATGTGCACATGTCCTGTGGTTGGGGAAATTTTTCATAAAATTACAATTTATCCACTTTATTTAATATTTATACAATTTATCCCTTCTACAGTTATTCATACAACCAAAAATATTACTAATGGAAAATAAATAATGAGATGCGTTGATTAAGTCTAAATAATAATAGAATGTGACCACTAAAACAATATTAATTATAACATTTATTAGGTTCTAAATTATCTTGATATATTAGTGTTATACATGTATTTAATTGGTACTATATCATGGTACATGAAGGTAAATAGAAAATGAATTTTTCTACTATGATAAAATTGATTAATAAAAATAAAAACTCCACACAATCTAACACGAAAAAAACATTGTTGTCTTATATGTGTCAAAAGTTTCTGATCAGTATATGAAAATAAATATATTCTTTTAAATATTATATGTTTTCCATATACCCTACCTATTTGTTAATCAAATCCATAGTTGACGATATATTTTATATCAATATCACTAGTCCTCCAACCATAGTGATGACGTATCCAGACATGGATTACCAATTGTCCAATTGTGCTTCAAAAAAAAACAATCAATACATAAAAGAAGAATTATACCAACATTCATATTACTTTTATACATCATAGAAACATCCAAAGTAAAATATTTCTAATTTCAAAAAAAAATCAACCCTTATTTCCACTAACATGGTGACTCCTTATATATGTAAAATTATTTTCAAGTTATATACCAAAATTTCCCATCCTGATACATGTAATGCATTGGCTATATCAATATATATCTCTTACAAAATTAATTGCTGAATATATATTTATATGAAATAATATTAAAATAAATTTATATAAAACATTATAAAAATGTAAACTAAAATTCAAAATGATGCATTCTTATTAATTTGATAAAATACCATATATTTGTTTATTCTTTCCATATATGAAATGACCATATTAAAAAAATATCATCATACCAAATAGAATTATTTGATATTTATCTTATTATTAGAAAACAAAAAATGTTCACAAAAATTCTATCCTATTATACAGGGGATGTGTTGAAAGTGGGTTCCCTAGACCCAACTTGTTTCGTACTTTGTTGCCAAAACATGTATTCAGTTTGTTATAATACATGTGTTTATCTTTCCATAATAGTGTATATACTTCAACATCCACATTGTTTATGGAAATTTCATTAGATTACTTATTGCATCAAAGGGTTATAATACAACACAATCTATAATGAGAACCCTGATATTCCATGATAGTAATCTTAATGTAACGTCCTATGGTCCAGTTACATCATCCTAAAAGGTCACAGATGATGTGTGACCATCAGGTGATGTTGGCTCATAAGCATTGAGACTTCTTATCATGATGTTCGCACTTTATGATCTTTTATAGTTGAGATCATGAGGATAAACACGCATAATAGAAACACCACATGTTTTAGGTCTCATTGGTCATTCTTATCTACAGACATTTGTAATGGTCTTTTGAGTTGAGATCATTGTAAATGAATTTCATTTAATTATGTACATTTGATGCAAGGTGAAAACCATGGATACTATGTCGTGGAGAGGTAGTTTTTATAAGGAACTTCATTAATGGAATGACATAGATTGAATGATTGAGAAAGGATTTGTTGCTTCTAAGTTTAGGAAGACAGATCTCGGTCCTGGTTGATTATGATGGTTACAACATCATCAAATCCATGTCCATGGTAGTGGAAGGTAATACCGTAAAGACAAATCAACAAATAAAATAATGAAAAATAATGAATGACGACACTAGTATGCATTTTACTTTACTGTGTTATCGATGATGAAGATATTATATTACACTGACTGTGTTGATAGGAAGGTAGTAATTTCTTTGACTTTGGCTTATCTTTATTGGGGCTTCGATGGGTTGCTAGACCCCGCTCTAGTCGGTGGATATTATTCACTACTATTGAGTTAAGGGCCTAGATGGTCACTCAAAAAAGCACCCAGAGAATATTCTATATTCTAGGAATATAAATATAGAACTAGGTGGGACCTGCCAAAGGATCAGAACAATATCCATGTTCAAGGGATGTCCAAAGAATAAATAAATTCATTAATTATTCAAATTTCGAATAATTCATTGAAATTATTTATAACATGTATTTACAAGTTATATAGTAAATACAAGTATTAATATTATTCAAATGGATATTAATATCCTAGGTACGTTTAATATTAGTAGGAGTAATAAGTCAAGTTAAAGACTCAAATTTATATACTACAAGGAAGTGAAATTTTTTAAATATTATTTATGGAATAATTTTATTTGTCATAAATAATTATTTATAGCACTTATATAGCAGATTTCTATTACATGGCGGTCCGGGAATCCATACCGCGTGTTTTAAACACTCCCTATATAAGTGTGAGAGATGATCACCCATGTATAAATTTCATGTTTCAAGATTGAGAGCTTCTCTCCACTCCTATAATATCGATAGAGAGTCACTCATGTGATGGAATAACTTCATGTTAATCCATTTCTGATTGAAGCTTCATCCTTTGCTGTGATCGTCGCTGCGTTGAAGTGATTGTCAGAGATCCGCGCTATCACCCGAATCTCGACGAATGACACATGAGAAGATTCATAAGGCATTTGTGGATGATCTAGTGGGCTTCGACATCAGTGTCTTCGAGCAACGACCATCAACGTTCGGTAGTAGACATGAACACGTCAATATTGAACAAGCCACATGTTCAGTTTAATATTCATTCTCTTTTTAAACCTTATGAGATCCTTTGAAAAAACCTGTAAAAGATCACCAGAGTTGATAGGGTTATGTCACTCTGGTGAAGCAGAAAGTATTAAATTCCCAGCCCACCAGCTTCCGCAACGTCGTCCCGGTACCCAACCATGGTATCAAAGTGAATCGCACGGTTTTTCTGAGTTAAAAAAATTAAGATGCATTAAATTTAATTGTGGGGTGTTAAAATGGTTCATTGTGATCTTACCGCACGTCACTTCTAATTCAAAGGATTATGTTACGATCATTTAAAATTTTTAATCGGATCGACGTTGTAGTTTTAGTTCATTTGATGTTTATCTCAAATTGATAATTAACATTAAATATAATACTTTGTTATTATAAAATATTTTATTATAATTTTTTTTCCACAAAGGTGTGTGGAAGATATTGTTGATAATAAAAAAAGGGGGAATGTGGAGGGCACCAAGACCACAATTTGGGGTCTTCTTGCTTTTTTAAAAAAATTAATCAAAGACTTAGACCAAAAAATGGGGTCTTCTTACCACTATTTAAAAAATAAATAAAAGCTGGTGGCCTTTTGGTCTAAGGACCAAAATAACAAAAAAAATATTGGGAGACCCCAAAGGTGTCTCCTCCATCACGCGGCGCACACGGGGGAGCAACACCCCCTTGTGAAACCCTAGCCACAGGAATCCCACCCACTGCTAGACGAGCTTCCTGCCAGACCGCCTCTTGGTCCCCTTTGCGCCACCATGAGCATCATAGGGCTGCCTCCTCGTTCTGCCCGGAGCCGCGCTAGACTACCACGCTATTCTCGAACCCTGGCCACCTCAAGCTCGCCAGACCGCCTCCTGCTGGTCCTGGTCATGCCTCATCGGGATGCCGCCCTGAGCCCAGCCGGAGGGGTGGTGCCTCCTTGGACCGAACCCCGCCAACCATTCCGCTCCTACCCAGACATCCTGGTCACATCGTGCCTCCCTTGGCCAGACCTCCTTCTCGCGCTGGCCGAGAACCGCACCGACCGCATCGGTCCAGGACATGTTGGATTGGGCATTTGCCTCACCGGAGCAGCAAGCTACCGGCCATGCGGCTGGCTGGTTTGCCTCCCGGCCACCTCCCTCTCCCTTCGGATCTCACCAGATGTTTCTGCCCCCACGGCAGTCACTGGACCAATAAGTCTCATCACAGTCATACTGTAATTGGCATTGTTCCATGATGACACCCCACGACGGTTCGCAGTCCTTCCAGACTTCCCGGCAAGAGGTAACCCATTTTTAATTTAATTTTAATTAATTTAGTTTTTTAAATTATATTAATTAGAGATAATTTGGATTATAAATTATTTTAATTCGAAATATTAATTTAATTTAAGTTTAGAATTAAATTATTGTTTTAATTTAATTTTTGTAATTAAAATTAAATAATACAAATTGAACTGATAAAATAAATTATTTGAATTTAGTCAAATACATTTAATTTATTAAAACACCCTCAAGTAGTTTACATTTATTGAAATTTAATTTTCTTGCACATATTTAACCCTGACTGGTCTTGAGTAAATGATCAAACTGTGTATGTCTGGTATTTATATATTTACATAATTATTTATTCAATGTGTGCGATGATGGTAATAATTAATTAGATAAATGACGGTCTACAATTCATCTATCTTAATTCAAATACGTATAAGGGCCTGAATGTCCATTTCACGAGATGTATTTCGTCCCCATTGACCCCTTTTTTGTTTCCGAGTACATTTGTAATTAAATGATGACGATCCGAGACAAAGACCCACCATGATGAGGTGGTAAACCAAACGGAAGTTGAGAACATTGCACTGGGAAAGCTGTGACGTGACCCAAGTAAGGACATAGGTATGAATTCCCCTAGGTCAGGATTGATTTGTTATGTATCTATCTTTATATGATTCTCAAGACCAATGGGATTGCTTGATTTACTTTATGCATAGTTTATTATTTTATGTGTCTGTATGATTATTGCATGATCACATAGAATAGTAAATATGATAAAATGAAAAAAGTTGTGGAAATTTAATTTCTATTGCATGTTATGTTTTTTGAGCAACAACCTAGTTTGAAAATAATAAATAGAAAAGGATTATATTCATCAATAAATATAAAAAATCCCTCAAGGATATATTAAGTCTAGAAGCCTTCCATTTGTTGCATCTAAAAAAAACTGACTGTTTGGGTGCTCATTAGCCTTAGTTGAGAGTGCATCTTACATCTGGGGAATTTTCATGAGAGAAATGGGCCGAATTAACTTAAGTGAGTAGTCATGGATTAGCGTTCTCTAACATTCTATCAATTTAGAGGCAAGATGTTGAGGGAATCAAGTTCAAAATTAAAAAGCTGGGACTTTACTCAACAAAACAAGGAACCACAATAACAATTGGTTGGCTATTCTAGTGCCTACCTTGAATTCCTCCATGTAGTGGTGTAGGCCTATCTTGTTGACTACGAGGGTGGTTCCAAGGATTCTTTCCACTAGAATACTCAAGCGAGAGAGTATTATGAATCTAATAGTGAGGTCTATTACGGTTTTATAAAATAGTGGGATTCATTAAAATTATATAATATTTTATTAATCATAAATTTCAAAAGGTAATCAAGACAATTTAAAAACTGTTAAATGTTAATCTGATGTAAATTCAACATGGAAATCACCAACACCACAAGTGATTTATCATTGCAATCGATCTTGGATAAAGAAAATATCTTGACCAGCAATAACTTCCAGGAGTGGTACAGGTGCTGGAACATAGTACTACGCCAAGAATGTAAGTTATATGTTATGGAATCCCCAATTCCTACTAAATCTCCTCAGGGAGCAAGAAAGGTGAAAAGGGTGAATGTAGAAAGCATTTAGACGATGCACTTGATGTACATTGAATCATGTTGTCATATATGTCTGTCCAATTGCAAAAAAATGCATGAGGATGAGGACACCTACAGGATGATTTCACATCTCCAAGAACATTATGAGGAGAGGGCTAGACAAGAAAGGTATGAGTTCTCATGTGCACATTATAAGTGCAGGCTAGGAAAAGGGAACCAATCTGGTCCTCATGTACTCATGATGATAGGGTATATTGAGAGGCTTGAACCCTTGGGATCAAACTCAACCAAGAACTAGTAGTGGATCTCAATATTTCCACATTATCGTCAAGATTCTGGACTTTTATTGACAATTATAATATGAATGATATGAAAAAGTCGCTCCCAAACCTTTTGAATTTAGTTCCCTAAGCTGATAAGGATATGAAAAATACCAATTCATCTATCCGTATGGTGAAGAAGAAAATATAGGGAAAGGAAAATGGGTCTAAGGCCATATCAAGCCGAAATACATAAATGTATCATCATGCAAAGAAGACAAAGATTTAGAGGCAATGTAATGAGCAGGAAGCTGTCTGCTTTGGATGTGGTAAGAAAGGCCACTGAAAGAAGAATTGCAGATCTGGGAAGAGGATGCAATCTAATTCTTCTACTTCAAGTATTTATGTCATTGAATTCAATATATATTTATCTACAAGTTGGGTAATGGATACAGCATGTGGCTCACACATTTGTATTCATATAAAGGTTCCATGTAGGTTCAGGAAATATTGGAAAAGGTCAAGTGGATCTCTGTGCTGCAAATGGTGCAAGTCTGGCAGCCTTGGTAGTGGGAGACTATCACTTAACCTTTCGAACATGTTTTGTTCTAGTTTTAAAAAAAATTATTATGTACCTTCTTTTACGAGAAACATTATCTATGTGTCAAGTCTAGACAATATGAGTTTTTATTTCATGTTTGGAAATAAAAATTATCTCTTTTATAGCGATATAATCTGTTATGGTATGGTACTTCATAACAATGGTTTATATACACTTGAACTAGAGAACTCAGTAATTGAAATCAATGACAAAAACATCCAACATGACTCAAATAACACCTACATATGGTACTTTAGGCTTGGTCATGTAAACAAGAAGTGATTACAAAGACTGTATCAAGAAGGGTATCTAAACTCTGTATAGTTAGAACCCTTAGATGTATGTCAAGCTTATTTACAAGTAATGATGACCAAAGCACCATTCTCAGGAAAAGGAAAAAGAGCCAATACATTACTGGAATTAATATATAATGATGCATGTGGTCCATTTCTAGTAGAGGCAAGGGGTGGTTTTCTAAACATCATTACATTTACCTACGACAACAGTACGTATGGATAAATCTACTTAATGCGGTATAAGTCAGATTCCATTCGGATTTTTAAGAAATACCAAAATGAATTATAAAAACAACATGGTAAGAAGATAAAAGCACTTCTCTTAGGCCGAGGCGGAGAATATCTTATCCAAGCATTCATTGATCACTTGAAGGAGTGTGGGATAGTATTCCAACTCACTCCTCCTTAGACACCACAATGGAAAGGTGTTAGTGAAAGGAATAATAGGACCTTTCTTGACATGGTTAGATAAGTGATGAGTCATGAAACCCTTCCACTATACTTTTGGGGATACACCTTCCAGACAGTAGCATATACCCTTAACAGAGTACCAAATAAAGATGCAGAAGAGATTCCATAACAGTTATGGTATTGAATGAAACCCAACTTAATAGACTTGTGTGTATGGGGGTGCGAGGAATTTGACAAGACACTACCAAGTGACAAATTAGCATCTAGAAGCAGTAAGTGGATCTTTATAGGCTATCCAAAGGAAACTAGAGGATATTACCTATATAACCCTTTAGATAGAAAAGTCATTTTGGAAAGATAAACCACATTTCAAGAAAGGGGACACATTTCCATTAGAAATAGTGGGAGAAAGATTGACTTCGATGAAGTTAATGCTCCAGATGCACAAGATTTTGTAGATGAATAATCTCCACAAGAAAAAGTGGAAGAAGAAATTGTTCCTCAGAAATAGATACTGTATAGGTCACCGCGAGAGGTTTGAGAACCAGAGCATTATGGTTTTCTTGTCATCGAGTTAGGTGAAACATTAGTCCTTCAAGATGATGAACCTATAACCTACATGGAAGCAATAGAAGGGAAAGAAGCTTCTAAATGGAAATAAGCCATGAATTCTGAGATGGAGTCCTTTTACCAAAATCAAGTTTGGATTTTAGTAAACCCTCCAACTAATGTAAATTCCATTGGATTCAAATGGGTATTCAATAAGAATCTGGACATGGATGGTGAGGTTAATATCTTTAAATCAAGACTAGTTGCAAAGGGTTTCAGGCAACATCAAGGCATTGACTATGATGACACCTTCTCATAGTAGCAATGCATAAATCCTTCTGAATATTTCTTGTAATAACAGCCTTTTATGATTATGAAATTTTCAAAATGGATGTCAAAACTTCTTTTCTAAATGGGAAGTTGGAGGAAGACGTCTATATTACTCAACACAATGGGTTTGTCAAGTCACAGTATGCCAATAAAGTATGAAAGATGCAGAGATCCATTTATGGATTGAAGCATGCTTCAAGATAATATAATGTTTGTTTTGATGAGGCCATAAGAGACTTTGGTTTCATCAAAAATGAAAGTGATCCTTGTGTCTATAAAAACATTGAATGGAATTCCATTGATGTCCTAGTATTATATGTTGATGACATATAAATTTTGGGAAACAAGGTGAAAGTATTATAGTTAGTTATGACTTGGTTAAATGAATGCATCTTCAAGATAGACATAGGTGAAGCATCTAACATTATATGGATCAAGATCTATGGAGGAGATGAGGAACTAGTTTTGAGGGGATACACTGATGCTAGTTTCCAGACAGATCATGATGATATGAAATCGCAGTTATGCTACATCTTTTTCTTGAATGGTGGTGAAGTGAGCTGGAGAATCTTGAAGCAAATTTTGGTTGCTAATTATATAGCAGAGACTGAATATATTGCAGCTTCTGATGAAGCAGATGATGTAGTTTAGATACACAACTCTATCATAGACATTGGTGATGTACCTAGCAATGCAGACCCTGTACTAGTATATTGTGATAATACTGCAGCTGTGTGTCTTGCCAAGGAGCTCATGTCTCACCAATGAACAAAGAATATTCTTTGTATGTTTCATCTGTTGAGGTATTTTACACAAAGAGGTGAAGTGAATGTTAGCACAGTATCCACTGAGAACAATGTGGTAGACCCCCTGACCAAAGTCATTTCTCAGCAAAAGAATGATTCACTTGTGAGAGCTAGCCATATGAAACCTATTAGCAGATGGCTCTATTTCAAGGGGGAGTGTTGAAATTGGGTTCCCTATACCAAACATGTTTTTTACTTTGATTTCCTCTACATGTATTCAGTTTGTTATAATACATGTGTTTATCTTTCCATCATAGTGTATATACTTCTACATCCACTTTGTTTATGGAAATTTCCTTAGATTACATATCGCATAAAAGGGTTATAGTAGATCCCAGGATATAAGGAGAACCCTGAGATACCATGATAGTAATCTTAATGTAATATCCTATGGTCCAGTTACATCATTCTAAAAGGACACAGATGATGTGTCACCATCAGGTGCTGGGGGCTCATAAGCATTGAGACTTCTTCTCATCATGATCTCACTTGATGATATCTAGTAGTTGAGATCATGATGACAGACCCACAGAATAGGAACAACACATGTTTTAGTTGTCATTAGTCATTCCTATCTATGGACATGTGTAATGGACTTTTTTACTTGAGATCATTATCAATGGATTACATTTAATTAAGTACATTTTATGCAAGGAGAAAACCATGTCGACTATGTCGTGGAGAGGTAGATTGTATTAGGTATATTATTAATTGCATGACATTCATTGAATGATCGAGAGAGTATTTATCTCTTCCTATTTTAGAAAAAGATATCTTGGTCCTGGTTGATTAGGATGGTTACACATTCATTAAATCCATGGACATTGTAGTAGAAGGTAAGACCGTCTAGATAAATCAACAAACAAAATAAAGATAAATAATGAATGATGACACTAGTTTTCATTCTGCTTTATTGAGATATCGATGACGAAGAGATTATATTACATGGACCATGTTCGTAGGAAGTTAGTCATTACATTGACATTGACTTATCTCTATAGTGTAATGACCCGGAAATTTCAAGGAAATTTTTTTCTTAATTTTCCTTGGAATATTACAAGAATGCAGTTTCTGACAGAACCTGATTCTGAGGCCCAGTGTGCCCGGAATCATTTTCCGAAGTTTAGATCGGGTACGTTCAGTGAACGAACGAGCGGGTTTTTCTAACATTTGAACCGGTGCTCAGAATTGAAATCTGAGGGCACCAATGAACTCGTAGCGCCGATAATTTCTTAAAAACACCTTTTCCGGAGTTGCATTTGCTAGGGTGCGGTTTTTAAATTTTTTTGGATAAGTAAATGAATAAAATAAAATGGTGCGACCAACTTATTTTATTTAAGTCAATTAACCGGTGTTAAGTGGAGTATGTGGGACCTACAATATCCTACCCACTTGGTAGTATATTTTGTGAGGTGGGACCCACAAGAGCCCCACCGTTTCATTCCCTCTATGTAACACACCCGCAACCCCCCTCTTTAATGAAAGTCAACCGTGTGTTTTTCTGGTTAAGAAATGTCTCATTAAATTGGGCAGTTAAATCGTTACAATTAATTCATTGAATTAATTGTTCGTTTCGTTTCTTTTGAAATTCAAACGTGTCATGTGCATTAATAAAATAAGATAACTCTAATTTTATTTCTGATGGAACTTGTGGCGTGGAGAGGATTTAGAGGAAAGCATTCATCTTCGACGAAGAACGCGAAGAACTCGAAGAACGCGAAGAATGCTCTGACCTCCGATGAAGAACGCCAAACCCTCAGAGATCGATGACGCGATGCCATGTATCGCGATGTCAACAACGCTTCTTCTGTGACTCCCCTTCCGCGACGCGACGAACTCGCGTTCGACGACAACGTTCAGGTAGGGAATTATGTTTGAGAATGATTTAATTCAATTTATTTCATTAATTATAATGAAAACAAAGAACACAGATCAACTTATTACCTAGTTGACCCACGAACGTTTTCCTAGTGGGTTGGGAATAATCTGTTGCGGGGAAAAACTATTTGGGTTGATTCTCTTTTGTTCATGAAAATTCCTTGTTGTTCTTCGTCTTTTGGTCCACTTGGTACCAACTTATCGGGAGGAGGTCAGACCGCACGAACATGACCGACTCTCCTCCCACTTTGTTTTTTTTATTCATTGCGGCACGAATAATGGAGGCACAGTGAAACGGCACCGTGCAGACACGAGAAAGAACGCGGCGAAGAAGCGCGGTGCCGTCGTGCCGCGCCGTTGAGGCTGAACGAAACCGCTACCGGAGTCGGGGCCGCGATGGCGATTGAAGACTTCGCTGATTGATTGTTGTGCACAGATTGACAGACGACAACAAACGGGGCCGAATGTTAATTTTTAAGCCTCTGTAGTGAAGGACGGGTCCCGGGAGGACCGTTGGTGAAAGCGACGAGCAAAATGGACCCCCAGAGCGCATCCAGTGGACCGCAGAAGACTCCACCGGCGTGCCGCGCCGGCACGGAGGCGACGGAGGCCAGAGACGGCGCCCGGCAGGTCCCGCAGCCCCGCGGGACCCGCGGGACACGGCATCGCACCGCTTCCGTTGAGGGGGGAGCGGCCCCCGTGCGGGGGCCATAGTTTCGTCCAGGGGGACGGTCCCCCCTTGAGCGGCCGCTTGGCCGGTGCCAGCGAGCCATCGCGCCGGGACGAGCTGCACGGCCGGACCGCCAGGCCGGGCCGCGCCAGCCGGGCTGGGCCGCGCCAGCCGGGCTGGGCCGCGCCAGCCGGGTCGGACCCAGACCCAGGTCGGTTCGACCCGGTTCGGGCCGAACCAGGGGGGTTGGGCCGGGTCGGTCCGGGCCCAGACCCCCCGTTCTCGGATCACTTTCGGTCTTTTTCCCGTATCATGGGCTACGGACTTCCGATCAACGCACCATCATTTGTGTAGCGATCCTTGGATCGAGACGGTCGTTTCGGTATATTATACTCAAGGTTTAAGAGAACTTAAGGTTTGACCGGGTTGGTTCGGATATGAAACCAACCAGGACCTCGGAGCTGAAACACTTATTTCTTGAGCTTTGGACGTATGATTGACGTGCCGTCGACATTGATGGATTCTTCTACGTAATACGGATCTTTTGGATTACTCCGCCCAAGGTTTGGATGCAGGTGGAGTACGGTCGGGTTGGTTTTTCCTTAAAAACCAACCGGGCCCTGGAATAAAAAAACCAATAACTCAAAGACCGGGTGTCCGATTGATGCGCCATCTGTCTCGTTGAATTCCTCTTGATGAGATGGAACTTTTGGCATACTTCGCTCGAGGTATGGATGCAGTTGGAGTATGGACGAGTTGGATTGTACCCGAAATTCAACGGGGCCCCTGGAACGGAAAAGATGATATCTTTCAGATCAGACGTCTGTTTGACGAACCGTCAGCGGCATTTGTGATCACGTTGATAAATGGTCCCTAAGAGTATACCCTATGAGAGTTTGAGGTATAGTTGAGATACGGCCGGGTTGGCTCGCACACAAAACCAACCGGGACCCTAGGACGAAAAGGCTAATAACTCACAGACCGGGCGTCCGATTGACACACTATTTGTTGCGTTGAGACCCCTGTACGAGGCAGTCCTTTGAGATACTTCTTCGTGGGACCATGAGATACTTGGAGTATCGACCTGTAGCTCGTGGAGCGGACCCTCTCGGAGATGAGCATACGGAGTATGGAGACCGTGTAGCCAACTGAGACCTGAAGACTGATGGACCGACTCGACATGGAGTGAGTCGACTAGCCCAGTGGACGGAGCACTACTTTGTTTGGGTGTAGACCCATGGAGTACGGAGCACTACCTATGTGAAAGTGGAGACCCGTGGTACTCGTCCGAAGAGTACCTCTGCAGGATACTTGGGGGTGTGCACTACTGTGTTTGGGTGGCATACCCCGGCGGGAAGCACTACTGTGTTTGGGTGGCTGGCCCGCGGTACTCGACAGGAGGAGTACCTTAGTAGTCTTAGGTTAGTGAGTAGTACCTCGGAGTTGTGATAGGACCACTATACACTCCAGATACGGGGCTCTTCAGCAGTTACGGTTTCGATAATGAAAATCCTGGTTTGAGCTGAGACTTTTGACCTTTGTGTTTACCTCATGATTGAGATGGGTCACTTGATAACTTAGGTATATGTATGGGCTTATACCTGGGTATTGGTTATCTGTTGATTTCATGATCTAGTGTTTTCATCATGATTGAGATGGGTTACTTGATAACTTAGGTATATGCATGGGCATATACATAAGTAGAGGTTATCTGTTGAGATCTTCTTTGTGGTTATCCATGTTGGTTTTAGTGAGAACTTGAGGGTCTCAGGGTCCCTACTGATTATCTTTATACTCACCCCTACACGGGCTATGCCTGCACCTCGTTGTGTTGGTTGCAGATGACAGGCAGCGCTGACGGAGGCTGAGTGTTCAAGGACTGGATGGTACTCGGATGTGGACCACACGACGAGACGACACACGGAGGAGGTTGACGGGAGAGAGTGTTATTTGTACCTAAACTTCGGGTAGGATCCATGGTGGATGAACTAGGAGCTGCGCCATCTGTACCTACCCTTTAGGTAGGATCCGAGGAGGACAACCCAGGAACCGCTTCTGTTCTTCCAGTTGTTGTCTTTTTTTGTTGTACTTTGTTCGGTTGCAGTTGTAATTTTAGTTGGGTTTGTATTCTGGCCCATTTACCTTTCAACATTTCTCTTTGTACTTAGTGTTTTACTTCCTCTTGTACTCTGTGGTGTTTTGTTTACTTTTATAACGGCAATGCATTCCCAGTTATCGGGATTTATGCCTTTGGTGGTAGTCGCCATCCCCTGGCCTATGGAAGGCGGGCTTGGGGTAGTCACGGCACGGGCCCCGAGGACGGGTCGTGACAAATTGGTATCGAAGGATTCAGTTATACCGCAGAACTTTTAACACTGATATTTTATTTCTATGAAGAAATAGTATTATGGGTACCGAGTGTGGTCTTCAGTTCAGGGAGTCCAGTTTTGGTGCGGGCGGCCGACGTATCCATACACCGGGACCCTGACAACTGATTTCTGACATTGTACACGAAAACACCGATTGCGTGTGTGTTTTCAAAGGTTTTCCCTTAAGACAGCTCAAACCAGGTCTGCTCACCAGGAATAATCGTTTGACCATGTCACGTTGTTTCTTTCAGGATTCCTTTTCACGGACGGCCAACTAGAGTCCAGAGGGATGTGCGTACGGATAGCCTGCCGAGTGACGAAGATTCAGTACAGGGCCCTCTTGTAGTTGAGGCACCGTCAGAGGCACTAGTGGTACTACCATACGTTGAGCCACCGATTCCACCAGCGCCAGCAGTAGGCGATGCACGCCACTTGAGTGCGATGCATGAGTTCCAGCGCCAGAGGCCACCCAGGTTCCAGGGAGAGACAGACCCCCAGGTGGCTGAGGATTGGCTTGAGGCTCTGGTGAGAGTCTTCAGGCTAGTGGGGACGCAAGCTGAATTCATGGTGATCTTTGCTGCCAGCCTTCTTAAGGCAGCAGCAGGCAGCTGGTGGAGGCACTTGTTCTAGTTTTGCGATGGGATGACCTTCACATGGGAAGACTTCGAGACCTTCATCAGGTTAGAGTTTGTTTCATTAGCTCTACACCCCGAGCATGTACAAGAGCTTCTTCCTTTGCCACATTGTTTTCGATCAGTAGCCGAGTCATCTGTGGGAAGCAGACAGATGATGCAGAGGTCAAGGAGGACCATACCAGCAGTTGGGCGATCTCGGGTTTTAGGATCGGTGGTGCGGGGCACCCGGGGTGGGGTCAGAGCCAAGCGTGCCAGAAACGGACAGCTTTTCTCCTACGGTAGGAAGGGTCACCTGGCACGTGACCTACCGACTCCTCGTACAGTTGATCCGCAGGCTTTGGAGGAGCCACCAAGGCAGAAGCAGTAGAGGGTGCTTGAGCAACTGCCGAGCAGTGGACAAGGTAGTAGAGCTCTGGGAGTAGGTGGACATGAGCAGAACTAGTGGATACGTCCCTTGTACTTCTAGTTCCATGTTTTTGTTCTATTCGTGTCTTTGTACTATGAGCTGCAATAATAAAAATGCACTTATCATTGTTTGCTTTCATGTCCTTTTGTTTGGTTGATACTGAGTGGTCCCGGTTAAGACTATTAACATGACCCTCACTTTCTATATTTCTACTGGAGGAGACCCAGTGACCTCGCACTGATGCCGACAGTGTGACTCGACCATTGGAGGCGAGAGTGACAGTTGGATCTCTTGGTAGTTACGTCGAGGCCTTACAACGTCATCCATGGCATGAATGCATCATTCATGTCAAGATTTACTGTATTAGGAAATGGGTGTGGTTCATCCAGGGGATGAGACCGAGATTCTCTTTTCAGAAAAGGAGAAATTTTAGCAGCTCTTTCAGATCATAGGAAAAGAAGGTGAAGATCATCCAGGAACAGATGAAGATAGCATAGGGCAGTAAGAAACAGGAAACTGGCACCCGTCTTAGAGACTCGGGCATGTTAAATGTTTCAAGAAGTGGAAGCTTTAAGGAGAGATGAGTCTGCAAAGCAGCAGACGTGGATGCAGAGCTAGAGGAGCAGCATGAGGTGGTGTACGTTTTAACATGCTACAACCACCCGCCTTAGATTTCCCCACCAGGCTCAGGGAGCTGTAGGGCAGGGGAAGAGGGTAGCTGCGTGCGGTCTGGGAGAGTGACCCGATGGCTCTACGAGTGATTTGAGGGATAGTCTGTGACCACTACTAGTTGTCGTAGTAACAGACGTTGATACAAATCATTCTTTCCTTCCACGAATCTTGTCCCAGACCTAGAGTTTCCGGTAAGCCGTAGACTTGACCCTCACGTCTGGAGATACCTTGGGAGAAGACTCGATAATCACACTTACACCGACGGTGTGGTCAGACCCTCGATGCAAGAGTTTCGGTTGAAATCTCTTGGTTGTAGCGTCGAGGCCTTACGACGTTGGTTTGAGTATGGACTGGGAAATCACAGTTCATACAAAAATTGACGGTATTAGGTAAGAAGGTTGTGGTTTAACTACGACGTCGGAATGGGTTTTCCTTGGTCGGCGAAATGGAAAACCCAGGAAGCACAGGATAAACTCATGCACAGGAGTATGTGACCGATCACTCTTGAGTCGTTCAGACTTACCCTCATGGCAGCAGTAGTTTTGAGTTCCAGTTCTAAATAGGAATTGGAGACCTCTGGAGTTCGAGGATGACGATCACGTCCTTATACGGGTCTTACCTCGACAAGGTTTACGGAGATGTGGCCAAGGCGGCAAGTTATCTCCGAGGTTCAGCGGACCTTCTTAGGTTCTCAACTGGGTAGGCGGGGTGGTTTACCGATAGACCCATCCACCTCAGTTGCGCCAGGTGCACGACGACTTCCACGTATCTCAATTGAGGAGATACGTGCGTGATCCTTCACATATCATCAACCATGGGGAGCTGGACGATGGCGATGGGGTGACTTTCAGGGAGGTTCCAGTGGGGATCGAGGATCGACAAAAGCGGATCATACGAGGATGATTGATTCCTCGGGTGCACTTTCTTTGGAAGTACAGGAACCCCCAGGTGAGCACATGGGAGCGGAAGGCTGAGATGCGTGCTCATTACCGCTTTTGTATCCCTAGTTTGTGTTAAATCTTTTCAAGGACGTAAAACTCTGAGGTGGGAGTAATGTAAATACCCAGAAATTTCAAGGAATTTTTTTTCTTAATTTTCTTTGGAATTTTACAAGAACGCAGTTTCTGACGGAACCTGATTCCGAGGCCCGGTGTTCCCGGAATCATTTTCCTAAGTTTAGCTCGGGTACGTTCAGGGAATGAACGAGAGGGTTTTTCAAACTTTTGAAATGGTTCTCGAAATTGAAATCTGAGGGCACCGATTAACTCACAGCGCCAATAATTGCTTAAAAACACCTTTTCCGGAGTTGCGTTTTCTCGGGTGTTGTTTTTAAATTTTTCCGGTTAGGTAAATGAATAAAATAAAATGGTGCGACCAACTTATTTTATTTAAGTCACATAACCTGTGTTAAGTGGAGGAGATGGGACCCACAATATCCTACCCACTTGGTAGGATATTTTGTGAGGAGGAAGCCACACGAGCCCCTGTTTCTTTCCCTCTATGTAACGAACCTGCAACCCCCCTCTTTAATTAAAGTCAACCATGTGTTTTTTTTTGTTACGAAACGCCTCATTAAATTGGGCGGTTAAATCATTACAATTAATTCATTGAATTAATTGTTCGTTTTGTTTCTTTTGAAATTCAAACATGTCATGTGTGTTAATAAAATAAAATAACTCTTATTTTATTTCTGTTGGAACATGTGGCGTGGAGAGGATTTGGAGGAAAGTGTTCTTCTTCGACGAAGAACGCGAAGAACCCGAAGATCGCTCCGACCTTCGACGAAGAACGCCAAACCCTATGAGATCGATGACGCGACGCCGTGTATCGCGACGTCAACAATGCTTCTTCCGCGACACCCCTTCCGCGACGCGACGAACTCGCGTTCAACGACAACGTTGAGGTAGGGAATTATGTTTGAGAATGATATTATTTCCTTGATTTCTTTCATTCTAAAGAAAACAAGGAACATGGATCAACTTATTACCTAGTTGATCCGCGAATGTTTTCCTTGTGGGTTGGGAATAATATGTTGCGGGGAAAAACTGTTTGGGTTGATTCTCTTTTGTTCGTGAAAATTCCTTGTTGTTCTTCGTCTTTTAGGCCGCTTGTTACCAACCTAACAGGAGGAGGTCAGACCGCACGAACACAGCCAACTCTCCTACCCCTTTGTTGTTTTGATTCGTTGCGGCACGAACAATGGTGGCACAGTGCAACGGCACCATGAGAACATGAGAAAGAACGCGGAGAAAAAGAGCGACACCGTCGCGCGAAGCCGTTGAGGCTGAACGAAACCGTGACTGGAGTCGGGGCCGCAGAGGCGATTGAAGACTCCACTGATTGATTATTGTGCACGGATTGACGGGCGATGAAAAATGGGGCCGCAAGTAAATTTTAAACCCTCTACAGTGATGGACGGGTCCCGGGAGGACCTTTGGTGAAAGCGGCGAGAAAAATAGACCACCGGAGCGCGTCCGATGATCCGTGGAAGACTCCACCGGAGGCCAACACCGGCCGGCCGCCGGGAGGCGGCGTCGCCCGGCTGGTCCCGCGGCCGCGCGGGACCAGCGGAACAAGGCATCATGCCGCATCCATTGACAGGGAGTGGCCCCCACGCAGGGGGCACGGTTTCGTCCAGGGGGACGGCCCCCCTTGCGCGGCCGCTTTGCCGGTGCCAGTGAGCCAGCGCGCCGGGCCGAGCCGCCCGGCCAGACCACCAGGCCGGGCCGCGCCCAGGTCGGGCTGGGTCACGCCAACCGGGCGGGGCCGTGCCCAACCGGGTCGGACCCAGGTCGGGTCGGCCCGGTTCGGATAGACCCAGGGGGGTTGGGCCAGGTCGGTCCGGGCCTAGACCCCCCCTTCTCGGATCACTTTTGGTCTTTTGCCCATATCGTGGGCTACGGACATCCGATCAATGCACCGTCAGTTGCATAGCGATCCTTGGATCGATACAGTCGTTTTGGTATATTACACTCAAGGATTCAGAGAACTTTGGGTTCGGCCAGATTGGTTTGGATACGAAACCAACCGGGCACTCGGAGCGGAAACGCTTATACCTTGATCTCCGGATGTCCGATTGACGTGCCGTCGACTTTGTTGGATTCCTCTATGTGAGATGGATCTTTTTCCTTACTCCGCATGAGGTTTGGATGCAGATGGATTATGGTCGGGTTGGTTTTTCCTTAAAAACCAACTGGGCCCCTGGAATGAAAATGCCAATAACTCACAGACCGAGCGTCCGATTGACGCGCCATCTATCTCGTTGAATTCCTTTTGATGAGACAGAACTTTTGGTATACTTCTCCAGAGGTTTGGATGCAGTTGGTGTATGGACGAGTTGGATTGTACCCGAAATCCAACCGGGCCCCTGGAACGGAAAAGCTGATATCTTTCAGACCAGACGTCTGTTTGACGAACCGTTAGTGGCGTTGGTGATCACGTTGAGAAACGGTCCCTATGAGTATACCCTATGAGAGTTCGGGGGTATAGTTGAGATACGGTCGGGTTGGTTCGCACACGAGACCAATCGGGCCCCTGGGACGAAAAGGCTAATAACTCACAGACCGGGCGTCTGATTGACGCAACGTCTGTTGCGTTGAGACCCCTGTGATGAGGCAGTCCATTGAGATAATGCTTCATGGGACCTTGAGATACTTGGAGTATCGACCTATAGCTCATTGAGAGGACCCTCCCAGAGACGAGCGTACGGAGTACGGAGACCGTGTAGCCGACTGAGACCGGATGACTTCTTGACCGACTCGACATAGAGTGAGTCGACTAGACCAGTGGACGAAGCACTAATTTGTTTGGTTACAGACCCATGGCAGATGGAGCACTACCTGTGTGACAGTGCAAACCCGCGGTACTCATTTGGAAAGTACCTCTACAGGCTACTAGGGGGTGTGCACTACAGAGTTTGGGTGGGTGGCCCGCGATACTCAACAGGAGGAGTACCTTAGCAGTCTTAGGTTAGTGAGCAGTACCTCAGAGTCATGACAGGACCACTGTACACTCCAGAGACGGGGCTCTTCAGTAGTTACGGTTTCGATAATGAAAATCCTGGTTTGAGCTGAGACTTTTGACCTTTGTGTTTACCTCATGATTTTGATGGGTCACTGGATTACATAGGTATATGTATGGGCATATACCTGGGTAGTCTTTATCCGTTGATTTCATGATCTAGTGTTCTCCCCTTGATTGAGATGGGTTACTTGATAACATAGGTATATGCATGGTAAAATACCTAAGTAGAGGTTATCTGTTGAGATCTTCTTTGTGGTTATCCATGCTGGTTTTAGTGAGATCTTGAGGGTCTCTGGGTCCCTACTGAGTATCGTTATACTCACCCCTGCACAGGCTATGCCCGCACTTCGTTGTGTTGGTTGCAGACGACGGGCAGCGCTGGAGGAGGCCGAGTGTTCGAGGACTGGATGGTACCGGTAGGTGGACCACACGACGAGACGACACACAAAGGAGGTTGATGGGCGAGAGTGTTATTTGTACCTACCCTTTAGGTAGGATCCGTGGTGGATGATCCAGGAGATGCACCATATGTACCTACCCTTCAGGTAGGATCCATGGAGGACAACCCAGGAACCTCTTCCGTTCTTCCAGTTGTTGCCTTTTTCTGTTGTACTTTGTTTAGTTGTAGTTTTACTTTCAGGTGGGTTTGTATTCTGGCCCATTTATCTTCCAACACTTCTCTTTGTAGTTAGTGTTTTACTTCCTCTTGTACTATGTGGTGTTTTGTTTTCTATTATAAAGGCAATACCATCCCAGTTATCGGGATTTACGCCTTTGGTTTAGTCGCCAGCCCCTGGCCTATGGAAGGCGGGCTTGGGGAAGTCACGGCACGGGCCCCGAGGACGGGTCGTGACATATAGGGGCCTCGATGGGTTGCTAGACCCTACTCTAGGTCGGTGTATATTATTCACTACTATTGAGGTAAGGGGATAGAGTGTCACACACAAAAGCGCCTTGAGAATATGACCTATTATGGGAATGGGAATATAGAACATGGTTGAGCCCGCCAAAGGGTCTAAGTAATATCCATGTTCTATGAATCACCAATGAATAAATAAATTCATTAACTATTCAAGTTTAGAATAATTCGTTGAATTTATTTATAACATGTATTTACAAGTTATATAGTAAATACTAGTATTAATATTATTCAAATGAATATTAATATCCCATGTTCATTTAATATTATCAAGTGGAATGAGTCGACTTAATGACTCAAATTTATCATGTAATATAGTTATATATTACAAGTAAGTGATAAATTATAAATATTATTTATGGAATTATTTTATTTGTCATAAATAATTATTTATAACACTTATATAGAAGAGGTCTATTACACGGGGGCCCTGGAATCCATACTTCTTATTTTAAACTCCCCATATATATGTTAGAGAGAGGCTCTCTCATATATATTATTCATGTGTCAAGATTGGGAGCTTCTCTCCCCTCATGAAATCTAGAGAGAGAGTCTCTCAAGCGAAGGATAATCTTCATGTTCATCCATCTAGGATTGAAGCTTCATCCTTTATAGTGATCGCCACTACGTTGAAGTGATTGTCGAAGATCTGCGCTAGCACCAGGATCTTGATGAGCAGATCACGAGCAGATTCATAAGGCGTGTGTGCATGATCTAGAGGGCTTCGACATCAGAGCCTTCAAGCAACGATCACCGGCGTCCTGTGGAAAACGTGCACACATAAATATTGAACAAGGTACATGTTCAGTTAATTTTTCTTTCTCTGTTTAAACCTTGTGAGACCCGGGGACCAAACCAGGACAATATCACCGTAGTTGATAGGGTTATGTCACTCTGGGGATGCAGAAAGTTTTAAATACCCAGCCCACCGGCTTCCGCTTCTCTGTCCCAGTACCCAACAATTGTTTCAGAGGGAATCACAAGGTTTTTCTTAGTCGTCAAAATTAATAATCATTAAATTTAATTGCGGGGTGTTAAAATCGTTCATTCGGATCCGACCACGCATCCTTTTGTTTTCAAATGATCATGTTACAATCATTTAAAAAATTTAATCGAATTGACGTCGTAGTTTTCGTTCCTTTCATGTTTATCTCAAATTGAGAATTAACATAAAAATCAATATTTTATAATTATAAAATATAATAAAATATTTTATTATAAAATATTTTCCACAATGCTGTGTGGAAAATATTTTTGATAATAAAAAAAAGGGGGGAGGGAAGGAGACCGAGACCCCAATTTGGGGTCTTCTTACTTTAAAAAAGATTAAATGGAAGACTAAGACCCCAAAATGGGGTCTCATTCTCATTATTTAAAATAAATAAATAAAAGGGGGTGTCCTTTTGGTCTAAGGACCAAAATAATAAAAATATTGTGGGAGACCCCAAATGGGTCTCCTCCTTCACACAGCACACAATGGGGTGTGACAACCCCTTGTGAAACTCTAGATGACAGATTCCCACCCCACGCCGGGCTAGCCTCATGATAGACCGCCTCCCGATCCCCTTTGCGCCGCCCTGAGCTCTGTCGAGATGCCTCCCCACTCCGCCCAAAGCCGCACCGCACTGCCACGCTGCTCCTGAACCCTAGCCACCCCGAGCTCGCCGTACCGCCTCCTGACGGACCGGGTCGCGCCTCGCCGGAATGTCGCCCGGGGCCCGACCGGAGCCACCACCCCACCTTGTACTGAACCTCTCCGGCCGCGCTGCTCTTACCTGGACCTCATGGTTACACCGCACTGCCCTTGGCCGGACCTCCTACTCGTGCCTGCCAAGAACAACATCGACTGCTTCGATTCAGGTCGTGCCGGATTGGGCTACCGGCTCACCGGAGTAGCAGGCTACTGGCCATACAGCTGGCTGGTTTGCCTCTTGACCACCTCCCGCTCCCTTCGGACCTATCCAGAAGTTTCTTCCCCCGCGGTAGTCGCTCGACCGAGCGGTCACACTGTAATTTGCCTTGTTCCATGACAACACCCCACGACGGTTCGCATTCCTTCCGGACATCCCGACAAGAGGGAACCCAGATTTTAATTATTATTATTTAATTTAGTTTTGTAAATTAAATTAATTTGAGTTAATTTAAGGTTTAAATTATTTTAATCTATAATGATAATTTATTTTTTTTGAATTAAATTAATGGTTTAATTTATTTTTTTGAATTAAAATCAAATTAAACAAATGGAACCGATAAAATAAATTATTTTAATTTTGTCAAATTCATTTAATTTATTAAAACACACTCACATTATTTAAATTTATTGACTTTTTTTCATGCACATATTTTACCCCAAATGGTCTTGAGAAAGTGACTTAACTATCTATGTATGGTATTTATTTATTTATTTAATTATTTATTCAATGTGTGCGATGAATGTAATAATTTATTAGATAAATGACGGTCTATGAATCTTCTTTTTTAATTCAAATATATATAAGGGCAAGCGTTTTCATTGCACGAGATGTATTTTTACCCCTAGACCCCGTCACCTATGTGCGAGTATATTTGAAATTAAATTATGATGATCTGAGATGCAGACCCGCCAAGACGAGGCGGTAAACCCGGCGGAAGCTAAGCACATTGCACTGGGAAAGATGCAACATGAGCCTAGTCAGCTCTCAGGTTTGCATTCCCCTAGATCAAGATTGATTTGTTATGGATCGATCCTTATAGGTTGCTTAAGACCAGTCAGATTGCATGATTTACTTTATGCATTGTTTATTATTTTATGTGTCTTCATGATTATTGCTTGATCACATACATTAGTAAACAAGGTAAAATTCACAAATATGTGGTGAATTATATTCTATTACATTTTCAGTTGTGAGCGTAACAACCTAGTTTGAAAATAATAATTAAAACAAGATTATATTCATCAATAAATATAAAAAATCACTCAATGATATGTTAAGTCTAAAGGCCTTCCATTTCTCACATCTAAACAAAACCGGCATTTTAGGTGCTCTTCAGCCTTAGTTGACAGTGTATCTTACTACCGGACCATTTTCATGAGAGAAATGGGTCGACATAACTTAAGTCAGTGGTCAAGGATTATCCTTAGATAACTTTATATCACTTTAGTGGCAATATGTTGAAGGGATGATGTTTAGATTCCAAATTCTAGGACTTTTCTCAACAACACAAGGAACCACAGGAATAACTGGTTGGCCAGTCTAGTGACATCTTTGCAACCCTGTAAGTAGTGGCGTAGCCCTAGCTTGTAGACTACGAGGGAGGATTTAAGGTTCCTTTCCACTAGAATAATCAAGCAATAAAGTATTCCAAATCTAAAAGTGAGGGCTAATAAGGTTTGGTAAAATAGTGGGTGACATTTTAATGATATAATAATTTATTAATCATAAATGTCAAAAGGTAATCAAGACAAAGTACTAACTGATAACTATTTATCTGATGTAGATTCAAAATAGAAATCACCAACCACACAAGTTCTTTATCATTGCGATGGATCTTGTATAATGAAACCATCCTGACTAGCAATAACATCCAGGAGTGATAAAGGTGCTTGCGCAAAGTACTACGCCAAGAAAGGAAGTTATATGTGCTCGAATCCCCAATTCATGCAAAACCCCCTCAGGGAGAAAGCAAGGTGGAAAAAGAGAAATGGAGAAAGCATATAGATGATGCACTTGATGTACAATGCATCATTTTGTCATCATTGTCTATACAATTCCAATAAATTCATGAGAATGAGGATGCCTAGAATATGCTTTCACATCTCCAAGTACATTATGAGGAGTCAAATAGGCAAGAAAGGTTTGAGATATCATGTGCACTTTATAAGTGCGGGCAAGCAAAAGGAACCAAGCCGGTCCTCATGTACTCAATATGACTGGGTATATTGAGTGGCTTGAAGCCCTTGGGATCAAACTGAATCAAGAACTAGCAGTGGATCTCATTATTTCCTCTTTATCGTCATGCTTATCGACTTTTATTGTCAAATTAAAACATGATTGATATGAAAAAGTCTCTCTTGAAACATTTTTCTTTAGTTCATCAATCTGATATGGATATGAAAATTACAAATTTATCTATCCATACTATGAATAAGAAAAACAAGGGAATGTCAAATGTTTTTAAGGCCAAGTCAAGGCCAAAGACACCAATACATCATTTGGTATTGTGGCCAAAGATATAGATGTAGATTAATGAGCAAGAAGCTGTCTGCTCTGGATGTGGCACGAAAGGCCACTGGAAGAAGAATTGCCGAGGTGGGAAGAAGAAACAAGATGATGCTTCTACTTCAGCTTCGTTTCATTGAATGAAATCTATCTTTATATACATGTTGGGTATTGGATACATCATGTGGGTTACACATTTGTATTCATATATAGGAACCATGTAGGTTCAAGAAGTTTGCAAAAGGTCAAGAGAATCTATGTGAAACAAATGGTGCAAGTTTGGAAGCCTTGGAAGTGGGAGACTATCACTTAACATTGCCAACTGGTTTGGTTCATTTTTTAATAAATTGCTATTATGTACCTTCTGTAAGAAGAAAAATTATAGCTATGTCAAGTCAAGACACTATGTGTTTTTATTTCAAGTTTGGAAATTAATGTTGTCTCTTTTATAGGGATAACATATGTTATTGTATGGAACATCTTAACAATGTTTTATATATAAAAGAACTAGAGAACTCAGTAATAGAAATCAATGAAAAAAATAGCCAAGATGACTCAAATAACACCCGTCTATGGCACTTTGAGTTTATTCATGTAAACGAGAAGTGATTACCATGATTGAATCAGGAAGGGTATCTAGACTCGGTACTGTTAGAACCATTAGATGTATGTCAATATTTTTTACATGGAATGATTACCAAAGAAACATTCTTGGGAAAAGGAGAATGAGACAATGCAGTGCTGGAATTAATACAAATTGATGTATGTGGTCCATTTCTAGTAGAGGAAAGGGGTGGTTTTCTATACATCATTACGTTTACCGATGACTATAGTGGGTATTGATATATCTACTTAATGCGGTAGAAGTCAGATTCCATTCATATTTTTACGGAATACGAAAAGGAAGTAGAAAACCAACATGGTAAGAAGATAAAATAACTTTGCTCAGACCGAGGTGGAGACTATCTTAACCAAGCATTCATTGATAACTTTAGGGATTATGGAATAGTATCCCAACACACTCCTCCTTATACACCACAATGGAATGGTTTTAGTGAAAGGAGGAATTGGACATTTCTTGACATGGTCAGATCAATGACGAGTCATGCAACTCTTCTAATAGCCTTTTGGGGATATGCCTTGTAGACAACAACATATAACTTTAACTGAGTACCAACTAAAGCTGTAGAAGGGATTCTATATCTGTTATGGAATGGAATGTAACCCAACCTATCACACATGCATGTATGGGGGTGCGTGGCAATTGTCAAGACTTTAACAAATTACAAATTAGTATCCAGAAGAACTAAGGGCAACTTTATAGGTTATCCTAAGGAATCTAGAGGATATTACACACACACATATATATATATCCATTTAGATAGAATAGTCATTGTGGAAAGATACACCATATTTATAGAAAGGGAACACATTTATATTGGAAATAGTTGGAGCAAGATTGCCTTAGATGATGATAATGATCCAGATGCACAAGTGTTTGTAGAAGAACATTCTCTACAAGAACTAGTGGAAGAAGAAATTGTTCCTGAGACACAGATACTGCGTAGGCCTACACGAGATGTTAGAGATCAAAGAGTTATGGTTTTCTTGTCACTGAGTCATGTGACACATTAGTCCTTCAAGATGATGAACCTATAACCTTCAAGAAAGTAGTGGAAGGAAATAAAGTTTCTAAATGGTAAAATCCATGAATTATGAGATTTATTCCTTATACCTAAATCATGTTTGGATTTTTGTAGACCCTCCAACTGATGTAAAGCCCATTGGATGCAAAAGGGTATTCAAGAAGAAGCTGGAAAAGGATGGTGATGTTAATACCTTTAAACCAAGACTAGTTGCAAAGGGTTTAAGGCAACGTTAAGGCATTGACTATGATGACACCTTATCACCAGTAACAATGCTTAAATCCATTTGAATATTGCCTGAAATTTCATCCTTTCATGATTATAAATTTTGGAAATTGGATGTCAAAAATGATTTTCTAAATGATATGTTGAATGTAGATGACTTTATGACTCAACCCGAAGGGTTTTACAAGTCATAGAATGCCAATAATGTATGCAAGCTGCAAAGATCCATTTACGGATTGAAGCAGGCATCAAGATCATGGAATGTTCATTTTGATGAGGCCATAAGAAATTTTGGGTTTATTAAAAATGGAAGCATGCCTTGTGTCTATAAAAAGGATGAAGGGAATGCCATTTTTTTCATAGAATTATATGTTGAAGACATATTAATTATGATAAATGAGGTGCAAGTCTTACAGTCAGATTAGAATTGGTTAAATGAATACTTTTCCATGATAGACATAGGTGAGGAATCATAAATTCTATGGATCAAGATCCATTGAGATAGATCTCAAAGGCTGATTGGGCTATGTCAAAGTACATATATTGACAAGGTACTCAAGAGGATCAATATTGAATAATCCATGAGAGGATTGTTACCTGTTTCACATGGTGTGAATCTCTTCAAGAAAATTTGTCCAAAAACACAGTAGGATGTTGACAGAATGAGTAGAGTCCCTTATGCTTCGGCAGTGGGTTCTATCATGCATTCCATGCTATGTACTAGATTTGATGTTGTCGTTTCTTTATGCATGGTGGGTAGATATCAAGCCAATCAAGGAGAGCTGCATTGGACATCTATTCAAACAATCCTAATGTACTTGAGGTGTACTAAGGATATGTTCCTAGTGCATGGAGGAGATGAAGAACTAGTTGTGAGGTGATACAATGATGCTAGTTTCCTGACATATCATGATGATATGAAATCACAGGCAAGCTACATCTTTTGCATGAATGGTGGTGTAATGAGCTGGAGAACCTTGAAGCAAGTTTTAGTTGCTGATTCTACTGTAGTTTCTGAATATATTACAACTTCCGATGTAGCAAAGGAAACAGTCTGGATATGTAGCTTTATCTCAGACATTGGTGTTGTACCTAGAAGTGTAGACACTATACATGTATATTGTGATAATACCGCTTTAGTGTTGCTTTCCATGAAGCCCAAGTGTCACCAATGTATAAAGAATATTCTTCAGAAGTTTCATCTCTTGAGGGATTTTACTCAAAGAGGTGAAGTGATAGTTAGCAGAGTAGCCATATAGGAAAATGTGGCAGACCCCCTGACTAAAGCCATCTCTCATCAGAAGCATGATTTACATTTGATAGCTAGTGGATTGAAACCTGTTAGCAGTTGGCTCTAGTGCCAGTGGGAGTGTTGAAAGTGGGTTCCCTAGACCCAACATGTTTTTTTTACAATGACTGCCGCTACATGTTTTCATTTTGTTATAATAAATTTTTTTATCTTTCTATAATAGTGTAGATACTTCTCCATGCACTTTGTTTATGGCAATGTCCTTAGATTATATGTCGCATCAAAGAATTATAGTAGATCCCATGCTATAATGAGAACTCCGAGATGCCATGATAGTAATCATAATGTAACATCCTATGGTCTAGTTACATCATTCCAAAATGACATAGATGATGTGTGACCATCAGGTTCTGGGGGCACATTAGCATTGTGGCATCTTCTCATAAAGTTAGCACATGATGATCTATAGTAGTTGAGATCATGAGGAAAGACCAACATAATAGGAACACCACATGTTTTAGGGGTCATTGGTCGTTCCTATATATGAACATGTGTAATGGTCTTTTGACTTGATATCATTTTCAATGGATGTCATTTAATTACTTACATTTGATGTAAGGAAAAGACCATGTTGACTAAGTCGTGGTGAGGTAGTTTGTGTCAGGTATGTCGTTAATGGAACGCTATTGATTGAATGATCGAGAAAGGATTTGTCACTTATGAGTTCAGGAAGAGATATATCTATCCTGGTTGATTAGGATTGTTACACCTTCCTTAAATCCATGTCCATTATAGTGGAAGGTAAGACTATACAGAAAAATCAACAAACAATATAAAGAAAAATAAATAATGATGACACTAGTATGAATTCTAGTTTATTGAGATATCAATGAAGAATAGATTATATTACACCGACCATGTTCAAAGGATGTCTATCATTGCTTTGACTTTTACTTATCTCAATAGGGGGTTCGATGGGTTGTTAGACACCGCTCTTGGTCAGTGGATATTATTCACTCTTTTTGAGGAAAGAGACTAGAGGGTCACACACAAAAGTGCCTTGAGAAATTTCTCTATTCTAGGAATAGGAATATAGAACATGTTGGGCCCTGCCAAACGGTCTGAGAAATATCCATGTTCTAAGGATCACCAAAGAATAAATAAATTCATTAATTATTCATGTTTATAACAATGCGTTGAATTTATTTATATCATGTATTGATAAGTTATATAGTAAATACAAGTATTAATATTATTTGAATCGATTTTAATATCCTATGTTCGTTTAATATTATCAAGAGTAATGAGTCAAGTTAATGACTCAAATTAATCACGTAATATATTTATATATTACAATTAAGTGATAATTTATAAATATTATTTATGGCATAATATTATTTGTCATAAATAATTATTTATAACACTTATATAGAATACTTCTATTACGTAGGGGCCCGAGAATCAATACAACGTGTTTTAAACACTCTCTATATAAGTGAGAGAGAGGCTCTCCCATGTATACAATTCATGTTTCAAGACTAAGAGCTTATCTCCCCTCCTAAAATCTTTAGAGATAGTCTATCAAGTGAAGGAAGATCTTCGAGTTCATCCATCTCAGATTGAAGCTTATTCCTTTGCGATGATCGTCGCTACGCTGAAGTGATTTTTGATGATCTGTGCTAGTTTCCAGATCTTGATGAACAACATGTGAGCAGATTCATAAGGCATGTTTGGATGATCTAGAGGGATTCGACGTTGGAGTCTTTGAGCAATGATCTCATGAGTCCTGCGGCAGAATTGCACACTTTAACACTGAACAAAGTACATGTTCAGTTTAATTTTTGTTCTCTATTTAAATGGTGCAAGTTCCTTGGAAAAAAACTAGGACAAGATCACCGATTTTGACAGGGTTATGTCACTACGGTGTACTAGAAAATTTTAAATTGCCCACCGGCATCTGATGCACTGTCCCGGTACCCAAAATGTTGAAACATATCCCATGTGTCCTTGTGATTTTTAAAACATGTTTTTATATCCCCAAATGGTTTCCAACTGGTCATATCTTAATTATAAAAAATTAATTATCTAAAATGTCATATTCAATTAGTAAAATAACATACTAGACCATATAATCATACATGGGATACCTCTGTAAGGCCTCTCATGATATATCAGTAGTGATAATCTCATGATGTTGATAATAATTAAATAATTTTGTGTATTATTTATTTACTATATCAATACTATTAATTCACTCTATATTATATGAATAATGAATCATCAATGTTGGATTTTAAAAAATAATAACCAAAATAATAACAATGATGCACATATCATGTTTATTTTATTTTGTCTCGACTATTATATATTAATCAAATGCGACATCATAAAACCAAATGATATTTTTTTACATTAGAATATTTTTTTTGGATTCAATATTACCATCATAAATTCCAATAAATAAATATTTCTTAATTTATGGATCCAAATTTGTGTTAGTGATATAAAATTAAGTTATAAAAGTGATGGTATATCGACTATCATAATCAAGATCATGATTTCTGAAAAAAAATCTATTATAAATATACCATCAATCATGGTAGTAGGTAACAAGTTAATAATGTGTTCTAAATATATAGAGACTCATACCCCACAACCCAATACTAGTTTCTCCTCCATTACATTTGAATATAATACAAGGAAAGACATCATGACAGACCAAATTTATTGGTAGTATTGGTAAAATAGATACATAATTGAGTCCTATATTACATTTGAATAGACAAATTAGAACATGAATTTTTTTAGGAATGACATTAATAAATCTATAATATCCATAAAAATCAAGCATTAGTGTCCTCATAGAGTACTGATAAGGGAAATATAAAATGGGTGACATAAAATTCTTAGTAAGGGGTATGTATAGTGGATGCAATAATGAATCAGTAAGAATATTCAATATGGAAGAAAAAATAACCAAAAAAACATTCCATTTAATAATGAAGAGGACTATCATAACTAGATAACACATAATCACCATGGATAGGTAAATATTTTATAACACATTTAATTTAATCAATATACTAAGAATCAAATGGATCTAGATATAATACCATTTCAAAAATACCATTTATAATTCAAACTAAATTCTAAATAAAGATAATGCATAAATTATTATACTTCAAGTCTTAGGAACTTTGTACTTATACCTTCAAGACCATTCCGTAGATAATTTAAAATAAAGTTTAAAATATTTAATCCTAGGTTTACCCAATTTTCTATTGATACCAATAGATGTATTGAGGGATACACAATTTCAGGTACCACAATTCAATTTATGTCCGAAGCATTCCATATATGTCAAATAATCAATTTAATTCGTGAAAAATGTTCATTATCATAAAATATATGTATTGAGTAAAGGATCCAAATTTATAAATATTTCTATATATTTAAAATTAATAATCAATGTACAACACTTTTTATAGAAACGATATATGGTTTAACCAATATGAATATCCAAGAAATTTAATATGAAAATTTTTATTAACTTTAATAAATAATGGTCATAGGAAAGTGAATATTTTAAGGGGAAGTTAATGAATACAAAAATGAAACAAGGAACTGAATGTCTATACTAACTATGTTCAAAATAATAATAAATCATCAAGATTAAGAATACAGATTATATCAATACAACATATATCTATTGTCATAAGAATAACATGGTTTTGTCATTAATGAATATAAATTATATTATATTATCATTACAAACATTCATTAAGAAAATATCAATTTTATTATTAAAATCTATTTTTTAAATTAAAATATCAGAAAACATTTTTATAATACATTCATTTAAATTATCAATTTATTATTAAAATATAATCCTTAATATAATAACTGTTCATTAGTGATTGAAATATTTTCATTCCAAACAAGTTAAAGAAAATACTTCTATCCCTTTTTGGTGAAGGAAAAAGGGTATTGTTTTGATAACGACATAATGATTCGTATTAAAAATCCCATAAATGAAAACTATAATCAAATATGACCTTATTAATTCATTTTAAAATATATAAATTTTTTATTGAAACTTTTATCGAAAAATTATGGTTTTGGTGAATAATGTTTGTTATTGAAGAGATAATTGATGTTAGATTTCAAAATCATTTTCTCAATAAATATATATTTCAATGAGTGAAAATTTTTCAGTATTACATGAAAATATAATGAATTACCAGATGGTGAGAAATTGAGAAGGGTATATTATAAAATGGTCAAATAATATCTATCATGTGAAATAAGTGTTTAAAAATTCTTCATATGAATGTCATTGGGAAATAAACCATCACAAAAATTATAACATTCATTTCAGAATTAATCAATTACATATTTATGTATCTCAAATGAAAATTAAAATTATAAATGTGTATATAAAACATAATATGATTAAATTCATTGTATAGTTAATCTTAGAATATCAATGACAACAAATATGTAATATAACTCAATTAAAAGACATTGTGAAATGAAATTCATTACCACATGGTAACCTTTATGTCAAATCCCATTATAATAAATAATTCAAATTGATTTGAAAGAGACCATAAATAATTATTTATCAATGATATTTAAAGTCAATTGTGCATTATATTCACCATATAAAATCAAATAGGTGTGTAACATTACAATATTCTTTAATGAAATGAAATGTATGTGAAATACCTTATATCGCCATTCCTAGGGGTTGAAGATGGTGTAATCTCATATACAGTGGATTTAAGCATGTTATTTATTTATTGACGAACCCTATTGATATTTATTATATTAGATAGGATCTTTTAATAACATATTATAACCCATTTCATAATAATATTCATTACATTCATTATTTTGGGTATAAATTTCCTTTTTTTATCATGAATTTTTCATGATAAATGATTTGGTTCATGTACATATTATATAGTTATATAATATCCATTTTAAAATCATTACATAAATAGAAATATTTTAATCTGACTTTATCTTTAAATCCTATAGTTAAATATGTTAATGATAAATAGTGTATGATATGATCATGGAGAATATATGAGATTATAAGGCATATGAATGCATGTGTTATGTTTTGATTTTTCAATGATCAATATGGAAAGGAGTTAGATAATATTTTATCTTTCTAGAATGATAATAATATCATATATAACATATAATTTCATTAAATAAATTTCTAAATATCATCCTTCTTGTTTGGTGAGGAAAATATTGTAGCATCTCATTTTTATGGTGGTAGTCCGCATATAAAGAAACAATGTAATGATATTTAATTGAGAGAAATGTTGACACATATTATAATGTTTCTAGATTGAAAAATATTCTCTAGATATCATAATTATTTTCAGTATATATCATATATATATTTACATTAACCTTATAGATTACTTGAAAACAGTTAGTGGAAGATAAATCATGTCGTTTCATGAGGCGGTTGTCCTCTGTAAACATTACCGACATTATCATATCCCCTACGAAATAGAAAGAAAAAAATGAATACATATGACATAATAAATAAATAGTTATAAATATATAATATTATATATATATATATATTATACATCATAATACCGAACATTCAATGGTGGTTATGTAAGAACAAATGACATCGGTTCTCGGGGTGGTAGTTGGTTATATGAACAAATGATGATTTCATAACAAATTTTATGGAAGTTGAGGTGGTTGTAGGTCTTACCATTATTATAAAAAATCCATGTTTTTAGAATTTAATTATGCAATTTTATTATAATGGATTAATGATTAATTATGATTCTGTACAATGAAATAAAACAAAGACACTAGTTGAAGAACATTTCCACTTATTGAGGTATCCTCAATAGGTTTACACTAAAGACATCTAATGATAGATTTTTACCATAAATAAGGCTTCTATATTGTTTATAGGAATATTAAAAATTGATTTTTTTGAATTATATGATCCAAAAGTGTTTTATGGCATGATGAAGAGTGGATAGGGGTGACCTTTTATATGATTGAGAGAGGAAACACTTTGTAATTTTGAAAATAACTGAGTGATCCTATATTTTTCAAAATTCCAAAGGTTACAAATAGGATATTATCAGACCTCATAAATTTATTGTCTGAAATTTGGCATGAATATAGTTTTTATATTACATTATATGTAATTTTTACCCATATCATTATAGATTAAACTATAGGTAAACTCATTTACACATTAACAACAATAACTACTATTTAATATTTGAACTATTGATTTTAGTAAAAAAATATTTTTAAATTAATATTAATTATAAATTTTGATGATTTGAAAAATGGAATACATTTTTTAAAATTCAACTCCCTAAATTGGGTAATTTTTGCCTATAATTACTTATGTAGAATTGATGAAAAAAATTGTTTTTAAGTTAATATGATGAAAGTTTTATAATGTATTTATATATAAATTCCAAATTAAAATGATCAAAATTACCTATAATTTTATAAATGAAATTTAATTGAACTGATTCTCCTTAAAAAATTTTACAGTATAATTTACCAATATAAATTAATTCAATTAAAAAGAAATTATCAAATAAAATTATACATTTTCAACTATTCAATATCATAAAATGAATCTTTTTCAAAAAATACAAAATATTAATACTCTGATAATTTTGGTATTAAAATATCAAAAATTAATTTTATTTATCTCATATAAATTTTCTATAATTGGAAAACTTTATCATTAAATTATTTGTGAAAATCATGAAAAATCTGTAATTTATTAAAAATACATTTAACCTAGACGTTATTTTTTGAAATTATTTTTATTTTATTAATATCTAATAGATGGCCTTATTTTCTGAAACTTTTTATCATTATTCATACCCTATGATTTAAAATTATAGTTATATCTATTATTTTCAAAAGTATTTTACTTCCTTTTTTAACATGGTGTAATATGTAAGGCAAGCTATTCTCAGTATTGCATTAGTTGCTTGCTATTTAAGATATTGGAATTATATAATCACACAAACAAATATATATATATATATCATAATTTCCTAAGTTGTTATATTTATTTCTAATATTTTTTTTGAGTCATATACACTATTGAATTCAATTTTCTAATTTTGAAATGGTATGTGCTATATTCTGCCCACCTTAAATAAAGTGCATCCATGTAATTTAAACATCATCATGGTATTCAATGATTTGTGAATTGGAAATACCATTATCAAAAATACCACATCATAAATAGAGTTAGTAAAATATAATAATAATAATATAGATTGGAAATTACAATGGTTTATGTAATAATAGATAACTCAGTTTCTATGTAGCCAAACATTGGTGGAAAGTGAAGATGTGGACATAGAAGAAAAGAATAAATAATTTTATAGAATGATGTAGTCCATTGATTGAAAGAAATTGAATGATCAACATAAATATAATATCCTAAAAAAACTATATATGTTATGATTTAATGGGAATTTTTATTTATCAGTTATTATGTTGATATGGTATCATTATTATTTTTCAATCATTTTACTAAAGTTCATAACTTATTTTACATCCAAAGAATATAAGGAAATATATTAACCTGATACATTTTATTTCATAATAAAAATTTAATCATTTTTTTATTAAATAATATTTTAATTAATAACTTACTCTATGAAATGAATATCAATAAATGGTTTTTTGTTTGAATAAATAAAAATTACTTTAATAGATCATAAGATTCATGAAACAATGCCATGTATTTCAATAATTTTGTAACAATTTTCAAAAACCAATAAAGTTACACAATTTTATCTAATATAAAACATTAATATCTAAAATACAATATAAACACCACCATTTCATTATTAATATTTATTCATCTATTCATTTAACAAAAATAATGACATACTAACTCGGACATTTCGTAGGCCAGGGGTAGGCGCTAAAACCTTTTTATCCTTAAGTCAGGGGTTCAAGCCCCATGACCTTGATGGATGTGATAGGTTGTTACTCATAATATGGGTTCTACATTTTCTTAAAAAATATTAATAAATTTCAAAAAAATACCAAAAAAATATTATGTATATCCTAGAAATAATATTAAAAATATGATAATTTTTTTACAAAATTCTTAATAATACGTACATATTTTGTTCAAAAAGTCAAATTAACTTCTGTGAATATTTTTGTAATGTAATTAATGTTCATATAAACCATTATGTCCATTAATACCTTTAAAATTATATATTATATGAAATTCTGTTATTCCTCAAATAAATTATGTTGAAAACATATAATAAACCAATGGGTTGTATTTTTATAAATTACTCAATTTTATTGATTCTATGTAAATTTCCATTTTATAGAACTCAAATTTAATTTTTAATACATTGAAGATATGATCAATATAAAACTCACATCCTATAATATTATCCATATCTATTATGTTAATGAATGCACATGTGATTCAAAATTTCACATAATCCATAGATGTTTAATGGATCTTATAACCCAAATTCCATTGTTAAAATACTTCTAATTTTTAATTTATTTGATCCCAATACATAAATACTTCCTCTATTTTATTTCAACATAGGTTCTCCCTAGTCATTGTTATAATAACTAGTAGTGATTAATGATATATATAATGAAAATAATGACAACATGTAGGGCATTGAACTATGAAAGGATCTATAGGATGGGATATATTTCCCCCACCATAATGTCCATTTCTCCTAAAAAATTCATTTCTTTATGACAATATTTTCAACACATGAAAAACTTTATCCTTACATTGATACATTTTATTTTCAAACTCTATCTCCTTATACATAATATAGGTTATTCATTTTCAATAAATAATCAATTTCTTCATAATGTTTTGTAATGAAAATGTGAATAATCTAGTGAATATCCCATAAGTGTGTCAAACATGGTGCCCAATAAAAAATGTTCTCACACACCAGGTGATGATCGAGTCAGGAAAAATACACCATTTTTAGAGTTATTACCCTGAGATTTATATTGGATCGAACTACACCTATAGTTTTTTTCCAAACTAAAATGTATTATTAAAAAAGACCATATAATCAATACCACACCAAAACATCATGATTTTATTATATTGTTCTTCTCAATGTCCATAATAAGATTTTTTTTCGCTAATATATTTTTCTAAAAACTCTTTTTAATGTATCTACTAAAATTCATTTAATAATAACAGTAGAGACTAAGAATCTAGCTTAATAAATTTGTTATCTGCTTTATTAAATTAGAATATGATAAAAGGAATGAAATACCGATGAACTAAATAGCTTTGATGTATTGGTATACTGTATATATACTTGCCTCTTATATTACTATTCAATTAAAAATAGTTTAAATAATGGTTCATAATGAATAACATCATTCCCTCTAGAATATCATTTTATGTCAAACATATTACACTTCACAGATTCCCAACAAATCAAAAATAATAATAAATAACTGAAATGATCAATGAGGGTTAAGTATTGAGGAAGATATTATGAGTTAATAAAGATAATAAATATGGAAATAAAAATACAAAAAACATGTTCCATTTAATCAATAACATTAATATCAAAACAATATAATGAATAATTAACATAGAATGGTAAATAACTGTAAACACATGAAATTTATTCAATCAACTAAGAATTAAATTATTTAATAGATAATATCATTGTAAAAATGTCATGAATAATAATAAATGAATTTTTAATGAAAGAAAGGTATAATTAATGGACACTATATCTCATGTAAATTCTACATATATAATCAATATAGTTTATAAGATAGTTTAAGGTATAGGTAAATTTATTTTTTAGGATATCTTATGTTGACTATTTTATAAGAGAAAATGTTTCATCAAAGGGTTATCTAATTTTAGGTCCCACCCATAACATCTAGTCTAATGTATTCCTCATAAATTGTACAATTGATTTAATTAAAGAATAATGCACACAATAATAAAATATCTTTATTTACTAAGGGATACAAATTTATCAATATTTATACTTTAATGAAAATTAAAATCTATGTTGAAACACATATGTATAAATGAAAATTGTTTTATTCAATAATTACCTCCATGTTAAGTAATATTGTTATTTAAGTGAAATTTAATGTCTTATTATAATCATAATGTGAACATTTTAACAGGAATTTGTTATATATATAAAATTAAACAAGAATTTAATGTGAATAATAATTCAAAATAATCATAAAACATAAAAAATTAAAATTTGGTTGGTATCAATATAAAATATTTCCATTGGAGTAAGAAAAGTGGGTCAATGTCTTTGATGAATATAAATACCATATAACTTTATTTAAAAGCATTCATGAAAAATATCTTTTCCATTTTGAATAAAAATAATTCAAAATAAAAAATAAAATATTAGGAATACTATTATTAAAAAATAACCAAAGAAAAATATAAAATAATATTTAAAATATATCGTGGTTATGAAAAAATTAAATTCCTTTCCTGTCGTACATGTTAAAACAAGGGTTCCGTAAACTTCTTTGGTAATAGAACAACATGAATTGTTTTTAAAAAGAAATAAATATTATTTAATAATTTTTTTAAAAATAATAATATTGTTATTATTTTCTTAATTTATCATATTTAATGGAATAAATACATTAATTTTAATTTTTTTTTAAAATGTGGTTTTAATGAATGATGGATTTCTGAATAAAGTGATAAAGAATGAACAATTTTAGTCGGAACCCTTTCTATATAATTTGAATTAAAAAAGATTTGAAAATGGTAATATTGAAATAAAATACAATGAATAGCTACTAGAGGTGAAAAATCATAGGTTTTATTAAAAAAATTATCTAATAATTTATTTTAATTGGAATAATAGTTTAAATTATCTCCATTATAATGAGATTATGAAATAAACCCTAACAAATTTCATTGATATAAATTGATAATTATTTAGAGAAATAATTATGTTTTTCAAGTATAATATAAAAAATATAAAAAAAATAATATGATCAAAAAAATTTGCAGACATAATCCTAGAATAACAAAGTCAACGAAGAAGTAATATAACTCAATGAAAATAATTTTAGTTATGAAATTATTTAACACTTGGTTACAATAATGTAAAATACCCAATGATGACATAATTGATATTGAAACTGAATGTAACATGAATAATTAGTTATTGGTGATAGTACATGTAAAATAGGATGTATATAAACCGTATAAAACAAAAAGGCTCATTAAATTACAATATTCCACAATGAAATAAAATTGTAACAAAATCCCTTACCTCCCCATACAATTTGTTTTTACAAACATTAAACTAATATATAGTGTTTTTAAAATGTTATTTACATATTTCAAAACTATATTAATATTTATAAAATAATATATTATCATTTTATAACATCTTATAACCTATTAATTAATAGTCATTCATTATTTTCATTCTTTTGAATGTTAATTGTCTTGTTATCTCATGTGTGTTTTCACAAGAAAGATATATTTATTTTTAATATTATATATTTATGTCCAATCTATAATAATAATCACGAAATAATTATAGTATTTTTACTAAACTTATATTTTTAAATCCTATCAATAGTTATGGTTCATAAAAATTGTATATCTTACCATCAAGTAGATGATATGTTTTACATACACGTGAGTAACTTTTCCCATTTCTAATGACCATTATGCTAATGT
The DNA here is from genome assembly GCA_963277665.1 of Viscum album. Taxonomy (NCBI): domain Eukaryota; kingdom Viridiplantae; phylum Streptophyta; class Magnoliopsida; order Santalales; family Viscaceae; genus Viscum; species Viscum album. Next base: position 297,486,393 of record OY728141.1, on the reverse strand, counting down.
GGTAAGTAATAATTTATTTTTACATACTGAAAATTATATTACATATAACATAAAATTTATTTATTTATAAATAAAAATATCAACCATGTTTTTGTCATGAAAAATTATACACGTCACTTTGTGAAGATGGTATTCCCCAGATACACGAACGATGTAATCATCATTATGTGAATGAAAAAGTAAGAAAAAATATTACCACTTAATAATTATAAATATGTAATTAGAAACATAATTATTTATTTTATATCACTTAAATTGGTTAAATTTAACCATATTAAATGACGTCTATAGAATTATTGAATGGAGAATCACATCACTCCATGAGAGGGTAGTCCACTATACACGCGAGTGACATTATCATAACCCATATGGAATGAAAAGTAAAAAATATATATGATATAATGAGTCCATATTTATAAATATGTAAAAAATATCATATATGTAACTTATATCCATCATCACACCAAACCATGAATGTTTCTATGGATGATTAAATAACATCAGTTCTAGAGATGGTAGTCCACCGACACAAGAATTATGATTTCACCAAAAAAGTTGACTGAATTCGAGATAGTTATTAGACATGAAAATATTATTAAAAAATACCATAATAGGGGAGATTAAGATTTTATTATATCATAATGGTTTTAAAATAATTTAAAAAGGTACACAATGGAATAAAATAAAGACGCTTGTTGAAGAATGCTATATCTTCTTCAGGTATCCTCCTTAGGATTACAGTGATGACATCCATAGGTTGGTGTACCTCTAAATTTTTTTCATATATTATGATAATAGGGTAGTTTTAAATTTATTTGGGTAGGTATTTATTGATCCAAAATGGTTTTATAGTGTAAAGAAGAGAGTATAGGGTATGGCCATTTACACGTGGGGGAGTGGACAAACATGGTATTTGTTAAAAGAATAGAGTGATCTTGTGTTTTTTTATATAAAAGGGGTGAGAAAATGGGATTATTGTACCATATAGTTTTACTGGTTGATATATGTCAATAAAATAGTATCCTTTCACGTGTATTGGCCATTTTTAGCCTAATCTAAATATAATAACACCCTTGTAAAGCCATTTTTACCTTCACCATGGAAATTAATTTCAATAGTTTTCAGTATTGATTTTGTTTAGAAATTAATTTTAAATTATTAGTTATTATAAATTATCATAATTCTTGTTATGGAATCCAATATTATAAATTAATATAATATAACTGTAAAATATTATTTTAAAATTAATGATGTAGATAACATGTGAAATCAGAGTTTTAATGTTAAATTATTCAAATGATTAAAATGTATTATATCTAAATTCAATTTGAAATCAATTAGAGTGACATAAATTAGATTAATTGATATAATATATATATATAATCACTTTTAAAATAAATTGAAATATAATGTATCTTTATATATTTTATAAATGAAATGGAGGTTTTGAATTTAAATTTAGTATTTTTCTACAAACATGAAGAAAATGATATTTTTCAAAAAATTCCAAAAAATAAACCCTATGTTAATGAAGAATCCTTATTGAAAATTAAATTTTAGTTTATTCATATAAATTTTCAAAAAATGTAAAAAAATATTTTTAAAATAATTGTACGAACAAGATTAATCAATGTTTTAGAAAAAAATAGTATTTTAGCGAACACTGTTTTTATCTAAATGATTATAAATTTTTTATATCAAATAGATTACCATATTTTTTCATAAATTAGTTATTATTATCTATACTATAACATTTAATTTGTAGTTTATATGTTTTTTAATAATATTTCAAATTTCATTTAAACTCAATGTTTTGTGTAATATAATATAAAAATATTGTTTCGTGTAATAGAATCTATTTTAGAGAATGAAGTATTTTCATAATTAATATATGAATAAGTATCATAGAGTTATATTCTCTTCTAAACATGGTGATACATGTAACATATTCTATCGAATACAATTCTTATATTTTAAAATCTCGGGGCGTTTCAAAATAAATAAATGATTCTTAAAAAAGAATTATTCAATCATGACTGTGAAAAAATACATTGTAACAATTCAAAATGAGTATGATTCATCTAGTAAAAAAATCATTTCCTTTATGGAGTTCTACATATTTTAATATTATATAAAAAAATTAATCCTAAAAATCATTTGGAGTACATTGGATGACTTGTATTCATGAATTTGAGATCCCAGTCACTTGATATAAAATATTATTATATGATGTATCGTATTATTCCATTTAATGAAAACATATAATATATCATCACAATTCATAATGGAATGAACCCTGATATATCATATGAAATGAACTAAATATTCAATGAAACAATGATAACATCTTAATGAATCTTTCCTCAATGTCCTTAAGAATATGTACATATGTTGAAATGTTTTCTTTTTTATATTATCTATGTAGTGTTAATAGTGAAAATTTCTAATAAAACCAACAAACAATGCATTAAAAAGTTGAGTTATCTAGTATTTGGACCCATCAAAACACCATTAAAAACTAATCTATACAATGAAATATCCCTTTGATGTCTATGTCACAAATACAAATTCTAGATGTTTCTTGATCCATCCCCTATGATATCACTTATCCACATATAATAGTCACAACTTTTATCAAATTAAAAATACCATTAATAGTGGGTTTCATCAAAAGAATCCACCAAAAAATATACTCATAAAGACATAAAAAATTGGTAATCATATAACAACAAATTTTGTGGAATCATAAATATATAATTTTTTTCTCGATTTATGATACATATTCAACATTTTTAAGGAATCTATGTATACCATCATTCATTCTAAAATGTATTATTTCAAAATATATCTTGTGTTCAGGAAATATATTTTATGTTAAAAACACCACACCATAAAAAAATTTAATTTTTGAGAAATAATCAATGTATTCAAACACGTGGAATGAAAAGAATTAATTAGGGATTCATTAATCATAGTGGTTGACTATTGGGAAATCTAGGAAAATATAATCTTCAATGCGATCATTATTCAATAAAATAATCTCTATGGGACTCTAAATTTTGATACAATCATCTTTATAGTACACTTTTTTATGAAAATATTCATACTCATATTTTTGTTGTTCATCTATAGGTAGAATTTCCACATAATGGTGATTGAAATTTATATATTCTAATTATTTAGGGGTTTCTAAATGATTATCTACATATTTCTACTTCTATGACGCAGAAGTGGAATCAAGGTTGATATACATTTCATTCCACTAATACACATTTATAATCATTTAATTGGTTCATCAATATACCTTACCTCATACTTACTATGTTGTAGTGCGGTGGAAATATGATCATAACATTATGTTAAATATATTAGTAAAAATTTGGACTTTATCATCCAATATAATCATTACTCCTAAAAATATAAAGTCTATTAGAATTTATTTAAATATATCTTAAGGATAAATCATTAATGTACCTTAATTTTAATAAAATATAAATATAAATTATTTTTTTATATTTCACAAAAATCATATGTATTTGGAGATATAATTATCCAATAATGTTTTCTACAAATTCATTATAGTGGAATCTTTCATTAAACATTGTTTTTTATCAAGATGAATAAAATAGAAAATTTATGATAATATGTGCAGTTCAGTATCATCTAATAATCATAAATTATATTGATGTGATTTTAATTTATCTTTATATATCACACAATTTGAGTTATCACAAGAATATAATTACAATTACATGTTTTCTTAATTCAACACAGTAAATGTATACATATTGAATTTAGTGTTATACACCCGACTTATATCTTTAGAATTATTGTTTCATCATGTATCATACATCAATAATTGTCTCCTTAGTGGAATCGTGGTACACTTAGTTTTATGATTCCCCATAAAATTTAAATAGCTAAATATTTTGAAATACTAAAATCAACAACAAATCTAGGATAGTCGAAAAATTCAAAATAATTTATATTTTAATATTAGAAAAAACATTAATTATCAGTGGATCTTTCTCTCATTTTTCTATTACAAAATTATCTAATTATTTCTATAGGAGTTTATTGAAAATTATTATAAAATGGAAATTCCCTAATTTTTTTGTAATTTTGACAAGGACAAATTATCCTCCCCTCCCATTTCTCCTCATAATGTATCCATCCTCATATCCTTAAAAATTATGATTTAGTTATCATTTAAATAATTTTAAAATAAACTTCATGAAAAGGGAATACCTCCAAAATTATTTAATAAATTATTTTCTTATTCACAATTTACATCAATAAATAATTTTACTCATTTTTACTCACACACCATCCAAATAAAATTGGTTTATGTATATAGTCGCACCATATTCGAAACTAATAGTCACTGGTGGATGAGTCAAATATCATAAAATAGTTGAATATAAGGTTGTACCATCATCATATAACATTTAAAATAGTTTTTAATTGGAATAAAAAATGGGTTGTAATAAAAATAATTGAATATAATGTCGAGTGTTCTTATTAATTAGATTGATTGGCTGAAATTGAGCTGATAAGATGATATTCTTTTTTCAAGTAGAATACTATATATGATTCTACTTTAAGGGGTATATTCAGTCAATTGTACTCTAGTATAAAATAATTGAATTTTTTTTATTATTTTTTATGGTTTGAATTGAATATCATTATCCATTGGGAATATAGAAGATTCAACATTAAAAAATTTGGAATATATTGGAATGAATTAATATCATTCCCACAAATATAGTAATTCTAATCACTATCAGTATTTATAGATTTAGATAAGAGAAATAAAATAATTATGTAAGATACTCACTTGGAATCCAAAGCCCATATATAAATCTCGGGGAATAATGAAGCCACTACATGATTATCTTGAGACAACCAACACCCTGTGATTTTCTTTATGAAATGCACACCATAATGGGTGGCTGAAAATTTTCATTTACTTCTGTCAAAACATTCTGAATCTGGTTGTCCCATACAAAATGATCCATTCGATATATAATACAATACACTGTTATCTAGCAATAAATATATTTTTTGTTACACTATTTTTTATCCTAACAATGAACCTCATTTTTTCATCCATATTTTCATCTCGCATTGAAAATTGGTCAATATTTTCTAATTGAATGAGCTGTTATTTTTTCTACAAATTATATTCAACCAGTACGAAACCTCTAAAAAATATTATTAAAAAATAACATAATTGGTAATTTATTAAACATGATAAATGGATTCAAAAAATAGTAAACAACAACCATACCCAACGTTATCTAATGTTTTCTTTTCAATACCTTCCATCCATAGGGTTTATATACACAGAAATTGGACCAATCATTCCTTTATCAAGCCTACAAGGGTATTAATATTATACAAAAAATCACATTATAAATTTTTTACATAATAATTTAATATTTCATTATATTTGGGATATTTTACATTCATCTTAGTTTACTGGGGTTTTACCCATTTTAATCCTTAAAAAAAATTATTACCCTATCTCAGACCATTTATCCATTTTTACAAATCTAGAAATCCACAAACACATTCCATACAACCTCTATAAAATTTATGTCTTGTCTTCTATATTCACATGTTTTACCACTATATACTATTCTCTTCCTCCCATTGACTCACCTATTTCATTATTATTAACTATGTTTGGCCACACCCATCATAGTTCCCAATGTAGCCACTCCAAGGACATTTTTAACAAACCCCTTCCAGTGAACCCATCATTTCCTATAAATGCCACTGACATATCTCACCCGCATGTCCCACATAGTCACCCATGTGAGTCACTAATCATTAGTGAGTAACTATACCAAAAAAAATATGCAAACCATTACAACTATATATGGAATTAATACCATAATATACACAAACTCTTAAAAAACTAGGATTTACAATTTTTCCACTAACCTAAAATTTAAATCGTCATAATGAAAATTATTCATTGTGAACCAAGATATAAGCCCAACATCTGACGATAACCCTCACCAAATATGAAATTTTCAAATAAAATATGGGGATTTACAGTTCCTTGCCTTGATGTATATGTTAGTAACTCAATATATCTAATGAAATATCAAAACAAACACTACAATTTATGAATTATTAATTCTTTTTATAAAATAATCATCATCAAAATTAACACCCACCTGTAACTATATACTAAAGATATAAATTCCATCATGGTCCCAACATCTGATCCATGTTCCATAACTATATTTTATACACCGCTGTAGATATATTTCCCCATGAATTACACGAGACATGTAACTCTAATTACACACACTACACTTACTTGAAAGAAATTTTAACCTATAAGTTAGGTAATATTTTCATAAATAAATTATATTTCTCAATGCATATTATCACATGTATCTCATAATAACCATAATATATCACTAAAAAATAAAAAAGGCTGGAGGTTTAACCCCAACTATTTGGATTATATATCATAGTCTACAGTACTAGTCTAAGACCTTTTTAGTATGATAATAATGATAATATTGATTATGATATGGTAATGTTTAATAGTATAATAAAAAAATTTTAATAATAAAATATACTCTATATAATTCAATTTTTTATTATATAAAATAATAATAATCTATGATTTTTTGTGGGAAAACAATTTTTGAAAATACCCACACACTTACACTAGGTCTATCAGACAATGCCTTCAAACACCCAGGATGGAACCATCTACAATTAACCCATTTTATCACAAAGTTCCTCAATTTTATACACTAAAGGAGTCTATAACCTTTTAAAATTTTCATGAATTCATTATAAGTGTGGCCCATTGTGCCTTTAGAAAAAACTTGGGCTGCTACAATGCCCATAATAGTGATCACTATAGTTTCTGATATAGTATCTAACAAAGCATCTACTATAGTGTCACTATTGTAACTCAAAAAATTTGTCCCTCAAATAATTATTCTAGGGTTTCGAATAATTTGGCACACCACCTAGTACAACTGGGCATCTAGTGCGCTAGTATAATAGTATTATTTATTAGTCCCCTAAGAAATATTCCTGGGGTTTGTGTCTTTTTGCACACCCCCTATTACAACTGGGCGACTGGTGTGCTAGTATAATTGTATTATTTATTTTTATAATAATAATAATTATATTATTAATTATAGACATTGAGTTATTTATTTTATAAAAACATAAACATTAGTATCATATTCTATAAATATATTTTAAGTGTTTTAAAAATAATTTATTATATTTAGAATATATTTTTCGAAGTTTCAATGGAGTAAAGAATTTCATAATAAGAGGATATGAGTGAAGAAATCTTCATTAAATCATGTCGACAATATTCTTGGAAGAATATATTTGAGGGATTAAAAATGTTGTCACATAAGATGCTACAACAAAAAATTAACTATAACATGTAGTATAAGGACCCCAACTCATATATCTGATTGGTTCCAAATTGTGAAAGTAAATAAAATAGAATTTTTAATGATTAGTATCATGGGCCTAAGGTAATTTTTAGGGAATGAATTACCCTAGTAGGGTAATAGTTTAATACAAATGATGTTTTTGAAAATGGCTTGCATGAATAATCCAATTGTTTGTGAATATTAATAATAACTAATTATTTTAGGACAAATAACAACACAATTTTTTTAATCACAATAACAATATATTGATGTAATAAAAATCATAAAATCTATTTAAATGTATCAAAAAAATTATTATAAAAATTCATAGACCAAATACATCCAAAAAAAACTGGATATTGGATAAAACATTTACTTTCATATTATTCCCCTACTCGAAAGAAATTTTTATCCATAATTTATGAAGACATATAAGATTATTGTTGTCCATCACAACAACTTACATTATCCTATGCACCTTTCATACATAAAATATAGAAAATTAGGTTTCATTTCAACTAAAATGACTGTTACTATTATAAAAATATAAATACACAATACATAAATACATGCATACGTCGTTCAAATGGTGAATTAATTTTTGTATGCATGAGGGGGTAAAAAAATTTATATATAAATTATGAAAAGTTTTTTTATCGATTAGTCAGAAAAAATTGATAATTTTTCAAATAAAAAAACATCAATGATGAATTATATATTGTAACATGTTTTTTGTCTACCAAGAGGGTTAATGCAAATTCTTATTACATAGAGCCTCAACTCAGTATGAACTTTTTTAATGATGATACCTAAATATATGATGAAATAACTAATTTTACAAATATTAAAGTGTATATATATATATATTATTTACCAAAAATTAATCTTGGAAACCCATATCTTTGGGGAAAAGGGGTAGGTGTATAAATTGTTGTTTCATTCTTATTTTTCATCCATTTTATAATAGAAGATTTTTTTATTCCTGAGGAAGGGAATTGTAAACCCGACACATCCATCATATTCATATAAGATTACCAACTTATAAATTATATAATGGAAATATAGAATATCCAATATGATAATATGAATATTAATGGAGTAAATATGTTCCTAATAACAATACTAACATTATAGACCATCATTAATGACATAATAATTCAATGTTGTTCGTGATAATCATTAATTTTCCCATGATCAATATATCATATCCACAATATACCAGATATAATAACAAAGTCACAATATAAATAGAATATAATAATGATAGATACTAATTATTATTATCCCACAACATCGTAAACATATTGAAATATGTAACGCCCTGATGTGGATGCTACTAAACCTGTGATCCAACCTAGTGGGTTACAGGGCCTCAAGCATGACTCCACGTACACTAGAGTCTACTAACTAGCAGTGAGGGCCAAGGGTGTAATAGTGTGGAGACTATTATGTTATATAAGAGTAGAATACATTATAAATATATATATATCATACAAATTTGTAAAGTTAACCATGTGAGGATGAAGTAAACAACATGAATAGAAAATTCGGTAATAACAAATGAAATGATGTAAAACACTGAACAACTATATCATACAATAAAAAATGGATTAACCACAAGGATAAATATATAGATACTAGTATAATAGAGAATGAAAAAAAAGTACATGGCTCTACTACTATCTCTGGGCTTAACGACATACCCTATCTCCTGACAGTGTCAAACTGTACTTGCCTGATTAGTAGAACCACTCAAGTAACTCTGCTCAATCATGAAACACTGGGCCACTTCCCAGTTTATCATGAAGCTCATGATCAACTAGAAAAATAGTCATAAGGTATACACGTACATAGAGGTGTAGGTGCAGGGGTGTAAAAGAATCTTAGTAGGACACCTTCAAAAACACCCTATAACTGTGTTACTATAAGTGTATGCAAATACAACGTGCTCAGCCTTGCTGAAGCATAACCAAATGTGAAGAAAAACAAACATGAGTCCACAATAAAACCTTAGTTCTGTAATCCTAGTAAAATATGAATGTTCCACCTTGTATTTACATATCTATATACATATACATGTATAGTCCCTTACCTATAAATATATACATACTTATGAATATTCATTGGTATGTGAATCAATAAAATGAAATCATCTAAGTAGTCGATCCATGGGTCTGTAATCCTAACCATCATGACATACTATTTAAGGGCCTTGAGGTGGAAGTCATGTCACTCAATCCATGTACTATTATATCAATTTTTATGTCTATAGTCACAATCAAAATATACTGTCATCGGAGAATATCAGAAAAGTCTTTGAGAATGATACATCACAATAGGGGGATAGTTCGCCTACATCGCTTCCCCTTTACTCACCTCCAATCACCAACCAGGATACCTTATACTTATTGTTAATTTTGTAAATATCACAACCACCACTACCATGCCATTATAGCATAAGTGTCAGACCATGAAGTACCAGATCCAATGATCTCTTCCAGAGAATCCTAAAGGAATGTGTTTACCACAAAGGGCTGGATACAAGTATCTCACACAAGGAATCCACATAATAGGTATATAACACTAAGGGTAAGATCCAAGTAACTCATAAATGTCATCATCATTGAGTCCCATGGATGTCTTAGTGGAAACTGGGTCAGGATGCTGATTGGGGTCCGTGGATCTTTTCAACAGCATACATCCTACACGAACCTGAGAATGTCATATCCATGGGGTAGAAAGGACCATGGAATCCCATGGAATCAAGAACAAAAGGGAATACTTGGCCTAATTCATCCACTACTGTGTTTCTGTTCCATGGGGTGCAGTCCCCGACATCTATCAGAAAAATCAAGAATCATACATGAGAATACTCACTCATGTAAACCATTTCAGAATCCATCAAAATACATATGTACACCTATCCAGTAATCATAGGATGAGGAGAGAGTAATCTTATCCAACACATATCACAAGTATATGAGTCTTTCCATGAAATTACTACATTGGGGAATCCATGAATCACTCAAGGCATACAAGAAAACACTAAAGGCTTGACAACCAAGTTCCAGGTCCCACCTTTGGGTACCATTACAAAATCGGAGAAGCACGACTCCTATAACAGATCCCATGAGAGCACGACCTAGAATCCCTACATACAAGAAATATTCCTAGCATATGGAGACACCAACAAAAATATGGAAGAACCTAGGGTAAACATGATTTCATTAGAGAAACCACATCAGATGAAAACAAATGAGTGAGGGAGACCAAGAATCCCAACCCAACACTCCAATCATGTCCCAACAAGCGCATTAGTTTGGCACATGTTATTGGTGACAATAGAACACAATATATACCAAAATACAAAGTCAAACTCAATATCAAAAAACAAACAAGAACCCGCTAGGTCCCCTAAAACATGAATTGAGAGGCATCCTACTCAGGATCCTCATGGGAAATTCGCATGTATAGGAATACTACTTGGGATCCATTACTGAAACAGTAATGGAGGAATCCTAAAGAGGATCCTTGAACGATGATAAACAAGGGAATCATACAATAGGGATAATCTAAATGATACCTAATTGATGGATGATAAAATTAACTCCCTAGATCATCATGTATGAAAATTCATCCCTTAGGATATAATTTGAAGAAATAGGTCTCACGACCTCATAGGATATATGGGTGCATCCCACAAGGTGAAGACCCTCAAAAATCATAGGTCACTAGATATAGTTCATAGCTCATCTCATATCCAAGGTCTCAAATATGATGGTCAAATCACCCAACCTATCATTCACACTTTTCATCTCACTCTATAGAAAAAATAGACATTGATAAAAGAAGAAGAACCTCTCTATTTAGATAAAATCCCCAAAACACCCATTATGAGTCCATAGATTTCCCAATAGGTTTCACCATCATTATCTATGTTGAAAACCACTCAGAATGGACTACTCTCAAGTGAAATTATAGATCTATGGAAAGAAAACAATAAAACCCCTCAAAGGGTTATATGGTGGAAGTACACGATGTGTAACCTTGAAACACTGCATTTAATCATAGTGCACCACATGGGCATGTAATCTCACTGGTCTGGGCGAGTAATGCCAAAGGTATAAAGAATATGGAATCCATTCGTGGTGTGATCCAAACATGGGGTTCATTCATGTGTCCCTCAACCATTGTGGCCATCTACTTGGTGAGGCCATGTACTTTTACACATCATCATACCAACATGGGGTCTGGCCATGTACTCTACACAACCATGTACCCGTACATAGGTAGCCATGCCCAAGTTCATGGACTCATGAACAAGTATCAGTACATGGAATGTATATCCTATACATCATGTTTACTATATAAAACATCATCTTCTATTAACTAGAAGAACACACAATGTTTCACCAGGAACTACCCACTATGTAACCTGGTTTTCCAGAACAAGAAGCCCTCGGATCGATAGAGACACCCGTTTACACCAAAAAACATAGATCAGACATTATGGGTCTCCAACCAAACAATATATGGACAGAAAAATGAATTAGTTAATTTAAATTTGATTTTCAGTGAAAAAATAAACACCACTACCTTGGGAAAGCTCCGCTGAAGATTCGCTAGATTTTGCGGTCCACTATCGCCAAACGCAGACTCAGTGCATTGAGGGCATCGTGACAGTATCAACAACCTATGTACTCTTCCACTTCTCAACCTTTCACCATTTATACCTTGGTTTAATGACATAAAAGGATCCATTGAAGAGGTGTGCATGAGAAATAGGATAAAAGAAGAGAAAAAAATGAAAAGTAACAAAAAAAAAACCAAACAAAAATGATGAAAAAGGGCTTGGGCTAGCCCCGGTGCCCAACACAAGTTTTTGCCTCACCTAGGAAAAAATATTCATTGTGTACTCAATAGAAGAGACATTATCTCAATCAAACATTCAGTTAAAAAGTTATTTCCGAAAACATATATGCGAATAAATAAATAACTATTTATTAAATATTAATTAATAATTTGTCAAAAAAAATAAAATGGAACATATTTCAATAGAAATAATGTGATAGGGTAGGAAAAATATTTTGTGACTAATGGGGTTGTCCAAAAATTAGTAGAGATCATCCGGAAGTGGAATATACCATTTTACCCCTTTATGGGTATTTGAAGGAAAAAATTCAATTTTTTTCTAAAAAGAGTTGTCCAGAAAAACAAAGGTTCTTACAAACTCCCCACCATAAAACTTCTCATCACTAAGAATCCTAATGAAAGGACCATAATCCATGGTCTCAACTAGGGAATCTTCACAACCATGCAATCTTGACATTAAAAAGACCAGCCTCACAGTGTCAACAACTATCTCTTAAATGGAATATATTTAACTATGATAGATATAGTACTTCCCATTATAGTAATACCCTTATCGTCATCTCCAACACACACAGATCCCAATGGAACATGAAAAAACAATTAACTCCACTCCATATATCAATTGAAAGCGAGGGTCACCAATATAAAATGACCAATCCTTCCCTCCCAACCAAATATATTACCTTACACTACTCCTCTAGCATAATTTTAACATGTTCCCTTACTAAATATGGAAGAATATCTAGAAATAAAATGGATATCGATATTAATAAGATTTCCTCTCATCATACTCAAGAGAAATCAAGATAGTGCTCGATCATCTCTAATAGGAGTAAACTAAGATTCCACCATGGCATATACAGATATCTCCGAGTCTTGTTTACATAATGTAAAATCCTATCTGGGAATCAACCACATGTAAAACGTCTCATTATAACCCAAAATTTCATGATGTCACCTATACCTCAGTGGGATAGTAGAAGAATGAATTCAGGTTCCAGTCAAACAAAAATTCTTAAAACACATTGGTCCTCATCTCATACCCGGCCACTCGCCGATTTAAATTCAAATGATACCACGTTCAACCAGCGTGTATCATTATCACCAAAATCATACTATAGCCAGTGATACAAACACAATTCTAAGATGACCATGAAACATGACATGTGAGTTTCATAAATCCAGAAGCCCCTTTGGAACTCATCATCAATATTGATCACCTCACCCATTCCACAATTTATTATGTGACCACTAGAAACTTGACATTATTGTTGCCACAATTATCTACCCAAAATCAAACTACATTAGTCACAGTGGAAACACACTAGTCAACTTGGCCAGGTATAAAACAGTCCTACGAATCGAATCCAATCTCAGAAAACAAGCACCCAATGTGCGTTTTCAATATGTGAAGGAATCAAAATGCCTATAATGCAAAACTCAAACCCCAATCAAGCCTTGATATTAATATTCATGTTAATAAAAGATCATATAAAAAAAGGAACCTGAAAAGGCTTTGTCAAACCACTCATACAGGTTTACCTCAATCAAAACAACCATCGATCCAGAAGGGTCAAAGACAAACTAAAGGCCTCTTGGTCTCCCATAAATCCCTATTGAAAAGCCTCACAATAAGGTCAAAAATTCCAACCACCTAGACCAAAATATCCAACGTCTTAGAAGACGTTAATGATCATGAAAACCCATAAAGGTCAACTAATAAAACATAGAATACATGGGCCACTGATCTTCTCCACGAATCATTAAAAGGAACTTCTACATAAGGGTCACAAAAACAACACAGAAGGAAAAATGAATGGACACTCCACAAGAATCCGTATATGAAAATACCTCATGAAGGTCTGTTTCACAAAAAACAAATGACTTTCATCGACATAACACTCAGAGATCCATCAAGATAACTACATACATGAGAAACGACACACTTCATGGTGTTCATCAAAAAGGAATCAAGTTCCATACCAACCTACTAGGTTAATGTACCTCCCTAGAACGTGGAATGATTCATCAGCCTCACAACAAAACTCCTCTGCTTAGATCCACATATCCTTCCATAAGAGTCAATATATATGTATATATTCATAGAGGCCTTGGTTATTTGTATAACAAGTCATTATAGAGCCTATATGATGTGAATATTACATGCCCATAATTTTGTATACGACTCCTCTTGTCTTTTTTACCAAAAGTCAAAATCCATATCTGGACTCCTACCAATGGGTAAGAGCAAGATATTCAAGATGAATCATAAAATCCACACACACAATGTGCATCACTAAAGGAGAAAATCATATTTAACAATGACATTGCAAATCATAACTACACTCCCAAACCATGTAAATCAGAACTTCATACTAGAACAGGTGTTCTCGATGCACCAGTCTGATACCCATCACAGCTTCCAACACAATCTTAATACTCTTTTCTACCATATGAAAAATATTGAAGACCTAGAAAAGAACCTCTTTGATACAAAATTGTAATGTACCGACCTGGATTCCACTGAACTAGTCCTCCAATCTAGTGGGTTACAGGGCCTCAGGCGTTCCTCCCTGTATACTAGAGGTTGCTGACTAGTAGTGAGGGCATATAATGTGATAGTGGGGGGAATGTTCCCTCATTTCAGCTTAGAAAAAAATTAAAATAGATAAGTATCATACACAAAAGAAAACTAAAATGAGTGGTGTAGGAGTAAAATAGTAAAATAGATCATGATATATTATTAAATTAAATACTATAAAATCCTAAAAAACAATGCTAACTAATTAAAAAATAATCTCCCAATAGACTGACCATAAAGATAAAAGAGAAACTAAAAGTAAAAATATAGGTATCTACTACTAAATCTGAGACAAATCAAATACATTACCTCCAAACACTATCTATATGAACCAGCCCAATCAGTATAACTACTTGAGTATATAAAATTGACAATGAAACACAGGGCCTCTGCCCTATCTTCTATGCAACTCATGCTCAATAGAAAAAAGGTGAATAAAATATACATGTACACCAATGTGCATGAACATTAGTGAGAAAGAATCTATGTATGACACCCCAACAAGAAACCTATAACTGTGCTGCTATAACTGTATGAAAAAACATTCTCAGTCTAGCTAAAGCACAACTAGAAGGTTGGAAAAACCAAGGTGAACCCACAATTGAACCTAGGGTATTTAATTCCATTAACCGGGAAAGTAGCAACAGTAAGGTCCATATATAAGTATATTTATGTATGTATGTGAACATATATATTCCATACCTTTACATGTATAAAGAAATATGAATATTCATTGATATTTGAATTAATAACATGAAACCACATCATTAGTTTATCCATGGGATTGTAATCATGATTTTTTGGAAATCCTATACAAGGGAATTGATATGGACATCGTTCAACTCAAGACATATATCATTAGGTCTATCTCTAGGTTTGATATCCAAATCTAGATATACCTACATCATACAACATTAGAAATTTATCTGATAAATCTACGTCCCAATATGGGGTACTTTTCCTAACCAGGAACACCCATAGTCACCTCCAATCACCAACAAGGATACTGTATACTAAGGGTCAATACTGTAAAGATGACAAACACCATAGCCACACAATAATACCACAAGTGTCAACCAATAAAGGGATGGATCCAAGCAACTCATTTAGGGAAACCTCATGAAATGTGTAAACCAGAAAGTGCTGGATCCATGGAACTCTTACAAGGAATCCAAATCAGAAATATAGACCCTAAAGAGCATATAAGGGAACACTTCAAGGGCATCCACATCGAGTCCCATGCGAATCTTAGTGGAAGAATTGTTTAGAAAATAGTTAGGGTCCTAGGATTATGACAATAAAACATGTCTTATGTGAGCCAAAACAACCCTAATCCACAAGGTATCATGACTCAAAGAATCTCACAGAATCAAGACCCAAGGGGCATACTCAACCCAAGGAACCGACAACCGCGTTGCAGCTCCATGGAATCTATCAGACCAATCAAGAGTCACACATGTTTATTCCCACCCATTTAATCTATTTCACATTCCATAAAAAGACATGAATATACCCAAAAATCATCACATGTCGAGGAGGGATTAATTATACCCACCTCATATCACAATCCAATTAGTTTGTACAAGGTATTCCTATATCGGGGAATCCAAATATCACTCATAGAATACAAAAAACACATACAGCCCCGAGAACCATGTCCCATGATTGACACCTAGGTACTTGTAAAACATCAAAGAAGCATGGATTAGAAGATGGATCATCAGACATCACGTTTGGTTATCCCAAAAAGAAATAATGACGCCATGCATCAGGCTCAATAGTCACTAACCATGATGCTCCTCTAGTAACCATGACATCATATAGAAAACAAGTTCAGATATAAGCAAATGATTCAAGGTGACCTGAATTCCCAACCCCACACTCCATCCATAGCCCCATGGGAACATTTTTTTGTCATGGGTTCTTGGAGACACCTGAACACTATCTCTACCGTAACCAAATATATCACTCAGGGTAAGCCATGCAGTGGGATCCCACTAGGTCCCCCAGACCAAGTGTTGAGAGGCATCCTATATTGGATCCCCATGGGACAAGTCACAAGAAAAGGCATCTGAGATGTGATCCATATATATAATAGTAAAAGAGGAATCCTACAAGAGATCCTATAATGATGACAAACAAAGGCATCCTACACTAGGGATCCTCTAAATGATACAATAGTGAGGGATTCATCAAGGGACTCCAAAGATCAACATGTAATAAATGGCATACCTCAGGGTATCCAATTATGTAACAAGTCTAATGGCCTCATATTCCATAAGGGGGAAACTCACAAGGGGACCAACCTCAAAATCATAAGTCATCAGATATAGGTCATAGATCATCTAAGATCAAATGTCTCGACAAGGATTGTTCAAAAAGCCAACGGATCATTCATTCTCTGGTCTCACTCAATAGAGACAACCAAATTTGATAACTTGAACAAGAACCTATCCATTTTGATAGAATCCCCAAAACTACCATTTGAAGTTCTCACATATCTCTAGTAGTTTCACCATCATGATCTACGTAGAAAATCTTACAGAATTAAATACTATTAGTTCCAATCCCAACTTGAGAGAAAGAAAATAAGAAAAAATCCAAAAGGGTTTCAAGTGGGATGTACATGGTTTGTCTCCTCAGAATCTGGTGGGTACACAAAATGTGTCACATGGGCGTGTAAGAATATAGGCTTGAGTGGGTAATTACCCTAGTACAATTCATGTGGAACATATACATGGTCTGTACCCAACACATGGTACATGATTATTTCTGTTAATTGGCATGGTTGTCTACTTGGCCAAGCCGTGTACATTTATATGGCGTGCTACCTCTATGGGATATACTTTTATAGTCTACACGACCATGCACCCTTACATGGGTAGCCATGCCCTAGTACTCAACCACATGACCACGTACCAATACATGAAGTGTATTCCCCATACACGGTGTGTACTCCTTAAAATATAATCTTCCCCAAACTAGAAGAACATATTATGTGTCACCATGATCCACATGATGTGTAACATAGTATTCCTGACTGAAAACTCTTAAATCTCCCAAAAATCTGGTTTTCACTCCAAAAACCATAGATCTTGCCTCAATTGGAAACAAGAAAAAATGTTATGGGTATAAAAACATGAAGCATTGCCTTTACATGTTATTTTTGGAGAAAACATAAATACACAAAACTTAATGTGGAAATTTCTAAAACATTTCTAGATTTTGTGATCCACAACCATCATATGCCAACTCAATGTGTCGAGCGATTTTCCATGGTACCACCCTCTCCTTCCCTCTCCCTATTTTATCCCTTCCCCATTTTCTCCCTCAATCGAATGTCATAGGAGGAGCCATAAGAGTTGAGTGCAACAGAAGGAGGAGTAATGAAGATAAAGGAAAGAAAAATAATGAAATGATAATGAAAATAGAAACAAAGAAAAAGGGATCAGGACATCCCCATTACAACTTTATGGGTATCCCAAAGAAGAAAATCAAACTTATTCTCTAAATATAAATCGTAAAAAACATGTGTTCTTTAAAAATAACCATGATAAAACTTATCATCCAGGAAAATCATAGTTCAAGGAAAATCTATCATTCTCTAAATCCATGCATTTGTGCTACCATGAAATGTGGACTATCCAATGTCAAGCATTATAGTTTCAACAACTATCTCTTATATGGATTAAAATTAACTACAACTGATTTGGTACTCCCCCCATAGTAATACCCTTACCGTCGTTTCAAAAAAACAACATGCCTGAAGGAAAATGACAAAAATACTAAATCTACTTCAGAGTTAAACTGAAAATGAGTCTCAGTACCCTCAATTTAAAAATAGGGAACTCCCCACCAAATAGATTTATTTACACCTTTCTTGAGTGAAATCTCTACATGATCCCTTACTTAATAAGTAAGATCATCTAGAATGAAATGGGAACTCAATGTAGAGATGACGCTCCCTCAGAAAACTCCCCACGAATCAAGATAGCGCATTTTCGTCTCTAATAGAAGTACATTAATATTCTATGAAGGTGTACATATCTATATCTAAGACACACTCACATCCTGTAAAAGCATGACAAGAATTAAACCATTGGTTAATAGTCTCATTGTAACACCACATTTCATGATTTCACATCTACCTTAGAGGAGAATTCCACCACAACTTCAGGGGTCTAATCCTATGAAATATCTGGACACACATCGTTCCTCAGCTCGCATCTGACCACTCACTAGTTTAAATCCAATGATACCACATGAAACTAGCTTGAATCATTATCACACGACTCATACTCTATAGAATTGTCCAAACACAAGGATAAGTTGACCATGATACATGACCCATCAGTTTTATTAATCCAATGGTCACATTAGAACTCCACTTCACAACCAGGCACCTCACCCATGTAGTGATTTGGTCCATGATCGCCCGTCACACAGAGTCGTTCTGATCATAGTCATCTACACACACTATGACAAAAATATCAAGAGTGGAAACACGATGGTCAACCAATTCAGGATACCAAATAGTCCTACTAGATGAATCTAGTATTGCAAGAAAAGCACCCAAGGTGTATCATCAAACGTTGAAGGCATCAACATGACTATAATGAAAAACTAGATCACCTATCATTACTCGGTATCAAGATGAGTATAAATACAAGATCACTAGAAAACAGGAAGCCTAAAAACATGGGCCAAAATCTCAGATTGGATTTACTAAAAAAAGATTTCAACATACATGGGTCTGAGTTTAACTATGGACCTCTTGGTCTCATACATAATCCTACATTAGAACCCTCACAACTAAGTCCAACATCCCACAACCTATCCCAAAATTTACAAGCTCTTAGATGAAGATAAATATCATAATGAACTACCAAAGTAAAATTTAAAAACATGGCCCACAAGGGCACCAAATCCTCTTTATGCATCCTTAGAAGGGACTTCTCCCAAGTGGTCACAATACTATGTTAGATAGAAATTGAACCAACCCCCACCGAGAATTTCTATACTGTAATAACCCCATGGAGGTCCAGTTCACAAGAATATACTTAGTACACATCAACACTATACATAGCGATCCGACTAGATGACACATTCATGAGAAAAAAAATACTCTATAAGGGGTTCATCAAAAAGGCATCACATTCCATATCAATGTACTTGGTCAATGCACGTTTGTTGCATGGGCACTAATTCATATGACTCACCAAAAAACCTATGTTCATGGATCATTATATTCTTTCATTTGAGTGAAATATATATGTATGAAGGAAAAAAGTACTCATTAATTAGTAAAATCACACACTAGCATGATTATATGATGTGAATCCCACAAGAAAAAAATTATGTTTGAGACACCTCTTGCCTTTAACTACCAAGATTCAAAATCCATATCTGCCTTCTTGCCAATGAATATGATCCCGAGATCTATAATTATTCATTAAATCTATAGAGAACATGTTTGTCTCCCATGGAAAAAATCATATACAACAATAACATGGAATAATATAGAAACAATCCCAAACCATGGAAAGTAAGACTTCTTAACAAAACATGTTTTCTCAACAAATGAGTCCAATATCCTTCACAAGTTCCAAAACATTCATAATCAATCAATACACCTTATCCCAAATCATATATTCTGGGAAATGACCACCTTTTATATCACTTTGTAACATCACGATCTTGATGCCACTAAACCATTGTTCCAAGATGGTGGGTTACAAGGCCTGAAGCACACCTCCTCATATAACAGAGGTGTGCGACTAGAATTGAGGGCCTAGGGTGTGATAGTCGAGAGACTATTCCCACATATCAATGTAGAAATATTATGAAATATCTAATTATCATATACATTATTAATTTAAATATAGTTGGGATGTAGTAAACAAATGAAATAGAACATGTTGTAATTGTAAATGAAATGTTGTTAAAGCCTGAACACCTTTTTCATACAACAAAACAATGGTCCCCCACTAGTTCAACCATACGTACATGTTCCAATCGAAAATGAATGTAAATATATATGGATATACTACTATCTTTGAGCCCAACCACATATATGATTTCAAGACACTGTCGAGCTACATCAACCTGATCAGTAGATCCACTCGAACATCTTCACTCAATCATGAAATATTTTTCCTCTACCCTATTAACCAGTCAACTCATTGTGAACCTAAAATAAATTTTATAAGATCTATACATACACATAGGTGAACGTGCAGGGTTGTTAATGAATCTCAATCGGCCACCCCAATAAGAAACATATAACTATCATACCATAAGTGTATGAAAAAACAACATTCTCAGCCTCACTGAATCACAACCAATTGGTAATAAAAACTAACGCGAGCCCACAATGGATCCCAGGGTCCATGATCCCTATAAATTGAACATGTTTAACCATGTATGTCCAAATATATATATGTATATATGTATAGTCCCATATCAATAAATATATACATTAATATGAATATTGATTTCAATGTAATTCAAGACCATGAAACCACATCCGTAGTGGATACTTGGGTTTGTAATTTTATTCATCTAGAAATAATGTTGAAGTGAATTTGAGAAATATGTCAGGCCATACAACCAGTGTACCATTATGTCAATCTATGGATCCTTAATCCCAATCTATATATTCCTTCTTTGACCCACGTCGGAATAGTCACTGTTCAAGGTACGCCGCCACAAGGGATACACTTCCTACATGGGTCCACCCGTACTCACCTCCAATAACCATCACAGATATCATATATTGAAAAATAATCCCTTAAACATCGTAACCACAATTTACAGGCAGTAATAACACTTGTTTCAGACCACGGAGACCCAGATCCAAGGAAATCGTCCAATGCATCCTCATGAAATGTGAAGACCACAAAGGGAATGAACTAAGGAACTGGTCTGTGGAATCCACATAATAAATATATAATAATATGGGATGGATCTAAGGAACTATCCCACGGAATACACATCCAAACCCATTGGTTTCCAATTGGAAAGATGGTCTATGAAATGGTTTGGGTCATTGGATCATGTCCTTATAACAAGTCCTACTCGAGCCCAAGAAAACTAGACCCACAAGGTATCAAATCCCAAGGAATCCCAAAAAATTAAGAACCAATGGTAATAATCACCCCAATGTGTCCAATTACACATTCCATATCCATGAAGAGATGTCAATGTCATCTATAAAACTAGTCAGGCATCACACATGAGTATAACCACTCATGTAAACAACATCATATTCCATCATATGACATGGGTATACCTACCCAGTCATCACAGGATGGGGAAACTGTAATCATCCCCACCACATATCACAAGACAATGAGTCTATCAAATGAATTCCTACTTTAGGTAATCTACGTACATCTTCGGGAGTACAAGAAAACACTAAAGGCTCAAAATTCATCTCTATGGTTCTGACCCAGGGTATTAATAAAACGACGGAGAAGCATGGTTCTAAAGCCTCATCCCAGGAGAGCACATTCGCGCATCCTAACAAGTAAGAAAGACACATCACATTAGGTTTATTAGACACCAACTGGGAAGAACATTTGGTAAACACACCCGAATTAGTAAAACCATGTCAGATATAAAATAATGAGTGAGGGTGACCCGAACACCCAACCCAAATCTCTATCAACATCCCCATGGGTGCATCAGTTAGGCACGTGTTCTAGGTGACACCTACAAACCATCTCTACCCTATCCAAAAATATAAATTAGGGTAAACCGAGTAACGGGACCCTATTGGGTCTCACAAAGAAAGAGTTCTGAGGCCTCTTACATGGGATCCTAAGGAAAACTCACAAGGAAAGTCATCCAACTCGGGAAACATAGCTGTAACAGTAAAAGAGGAATCCTACAAGGGATACTCAAACGATGAGAGACCGAGGAATCCTATAATAGCGATCCACTAAATGATACACAAGAGATGGATTCGATAAAAGACTCCCATGAGAATAATTGAAGAAAGGGGATCCATCAGAGAATCCTTAAAAGAAACAAGGCTCACGACCTCATAGGCCATAAGGGCGCATCTCACAAGGGGTACGTCCTCAAAATAATAGGTCATGAGAGATAGATCACACCAAATCTCTGATCAATGGTCTCAACTAGGTTTGTCTTAACACTAAACCAATAATTCACCCTCTAGTCTCTCTCTAAAGAGATTACTCAATCCGGGGATCTATTCAAAAGTTATGGCCAAACAAACATGTGTGAATAAATTAATATCTAATTTATTAAAAATTAAACATTAATTATTCCTCCAATATTCAAACATCTCAGATTTATACCAACCTTATGTACTAGGGTAAAAACCCTATTTTGGGACCAATATATTTGTTATATAAATTATGTCACGACCCTTCCTCGGGGCCCGTGCCGTGACTACCCCAAACCCGCCTTCCATAGGCCAGGGGATGGCGACTAGCACCAAGGCGTAAATCCCGGTAAAAAGGGAAGGCATTGCCATTGTAATGTAAAAAATCACACAGAGTACAAGTGGAAGAAGTAAACACTAAGTAAAAACTGAGTACAACAGTAAGTGCGGAAATTAAAAGGGGCCGGAAATTCAAGCCCAACAGTAAAGTACAACTAGAAAGGAAAACAGCAACTGAAAAGTAAATCTGCTACGCCGAGCTGTCCACTGGAAATCCCACCTGAAGGGTGGGTACAGATAGCTCCACTGCTCCTCGGGTCCCGCCGTCCGCTCTGAGTATGTCCGCCCAGTGGTCCACCTTTGGGTACTGCCTCATCGTCACGTCCACCTCTAGGTACCGTCTGGTCGTGAGGTCCTCCTCCAGGTACCATCTCTTCGTATAGTCCACCTCCAGGTACCGTCCAGTCCTCGAACGCTCGGCCTCTGTCAGCACTGCCCGTCGTCTGCAACCAACACAACGAGGTGCGGGCATATCCCGTGCAGGGGTGAGTATAACGATACTCAGTAGGGACCCCGAGACCTTCAAGGTCTCACTAAACCAACAAGGATAACCACAAATAAGATCTCAACAGATAACCTCTACTTAGGTATATGCCCATACATATACCTAAGTTATCAAGTAACCCATCTCAATCATGAGGAAAGACAAGGATTGTGAAATCAATGGATAACCACTACCCGGGTATATGCCCATACATATACCTAAGTTAGCAAGTGACCCATCTCAATCATGAGGTAAACACAAGGTCAAAAGTCTCATCTCAACCATGATTTCCATTATCGAAACCGTAACTGCTGAAGAGCTCTGTCTCTGGAGTGTACAGTGGTCCTGTCACGACTCCGAGGTACTGCTCACTAACCTAAGACTGCTGACGCACTCCACCCATCGAGTACTGCGGGCCATCTGATACAACCAAGCGCTCCCATGTGCCGCTACAACCAAGCGCACCTCTGTCGTGCATCTGCCACTACAACCAAGCGCTCCCATGTGCCGCTACAACCAAGCGCACCTCTGTCGTGGGTCTGCCGCTACAACCAAGCGCTCCCATGTGCCGCTACAACCAAGCGCACCTCTGTCGTGGGTCTACCGCTACAACCATGTGCTCCCATGTGCCGCTACAACCACGCACACCTCTGTAACACACCGAGTCGTTCGATCAGCAGCCGTCGGGTCTCATCCAGCTACATGGTCTCCGTACTCTACACGCTCGTCACTAGGAGGGTCCGCTCCACGAGCTAAAGGTCGATACTCCAAGTATCTCAAAGTCCCACGAAGAAGTATCTCAAATGACCGCCACGTCAAAGGGGTCTCAACGCAACAGACGGCGCGTCAATCAGACGCCCGGTCTGTGAGTTATTATCCTTTTCGTCCCAGGGGCCCAGTTGGTTTCGTGAGCGAACCAAACCTGGCCGTATCTCAAATGCACCCCGAACTCTCATAGGGTAAACTCATAGGGACCGTTTCTCAACGCGATCACCAACGCCGCTGACGGTTCGTCAGACGGATGTTCTGTCAGAATGATATCAGCTTTTCTGTTCCAGGGTCCCGGTTGGATTTCGGTGCGATCCAACCCGGCCACTATCCATCTGCATCCAAAACTCGGGCGGAGGATGCCAAAAGTTCTGTATCGTCAATAGGAACGCAACGCAACATACGGCGCATCAATCGGACGCCTGGTCTGGATGTTATTGGCTTTTCCGTCTCACACCCACCATGAGAAACTTCCCAGGAGGTCACCCATCCTGATCACTACTCTAGGCCAACCACGCTTAACTATGGAGTTTTAACCACGTAGCCTCCCGAAAAGGAAGATGTACCTTGAGTATAGTATACCGAAACGACCGTACCGATCCTAGGATCGCGTTGCCGCTGACAGCGAGTCGTTTGGAGGTCCGTAGCCCAAGATACGGGCATTTGACCAAAAGTGGTCCGAAACTGGGGGTCTCTCGGGCCGACCCGGCCCGACCCCCCTGATCCGACCCGAACCGGGTCGACCCGACCCGGTCCGGCTAGACCCGGCCCGGCCGGCGGCGCGACCCGGCCTGCGGCGCGACACGGCCGGCGGCGCGACCCGGCCGGCGGTGCGGCCCGCGCGTCGTTCAGGTGCCGCGCGCGGGGGGCAAAGCCCCCCCCCCCCCCCATTTGTGAAATCGCGACCCCTTAATTGGGGCCGCTTGAAGACCCGGCCGTGGGAATTAATTCCCCCGGTCTCCACTGCCCGGCCGGCCCGCACTGGCCGGCCATTTTCGCCACCAAGGACCGGCGACGGCCGGTCCTTCCTTCGCCGACACCGGCGGCCCGGTGCCGGCCGCCGGTCATCTTGCTCCGCCGCGGCCCAGAACCGGCCGCGGCCTATGCCATTCGGCGCGATGCGACGACATCGCTTCCCTCCGCCGCGGCCCCGCTCCGGCCGCGGCGCCTTTGACTTTCTTCGACGCGACGCGATGACATCACGTTCTTGGATTTCTTTCCACGGTGCGATGCGACGGCGCCGCATTTATCTTCCGCAATAAATCTTGTGGTGCAACGGCACCACGTTTTCTCGTATCATCCTCAAGATACCATCACGAAAAACAAAGGAGGAGGGTCGGCCGTGTTTTTGCGGTCCGACCCCATCGCGTTATTCAATAACAAAAAGGGTTTTAATCCATGATTATCACCAAGTTTGTATTCACGAACAATTAAATAAATAAACCCCTACCTCGATTCAGATACGGTGCACGTCAACAACCCGCGGAAGACGAGCGACGCGGAGGTCGGGCGTCGCGGGGAAAGAACGTCGACTTCGTTGTCATCGAGGTGCATTCCAAGGGGAAACGTCGTTGGAAGAAGACGTCGCGTTCTTCGGTGGAGATGTTCTTCGTTGGAGGTGTTCTTCTCGTTCTTCGTCGATGTTGAAGAAGAAGAAGACTTAACCTTTTCTCTCCCAAGTCTCCACCACAAGAAAAACTAACCCCAAAATAAAAATAATCCTCCCACTTATTTTATTTACCCAATATAGGTTTTGAATTTCACGAGTTTGAAAATTCAAAACCCATATTTAACTCACTTAAGTTATTAACATAAGATGTTATAAAATTAAGGAGGTGTTAAGTTATCAAAACTTAAATGGGGGGTTTAGAGGGGTTAGGAAAGTTAAGGAATTTGAAGAGGTGGGGAGGGGTTTTTGTGGGCCCCACCCTTTCAAATATCCACACATGGGAAGTTGGATGGATGTGGGCCCACCACCAACTTCCCATGGGAGAAGTTAACAACTTAAAATGAAATAAAATTGATTTAACAATTTTATTCACTTTTTTAATAAAACCCCAAAAAAATAACTTCTTCTCCCGCACAAACGCAACTACGGTAAAGGTTCCCTTAAGCGATTACCGGCGTTGCGAGTTCATCAGTGCAATCAGATTTCAATTCCGAGCACCGGTTCAAAAGATAGAAATTCCCGCTCGCTCATTCACTGAACGTACCCGAGCCAATCTTCAGAAATTAATTCCGGGCACACCGGGCCTCGGAATCAGGCGCCGTCAGAAACTGCGTTCTTGTAAAATTCAAAAGAAAATAAAGGAAAAAATTCCCTTGAAATTTCCGGGTCTTTACATTACTCCCACCTCAGGGATTTACGTCCCCGTAAATCTTCAATACAAACAAGGGTTACAAAAGCGGTACAGAGCACGCATCTGAGCCTTCCGCTCCCATGTACTTACATGGAGGTTCCGTACTGCCAAAGAAAGTGCACCCGAGGAATCGATCGTCCTCGTAGGATCTGCTCCTGTCGATCCTCGATCCCCACTGGAACCTCCATGAAAGACACCCCATCGCCATCGTCCAGCTCCTCATGGTCGATGATATGTACAGGGTCGAGCACGTATCTCCTCCGTTGAGATACGTGGAAGTCATCATGAACCTGGTGCAACTGCGGTGAATGGGTCAAGCGGTAAACCACCCCACCTACCCAGATGGGGACCTAAGAAGGTCCGCTGAACCCTGGAGATAACTTTCCGCCTTGGCCACATCTACGTAAACCTTGTCGAGGTGAGACCCGTATAAGAACGTGGTCTCCATCCTCAAACTCCAGATGTTTCCAATTCCTGTTAGAACTGGAACTCAAATGACTGCTGCCACGAGGGTGAGGTTGGCCGATTCAAGAGTGATCGGTCGCACCCTCCCGTGAAAAAGTTTATCCCGTGCTGCCTGGGGTTTCCTTTTCACCGACCAAGGAAAACCCATCCCGACATTTGCCTAAAACCGTCAATTTGAGTATGAACAGTTATTTCCCATTCCATACTCAAACTAAAGTCATAAGGCCTCGATGTTGTCACAAAGAGATTCCAACCGAAACTCTCACCTCGAGGGTCTGACCACACCGTCGGCGTAAGTGTGATTATCAAGTCTCTTACCAAGGTATCTCTAGACGCGAGGGTCAAGTCCACGGATTACCAGAAACTCTAGGTCTGGAACAAGATTTTTGAAAGCAAGAAATGATTCACATCGACATCCGTTACTAAAACATCTAGTAGTGGACACAGACTGTCCCTTGAATCATTTCTAGAGCCATTGGGTCACACTCCTTGACCGCATGCAGGCGCACTCTTCATCCGCCCTCCAGCTCCCTGAGCCTGGCAGGAATAAATAAGGCAGGTGGTTGTACCATGTTAGGATGTACACCACCTCATGCTGCTCTCCTAGCTCTGCCTCCAAGTCTACTGCTTCGTAGACTCATCTCTCATTTAAGCTTCCTCTTCTTAACACGCCCGAGTCTCTATGACTGGCACCGGTTTCTTGTTTCTTACTGCACTAAGCAGTCTTCATCCTCTCTTGGATGTCCTGGACCTCCTTTAGTCTCACAAGAGCTGCTATGATTTCTTCTTTGACAATAAAAGAAACTCGGTCTCATCCCCTGGATGAACCACATTCGTTGCCTAATATAGTCAATTATGACATGAATGATGCATTCATGCCATGGAGGACGTAGTAAGGCCTCGATGTATCTAATAAGAGATCCAACTGTCACTCTCGCCTCCAAGGGTCGAGTCACACTTTCGGCATCACTGTGAGGTCACTGGGTCCCCTCCAGTAGAAATCTCGAAAGTGAGGGTCAAGTCAACAGTTTAACCGGGACCACTCAGTATCAACCGAACAAAAGGACAGGAAAGCAACAAAGATAAGTGTCTTTTTATTATTGCAGCTCATATTACAAAGACACGAATACAAAGCAACGTGGAACTAGAAGTACAAAGGACGTATCCACTAGTTCCTCTCCTGCCCACCTACTCTCAGAGCTCTACTGCCTTGTACACTGCTCGGTTGTTACTCAAGCACTCGTCGTTGCTTCTGTCTCGGTGGCTCCTCCAACACCCGCTGATCAATAGTCCGAGGAATCGGACAGTCACGTGCTAGGTGACACTTTTCGCCACAGGAGTAACATTGTCCGTTTCTGGAACGCCTGGCTCTGACCCCACCTCGGGTGCCCCGCACCACCGGTTCTAAAACGCGAGATCGTCCAACTGCTAGTTTGGTCCTCCTGGACGTTTGCATCATCTGTCTACTGCCCACAGATGACTCGGATACTGATCGAAAAGCACGCAGCAAAGGTAGAATCTCCTATACACGCTCGGGGTGTAGAGATACTGGCACAAACTCAACCCTGAAGAAGGTCTCGAAGTCTTCCCATGCGAAGTTCATCTCATCGCAAAACTGGAACAACTGGCTCCACCACCTGCATGCTGCTGCCTGAAGGAGGCTGGTAGCAAAGATCACCATGAAGTCTGCCGGCGTCCCCACTAGCCTGAAGACTCTCACCACAGCCTCCAGCCAAACCTCAGCCGCCTGCGGGACCGTCCCTCCCTGGAACCTGGGTGGCCTCTGGCGCTGGAACTCGTGCAGCGCGCTCAAGCGTCGTGCATCGCCTACTGCTGGGGCTGGTGGCATCGGTGGCCCAATGGGTAGTAGTACCGCTGGTGCCTCTGATGGTGCCTCAACTGGGATAGGGCCTTATACTGAGGCCTCGTCGCTCGGCGTGCTGTCAGTACGTACCACTCTCGGGGCTCTAGCTGGTCGTCCGTGAAAAGGATTTCTGAAAGAAACATCGTGACACGGTCAAACGTTTATACCTGGTGAGCTGACCTGGTTTGAGCTGTTTTAAGGGAAAACCTTTGAAAACACACACGGAATTAGTGTTTTCGTGCACAAAGTCAGAAATCAGTTGTCAGGGTCCTGGTGTATGGATACGTCGGCCGCCCGCACAAACACTGGACTCCTTGAACTGAAAACCACACTCAGTACTCTCAACACTATTTCTTCACAGAAAGAAACATCAGAGTTATAAGTTCTGCGGTAGAACCGAACTCCTCTGATACCAATTTTTCACGACCCGTCCTCGGGGCCCGTGCCGTGACTACCCTAAGCCCGCCTTCCATAGGCCAGGGGCTGGTGACTAGCACCAAGGCGTAAATCCCGGTAAAAAGGGAAGGCATTTCCTTTGTAAAGTAAACAATCACACAGAGTACAAGCAGAAGAAGTAAACACTAAGTAAAAACTGAGTACAACAGTATGTACGGAAAGTAAAAAGGGGCCGGAAATACAAGCCCAACTGTAAAGTACAACTCGAAGGGAAAACAGCAACTGAAAAGTAAAGCTGCTACACCGAGCTGTCCACTAGAAATCCCACCTGAAGGGTGGGTACAGATAGCTCCTCTGCTCCTCGGGTCCGGCCGTCCGCTCCGAGTATTTCCACCCAGTGCTCCACCTTCGGGTACCGCCTCATCGTCACGTAAACCTCTGGGTACCGTCTGGTCGTGAGGTCCTCCTCCAGGTACCATCTCGTCGTATAGTCCACCTCCAGGTACCATCCAGTCCTCGAACACTCGGCCTCTGTCAGCACTGCCCGTCGTCTGCAACCCACACAACGAGGTGCGGGCATAGCCCGTGCAGGGGTGAGTATAACGATACTCAGTAGGGACCCCGAGACCTTCAAGGTCTCACTAATCCAACAAGGATAACCACAAAGAAGATCTCAACAGATAACCTCTACTTAGGTATATGCCCATACATATACCTAAGTTATCAAGTAACCCATCTCAATCTTGAGGAAACACAAGGATTGTGAAAACAATGGATAACCACTACCCGAGTATATGCCCATACATATACCTAAGTTAGCAAGTAACCCATCTCAATCATGAGGTAAACACAAGGTCAAAAGTCTCAGCTCAACCAGGATTTTCATTATCGAAACCGTAACTGCTGAAGAGCTCCGTCTCTGGAGTGTACAGTGGTCCTGTCACGACTCCGAGGTACTGCTCACTGACCTAAGACTGCTGAAGAACTCCACCCATCGAGTACTGCGGGCCAGCTGCTACAACCAAGCGCTCCCATGTGCCGCTACAACCAAGCGCACCTCTGTCGTGGGTCTGCCGCTACAACCAAGCGCTCCCATGTGCCGCTACAACCAAGCGCACCTCTGTCGTTGGTCGGCCGCTACAACCAAGTGATCCCATGTGCCTCTACAACCAAGCGCACCTCTGTCATGGGTCTGCCGCTACAACCAAGTGCTCCCTTGTGCCGCTACAACCACGTGCACCTCTGTAACACACTGAGTCATTCGATCAGCAGTCGTCGGGTCTCAGCTAGCTACAAGGTCTCCGTACTCCGCACGCTCGTCACTAGGAGGGTCCGCTCCACGAGCTAAAGGTCGACACTCCAAGTATCTCAAAGTCCCACGAAGAAGTATCTCAACGGACCTCCATGTCATAGGGGTCTCAACGCAACAGACGACACGTCAATCGGACGCCCGATATGTGAGTTATTAGCCTTTTCGTCCCAGGGGCCCGGTTGGTTTCGTGAGCGAACCAAACCCGGCCGTATCTCAAATGCACCCCGAACACTCATAGGGTAAACTCATAGGGACCGTTTCTCAACGCGATCACCAACGCCACTGACGGTTCGTCAAACGGACGTTTTGTCAGAATGATATCAGCTTTTCCGTTCTAGGGTCCCGGTTGGATTTCGGTGCGATCCAACCCGGCCACTATCCATCTGCATCCAAAACTCAGGAGGAGGATGCCAAAAGTTCCGTATTGTCAATAGGAACGCAACGCAACAGACGACGCGTCAATCGGACTCCTGGTTTGGAAGTTATTGGCTTTTCCGTCTCACACCCACCCTGGGAAACTTCCCAGGAGGTCACCTATCCTGATCACTACTCTAGGCCAAGCACGCTTAACTATAGAGTTTTAACCACGTAGCCTCCCGAAAAGGAAGATGTACCTTGAGTATAGTATACCGAAACGACCGTATGGATCCTAGGATCGCGTTGCCGCTGACGGCGAGTCGTTTGGAGGCCCGTAGCCCAAGATACAGGCATTTGACCAAAAGTGGTCCGAAACTGGGGGTCTGGGCCCGGGCCGACCCGGACCGACCCCCACTGGTCCGGCCCGAACTGGGTCGACCCGACCCGGTCCGGCTGGACCCGGCCCGGGTGGCGGCGCGACCCGGCCGGCGGCGCGACCCGGCCGGCGGCGCGACCCGGCTGGCGGCGCGACCTGGCCGGCAGTGCGGCCAGCGCGTCATTCGGGTGCCGCGCGCGGGGGGCAAAGCCCCCCCCCCCCCTTTGTGAAACCGCGACCCCTTAATTGGGGCCTCTTGAAGACCCGGCTGTGGGAATTAATTCCCCCGGTCTCCACTGCACGACCGGCCCGCACTGGCCGGCCGGTTTCGCCACCAAGGACCGGCGACGGCCGGTCCTTCCTTCGCCGACACCGGCGGCCCGGTGCCGGCCGCCGGTCATCTTGCTCCGCCGCGGCCCGGAACCGGCCGCGGCCTATTCCATTCGGAGCGATGCGACGGCATCGGTTCCCTCCGCCGCGACCCCGCTCCGGCCGCGGCGCCTTTGACTTTCTTCGACGCGACGCGACGACATCGCGTTCTTGGATTTCTTTCCACGGCGCGGTGCGACGACGCCGCGCGTATCTTCCGCAATAAATCTTGTGGTGCCACGGCACCACGTTTTCTCGTATCATCCTCAAGATAACATCACGAAAAACAAAGGAGGAGGGTCGGCCGTGTTTGTGCAGTCCGACCCCCTCGCGTTATTCAATAACAAAAAGGGTTTTAATCCACGATTATCACCAAGTTTGTATTCACGAACAATTAAATAAATAAACCCCTACCTCGATTCAGATACGGTGCATGTCAACAACCCGCGGAAGGCGAGTGTCGCGGAGGTCGGGCGTCGCGGGGAAAGAACGTCGACTCCGTTGTCGTCGCGGTGCGTTCGAAGGGGAAACGTCGTTGGAAGAAGACGTCGTGTTCTTCGGTGGAGATGTTCTTCATTGGAGGTGTTCTTCGCGTTCTTCGTCGATGTTGAAGAAGAAGAAGACTTAACCTTTTCTCTCCAAAGTCTCCACCACAAGAACAACTAACCCCAAAATAAAAATAATCCTCCCACTTAATTTATTAACCCAGTATAGGTTTTGAATTTCAAGAGTTTGAAAATTCAAAACCCATATTTAACTCACTTAAGTTATTAACATAAGATGTTATAAAATTAAAGAGGTGTTAAGTTATCAAAACTTAAATGGGGGGTTTAGAGGGGTTAGGAAAGTTAAGGAATTTGAAGAGTTGGGGAGGGGTTTGTGTGGGCCCCACCCTTTCAAATATTCACACATGGGAAGTTGGATGGATGTGGGCCCACCACCAACTTCCCATGGGAGAAGTTAACAACTTAACATGAAATAAAATTGATTTAACAATTTTATTCACTTTTTTAATAAAACCCCAAAAAATTAACTTCTTCTCCCGCACAAACGCAACTACGGTAAAGGTTCCCTTAAGCGATTACCGGCGTTGTGAGTTCATCGGTGCAATCAGATTTCAATTCCGAGCACCGGTTCAAAAGATAGAAATTCCCGCTCGCTCGTTCACTGAACGTACCCGAGCCAAACTTCGGAAATTAATTCCAGGCACACCGGGCCTCGGAATCAGGCGTCGTCAGAAACTGCGTTCTTGTAAAATTCAAAAGAAAATTAAGAAAAAAATTCCCTTGAAATTTCCGGGTCTTTACAAATTATATGATATCATTAATTATAAATGAAGAATATTTTACCGTTTTATAGGTTTCTGAGAGAAAAATTAAAATTCTACTCAAAAAAGCTGTCCGAAAAAACACAAGTTCTTACACAATTAAAACCACATAATAAATAAAATAAATCTTTTAAAAATACACTGAAACCAATCATAGGATAATATGTTATGTTTACTCACATTAACCAAAACATTGATCATAACTAAACATTGTTCATAGTTATTTAATTCTTGTAATATACTTATTAGGGGTGTGAATCAGGGTATTACCCAAGATCATTTAATACCTAATGTTTCCTTTTTAACACCCCAAAAATTTATAATAAATTAATGTTAAAAAAATTATTTTACAATGTTCAGCAAAATAAAAAGAAATAATTTATATTTTAGAATGGTAGATAATCATTAGTACATCATTTATATAAAATTTAAATTATCAAATTAAGAAAAATAGTTGAAATGATTTCTTTTTATTTTTTGTTAAATTATTAAAATCTTAATGAATACATTGATATTTTCTATTACTATTTAGTTGAGTAAATTTAACATTTACAAGGAGAATATTAATATTTAATGTGATGGTATTAAAATAATATAGTGCTGAAAATGTGTATTTTTTAATTAATTTTATATTTCAATATATTTTTTATTATATATAAAAATATTAACAGTAAAATTATTAATAGATTACTCTTATCAATTGTTTTTTTAAATAAAATTAACTATTGAGGGTAATTGATAAGAAATAATGTTTCAAATTCCTAACGTACTATAATTCAATTTCTTATAAATTTTTTTTCCATTATATAATTTTTCAATATAAATTACACAATTTATGAATATTAATTTTATAATTTAGACTTAATTTTCTAATTATTCATCCACAAATTAATTTAGGGTGGGAAAATTCTAGGAATTTTATAAGATGATCTATATTTCATTGAAATGAGTTTAATAAATGTTTTAACAATTCAACAATATGTATAGAATACAAATTTTATTCAAATGTATTAATATTTTATAATACCATAATTTTTCAAAAAACATATTTATTCCATGTAATTCAAAAATTATAAA
This sequence comes from Viscum album, assembly GCA_963277665.1. Taxonomy (NCBI): domain Eukaryota; kingdom Viridiplantae; phylum Streptophyta; class Magnoliopsida; order Santalales; family Viscaceae; genus Viscum; species Viscum album. The sequence continues at coordinate 297,451,885 of OY728141.1, read as the reverse complement.
TGATATTTGGAATATTTAAACTCATGCTTTTCTTTTGGGATCCCAAGTTATATATTCTTCAAATATGAAAATTAATTTTGAGCCTATATTATAATTGATACTCTGAATAATCCCTAAAGATTTGGATATAATTTAATGACACATAAATATTATTTGACTGGTCATAATCCAATAAATATAATGGGAATTAATACTCTATATGGCATTGAGGTGAATAACACTTCGTGGCTAAAACAAGTCTATTTATGAACTTATTTTTAGTTTATTACATTTTTTTTATAAATAATATTTCCATAATATGGAAATTGAATCTTTTAAAACTAATTTCACTTAATAATCATAATAATAATTTTTCTAATAAATTTAAATTTAATATTGGGCCATATAAATATCCATGTTAAAAATGTTGTTATTAGTGTAAAATTCAGTTGTGGTAAAATATTCAATCAAGGGTATAATGTTTCAAATATAAATAAAATTATCCAAAAATTATTTATATAATACGAATATTTACTATTTTTTACTCACTCAACATTATTTGTCCAATATTGTTCCTACATTCCCTTTGGAATTACTATACTCTATCATAACGTGTTCTATTTTTAAAAAAATTCCATTAGTTTCCCTAGTAAATGGATCACTTCACCACCCCACTTATCCTAATATATAAATACCATTAGATGAAACAAAACATTTAAAATATGTATTTCCAATCATTCTATAGGTTCATGTCACACTTGAATTCCTATATAAGGATACTCAATGATTTTTTTGGGGTGTAATTTGAGAACTTCTAATCCCAATTTTCTCATTTCAATTAATTTTTTTTCTTCCTCCCAAAAATATACATAAACAATAATAAAACAAATAAAGATATTTTATTAATATATTGTTATATTATTAGTTTGATTTCATAATCATTTTTATACTCATCCTGTATCTTTACAAATTTAAAAGGTTATTGGTCTTCCGTGAGGACAACTACATCCATTCAAAACATATTTTTTTCTCATAAAATGACATGGATATTTATAAGAAACAATTTTTATGAATAAATATGATATTTATGAAATATTTATAATTATAAAATGATAATTCTATCATCATATTAATAATCAAATCAAATGAAAAATTAACATATCACACATGTTAAGTTTGGACTACCTTATTTATCGACGACATCTATAGTTATTAATCACCACCATAAATGGATGGTTAAATAATGTTATTTAATAAATAAATATATATTATATTATATATCAGTAATATGAATCATAAAAATTAGTTTTAATGTATAACATTATAACTAATAATCATTATAATCTAATACAATAATATTAGTAAAATATATATAAAATAAGCTAGTCTTGGATTTCGTTCCCACGAACCATAACCAAATGTCATCCAAATTAACTTTTGGATTCATAATTATATGAATAAAATAATTTTAACAACATATATAATATCATAATTATGAAAATTATATAATATAACATGTCTTAAAACTCCCATTATGAAATAAATACAAACCATTAAAAATCACTAACTTATAAAGAATAAAATGATTATTAACTAACTAATATATATTTAAATATTGTTTTATAATGGAATCATATTAAACATAATAGATTCGAATGTACTTCTAGAATTATTATTTTATATTTTATTGTTTTTTAGTGACGAGGAAAATGATATTTAATTTAATTCTAGAGTAAAACATAAGGGTTCCCCATCTAAAATTCCTTTTTTATATATGTTATTTAGTATGCACAAATTTTATATTATAATATTTTTATACATATACATTCATATTTTTTAACATGAATTTAATTATTCAATTAATTATAAATATCTATTTTTAAATTTTTTCATTTAGTATTTTTTAATTACAAATTTACCAAAGATGTAGGTGTTTTATTACAAATATGTACTCATTCTGGTAGAGAATAGTTCCCCTCTATTCCCATAGTATTTACCCCCACTAATTTTCATTTTTATTGTATTGATATCAAAATATTGTTTATTTCATGATATCTTCATATACATATTGACCGTATTTTAAAATGAATCAATGTTACTATATTAATGATGTATGTTTCAATAATGATATTTTTGAATATAATTAATTTTCATTTATTTTATCATGTAATTATTAAATTTTGTCATATTATTTAAATATTTCCAAATAAACCACTTTCTGGATTTCTAATTTAAAATAACATTTTAAGAAATATTATTTTAATATCTATAAATCTGATATATTAATGTGTCATGTGGTTTTATTTTCTGGTGAACATTAATTTTTTTACAATAGTGTGAAAGGAATATATTTTTAACGTATTTTATACTAACATGTTTTACCTCCCACTTTGTTATTTTTATGTAATAGCATCCAATCAAATTATTTGGGGTTTCACTAAATTCTTTTCCCTTTTCTAATACGATATTAGAAATGTAATGGTTATATATTCTTTATTATCCAGGTAAATTTTAATTATAATTTAAATGTGTTATTCATCTTTTTCAATACCGTTTAATGATTATTATTTTCATCTGAGATAGGATCTAATGATTTCATCAATCATTTTTTAACTCGATGACTTATTATTATGTTATTAATTTTGTTATATTTGAAGATATTAAAAATTTATATACATGATTTGAAATATAGATAAATGTTTATTATTATGGAATGAAAAATATATATTTTAATTTATATATATAAAATTAATATGATGAATGAATTGTACTTATTTATTAATTCATGGTCCCAAATATATTAAATACCCATGATGCATAGGTTGGTATCATGAGATGGAAAATATTTTCAATATATTGTCTTTCTATTATTTGATTAATAATGTATTGGATTATGCGTTGATAGTATGTATGATGTATTGGATAAATCCTTGATGGAATGTCTATTGTATTATAATGGGGACATGATAAAAACAATTTTTATGATGACAATATGTATTCCATAACTATTAAATAAATTAATGTTATCTATGTGATTATTTGAATTTTTGTATTATCCATGTATATATTTTGTACCCATGCTGGCGATTATATGGAATTTTTTTTAGTATTCAAATTTTTATATTTTTTTTCATAACCATCAATGCTTATAATGTTCACAAACTCATAGTAGACATTTGATCCCCCCTTCTAATGTTTCCCCTTAACATGATTTTGATGAATATTTATACATATGATAAATCTAGAAAATATATAATGTGTGGATAATTTTTTTTAGAAATTTGAAGACTTATTATAAAATAATTAAATATACTTATAATGAGAAAAATTTCAATTGGGAAGGAATGATATGGGTTCTATTATGTATTTGTTTTCATAATTATGTACTTGTTTAAACCTAAAAATGGTTCTATGTATACAAATGAATCAATAAATTCATTTCATGATGTAATTATTAATGGAAAATGTTTTTTCTCATTATTTTATATAAGATCATATAGGTAATGATTATTTTTTCAAACTAAATCTAGTAGCGATGGGATGTTGAATCAAGAAATTTACTAGATTAATGATTATATATATTGACCAGTTAAGAATTTATTATATTATAATAGCTTTTAAGTTTTTATATAATCACTATACTATAAGTTTATCATTAAATTAATGTTAAGTGGAATAAAAACTCAATTTTAGGTTTTATGTGATTATATTTTTCAGTGATTAATGATATTTTTAGGAATGTATCATTGTTTTTAGGAAGGATTTATGATTTATGTATAGATAACCATTATGGGATTTATTCAAGATATCTTTAATTGAGAAAATATGAAAATTGATATTTTTAAAAAATGTAAATTCATATAGATAATCATGGGTGTTAAATTATCAGTTAATATCAAATAAATTCTCATTACTTTGGGGATGAAATAATGTTTTAATTAGTATTTACGATTAAGGAATATGTTTATTGGATAATGAATTTTTTATTTATTAATGTTATTTGTGTATAATGGATAAAAATTAATTCTAGTGAAATTTGATACCATCATTTTTGGGTTTGGAATATTGAATTAAAGATCATCATAATTCTGGGTTATCTATTTTTCGAAAATTGGTTATTAATATTATGATGATAAATGTTAAGGAAACATGAATGGAACTGAATGATAATTATAGTGTCATTGTAAAAAGAAATATCACATGGGTTTAAATGGTGGTTTTAGAGGATACGCCACTTTTGAATGAATTTAATAATTTTATTGATTATTGTCATAACATTTTGGTATTTGTATTTAGATTGATATAACATCATGAAATTGAAGCCTTGAATGGTATTTTTCTAGAAGCCCTTTAGTTAGAAAAATAAGAAAATATTTTTTTAAAAAATATTTTTAAAATGTAAATATAGAAATATATATATTATGGGAAAAAATATGTTTCATACAAATTCTATTATAATATAGTAGTCATCATATATTATATTATGAGTCATATTATGAACACCTTAATATATTTTCATAAATGGGGGAAATTTAATTTATGAGGATATAATTCTATTTTATTTATAATTTGATACCATAAAAATTATAATACATTAATGTTATGATATATTTTTTTACATGAAAACACCTAAAAAAATAAACAATTTTATATTCAAAAATTTAATATAATCATTAATACAACCTAATTTTAAACAATGAAAAAAAAATAAATAAAAATATGTCTCAAATGATTATTTATAAATCCATATATATTATAAATATTATTTTATTTAATAATAGTATTTATTTGAATACCATTGATCTGAATAAATAATTTTATTTAAAATATAAAGAATGAAATTCCATAAGATGATATTATAAAAATTTATTGCTGAAAAATTATATTTTCTATGAATTTAATATTATTAGATATTATTTATTTCAAAATGATAAATTAAATTCATTAAATTTAATGGATTATTTTTCTCAGATGTTTCAATTAAAAGAAATTAAATTCACGATCATAAGAAATTTCTATAAAATAAGGAATGAAAAATTTAATGTTTATGATGTTAATTTTCAATAAAAATAGTTTTCAGTAAAAATAATTAATTAATTTAAATAGATAAATTATCAGATTTTACAATTTTGTTTCGATTCATAAAAAATACTTTTTTAATTCATAATTTCTAAATTGGCACACCCTGAATTTTTTTACATTTTTATAAGATGATTTATTTGTATTTGAATAATAAAAAATTTCATTCAAAAAAATACCATAACATTTATAACATCAACATTATATAGAAATGTATTAAAATATAATAAAACCTTGGGATTTGATAATGAGTAATTTAAGGATTTAAATAATTCACATAAAAATATTCTATTTAATTTTTAAATCCACACATATCATTTTTTTGTGACATCTCTTCCTTGTATAATGTTTTATTTGTTTGTATAGTGATTTTGTTTACTTTTGATCATTCTTGATATTTATTTTTAAGCTTTTTTATAGGAATGAGGAGAGAATATATTTATTTAAGATGTAGACATTAGTTTTACAAACAATTTTATGTGGTGTAACATAATGAATAAATTTTATATTATTCTCGTAATTTTATCTTAATTAAATTCACTATTTAAATGTTCTGTTTAGATCTTGAATATGTTATAATAAGTATAAAATTCAATATGTAGAATTTTCCCACACTATGTAGGGGATGATCAAAATTTTAAATTACTAGGGGAAACAAAAATCATGTTGTAAACGATGTCTCGCCTAGTGAATGCGGTCATCCTTGTTTTAAATGTGAGTTCTTTTATACTTTTCCCAACTTGATATTTAGAATTTTTGGGATCCACCACCCCCTCATTTGACACCCATGACTCCGAAAAGTGATATCCTTTGACTCGCATGTCCTCGATAGAATCATCCATTGATTTTTTTGAGGTTGATTCATTCTAGAAAGCCCTATTGCATATATTTTTTAAATTTATCATTCATTATTTTCCCAAGAAAGGTCATTGAGAATAAGGGTATTTTTTACTAATTTATTTAGATTTGTTAATATATTATGAATAATTAAATTAAATTTGGGTTTCATACAATTTTTTGGTCAATGTCATGGGGGAATAATTCCACAATAGATAGAAGTGACGATATTTGGGATAACTCACCCATGAAACTCACATTTAATTCAAAACTATGATATAAGATTCAATAATTATATATTTAAATATCTTTTTATATTTTATATTTTATATAGAATCTATATTGAACTATTATTTCATATGTTAGACTCTAAATGTGGTAAGAAGTTGATAATCACAAGATTTGACATTTAAAACTATTTTAAAGTGTCAAACCCTTATTCTTGAAATTGAAATGGCTAAATGGAACATTAAAAATTATTTCATAAATTTCTTGTTATCATTATTTTCCAAAATGATAGAAAAATTATTTTCTTTTTATGATATGTGGGGTATAAGAATTTTTATATTTCTATGAAAAAAATATAAATTTTCATGAAATAATTAATTGATAAATTATGAATTTTATTTTTCAAGGGGTTTTCATAGATATTATCCATAATAAATGATTAAATTTCCCAATCAGAAATTTTTATGGTTTCTTAGGAAATGAAATCCTTATTGGAGATCTAAACATCATATGGGATAGAGATTTTGTATGTTTCAATGCACTATGATAAGTACCTAAATAGACGATATTTGAATAATTTTTTAATTTTTGGGTAAAGGGATTATATATTTGGTAGGTGTTAAAATGTGAAGATAATTATAATTTGTTGTTATATGTTATTATTATATGGAATAATTATTAATTTTAAATGATCACCTATATTTATATGTCATGTGTAGGATTTATTTTTAATGTGGGAAGTCTAGTTTCATATGGAACACTATTTCAATATCACACACTAGGAAGTGACCCTAAGAATTGGCCTAGGTTTCTTATTGGATGTTTCCAATATATTAGGATAGATTGGGAAATATATGGGGTTAGGGTGAGTTTTTATATTTGTTGATTAATTACAAAAAAAATTGAATCGATTTTATATAAACATTTTATCTCTATTATATATTTTCCCCTTAATAAAATGGTTTTCCATGACCCTGTTTCATTCTTCCTGAATTGGATATTTAGTCTTTTGTGAAATATTATTCTACTTATTTACATATTTATCATAATAAAAATTCTAATTCCATTTATAAAAAAATCATTAGGGGAATATAAAATCCTTCTCTATTTAAAATGATGCTCTGAATTAAGAATGTGAGGTTCCATTATATCAAATTATTCATCACAACCAAATTATTATCGAAGGAACAAACCACATCCTCCACCAACAAGCATTAGAAACATTATTCTATAAAAAAGGTGGGGTTCCATTCAACATGAACAATTTGATACATGTTTTAATTGTTAAAACAATAAAACATATATCATATAACTATATTAATTCTCAATTGAAATATATTTCAAATTAAAGAGTTTCTTATAGTATTAGAGGGTGGAAAATATTATAATTTTTAGATCCTCTCTCTACCATAATGTGTTTATTAGGACATGTGGATATAACATATATCCTTATGTATCATATATCAATTTTCTAGTTTGGAAAGTGGTGTTTCCTCACTTCCACTAGGATACTTGGTAGGGATTATTTTATTTATTTATTTTCATCTTGATGTATCAATAGATTTAGTCACTTAATATTTTAATTTGTATTATTTTCATCCCAAGTCATATGATGTGGGTTTATATTGGTTATATAAACTATTATATATTGTTATACTATATAATTAATAATATTTATATTTTATTTGGAGAAATGGTTCCCCCCAAAGTATATTAAATACCTATGAACATATCTCTAACCTATTGGTATCTATAACATCCTTTGGGATTTTACATAGTTCGTATCACGTATTCATTTCAATGGAGTCCTAGGTTGGTTCGCGACAAATTGGTGAACATGTTATTATTTATATGGGTAATTCCAGTAGAAAGAAACATGGATAATTAAGAATCAAGGGTAAAATCATGATCATATTACAAATAAAAACCTCTCGTGATGAGACTCAAGATTCATGGGTTTCCCTGGTTATTCATGTCATGTAATTGAGTGTGATTCATGATTATTTTCAAGAATTTTTTTGATCTTTATTTATATTTTATGTTTTATATTAATTAATTATGGCTTGTAATAGAAATAGAGAGGAACATAGCGGAATTATGTTCCTCTATATTTTCAATAAATAAATCTGTTGTCTATGTGACCAATGTGGATTCCATTGGGATTCATATTTCAAATCCAAAATTGGCAAGATTTTTTTCCAATCTTTTCATAATGTGAGTTTGTTATCCTTTAAAATTTGATTAAATAATGTTTTTGATGAAAATAATTTTTATGATAAATTTATGATGGATAAAGGTGTCTTTTTTGTGTTTTTTATATGGGTTCAAATTGGTATAGAAATCTAATGAGGAAATATTATATAAATGTTTTTTTATAAATTTGTTGATGATTTCATAAATAAAAATACAACATAATGAAACATTGAATAAAAATGGTGTTTGATTTTGAAAATTATTTTAAAATGGAAGGTTTAGATTTATTTCAATGTTGAGAGTTTTTTATTAATAAATAGGGACATGATTCACATGATTGTTTAAATGATGGAATTTGTTTATTAAATTGAGTTTTTATAAAATATTTTCAGTCAATAAGATGGACCATGGTTTTATTATTTATTAGTTTTTATATTTCTTATTTATTTATGCTTTATTTTATGAGGTATTAATTTTTTATTTTTCTTTGATGGGGACTAAGATCGTTTTTTTTAGAATATGCACACACATAATAATTATTGAATATTTTGTTGTATCTTAATGGGGATCTCCCCCAACGCTCTCATAAGAAGATCACAGTATACTTTATATGGGTTTTATATCTATAAAATCCATAGATCATGGTGTACTTAAACTATTTAGATAGTGTAATTTCAACATTTTGAGAGTTATGAAACATGAATCCATCTTATTTTATTTGTCGGAAAGATTTTCCAGAAGTAGTGGTTTAGTTGCATATGTTTATTGATATTTTCATCTACATTGAGATTAATGATTTTTCAATGTTTGGTATGAATCATTCATGATATATGTCTAGTTTTTGATGTGGCGGAAATCTATTTATCTACCTGGGAGACTACAAGACCATTATTATGATATTTTTATGGAAGGATTCAACAAATAAATTTATTTTCTCTTAGTTGATTAAATTAAAGTAGATGAAATTTAGTGACCTCTTTCAAGAATAAATAACAGTGATTTAATATAGATGTTTTTTATCAAGGTAGTGTCAAATATTCCTGATCTGTATTTGGATGACTCTTTAATTTCCTAAAATTGTGTTGATGATTATAACAAAATATTTCCCTTCTATTTTCATTACTTAGCCTCAACTATTATAGATTAATAGTAAAGAAAGATAATATATTTCAATCTAACATTGTATGATTACTAAATTTTTTAGAGGTTTATAATCATAAATGGTTTGGGGGAGGAATCACTAGAATGGTGAAAATTAATATTTTCTTGTTAGCATACCAGATAGTAGAATCAAATGTGCAATTTTTTTCACTATATTCTTATGAATATAAGAACAATAAACATTATTTGAATAAAATTTAGGGATTTAAGGGGACTAGTTGTAACTCTTAAAATATAATATAAATATAGTCATTTTGGTAATTTATTAATGTGTCATAATTTGTATATCATATGATTAGAAAATATAAATAAACCCCTTCCAATTATACTCAAATTAAACTCACTAATAAAAACTATGTTTTTAGATTTAGTTGATTTCCCCTTAGGTGTAATATATTTCCTTGGGTTTCCATTCTATATTTGGAGTGTCTTTTTTTATCTTGTAATATTGGAATCGATTTTTAAATAATATTATGTATTGGACTCTTGTAAATATATTCGAAATTGTGTTTGTTTCAATGGATAATTTTGGATGGGTTTTTTAAAAAGGGCTTTAATGTTGAATTGGTTAGAATTGTTTTTATAATGTAACATTGAATAAAAATTCATTTATTTTAAAGTGTTTGGCTATTTTGGGGTTTTCAATGAATTTGGATAAAATATATTTATTTTGAGGTAGTTGGATTATATTGAAATTTTTTTTCATTCATTATTTACAATTTTTTTATGTTATTCTAAATGGTTTGAATGTTTTTAATGGTCATACTTTTTCCATGAATTCAGTTTCTATAAAATTAACTATGTATTAACGGTTTTAATGAAAATGTGTTTTCAATAATTCTGTTATTTTATGGAGTGTTTTTATTTTTTGTTTATCTATTATTTATGTTGGGGTTATTTAATTTCTGTTTATAAAAAGGTTTTTTACACTATATTATTTTTATTATTCTAAAGAATTTATAAATGGAATGATGAAATTTATTTCATAGGAGTGATCCCTTGTGTGAGTCTCCCTATGGTCCATTCATGGATCACTAGGGATTTCGATGAAACATTTTATGAAAACATTAAGAATTGACAATTTAAAGTGGAGTTTAGATGTAACCATTATGTTGTAATTTATATAACGTGCTCTTTTAAATGATTGAATTAATGTCTCCTATTATATTTTTGATACATATTAAGTGATCATAAATCGATAATGATTCATGTTTCTCATTTTCTCAAAACCAAGATTTTTGGTGGGTGTTAATTTTAAATGGATATACATATTATATCATGGGAAGGTGTTATTGAATCAATCAACCAATTTTTGTGTGTGTTTTTTCATGGATAAATTCATTGAGAGATGATGTAATATAATTTTTGTTCTAGGTTACCCTCACATGGAACAAGGCTAAACTATGTAATTATTGTTGACGAATGGTTCCATTTGTGAAATTTCCAATTTTTTATGTCATTCTGTGCTTAGAAATATTATGGTATTTTAAGAGGTCGTAATCCCTTGGTTCTCTCCTTTTTTTGAAATTTATAAGGGAAGAGTTTTTTGATTTTTTCCCTGGGTAATCATCAAATGTGACCATTAATGATTTGTAGACAGTAATTATTCTAGAATAATTAGTATCTATTTGAAATCCTAAATTTGTGTGGTGGACACTATATATAGTCCCACCTTTTATATTATATATTTGATTCAATCAGTTATTAATATTTATTTCACTTAATGAACACTCATGTCTCATTAGGATATTGGGGAGTTCTTGAAGTCTTTGAGGTTATTTTGGAGATAGTTTGTGATTAGTTATTTTTTGGAACCTAATATAACAATATATCGTAACATATTGGTAGTATTCATGCTAGTTAGATTTTTGGGACTATTTTTTTTTAAATTTGAACCCTTTTTATTTTTTCTTTGTGGATATGTAATCCATTGGATTCATATTTTTTAATATCCATTTTTATTTTCTAATCCAATTTCTAGTTAGGGAGAAACTAATTTTTAACATTTCTTAGGTCTTGAATTTATGTTTATATTTCTTATATGTATTAAATATTTTATTTTTACTCTTGAGCTAAAAGTTTTATCTTCAATATGATCAAAAATATTTTTTAAAACATTCGATGGACATAATGTTTTATAATAGTTAGAATATTCACATTCAAACCCCACATTTATTTTCATTCATTCGTTTATGTGTTTGAACATTTGATCCATCTTTTTAAATTGATTTTTTAATTTATAGATGGATCTGGAGATTTTTTAATCCTAAAAAATAAAAAGTATAGTTTATAATGTTATAAAGAGGGTTTGACATCATAATACACATTTAAATTACTCAAATTAACTGTATCTCAAAAAAAGTAACCAAGTGAATATCAAATTCAAAAAGTAATTTTTTTTGTTTGACGTATCCTATTTTCTATCTAGAATGCATTCTCAAAAATTGAGGGAATGTTATATTGTTAATTATGAGGTAGGAATTTCAACAAATACAGTGATTTCTGTGTAAAAAAATTAATTAATTCTTCCCTTTTATAAATGTTTTTTTAAAATCTTCTACATGATTGAGTTTATGAATTTAGGGGATCCTTCTCCCCGTCATGAAAAACCCGTGACTCCCAACAACCATACCAATTTTTTTTCCAATTCACAATGGAATATCATAATGTGTAATACATATTTTTTGGATGGTTAATTAACATATATACATTTCTATTATTTTTTCCATTTATCTTTCTTCTACACCCATATAATGTTATGTGGAAATTAGGTTTCTCTTAATATATAATTAATAAATTAATTTAATAATATAGGGTTCATTTCCATCCATATTTGTTTTTTAATGAATCATGGTACATATTTTGGTGTATTAATAATATGGTCATTAAAATAAACAATATTTGAGTTAGGGGTCCCATGAATCTCATTTTTAAATTAAATCTATAATTTTCATATGATTGTTTATGGTGTTTTATTTTATTAATATTGTTAGTCATATTAAGTATCTGTATAATATGATGATTCAATCCATGATATTTTGAAAGAGGGAAATTGGGGTTTTCACATGGTTTCATTTCTACAACTATTATAACTGTTAAAACCAATATTTTTGTATGCTTTCATTCATGGATGGATCATTAAAAATTTTTCCTTAAATATCATATGTGGTGGATTTTACATAATGATTTTTTATGAACTCTTTTCTATCGACATGTTTTTTGTAATTTTGAGAATTATTTTAAAAATATATATTTATAAATGTAAATATTTGTTGGATTATGTGTCTGAATTTTCTAAGCTATTTTAAGATTCACTATCTGTAAATATTTCAACGGTTTCCTTAAAAGACAAACCCCATAATAAATTTCCATTTTTTGTGCTGGGATTTGTTATTATTTGAATTTTATGTAATAGTTATCCTTATAGAGGAATGTTTAACGATTCTTTTTTTCATGGGTAAAGGTCATGCATTTGTTGAGGCCGTTAATAGGATAATATGAGAAAATTGGTTGTTTTTTTGATCTAGTTACATGGTATACTTTTTTCAATGAAATGATCACAAAAATATATATGTCTCTATAATTAATTGACTGATATATGGAAAGTCCAGGTAATAAGCACCACTTTTTTTATCGGGTTCTTGCTCAGGACCCTTTGTATAGATTTAATTTTGTATATGTGATATATATTATTGGTTATTCTATATTTGAAAGTAAGAAGTATTTTTTATCGTTATGGGATGTATTTATTTATATCTGGAAAAATAAAACTATTTTACATAACCATGGTAACTCATATCTATATTTTACTCATGATCACATCATATTGCATGAAAATTTATTTCTTATATAGTATATATATTTTGATGTATGTGAGATATTATTCACATATATTTTAATATTTTCCATAAATCTATTTTTCACAATAATTCATAATTGATTTTATTATGAGAATATAAATATTATGTAATTTAATAAGAATATCAAATTTCTAAAAGTGTTGTGTCATTCAACTGAAATAGTATATTACATGTTTTAGAGGATAAAAACAATAAATAATTTTTTATATATCCATTCTAAAACTAGAATAAAATAACATTCCTCTTAAAAAGTTATACATTAAGTCGATGGGTGGAGACCTATTGAGATTTCTAGATCAAACTATATCATCATTGGTTTAGAATGTTTCTTTGATATAGGGGATGTCATTGGATATCATAGATTTATTTGGATGTAGTGCATGTTTTTTTAACTAACTTACACATAAATACATTGTAGTGGTGTTTTTCTTTATTTACATTGATCTTTTTTTCTCAATTACTTCATCCACATCAACTTACTTTCTGTATTCCCTTTCAATGTTACCCCTTGAGTTTGTTATATTTCATTTAAATTTGATCTTATTTAATAATTTATTTATCATTCAATATTTTTTAACTATTATTGAGTGAAAAAGTTTATATGTTTACTATATATTATGACCATGAACAATTCAATAATTATTTTGGATTAGGATTTCCATTAATAAATTCTGTGGTCTAGTATGCATACCTTGTTTAGGGGTGACCTAGGTTGGTTCATGAAAATTTGGAACATAATTAATATTTCTTTTCAAATAAAAAATTTATTTCTCTCATACTACATTAATTAATTATTGACAATGATATATATATAGTTTTGGATTTATATTAAATACACATAACTCTTATTTATTTAAAAAATTATACCAATAAATAATATTTTATTAAATATTCTAAATGATATTGATTTAAATTAATTTTTATTTGTATAATGCCATTTTTTCTATTAACTATATTGTTTTCATTAAAAATTTTTTTACTAATATTATATTTTTACGACCTCTAATATATAATTATGTAGTAATGTTTACATATATAATTTATCAAATTAAAATTAGGAAAAAAATACCACTTTATTTTAGAATCAAAAATAAATTACCAAGGTAATAAAATGAGTTAGCACCATAAAATTAAATTGTGATAAAAATTTAGATCAATTTGAAAATTCGTAGAATATCTCTAAAAATATCCCTTTTTCTAACTATGAGATGTGGATCACACAGTGGATATTTACAACAAATTTTTATTCAAAATTGGACCCAAATTCCCTTCAATATTACATTCCATTTAATATTATTTAATTAATATTAATGAAATTCCACCCCTTTCACAAATAAATAGACTTCTTAACCACCACACTAATATTCACATATAATTATTCCTATATTGAACCATCATTCTGAATAAAACATCAAAACACTCATTCCAATATTAATGACATACTGATCTTCCAAAAATAAAAATATTTGAATACAAAAGGTGTTTTCCTATGAATTATTGTAAAAACTACTCAACAATTATTTTTCATTTATATTCAACACATTCTTCTTAAACCATAAAAACCTTTCAGACCATAATAATAATATTACATAAATATAATTATTATACAAAAATTTTAATACAATATTGGAATAATCATTTTTGAGCTTCCTATGAGGCATTTAGAAATTAAAAATCTAGCTCATGTTACATGTAATATTTTTTCTCAATGACTGATATAAAACATTTTAATCATAGAAACCCATGTATGTTAATAATAATGAATTTAAAAAATAAATAAATAATAAATGATATTAATAATAATATATTTATAAATTATTTATTTTACTAATAATCCCATACATTGTAAAATGAAAATATCTCATGTGTTACAAGCGGGCTACAACCTTTGTAGGAGAAGTGTTGCAAAATTCATAATATCCTTACAAGGACAGTTAGAAAAATTTAATGATTGGTCATATATGATTTTGAGGTGGAATATATTTTAGTAATTTGATTATGATTTCTTCAAATGGGAATAAATGACCATTATAAAGTAATATGTTAAAATCTGTAATTTACTAGAAATAAGCTCATCATATATTCATTTTTAGAAAATGAAAACAAATAATTGTTTTAAATGAAATTGGAACAACATAAACCATTGAAATGAAATTATTTTAAAACCCTATATAAGTTATGAATTTTGAACATACTATCAAATAATGGGTTCTAATATCACAATTTATAACCACAGATGAAACAATTGAAATTATTATCAACTAGTTATTAAAATAAATAATAAATAATTTATATATAGATAGTTAATTATTATAATTGAATAAAATAAATGTAAATAGATATGAATAGTTTTAAAAATTATTTTATTATTATGGTTTTGTTTCTTATATGGATGATATATATCTCTAATTATCATCTAGAGTAATAGTTAATAGTTATTCATCTAAAATTCCATACATTAATAACTGATTTATATTATGTGCCTATTTTAAATTAAGTTGTGTATATTATATCCCTTTTAATTTTTTTGTGATGATTATACATTTTCATGGAATTAAAATTTTTATTAAATTTTTTTTCATTGAAGGGGATTTAATTCAAAATTTAACAATCTACAAGCATTTCTTTACCAATATCACTTATTTCTTAATCAAGAATAATTCTAAACTATTACTATGCACTTATTCCTCCAAATGTTATCCAGTATTATTTTTAAAAAAAATATATACTATTTCATGGTATATATATTGTTTTTAATTATCAGTTTCAAAAATGATGTCACATTAGTCATTAAATGATATGGTTTTCAATAAAGATAATTTGAAATATTATTTATTTTCATAATGTTTATCTTCTACTACACATTTTTTTGTTTTTTTAAAATTTATTTTTATGTTAAATTATTTATATTTATATCTCAAAATAAATTTTTATAGCTTATTATTTCCATATCCTTAAAAATAATATTTAAAAGTGACTTTAGACACCATTTATAGAAAAAATATGGATTGTTAAGATTACTATGATAGAATATTAATTTTTAACATTTCAAACTCATAGATATTCCCAGGAAAATAATCAAAATTCATTATGAATATTTTCCTCCATTATTTAATTTGCATTCAAACAAATTTATATTAATTTATTGAAAATTTATTTTAAAATAAATTGTATAAAAAAATTAAATGAATTTCTTATTCTGTTTTAATGTTTATAATAATGACCGCATAAATTTTTTTAATACATATAAACTAACATTATTGATTATATTATCTTAACTAGGTTAAATAACCTCATAGTGCGGGTAAATCAGGGTATGAAATATTAAAACAACTACCCCTACCTATCATGTTTCGTCCTTAAAAGCATACAATTCTATTCCTTTCTCATACCAATGTATGAGAAGAAGTGAGACCATGCAAGAGGCATATAAATATAATATGGTTCTCCAACACTGGGATATGTCCAAGGAGTATACAGAGGAAATTTTTTTTTGTACCAAAAAAAATAATGAGTATCATTGTTACAAAGTTCATATCCAACTCATTGTCTCTCTTGGTTTATGATAAGTAAAAATTTGAATTCTAACTTCTCTCTCTACTAAGGTGCGATCAATACTAATTCATATGATTCTTATTTTGACACCAGTATTTAATATGTTTCACACCTCTTATAGTGAAATATTATGTTCTAAATTTATCAAATTTATTAATACCAGATTACCAAAAATTTAATTTTTAATCCCTTCTTGTTCACATGATATTCACTTTTTTGAAAACCCTCTATCCAAAATTCATAAAACTACACAATTACTTATAAGGTTTTAATTATTTGATGAACCTTAAAAAATTCATGAATCACATCACATTCATGAAGCTCAAATACCCTTCGTGAATCTCCCTCCATTCACAAATCATATGTAGTATTTGTGATGCCCAAAACATTCATGAATCTCACTTATCCTTTACGAACTAATTTTTATTGAATGACACATAGCCTCATAGCTCCCAGATAAACATGAAATAGGTGATATTATTAAAAACATTAAACAGTTAAAATCATTCTAGAACTAATTCTTGAATTTAGAGCCTCCGAATTTTCATTAACTATTACTACTTCAAAACAAAATGGGAAGATGCAAAATTTTAGGTAATTACACCCTATTCAATACTTTAAAACATTCCAATGCATTTATGGGAAAAAGTCTATAATATTTCACGAACCAACATGTCTTAGAGGTGCTAAAAGATTTTTTTAACGTTCTCAATGCTTCTAATAGTCGTAAACATTACCATCAATCCTTCATGATCAACCCTATCTCAAGAACCTCTACAACTTTGTGAATAACTGAGCATTCACTAAGCACAAATTTTTTTAATAATTTTTAATATTAGTGAAAGCCATTAATTTTCAAATTTTTGAAGATTAATTCATATAAATCCATATTTTTAAACGATTTAACGTCCTCCAAAAAATTGGACTCCAACAATTAAAAAAACTATGGAACAAAAAAACCATGAATATTTCTAGTTACGTACCACCTAAGGAGAATACATTAATATGCATTAGATCATTGTCAACATTAGAACTGGAAAAACATTTTGGAACTCTACAACTGACATTTTCCTCCTAATCTTCCAATAATCACACTCAACCCAAAAAAATTCAAATTTAGCTTCATCGATTTTCCCCAATAATATCCCCATTAGTGATGGTTGAGCACGTATCTCATTTTCATTCCTCGAGAAAAATTCTGCAATATTCAAATAAAATTTTATTTCAATTATTTAGATATATATCATCAATTTACTCAATACAAGCTCTAAAACCAAATGATCTATCCTTAGTGTGAGAAACAATCGTAGCATGTAAATTTCACAAATGAATCACTTTATTCCAGTAAAAGTAAAATTCCATCACCACCAAACACATATCTCATGCGATATAACCTTTCAATGAACACATTTAACATCATTCGATTTCAAACTTCCCCTATATCACTACTCTCCCAGTATGTTTCTCCCATAATCTTAACCAAGTAATTTTCTCACCCTTTGTCAATGAACCTGATGTCCAATTATTTGTTGTTGAAAAATTGTAAATTGTACATTTGTACACATACGGTAAAATCACAACATTCCATAGGGAGATGAGGCACGCATACACAATTTATTATGTGTGGGGGTTGATTAAACTCCAAGATCCATTCGAAATCATTCAAACAAAACTTTTGGTACAATCATCACAGAAAGATAAGAACCTATAATTTATTAGAAACATGCATCAACATCACAATCCCAAACAACACCTTCTCATTGATAAAGTTATAATTTATTTTTGTTTCTTTCATCTGTGACTGATGTGTTTTATTTTTTAAAAGATTTATATAACATGAATAGTCCCAATGAATTATGATCAAAGAATTCACTTGAAATGACATATCATTAATCTATTGATTCAACCATAATAACATATATGTAATAGTGATTTGAAACAATATATTATTAATTTTCCTTGATCAATGAAATGAAATATTGATTCTGGCTTATCCAAGAAATACACAATCCTATAAGATATAATGCACAATTTTATGTTGATTTTCTATCATACGATGAAGTAGAACAATATGTATATGTACAACCCAACAAATCATGATGTTATTTTTTCATGGAACATAAAAAAATATCCATGATGACATTGATATACCAAAGTATTCATCCATAATACTTGTTTATGGATTTCATTGAAAATACAATGATACCTTGATTCTTATCACGTTTAAAATACAATATCATCTTCTATCACTCTTATGTAAAATAGACTACCGATGATCTACCTATATTCTATGACATTATCTTCATTTTATATTAAGACCACATGGTTGTTTCTTTAGGGTGGAAACCGAAGTCACCATTTCCATAGAACTATTCTTTCCAAATAATCCTAGATCCTTTTTGGATTTTTTGGATTAATAAATTAATGTGTTATTCCTCCCTTGGAAAACTTTCTATACAATGTAATAAAGAAGTTCACCGACCATTGATGTTTTGAATACACATTCCATTAATTATGTGAAATACTTGCACTGAACTACATATGTTCCATTAAATATCATCTCATAAACTAATCCCCCACCACTATTATTTGATTACAATATTTTTTTATCATATTTATAATAATATACTCCACCATGATGAAATCCATGGTTCTTTAAATATTGATCCAGTTATGAATACCACTCACTCACTACATCCATCCACCAATATAGTAATTTCTTTAGAAAAAAGTTCATTCTCATCTTCTTGAATGAGAAATCAATACATATTCTTGGTATGCACTTCTTCTCCTAGAACCCCATTTAGAAATGCTAACTACACATCTATCTGCATAACATTGAATTTCTGTAACATTTGTTTGTCCAAGAATATGTGAATATTCTTGAGCCTTAAAACTAGTGAAAATGTATCATGATTGAATAGTATATTGATTTTGGAGTATCCATTTAACAATAGTCATTATATGTTATGATGTATCAATCCATATTTATTTATTTAGATTCATATGATCGATTTCGTCCCAATGGCATTCACATGTTACAGTCTTGAAATAATATCACTGCCAAAAAATGATGACTTATACATGGTGATAAAATTTCTCTTGTAAACTACTCCATTTTGTTAAGAACTTATCACCGCCAAAAAATGATGACTTATCATATCTTTCCCATGATAATATTTCATATGGTTGTTTTTATATTCCATAGCATTATTAGTAGGAATCATTATAATCATATGTTGAGTAATCATTTCAGATTTCTTCCTATATTTTATAATGAAACTAAATACATCAAACATGAGGGAAGTTATAAATAACCATTCCATACTAATAAAATCATCAATTAAAAGAACATTATAACTCTTATATACAATATATCAGGGTGAGATAGCTATAAAAAATCTAAATGAACAAATTAAATCACTCTAGTTTAGTTATTATCTTTTTTCCTTGTATGTGTTTAAGAAATTATTCCCTTGTGGAAAATCATTGCTCATTTGAGTATGATCACAAGATTTCCTATGAGATCTTGAGTTGAATTATATTTCACCATATATTATAGGGTTTTTTTTGAATAAATGACAATGATTATTATACCTCATCATTTTCTATTCATCTCATGATAGGAAGAATATATATTATTCACCATTATTATGGTACAAATTACCCTTCATGTTATTTAACTATATTAAAGTATACCTTCATTTCCCAGGATGATACAAATTGTTTTATAAATCTTATAGCATGAATTGAGTTACATAGTTGACTAATGAATATAAATTTGTGACTAATTCCTTTGATAAAGAAGTCATTAACTCGTGTCATATATTTTCCACCAAATTTGGATTTTCCTGAGCCAATAATATTAAGTCTTTCATCATTTCCAAATTTGGAAACAACAACAATGTCATATTCTATTTTTGTAAAAACATATTTATTTCCCATTTTATGGGATGTACATCCACTATCAAGGATCCATAAACCTACACGATCTGATATTTTAATGGAAATCACTACATCTGCTACTGTTTTAAATATTTTTGTCTTCAATATAGGTTATTAAAATCATACCCATTTTGGTACGTTAATGATGATCTTCCTCTAAGTATGATAGAACAGATTAATATTGTAGAGATGTAATTAGTTTTATCAACTCATTTATAGATACATTGACTGGTTGATTATGAAAACATTTAATCTAGTTTTGTACATTTCATTGTAGTCTTGATGAAAAATATATAGCATTGTGTATGAATCCAATACACCAGAAAAGTGTGACATAAAAAATCATTCCCAACATATTAAATACTATGCAGAAGCCTTTGGTCCTATTATTCCATTTGATTCCTTATAGATATGGAACACATAATTTTTAATATTTTTTATTTCTAAAAATATACCGCATGATATGAGGAGAATTCAGATGATTTATTATAGGACATGTAATTTCATAGGTTCTATGAGTCTTCTCATTCAAAATTATACCGAAATCAATTTTCAACATTAGAGTGGGGGATTAGAGTCTGACATCAATCACCACAGATATTCATTTGTGGTCAATACCCATACCAGCCTATTCATTTGGGTATGACTGTTTTTTCTATCTTTCTTGATCACTATGATAAACATCAATATTTCCTATAACCCGAGTGATCTAATTTATGGATGTAAGACTAGGACTTAAGAGTCCTCTCTAATTTTTTAATTTACTTCACAGTTCTACAACTTCTGATCCATGTTCATCAATACATTTGATTAAATCATTTTCCATATTGTCCAATCCATTGATCACACTTTCCATTTATTTATGTTTTTTATTGTATTTAAGAACAATTTCCGAGGTCACTATCATTAAATTCTAGATAAATTCAGTTTCTTCAATCTACTCTTGCATCACTTTTTTTCTATATATATATTTTGATCCAAAAACCACTTTAACACCCCTCCCCTACATATTGGCTTGAGAATAGGTGAATTGAACTGTCCATAGGTTAAATCCCAAAGACAAAAAAGGCTTGTCATAAATTCTAAGGGAATTAGAGGACAATGGTCAATGATTTCCCCAAAGGAAATCAATCCAGAGTCATACAACATCATAGAATAGACTAAATGATGAATGCGAATAAACCACATAACACTATACAATAGAAAAATTGAATGACATACAAGTAAAAAAACATGAATTGAAATTTCAGGGAAATGACACCATCTAGAAAGACATAAACACCAAAGTGGAACTAACCCAGTCCAAGATATAGACACTCTCAATATCAAACATTAGTTACCAAACCATGAAGTCAAGGATAACATCTATATAAGTAGGAAACCTGGACCTTACCTATATCTTAGTAGACGACATCTGTAAACACACAAAATTTAACAAGAAGGGTTCTAGTATAATTGTCAGTAGGATTTACCAAATGAATTCATATCATGTAACAATGGAACAAGAAAAGGATAACACATTTTAATAATATAGTAGAAAATAATACATGAAAAAATGGAAAAAATATTAATAGGATTCATATAATAAAACAGGAAAATAATTAATTTAAACCCATTTAATTTCTATTATAATAACCATTTCAGATCTCACTCACTCACACACACAATCCAAGTAACCAGACTCCTATACATACATGTGTGTGGTGTGTCATCCATCCGAAAATACATTAACTGGTGACCAACATGACATTTGTATTTATGAACATGATCCATCCCAAATTATCATTACTTGATGGTGGAAAATTTGATCATTACCCGAAAAGGTTATTATTATTTTATGGTGGTATAATAAACCATCACCCATCCCATAAAATCACGAACAGAACCCACATATTTATGCTATAATTTTTAATAAAAACTTTATTTAAAAAAACCAATTTTACAAATACACCATTTTGAAATCACATCAAAATGGGTATTCCAATAAATTTCGAAAAATATTTCTAACACACCATGAAAAAATTATTTTGAAAGGACTAGTCTAACATGTTGTAGAATGATATTGTGTATGGGAAGCCACCTACCATAACAAGATTAGTGAAAATGATCAAAGTTAATTTTCTAGACTAAACCTTTTATCTCCCATTCCATTACTAAAAACCAAGAATATATTATCAAAAAAAATCTAAACCCATAGATACTGGAATAAAAACACAGATCTATTGTTACAATGATGCCAAAACTAGAAGATCTAACATGATATGGGAAAAGTGAACCCAAAAATTTTGATTCCACAAACAACCAATCAAGGATATGATGTCACCTGAGATAGGAAATTAAAAAATGATGTAATTCTCTAATAGAAGCCCTGGAACCCGAGAGGCAGTGAAATGAGCCATCTGAGAAAAAAATACATGTTGGTTGAATCTGTACTTTTTTAATGGTAAAACAAATGATGTGTTACTCATATAGATGAAGTTTATTTTCTTGAGGCAACATATGTAGAAAGTCACAATACCATATTTTTTCATCGTAAACTAGTTTTCTAATGTTTATATTTTATACACTGTATATTTATTCTATAGGGTTTCCTAGAATCATGCCCTATTGTTTAAAAATTTAAAAATAATTACACCAATACCCAAAGAAAATAAAAATACATTGAACCATATAATACCTCAAAATGGGTTGATAAATTCTCCCAAACATTGGGCTTTCCATCTGTTGGATACTATAATAATTGAAGACATTACTATTGTATAAACATTTCCCATTCCCATGTTTCCTATTCAACCTGATCATGCTTCCATAGAACTCACACCATAGTAAAATGTCACCCATGCTGGGATTTTCCTATCTGTAAAAAACATATATGGGTTCATGTATAAAATGAACAACATGATCATGAGTAACATAATCCAAGATAATCACATGGTGAGAATTCTGGTACTACATATTTAGTTGAAAAATATGGATAATATTATGAAAAAAATTTAAATCTTGTTGCAAATGATAACTAATATGAAATAGTAAAAATATTCTATATAGCCTATAGTAGTCCCACATACCATAGTACTAACATCCCATCTTTAAAAAAGTGTCGATAACCAAGTATTAGAGACAATTTCTAGAAAACAAGGTCACTCAATTCAAAATATAATGTTTTGAGTTGATTATAAACATATGAATTTTTTCTCATTGTTTTGATTTCCATTCACTTCCAAACTATTAATATTATATATATTTTTTATATGTACATGACTTTTCCAAATCATAGATGATCCTTCTATTTACACCCAACATAAATGAGAATGATAAGTCCCAAAATAAAATGACTGAAATGGTTGAATTCGTATAGTTTTGTGATAAGAGTTGTTATATGAAAATTTGAGAAAATGTATATGATCATATCATGAACAAAAAAATTATCTTACAAAATCCAAAAGAATATCTTCTAATGTATGATAATTGTGTTCTGAAAATCCATATGTTTTTGGAAGATATGGTATGGTTAAGTTATGTGGACTTCTATGATTTTTTTGCAATGATTTCCAAAATAGAGATGTGAAATAGGGGTAAAATTCAGATTTAATTGAAACTGTATCTCTATCTAACTTATCCAATTCTCATTTATATAATTTTCTAGGGCCTATACTATGTTTTATTTTATTATAGGGATGAATGTGTGTAATTTGAATATAGATCCGTTATTATTTATATAATAACATTATTATGTAATGTTTTAAAAATACCGTGGAATTAATACATCAAAATCATCTCCCACATCCATACAAATATCTGCATAGGCTGTATCATACCAGTTAGAAATTGATGACATGCCTTTATGTGTTGTAAATTAAAAAAAATATTGAACACTCTATGATCCCACATTTAATCCCCTTCTATTAGAAATTAAATTTCATTGCTTTGTACTTTTCTGTGAACAGATGGATTAATAGATTATCCGGAAAGGTGTTATGATGCCAGATTCTGTTCCGTACAAGATTCTGGAATGTTGGTCCATTTCAAAAAATGTATCAAAGAGTTCTCATCCATTTCATAATTATCTAGTTTCTCCCCGCTAATTAGGTTTGACTTAGTGGTGATGTAATCAAAATTAGATGATTGACCATAATTTACATAATTTACCAATTCATGTATTGTAATTACAAGAAATGAATTATTATAGAAAACAAGTGATTGAAAATATAAATGCTTATATGTAATCATGCCCATAAACATTAATTAATACTGAGCTTCTAAGATATCATTAATATATAATTTCCAACTCAGTTCCATTACCCAAAAAATATCCATTAGTTAGTTTCATATGCCTAGTTGAAATCATACATCTAGAGGCACTTCATCCATTTTAATTTGCAAAAGATAAATTATCACTATGAAATTATGTATTTCAAAATCGTATTATAATTGATGACTATGAACATTTCTCCAAATAGATAACACCTCCATGTTTTTAAGGAATTTGAAACCATAATTATTTCTTTGTAATGAGTATGGTAATTCATCCCAATCCCTCATTACTACATCCAACCATAGTACATACAATAGTTTCCCTACATGAAAATCCAACCAATACCAGATCAATACACATCATAATACACTACATATATATTACACGGTTCTATAACAATTATGATTTTTTCTGAGGATAGAAGAGTCTTAAGATCAAAATATATTTTGTTAAATTCATCATTACATATTAATGGAACAGTCTTCCATGTCAAATGAGTCACAAAATAAGAAATACAAGTAAAATCCATAACAATGTGGTGATAGAAACCAACTAATCCCACAAAATTCTATTACTAAAAAACAATCTTTGGTATCTACCAAGACACTATAACATCTCTCTTTCCAGGATCAAAAAATATTCCTACTTTAAAAATTAAATGGTTGCTAAAATGGACTTCAATTATTCAGAACTGAAACATAGAAAAAATTAATATAAAACTTGTTCTCACAACACAGGGAATAAAATTATCATGTGATCTTCAGGGTCATTAATGATTCATGAATAAACCATAATATTATCTACATATAAAAAACAAAATTATAGAGGTACCTATGGATGATAAATTTCTTTAAAACCATTAAAACAGTTGGCGTATTCCATATATTAAAAAGCATGACTAAATATTCATAAATTCCAAAATCACTCTAAAATACAATTTTTAGGATATCATATCTTCTGACTTTGAGTTGATGATAAACTATGTGTAGATCATTTTTAGATAACAGTCTAGCTCCCATTAATTTTTTAGATAATTCATCAATCTGAGGAAGACTATATCAATTTTTAATCCAAACATGATTAAATTTATGATAATAAACACTTTACTGGAGATTACTATATTCCATCATTATAAATAAAATTGTTTCACCCTAAGGTGATGTACGATGATTGACAAAAAATTTACATTACAACTCTTCAGGATGAGCATTTTGATTTCAGAACACTATAGATATATTCTTTAATATGATAATAAAATTACACTTTTTATTAGGGGTAGTTCAATAGTAAATTTGATTTAATGCTCATGTGGAAACAGAAA
This sequence comes from Viscum album, assembly GCA_963277665.1. NCBI lineage: Eukaryota > Viridiplantae > Streptophyta > Magnoliopsida > Santalales > Viscaceae > Viscum > Viscum album. Next base: position 297,425,472 of record OY728141.1, on the reverse strand, counting down.
TAAATCATTCAAGAAATCATTTGGGCATTGGTCCACTATGAAATGAAAATTCACATTCCCAATTTTCTTTGTAGTTATTAAGGGGATTACCACTAAAATTCCTAATATTACAGAATATAATATCATTATAGGACCATATCTACCTACAAATTATCCCAATATACCATTAATGGATGTAGTAAACTATCAGATAATGGAAAAATAACATGTATATTATAGTAGTTTATATGGGATTTAAACTATGACAACTATTATATTCCAATGATAAATTCAAATACAAACATTTCATGATCCTTAAAATCCCAGAGAAACAAAATTGTGTCCATGGAAATAGAACATTATAGGATAATAAATCCTCTATAATCTTACTGCCCAATGTGTGTCATGATATTCATGACCTATGGAATAATATCCATGTGATTATAAATAATTTCACCATTGAAGAAGGATTGAAAGATTATGATTACATATTATCAATGATGACATGTATAAAAGTGTAGTGTTAACGAATTGATCCTTTCAATGTAGATGGACCTTGTTTCTTTCTCACACTTCTCTGCACTACTCTATAAAGATGTTGGTCATATTTCACCAGATATCTCTAGCTTTCTTGCTAAGGTGTCAGTTCAATGACCAATATGTTCATGTGAATGTATTGGTTATTTTGTGTCTATGTACATGAACTAGTATGATGGTATTATTACATCATATAATAACGAGGATGATTTTGTGACAAGACTACTCCACCCACAGATCTCATAAGATTGTGATAATACTTCTTGATATAGGCTTTCATTTTCACACTGGTGAAAATTCAATGTTGGTTTTTTATTTTAATTCATCATGTGATTTAATGTCCATCTCTGAAAACATCCTAGTCTATTGTTGAATCATGGAATAAAATAAAATGATTTCTTATTCTAGGGCTAAAATGTTCTAAATCCATGAGAATAGACATACCTTCTTCTCATTTTTCCAAAACTGTAGTTGAAACATTTTCTCATGGGTACAAATAGTGTATATCCCATATAATTCCCAACATGAAAATTTTGGGCCACTATTCCCTTGTTAACCATATCTGCAAAATCCATTATATAGATTACAACTATATTTTATCAAATCTTTGGTTGCAATCCTGATTTAAATATGTTTTCTTTATAGGATGACATAAATTCTCCCTCTTGAGCGAAATGAACCATGTCCGTTTAATTTTATGAATTCTATGTTACACAATGTTTTTGTTGATTTTTTATAGAGAAATATATAGTTCTTCTTATTTTGAATGTGTCGAATACAAATATTTATTAAACATTTCCTCCAAGTCCATAAACATAATTCCATTATTAGCTTTAGATTGATTTGATAAATCCAACTATTGGAATGAATGATCTTTTATCATACTGGTTTCCAACATCATCATCTTCCATATCAGTGTAATAAGAAAATAGAAAATTATATTTATTTAGTTTAACCACAAATTTCATTTCTAGTTTATAATCCACTCAAAACATTGGTTAACTATTCTTCTAAAAAATACTGAATGTTCTTGTTTATGTGGTTCATCATTTGTATTTCCTCAATCATCTTTTTGAAACTCTTGCATAATTCTCTATATGAGTTACTATGTTAACTTGTGGTTGAGGTGCAACAATATTTTTAATAGATTTATCCTACTAGTTTCTATGTTGTTTTCTGGGATCCATTTTTATAAGAAAAATAGTACACAATTTAGACTATTTGTCTATAGGAATTAAATTATTGACATAATTTAAAAACAACATAAAAAATAATTTCTATTATATAAACTAACTTGTGAAACCAATTTTTCAAAGATAAACTATTTTATTTATTTTATAAAAACAATTTTAATTGGAGATGAATAATGCATGCATAGTGGGATGTGTTATCAAAATTTATGGGATGAAACACTCATTGGATAAACGCATAATATTGTGACAAAAACATCTGAGAAGTGTACTATAATTTTTTTTGTAATGATACCACCATGGTAAATTGATTTTTTTATTAAAAAAATATCTAGGACGTTTTATATTAAACATTTTTGGTTCCAATAGTCTTATCTCTTTACTACCACAAAAATAGAAAACTAAGAATTATAGTATCATATAAAGCACTAAGACTATATAAACTAATACAATTTGTATAAAAAAGCATGTGGATAGAAAAATATTTATACCATTTGTTACACCTCACCCATCCTCAATGACATAATAATATGTGATGGGGAACTAGCAATATGTGACTTCCCCAAGTCAAATAACTCTAAAAATATTTTCCAACGGAGTCATGGGACAATGAGGGATGATTTTCCGGGATGAATACAAAACAAATAGATAGTAATGAAACATTATCAAATATACTAGATGATTCTTAATAATAAACAACATCACTCAATAAAATACCAAAAATGAATAATTTTAGAGTACAGTAGAGAAGGAAACAATGTGAAATTCAAATACTCCATGTAGAATGACATCAAAACCAATGTGGAACCCTCCCAAAAAAAGATACAAACACTTCCATTCTTCACATTCGGCAACAAATCCATGGAGTCAGTGATCAACACTAGAGAAGTATGAAACATGACCCTTCCATGTATCTCTGGATTTAATATCTACTAATGAAAAATATGTTCCCGTGAAGGGGATGAGAATAAAACATAGTAGGTTTTCTCTATATACTACCCATGACACAACACTAGAAGAAGAAAATTCTAGAATAATTTATTAAAATATGATATTATAAGACATGAATAATATTAAATTTTTTTACAAGGTATCACATAATAAAAAATCAAGAAAAATCCTTCAATCCAATTTAATTTTCAATGTAATGTTTATTTATTTCATACACATGCACGAACATAAAGAAATCAACCATGGACCATCACATACAAACTAGTGGAGATTCATTATATCACCAATATGTAATCTGGTGACTAACATGATGTTGGTATATTTGACAATGTTCCATCCCAAAATATCATTACTTTCTTGTGGTACTTCCAACCACTACCCAAACAAAATTATTATTATTAATTGGCGGAACATTCAATAATTACCATTCTTAGAAATTCATGAACACACACCACACCATTTTGAATAAATTTATAGTAAAATAATTATTTATAAAATCAAAACCTTCAAAACCCATCATATTAGAATCACATCATCTTGGATTTTAAAATAAATTCAAGAAATATTTATATAATAGTAGACATGTGATATAGAAAAGATAAATCAATCAAGTTCTATATTAGTATTGTATATAAAAATCCACCTACCTATATAATAATAGAGAAAAGGCATGAGTTGATTCCATGGGTTAATCATTTTCTGGCTAGTTTAGTCAAGAACATCCGAGAAGACCACTTCATCATATATTTGAAACCATATATCTAGGTATCACACTACTGATTTGTGGTTACAATCAAGTGAACCTAAAGAGATCCTACAATATAAGAGATAGTGTTACCTTAACCATTTGATTCCAAAATCATCCAATAAATGATTTATTTTCACCGGTGTTCAGAAGTCGATAAACTCTGGATATCACCAATGGAGACCCTATAGGTCGAGAGGGAGAATAATAAGGTGTGTGGGAACAAAATAAAAAATGGAAATTTATATACATGATATGAATGGTAAAATGATTTTTTACCTTATATAATCATTTTATATTTTCGGAAGTCCACATATGGAAAAAAATGACATTGCCTCAATTTTTCATATTCATAATTAAAATATCATGACAGGTAACTTTTACACACCATGTATTTGTTTTCCATTGTTTCCCAGTATCCAAACTCATTTTTCACACTTCTAAATAAATTAATCGAAGACCACAGGAGAAAATAAAAATCATTTAATGATGTAATACATCAAACCATTGGTGAAAACCCGCTATGTTGGATTTTTTATAAACAATAAATTATATCATGAAGAGAGGCATGTAATTCAACATGGAGAACAACATGTTGTTCAGCTTATTATCCATCATTTCTACTTTATTCTGTTTATTGGAAACAACCCATGAACTCCACTATAAAAGTTTATCCGTGACTATTTGGGGTATCTATATATTCAACCTCATATTTTAATGGGAAATAATTTTCTTGGGATAAGATATTCATATTTTCGAATATATTTCTTTTATAATTTTCCATCCTGCACACATACATTGAATACTTATTTATAGGAACTTTTAAAACATCCTCATAATCATCTTGAATGTCTTTTTAGATCCTTGATATAATATAACCCACATTTCATCATCGAATAAAAGTGATTGTGTGTTCCCCATTAAATAGTCCTTTACATCTTGGTAAATTTTAGGAAAGTAATGACATTACCCCATCCATCTCTTCTTATTCCACGAAATCATCAATAATGAAAATTTTCATGGGCATAAATTCCACTTCCATGGACATCTGGTTTTTCACGGCCTCAATAAATTATTTTCTCATCTTGAATGTGATCAGAGTATTGTGAAAGATATCTAGTGTCAGATCATTTGATATTTATCTTCCTTAACAGAAACCTTTGGACTAAACTAGGTTGGAAGGCCTCCAAAAATATTATTAACATTATATAAATCATACATATTTTCTCAAATGACATGCATGTATTACACACAAACAGTCACTCAGTCAATGAAAGCCTCTAGAAACATTGTGGGGTTCTGTCACATATCATCATATTTGTTCTAAAGAACCTAAATTTTTTTATCTGACTTTTGAATCAGCTTCATAGATATTTAATTTATTTTCCCACATGAAATTAGTTTACATACATGACATAACCATTCAATAGAGTTCATTGTACAATTATTTTCCAAATGAATTGATTTATCTGTATTCAGCATCAAATTTTCTTTGATTAGATTCTCATAAAGCACTATAATCCACACTAGATAAATACCATGAATTTATAGAGTAATAAAATCCATAACCAAAAGTCGGAAGTAGATAAGCATCTAATTCTTCCATAATTGAAAATTTTATCAATCGATGATCATAATTCCTAAATGAATAACCTCCTCCATCGAAAACTTCATAGGAGAAATAGTAATATTAACCTATCTCTGAAACCACTTGTTAGCCCAACAAATTTTATATAACTAATAGTGAGTGGTGAAACAATTTATGATAGATAACAATATATTTCTCTTAGGATGTTTTTTCATAAGACAAAAAATGTTTTTTATCCCTTTCCCATATCCATGTATGATAAGAAATGAAAGCATCCATGAGAAACAATAATTTTACATTGTTCAACAGATAATGATATTAAATTTTACTACTATCCCAAAAAATGAGTTCTCTATACAACAATAGATGATTCTTCTTTTGATAAATTGAATAAATACTATTTATACCTCATTTTTTGAAACTTTATGTTTGAATTTAATCAACTAGATAAATACCGATTTACCCCAAATTTACTGGGAAATCCCTTCTCATCTGCATGATAATTACATTTTAGAAAACCCACATTCCACCCTTCACAAAACTGCCTATTTCCTCAAAAGAATATACTTATTTGTCAAACATTGAAACTATTATAAAGATCTCCACTTTTAAAAAGTTCTCATAGATTTATGAAGCTCCATTCATTCCTGAATCTAATATATCCTTCCCAAATATCAAAAATTTTTAGGAATCCCACACAGGTTTCATCAGCCTCAAAACATTTGTGAAACACACATAGCCTTCACGAACCCAAATTATTTTTAAAATATATGATCTTATAAAAATATGGACATAATAAAAATAATTCATGAAACACTTTCTCAAATTTAGTTCATTTTTATTTTCATTAAATATTTTTCATTAAAAAGTGGGATGTAAAAACCTATATAAAAGTGATTACTCTCTTTATCAATCTTTAAATCACACCAAGACATTTTGTGATTCTCTTCATTCTTGATTGTGAACATCATTTTTTTGGGTGCATCATGGAAATTTTTCTGGTTCACAAATATTCTCATTTCGTCATATATTACCTTCAGCCCTTAAAGATCATCCATCTTTCATGAACCTCCAAAACTTCACGAGTCACAAATAATTCACTAGGCACCGGAACCTCTGAAAACATGCCATCCTTGAAAAATACAAGACCATTACAAAAATTTATGAGTCATTCATGGAAATACATATTTTATATGGCTAATACATCCCCCAAAATTTCGGACACAAAAACATGGAAAATGCTATGAAATGATTCCACCTTATATATGTATCATTTTGTACTGCCTCCAGATCATCCATTCTTCTCTCTTGATAATTACAACATACCTTGTTTACAACCATGATGGAATTAATCAAATAACATTTTCTACATAAATTTTAAACCAACATAATCCACCTAAAAGCATAGTAATCATTCCTTCATTTATTTTTTCCGAACAAATTATTATTATAGATTTAAGGTACTTTTCAATGCTATTATGTACGATTTACAATGTATAGAATATTTTCATGTTATTCAATTTCATGAATATGAAAAACATATTCAGTTCTTATGATACTTTTCCAAAACATATTTTTAATAATTTTTATGAAATATAGATTATGTAACATATTGAATATTAATAATTTTACAGTAATGACTACAAAAAAATTATTTAGTGATTATTGGTTTATAGAATTATATATCCCCTCGAGGAATATATGAGTCCAAGGAGACATTCTAGAATAAGAATCAATTATGACTAACCAATTAAAAGTGATTTCTTAGAAAATGGATTCATGGTATAGATGATGTATTGGATGATTATTTGAACCTAATTAGGATGTATTTTCTTGAAAACATGATAGATATAATAAAAAGTCTAGAATTTTAATTTTTATCACTATGAAATTAGTTATTATTATCCTTGTAATTTTATACATTTCAGTTTTATGAAATGATATATATAATTTCCATTTTATTGATTATATGAAATAAATTTAATTATTCACTCTTTTTATGTATATTGTATCTATAATAACATTCATTTTATGAAACCCCTTACTAGGAATATGAGATTAGTGTTCTTATGTTTCCATTTACCCAAGTTATAAAAAAATAATTGAAATGATACATATATAAGCTTATTGTGTGTGTCTAATATTTTCATAGATGATGGAGATTATTATTAAGTAACGAAATCTATTTATACAATGAAAAAATTAAATTTTGATAGAAAAAGATGTTTTTACTATGGATTGAATTTGATTATTCACTAAATATATAATGTTAAAATGTTTTGATATATGCATGTGACTCAATAATATATTGTGAAGTTGTAATTTTGGATTGTTAAAATTGGGATATTATGTAGGTATCACATACTATATCTAAATATTATGATCTAAACACTCAACCATGGAGTGCGAGTCTGGGGTTTTACTAAAATTGAAAGCTATAAAATGATGGTCTAAATTTTTAATTTTTAATAAATTTTTTGTCACCCATATTATTGTATAGAATATGATTTTCAAACCAACAATTAATTTTCTTTGGGATAAATATTAATTTAAATATAAAAATATGAACTAATAAAATATTATATAGTTAAAAATAAACAAATAATACATTCTTAATTCCATACATATTAAACTATTATAAATTAAATGTTTTCTAAGAGGAATGAGTTATGAAAAAAATAAAAATAATATATATAAAAACATAAAGAAAACCCCAAATCAGATTATTCGATTGTTAAAATAAATATAAATAAATATGAATTGGATTTAGGTTCTCATAAATTTAGGTTTTTGTTTATGAAAAATATTGTTTAATGGAACATGTCATTCCTTACCAATTGTGTTACTAGACTATTTTATCATCTTATATGAAATCAATTAATTGGAGGTTATGGTATTTTCCTGGATTATAATCTATTCCAGTTACATTATGATGGATTAATCCCACTAGTAACACAGTTTTGGAAATAATCAATCAATGCATCTTTTTGGTGTTGTTGTGTGTGATTGTGTCTGTTAATTAATCTAGATTACCATGAATCAGTATGGTTGGAGTTTGGAGAAAATATAATTTAAGGTGTTGTAGTTTCCCAGTATCTTCCACAATTTTTGGCCACAACATCATGTGTTTTTCTGGAAGATTAAGATTTTCAGAATATACGTATAAATTATTCAGACCATAAAGGATAGTTCACAGACCACATAAAAGGTATGTAAAATAATAAAGGAAATCAGCAAATGGGTGAATTCTACATATCAATGCTATGAGGAACACACAGGCCATTATTTAGACTATGAATAGTAAATGTTTGAAAGGACAAATATTGTTCATGGGAAACTTGTAGATCACACAAGGATTGCAGTAGGGAGGTTTGATCATCGTTTTCAGAATCAAGGATGTTATTTTAAGAGATGTAAAGGGTTTCATTTGTGAAAGAGATCGAGCACTGTGAAGGTAGAGTGGAGTTACATAAACCATATTGGTAAAATGGTTCGTGGGAGAAGCAGTATGAAGTTAAGGTAGTACCATATCAAAGATATATAGATAATTGATTATCGAATTTAGAATATCTATTTTCTTATAAAAAGAATCCTAATCCCTTAATTACATCAAGTTATTTTCATTATAAAAAAATATTTCACCAGAATAATTTTGAAATGTCAGATAGTGGTTCGGGAGAAAGGATTCTAGAAACTGAAGTGGTTCATGAGGGAGAATTCCATGAATAATGAATTGGTTCATAGGAACAATCTATGGATGGATTTTCAAAATTTCTAATACTCATAAATAAAAAGTGTTATACATAATAAGTAGTTCAAGAAAGAAGGAAGTATCCAAAATGACATATAATACATTGAAGCGGAGGAATTCCTTCGAGGAGAGGATGTCTCCAAAGCATTAGTGCTACGTGGTGGTGTCTAGTTTATAGAGGAAGAAGGAAGTTCACTAAGGGAATTGAAATATTTTTGAAATTACATTATATAAAAAAATTGTTTGTAAAAAAGTGGAATTCATCTATGGGTGAAAACAGGACTTCAACAGAGTATCTACCTATAGTTGAGGATGCACGATTTCATGGAAATTAAGGTACCTAAAAGTACATATACTATGAGTGAATCCCTTCCAAGTGTATTGAGAAACGAAATAGGAAAATGATGATCCTTTACACCCTCAAGGATCCATATAAAGAGACATACAGAGTGACCCATGGGATGTAGTGAGCTGATTCCAAACCATTTAGAGGTATTGTGCATGAGTAAAGATGATATCTATCGTAAACCATCATTATTGGCATTGAGACATAGTGTGTTTTTTTACAATTGTCACATTGCAGTTTTATGCTCCTTAGATGTAGATTGTAAGGTTGAACCATGTAATAATATATGTGTCCTTATTTTTTCATTATTTCATTACTTTTAGTGCATCATCATAAGATAATATTGGAAAGGAAACAATCAATGTTTACATTAAATGGAAAATTAAGAAACCGAAATAATAAAGATGTCCAGTTTTAGTGGAGAATGAAGAATTTAGAAACAAAAATACATTCCCTAATCCCCCCACATAGAGTTTGTATGCCCGTTTTAGACATGACGAACTTGATTACGATAGAAAATATGTACACTAATAGACCTATTATTTAAAATATTTAATTGAGTGTTTTATCTAACTACAATGTAAAATATGGAAAATAATATACTATATTATATTATTTGTTTCAAATAATACCATGAATAAATTTGTTACATAAATAATAAATGAAATAAATCTAAGAAATATTATTTTCTATAATTCTTATTTTGGTTGTTAACATGTCTTCTTGATTCATTTTCACCAACTACAATTTACATGTTTTTGAAGAAGCTTCCAAATACAATAATTCAACGGGGACCATTATATTAGTTCATAAAAATAACCTTAAAAATTTTCTACAAAAGTTACTTGCAAATATATTATAATTATATATAGAAAACTAAGTATTAAGTATTTATTAGTATTTTAACCTTTAATTAGTTGGAATGTAATATAAATATCCTAAAATTACACTCAATTAGTTGAATAAATTACCATAATAATCTATGATCCTTAAAAATCCAAATATCAGGGATGAAACCCCAAAAAACCCACAAATAGTACATACAAACTATTATAAAAATATATATAACTATATATATCGGATTAAATCCAACTAATAAAAAATAAAAATAATCCCAATGAAACCCATGTCAATATACTTTAAAACTTCTTCTGAATACATATCTACCTAAATCCCTAATTAAATCTAATTTTACTTTTGCAAATTTATCCATAGAAATATGATAAAAAATACCTCTTATCCCTATCACATTAAACCAAAATCGTATAGAAATTGAAAAAAAAATCCAATATGAGCATCCTTTAGGGAAAAAGTGGAAAATTAAACCTGAAATAAAATTCCACAATGTGTTTCTGAAATCCAAAATAAGCACAGACAGATATTAAAGTAATATGGTAGAAAGAATATATAATAATATATAAGAAGAAGGGATGAATTACCAAGAGTAATGATTTTGAAACTCCCTTTGAACCAAACTAATTAATGTTGTAAAAGTTTGGAAAAAGGTGTATCTAATGGGATACCTCATATACACAAAAATATTTAAGGATAAATGAGGTAATGTGTTATAAAAAAGTCGTTTAATTGATTTTAGAGTAGAAATATGATACTACATTTGTAAAAATTCAATAGAACCCATTAGAACATATAAAGTTTTTAAAAAAAACTATGGTGTCTATCTAATATTCCACTATATGGAACATTAGACATTCATTGTTATCCAATTGATCTCTGGTCACCTCGAGATACATCCCCCACTTATATTTCCGTCCATCAAACACACTGAAACATCATCCTTTATTGCTGAAACATATATGATACTTCGTTCCATTTCAAAAAATTCCTAAGATTATTTCCATAATTATCAAAAGAAAAAATCAATTCCCTAATAGAACATTATCATATCATAGAGAATCGTAATGATAAAAACCAAAATCTTCCACCTCCACAAATTCCTATGAAATAGAGAATAGATTTATTTTAAATCACCAATGCATGGGGAATTATATACTACATACCAGAATACTTCTCACCCCATAGAATTCATTAAGAGAGAACCACCCAGTGAGTCACTATATTAGATGTTTTATGAACCACCATATGATTTATGTTGACTTTCACAATATATTTGTATTATTCGTGATGCATAAATCTAATTTTCCCTTTAATTTAATAAAAATTACAAGAATATAGAATTCATGAAATACACAACAAATATATTAGTAATACAACCCCAAATTGAAATATGAAAGTATCCATATTTCATTACACAAAAATATGAAACATTTAAAACTACATGATTAAATTCCCATAAAAAATAGAATGTGTGTCTAAATGATAAATTATAATGTTATAAAAATATTACATATCGTAAGTAATAACCATTCATATGATGTGATACTACTAAAACCACACATGTAACAATAAAATTAATTAGGATGTTAATACATATAAGATAAAATCTACCAAGTTACCTTATATATGGACTATTGCACTATCATATCCCTACTGGTAATAATTATTATTATTTAAATAATATAACCATTATGGAAATAATTATTAACCAAGAATAAATATCATGATTTAGTAGTAATATTTCTAGAAAATATTATAATTCATTACTAAACAAGAAGTATATATCATGTTCATGATAAAATATTACTATTAAACCCAATAATGAATATATAAAAAGAAATATATAATCAATGATAACATGGAAACATATGTCTGTGTACTTAATTTATTAGATATTAAATAATAAGGTACATGGGAAATTTATATTCATATTATTAGTTGAAATTTAATTAATTACATTCATTCCAATATATGGTTTATAATATAAAAACATTTCAATTGACTTATTAGACCACTAGACTATATGAAGCATCAATTGGTATAAGAGGTTGCTTATAAATAAGCTAAATATAATTTTCAAGTGAAACTACAACATTCTTGATAAATTTGGAAAATGAAACTCATGAAAATACAATCTATACTCACTACCAAGACATTCCATTATAAATTTAGAATTCAACATAAATATATTCATCAATAATGTCTAGATTTTACTTCTAATGATCGAATAATACTACCTCTAGTATATAAGAAAAAATTCTAATAACATAATTTCAATATTATTATGAATTATAGTGACCCAAACCCTAACATCAAAATGGTACATGAGTTAGGATGCCACTACAATAAGAATTTTTTTTGATCAGTAGGGGTTGGAGACTTGATCTTTATGTATGTTCCATACACTCTAAACTATTTTCTTGTATCATTTTAATAATAGAACCGATTATAGGTGTGAAGAATGGTATTAATGGATAAAAAAAATACCAAAAACACTTTATGAAATGGATAATATAAAGTTAAAATTTTATTATTATTTAAATAATTGTTAATTGTAAATTTTTTATCTAATGAATATTTCCATACATAAAATAAATTTATAGGAACATTATTATTCAGATAAGAAAGTATATGATACTAAAAAGTGTAAATATGTAAAGATAATCATATTTAATGATATTAAATCTATATATAATAGGGAAATATTAATATACACTTTTCTAATGAAGTGTATTAGCATCCTTGAATAATGAAATCAATTAGGCGATTGTTATGGTTCTATCCTAAATTAAAATGCATTCATGTTGAGGTGTAATGGAGTGATACCCTTTAGTAATAAATTATTATCAAAATTTATGGGCATATCAATCTAAATAGTATCTTCCTAATGTTTTCGGGAATAAAAATTACCTATATGGTCCAATATAAAAAATCATTATCATGTGTTAATTTATTTTTAAAAACAACCAATGATGTAATAGATAAACTATATATGAATACAATTTAATATAGACTACATTTTGGGTACCTAGTCTAGGTGTAATCTTGATCACATTTAATATTATCAATAACATTTTTCTGTAGGTTTTAAATGAAGATTCTAAATAGAATTATTATAAATTATCCCACTATAAAAGATCATTTAAATTATTATTGAAAAAATAATGGAATTTTTTTCATGGATTCCTCAATAAAGTAACCATTTTAAACTTGATAAAATTATTATGTATTTTTATTGAATTTAAAAAATTAGATTTTGTAATGTCCAATAAAAAATCAGAAAATAATCACATAGTGTTTAGACAAAATCCATTATTATTAGTGAGCATTTCAAATTCATTGATCACCAAATCACTCTTCTATGACCATAATAATTGAATTTAAGGAATTTAATAAAAACCCATAACAAAATAATTCCAACTGTAAAACACCATAAATCTTGAACCATTAAATACTAATGAAATAATATGTGAAAACTAAAATAATTCACAAAAATACATCAAAACCTAAATCCTTAAATAATTCTAGTAGAAAAAATTTAAAATTAATCCTTGAAAACCCTAAAACCCTAAAATAAATTTCATCCCAATTACTATATATATAAATATGATAAATGTAATAAAATAACCCACAAAACATTTATATGGAAAAATAATAGAAATACATATTAAAATTAGTGATTTATAAATGACGCGATGAAATCACATCCCCAAATTCCCAATCTAGACTAAAATAAATATAGAATAAAGAAAGAAGATGGGGAGTGGAGAAGAGAGAATTAGCTATTTTGGGTGATTATTACAATAGACATGTGTTTGAAAAAATTTGAATGAGTGAAGAATTGCTGATAAGTACATGTCTAATGGGATCCCTTGTAGGTTGATGAATGTTCTAGTAGAAATGATACACCAAAATATTCATTAAAAAAATTAAACAATGTTGGATTGTGTATATGACCTGAAATCACAACACTAAACATACAATTGAATGTTATCATATAAAATAACATTTAAATTGATGAGAACCAATATGATTATTTTATTTATGATATATATATATTATATTCAATATAAATTTTTTGGTTGACACTTGTGAAAAAATCACTCATCTATTTATGAAGGAATTATATTCTACAAAAACCATGTGTTCTTAAAAATAATTTCTATAAGTAATGCGTGTTTATAATATAAATAATTTATACTAATTTAATTAATATAAAATTATACAAAGGATTAATTTTTTCATAACATTATATAAATATTTTATTAGGGATAAATTGGTAGATATTTTATAAACAGATAGTCATTTTATTGAAACTTGAATAATAATGATTTTGGGATAATATTCATGTATTTATATTAAATAATTAAATCTAATTTCTGATTATATTTTTTATATATTTTAAAGTTACATATAATCCAATCCAATTATGCCAATTTATTGAATTTCATTTGAATAATAAATTTTCATGATTGTTTTACAATTATATGTTTTACTTTAGAATTCATTTTATATTAAAACTATTCTTATGTAAATGATATTTTCTCATTTTACATGACTAAAATAACCCCTAATTATGAATGACTTATAGGAAATGTATAGAATATAAATATAAATATATTAATAAAATAAATATAATGATTATCAGTAGTTATAGAGTTAATATAAATTCAAATTTTCCATAAAAATACATATTCTACAAAACTGTTATTCAAACATGCTTCCCAAACTTATTTAAACATTAATTTTCATAAAACGTAATAAAATATATTTTAAAAAATAATCATCATTTTTTTAAAAATAAAAATTTTCTTATAGTGATTTTTTCTTCTAAAAGGAATTATTTATCATTGAATAATGGAAAGTGTTTTTAATAGATTCTTTTTTTAATCAATTTAAATTGATAAATATTTTATTAAAACATAATAAAATAAAAAAACAGTTAAATTTTATAACAATTAATCAAATGTATGTCATTGAAATCAATTTCATTTTGAATATTTTTTTGAATGTTATTTATACATATAAACACTTTTTCATTAGGAAAAATTTTTTATTTAATTTTATGTTTAATTTCAAATTATTATTTCCCCCTTCTGTGAAATTTATTTTTCAAAAAAATTCAAATATTTTAGTAAGAAAAATTAATAATTTTTTTTCTACTTAATTTTTAGTCACATGGAATAGTAAAGTCCTTGAAAATTAATTATCATGATTAAGATAAAAAGGATTATTGAAGGTTAAACCAAATGATAATAGTATGTTTTCCAAAAAAACCTATACTAATTATATTTCCTATAAATATTTTGAAATCACCATATAGAACCTTTGAATATATATCCACTTGATGTTTGTATTGATAATGAATTTATCAATATTTATTATTTTATGAAGTTTCAATGTGGGATCCCCCAACATCTAAAAGGAAACAACTCGAATATCCTCTCAATATATCAAGAAAATTATAGTTTATAAATTAATTTAAAAAATAACTTCGTTACATTTATTACCATTTTATTGAGGCCTTGATTTTATTAGATAACCCTTCAATGAATTTTTTTGGTGTATACCAACGGAGGATTTCCAAATAAGATGCATCATTCTTTATTGTGTATTTTTATTTCATCTTTATCCTCTGAGAAATACTATTAAACTATGAATATGTAATAATGTTAGTATCACATGTATAATGATATTTTAATATGATAAAATCATAACTTTCATCCATCTACACTTCCATAAATTGGGAAATTAAACCATATTCTATGTGTACGATAGATTACCCCCAAACTAACTGATGTAATTATTTTTCCATAATCTCCTCTTACATATTTTTTATGAAGTATATGATGGGTATATATATATATATATATTATTTCAGGAAATAATAATCATTATTAGAATATAACATATTATTTTCCTTCATACATTTATAGTCAAGGTAAAATGATAATTTTATGAACGCGTACGTGTTGACTACGAGTGACACGAAGTAATGTGATTCATTCTAAATAACCACATAAAATTGATGATATAAATATATAATATTATTTTTTAAAAATAATATTTTATATTTATAAATGATATTATTAATATTCTTGAGGGATAAAAAAATACATACATTATTTCTATAATGATCATTAGAAAATTTAAATGTTACTCAAGTGTAGATGTGGAATATTTTCTCATTGATATTAAATTATTTCAATATTCATAACCATATCAAATTAATTTATATTATTCATATTTATGTATTAAAATTAAAATTAATTTTCTTTTATAATTATGGAGATGATGGATCATTAACTTATTTTACCATAGCCGGAGAACTGAATTCATTTTAGACATATGAAAAAAAAATCAAAATGGATTACATGAATTTTATAAAATAATCAATGAAATATAAAATTGAAAATACAAAAAGGAATAGTAATCTAGAAAAAGGATCCTACCCAGGAAAATATTTAACATATATTAATTATTTAATAATGGAATGTATTCATGTGGCATATTTAATGTGAGGTAAATAGTTTGTTAACTTAATATATAACTCATTTTATAATATATATACTTTTTTTTCTACTTCAAGACAAAATATTGTTTTTCAATTATTATTAATATATTATTATATATTTAACCATATATTTTTCTAGGTTTACATTTTATAAGCATAATCGATTCGCTGATGAATTATCATTTTAACATTATGACCATTGTAACAGATTTGATCTCAATTTCCCTTCATTAACATATATTTATATATTATGAAAGAAATGAATTTTATATGGTGTATATTCACAGCCATTTTACATATTTTCTGATGAATAATTCATAATTCATGGGATTTTATATTCCAATTAATTTTATATAATCAAATGTTATTTTATTCGAATGCTTCCAATATAGTAGAAGGTTTGTGTCATAATGTACTTTATTATCATTATTTTTTATATTAAAAGATACTTTGGGGGAAAAAATATAATTATTTTCATATTCTGAAATTATATCAGTATACACTAGTAATGAATTCAGTTTATATGTTCAGTTTCCATTTCCTCCCTTATTAAATAATGAAACATCAAAAAAGAATTTTATATGTAATACTAATCTTGTGTTCTCTATAGGATATGGAATCCTTCTATTCCATGTCTATATATTTATTATAAATTTATATAATTCGATTACAATTCCATAATAACTTATTAAATCCATTTTTACACATTTTGATTTTTTGAATTGTTAAAAATGTATATAAATATCATTTTCCAAAGAGGGTAATTTTATAAAAATAAATAAAAAATTTAATTTAATTTTTTAACATCAATCAAACATAGCAAATTATATTTTATCATTATTTATTAGTTAAATTATTCTACCATTAAAATTTTCAATTTATTTTTGATGTAATGGTTTTGGTAATATCTTGGAATATTATTGATTTTAATAAATATATTTCATAGGGATATATGTATATTAAAAAATAAATATCTATTTAATAATTTTAAAATGATTTTACTAATGAAGAAAACATTTTTTTAAATAGATTTGGTTAAAATCTATGTATATTTATATTAAAAACATACATAACTCATTCACCCATAATTTTATGGGGAAATAAATGCCATGTCTTTATTTATCAAATTATTTCACTATGAGATTTCTTTTGGTTATGATGTGATATAAGATTATGATATCAAATTTATATCAATGGGTAATCTATATGATTATTCCATGGAACAAATTTCCATTTTTGTCACACATAATAATGAATATGTTTTTATGGGTTTTCATAAATAAAAGACATACACATTTGGTGTTCATTTTTTCTCATGAGATGTTATATATGGGATTAGTAAACAAACCTAATAAATTATGTGACTTTCAATATATTGTAATATTATCTTAAAACATATAATTGACTTATTTTTATGTGGTGTCATGTCTTTCTTCATGAATTATTATATTTATATATTCATTTTTACCATGTTCTTGATGTTATTATTCAATGTATTTACTCATCAGCCATTATTTTACGAGGATATATTATATAATTGATTCACATGTTGTATTTCATTATAATTGTATCCCCTTATGGGGGTTTCTACCTCACCTCATTCATTAAATTATTTCAAAATGTTATCATACGTAGTATTATGATATAAAATTGATTTAAGTGGTTATTTTAATTAAATAAATAAGGATTTTATTGTTTATTTTCATTTATATGTATTATGAAATTATTCTCTAATATACACATAGCCTTACGATCATTGGGTTGTACTTGTTTGAAATTTATGTTTAAATTAATGTCATAATAGGTTTAAAAGTCTTGGTATTTTATAGTTAGTTTTAGATAGAGTTCTAGTGATTTTTGGGGATCAGGATTAGACAATATTAGTGAGTACCCTATATATAACTCCATATAAATAATTTTTTTAAAAATGATAAAGGGTAGATTAAGTGGATAGAAAATAATTGTATCGATATACATATATCAAATGTGTATGTGGGTATCAAAATGTTTTTCCTTGGGGTAATAAATTTGAAAAATGTAAATTTATCTTTGTCTTGATCATCAATTTTTTGATATTGAATTGTATTACCTCAAACTAGGTATGAAACACTCTAAGTATACATTCTGAAAATTAAAAATTTCATTATAATCCATCATGAATGATTGGAATATATAATAAATATGGATGACATAATTTTAAACTATAGATTCTAATATTTAACAACATATTTACAAATTTAGAAATCATATAAATTATTTGATGTGATTATGATTATTTTTTATCCACCCATATTTTCTTGTTTTAGTTAACATATTGAAACATTATGAATGATATAAACTATAAACTTGTAAAAAGTGTAGTGATTCTGGGAAAAAAATGTGATGATGACTAAAGTAATATATATTTTTACTATGTTTAATAAGTTATAATGATATTTTATTAGAAAAAGATACCTTATTGAAATCATTGACTCATTATCTAAGAGAAGATGAATTACAATAATATATCTAGATTCACATATCCTAGATTAAATAATGGTAAATTTCATTCACATCGTAAATAGTTGAAGAGACATATAGGGTAGGTGTACAAAGAGTAGGAAAATATTTTTCATGCCGAAAAGAAGGTCATAGAGAAATAAACATCCAAATAAAAATATGAATTTTAATGGAGATAAATAAATTTCATCTACGAGATACATTTATCGTTCATTTTATTTATTGTTGTGCTATTTGGAATTATTAGATCCAATTCTATATTTGAACTATTCAATCCTAGATCAAGAAAGAGACAATGTTATAAAAATAATGAGGTGGAATTATTTACATATAGAGATTAAGTAATTATTTTGATGAAGTATTTTTATTAATGGTGTTTTTATTATAATAATTGTGAAAAATTGGAGTATTAAGTCAATATTTTGAATCATATATGATTCATTATGGATTTATGGTCATTACATTTATTTTGAGAAATAGATTTCATATATGATTAGGAAATATAAATGTATAAATGAAACTTTTATAGTGATTGATTTTATTTGGAGATATATTTTATGTTTATCATGGATGAATTTGTGATAAATTAATTAAAAATCATTGATTTTGAATATTAATAATAAATATTTTTATGATAATTAAATTTATTTATTCATAAAATTATATATGTTGTTCTTTGGGTGTTATTATTAATGATTTAGAGATTAATGGTTTATTTCATTGTGTAATGGTTTATTAATTTTTGGAATAATGAAACCATATTCTAATCAATAAATTTTTTGTGAATTCACAACGTTATGGGGAATACCATTGTACCCTTTAGTCATGTTTTGTTATCTAATTGATGTTTTTTATCACGGTAGAAAATATTCATCTTCAAAACTCATCATTTAGAGAAATATATGAGATGGTGGTAGAAATTGATTAGATAATCATATTTTACTCCTCATGTAATTATATAATCCTTATGTTCTCATAAATTATGTTAATTAATTATCTAACTCAAGGAAAAACAACTTGAGATGAAAATTTTATCTAATTACATTCATGTGTAATGAATCGATCGTATTTTTTAACCCTCATGTGTTTATTGTTTCTTTGTAATTAATATTCTAATATTGATTGTAATTAATATTCTAATATTGAGTCAATTTTTAATGATTAATATCATTTATCACTCTCCACATTTATTTATGTTCTACACATTAATCCATCTATATATATTCTCATCCCACTAATGTTTTACTACATGAAAATCTAATTATGTGTTATTCACGATAAACTTTTTACTTTCAATTATCTCTTATCATGTGGATGATTTCCTAACCATTTTTATAATATGGGATCCTAGAAAAGGTATTTTCAACATATAATCCATTTTTTATTATTACCAGGATCAAATTGAGTGGATAAAATTTATTTAAGGGTGGTAGAATGTCAAACCTAGAGATTTATTTATATAAAAACTATGTTTGATTATGTTTATTATACACAACAATAATTCAATGTGAACAATCAAATATTATTATATAACTTAACTATAAAATTTTCTAATATGAATAATACAATCTAAATTTAGGAAATATAAATAATGAAAATACTTAATATAAATGTGTGGATAGATTACTAGGATATTAGAAAAAATATTTATTTTATAAAGTCTTATTATTGAAAACATATGTTCTATTTAAAAATCATTTTAATGTCTTCTCTGAAAAGATAATATAATTATTTTATTCAATTTTTAGGAATTTTATTTTCTAAATAATAAACCATTTTTGTAAAAAACATATAAAAATTAAATTATGGTGAAATTTTAAGATTTTCTCTAAATAGATTTGGGTTTTAGTTAATAGTGAAAAAATATAGATTTGGTTAAAATTATCATTTATTTTCATTAATACAAGTAATTTTATAATTTCCCCAACCTAATTGTCAATCATGCGATAAAACCTGTTATCTATGTGACCTCAGGTGCACCTCCATTTCACTATAGGATACCGACTAGATGTGAGGGTGTAATGAATAAAGTAGGGAGATTATTTCATATGGAATATTGTTTGAATATATTCAAAAAATAGTATTATTGTTGCATAAACAATATTAAAAAATGAATAAATAAATAGAAAACCAATGATGAAATTGTAAAAATGAAAAAAATATAATAATGTAATGACATGATGAATGTAACTAAAATAATTGCTGATATGCATGCAAATAAATGACAAAGAAGAGTAAAATAATGATTCAAAGACCCTAGTCACGATCACCATTTTTGTCATTTCTCTGAGATAAAACCCATCCCAAAACCTATTATATCAAGAGTATGTGCCATTTTTATTGTCAAAAAATATACCCATGATATTTTTTAGGCTTCCAATTTACTAGACATCCATGTTGTTAGCACAAATCATAAGGTCATCACCATATTATAAAAAAATTCCAATATAATAAATTTTTTTCATGAAATAAATATATAATAATATTGTTAATCAATTAATTAATAAAAAAAATGAAATCCTATTGATCCTTGAGTTCTAGATTGACAGTCCCAGCTAGGAAGACAAACTTTGGATCTATGTTAAATGTCTCTATCACACGGACAATCATCCAAAATCAAGACAGATTGGCAATACCATGTATCAATAAGAAATTTGGGGTTCTATTCTTACTCCTTTCTTAATGTATATTACATCATCCACGTGAACAATACAAGGAAAAGGGGTATGTAAACATCTCATACTCGGATCCATTTGATTTCCCTTACTAGAGTGACTTATTCCAAACCATGTAAATGTCACATGAGCTGGATCTCAGCTCATGTGGTAGGTTCTCATGTGATCTGATGACCGTACAGTGCCATATCTCCGGTGATAGTTATAAAATACCTCATGCATCCTATCACGAATCAGATATAAAATAATTCAATGTATACCTATATATTCTATTAAAATCACATTCCTAGTTAGTTTATTTATCTCATTATATTAACCTGAAATATACTCTAAATAATTATATTCTATAACAATTAAGAGAATCTATTCAATCATAAAAATCATAGATTCCATTTTATACTATTCATTTTCCATGATAGAACATGTCTAAATATTATATAACATTTTTAGTGAAATTAAAATTATTATAATTTCATGTTCACTGAAACATAGAGAGAAGTATTACCTCATTGGTTACACCATGAATGACCTCAATGAAAATATTCTATACATGGTCTACTATAAGGTCAATAGAATTAATTTTTATACAAAATCTATTTACTTATTTATTTTAGTCACACACATGAAATGCCATCATGATTGAAATTATTCCACAATCCTTGAAAATAGGTACCACAATTTAGAGTATTGTTCTGGATCACCCAATATAAAAATGGACAATGTTAAGTAAAAAACTCACTTCTAGGATATCAATCTATGCCATTCATACCTTTGATGAGAACAAAAAATTATACCAATAATGATTTGAGAAAAATAATTATAATTGTAAATACTATGCTAATAATGTTGGACTATGTCACTAATATCCAATTTGGTCATTATTTTTGATTACTAAGGATAATCTGGAATCATACATTAATGGGCTTCATTATATGGATGGAAAATAATTCATAAAATCCATGGACCTATTGTGCTTTAAAATGGATGAGTATGAATAATTTTGTGACATGAATTTGATTTATTTAATAAAATCATTAATTCCCATTTACACCAAGAAAATAATGACCTACAATTGAATATTTAGGATCACGTTCAAGATTTTTGTATCATTGAGAATGATAGGGGTGAATATGTGATATCATTTTCTTTTAAGAAAAAATTATTTTGAAAAAACATTTTCCTCTATTTAAATATTAATTTCTCTACTGAAAAAACAAACTCACATTAATAATAACATTATTATTTATAGGGTTTACTACTCAGTAATAATTTTTATGCCATTTTATGTTCTCGAAACTATTCAAAACCAAAAACTCCACTTGGAAACAATAAT
Source organism: Viscum album (assembly GCA_963277665.1). Classification (NCBI taxonomy): domain Eukaryota; kingdom Viridiplantae; phylum Streptophyta; class Magnoliopsida; order Santalales; family Viscaceae; genus Viscum; species Viscum album. The sequence goes on along the minus strand of OY728141.1, from coordinate 297,402,509 downwards.
TTTTTGTTAAATACAATGAGTAGGATCTTACCTTACACTCATGGAGCACTATGATAAAAAAATTGAATTTGATTAAAGAAAAAAAATTTGTATGTCAAATTTTGTATTTAACATGTTATGTTACTACTTGATCAACATTCACAAATATGTTCGTCAAAAAAATAAATCACTTAATTACACAATAGTTGACAAGAAATTCCTCAAGACATCATAATGATACTCAGTATGATTTACCAATTTAATTCCTACGTATGATTTCTCAATATAAAAAAATTAAACAGTCATAATACCACTGAAATAATCCTTAACTTCTTCTGTATAAGCCTAGAAATCCATGTCTAATTACACGACCCAATTCTAAAAAATCTGAATATGATATTTTCTCTTATACTTTTGTACTTATGTCAAAAATACTTCATTAGGAATGCTCAATATGGAAATTAATTCTCCGAAGAACTTCAGATATTTTCTCAATTTACTCTAAATAGTACGAGAATCTATAAGGTATAAAGTAATTCCACATTATATAGTTGATCAAATAATTATTTGGGTGGGATAAAAAAATATATTGCAGCATGCTAAAATTTCTTGAAAAATTAATAAAACATAATCTAATATTTTAATACATAAAATAAATTTATACGAAAATTCTTATTCAGATAAGAAAGTATATGATAATAAAAAGTGTAAATATGTAAAGATAATCATATATAATGATATTAAATCTATATATAACAGAGAAATACTGATATAAAATTTTCTAATGAAGTGTATTTGCATCCTTGGATAATGAAATAAATTAGCTGGAAGTTATCATTGGATCCCATATTAAAATGCATTCTTATTGAGGTGGAATGGAGTGATACCCTTTAGTAAAACATTATTATCATAATATATGGGTATATCAATCTATATAGTATCTTCCTAATGTTTTTGGGAATAAAAGTTTCCTATATGGTCCAATATAAAAAATCATTATCATGTGTTAGGTTTTTTTTGAAAACAACCAATGATTTAATAGGTAAAAAATATATGAATACAAGTTAATATAGACTATATTCTGGGAACCTAGTCTATATGTAATCTTGAACACATTTAATATTATCAATAACTTTCTTCTATAGGTTTTAAATGAGGATTATAAATAGAATTATTATAAATGATCCCACTATGAATGATCATTTATATTACGATTGAAAAAATAATGGATTTTGTTTCAAGGATTCCTCACTAAATTATCCATTTTAAACCCGAAAAAATTATTATGGATTTATATTGAATTAAAAAAATTATATTTTGTAAGGACCAATAAAAAATAAAAAAATAATCACATTGTGTTTAGACCAAATCCATTATTATTTGTCAAAATTTGAAATTCAATGAACACCAAATCCCTCTTCCATGACCACAAGGTATGAATTTAAGGAATTTTATAAAAACCAATAACAATATAATTCCAACAATAAAACCCCATAAATATTGAACCATTAAATACTAATGAAGGAATAGGTGAAACCTAAAATATTTCACAAAAATTAATCAAAACCTAAAACCTTAAATGGTCATAATAGAAAATTTTAAAATTAATCATTGAAAACCCTAAAACCCTAAAATAAATTTCATCCCAATTAGCATATATAAAATGTCACAACCCGCCCTCGGGGTCCGTGCCGTGACTACCCCAAGCCCGCCTTCCAAAGGCCTGGGGCTGGCGACTAGCACCAAGGCGTAAATCCCGGTAAAAAGGGAAGGTATTGCCTTTGTAAAGTAAACAAACACCACAGAGTAAGAAAGCGGAAAGTAAACACTAAGCAAAAGCAGAGTACAACTGAAAGTGCGGAAAAGTAAATGGGCCAGTATACAAACCCAAACTGAAAGTAAAGTACAACTCGAAAGGGAAAACAGCAACTGAAAGGTAAAAGCCGCTACACCGAGCTGTCCACTGGAAATCCCACCTGAAGGGTGGGTACAGATAGCTCCACTGCACCACGGGTCCCGCCGTCCGCTCCGTGCACGTCCCGCCCAGTGGTCCACCTCCGGGTACCGTCCCGCTCTGCAAGGCTCAGCTAAGGTCAACGCTGTCCGTCGTCTGCAACCAACACAACGTAGTGCGGGCAATGCCCGTGCAGGGGTGAGTATAAGCTACTCATTAGGGACCCTGAGACCCCTGAAGGTCTCTCAAATCCACAAAGGATAAACCACGAAGAAAGGTACAATCACGAAGTAACAACCAACACTGCTTAGGTATATGCCCATACATATACCTAAGTCATCAATTCAAATACGTTCCAACCTCCGAGCCCATGTACAACTCAGTCCACACAGGAAAGTAAATGTATTCCACACAGGAAAGAAAAACGTAATCCAAACAGGATTTCTCAACACAATCCACACAGGAAAGCAACAGGATTCAGCTCACACGGGTATAATTCTTCAAAGGACGATAAAGATGATCTATGATCCATCTAAGTCGTCGGAACCACGAAGGATCGATAGGTAACTAACCCCCGCAAAGACCCACATAGGATCGGGCCCACACAGGACCTGTAGGCGCTGGTTCACACAGGACCACTGAGCGCAAGGACCCACACAGGATCGGACCCACACAGGATCAGGCCCACACAGGACCTGTAGCACTGATCCACGTTGGATCGCGGAGTGCTGTAGTCGTCGTCGTCGAATCCACACAGGATCTCTGTACTGTCGTCATCGCAGTCACAGTAGCAGTAGTAGCAGTAGTAGTCATAGTAACAGTCGCAGCCAGCACTAGGGTTCCCGCACACAGCAAGCTCGTTCGGAGGGTCCGCTCCACGAGCCGAGATACTGATACATCAACTGTCACAAAGTCCAGAGTTGATGTATCCAAATGTTCCGTATCGTCAACAGGAACTCAACGCAACAGACAGCGCGTCGATCGGACGCCCGGTCTGAGAGTTATTGGCATTTTCGTCCCCGTGGCCCGGTTGGTTTTTAAGACAAAACCAACCCGACCGTACTCCACCTGCGTCCAAACCTCGGGCAGAGTATGCCAAAAGATCTGTCTCACTAAGAGGAACACAACAAAGCTGACGGCATGTCAATCGGACGTCCGTAGCTCAAGATATGAGCGTTTCCGCTCCGAAGGCTCGGTTGGTTTCGTGAACGAACCAACTCGGCCGAACTCAAAGTAATCCGAAACCTTGAGTGTGATATACTGAAACGACCATCTCGATCCAAGGATCGTGTTTCCGCAGACGGTTAGTCGATCGGAGGTCCGTGGCCCATGTTATGGCCAGAAGACCGAAAATGATTCGAAACGGGGGGTCTGGGTCCGGGTCGACCCGGCCCGACCCCCCCTGGGTCGGCCAGAACCAGCTCGACCCGAACCAGGTTGACCTGACCCGGGTCCGACCCGGCCCGGCCGACCGGCCGGCGGCGCGGCGGCGCGGGGGCCGCGGCGGCCGGGCGCCGCACGGAGGCTGCACGCGGGGGGGGGGGGGGGGGGGGGCAAAGCCCCCCGCTTGATTTGGTTGGCGGCGCGGCTAAATGCCGCGCCCTTTGCAAAATAAACGCCCCCCACGTGGGGGCCGACTTGAGGAAAAACCGGGGGGCTGCTGCCCCCCCTTCATGGAAACCGCCCCCTCTTTATGAGGGGGGTTTTTAGAGCTGGCCGGGGGATTAATTTCCCCCGATTTATTACCATCCGGCCGGCCAGCTGGCCGGCCGGTTCTCTCCAACGGGGACCGGACAATCCGGTCCCCTCTTCGGCTTCCGACGCCGGCGGCCCGGCCGCCGGTCTCCTCGTCTCGCCGCGGCCCGGAACCGGCCGCGGTGTTCGTCATCCGGCGCGGTGCGACGACATCGCGCCCCTCCGCCGCACGTTTAATTCCCCTTGATGCGGCGCGGCGGCGTCGCGTTCTTGAAGATTCTTCCATGGCGCGCGCGCGACGGCGTCGCGCAAGATAAACATACAATTATCCGCGTGGTGCGACGGAACCACGCCACCTTGCTTCCACCCGCAAGATAAAACAACATGAACGATGGAGGGGGTTCGGCCGTGTCCATGCGGTCCGGCCCCCCTCACGTTAAATAATAACACAACTTAAAATATTCAATTGCCTCACGTTAGACATGCTAGATCCACGATCAAGAATGAAATAATTAAAAAATAAATCAACAACCCCAACCTCAGGTATAGGTTCGAAGATTTGACAACGTCCCGCGGAAGACAACGTCGCGGAGGTCGGGTGTCGCGGTCGTCGTTCGTCAAATTCGATGACGAAGAGGTGCGTCCGATGCGATACGTCATTGGCGAATCTTCGTATGCCGACGGAGGGAGTCCGAGGAGGAAGCGGCGTTCCCTCTCGTTGACACGGAAGACGAAGAAGAGCGGAGCGGCGTTCTTCGTTGGAACTTGAGCGTTCTTCGTCAAGGCTTGAAGATGATGGAGAAGCTCTCAAAATCCTCTCAAGAACAAAGGAAACCAACCCAACAAAATAAAATAAGCTTAATCTTATTTTATTACACAACCCTCCTCTTAGAATTTCAAAGGTTTGAAATTTAAATTAACCCTCTTCAATTAATTAAGCCAAGCCGTCAACATTAATTGAAATGGGTTAAAGGGGAGGTTTTGAGAGAATTTGAGGAGTTGGGTTCGTGTGGGCCCCACCACACTTAATCCTCCCAAGGGATGTTAAGTGGATGTGGGTCCCACTCCCAACTCCCTTTGGTAGGATTTATCAAGATAAAATAAAATTTGTTCTTCACAAATTTTATTTAACTTAATCTAAAAACCCAAAAACTAACTTTCAACCCGCAACAAACGCAACTTCCGAAAAGGTCTCTTTAAGCGAATATCGGCGCTGCGAGTTCATCGGTGCTCTCAGATTTCAATTCCGTGCACTGGATCAAAAGTTAGAAATTCCCACTCATTCGTTCACTGAACGTACCCGAGCCAAACTTCGGAAATTAATTCCGGGCACTCCGGGCCTCTGAATCAGGTTCCGTCAGAAACCGCATTCTTGTAAAATTCTAAAGAAAATTAAGAAAAAATTTCTCTTGAATTTTACTGGTCTTTACATAAAAAATGATAAATGTAATAAAATAACTGAAAAATAATTATAAGGAAAAATATTAAAAATATATATTTAAATTAGTGATTTATAAATTACTTGATTTAATCACAACCCAATATTCCCAACCTAGACTAAAATAAATATAGGAGATAGAAAAAAGATGGGGAGTGGTGAAGAGGGGATGATCTATCATAGGTGATTTTTACAATACACACATGTTTAAACAAATTTGAATGAGTGAAAAATTGCTGATAAGTACATCTCTAAGGGGATCCCTTGTATGCTAGTATAAATGATAAACCAAAATATTTATTAAAAATTTAAACTATGTTGGATTGTGTATATGACCTGAAATAACAACACTAAACATACAATTGAATATTATTATATAAAATAACATTTAAATTGGAATGAATGGATATGACTATTTTATTTATGATATATATATTTATATTCTATTCAATATAAATTTATTGTTAAGAACTTTTTAAATAATCACTCATCTAATGATGAACGAATTGTATTCTTCAAAAACCATGTGTTTTTGAATAATAATTTCTATAAGTAATGCAAGTTTATAATTTAATTAATATATACTAATTTAATTAATATAAAATTATAAAAAAGATTCATTTTTTTAACATTATATCAATATTTCATTAGGGTTATATTGGTAGATATTTTATAAACAGATAGCCCTTTTAGTGGATGTTGAATAATACTGATTTTCGGAAAACATTCATGTATTTTTATTAATTAATTAACTATAATTTTTTATTGTATTTTTTATATTTTATTAAGGTTACCTATAATCATATTGAATTCTACCAATTTATTTATTTCATTTGAATAGTCAATTTTCACAATTGTTTTACAATTATAAGTTTTACTTTAAAATGAATTTTTATTAAAACTATTCTTATGTAAATGATATTTTCTCATTTTACATGACTAAAATAACCCCTAATTATGACTGACTTATAGGAAATGTATGGATTATATATATATTTATATTAATTAAATAAAATTAATGATTATTATTTGTCATAGAGATAATGTGAATTCAAATTTTTTATAAAAAATACATATTCTACAAAATTGTTATTCAAGCATGCTTCACAACCTTAATTAAACATTAATTTTTATAAAACATAATAAAATATATTTTAAAAAATAATCGTCATTTTTAAAAAAAATAAAAATGTTCTTATAGTTATATTTTATTTTTTAATGAAGAATAATTTATCAATGAATAGCGAAAAGTGTTTTTAATAGCTTATTTATTTAATCAATTTAAATTGATAAATTGATTATTAAAACCTAATAAAATAAAAAATAGTTAAATTTCATAACAATTAATAAAATGTATTTCATTCAAATAAATTTCATTTTTATTATTTTTTTCAATGTTATATATACATATAAACACTTTGTCATTAGGAAATCATTTTTTATTTAATTTTAGGTTTAATTATAAATTATATTTTCCCTTTTTTGTGAAATTTATTTTTCCAAATAAGTTAAAATATTTTAGTAAGAAAAATTAATATATATTTTTTTTCTATTTAATTTATAGTCACATGGAATAGTAAAAACATTGAAAATTAATTATCATTATTAAGATAAAAAGGATTACTCAGGGTTAAACCAAAGGATAATGGTATGTTTTCCAACTAAACCAATACAACTTATATTTCCTAGAAATATTTTTACATCACCATATAAAATCTTTGAATATATGTCTATTAGATGTTTTAATTTATAATCAATTTATCAATATTTATTATTTTATGATGTTTCAATGTGGGTTCCCCAAACTTCTAAAAGAAAAAAACTCTAATATCCTCTCCATATATGATGATAATTATAGTTTATAAATTAATTTAAAAATTAACTTCTTTACATTAATTACCATTTTTTGAGGCCTTGATTTTATTAGATAACCCTTCAATGACTAATTTTGGTGTATACCTATGGAGGTTTTCTGAAGAAGTCGTATCATTATTCATTGTGTACTTATTATTTCATCTTCCACCTATGAGAAATATTATTAAAATATGATTATATAATAACATTAATATCAACTATATAACGATATTTTAATATGATATAATCATAACTTTCATCCATCTCCACTTCCATAAATTGGGAAATAAAACCATCGTCCTTGTGTAAGATAGATTACCCCACACTAACTGATGTAATTATTTTTTCATAATCTACTATTACATATTTTTAATGATTTATTTGATGGGTATATATATAATTCTCCTGAAATATTAATCATTATTAGAATATAAAATATTATTTTCCTTTATGCATTTATAGTCAATGAAAAAAGATAATGTTGTTCAGGCGTACGTGTTGACTACCAATGCCACCAAGTAATATGATTCATTCTAATTAACAAAATGAAATAGATTATATAAATATATAATAGTATTTTTAAAAAATAATATTATATATATATATATGATATTATTAATATTCTTGAAGGATAAAAAAATTACTTACCTTATTTCTATAATGATCATTGGAAAATTTAAATGTTACTCAATCGTATATGTGAAATATTTTCTCATTGATATTAATATATGTCATTATTCATAACCATATCAAATTCATTTTTAGTAGTCAGACATAAGTATTAAAAATATAATTAATTTTCTTTTATAATAATCGAGATGATGGATCATTTACCTATTTTACTACCGCCAGACAACTGAATTCATTTTAGACATATGAAAAAATTAATCAAAATGGATTACATGTATTTAATAAAATAACCTAAGAAATATAAAATGTAAAATTAAAAAATGAATAATAATCTATAAAAACAATCTTAACCAATAAAATAGTTAACATTTATTAATTATTAATAATGTAATGTTTTCATGTTACATATTTAATGTGAGGTAAAGAGTTTCTTAACTGAATATATAGCTCATTTTGTTATATATATACTTTTTTATTTATTTCAAGACAAAATTATGAGTTTGATTAATTATTAATATATTATTCTATATTTAAACATATATTTTTCTAGGTTTACACTTTATATACATAATCAATTCACTGATTAATTATCACTTTAACATTATGACCATTGTAATGGATTTGATCTCAATTTCCCTTCATTGACATGTATTTAGATGGTATGCAGCAAATAAATTTTATATGGTGTATATTCACATCTATTTTACATATTTTCTGAGGAATAATTCATAATTCATGGGATTTTACATTCCAATTCATTTTATATCATCAAATGTTATTTTATTCGAATTCTTCCAATATAGTAGAGGGTTTATGTCAGAATTTAATTTATTATCATTATTTTTTATATTCAAAAATACTTTGGGGGAAATAAAATATAATTATTTTCATATTCCAAAATTATATCATTATCCACTAGTAAAGAATTCAGTTTATATATTTAGTTTCCATTTCCTCCCTTATTAAATAATGAAACATCAGAAAAGATTTTTATATGTAATACTAATCTTGTGTTCTCTATAGGATATGGAATCCTTCTATTACATGTCTATATATTCATTAAAAATTTATATAATTGGATTAAAATTACATAATAACTTATTAAATCCATTTGTACACATTTTGGTTTTTTTAATTGTTTAAAATGTATATAAATATGATTTTCCAAAGAGGGTAATTTTATAAAAATAAATCAAAAGATTCAATTAATTTTTTAGAATTAATTACATATATAAAATAATTTTTTATCCTTATTTATTAGTTAAAGGATTCTAACATTACAATTTTCAATTTATTTTTGACATAATTATTTTGGTAATATCATGGAATATTATAGATTTTAATAAATATGTTTCATAGGGATATATGTATATTGAAAAAGAAATATTCTATTTAATATGTTGAAAAATATTTTATTAATGAAGGAAAACTTTTGTGAAATATATTTGGTTAAAATCTATGAATATTTCTATTAAACACATACATAACTCATTCTCTCATAATTTTATGGGGAAATACATGTCAAGCCTATATTTATCAAATTATTTCACTATGATATTTCTTTTGGTTATGATGTGATATAATATTATGATACCAAATTTATATCAATGGGTAATCTATATGATTATTCTATGGACCAAATTTCCATTTTTTGTCACACATAATCATGAACATGTTTTTATGGGTTTTCATAAATAGCACACCTACACATTGGGTGTTCATTTTGTCTCATGAGATGTTATGTATGGGATTAGTAAAGAAACCTAATAAATTATGCGACTTTCAATACATTGTAATATTTTCTTAAAATTTATCATTGACAACTTTTTATGTGGATTCATATATTTCTCACCAAATTATTATATTTATATATTAATTTTTACCATGTTCATGAAGGTTATTATTCAATGTATTTACTCATGAGCCATTATTTTACGAGGAAATATTATATCATTGATTAAAATGTTGTATTTAATTATAATTTTATCCCCTTATAACGGTTTATAGCTCATCTCATTCATTAAATTATTTCAAAATGTTGTCATAAGATGTATTATGATATAAAATTGATTTAATAACTTATTATAATTAAATAAATAAGGATTTTATTGTTTAGTTTCACTTAAATGTATTATGAAATTATTCTCTAATATTCATATAGCATTATGATCATTGGGTTGTACTAGTTTTAAATTTATGTATAAATTAATTCCATAATAGGTTTAAAAGTATTGGGATTTTATAGTTAGTTTTAGAGAAAGTTCTAGTGATTTTTGGGGATCATGATTAGAGAAAATTAGCGAGTACCCTCTATTTAACTCTATATAAAGGATTTTTAATAAAATTGATAAAGTGTAGAGTGAGTGGTTATAAAATAAATGTATCGATATATATATATTACATGCATATGTGGGTATCAAATAGTTTTTCCATGGGGTAATAAATTTAAACATGTACATTTGGCTTTGAATCGATAATCAATTGGTTGATATTGAATTTTATTATCTCAAACTAGATATGAAACACTCTATGTATACACTATGGAAACTCAAAATCACTTTATAATCCATCATGAATGATTGGAATATATGATAACCATGTATGACATAATTTTAAACTATATATTCAAATATTTAACAAAATATTTACCAATTTAGAAATCATATAAATTATTTATTGTAATTATGATTATTTTTTATCCACCAATATATTTATGTTTTAGATAATTGATATAAACATGAGGAATGATGTAAACTATAAATGTGTAAAAATATGTGGTGATTCTGGGAAAAAATTTGAGGATGACTAATGTAAAATATATTTGGACTATGTTTAATCAGTTATAATGATATTTTATTAGAAACATGTACCTTATTCAAATATTTGACTCACTAACTAGAGAAGATGAATTATAGTAGGATCTCTCGTTTCAAATATCATAGATGAAATAATGGTAGATATCATTCACATCATATATAGTTGAAGAGGCAAATAGGGTAGGTCAATAAAGAGTAGGAAAATATTTTATATGATGAAAAGAAGGTCATAGAGAAACAAACACCCAAGTAAAAATATTAATTTAAATGGATATAAATAAATTTCATCGACGAGATACATTTACCGTTATTTTTATTTATTGTGGTGACCTTCAGAATTATTAGATCCAATTCCATATTTGAACTATTCAATCCTAGATCAAGAAAGAGACTATGTTATAAAAACAATGAGGTGGAATTATTTACATATATAGATTCAGTAATTATTTTGATGAATTATTTTTATTAATGGTGTTTTTATTATAAAAATTGTGAAATATTGGAGTTTTACGTCAATATTTTGAATCATATATGATTCAATATGGAGTTATGGTCATTAAGCTAATTTAGATGAATGTATTTCATATATTATTAGGAAATATAAATGTTTAAATGAATATTTTAGAGTGATTGATTTTATTTGAGGATATATTTTATATTTATCATGGATGAATTTTTGATAAATTAATTAAAAATTATTGATTTTGAACATTAAAAATGAATATTTTGAAGATAATTAAATTTATTTTTTCATAAAATCATTTAAGTTGTTCTTTGGGTCTAATTATTAATGATTTAGAGATTAATGATTTACTTCATTTTGTAATAGTTTATTAATTTTTTTAATAATGAAACCATATTCTAATCAACATATATTTGTTAATTCACAATGTTAAGGGGAATACAATTTTATCCTTTAGTAATTTTTTGTTATCTATTTGATGTTTTTTCATGGTAGAAAATATTCATCTTTAAAACTCTTCTTTTAGAGAAATATATGAGACGGTGGTAGAAATTGATTAGATGATCATGTTTTACTCCTCATGTAATTATATAATCCTTATGTTCTCATCCATTATGGTAATTAATAATATATCTCAAGGAAAAACAACTTGAGATGAAAATTTTATCCAATTACATTCATTTATAATGAATCGATTGTATTTTTCAAACCTCAGGTGTTTATAGTTTCATTGTAATTAATATTCTAATAATGATTCATTTTTTTATGATTAGTGTCATTTATTACTCTCTCCATTTATTTATGTTCTACACTTTTAATTCATGTATATATATTCTCATCCCACTAATGTTTTACTCCATGAAAATCTAGTTATGTGTTTTTCCTGATAAACGTATTACTTTCAATTATCTCTTATCATGTAGATGATTTCCTAACCATTATTATAATATGGGATCCTATTAAACGTATTTTAAACATATAATCTATTTATTACTATTATTAGGATCAAATTGAGTGGATAAAATTTATTTAAGGGTGTTAGAATGGCAGACCTAAAGATTTATTTAAATATAAACTATGTTTGATTATGTTTATTATACACAACACTAATTCAAAGTGAACAATGAAATAATATTATAAACAATAACTACAAAATTTTCTAATATGAATAATAGGATCTAAATTTATGAAATATTAATAACGGTGATACTTAATATAAATGTGTCGATAAATTACTAGGATATCATAAAAAATATTTATTTTAAGATGTTATATTATTGAAAAAATATGTTCTATTTAAAAATCATTTTTATATCTTCTGTAAAAAGATAATATAATTATTTTATACAATTTTTAGTAATTTTATTTTTGTAAATAATAAACCATTTTTGGAAAAAACATATAAAAATTAAATTATGGTGAAATTTCAAGATTTTCTCTAAATAGAATTTTGTTTTAGTTAATAGTGACAAAATATTGATTTGGAAAAAATGATCATTTATTATCATTAATTAATGTAATTTTGTAATGTCCCCAACCTAATTCTCTATCAAGTGATAAAACTTGTTATCTATGTGGCCTCATGTGGACCTCCCCACGTACTATAAGATATCGACTAGATGTGAGGGTGTAATGAATAAAGTAGAGGGATTATTTCTTATGGCATATAGTTTGAATAGAATCAAAAAATAGTATTACTATTACATAAATAATATCAAAACATGAATAAATTAATAGGCAACCAATGATTTAATTTTAAAAATGAAAAAAATATAATAATGTAATGACATGATGAATGTAACTAAAACAATTTATGATATGCATGCAAATAAAAGACTAAGAAGAGTAAAATAATGATTCGAAAGACCCTAGTCTCGATCACCATTTTTGTCATATCTATGAGATAAAACGCATCCCAAAACCTATTATATCATGATTAGGTACTGTTTCCGACGCTTTCGCCGGGGCGCGCGCGCATCCGTCCGCGGGGGAGGGGGACGCGCGGCTTTGTTGCCCCGCATTCCCGCTTTCCAAAGGCGGGCGACATTCGTTCCTTATTCAGGGACGTCTGCTCCTTGATCGAAACGGGATGATGGGATGGCGGTTCTTCCTCTTGTGGATTCCGCCTCAGAACTCGTCACCTAGTCCGGGTCTCCCTTATAGATTTAATACGTAGTTCGTGAAACTCTTCCTAGTGTCATGTTTCCATGGACGCCGGTTAATTACACTGCTTCTGTCGGGACATTCCAAAGGGTCCGGTCAGGGCAGCAACCTTTGGTCAGGGGAGTAATCACGTTTGAGGCATCAGTAGCGTGTCTGGATGCTGGGGTACCTGGCATGTCTGTCTGTTATCCTCGATCACAAGGCTTCTCGAGGGCGTGGAAGCCCGAGGCATCCCACATCGAGCGCAGGGAATTACATGTCATAGACACGTATCTGAGGTTTTCCTCAGCTTCCCATGTTCCACACAGGGTATGTTGCAAGATTAACGTCCAGCAGAGACGGTTACACCAAGGGCGTTCCATCTGAGGTTTTCCTCAGGCATCTCATGTTTATCACGAGGTAGGCCGCGAGTTTAACGTCTTGCGGAGACGGTTGAGAATGAAATGGGACCATCGCAGGGGGGGCGACAGCGAAGTTGGGCTTGAGCCTCTGGGAGGATTCCTACGTACCATGCCTTGACATGGATCAAAGTCCTCGTAGTTCAAATGATACAGTTTAACGTCATGCGGGACGATAATGAACCCTGACGTGAATGAACGACGGGTGGTGGGTGTCGGTGAGCCGACGTAAGCGAGGGACCTTGATCCACTATTGATGGGCTTGCACCTCGTGGAGGCTTCCTACGTACCATGCCTTGACATGGATCAAAGACCTCGTAGTTCAAATGGGGCTGGGTCACAATGGATTACCACTGGACCAGGATGTAGTTTAACGTCATACTGGACGTAGGTAGAACACGACGTGAATTGGGTGACGGGTGGGCTTGAACCTCGTGGAGGCTTCCTACGTACCATGCCTTGACCTGGATCAAAGACCTCGTAGTTCAGGTGAAAGTAGACCTTGGTCCACTGATGGTGGGCTTGAACCTCGTGGAGGCTTCCTACGTACCATGCCTTGACATGGATCAAAGACCTCGTAGTTCACGTGGGTTGGTCGCAATGGCTTACCACTAGACCAGAATGGGACCCGACGTGAATGAGCGACGGGTGGGCTTGAACCTCGTGGAGGCTTCCTACGTACCATGCCTTGACATGGATCAAAGACCTCGTAGTTCAGATGGGTTGGTCGCAATGGCTTACCACTGGACCGGAATGGGACCCGACGTGAATGAGCGACGGGTGGGCTTGAACCTCGTGGAGGCTTCCTACGTACCATGCCTTGACATGGATCAAAGACCTCGTAGTTCAGATGGGTTGGTCGCAATGGCTTACCACTGGACCGGAATTGCAGTTTAACGTCGTGCTGGACGTGGGTGAAACCCGACGTGAAAGACGGGCGGGCTTGAACCTCGTAAAGGCTTCCTACGTACCATGCCTTGACATGGATCAAAGACCTCGTAGTTCAGAGGGGTTGGTTGCAATGGCTTACCACTAGACCAGAATGGGACCCGACGTCACTGAGCGACGGGTGGGCTTGAACCTCGTGGAGGCTTCCTACGTACCATGCCTTGACATGGATCAAAGACCTCGTAGTTCAGATGGGTTGGTCGCAATAGCTTACCACTGGACCGGAATTGCAGTTTAACGTCGTGCTGGACGTGGGTGAAACCCGACGTGAAAGACGGGCGGGCTTGAACCTCGTAGAGGCTTCCTACGTACCATGCCTTGACATGGATCAAAGACCTCGTAGTTCAGAGGGGGTTTGTCAGGGTCGGTGCTCACTCTAAGCCCACGTGAGTCATGCTCGGTGTGAGAAACAAGAGATTGCATGGACCTGACGATCACGTCGCGAAGGGTGCGTCCGTGAGAAGCAAAGAGGGGCTTACGCGTTGGGCGGCCCATGGTGTTGGGACTTACTCCAGGATGGAGTCCCAGAGGGGGGTGCCTCGTTCCCTATCACGTCCTCCACTGACCTTGGTAGTGGGGAATGTACCGAGATGCACGGGTGCAATCATCCGTACCAAAGGTTAGGGGCTTACGCTCTGAGGCGACCCTTCCCCTGCGAACATACACCACTCCGACAAGGAGGATCTCATTCCATGTGCGGAAGAGTTCCATTCCCGTGGAGACGAGTGGTGTAAAAAATGTTCGAGTTGGGGGGACACTTAGTGAGGGAGACGAGGTTGGGCCACAGTTTAACGTCATGTGTTGAGGACGTGGTGCTTGGCAGTTTAACGTCCTGCAGCTCGGACGAGGTGGGTTCACTCCACACCCCTAGGGCATACATAACCGGTACCCTCTGGTCCTTGGGGAAGGGAAGGTACCGGTAAGGCCATGGTAAAGGGGGGTCGAGGGAGGAACCATCGAGGGGTCCACGTTAGCGTGGCTATGCGAAGAAGCAATAGCCGTTAGCGTGCCAATGCGAAGAAGCATTGGGCGAAGCAACGCTACGGGAGGTGTTGTCCATGGGACTTTGAAATCACATCGTGCAAACCTGGAGGGTCGCACAGAAAGAGGAATCACTAAGCAGAGGGGTGTGCTTTGCGAAGTGGGGTGCCTTGGCCTTAGCATGGGGCATAGGTGGGAGTGGGAGGTGCTTCGCGGAGTGGAACAGTGTTCGCGGAGCACTGCCTCACGAAGAAGGAGTGGTTCACGAAGCAGGGTCCTGCCAAGCAATGTGCTTCGCGATGCATAGTTATCCTGCCTTGGCATAGGGATTACTAGCATGGGTTGGGTGTTTCGCGAAGCACGAGTGCTCCGGGGCTGCCCGGGTTCCCTTGGGAATCCCCTTCCTCTGCGAACACCCTTGAGCTTCGCGAAGGGCATCCCTCTCAGAAGAGGGGCTCAAAACGAAACAAATCAGAGTCGTCTCGCGAAGTAGAAATACATCGCGGAGCTCATGATTCCCGGGGCAAAGCGTGCTTCGCGATTCGGGAGAGGAGAAGCCGAAGGGTCGGATTTTCGGTCCTCGGGACTCAGGGGGAGTCGAGTATTTATAGGGAAGGCGCGCCGCGATGCAGGACTCGCAAGCCGCCTTCGAAGTTTCGCGGCGGCTCGCGAACGTCAAACGGGTTCGCGGAGGATTACCGCCTCCGGAGCTTCGCGGCGGCTCGCGAACGTCAAACCGGTTCGCGGAGGATTACCGCCTCCGGAGCTTCGCGGCGGCTCGCGAACGTCAAACCGATTCGCGGAGGATTACCGCCTCCGGCGCTTCGCGAGGCTGCCAGGGTTGGGACGCTTCGCGGCGGGGCTCCGCGGCCGGGCTTCGCGGCTGAGCTTCGCGAGGCAGGGCGCTGGCTGTCTTTTTCGTTCCTTCTTTTCGGGCCATATTTTTGGCGCCAACAAATGCCCCCCCTCAGACTTGGAGCCGCGGAGGGTGAAGGGTCTAAGTCTGAGGGACAATCACCAAAAACTGTCGGTGGTTCGCGATGTAGCATCGCGAAGGAGGCCCGCGATGCTCGCCGGGGCCGCAGATCCGGACGCGCCGCGATGCTTCGCGCGGATAAGGCGCGCCGCGATGCTCCGGGGTCGTCGCCTATAAATAGGGGGTCCGCCCTCTTTTGTCTTTACGTGCCTTCCTTGTCTTTTTTTGCGCTCTCGATTTCGCGAAGCTCCGCGTACTCCG
This sequence comes from Viscum album, assembly GCA_963277665.1. Lineage (NCBI taxonomy): Eukaryota > Viridiplantae > Streptophyta > Magnoliopsida > Santalales > Viscaceae > Viscum > Viscum album. Next base: position 297,385,953 of record OY728141.1, on the reverse strand, counting down.
CGACTGCCCTCCGCGAATCGAGCTTCGCGGCGAACCGCGGGTCTCTTACTCCGCGTCCGCGTCAAGAGAACCTTTGCGTGCCAGCCTTGGCCGGACTTCGCGGTTTTGATCTTGCGACCGTCCTTCGCGATCCTTCTTCGCGATCCGTCTTCGCGATCAAGCTTCACGATCGAGCTTCGCGACCCATCCGGAAGAATCCTTTTCTGAGGGCCAGAGTCAAAATGGCCCATCAAGAAGCTGTGCGGGAAGTGCTTGCAGATGCTGCTCGCCGGGATGAGATGGCCAACCGTCCTGGCTTGGGGGAAATGGTTCGGAGCCACTCGGACCACACTTCCTTGACAGACCTACTGTCGGAAGGTCAGAGGGATTACCCGCAGTGCAAGAAACTGCCGTTGTACGACTTCGGACTGAGGGATGACGTCTTCATCCCTGAGGCGAGAAGGGATGAACCAGCTTGCTGGTTCAGGAGCACGCCATGCCAGCACCAATGGTTCAGGGCGGCCGATGGTCATGCACGGGAGGATTTCACACCCGTTACCGCTGATTGCCTCTACAATCATGTAAATGACATTGACGGGAGGCCACTGCAACCGGAGTCGTCCCCTCCTCTCTACCGTACTATGCTGAAGGCGGCTCTGCAGGATCCGAAGAAGGGATGGTCCGATGAGTGGGACCTGCGCCAGGGTGGCAATTTCACCGACGACTGGGCCTGGGTCTACTGGGTAGGCGCCTCGTGCGAGGAGTTCGAGGCCGAGCTGAGGAGAGTGGGATTGTATGAGGCAGCATGGGCCTCCCAGTTCCACATTTACCAACCCAAGCAGCTGATGCCGGAACTGTTGAGTAGATGGTCGTCCCGAACCAACACCTCCCACCTGCATCATGGGGAGGTGGGCATCAGCCTGTGGGATTTCCACCAGATTTCCGGGGTCCCGATCTTGGGGGCCATGTATGACGAATTCCTCCCCGTTGTCAGCGTGTGGGGAGATGCTGAGCAAATGCCACGGCTGGCGTCAGCGCTGATGGCGCTTGTCCCTGGAGAGGACAAGGAGGCCGTGAGGGACGTCCACTTCAAGAGGTGGTTCAAGTGTTTCCTGAACTTTCCAGAGAATCGAGAGTTCCCTCCAAGGCCTCGAACTTGCCCGAGGGCAGCCCAGCGGGGTAAGGGGCACTCGTATTGGCGGGTTTTGGAGGACAGCCAATGGAAGACTTGGGGTTTCAGCGTCAGCACCGAACAACAGCCAATATTTAGGCTGGAGGCGTTCATCGCGGCTCTCATATGTGGGTGGATCCTACCAGTGAGAGATACAAGCATGGGGGTACGGCCCAACTCGTTCATCATGGCATCGATGTTGGCCATGGGGCAGCAGATCAACCTGGGGATCCCGATGCTCGCCAAGCTATACAGAATGATGTGGCGTATTAGCGAGGGCAAGAAGCCGCCAAGAATATGTGGGCCCTTCCACCTCCTGTATGGGTGGATCGCGGCGCATATCAGGGGGATTTACGAGTATCCAAACCCCATTTCGCCGCCGGGATCAGACTTTCTCCCTTCCATTCTGAACGCAGTTGGGAGCTTCCCATTCAAACTGGCCGTTCCGATGGTGCTGAATAGGGTGTGGAGGGCGGACGAGTTCAACTTTCATCCATTTCCACTGCCGACGGGGAGGCTTACTGATGATGGACGGGGAACGGAAGAGCATCGGGATTACCTCCTGGCCTTCCGAGGTGGAGTTTTGGTGGCTCGGATAGATCGTGAGCCGATCTGTGAACCGTACACCCCACACCGTTTCGCGAGGCAGTTTCGGTGCCTCCAGCGGCTGACCCCGCAGATATACTGGGAGGTGCGTCACGAGGAGCACCCGTGTGTGATGAGGCAGCTGTGGCTCATGTTCACACGTGAGGATGGAAAGATGCAGATCACATTGCCTCCATCCACCGCCGCCTTCGGCTTAGTGAAGGAGTACGCCATCAGCTAGGAGGCCGCTTATCCCGGGGAAATGCTGAAGCAGCCAACGATCCGGGTTGGTGACGGTGGGCCTCCTTTATCTCGAGGTCGGGGTCGGAGGGTAGCTAGGGCCGCCCGCGGCAGCGGGGCTGCCATGGCAGAGAGACCCGCACCGGCTGAGGGTATGGCAGCAGCGGCGGATCCGGTGGTTCCGGGAGAGCAGGGTCATCCGGAGGGGTGGCCACCGAGGGGATTCCGTCGGATATCCGCTCAGGCTCCGAGGAAGCGGCTGCGTCACATTGACATGGCAGAAGATGCTGTCTTTCCGGAAGCTTGGGACGTCTGGGACGTCAACTGGCAATTCCTCAGCCCATCTAAGATGTGGGTCCACCTGAATCGCCTTGGGATGAGACTGCCGGGCATAGGCCCAGTCCGAGCTGGATTCATGGTGTCTCCGGCGGAGGCGGAGCAATACTTGAACGAGCTGGAGGATTACATCCACTCCAGTGGTGTCCCTCGCCCAATGACAGACCGGGTGAGGGTATTGTTGAATCAGACGGTTCCTCCACAGCTATCGGTTGCCGATCTGAGGGAGCGCTTCCCCTTGCCGGAGGAATCAGGGGATTCTTCTCGGGAGGATGAGGCTGGAGGGGGGGACCCGCTGGAGGAGGGCGAGGTCGGAGACCGAAGATCAGAATCCGACGACTTCGCAGAGGCTCTCGAGGTAACATTCCGAACTTCTCTTCTTACGATCTGTTCTTGAATCCCTACGGACTTCTCACCAATGTTTGGGTCATGCAGGAGGAACTTATTCGTAGGCCTCATTCTCGCTCCTTGGCGGGTGACGATGCGGGACCTTCAGAACCCGCGCCTATGGCTGCGTTCAGTTCTGCGTCTAGTGGGACCAGGGGGTCTGAGGTGGCTCCTCTGAAATCTCCAGATCTTCCAACAGTATACGGGGGGCCCCGTCTCGGAGTCCCGTCAGTACCGGCCCAGGAGCAGCGCTCAGAAGTCAATCTTCGTAAGTCTCCTCCACCAGTCTCTTCGTTGCCACACGTGGGCCATGTCGACTAACGTTTATGTCTCTTTCTGTCATACAGTTCTCCGACTGGCGTGGGCTGCTGCAGCGAGGCTGGTTGGGATGTGTGGCGGCGTCCCTCCCAGGGGCATGCCGGTGATGGTGACGATAGTCCCTTCACCTCCTCCAGCTGCGGTGCACACCATCACTGGCGGGACCACCAGCAGGGTCATACCTGAAGTCATCGAGGTGGACTCCGAGGAAGAGGATCAACCGGTCAGTCCCAGTCCTGTCGTGCCTGTGCCGGCGTCAGGTGTCCTACCAGACTCAACACCAGATGCAGATCCCGCTGAGGAATTCCTGCAGGCATATCCTGTGTACGAGCCTGCCGACCGCGCGGATTGGGACGAAACGGCCTCTGATGAGGAAGACAGCAGCAAAGTCTGTCGCCGGTCGTGGAAGCTGATCACGCGCTTTATCAGGGACACTCCCCAAGCGCAATGGCTGGCCGAAATGGATAGGCTCCGCTCGCGGTTGCGCGAACTGTGTGCCGGGGGAGTGGATGCCCAACGCCATCACGCACTCATCCGAGACCTCATGGCTGAGAAGATCCGGGAGCATGATCGTGGGCTGAGCGTGGGATGTCAGCGGAGGAAGGCGACCAGCATCAGGAAGCTCCAGGAGGCTGAAGGCGAGGTCCAACAGATGCAGATCTAGGCCAACGAGCTTTCGGCCACTCTCGATGCACAGTCTGAGCTGGTCTTACGATTGAAGGCCCAGCTGGCAGAGGCTGAGGAGCATATAGAGCAGACCTCTGGAAGGATGGCTGTCGTCCAGGCTGAGGTGGAAAGGGCCCGGGCCAGGGTTGACGGATTACGCCCCGCCGCTGCTGAAGAGGAGCGGGAGTTAAATCAGCGGCAACAGGCTCTGGACGTCGCAAGTCAACGGGTGGCGGAGCTGCAACGCTCTTTTGACGGAGTCAACCCGTCCATGGGGGAACTCAACCCCCGAGTATTGTAGAGAACTCGAATGAAGCTTTTATTAACACTTTTGTGCTCCAACTCTTTCTTTCTCCTTTGTTTTAAGTTCCGTAGTACGCACGATTTCCACTGTTGAATTGCCTTGTTGCATCCCTGCAATGTTTGCGGGACGTTTGACGGCAATTCCCTCAAACCAGTCCAGATTCCCGAAAGATGGGGAAGGCTTGATCGGAGGAGGAACTTCCAGGATAGCCGAATTATCGTTTCTCCAACGTGCTCTTATGCACGATCGGGGCAACGCCAGGGGTGCTGAAACCGGTTCAAAATGGGAAGTGTGAATCACGATGCCCAAGATCGGAACACTGTGGGGATGGCGTGACAATAAAGGACAACCGCTAACCGTGGCGGACAAACGGTATCCTTACTGCGTTATCCTGAAATGGGGACAACTAATGAGCATCGACCGCTGACCATATTCGCAATGCAGGATTTTATCAATTTGTTGTCGATCAATCTTTCAGGGCGTTGGCCCAGGACAATTGGTGGACCATAGGTCAGACATCCATTCCGTTAGGGGGTCCTTCCAGACATGACCAGTCTTCCGGAACGTTGGCCCAGGACGGTAGGTGAGCCGATGCGGCACAAGACCAGGCCGTTAGGGGGTTCCATCAGACATGAAAGAGGACGAGAGTCCGAATAAGGGACACGCAAAGCGTGGAACATGGAGTGGTGGTTTGTTCAAACAGAATCCAACACCTCGGTAGTTGCACCACTGTGGAGGGAGTACGCCAGATGGGCGCATCGACCTGATCACGGATCATTCCTTTTTGGGACAGGGCCTCTCTGGCGAGGGGATCTATCGTTTCCCAATGGGATCTTGGGGCATCCTGAACTTGTTCAGGGTAAAATTGTAGCTACATAGTTCTCCCCGGGGGGTCAGGCCAGAGGGCTGGAAATGGGGAGGAACATGATTTTGTGATTCCTGGGGCTGAACCCTAGGCGAAATGCCTAGGCGTCTCTACGTATCCCACGTGATAATGGGAATCAAGCCGCACGTAGTTCTGGAAGCGCAGTTTAACGTCGTACTGGACGAGGAGCAGCCTAACCGTGTTGGTACACATCCAGCCAAAACTACTAAGCCCACGTGAGTCGTGCTCGGTGTGGGAAACAAGTAGTAGTGGTGGGAATTTCCCGACACAGAGAGGGGAAGGTTGGGGCAAAGGGATGCTCGGTGACTACTGGCCCAATGACACTAACACGATCATTCAGCGCACCTAGATGCGCGAAGAGAAAGAGCCGAGTATGGTGGAGTTCCACTTGAACATGAGGGAGTGGAAATGTGTGAATCATGACGCTCGAGATTCGGATGACGATGGTGGCGGGTGGCGATGGAGGACTACTGCTGACCATATTCGCAACACATTATCCTATCGCGTTAGCCTGAAATGGGGACAAACAAATGAGGGTCGACCGTTGACCATGCTCGAAACACGGGACCGTGTCACAAATGTTGTCATAATCCGCAGGGACGTTGGCCCAAAACGATTGTAGGGCCCTTAGGTCCAGCATTCATGGAGAGCCCTTAAGCTTAGTATCCACTTCGTCTGAGGGTACTTTTGGATGTGGAAGAGGATGAGGATCCAAATAGTGAGCTCACGAAGCTTGGTCATGGGATGAGGGGAATGTCCCTGTGAAAATCCCATGCTTCGGGCTTTTTGTCAAAACACATCTGAATATGTCAACGAAACGTATTAGAGAGAGGGAGAAGATTCCTTTCCCTTGGGGAGATCTTAGTTTAGGGTCATAGAACTCGGACCATGGATTCCAAAAAAAGGGATCAGGGGACGCATGACATCACAGCCTGACGTGAATGAGCTCGAGTCGAGGGACCGAACACCAGGGTTAGGCTGGGCCCGCGGGGAAGTACCCGGGCGCTCCTACGTATCTCATGAGGATGAGAATCAAGCCATACGTAGTTCTGGAAGGTGGCAGGGTAAGGTACCAGTGCCAGGGGAAAGGGGAAGTGCGGACGTGGCCCTTGCACTAAAAGAAGCGGAATTTGATGTATCTTGTTTGTTCTTTGAGGTGAATGGTTTGTTGTTGTTTTTTTTGTGAAGCGACAGGCCTAGAACTGTAGGTCGTGATGTCGCCACAAGAATCAAGCCGTGATGGGCGTTGACAAATGGAATGGCGCGTGGCCAGTACCCAACGTGATGTCCTCTACAGCGAGGTCACCACAATGCGGTGCCGTTTTTCGTCGTGCGGCCAGGATGATAATGTCACAGTTTAGGGTCGTATGATAGGACCAAGCATGCATTTTATCTTCATGCAGCGCAGACGTAGCAGAGACGATGCTAAGCGGGAAATGTGCGCAGTGTTATAAAACACAATTGACGGAGACATGATCCCACATCAGATTGTACGCCATTTGGAGGGGGAAACCTTAGGCCAAGGGGCCTATACAGAGGTGAAACAGGGAGAGAGACTGGCTTCCTGAATGGGTTGTACCCGGAGACAGGGCGTCTGGGCGGTCCTACGTATCCCATGAGGATGGGAATCAAGTTAAACGTAGTCCCGAATGGATCTTAGTTTATGGTCTTAGAGCTCGGACCAGGGGAGCCCAAAAGGGCCCCAGATTGCAGCTTTGTCCCCCTAGCATGCAAAGGTGCACTGAGGGACAGCGCCAAAAGTGTCGAGATTCCACCCGGACATGATGGGGTGGAAAATGATGTGAACCATGCAACCAACATTCAAGGACTGAAGGGGCTGGCATGACGACAGGGGATTACTGCTGACCATGTTCGCAACACAGCATCCTGTCGTGCAAACCTGGAGGGTCGCACGGAAAGAGGAATCGCTAAGCAGAGGGGTGTGCTTTGCGAAGTGGGGTGCCTTGGCCTTAGCATGGGGCATAGGTGGGAGTGGGAGGTGCTTCGCGAAGTGGAACAGTGTTCGCGGAGCACTGCCTCGCGAAGGAGTGGTTCGCGAAGCAGGGTCCTGCCAAGCAATGTGCTTCGCGATGCATAGTTATCCTGCCTTGGAATAGGGATTACTAGCATGGGTTGGGTGTTTCGCGAAGCACGAGTGCTCCGCAGCTTCCCGGGTTCCCTGGGGAATCCCCTTCCTCTGCGAACGCCCTTGAGCTTCGCGAAGGGCATCCCTCTCGGAAGAGGGGCTCAAAACGAAACAAATCAGAGTCGTCTCGCGAAGTAGAAATACCTCGCGGAGCTCATGATTCCCGGGGCAAAGCGTGCTTCGCGATTCGGGAGAGGAGATGCCGAAGGGTCGGATTGTCCGTCCTCGGGACTCAGGGGGAGTCGAGTATTTATAGGGAAGGCGCGCCGCGATGCAGGGCTCGCGCGCCGCCTTCGGAGCTTCGCGGCGGCTTGCGAACGTCAAACGGGTTCGCGGAGGATTACCGCCTCCGGAGCTTCACGGCGGCTCGCGAACGTCAAAACGGTTCGCGGAGGATTACCACCTCCGGAGCTTCGCGGCGGCTCGCGAACGTCAAACCGGTTCGTGGAGGATTACCGCCTCCGGCGATTCGCGAGGCTGCCAGGGTTGGGACGCTTCGCGGCGGGGCTCCGCGGCCGGGCTTCGCAGCTGAGCTTCGCGAGGCAGGGCGCCGACTGTCTTTTTCGTTCCTTCTTTTCGGGCCATATTTTTGGCGCCAACAGGTACTATTTTTATTGTCCAATCATAAACCCATCTTATTATTTAGGCTTCCAAATTACTATAAATCCATAGTGTTAGAAAAAATCAAAAGGTCGTCACAACATTGTAAAAACAAATCCAATATAATAAATATTGTTCATGAAATAAATATATAAAAATATTATTAATCAATTAATTAATAAAAATAATAAACACCTATTGATCCTTGAGTTCAAGATTGATAGTCATAGCTAGGATGTCCAACTTTGGATTTATGTTAGATGTCTCTATCACATGGATGATCATCCTGAATCAAGACAGATTGGCTATACCAAGTATCAATAAGAAATGTCTAGTTCTGTTCTTACACCTTTATTAATGTATATTACATTATCCATGTGAATAATACTTGGAAAAGGGGTAAGTAACCATCTCATACTGGGATCCATTTGAATTCCCTTACTAGAGTGACTTATGTCAAACCATGTAAATGTCACATGAGTTGGATCTCAGCTCACGTGGTAGGTTCTCATGTGACCCGATGACCTAACAGTGCTATATCTCCTGAGATAGTTATAAAATACCTCAAGCATCCTATCACTAATAATATATAAAATAAATCAATGTATACCTTTATATTCTATTGAAATAACATTCCTTGTTAGTTGATTTATCTAATTATATTAACCTAAAATATATTCTAAATTATTATTTTCTATAACAATAAAAATAATCTATTCAATCAGAAAAATCATAGTTTCCATTTTATGTTAATTCATTTTCCATGACACAATATGTATAAATTTTAAATAACATTTTTAGTGAAATTATAATTATTATAATTTCATGTTCACTGAAACATCAAGAGAAGTATTACCTCATTGGTGACACCAAGCATGGTCTCAATGAAAATATTCTATACATGGATTAATGTAAGGTCTATACAATTAATTTTTAAACAAAATAGATTTACTGAATTATTTTAGTCACACACATGAATTTCCATCATGATTGAAATTATTCCACAATCCTTTAAAATAGGTACCACAATCTAGGGTATTATTCTGGATCACCCAATATAAAATTGGAGAATGTTAAGTAAAAAACTCCCTTCTATGATATCAATCTATGTCATTCATACCTTTGAGGAGAACCAAAAATTATACCCATAATGATTCGAGAATAATAATAATAATTGGAAAGAATATGCTAATAATGCAGGATTGTGTCACCAATATCCAATGTGGTCATTATTTTTCATCCCTAAGGATAATCAGGCATCACACATAAATGGGCTTCATTATATAGATGAAAAATCATTCATAAAATTAATGTACCTAGTGTTCTTTAAAAGGGATGAGTATGAATAATTGTGTTACATGAATTAGAATTATTTCATAAAATCATTGATTCCCAATTACGCTATGAAAATAAGCACCTAAAATTAAATATTTAAGATCGCATTCAAGATTGTTGTATCATTCAGAATGATAGGGGTGAATATGTGATATCATTTTATTTTAATAATATATTATTTTGAAAAAACCGTTGACTACGTTTAAATATTAATTTCTCTACTAGAAAAAAAATCACATTTATAATAACATTATTATTTATAGGGTTTACTAATCAGTAATAATTTTTAGGCCATTTTATGTTCTAGAAACTATTCCAATCTAAAAAATCCACTACGAAACAATAATTTTGTGTAAAATACAATGACTAGGATCTTACCTTACACTCATGGAGCACTATGATAAAAAAATTGAATGTGATTCGAGAAAAAAATGATGTATGACAAATTTTGTATTTAACATGTAATGTTCATGCTTGATCAACATTCACAAATATGTTATTCCAAAAAATTCATTACTTAATTACAATATAGTAGACAAGAAATTACCTTGGAATTTATAATGATACTCATAATGATTTTCCAATTTGATTCATATGTATGATTTCTCAATATAAAAAAATAAAACTGTCATAAAACCACAAGAATAATTTTAACTTCTTCTGTATAAGCCAAGAAATCCACGTCTCATTACACAGTCCAATTCTAAAAAATTGGAATATAATATTTTCTATTATAATTTCATTCCTATGTCCAAAATACTTCATTATGAATTCTCAATATGGAAATTAATTATCCCTAGAACATCAGAGATTATCTCACTTTACTCTTAACAGTATGAGCCCCTAGAATGTACAAAGTAATTCCACATTATATAGTTGATCAAATAACTATTTGGGTGGGATATAAAATATTTTCTAGCATAGTAAAATTTCTTGAAACATTTATTAAACATAAACTACATATAAATATTTTACTTCATCAATTCTTCTCGACTCTTCTCGAATATTCCCACTTATTCATCATTCTTTAAACATCTTAACAAATATTAATCATTTTGGGATTCTTATTTTGAATAACCAACATGATATCTTCATTACTATAAAATCATTTGATCACTCCTTCATTATTGACCCCCTAGAAGTCAAATTAGAAATAAATATATCACAATGAAATTCTCTACACTAATTGAAAGACTAATTCCCATTCAAATTTCCCCATTATAATACATTTAATAGATTAATCAATATGTTTCTTTGTACCAAATTTTTTAAAATTTAAAATATATTTCTTCTCATTATGATGCTCTATACCAACTGATGATAGAATTAAAATATATTATTCAATCATCTAAATCCCCTTTGAGTACACTTTTTAATCTATTTGAAACTATTCGAGTAATCATTTTCTTCTTCTTTTATCTAGACTGATAGTCCTACGTCTGATAAAGATATTAGTGTCATACTTAATTAATAAGATCAGCCTCCTATTCACTCTAATAATCTATTTCATATTCATTACTATGGTATTGACCTAATTATAGATGTACTAAAAAACACAAAATAATTTTTTTCCATTTCTCAATGGCAAATTATACCAAAAATCATAAAAAAATATCATAGAAAAAATTCCAACCAATAATTCATCACTATGAAAATAGTTTACTATATTTTTTATCGATATCTAACATTAATATTATGTTAGAAAACATCAGCTAAATATTTGTTCCATTTAATTGGTCCTAACAATTCACAATGAAAAAAATTCTGCCGCTGATGATTATGATGACAAATCGAGTATGATGGGTCGGTATAAACATCTTCGACTAAAAAAAAATCATTTCATTCTGAATATAGATCTCATTAGATTAATTATATTAAGATTGAAATCATTTATCCAATTATTATAGATGAAAACCAAAATCTTATTCTTATATTGTTTTCAAAAAACCTTCTTATCCTTCATGAATTTCTACATCACGTGATCTAACACTGATGGAATAAGATTGGAAAACATCAATTTCAACATCATTATTCATTATAATGTATCATCTAAATGATTAAAAGAACATATTATCCCCAATTCCTGCCAAATGTTTCCATCAAAAGTCTTCATACATCTTTTGACTTTTTTTGAAATGCAAAATAGGAAAGAATCATCAGATTATCATCAAATGTAGACAAATTCCAAAGATGATTCCTTACTATGATCTTCTAATCATGTAAGACCTAGGGTGAATCCAGTGATCCATCTCATTTTGAAAATATACTCTCAGTAATGTGGAATTTCTTAAGCATTGTGAGTCATATTTTTTTAATATGATGGTTAGTACAATTGGAAACTATAAAAAACATTTATTGTTTATTTTATTTCAAAAATTATGTAACTGAATAGACTAAACATACTTGTAAAACCAACGTATTCTATCCTTAATGAATCATATAGTCCCAAATTGGTACCAACAGTCCCATCCCTTTGGATTTTTTTCAGCTATTCTTCATAAATAAGAATAAATTATAATGTAATGTTTTTGATTAATTATCAATAAATATAAGCCTTCATGAGATAACTCATTGAAGAAATAAGAATTATTGATAGGAAAACTGTGTTGTCCAAAAGTAGTGATCATTAAAACATAAAAAACATTCTTTCACAACATTCTTCCCATCATGAACATTCATTTTTAAAATCTTTTCATACATTAACTCCATCAAATAGTTGTTATAGTTAATTCAATTAATGATTAACTCACAGAATAACCACAAATCTCCTTTTAATCATGATATCATAATGATATATTTAAAAAACAAATACCCCCTTGACAAAACTATCAAAATATAATATGAGATAAGGGAAAAAACATACTACAACCTTGATGTGGAGGAGGATATACACACATGTAAAATCTTAATTTCTGAGAAGTTTCCTTCAGTAATGGTTTTGTGAAATTATAAGTAACTTGTTCTGATATAGGAACATACTCTAGTTTCAACCTATTCATCTCCACATTCTATTTGATTTAGAGTTAATTGATAACAATATCTTTTTTATGATAGTGGTGTATCAGATTTATTGGATTTTTTTGGAACATTGATTATCACAACCCAATAAAATAGGTAAATTTAGTTCATTAGGTGAATATTCTTATTGTGTTTTCATACACATTTTTAATATAGTGTCGTGAGTGGAATCTACAAACTCACCTGTAGTAATACTAAGAGTTAATGAATTTGGACCTTAGTATGAAAGCTAACACAACTTTTACCCTGTAATAAAACTCTACCAGATGTGAATCTTCTATCGTCAACTTTTCCAACCCTATCAGCTTCTAAATACCCAAATAAGTCAATAAATTTAGATCTATCACTCCTAATTTTGATTTCTTTTTCTTTTGATATAGTTATGAATTAATTTTATAGAATCTAAATGTGATTTTTTATGATCACTCTAGAATATTTCCCACAAGGTAAAAACCTAAAAAATGTTGGATCTTGAGGTAGTCAAATATATCAACCTTCCAATAATCATCCAAATCATTTTCTTAGAAAATTACATTATCTATCCATCTTTAATCTTATTGGTTACAAATTAAATTAATGAGGAAACTGGTTTAAAATATTCCTGGATAAACTTCTTAAGAAGTTCCTTAGAATATAACTCTAGAGAGGAAAATTTTATTTTTCTAGTGCTTTATTTGAACAACAATAATGTATTTACTTTCTCCTAGCACGAAAATATTTAATAGAATTTTCATCTCTTTAAAAAAAATCTTTCATAATATCATTCATCATTCCCTGTAATGATAGTGTTATCAAAACAAACAATTAACATATGTGAAACCTCTTGAAATACCTTGATTTAAATATTTCTACCAAATCATCCGTTATTAAAACTCATTTTCCTCAAGGATGTATCAAATTTGGAATAACATAATCTCATAGATTTTTTATCCCATGAATTTATGTTTTCATCTTACACACATAACAGTCATCATCACCAAAATAAATCATCTTGGTAGTTCAATGTAAACATCACCATTAAGATACACATTTAGAAATGAGAACTTCTCATCCATTTGAAAAAATTATCTTCATTATAAAACAATAGAAAGAAGGACTATAATTTTTTATCCACTCTATCAGATTAGAGAACACATCAGCATCAAAAGGCAAAATTCATTAGTAACTATTGCATATTAGTTATTCCTTGTTCCTTATCACCTAACTATATTCATTTATATTTTTCCAAAAACAAACTTTGTACCAATAACATTTTTTAAACTAGAAAACATATGAATTCCCATGAATCATTCTTTTCAATCTAATTAAACTATACATTAATTGCCTAATCCCATTCCATTTTCTCAAAGGCATCATTCACACCATTCAGATTAACATTTGAATATACATATATTTTTATAACAACTTTTGATGTTATTCTTATTTGAACATTTTGATTTTAATCACCAATATTGTTTTATGAATACAATTGATTCCTCTATCTGTGATAATTATTTTTAGTTTCTTACCCATCCCATGATATGGCGGAATCCAACTCTTCTTTTTATGCAGGATTGAAATTTTTATTATCCTTATGAAAGTTGATAACAAATTTTCTTCAATCGTGTACTTATTTCTTATCTACATGAGGCTCATTATCTTCTTCTTATTTTTCAATAACATTTAAACCAACCAGGATATAAAAATATTCCAATTTATTTATTCAAACACCAATATCAGCTTAATTCTATAGCATAACCCTGAAAAATTGCATCTTCACTGCTATTATCGTGATTTATAAGGTTTTTGACTTTTTTTACTATGATGATTGGACTCTTAAAAAAATCATAACTATATCAAACTAATTATTTTCAAATAATAAATTTCAAATTGAATCATATATAAACATGGAAAATAGAAAATTATTTTTTAAAATTTGAATATGTGCTCGTTATTTACCTCTAAATATAATTAGAAAGACCAAGTTCTTATAACAAAGTTCCTCTAATTTCCACAAAACGTTTTTTATTTCATTCAAAAGCACCAATTTTAATGATTTTGATGTCTACTAAAATTATGGTGAATTATATACTTCAAAATATAAATATAAATATTTTCATTTCTATAATCGTAACCATTATAATGCATCATGATCTTTATAGAATAATCACATTCCTTCTTTTCTTTTCTCAAAAAACATTCAAACATTTTTTGAGAATCCAACTTATGTTTCATATTCATAAAATAATTAATCTGTGTAAAGTCATAAATGAAAGTGATAAATTACATATCATAAATAATTGATTTTTTACTCATTGGACCACAAATATCTAAAAGAATATGTTATAGGTGTAATTTTGAAGAAATCTCAAATTTCTAATGAATAAAATTTGTAATATTTTTTATGAAATATATTACAACACCAAAATCATCTTCATGACATATTACGAATTCCATGGAAATAATATCACATAGATAACATGATCATTTTTCTATAACACATGTGTCATATCCTTTTACACCAAAACTAATTCTCTTCCTCCATTCCTATGTAATAATAGTTTTTATTTCCCCAACTTGAAATTTATTTCCATTTATAAATTGGCCTATTTTACTAATCTCTCTCTTCCTCAATCATAAAAAAATATCCATATTTTATAAAAATAACTTTTTCCCTTCATTATAGAGTTTCAAAATAATTATTATGTTGTGTTACAGCCCATCAAAATACAATTATTTCAAGGAGTTCAACTTTTTCATCCTTGTGACGGTTGATCCAACAATATTGATTTTTAGAGATTCATCACTTCCTAATGTCATTATTCCCTCATTAAAATTTTTCAAATTATTATAAAACATTTAATACACTATCATATGAGATGAAAAACCACTTTATAAGATCAATGGTTGTTCTCTATTGGTATCATTTAGTGTGGTCTCTATAATATGATATATTTCATTACATTTTTCTTTCTTCACCTCCAGATTCTGATAATTTCTAAGAACCTTTTTCATTCTACTAATAAAAAAATTCATCATTCTATGATATTTCTATATATTTTATGTTATTAAAAAATAATTTCTAGAATTTGGTATCTTATGAACATTTTTCTAATACTTATACCTTTATGTGGATTGAATCCACCTCAAACATTTCCTTTAAAAATATTCGGAAGAGTTTTAAATTTATTTTCTAATCCAATAAATATTTTCCATGTGTAAAAATCCACCATCATACAATTAGTATCCATCTAATGAATGTTTTCTTCTAAAAATTCCATACTTACATGAGTTGTGAACATGTTTCTCACCAACCATACTTCCTTTATTTTTAGAAAATATTAGACAAACTCCCTTGATAATGTCAACTAGATTTCTATTTTTCTGACTTTTTTTATTTTAACCCTTTTTTTCCAAAATAATATAATTGTTTTTACATTCATAATGTTTATAAATTTTTTAATTCTCATCATTTTTGGTCCTGGAAATATATATTAATTTATGAAGATAATTATTTTCAGAAAAATATATTTTCTTCTCAAGAACATCTTTAGATTTATTCTTATCATTTGAAGGTAAATTAGAATCTTTATCTGGTTCATTATTATTAGAAAAATCTCCAAATTTGGAGAATGTGTTTCTAAAACATCTACTGAAACATTCTTATTTTAAATGAATTTTTGGTAAAAGTTCAAAATTTTCTTTTTTCTTCATTCATCTTTACTTCAATATATTAATTACAATTATTTTATTTCAAAATATATTTTATTAAATAATTAATAAATTTCATCATATTGATTATTTTCATTAATAATAACATTGTGATTATTTGATGAGAATTTTTTGTTTTTCAACTTCTTGATTTCTTTTTCAAGCCTCCAAATAATCCTTATATATTCATTGAATTATTCATTAAAATGAAATAATATGTTGGTATATTTTTCATTGTAATTGATTCTTACACATTCTTCAATATCCATTATTGTAATAAATGTATCCTATCCAACATTCTCAGTATTTTCTTTTCATCTCTTTCACTATATTCTTCATTGTCGTCTTTAGATATGAAACATATCCTTTTGAAATTGGGAAATTCTCTATCAATCCCTCCAAAAAATGATTTATCCTTATCACCCAATTTCCTCCATGGAATTATTGATAGTATTTATTCTTCATCATCATCCCATTATTTCTTTCATCATGGAAAATTTACTACAATGTTCCTAAAAACACCACATTCAAAACTCTTCAACGGAATTATATATTTTTATTTACCTATACCATATCTGACATATTTTTAAAATAAGGATAACAATTAATCATGGAATTTACATACCACAGTTTCAGATTAATAGTTAGCAACGTCATTTTTCCTTAGGGATTTCATAGATTTTTTTCTCGAAATCTTTAAATGACATTTCTCTATCAGATTTTATTTTTTCTTTCCCAAATACCCACTTCCCATTTATTATGTAGTAAGAGTAATATTAATATAATATAGGGAAATAATTTAAGGATATATATCTTATAATAAGGATAAATTAAAATTATACATATAGGAAATAATTATTGAGATATTTTCAACTACTATAGAACAATCTATCCCATCTACATAGAATATGATAGTGTTGACAATGGAATTTACCATGGAAAATTTTTTACAATAGATTCGTACATACCCATTTTAATATCATCATAAATCAATATCTAGATTTATAATGAGTCCTTTTTTCATTAGTATTTCTTATTTAAATATTTTTTAGCTTATCCTAGAAACCTTTTGGAGTGTAAATACCATTAACCCTTAAAAATAACTTTTAAAAAGTGAGGAGTGTAAGGAATTTTTAGCCTTTCTATGATTTTTTCTTTTATTTTTTAGATGTGAGAAGAAATATATCATCAATATGAGTAAATAAATTCATTTCATTGGAAATAAAATCATATCCAATATTCATAAGATATGGAAACATTCTATCTTCTACATAGTATAGTTAATTCCATGGAATATGGGAATACCTTTACTATTGACCCAATTCAGATTCCTTAACAAATTCTATTCAAAACATTAGAAAATTGTAATTGAAGGGATCTGTTGGCTCTAATACCACATGTAACAGCCCATTAAAGATATTTTTATCACTAATAGGGGGAGGAGGATAATTAGGGATATTATATTCTATTCTGTTGCGATTATTTTAGAATAACATTCTCCACTTATAAAATATTTACTTCTTTACTAAAAACAAAAAAAACAACTATTGGAACTCAATAATTAATGACTTTAACAAAATTAAATGTGTAACTAAATCCTTGGTAGGGATTGAAAAAATCCGAAACCACACAGTCACCTAAAAAA
Source organism: Viscum album (assembly GCA_963277665.1). NCBI lineage: Eukaryota > Viridiplantae > Streptophyta > Magnoliopsida > Santalales > Viscaceae > Viscum > Viscum album. The sequence goes on along the minus strand of OY728141.1, from coordinate 297,368,647 downwards.
TCCCTTGGTAACATATATAACAAGAATGATATTTCATTACACTAGGGTATCACTATGAAAAAATTGCATTTTATCAAGTAGAATGAAATGATTTATGATATTTTTATTAAAAAAAATGTTACTTGTCTTCTAAAACAACATTCAAAAATATGTCCTGCAAAAATATTCTTCACTTCCTTAACTATAGGAATGAAAGAAAATTCCCCATAAGTCTTAATGACACATGGAATGATTTCCATGTTTGATTCCCACTTTATATTCCTCATTACATAAATATTTCTCTATAAAAATTCAACTAAAATAATGCCAAACCACTTATGTATGAGTTTAAAAATTCGAGTTCAATTACTTATCCAGATTCTAGAGAATTTTTTATGATCTCATCTCTTCTAATTTAATTCTTCTCTTCTGAAAACATAATATGAATGTATAATAAGAAAAAATTTTCCCTAGAAAATTCAAATATCATCTATATTCACTCTAAATATTCCAAGAGTGTGTAAAGTAAAATATACCCCCACCTTTTATAGGTGATCCAGTAATGGTTTTTGTGGGATTCATGAAAGGGTTTCCCTCTTATCCATATTATCAAAAAATTTATCTCTCTTAAATATATAATGAATATTTGACAACGTTAATGATTCTTTAATCTTTTCAAATATTCTAAATTATTAATCATATATAGAACTTATTAAATAACATCAATTTTATTCTGATTTAAATTCATAGGAACCAAGATTATTTCATCATTACAATAAAGTTATTGGGTCACATAACTTTTTTTACCCAGATGAAATAAAATCATAACTAACGATATATCATTATATTTATTTTGCACTAATTGAACAACCAATAATTCCATTATATTTTCCTCAATACTATGAAGTGATTTTTTTTCTATATTATTTTTTGTACCAACTAATAAAAATTTAAAACATATGCCTTCTCATTACAATGATCTATTAAAACCGATGAATAGAAGAAAAAATATTCTTCAAAACATCATGTAACCATTTAAAAACACTGTTAATATTTATAAAACACATCAATAAAGATTATTATTCTTATATTCCTTAGAAAGGTGATCTTGCGTTCAGTAGAGATATCAGGGGCAATATAGATTTATTGTGTTAGTCTCTTATTCCCTCTAAAAAATAAATTTCATCTTCATTATGATGGTATTGACCGAATTGTAGAAGTAATATTGAATCATTGAATACTATTATTTATTTTATCTTATCCCAATTGAAACCAAAAAACATAAAAACAAATTAGGGAAATAAAAAAATTCAACTAGTAATCCATCATGATGAAAATGGATGACTACATTGTTGATCAATTTCTGAATAGATTTTTTTATCTCCCACCTGAAAATTTACGTGTATTCATTTTCATTATTACACAAAAATGACTGTGAATACAATTCATCATATGATGATTATTATTACATATAGAGTCTGATGGATTAGTATTAGGAGATATGAAATAATCAACTTATTTATTTTCTTAAAAGGATTCACATTAGCTTCTTTCTCTAATGATTTAAAATATTTCTTTGTTGAACTCACAAAAAACTGACATCTTTATCTTTTTATGTTTTAAAAAAACATTCACATCATGAAAACATTTATGGATATGATGTTCTCCCACTGATGAGGTGAGACTAGAGAACATTGATTTGAGGAATATTATTCCTTACATCCAATCCTCCATATGAATGGATTTAATTCTTCACCCCTTTCCTTCATAATACTAGCATCACAAGTCCAGAGAAAACTTATTAATTTTCTGAAATTCAATCACACAGATAGTCATGTTATTTTCATCAGATGTGGGAAGAATCCAATGATGATTCATAATTATGATATTCCTATCCTTTGGAACCTAGAGTGACTCTGATGATCCTACTCTTCCCGAATAAATCTTCTCAATACAATGGACCTTCATAATCATTTTTAGTCTTATTATCGGAATATGATTGAAAATATGATTGTAAACTTTATTAAAGTGCAATCATTTCTTTTATTTGAAAAAATTGGACAAAAAAAAATACAAAAAATACTTACCAAACAAACACTTTATTTCTTAAAAAATATTCTCTATCCAACTTGGTCTAAACAAAAAAATATATACTAAAAATTTAACCTCATGTAACCATCCCAGAATGTGGCTTTATAAATAATGGGCCACTGTAAAACCTTTCAGGGCTTGTATTGATCCATAGATAAACCATAAAATTAATTTCACGAATATATTTGACAACATGAATTAGTTTGGATGGATAAAATTTAGATTATATGCTGCTACTTTTGGAATCAATACATTACACACCAAAAACCATAAAAATGGATCATGGTATGATCACCAAGAATTAAATAAAACTAACCAAACTCATATAGGATTAAAATAACCTTATTTGTGACATAATTGAAAAAATTTAGGACCTTATATCCTCCCCACTATTTTATTACTCTCCACTGAGCTAATCTAGTCATCATAATGGAGTATATGTGAATAGAGAAATCCTTCATTGCCACATATCTAAATCCCCCTCTAAAGTATCATATTAAACCTACCCATGATAACACATCATTGACTCTAGATGAACAATTACTCCAAATAGATTCATCATCATATTGTCCATGATAAAAAAAGTATAATCTACAAATGAAAATCAACATCTTGTTTAATGATATCAATATCTATATTGTAATATGGGTCATGATGATATCTATGATGTTATGAAACTCGGAATACATCATGCATGGAACTGTATAATGGTTGAAGGGAAAGTAAATATTCCACTGAACATACCATTTTAGTTATCATGAAATTACCAAAAACACTTAGAAATATATTTACCAATATCATGAATATTATTTCCCAATTATAGGATACATTAACTATAAAACATGATGAAATACCTCAAAATCCATAGGAAATATATGATGTTCCATGTAATATTTCTATTATCACAACAATTTCACCAACCTATTTCTAATCAACTACATATGTTCAATCATCTCCTCTAAAACACTATGCCAAACAAGTACTATCTTATCTGCCAAAAACTAGTATGTAGGGGAATAAAGAGTTATTCTATACAATTATTCAACATGGATCACCTTGGTCGATAAAAAAATGATTTAATTATAGGTGAACTCCATGTATTCCAAATAATTCTCCCACAAAACATCATAATCCTAATCAAAGGAACAAAACATATCATTCATTATCATTAATGTATGTTTATAATGGACGTCATCCGTTTAACGATGGGATGGACTTAGGATAACATATGTTAACAAGCCCTTCAAAATTGCTTTCCATAACTGATATGTGAAACGACTATCTTGTTGAAAAATACTTATCATTTGAACACAATGCAACCAAACTATCTCACACACATATACAATATAGATCATCAATGGTGTTAGACTACCAGATATGAAAGATGTGGGATTCAATAAAAATATAATCCAGAATTACCTATAGTGAATAATTAATACATGTTTTCCTAGGTAATAAAAATACAATACCAATAGTGAAATCATACCACATCCACTAAAAAATGTGAAGATATGGAAAACCCAAGAAAATCAATGACGATTTTTATTCAATTGTTAATAGGTGAAACATATCAGTATGAAACCCAATATCTCCTTCTTCATAATTTTCCACTAAATATATATATATATATATATATATCATGATTCAACATTGTTAGAAAAGGTTTTCCCCACACTTTAAGATCAAGAAACTCACTCATTAGATCTTTTTGAATGCTCAACGGAATACATACATGACCATTGATAAGAAAAACATTGGGTCTTCCCGAAGACCATCCTGATACTGGACAACCACTATATATTATACCCCTCAATGATAGGACCCCTTAATATAATATATTCCATTTATTTATTTGGATTAAATTAATGTGTATAGTTGATGTTCAGGTCAGAGTTACTCACCCCTTGGAATGATGAACATCATGATGTATATATTAAAAGACATTCTTCAACTATAAATCATCACAAGATTCCACAAAACCTCCACAATCAATTTTTTTCTCAAGAAATATTCAATAAAATTTCCCCTGATTGATATGTATTCCATTTCAAAGTCAATATACAGAAGATACTCAAACCACCTCTTCTACAAGAGATGTAGTTCATTCCACTAGAAGTTTTTCATGATACTACCAAAATATATTTAAACAAAAATCCTCCCATCCAAAATATTGTCTCTATATAATAACCCGACATAGACTAATGCATCCCATGGTAGATCTTGAGTAGGGTATTTCCTTTAATGTTAACATTAATGTCTAAATTCATATGATACAACCTGACCATCCATCATTAGAACTACCCAAACTCTAACTCCATATAGATGATAGTAAATGGTATAGGAATTTTCCAATATATATGTAATGTGGGGGAAAATTCTTGGGTAATATGGTATTTTACCCTAATGAAATCTCTCTCATATGAATTAGACATAAAAAACATCACCACTATTTTTGTTATCCCTAATATTAGTGATCAGAAAAGGGATATATACTAGATGAAATAATGATAAAAAAAATTTAGACCTATAATTATCTAAATATTGAATACATTATTATATCACTCCCATGATATTATGCCTAAAAATCGGATAGTAAATTCAATTTAGGTAATCTTGGATGGTCTCACCCTCAACTGGTTGGACCCTAACCATAAGTTTATCTTATAAAATATCGTTTCACCTTATAGATGAAAAATATATTTCTTATGAACCAAATGGTATATTAGATATTAACATTCATTTTGTTCAATATCCAATAATAAAAACCTTAATGTCATGTCATGTCATCCGTTATGGAGAAAATCATTAGAGAACCCCAAATAGAGGCACTGTGAAATATAAAATCCTTTTCATTTATTTCTTCAAACTAAATATTCATCTCATGATAATCTAACTGTGTCATTCGAAATGGTAGGATAGAAAATATATCTTCTCCTAGAACTAACATGACCATGAAATCTATCTCCCACTAAGGTTGTATTTCTGAAAAATATCATAGTAATACATCAACATATCAATTTACCATTACCGGAAAACAATCTATTTATATTCCTCCCTATTAAGGGAATGGTGGAAGATGATGTAGATATAAATATCTTATCATCCAAAACAACTTACTCACGGTGAAATAAGACTATATATCAATGGACCCCATTACTCTCCAGAAGATATTGTGAAAATAATCATTCATACATTAATCCAGATCCTTACAAAATTTCAAATAGAATGCTTTATAAGAATTCTAATTTTCACTCTATTGACGCTTAACTCTAAGACATGCATGATTCATTTTATCTAAAAGGGTTTAACAAGCTTTGTAGAATTGATGAAACACAACAAGATAAACCACAAAATTAGATAAGATAAATGAACCAAAATCTCAAGGATTCACTGCACTATTAAACCAAGTGAATTGGTATATCATAAAAGTATCTTTTATTTCATTTATAAATGGTTCTCAATATTCTTAGTGGATTATATATTTAGTGATTTTTCATCAGCATGATCGATGCCAAATGTAGGCACACCTTCCTTCTTGTTTTTTCTTATCATTTCTTCTCTTGGAAACCACTTCATTAGTGTATGACTTTTGCTTCTTTGTATTTGGTGGAGATGAATGTGTTTCCTTAGGAATTGGAAATTTTCCATTCCCTTATGGATTGTTGGCCTTCCTCTTACTTCCACTCTTCATTGAAGTTTCAGCCACTTTTGATTTCATTGAAAAAACTCTACTTATTTTGCAGGAGAGTCCTAGAATTATCCATATTCACTAGAGAAACCAATTTTCTTTCTTCTTAGAGTTTCATAAGTCAAAAACATTACCTTGTAATTTCTCAGCTTAGAACTAAATGGAATTTCGAAATACTCAAGAAAAAAGACAAAAATCAATGGGAGAATGGAGGAATACATGATGATTTGAGATTTTAAATTTCTATTCTTGATATTATCAATTGTCACCAAGATATACATAACCAAATATATCTTTTTGAGGTTCCATATGAAATCCAAAATGTTGATATCACCCTTTTTCAAAGTTTCCATATCTCTTTTCCTTAGAATAACAATACCTTTAACCCACAATTCAAGAAAGCAGAAATATAGAGATAGATTACCAGTATTCAAAGTTATTACCTCTGAATGACTAAGACATGATAGATCATTGTCCTTATAAGAAAATCCTGCAACATCTATTAGCTTATGAGTATAGGACATTGCTTTTTTCCTTTATAAAGAGTTCCAATAAAACATGGTTCCTTGCTATACAATACGATATAAGTCTTTACATAGGTATTGAAAGAAAACATATTACACCATCCTTCATTATAAAAATATGTTTCCAAATAAAATTCAATCAAAATGTACAGAATGACCATATCATGTTCCTTTGGGATTAATATAAAAAGGCCCTCCTAGCCACTGAGCTTAATATTCATTGAAATGATAGTATCGTACTTATCTTAGATTTTAAGATCGACAAACCTTTCTCGATATATTTTCCACTCATAGATTTAAATTTATAGAAGACATTTCTTTTTGAGGAGTGTCTTGTAGATGTATTCCGAATTGAGAAAACCTTGAAGATTCAGAATGGCCTTAAGTAGAGTAGTAGGGATTCAAAACACCAGAGCTTGAAGATCGATGTGGGACTAACATCAAGGTGTCCTTATATAGGAAATTGAGGCGATAGTTCAACTTTAATACTTGATCCAACAATTGAAATACTACTGATCAGATCAGATGGTTGAGAAGATAACCGAAGAATGATTTTTATATGTTCTGATCTTTTGAGGTTGTTATGATAAAATATTCAGATTGAAGAAAAATATAATAAATAAATCTGAAAAGGTTTCTTAAACAAGATAAAATACCAACATGTAGAAAGATGAATATAAAAATATATGAAATGAAAAATACCTTTAGGATTTATAGGATGATTATTTGTATTGAGGATGATTATTCTTGAGGAACATTAGATTCTAGATAAAAAAAATTAAAAAAATATACAAAAAAATTTGATCAAGAAAAATATTGAATATGAAAAATGTTGACTACAAAAAAATTACTGAAAAAATTGATTAACAAGAAATTTTACTCCCCCAATAAAAAGGAGTTTCTTGCTATTAAGAGATACAATTCCAAAATAAGTTAAAATAGAATATGACCTTATGGTTATCATTCCTAACTTTTTTTTAATGAATTCAAATTTATCGGAGGGTAATGATGTTGTAAAATATTAGCAATTTGATCTTGAGTTCTGATAAATTGATGAATAATATCTCATTTTTGTATGTGATACCTAAGAATGTGTTGAATTATATCAATGTGTTTTGAATGAGTTTGATGTGAAAAGTTTTTACATAAAGAAATGACACTAGTATTATTACACAATAAATTTTTTTTGGTAAAAAACATACCACTGTCTGTGTGTTTGTGTTGCATCCACAACACATGAGCACAACAACTTCCAGCTGCTACATATTTCGCTTCATCAGTGGAAAGTGCTATTGAGCGTTGACTTTTTGAAAGAACAAAAAAATTATGATTCTCTTAAGAAATACAAAATTTCATATGTACTTGTCATATCCATACAGAATCCACCAAAGTCAACATCTGCAATGATTTTTAGAATATAATCATTTCTAGAAGTATAAAAGATTCATAAATCCATGGTTCCCTTTTAGTGGAGAAAAATTCCATTCACAACCATTAAATGAGATTCCTAAGGATCAGATTGATATTTGGCACATGAGAATATTGAAAACATTATGTCTTGATGACTACCTTTTAAGTATAGTAGACATCCTCTCATACATCTAAATTAAGTATGATCCACTGGTTTCCTAGATTTATCAAGATCAAGTGAATTTGAGGTACCAATAGGAGTATTAAAACTCTTAGTTTTTTCATATACATACTTTTTAAGAAGAACATTAATATAATTTTTTTTGGATATATAAATTCCTTTTGGTTGTTTAGAAATTTGAAAACCAAGGAATAATTCTCACTCACACATCATACTCATTTAAATCTCGGATTTCATTACATTCGCAAACGAATCAGTTAACGATTGCTGAGTTGAATGAAATATAATGTCATCAATATAAATTTTAACAATCAAACCATTTTCCTTATCATTATTTATGAAGATATATGGATCAGAATTTCCTTTAATGTAATTGTATTGTAACAAAAATCTTTTAAAGCTATCAAAAAATGCTCTCGGGGCTTGTTTAACTCAATATAAAACTTTGGTAAATTTGAAGACATGTCCATGATGTTTTGAATATTCAAAATTGGAGGTTGTTCAACAAAAAATTCTTCTTGAACATAACCATTTTTGAAATCACATTTAACATCCATTTGAAAATGTTTGAAAATAACGAATGCTACAAAGGAATGTAAAATAACGATAGATTCATGTCTATCAACTGGATCATAGGTTTCTTCATAGTCTATGCCTCCTTGTTGTTTATAGACTTTGAAAAATAATCTAGATTTATTTCATACTGTGAATCCATTTTCATCACACTTATTTCTGAAGACACATTTTACACCTATAATGGAAGTTTCTTTCGGTCTTTCAACCAAGGTCCATACTTTATTCTTTTCAGATTCATTTAGTTCATCTTGCATGGCATTATTCCAATAATCATCTCCTAAATCATCATTACTGCTTTTAGTTTTTAATTGAGAACGACATACTAGATGTTCTACGTAATTCATTAGAGAACTTCTAGTTCTTACAGGTTGATTTACAAGACCAATGATTCTATCATTGGGATGATTATTAAGAAACAAATGGTTTGGGTTTTGTAAAACATATACATTAACATATGGTAGAAAATATCCAAGGGTAAATACATCAGAAAAATTTTCATGAACATTTTCTATAACCGAATGATATTCTACCAGGGGTTGATAATATGTTTTTGAAAACACCATAGATGATGTAGGTTGTTGCGGTATAAAAACAAAGTGATTTATTTCATCAAATTTAACTTGTCTTATTTCTTAAATAGTACATGTGTTTTTATTGAAAACTCAAAAAGCCATAGAAGTTTTGGAGTAGCCATAGAAAAATCCTTCATTCGATTTTCCTGGGTATTTATGTTGATTAAATTTAGTATTCTGAATGAATACTCTACAACCAAATACCTTGAAGTAGGAATGTATTGTATTTCTACCCTTCCATAACTCATAAGGGGTTTTGTTATGAAAAGTTATAATCAAAAATCAATTTATTGTATAACAAGAAGTACTTACAGTTTAATCCCAAAAGTGTTTTTCTATCAAATATTCACCCAACATGGTTCATTTTTTCTCTTGAAGAACATGATTTATTCTTTCAACAACACCATTTTTCTGAGGGGTTCTTGGTGCTGAGAAGTTGTGATCAATTTTGTTAACTACAAAAAGTTTCAAAATTAGAATTTTCAAATTATCCTCCATGATCACTAGGAATAGTTATCTATGGATGGTGTTTCTAATTTTTAACTTGGTCTCTAATGATTTTGAAATATGAAAAAGAATCAGATTTCGTTTCTAGAAAATAGACCCATGTAAATATAGTGTAATCATAAACTAAGAGAAATACATAATATTTCCCTTCAATGCTTCCCATTTTTGTAGGACCAAAAATATCCATATAAACCAACTACAATTCATTAGTAATTGAGAATTCACAGACTGATTTAAAACATGATTTATGTTTCTTTCCAAATTAGCAAGGACCACAAACTTTTGATGGATCAAATCTATTCTCCAGTAGATCCTTAAATATTTCTTTCATATAGAGTTTTCATAGGTGAAAACTGTTACAATGTCCAAATATTTTATGTCATAACCAAGAATGATCTTAAATTACACTAAGACAAGGTAGGTCTTCGCTCCTAAGGTATTATATGTTTAGTGTGTATACATTCTATTTCCTATTGGAAAAAAGAATAAACTCTTCCTTATAATTGTGAACTAAACATTTAACATTCCTAAAATTCACATGGAAACCTTAATCACATAATTGACTTATGATAATAAGGATGTTCTTAAGACCCTTAACAAATAAAACATTCAAAATCAGTGTTTTCCCAATAAAAACATTGTTACCTATACCAATAATTTCCCCTTTAGAATTATCATCGAATGTTAATTTTCCTCATTTCTTCTTGATTATATTCTCAATGAAGTTTTTGTTAGTAGTAATATGATGAAAACATCCACTATCCTTGTACAATGTATTTAAATTTTTTACTTTCTTTATTTTCCTAAAAATAAGTGTGTTGGACATTCAGAACCTAAACATTCTTAGATCTAGAAACATCAGAAAAGAAAACTTTTATGTATCCACATCTTCATAGAAAAATTTGCTTTATGAAAACCTAAAGACATAGTTTTTTTAAAGAACCATTTTTTGTCCAATTTCCTCCACACTGACATTTAGTGAAGAATGATGCATTTGGAAGAAAAAAAATTATTACTAAAAACCCGTTTAGAATGAGTATAACCATATACATAATTCTTTTTTAGTGGATGGATTTGGGAATACATCTAATCGAAGTTTTCCTTACTTAAGGAAATGTTTATCAAACACTTCCCCAAAGAAAATATTTTAGACATTAGTTTAATAACTATGTTTTTATACCCAAAAACATTAGTTTTAGCACTATAGATAGTCAGTACAATATTTTTCTACGAAATTAATTTTTCACGATCCTTAGAAACATTATCCTTCTCATAATTATCATCCTTATGGTTTTTTTGAAATACTTACAAAATTATAAATTTATTCATCAATATCGTTTGACAGATCTGATACTTCTATAGTTAAAATAGAAATTCTATAATTTTCTTATTATGTTTTTTCTTGTGTTTTGAATTTTCATTCTCAAGATGCTTAGAACAGCTAGAATCTTCTTAATATGTAGGTAATGTATTATCTTCATCTGAAGAGGTGTCTTCACCCGAAGATTCATAATATTTAATATCACTATAATTATCAATTATGGAATCATTTGTTACATATTCAGTATTGTGTTCCTTAGCCATTATACAATGATTTTCAATGGATAATCTGGCTAATAAACCACAAATCTTCTGACCAGAAGAATCACACTATGAGGTTTTATCGGAAGAGTCTCCACCACTATCACTCAAAGTTTCATTAGAATTAAAATCAATCATAGCATTATATATGTAATACTACTTACTATTTCCCTCAAAATTATTATCTTTTCTATACTTTTTATTAAGAATAGGACAATCTGGCCATATATGCCCTACTATTTTGCATTCAAAACATGGGACTTCGGAGTCTTTATTTCCCTTTATTTATTTCTTCTTAATTTTATACATAAATTCTATCTTTCCAACTATCTTGTTTATCTTTCATTCAATATTAGCTTTTTTATTTTCAAAATGTTAACTTTCGGCATATTTAGACAAAACATTGACTTTCTTTGCTTGGGATCTTGTAACCCTTTCAAGAGTCATGAAATTTGTTGTAGTAAATGCTACACATCCATTTTAATTCTTCTTCTTATACAAATCATCATCTCTTTCATTCTTGCCTCATGATGAAGAATATTTCCAAAAATATCATCAAGATTAATTTGAGAAACTTTCATATTCTCATCAACAGATATTCTGTTGTATTCCCACTGATTAGGAATGATGCCTATAATCATACCAAAAGAACCTCATCATCTAAACCTTTCTCACCCATAGACAATAAACTATTAACAATAGGCATAATACTTTTTTTCCATTACACAATGGTTCTCCATAATGAAATATAAGTCAATGATATTCTACTATAAGCACAACTCTTCTAGTTTATTTAACCTCGAATGTACCAAAATGAGTAACCTACAATTTCATTCATTAAAATTTGCTGCTTCACCATATAAAATCTGTCTGTATATATTCCTGGTCATGGAACACTATAATGTATTACATACATTATAGTTTAGTTGTTATTATTACATTTCATGATTATTGAAATTTCAGACTTCTTTATCAAAAATTTTGTAATCTCCAGTAAGCCTAACAATGTTTTCCACTCAAGTATTAAGAACAAAAGTCTTCATACGATCTCTACAATATTCCAAATCACTCACATAAAATATAGGTGGTCTATTAGGATTTTGATTGTCAATCGAACGAACATTCATTCATACCTTCTAAAAGAAAATATCATTTCAAAGAAACTTTCTAATAGTATAATTTTGTAAAGAAAGTTAAAATTCCTAATAAATGAATATACATTTAAAACAATGAAATCTTGATCATGAAAACTTATATAGGAATATAAGTATTTGAGAGACCTCCTCTGATACAAATTGTAGGATCAAAATATTAATATAGATGCTCAATTACAAGAGGTTGTGAATTGTAATATTGAAAAAAAAATTGTTTTTAACTTTAAAAAAACTATGTATAACAAAGATAAACAATATAAATTCACAAGACCACATAGTTCTACAAACATGATAGGTTCTCGGAATAAGGTTCTGGAAATGAATCTTCATAAATGTTTACAATGAAAAGATTCTACCTTATAACATATATAATGTAACTTATCAAAGTATACCAAAGAACATGAAAGTATAAGAAGATTATACATAATTATAATATCAAAATACAATGGAAAATAATGTTGAAACAAAATAAGTATCATGTATGAAATATTTTAACCCAGAGAGTAGGGTACACAACAACCATGGATAAAGGTGCCTTGATTTATACTTTCAAGAAATTATATCCTACCCACACCAGGGTAAGTCCTCTATAAGAATATCGGAATCTATCTTGTAATACCCACAAGACCTCGATCTTCAAGGTTGTCGGATCCTATGTCTTCTTAATCAATTATGTCCTAGAACATTAAGGTATTCAGAATCTCTGCCTTCCTATAACAAAAATTCCTCAATTGTTCAAAACAACAATCGATGTCGGATGAAGCAAGATGAACAAGATGTTCAGTACACACAATTCAAGAGAGTCTCTCTATCTAGAAATAACATTTTCTTCATGCAATCTCTAGAGTGATCAATTCTATCTCAGTTATTGTGAGCTCATTAAAATGAAATCATATTTATAGGCCATTCTGTAATGGTCAGATCCCTCCTCCATTGGTCTTATTTTCTCATGAATCTTGAAGGGACATATACACATGTCACGTGAAAAATGGTTAGTAAGAAACCTATTGTATGAAATTAATTCATAACTATAACAAAGCTAAGAAAAATTTGGTTCCTTATCCAAATCAAAATTTCTAGAGTGTTAGGAAAAATATTTTTTGGAGTCTAAGGAAATAAAAACTTGGAGACTATAAATCATAAATATATGGATTCTATTTTTTAAGGAATTTTGAATCCTAATTCTATCGAATTTGGAGTCTAAATTTTGAGGAATTTTAGTCTGAAATATATAAAATTCAGTGTCTGAAATATAATGAATTTGGAGTCCGAATTTAGAGGAATATATTGTTGGAATTCTAATGAATTCAAATTCTGAATTCGGAGGAATTAAAAGTCTGGATTTTGAATAATTTAGAGACATAATTCTGTGGAATTCAGAGTCATAATATTAGAGAACTTGGTGTCTGGGTTTTCAAGAATTCAGAGAATTAATTTCAATGAATTCAGATCTGAATTTCAGAGAATTTATAGTCTCAATTTCATAGAATTTGGAGTATTATTTTCAGAGAATTTAGAGTGTGAATTTTAGATAATTCGTAGTCTAGATTTTAGATAATCCTGATTCTGAATTTCTGAGAATTAAGAATATGAAATGCCATGAATTTGAAATCTGAATTTTATAGAATTTGGAGTCCGAATTTCAGAGAATTTAGAGTCCTAAATCGGAATCTGAAATCAGAATATGAAAACATAATACTCTAAAAAATAGATTTATAGGATTCTATGGTTTTTGATATGAAACTGATTTTAAGAATTTATAAAAAACAACTTATAAATATAGAAACTATAGAATGACCAATGAAAACATATTTAAGGATAATATTTCATTGGGAAAAAATAATTTTCCATATTATGATAAATTTTAGGGAAAATAAAATTTTCATTAAGATAGGGTGTTTTGGATTATCAAAAAATGAAGGAATTAAGAGTCATAGGTAAATATTATTGTCTCAATAGTTCATTGAGCATTCTTAAATGTAATATGATAAATATTTTAAGATCATGCTTCCAAGTGCAACGTAGTAATGGGGGAATTATACATTGCCCATAGTCATAATCTGTTCGAGAAAAGGACCACCAGATAGACTCTAGAAGTCCATAGAGGGTACAATTGGCACACTACATTGGCCAATAGGTGCGGTGATCATCATCACTGCATGGAGGAGTGGCCAGTATGAGCCGGTCAGGTGCACTGGTGTAATGTGGCCCACTGACCACGTGCGGGTGAAACACCCAGCCTTATGCCAGCCATCCAGGATGAGGTGGTGCTACTGCTAAGTGGAAACCGGAAGTGCCTATCTGGCCAAACCCACATTATCGGGCCGGACTCGCACCATTAGGCCAAACATGAGGGTCACACACGTGTCGTCGAGCCAGTACCCAGCTGCTGGGTCGGACCCCTACCACCAGGATGGACCTTCCACCAAATTGGACACATCCTACTAAGATAGACTTGAAGGACCACTAAGCTAGTTGGGCCAGACTTATGCCACAGCAATGCCAGACCCCCAGACCAAGTCGGGTCAAGTTGGTCTGACTGGGTCGGACTGGACTCGGCCACGACCCTCCGAGTCACACAAAAATGAAAAAAACATGCAGGCCAGTCTTCAGATTGAGGCGTTGTCTGTGGCAAAAGGAAAATTGCGATGAGGATGTCATTTTGTAGTAATCCAATAAAGTATCAGAGGATTTTTGAGTACATCTAGGTTGTATCTAACTGGAATCCTATCAGGCCCTTTTTACTGAAAATACTATAACATACAAACCAAGCATCTGGACGATGTTCCATCTATTTCATTGAAACTCATATGATAAGATGGTATTTTTGGTTACATATAAACGGGACTTCATTTTGATTGAGGTTAGTTCGATGGCTTGAGTAGAATAACCTTTAAACTACTACGTAAAAGGTGTGGTAATCATATTGTTGGCTGTCATGTGAAGAGAGACCCTCCATGGATCAACAAGAGAGTGAACCTCTATGATTCATAAAGGGAGTAACCCTCTGTGAATCAGCAATGGTGAAACCCTCCATGGGTCGTCATGTGAGTTACCCTCTGTGGGTCATCCTGATAGTTACTCTCTATGGATTGACAAGAGAGAGACCCAATGTTGATTTGCAGTAGCGCGACCCATCATCGACCAGACATGGAGTGACTTATCATGTATCAATGATATAGTGAAACATTATGGATTAGTAGTAGAGAAACCCTTCTAAGATAAGCAACCGAGTCTCTCAAAGAATAAGAATATCAAGCTTTATTACCAATCACCTTTATTCTTTTTATTTGAGTGGTATAGCTGGCATGACCTAACTTTTACATTGGTTTTTTTTGATATCTTGCTTGGTGATATTACCTATGTGATATTTCATTTGTGCTATTTTTCATCATGGATTACTGAGAGTCCTTCAGGGATCTCTAGGTCCCTACTAAGTATTGTTATAACCACTCCTGCATGGGCCTCGCCCGACCATGTTGCCTCTTGTTCATATGACAAACATCTATGACTAGGAATTTAGTGATCCCAGACTAGATGGTCCTTGGAAAAGGATTGATAGATGTGGAGGGTTTCAGTGACATCCAATGGAAAGTTGTACTTTCCCTTCATGTTGGATCCTTAGTGAACAATCTCCAGAGCATGTACATTTTTTATTGTACATTCCATTTAGTTGGGATTGTATTTTTTTCCCCTTTACATTTAGTTTACTCACATTACTCTCAATGGTGGTACATTGTGATGGTTTTATTACATTTATTTCTGTCATGGATATCTTTTATCAGTTCTCCCTTTCTATGTTTGTACAGGTTTAAAGGAAATGTCTTCCGATTTTTGGATATTCCTTTCTAGTGCTAGAAACTAGACCCTGTCCTATAGAAGGAGGGCTTGGCGGGAGTTACAGCATGAGCCCTGGGAGATGGGTCATGACAATATAGTTACCTTAGGTCTTCTGAGAATAAATTATTTGATAATATATCCATTTAAGAAGGAATTTGGTGAAAACCTCAACAGATTACTAGAATAATAGGTAATGTCCCTTAATGATCATTAATCATTTATTTGTTCCTCCATATCCATTAATACTTATTTTTAATTGTGATATTATAATCCTAGTATATTATGTATACTTTGATGTCTTTATGTCAATATCATGAGCTAAAACCATCCCCACTTTCATAAAATGGGTTACAAAATTATCAATCATTTTTATGGATAACTACAAGATCGTGAACTGGTGTCTTTCATTTTTCCCTACTCACCTATCATGGTTGGCTTTAATTATTGATATAAATTATATTTATAATATATTTATAGTATAATTACACATGTTGATTCATTATTTAAATATTTTCTTTTTTTCATTCCATTAAATTTGAGATGTGATAACAATGCCCGTGTGTATGGTAGACTACCGCATCATGATGTGGTGTGATTCATTTTTCAATAAAAAATTTCATTGAAGTAAATGATGATAAATTTAATTCATATAGTTGTTATAAATGATATATTATGATATCAATGATATTTTTAACTTTCAAAAAATATAATATATCATTTTCTTTTTTAACTTTTCCATCATTGAATGATGATAACCTTGTTCCTTTACATGTGGACTACCACATTCATGGGGCGATATGACTCTCAATTATTTTTCAACAAACCATAAATATAATACAAATAAGTATATTTAAAAAAAATAATATTATAGTATGATATTTCTATAATGATTTTTGAAAAATGGAAAAGTCACTCTTGTGTATGTACGACCTAGTGTCTCCGCATTCGTAAAATACATCATTTATCAAAACAATACTTCTAGATTGGCCATACAAATTTAGTTTATGTATAAATATTATAATTAATTAATTATTATTATTCTCCATATTATGGATCTCTAATCAATTTAAGTTGTCTGATTATATGAAATAAAATTTTATATAAAAAACAAATCAGTTATTAACAAAAACATGATTTTAATAATGAAATGGAAATAATCAGGTAATAAATGTTAAAAAATAAATGATATATGATATATATATATATATATATATATGATTTTACCCAATATTTATAATAAACATATATTTTTTATTCTATAGATTCGAATGTGTATGGTGGAATCTGAGACTCAAGGTAATCGATTTTTATTCTCACTTTTATTTTTGGGAGACATAGAAAAATTAACAATAGGTTTAATAGGTGAGGTCTATATAATAACAATACGAAATGTTATTTGATGAATAAAATAATTATTATGATGTTCATTTTTTCCATTTGTATATATTATTTATTTTTTCTCATAATTGAAGATGTTACTAATGCAATATGGGGTTTTAATCACACTTTTCAGGTCATTTTCAGCACCACATTATTTTAAGTGGTGTATAAAAAATATGTCATTTTTTAATATTAATTATAATGGAATCTATGGATATTTAAATATCATTTTATGATATATCTTACAGGGGGTTTACATTTCAAATGATACCAAAATGGTTGATGAATATGTATCATAATTTTCTTTCACTGAGACATATGTTATATTATTCCCCGTAATCATTATAAGCTGTATATAGAGACCCATTGAAATGTAATTTCATGCATATATTTATTATTAGGATTCCATATGTCTCGTTTAAAGTAATTATTTCAATGTTTTTATGTTTCTAAATTACCAATGTGATATGGATTTTATGTTACTATCTCATCGTTTATCATTATTTCTCATGATATTGCTTCCAATGATGCAATATTATTATATAACTATAAATAAACTCATTCCATTATAGATCCTCTAGTAATTTATAGATAATTCATTATTTCCCTTAATTTTTATATCATTATGTACTCAAGGGTTTAAAATATTTTCTGTAATTAATATACATCATTTTTCTCTCTTTGGTCAAAATCTAATTTTTCATTCAAAATAATTATTTCATAAAATGGTATCAAATTTTTTTCAGATCTCAGAAAATGATTTATTAATGATATTTTAAAAAAATATTATTTGTTTAAAAAAATTATTTAAAAGAATTATAATGTCATTTAACTTAATATTCATGTTTTTATTTTACTGAAATTGTGTAAGGAAACATTGTTTTAATACATGTGGCAAGGACAAATTTTTCCAACATCATGATAATTAATACATTTTAACATAAATTTATATGTATTTTATTTTTTTCAAATAAAAGGGTTTCAAAATTTTTTATGAAAACTTTCATTAAAATATTATTTTCCTAAGGAAATTTTCTAAGTGATCATTCAAAATCATTCTCTATATAAGAGATTTCTTTTGACATAAATAATGCTTTTATGGACATATGAACCCAGGATACCATTATTATTCATTATTTTAATGGTTTATCTTGACAATATTTTTATTGAACCAATTTATTTTCCACGGGTTAATCATGTTATAACGAAAATATCATAGAACTCGTTACTTTTACATATGAAAAATCATCTGTCAAAAATAATTTCTTAGAACCAATTACATTTCAACTGTTTAATAACGAATCAAAGAGATTTTTAGGGAACCTTTTTCTCTTTTATATGATAATCATTTTATGAAATAAATTATGATTTTTTTTTCATTTTTTGATTATTCAATAGCCTTGTGTTCTTTATTAATATAATGGATTTGAGAAATTATTATATAATGCACACACCTTGATATAATTTAGTGAGACTGAAATATCATATATGCTGGGTGTTTCTAGTTAGGTCCTCAAATCCTTAGGTGTGGAATTAAAAATATTTTAATTCAATTTGTAAGGGTTATAGAAGGTTTCTGTATGTTTTCTATGGAGAATATTTTCAATGATACCAACATGTTTGATCTATAATTTTCATGGGTTTATATTTTCTCTATTTTTAAATATTCATGTCACATGACTCAAGATTATTGATTCATATGAATAATTCCTTTCATACAGACATGTCTAATTTTTCAAGAAGGATAATTTAGGTGTTTATGGTTTTGAGTTATTTTATTATTCTATTAGGGACTTTATTTATATATTAATATGCTTATCCACTTTTTATATTCATTGATGATTTTTAATTGATAATTATTATATTTAAAATTAATGATAATTTTAGGACACCCCTAATATATTTCATTTTCACCAGGATAGAATAAGAAATATTTAATCAATTATGATTATAAAGAAATAATATTGATGATTTTTATGAACTAATTTGGAATATAAATATGACGGTTATATTGGGAACGATTATCACTTGAATTATTATATATTTTTTATGAAAGTGTTTTTCTTAATTTTTTAAAAATATAAAACTAAAAGTTCCTTGAGAATGTAATATATTCCATACTTAATTTTTATACTTATTATTTTAGATGGTGATAACTGGGTCACATTTATTCGTATAAAAAAATGAAAACCTAATTTTTTTATCACCGGATCAGAGAGTGTGTGTTCGGAGATATTATAGTTGCTATCAGAAGAATGATTTAGATAAAATTTATGATTATGGTATTTTCATTTTAGGTTATCTTATGAGTTATGGATTCCATAATGATATGATCATTATTTTAATTTCTTATACACCACTTTAATGTTTTATGTGAGGATATATTGATGTGATCGCTAACATTTTATTTAAAAAATTTAAGGTGATATATATAAAATTATTTGGCTTATGAGGAAGTATGAATATACTTATTAAAAAAATATTTATGAATTTTTTGATAATATTTATAGTGTATATTATCTTTGATATTATGGTTATTAAAATGTGTTTCATAATATAGATAGACATGTAATAGAAAATTTATTTGGTGATTAAGTGATTAATGTAATTTCTAGTAAGGATATTTGTTGTTTTTTGTAATATTAAATGTATTAGAAAATAATTTATTTTAAATCGCTCATTAATTTGTAGTTTATTGATGTTATTTGGGATATATAATTATGGACTTATTTAGTTCAAAATTTGTGTATTATTGTTTAATTTTTGGGATTAATGTATCATATGATGGCTTGTTATTTTTGGAAGACTTATTAGAATATGATAAAAATTTTGTTTTTGGTTATTGTGCAAATAGACAATGAATATCATTTTACCCATTTTATTTTTATGTGGCCCTTAAATGTTTATTTTAGTGCTTCAAGCCTGAAAAAATAATCATTAATAATCACTATTTGGTGAAAAAGATATGATTGTGTTGGAAATTGACTAATGGATTAAAATATTATTGTGATGTATAATTATTTATCTATGTTTAAATTATAGATGGTTACCAAATTCATCATATCTAGTAAAATTATATTGAACTATTAAATTTTCCTAATAACTTCTATTTAGATTAAACGATTTTCTTTGAACACGTCATAGATTTATGGTATTGAAGTCGTTAACTTTATCATGATCATTTAACTTCTTTCGATAAATGAAATATATATATATATATATATATCAAAATATGAAATTATTTTAAATTTAACTTCATGTCTAAATATTTACTTCCCATCCCTTTTCTATGTTTTGTAAATATAGTATATATTAATCCAGAAGGAATTCATATGTTATTTTCTCTATAATCAAGAGTATATTTTAACAACTATTTTTTAAGATGTGGGTTTCTGGAAAAAGTAATTTTTTAATCTCAACCCTTTGATTACTATTATAATGATCAAGTAGTGAGTTTTAATATTATAAAAAGTGGCGGTGGAATTTTACACACCATGATTTTATATAAGAAACTATATTCGTTGGTGTATTTGATACAAAACACCGATATTAAATGACCATAGATAAGTATAACGATTATTTACTTAGTGATAAAATGTAGTGAATGTGTAATATTAAATAATTTGTGATATATATATATATTCATAAATAAAAATTATTTTTAAATTTTTAGATATTAATCAATAAAATTTTAGAAATTTAATTTTATTTAAACACCTATAAAATTTATTTTTTAAAATTATATTAATTTATGAAATTGGAATATCATAATTTACATTGAGTAAAATTTAGGGAATTTTTCATAAATTATTAATTTTTAGTGAATTGTGATAATTAATGACTTTTTGTAAAGTTGTAATTGATTTTCTATAAATTATGAAATTTTAAAGGACTATTATTTTATGAATTTGTATTCATATAAAATAAGAATTATTTAGATATATTAAATCCCCTTATTATACTTTTAATCAACCTTATATGTAATTTTGTATATGTTTTCATTTATGTTTACCAATGATAGTTTTATGAAAACTATTTTAATGTTCATAATATTTATCATAATTTATTTATTTAAACAACCACTAATGAGGTTCTTCAAAATACATTTTTTATCACATTTATTGGTTCAATTTTATATTTAATTTTCCCACATCTCTAAATCGAATTTTCTATAATTGAATCAAAAATTTTAATCATAATATATTATATTATATTATATAGTCAAATTATGTTTTTACCATAATAGATATTGAAAACATAAAAAATTGCCAATAGTTATGAAAAATATATGTTTACTTGGGGTTAAACTAAAACAATAATGATTAAAATTCCCAACAATCGAGACCAAATTAAATATTTTATCCATAAAAAAAAAATAAAATGTATTAGGATTTTTAATAATTTAATTGAGACAATTTTATATTTAAAAAACATGGGTACACTTATTTATTTTAAGCTATTACTAGTGTGAAACTCACCACACTTATACAAGACACCAAACCCCACTCCTATTGACCTTAATACACTTTTGAATATTCCAACACCTTCACAAAAAAATTACAAAATCCTTATTTACTTACTATAATCCTTATTTTGTTTGGAAAAAATACATCCTTTGACTATATATGGGTCAAAAACTAAGGTGACCCAAAGAATAGGTATCATTCTTCAACGTGGATTTTTATATTATTTCTTCTTAAATGTAATTTAATTATTTTTTATTGGGGAATATATAATAAAATCTATGGCTTATGTATACTAAATTTTTTCTCTATTGTGGTAATGAACTACAACTACACTCACTTACATCTAATGGGATAAAAAATCATCATTCCTGTTTGTGGTGGACTACAACCTCATGAACTGGTGTCATTGATTTTTCTACTACCACTTATCAGGGTTGGGTATAAAGAAGTATTTTACTAAAATATATGATAATTATAAAATTATTGTACATTTATATTCATTATATCACTGTATTTTTTTGTAATCCATTCCATAGGGAATTTGAAAACATTTCAAGTGTGTAAAATGGACTACCGCCCTGTGAAGCGATGTGTTTCATTTCAATAATGATTTATGTAGATGATAATAAAGATTATTTTAATGAATAAATATGATATAATTTTCAAAATTATTATATTAGTGATATATTTTTCATTTTAATAGGATAATATATCATTTATATTGTTACATTACAAATCACTGAATGATGATAACGTTTTTTGTGTACAAGTGGAATATTACTATAACGAAGTAATGTGACTCTCTTTTTTCAAAACCACACTAAATTTACTATATGTGTAATTATATATAAATAAATAACATTATAAAATGATAATTATTTAAAGATAAACTATTAATTACCTATTTTCCACAATGATCATTGAAAAAATGGAAACATTACTCATGAATACGTATGACCTACCCTCTCAAAGATGGTAAAATACTTCATTTATCAAAAATTTCATTCATGATTGGTATTAAAATTATAATTTAAGTATAAATATGATAATTACTGATTTTTAAAATTCTGGAGATCATGTAAGAATGATGAATGTACAATAAATGAAAATAAAAAATCGAAACATATTTGAAAAACAATGTATTTATTACCTGAAATGTGATTTACATAATGAATTGGAAATAATAGTCAATAAAAGGTCATAATTAAATAGTATAGTTATAATATATATAACTCTGTTTTCATAAGATATGTATAATAAATATATATTTATTATATAGGAGGTTCCAATGAGTATGTTGGATGTCTGGACTCAATGTAAGAAAATTATATTCTCTCTTTTATTTCATGAATACATATGCAAATTCACCAATAATATAATTTATGTGGAATATAGTATGCCCCATTTAAATTTTATATAATGAATAAAATACCTCTCATTATATTAGATTTTTTCATTTTATGTTATTCTTTAATGGGGATTAGGGTTAATTAGATTAGTAAAGTGGTAAGGGATTTCCATCTCACATTTAATGACATATTCACTACTTTTTTTATACATGTGGTCTATTAATCTGTATTAATCTCATCATTATTTCCATTTTTAGTCAAAAACACGTTTTTGTTTCCAAATAATGTTTTCTAAAATTGTTCTCAGAAATGTTTTTAACACCCCTAAAATTAAATATTTCTAAAATTTTGAATCATTTTTTACTTATTAATATTTTCAATGGAACCATATTCCATATTATAAGAAATTAATGTTAGTATTTTACTAAAAATGTGAATGGAATATTTTTATAATATGTTTGGTATGAAAGGAAATTCATATACTCATGAAAATTATTTCATTTTATGATTTATTTATATTTTTTCAAGGGTAATATTTATGATTATTTTTTACAAAATGTTTAATGAATTTGTGGTTTCAAAACAGTATTTCTAAATAAAAATTATTTTCTTCATGAAATGTTTCTAGTGATATTTAAAAATTATTATCTATCTATGATTATGTATTTTGATGAAACATTGGAGTTTATATAGATATTTACCATCGATACCAAAATTATTATTTCAATGAGTATTTTTGTCCAGAATGAATTATTATGTAACACTATTTTTATGTGGGTCAATCATGTTCCAATGTTTTTGTTATCAAACCCATTTATTTACCATGATTTAATCATGTATTAAAGAGACTATAAAGGAAAAAATTATTTTCCATGGGTTAATCATGTTTCAAATTGAATCCCATGGAACCCATTTTTTTCCAAGGTATAATCGAGTAGTTAATGGATTAATGATTATTTTTTTGATTTTTATGATGAAAATAAAGTATTATGTACTTTATTCTTGTTCTACTTATTATAAAATGTTATATTATGGTTGTGCCCATATAGCCGCAGGTGATCCCTATATAACTTATTGTATTAAATGATAGATATATCCTTATAATTAATTTTGTATAGAAGTCGAGAATATTGTTATTCCATTTTTAAGGGTTCTATAACGGTTCTCTATGTTTTTTATAAAGATGAAATTAAATGATACCAATATGTTTTATTTATTAATTAAATGGTTTTATCAATTATTCCTTTATTATTATTGATTTCACTTGGATCATGATTACTAAATCCCTGGAAATTTTCCTTTTTTAACTATGTATTCTATGTTTCATGATTGAGGATTCATGTATTTATGGTTATTAATTATTTTATTATTCTCTTATGTTATTTAATTATATATTTATACCATTATGAAAATCATATTTTCATTTACATCTTTTAATCACTTATGATTTTTTTACCTTTTTGTTAATTTCATCTCACACTTATTATATTTCCATTTCCCGATGTTATGAATAATTTTGATTAATGAATTAATCTTATATGTATTTGACATGGATGATGATTATTACCAAATATTTACTACGAAAAGATAGTTATAGAAGGAAATATACTATCTTATATTCATGGGTGTCGTTTATGTAATAATTCTTCCTAAATCACTAATATGAAAATCCAAAAATATCTGTTTTAATTTTTGTAATCCAAAATTTCATTTTGGTAATTTTTTGTGTGGATATTGGGTTACATTCATTGGTATCTTATATGAAAATTAAAATATAATGTTTTTAGCATTAGATAAGGGAGTGGATGTTCTGGGCTATTAAAAATAATTTAGACTAACTTTATAAACATTAAGAAAATTTATTTTAAAAAATTAACTCCATTTTTTAATTAATCATATAAATATTAACTTATGGTAAAATATATAGAATTTTTGGTAAATATTTCTTTTTCTATAAATAATGAGAATTTTGATATTTATAAAATTTTGATATATTTTTACTAAAATAAGTACCATTTAATAATTTTTATTAAAAATTAAAAAAAATTATTTATTTATATTAAATCAAACTAACAAATTTAAATTATCTTTATAAGTTATTTTGGTTTTTAGGCTTTAAAATACTTTTTTCAGAATACAGTTTTAAATTTTATAATGCTTATCTATTTTTGGACACAAAAATAACCACTAAAAATAATTTATTTGAAAGAAATTTATAGATAATATATATTTAAATAAATATTTTAATTCATATAATTTCTATTATTTTTCATTTATTTAATATTAGATCATCTTTTCAAAAAAGGATTTAGTTGATAAAATATATTCTTGATGAGCATACGAGTTTATTTTTTTTTTGAAATTATTATTTCCTCATCTTTGAGTTGAATTTGGAAAAAATGTCTTCCATATTTTGATCCAAGGAAATTTATATTATAGTGTGACATCAACAAAAGTTTTTTACTATAATGAATAATGAAAACAATTATAATAAATTATGGTGGTTTATGTAAAAATAGGTCCTCTATGTGTTATATAAAAATATAAGGTTTAAAAATGTACTAAAACTAAAATATTTTAAATTTTTTTATAATATTTCAACAATATATATTCTATGTTCCTTCATGGTTAGTTTTGGAGTCTTTTTTCATGAGGAAAACATGGTTGGATTTCGTTCTTTTAATGAATTTCAAGTGTGTCATATCCCATAATTTTACAACTCCACCAACTCCCCTATATTATACATGCATCCAAAAACCTTTGCATTATTAAATTTTTACCCAAATCACATCCATAATTCCTTACACTAGTCCTATAATCATTGTATTGGTCCAAAATCCCACCTAGTAAGGCTATTGGTGAACATAATATGATGTTCCCTAAATAAGAGTTATGATCCTTAATCGAGTGTTTTATGTTATTTATTCCTCCAACCCATTCAAATCATATTTAACTATAATGATAAAAAAAATCAATATATTAAAAATAATTTTATATTTATGTTATGGTAATCAAAAACTCATATTTCCTACCCCCTAAAATGGGAAAAAAATTGTTGATCTTGTGTATGAGGGACTACCACCTCCGGATGAATCATAATTTGTTTCCCATCACTACCTGTAATGGATAGATAATATGATGTATCTAATTAATATAAATTATATATTGTATATTACAATATTTTTTAAATTATAATATCATATATACCTTTTTACTACCCATTCTGTATAGAATAACATACCATCACTCATGTGCACATTAGACTACCACCACCCAGAGCGATGTGATTCATTTTCTATATATGATTAAATGGGAGGAAATAGGGATTAATTTTATTTTTATATTTGATGTTCAAAAAATACTAATCAGTTTATAAAATAATTATATTATATAATTTCTAATATTAAAATTCATTGTACAAATGATAATGATTTTCTTGTGTTTATTGGACTTCCACCTCACAAAGCAATGTCATTCATTTTATACCAAATCATATTGAAGGTGTATGTATGTTTATTTAAAGTAATAGTAATTTATTTTTGATGTGATTATAAATTTTTAAAAATAAAATAACACTGAACATCGTTAAATTATGATCATTAAAAATGGATATATTAGTCATGTGTACATACAACCTACCATCTCTTTGTTTTTAATATATTTGATTTTTCATTACCATATAAGATGATTGGTTTAAAAAATATATTTTTTTATTAAAATGATAATTATTCTGTGATTTTAATTTCTAATATGATAAAATAATAATTTATTTTAACTTAGTTAAATTACCAATTTTATTCTCAATATATGAGACTTTTGTTGTCAAAACACCAGACATGAGATTATTTTATTGTGTTAGTAAAAATAATGTGGTAAGAAATAAAATAAAATAAAATGAATATGAAAATTTAAAATGTTTATGAGAATGTAAATAATACATTAAATATATTATTCAATATGATAAAAAATGAATATTGTAAACTAGCCGTAAAGAAAGGATTCATTCTAACAAACTCTTTTCACAAGGTTATAACCATTCCACATCTAAAAAAACTTATCTATATTTAATGTTATGGAATGATTATAAATTTTATATATTAATCCATAAATATTATACAAATATTATTCTCCCTTCTTTTGATGGTGTTACACATCCATTATCACCATAAATTAAATTCCTTCTATATGTAGTATCTTTTGATTATGTTATGATATACGATTTTGAAACCCATATATATTCATCATTATTTTTTTACATTTATGATCTATGATTGATATCCATCTGTGGATATAATAATTATGTTCATGAGATGAATGTGGTAGTTGGTACTGTAGTTACATATCCCTCTAATTCATTTGGAAATGTTTTAGTCTCATGAGATGTTATGTGTGGGATTATATTTTGAACCTAATATATTACGAGACTCATCCCACCATTTTATGTTCTCTTGGAAGATATCCTTAAAATATTTATATATCATATTTTATTTCATTTCCATATATAAATATTTACATGTTCTTATAATTCCATGATCATTGTATTTTTATTCCACTTGATTACTCATCTACCATCTCTTTTATGATATAATGTAATAACTTTGACTTAGAAGTTATACATCCATGTAATTATTATTCCCTTAATAGAATTTTTGTCTCAACAATTTATTAATGTATTTTATAGGTTTATCCTTTTATTTATAGGATAATGAATGGATTTTGGATGTTATAATTTTAAATAAAATAAATATTTCTTGTTTTAGATTTTTTATGATGTATTATGAACCTTTTCTTCCAAATACACAAGGAACTTATGATCTATATATTGTAATTATTGGATTTTTATGGTTATGAATTAGTTAAAAATATTTTTAAAAAGGATCGGGTCACCATTATTGGTATCATATAAATGTTTTAGTCAATTTTTGGAGACTAGGATGAGAAAACCATAGTGAAACACTAGGGATAAAAATAAGGCTATATATATAATCCTATGTATAGGAAAATATCAAGGAATATTGATGAATTATGTATCAAGTGGTTTAGAAGTAATTACATCCTTCTCTATATACAATAACAGTTCATGGTTCCGGTATATATGAATATATGGGTAATAAATCAGAAAAAAGAGATTCGAGATTGAACAAATCATGTACTAGTACATGACAATTATCTTTATTGTCAACCTAGTTTCTCACTCATTGGGGATATTTTTTTGAAACTCCTAAATGATTATGATCCATTTTGAAAGGAAAAAAACTCCCATAATACTTTTTCTAGTAAATAGATTGTGTTTAATAGAGCTTTCTATATAAAAATCCATATGTTAATGAAAATAATACATTTATGAGTTGTCACACTTGTTTTCATAGTTTCACAATTTTTTAATAGTTAAAAATCAATCATCAATAATTGATCATTTTCAATAAAATTACTTGAAATATGATAAAATTAGTCTATAACCATTATTAGGGGCAATAAGATGATCTACCAAAATGATATTCTCAACACAATTGAAGTATGAATGAGTAACATCATGAAAATAATTTATCAGCTAACTCATGTTTTGATCTAAATAAGAAATCATGTGGTATACTCTAATCCCAACAAGAATTAGAAACATGATATTGAACCCATTATAATAAAATGTTATTCATCATTCAGTGGATATTCTGATAATTTAATTAAATAACATTGGATTAAATACACTAAAAATCATCATTATCCTTCAATACTCTGAGAAATATGTAGTTTCATTTGATTCTTATTGTATAGAGGGTGGAGCCATTAAATTATGGATGATGATCAAAAATATGAATCCGAAAGAAGATATCAATTTGATATTGTGGATGGAATTCTAGAAAATGTTTTTAATGTTTATTTTCCTCACATTTTTCAATATAAAATAATGTGTTACTACCTTTTTGAAATGAAAAATGATGATGAATCTATTAGGGAGTATGAATAAAACATCAAAATACATTCATTATACACCCCCACACTTTTTTATCTCTACCAATAGTCAATGTGACTAAAAATTTGGTGTCACTAATCTAATTATACAAAATTCATTAGAAATTTCGGACATGGAAAATAATGAGGAAATTATCTGATACTCCATAAAAGTGAAGGTAGAGATTATTGAATCTCATAGTTATCATCAAGTTAATAAATGGATAATGGGGATTAAATATATTGGTGTGATGGAGAAAAATAATTTATGAATGAAATTATAATAACCCACTTTTAAAAATTATGGAAGTAAGTATCATAGAAATATTTTAAAGTGAACAGGGTTGTGTGCTTTATGTGCAGAAAAAAAAGAACCTAGATAGTGATTAAAGATGAAATAAACCCACTAATACGATGGAATAATTTAATTCTCCAATATTCCATCTGCTTATGGTAAAATTTCACAACTACAATGAATAATGAAATTAGTTTAACCAATACAATAGGCCCATTGTTTATGATAACTAAAAAAACCTAGTCATTTGAAGGCAGGGTGAGCTTGTTCAATAACAACTATAGAGTTGGAACTAGATATTTGTTGTGGGGACATGTATACTAGTTATTAATTCAATAATATTGAATAAATTGTTTTATTTTTGTTCAAATAATTCATTCATATCAATGATGTTTTGTAATAAAATGCCTCACCACCTCAATATAAGTATGGTGAGTTATCTAGGATGATTATAAATGGTTCAAATATATTATCCCAAAAAGATTATTCATCCCCTATTTATATTGGAATGATTAATTTCCCAAAAACCCTTATGATACTTACATTAGTGTAATTTTATTTAACTTATTCCATTGATTGGATTTACATCAATTGTACCAAATATAAATTTCATGAAAATTAAATAATCCTATGAATCAGGAATAACCATCAATTTATATATAATTTAATGAATGAGGATGAATCTCCTTTGGTATCATCATCTGAAAGACCAATATTTTTTCCCATTGAGAGTTCATTTCATTCTCAAATGATTAAAAATCTAGAAATGGTCATTCTTGATGACATGCCTTTTTTAGTTTTAAACTAATATATTTCCCAATAGTTTCTTAACCGAAATCTTAGATTAACTATTGAATTTTTAATCAATCATGTACTTAGATCATTTCATATATCTTATACTCCATATAAAATTGTTATTGTTGAAATCAATTTCTTTAATAAGAAACTATAGAGTAATCTAGATAAATTATTCTTATATTGTAGTTAATCACCATAGGGTTCACATGCCCTCTTCATCATGAATAAGGATGGATCAATTCCCTATTTCATTTATTAGTGTGAGGACAAAAAATTCATGATAAAGAACCTATATATTATATCACAGATATAACAATTGTTTAACATAAAATTTGGGTCTCATTATTTTTATAAATTGGGACATTGGTAAAAATATCGCTTATTAAGGGTAAAAATAAAGATCATCTAAAAACACTCTTTAGTACATGGTACAAACACTATAACTTCTTAGTGATTCCTTTTGGACATACAATGCTCCAAAAATATTTTTCAACATATATACTAGTGTCTTTTAGATAACATTGAAATTTCTAAGGTAGTATTTATTGATGATATAATAATACACACCAATATCAAAGAGGAGTATGTTTATTATTTGAGTACTCTGAAAAATTCCATCATATAAGAGATGATATATTAAAAGTTGTGTAAATTTATGTTTCTCATGATGAAAGATTAAATATTGGGGATTATTATAACTAGTAAAGGTATATCTATAGACCCTTCTATTACATGGGAAATTAAGTAATTTCATTCAATAAAATCTATAATAGATATTTGTTCTCTCCTTGAAATATATGTGTATTAATGATGATTTGTAAAGAAATATTGATTTTTAGACCCACTAACCAATATAACAAGATAAAGAGTACTTTTATTCTAGACCATTCACTGTGAAGAGAGCTATAAATATTTCAAAATGATTATTATCACTCAATCAGTACTAATGCTACTCTCATGTGATGATATTTTTTGGTATAAAGTGATTCATAAAAGTGAAGGATTGGTGTTGTGTTCTGATGTATAATTATAAATTTTTAACATACAGATCAAGGATGTTGATTCACGATTAGAAGAACAATCAAACCCATTATCTGGAGTTGGTGTAAATGATCATGACATTAATTATCTTGTTAATTTATCTCTATAGTGTAAATTATGAAATCTATTTGGATCCCATGATCTTAAAAAATATTATCACACCTTCAGAGTTCAACATGAACTGGCATAGATGGTTAGATCTGACCAAGGAATATGATTGAAAAATACATTTTCATACTAGAAAATAAATAAAAATGGATTACTCTTTAAGTATATGGGATATGGTGATATTATCAATTAAGTTAATTGACAAGGATCTAATATTATTATATTTGTAAATTAGGGGTATTGGAATACCTAAAAGAACATTTTACATACTTTCTGAAATTGTTGATCGGCTTTCAATTATTGAGAAGATCATCGAGGCCTAGAAGGAGGATGTGGTGCTAATAAAATGGTAGTGACTATTGCATTATAAAACATTCATGAAGATGTTTTTATAAGGTTTAGAACAAGAATTTTTTCCCCATAAAAACTACAGTTAAAGATGGAGCTTCCAGACATTGTGTATAGATCAACCTTCTCAATTCATCGATGAGTTACTAAGATTTATAAATATATTGGAAGATTTTAGGTGGGATTACATGAAGAGAGAGAATGAATAATTTATATGTCGATGGATGGTATGGTGACTAGTAAATGTTTCACTACAAATGTGTAAGGGTATTACGCAATTGTCTCCTATTCCAATATGAAAATTGGAAAACATAATCAGGTATTTCATCTTCGGACTCCACAAAATTCTAAAATTCAATAATTCCATAATGGTGGTAGTCGATCGTCTAAAATACTTTCAACATTTTATTGATATCAATTAATATTTATCTCTAAAAAAATCTATTTGATATATATAATATAAGTTGTAATATTTCATGGAATTTCACTTTCTATTATATCGGATTGATATTTTAGGTTCACTATAAGTTAATAGAGAATCCTTCAGGAAGACTTCCATATAGAACTCAGTTTCAGTAATTCTATTCAACCATAGATGGATGGTCACCCAGAATGAACCATGAAAAGTCTATAGGATAATATAATGACTGCTTTATTTTAATTAAAACAATATTTGTATCACCACCTTCCCTTAAAAGATTTCTCATCTAAAAACAATTTCTATCATCACATTCAAAATGAACATTATGTGAATATGTAGGGCATGTTGTGTCACACTCTAGCAAATTGGGAGGAATTTGGAGAGTAAAAGATGATGTTGCATCATCTTTGCGAATATATGAACGATATATCACAAACCATTCAATATCATATGAAATATAGGAAGAAACTACATAAAATAGATGAATAAGACCATCGATGTGTCCTAGAGGTTAAAGTGACAATGATAGAATTCATACATATTTAAATATAGAATAAAGTCATGTATTTTTGGAATAACAGAATGATTAGTCCCATATACACAATCCCCTTTGATATCTATGATGGCTTTAGAGTATTTTCCTAATTACTAGATCTCTCACATAACCTATCTCAATAATATGATCTGTTTCATGTATCCATCCTGAAGAATTACATTCAAACCCCTCAAATGTTAGAGGCTAGATGTGGTATCATTTGATTAATACCATTCATATAAGGAATATTTGATGAATATATTTGATCACATAGACAATGTTATATGAAATAAGAAAACTCTAATATTCAAATTATTGTGGAGAAACCAAGGGTATGATGGAGAAATGTTGGATCTAAAAGAAGCAATGAAGTATAATAACCCTCAATTATTTTCACCTTAGTATGAAATATAAATTTTTTCAGGTGAAATTTATATGGTGAGAAGAATGTATCACATAGAGATATTAGGATATATTTTACTTATAAATAAGCTAAATTTTTATGATCTATTGTAAGGAACACAACACGTGGTTTAAACAAAACATGATACTCAATTTAAATACTATTATTTAATAATGATCATTATCACTGGACATTATGTTGGATAGTATGAATTTTTCTAACAAAATAATGAAAAATTATATAGTTTAAACATATATAATATAAATTTATTTGTTATTTAATGATTAGAAATAAATAAATTACCATTAGAAAAATAATTTCATTCTAAAAAATGAAATTTTTCTAAATGACGGTCTAGTCTTCATTTGTAGAAATAATTTAAAATTAAATTTTTTTTCTAATTTTAGAAATTTGGATTTAGAGAATAAACATCACTTTTGAAATCAGTATATCAATATTAAAAAATGGTTGAATTTTTGGAATTTTTTTATAAAATATATTCTCTTCTATGAATAGATAAAAGATAATTTTATGTACAATTATCATTTATTTTTAATAAATTACACCTAATTAGTATTTTAATTTGATTTAAAATTTAAATTATTTATTATTTAGTTATATTAGATTAAATTAGTAAAATTTAAATAAAATTTATGTTAAATTTAATTATATGTGTATTTTTAGGTTTTAAAATAACTTTTATGAAAACAGTATTATGGATTATAATGTTTTCCCATATAAACTAATTAAAATAAACCGTATTCAGAAGTGATTTAAATAAAATTTATAGATTTTATATCTAAAAATAATAATTTAAATTCATCAAATCAATATTGCTTTTCATATAGTTAGTTTGAGATTATCTTTTCTTTGAAAATTTATTTCTTTAAAACCCATATTTTCACATGTCTATGGGTTTAATTTTTTAAATTTAATTCTACCACATCAGTTAGTCAAATTTGGAAAAATAGATTCCACATTTGAAATCATCATAATTTATAACTCATAATAATTCTAAATTATTTATTCACCATAATGAATAGTGGAAACACTTAAATTTTTTGAAAATGGTTAAAGTAAAAATAGGTTTATTGGGGGAGGGTCAAATAAAATGAAAAGGGTTAAATATAAACTAAAATATTTATAATTCAAAATTTTTTGTAATATTTTTACCTTATATTTCATCATATTTAAAAATTATTCATTTTTATGTCCTTTTAAATGAGAAATCATTCATCGAATTCTTCATTTTCAAACATTCCAAGTCTACCCTCACCCTAAATTAAAAAATATCACCCCACTCCTCTCCATTACAGACATAAAAACACAAGCATTTCATAAAATACCTACCAAAATAACTTAACTAATTCTATGTAGTCAATATTAAATCTTTTTTTATCAACAATCTGCCATAAGAATTATTTTCATGCACACCAAATGATATTGTATGAAGAAGAGGAAATTTCTTTAGCTGAAATTTATATTTTATTTTATCTCCACCTACATAAAATATTTTTAATCCATGATGAAATGATAAAGTATTTATATTTAGTATATTTATATTTTTTTTATGTTATGTTCATGACCATGAGTTATCTCTCCTCCCTTAAAAGGGAATCAAAGTGGATGATCATGTGTACGAAGTACTATTGCCTTACAAAATGACATAATTATTTTTTCCATCGACACATCCCACAAATGGATATAATGATGTATCAAATACTTATATTTGATATTTTTGATTTAATTAATATTTTTTATTAACACTATCCTAAATATATTTTTACATTCCATTTCAAATATAGTTCGATAACATCCATAATGTATAAAACAGACTTCAGCCTCTTGAATTATTGTCACTCATTTTTCACTTACACTTTTCATGGATGACCTCATTCTTGCCTATGGAATACTACCGCCCCACAAATAGATGTGAAATAGTTTTTTACCACATCACATTTGATGGAATATATGATTTAATTTAGATAAATAAAGATAAATTTATGTTTTTATTTTTCCATTTGATATTATAAAAAAACACATAGCATATTTCCAAAATGATCATTGTAAAATTTACACGTTTCTTATTAATAAATACAACCTTTCATTTCAATTCATGTAACACAGTAAATATTCCATAACAATATTTCATGGATTGTTTAAAAATATAATTTATTTATAAAATATAATTACTTCCTAATTATAATTAATTTTTTTATTAAATAAAATTCTACTTTACTTTATTCATCTTACTAAGGTTATTTTTTAAATATGAATTTTTTTCAATGAAACATCCTAAGTGAAATTAATTAGTTTTTTTATTTAATATATCATGGTAAAAAATAATATAAAATTTTTAATAAAGAAGAAAATGTTTATTTTTAATTTAGATAATTAAAAGATAATTATTTTTTTATATAACAAACTCACATGAAAATTCATGCTCGAGTTAAGGAATATTTCTAACCCACCCTTTTCTTAGGGTTATAACTATTCTATCTCCCTCTCACTTTGACTTGTTTTAAAGTAAATTAATTATTATAAACAGTATATATTTGTCTCTAACATATATATCTAGATTATTCTACCTTCCATTTATGGGTTTTAAATTTCTTTATAACCATTTATCACATTCCCTCTTTAAGAAGTCACTTTTGATTACGTTATGTGACATGATTTTGAAACCCATTATATTCTATGAGTAATTCTTATATTTATGAAATATTGTTGATATTTTTATATAGAAAAATTATAAATGTATATTAAATGAAAGTTATTGGATGGACATTAATTTTATATCCCACCAATATGTTATGTAATTTTTTAGTTTCATGAAACGTCATGTAAAAATTAGGGGAAACCTAATCTATTAAGGGATTCTGTTTACCAAGTGATGATTTCATGGAATCTATACATTAGATATGTCAATTTATTATGTTATATCATTTCCACGTTCCAATGTTTCCATAAAAATTTGATTTGATGATTTATATGTCATTATTATACTTTATTACTCATTTACCATTTATTTTATGAAATCATATTATACTTTTGACACTCAAGTTATACTTATGTATCATGATTATTACCATTCATAAATTTGTAGATCATCAATTTGATTCATGTATTACCTTGGATACTACATAATGTTTTTGGAGGCCATGTAGATTTAAAATCTAAAAATGGAAAATAAAATAAAGATTTCATATTTTATCTGCCTATGATATATTATGATCCTACATTTCCAAATACACTCGGCCTCCGAAATCCATGAGTGGTATTAATGGATATTTATTTTCAAACATCATATAATATTATTTTTTAAATTATTCAGTTTATATAATTGCTTTAACGAGGTTTTTATTGATGATATGGTAAACATTGAATTTATGGGTTTAAAATTTGGAATTCAAATATGAATTTTGATTGATTAAAATGTTTTAATAACATTTAGAAAGTGTATTTTGATTTTCATTGTTTGTTTGACTAATTATGAAAATAATTATCCATTGTGTGTTAAATAAGGGATTTATGGTAGAATTACTTATTAAAATAAATGTGCTGTTCATTAAATTATAACAAAACAATTTTATTGTAAAAATCCAAGATGTTGGATAATATAAAAGGGTCCTTGTATTAGTAAATTATATGTGATGAACATATGTTATACATGGGGTATATTATACCAGTGTTATATATAGGATTATATTGTATTGGGTAATTATTTATTTTGATATGTGACATGGTAGGAACATAATAATTTTCTATATAATTTTGTGGATGATAGGTAAAAATAATTTAATATGTTTATATAATTTATGTGTTATCATTTTAAACACCTAATTAAATATAAAGGTTTAGTTGTTTATATTAGGACTTTATTATCACATCATAACTCTAGAATACACATGTGCACACAGATTATATGCATGATATTTTAGGTAAATTCAAAAATCTTATTAACATAGAGGTGTTTCTAGGAGAAATCATAGATTATATTTATTCTCCATCTAGAATCATGTGTTATTACATTACAAACTTTATTATTATATTTATTTTAATTTTATTTATCATGATATAGTACATAGGATTTTCTTTATGAAGTTATTTTTTTATATAGAAATTTTAGAAATTTAATTGATGATAAATATTATATTATTATCATTATTGTTTAATATTTATATTATGTATAATTAGTGGGATATTTAAATAAGTGTTTCATTTCTAAAAAAAATATTATATCTTGCATCACTCACTACAATATTGCATTATTCCATTGGATTATGTTAGAAACCACTTGTGATTTTAGATCACAGTTAAGGCGAAGTGATAATTTTTTTATTTTTTGGGGTCGTGATGAATTGTATTGTAACATCTCTAATAATATATTTCAATATAATTTTACTAATCCTCCAAATTAGTTACTATTAAAATTATATAACATATAAAACTTACTTCTTTTATAAACCAATATAGTTCCCAAGTATAGTGCTAGTCATAAAATAGATGTTGTCCCCATCTGATCTTGCACCTAACTGGGTCCATAGAATGACCTAAAGGGAATTCCTTATCCTCGAGAGCTAGAAAAAGTTCATAGGATTAATAAACAATGCATTGTGAAGAATTTACTAGTGTTTAGAAACATTAACCAATGAACAATAACAAATAATTTAAATCAAAAAATTCACTCAAACAAAGTCATAAGAAAAATATGGGTTGAATTACATAGTTTAAAAAACCCCAAGAGGGAAAAAATCAATAGTATCAGCATGTCTGATCCAAAAAACTGACACACAGAAAGGGGACACAAGCCCAAAGCCTCCTCCACAACACCACACATGGAAAATGAGGTAACAACTCGAACCACCATCTCCATGGAACTTTCCCTTACCTGTGTCAGTCATTATCAATTATAATTACACCCATGGGTGTGAGTACGGTGTGAATCTAAGTCAAATAGGATTTCACTCAATATATTCTATGTGATATACATTTTATGACAAAATATTTAATATTTTTATACACAAGAAATTCTGGAACAATTTCTAAACATTGTTACTTTTAAATAAAATATTTTTCAAAACGGAAACACTAAAGAAGGTTCAATTTTAAAAAACACACACATGATACTGAATTTTCAAATAAAACACACTATATGCCAATGGTATGTACAATATTTCCACTATGAATTATTCATGGGAGAACCCTTTGTCAGTAGCTAGATGTGGGGCCCTAGGTACCCCGTATATCGTTGTATAAGTAACCGTAACAAATATCATTCTCATGAATGAGACACTATTTGGGGAAACCCCTATGGAATACTGATCCACAACATAAATAATGTTTTTAGTGTTTTTATGGTCAAACTTGCTATGTGAAATAGGGATGATACCACTACCAGATTAGAAGCATACTTTTCCTAGTCCCTCACCTTGATACCCAGGTTTCCCTATTTGTGATCAAACAAATTCCAAATGTCCTAAAATACCATTTTCACATAAAAATAACATTTATAAATCACAAAAACACTAAATAGTACCCATCATGTTTTTACCCATTATGTAATAGAATAACCTGATCAAAATTTTCATAAAACAATTTCAAGAAGTAAAACAAGTATTTTCCACCAAAATCCATTTCAAAACCAACATTCAAGGAAAAGAAACCACATTACCATAACAATATAGAATTATAAACCAAAGAAACGTTTATTAAACCACTTTAATATATTATAAAATGATGTCAAATGATACTACATGAGTTACACATGAAAAACACCAAATTTAAAAGGAAAATTATACATTGGAATCTAACACATAAATAATCATATCAAAATTACTTTTCTCAACAAAAAAATAATTATGAATCATGCTAGGAAGGTTAATAAACAAAAATAACTCAACAATTAATTCATACACATGGATTCACCTACCTTAGATGTCAAAACACCTATATCATTGTACGAAACATCATCCGCACCATCGCTGAACCACAAGGGGTTGAAAATGAATCCTAATCCACAAGAGTGTACCATGAAACACAAAATTATACCATAGGTATGAAAACCGAGGATCTATAAATTTGGTTTTTTATGTATTAGGGAAGAAACCCCATGGAAAATGGAAGAAACAAGGGATGAATTCACTGACCTAAAGAATCATGATGTTCCAACCCCAAAAACACCATCAAATTTGTGTTCCACAGGACCTTGAAGGAGCCTTGAAACTTTCCATGGATTTATGGTTTGAATGGTGAAAGAAAGGGGTGAAATAATATTAATACTAGAAGTGTAAATATGGAATAATAAATTAATGTTTATGACCTGGACACATGTTCATGGTTTTCATGTACGCTTTAGTAAACCATGCAGCCAAACCTTACGCCTAAGTCTATCCACCGAAAAAAATCTATATTACAGAAAATTCAATTATGTTCTAGAAGGATCCTAGTTGGAGAATATTCCTATTATAGAATAGAATAATTCCTGAAAATAAGTAAATGTATGTGATAATTATCCCCACTATGAAAACATTCCACCTTAGAAAGTCAATTCAAAGCTGGATCGAGAAACAAGAAAGGGTAGTCTTTCTCAACACACGAAATATTATCCCACGCATCATGTACATAATTCTTATTCTTCCAAAGGACCCATAACAGTGTTATAGACATCCCCTAATGAAACTTCTCTTGTGAATATAATATTCACAATGGCTTCTCAATCACTGATAAATCAGGATCTATCACTAACTCATCCAAATTCAAAATGTGGGACAGATCTAAATTTTAAATTTTCAATTAGGAGACATATAATACATAATTAACACATGTAAAATGAGTGGGAAAAGATAACCAGTATCCTACCTTTCCAATTAACACAATGATCCCAATTTTTTTTGATATATCTTAGTGTTATCTTATCTTGATTACCAAAACAACAATAATTGAAATGAAAAGGCACCTTTATGATTTCCTAATCACACATAGAGAACTCAATGTCTCTATGACTCTAGTAAATATAAGATTTATGGAAACCATGATAGGTAAATAACTATTTCTTGATCTTCTTGACCTTCTCTGATGTCTCTTGCACAAGGCTTGACCCTAATAGTGAGGTCACACCTTCCTTATCCCAACATAGGATGGCCGACATGACCGACTATAGAGTACCTAAAAAGGATCCCTTAAAATAAATGATTAATAACTATTATTATAAGAAAACAAGACCTATCCCAAATTTTTATCCCATAATCCTCTGATGTCTATGATAGATTCATGGAGGAATTCTTCCAAAATATGGGTTTTCTGCTCTATCTAGCCATCCCTTTATGGATGGTATGTCGTATTCACCTTAATCAATGACCCCAATTACTTTGGATGGACTTCCCAAATCCAATAGGTAAAATTAGTATCTCTCTATTAAACAAAT
The DNA here is from genome assembly GCA_963277665.1 of Viscum album. Classification (NCBI taxonomy): domain Eukaryota; kingdom Viridiplantae; phylum Streptophyta; class Magnoliopsida; order Santalales; family Viscaceae; genus Viscum; species Viscum album. Next base: position 297,328,025 of record OY728141.1, on the reverse strand, counting down.
ACTGATGGCATACCATGCAACCTTACCGCTTCTTTAATATATAGTTTTCCCAACTCAACCACTTTGATTTTATCTCTAATCTAGATGAAGTGGGTTGATTAATCAAGACTATAATTCACAATCCAAACAGATTTCTTATGAAAATTTATATGAAATAAGTCATAAATGAAATCCATGGATACCTCATCCCATCTTTAGGTTGGAATGGTTAATGTCTTAAGAAAACCAGAGGTCCATTAATCATCTTATTTTACCTGCTGACATGGGTAACACCTAGATACTATATAAACTATATCCTGACTCATACCTAGCCACCATAACTACAGATGAACATCGTAATACATTTTGGTAGCTCCAGTGTGAATGTACTTATATGAATGGAATATATTTTGCATCGTCACCTTATTTAGAGACAATGACACCCCTGAATGGCCCTTAATGCAAAAAAAATGACCTTAGGAGATGAAGACTAATCCTAATACGTCTCCCCACCATGAAGAGACAACATTGATCTCTTACGTAGCTCCTCATTGGGATTCCCCCACTAAATCAAGTCTAAAATAGAAGGATTCAACTAATCTCCTTCAATTTTACTCCCCCAATGTGGTCCATGGTCTCCACATGAATATGAGAAAAGTGTCCCATTAGAATCATATCATTACTAGACTTCCTCAAAGCCTATTCTATTACTTTCTCAGTCATAGAATCATGAACCACATAACCCTTACCTAGTGTATAGATAATATCAATGAAAAAACCCTACAAATACTTAATCCAAAGGAGTTGCCTCAGATTAATCTCTCTCTATGAGAATATGTAGGCTAATCACTTATGATAAGAGTATAAAACAAAATTCTCTTCAAATTGGTAGTAACTCCATGTATTCAAAGAATGCACCACATCTACTAACTCCATGTCATGGGTCGGGTAATTCATTTCATGTGGTCAGAGTTGGCGAGATCCATAGACCACCATTTGATCACCCTACATAAGAATACACCTAAGACCTTTAACTAAATCATCAAAATACACCATATATCCCTTTACTTATTTTGGAATGATCAATACTGGAGAAGTAGTTAACCATCAATTCAACACATCAAAGGATGCTTGGGATTCTAGGCTCCATTAAAACATTAACCATTTTTACGTGAGGGCATTCATGGGAGAATAAAGTTGATAGAAATTATGAAAAAATGGTCTATAATAACTTTTTAGGATGAGGAAACACCTATTCTCAAACAAATTATCCTGCTACTCCCACAACATAACTGTACTAATATTCTTGGGGTCAACTGAAACCTCCTCTTCCTTGATGAAATGACCCTGAAAATTCACCTCCCTATTCCAGAAAGTTCCCATGGACAACTTTTCATAAATTATATGACCCTCCATTGTGCCAAAAACATTTCACAAATGATTCAACCATGTACTAAAAGTTGTATTACCTGCATCAGAATTATATTTTCTGTTTAATCTGAAAGATACAACCATTTACTAAAAGTTGTTTTACCTGCATCATAATTATATATTTTTTGGATATCAGCCTCTCTCACCCTAACATAGTGGTAACCCCAATAAAATTATACCATGGAAAACATCTTTCCCCCATTTAACTAATCAAAAAAGACATATATTCACGGTAAAAAATATTTTTTTTCATTGATTCCTTATTCAGATTTGTGTAATCAATGCTCATCTGGAGAAATCTGTCAACCATATAAGAAAGATAAGTATAAGCACCCCAAGGGGAGATGTTATGGAATATGAATAATTTAGATTCCAAATAGTCCATATATATATCTTTAATCTATCAACATAATGGGGGCATATGGTACAAGGGAAGACATATCATATATGATCCTGGTACTAAATCAATCTAGAACTACACATCACGATCTGGGGGAAAGCCCAAAAGTTCACATGTAAATACCTCCAATAACTCATCCACTACATGAGGTAATCCACCCTGATGAGATACTCCATCATCCATTGTCATGACTGATGATAACTAAAAGATAATATTTTCCAACTCTAGAAGTGGAGTTCCTACATGATTCGTTGGATGATCGGATTCCCTAAGAAAAACCCGAGGACTCCCATAATGTTCTAGGAACCTAACCTACCACCTATAATAATAATGATGTGACTTAAAGTTCACTAACCAATCAATGGTTATGATTTCAATAAAAAGGTTTGTGTCCATGAAAAGGAGGTCTCATTCCATCTCACCAGAAGACAAGGAAAGTGTATACGATGACAACTAATACCTTTCTCCTTCTTCATACCCAACAACATCACAAAATGCATCACAGACGATAAAAATTGGTCGAAAAATTTATCAGGTTACCAATATGGGATGATATAAAAGAAATAGTAGGACTAGTGTCATCGAGAAGAAAAACTAAATAATATGAAATCAAAATGGTACCTCAAACTATTGAAGGACCAGCATCTTATCATGTTGGTACCTAATACACAAATTAAATATGCCTCATTTATGTATAAGAATGGTCTTTCCTTTGTCAAAACCTTGAACAAGATCTTACTATAAAATGATCCAACGCTACCACTATGGCCACAAAACCGATATCCCACTTTTATAGATAGATCGAGTAGAATTAACAATCCTTTAGAAGCCACTAATCATACACCACACTATAGTGGACGTGTATCCTTTCTAAATAACTTCATTTTACTCATAGGTGCACTATCATAAGAGGGCCACAGATGAGATTTACATGAAATTCCGGTGTTCCCTGGCCTCCATCACTGATGGCACACTATAGACCTCACATCAGAAGTCAAAAAATCGAACTTCATAGGATAATGGCTTGAAATACCACTTACTTCATCCCCTCTTATTCTGGATACCTTTGCTCCTTAGATAAACTACCACTTCCCATCACTAACTCCATCATAGAGAAACTATACCTTCCCTTATGATCATTCTTCATCATACAATCCAAATCAACTACCTTTGAATTAGTCTTCTTCTTGAAGAGTAATATCTAAAAATAGATCTCTAGCTGAAAACCCGACTCAATCTTCTGGGCCTTTTTCTTCACATTGGAGACAATTCTAGGTGTATATCAGTCTATCTCCATGAATTAGTTGGTATACTACATCACTAATAGGTCCCCAAGGATGAGTTCCATAAACTCCTAGAATAATTCAAAAACCAAGACATCTGGATTGTCTTGGTCAATGAAAGTAACATTGACGTATGTCTTGCTCATCTACTCATGATTCTTAGCTTGAAAAACTAATTCCCAACACTTTTTTCTAGGACCCACTGATATAAATGTGGCACATTTTACCCCAAAATACATAGGTTTGTGGGGGAACATGACCATGCACTCGATCTTATCAAGCCATTCCTATACTTCCAAGGGATTTGTGCTACATTTGAATGTAGGAGGCTTTTTCCTTAGACAATACTACAATTTCCCCTTCATGGGACCAGACTCAACTTCTTTAGCTGGAATAGGATTCAGAGACACTCCTTGTCCTTGGGCTTCGATAGCCCGAACCATAGCTTCCACCACCCTTTGATCAAGCGATTATAGAGAACTCCCTCTAGCTTCCTCCCATGGATTCATGGGAGATTTTCAGGGAGGCATGTTGCACAAAAAATCAATGGTCTCAAAATAAATCATTAGTACAATAGTTTTGAATAATGTTAGCTATAACATCAAACATAAATAATTCAAACTCATCACAAAAATTAAAAAAACTACTTCATACCTAACTAATGTCCACCTTCAGTCAAACGCCCGCACGTCAAACCTAGAAGTGATTTAAAACATTAATTTCATTGTACCATAGTGACTCATTTTCTATCACGATAGGTACAGTACATGTACCCTACTCGCAACTAAAACATCAAGCCCTGACAGTCCTAGAGCTTGTCTATCAAGACTCATCCCAAGTATTATGACCCAAAGAGATTAAACATTCTCTGATACTGTTTCTTTTACAAACTATATCTCCTCTCCCTGCGAAATGACACCAGACATGGTCCTTTTGAATGGTAGAAGGAAATTATCTTTAACCACATTCATGAAAAATTTATTTGGAATCATAAACAAAATTTTGAATGAGTTTCATATTTTAGAAACGTTAACCAACTAACAATTGCAAAAAAACTAAATCTGAAAATTTACACCAATGTAGTATTAATAAAAATTCATAACAAAATTACATAATTTAAAATAAAACACAAGAGGTACTCATTTCAAATGTTTCAGTAAGGATAACTCAAGAACCACCACATGATAAGGGGATATGCCCCCCAATCGTCCTCCACAACACCACACCCAAAAAAAGGATCTAACAAGACAAACTGACATATCAAAGAAACATTCCATTACAAGTGTCAAACATTATCATGCTTAATTATACATAAGGGTGTATGTAGGGTGTGAGAATAATACCAATTGGAATCCACCCAAAATATTCCTTGTGATAAACATATTAATTCAAAAAGATTTCATGTTTTTATTAGTAAGAAATGCTTGGAAAAATTCTAAAAGCTGTAACATTTATTGAAAATATTTTTCAAGAGGGGAATTTTAAGAAGGTAAAAAATAAATATAATAGAAAGGCTATAAAAGGTTTCAAAAAAAAATACACTATGTGATGATGGAAAGTAAAATATTGGTGATGAGAACTAGTTGCAGGACCTGCCTATGGCACTAGCTAGATGTGGTGCCTTAGGTACATCGTAACTTGGTGTATAATTAACTATAAACAATATCCATCACATACAAAATCCATTTGGTGGGGAAACCCCAATGTCCTACTGATCCCCAATATCATCAATGTTTAGTTAGTGTTGTTATCGTCAAACTTTCCACGTGAAATAGGGACGATACCACAACCAGATAACTATCATACTAGTGCTAGTCTGCCAACATAAATAATCGGGTTTCCCTCTTTTTTATCAATCATGTTCCAAATGTTATAAAATAATATTTTCAGATGAAAATACCATTTTTCATCACACACTGACTAAAAAATACAAAACATGTTTTTCACCCATTGTTTAACTCAATTACCCATTTAATTTTTTTAAAAAATCAAGATGTAAAATAAGGATTTGCACAAAAAATCCATTTCAAAATCTACATTCGAGGCCAAATGGACCCTAATACCATAAAAAAGAATAATTTTCATCCCTAACACACATTTAATAAGAAAAATTCATATATTATAAAATTCCACCAAATAATACCACATGAGTTACAAATAAAAAACACAATTTGGAGACAAAAATTAAACTTTGGAATCAAATTCATTACTAATTCTATCAAAAAACTATTCGCACCTAAAAAATAAATAAAAAAACAAATTACAAAGTTTTTGGAAGAAATATAAATAATCATAAATGTTTACACATGGAATCACCAACCATAGATGTCAAAACACCAAATATTTATGTGAAACAAAAACCACACCTTCGCTATCCCACTAGCGGATTAAAACAAAACCTAATCTACACGATTAAACCATGAAACAGAAAATTATACCCTAGGAACAAACCCCAATTTTATGGACATTTGTAACATCAAGAATTATGGAAGAATACCCGAGGAATGCCATGAATAATAGAGGAATTCACTTGCATGATGAATCCTGAAGTTCCACCACCAAAGAACCCTTTAATATATGGTTCCAAATGATCTTGAGGGAGATTGGGAGCCTTTGATGGCTATAATGGTTGAGTGGGAAAATGAAAGGGGTTTACATGGGTTAATCCCAGAAGTGAATGTTTTGAATAACAAAAATGTATTTTTGACCTATACAACTGTGTATGATTTGTGAACATGGTTACAAAAAATGTATATCAAAACCTTGCACCTGGTTTTGTCCACCGAAAAATGCCCATTTTCTTCCAAAATCAAGGGGGAACAAGACGAATCCTAAGGGAAAAGATATGCCAAAATAGAAGAGAAAAATAAAACAAAATAAGGATATTGGTGTGATAACTCTAGGATATAGTACCACATAAATGTTTTCAATCGAGTTATGAATTCCAAACCACTATGAAGTTACTCACTAACTTAAGCACAAAGATCTTGGGTGATTAAAATTACAATATTTAATAATAATAATAAGATATTTATTATTAATAAAAAAATTACTGATTGTAATAATAATAAATAATAATAATATATTATTAGCCTAATAATATAAAAACATATAATTCCTATAAAACAGAAAATAATTTAAATAAATTTTATCTCTCAAATAAAATATATACTAAACTATTTAAAACAAAAATAAATGAAAATTAAAATTTTAATTGAATCGGAATGAATGACATCCACCACACTAGTACAATTTCACTTTTGTGAAATAATTACTAAATAAAACAAGACATCACCCTTAGTCTGATGAAAAAAATATATTACAATTATAAAAAATTAAATTCATTTTGGCTTAAAATATAATGTTTTTTAAATATAATTTTAAAAAATAATTATACTTCCAATATCATTTATTTTTAAAAAATAATAATAGAAATTTTTTGTTGTATACAACCTCACTATCACAAAATTGATTAAATTTATTGTCATATAAAAGTTATGGGAAATTATTGTTCTTATGAATGATTACCATACTATAATAATAAATTTAATATGGAAGACATCATTGATTGTAGGTTATATAAAACACTAAAAATCATAATATAATTGGTTATCACTATTATAGTTACAAAATTATGTGAGGGTAATTATATAATAACTGAAAGATGTACAAATTTTGTTGACAAGGTAAAATATTTTATTATCTATAATAATGTTTTTAATTTTTATAAATACTGATATTGTGAAAAGATGAAGAAAATTATTTTTTAATGTATATACACATATAAAAAATCCCAAATCACCCCTCAAAATACCTCTATTTGAATGAGTTTCTTTCTTAATAATATATTTGAATAATAATAAAAATAAGTAACATATGAGTTGGAATATAAATATGTGATTTGGTGACATAATAAGTCTTTTAAATGGATTATAATGTATATTGAAAGGATGATCCATTTGGATGGATCAATAGTTCAACAAGGTCTGAAAATGAACAAATATATTAAAATTTATAATGAAAAATTAAAATATTATATAGTTTTTATAGACGTACATTAAATGTTTTTTAGCCTTTTTAATAAATCAATATTATTTCAATAAATGGGAAATTAAAATGTCATGAAAAAAGATGGAATTCATGTTTTAACGGGATGGTCATATTTGACTATATAATTTACATTTATTGAGAATTACTGTCAAATAAAACAAACTTATAGAAAAATATTTAAAAAATCATGGCTTAATATAAACCATCATATGAAATATGTGTAAAAAGTAATACACTACTTCATATATGAAATTAAATGATCAAAACATATACCCATAAAATATTAGTATATTCTTTATTATGTTAAGATTTAAATGTAATAAATTTTCTATAGGTTCGAAGTTAAAAAATTAGGTTTTTATTTGTTAAAAATGTTTTTTATGTATAAGAAAAATGTAAAAATGAATATTTCAATTTCTTATATAGTTTCAATAGAATTGATGATGATTTAATTATTATGTTCTAATATATAAATGATATAACTTTTAGTATATATACACTGATATATTGTACATGTGTTATATCATAATGAAAATAACACAAGAATAGAGTCATGAGAATAATAAAAATATATATGATCTAATAACTTCCATATTAGTATAGATATTATAAATTTATGATGAAATAATGATAATTTGTTATAGAAAATTAAATTAAATTAAATGTAATAAATATTAGATAATAATGTTTTCATTCAAATTGAGAAATAATTTTATTTTATATTCATGCACATATTCATGAAACAATATGTGGATTTAATAAAAACATATCTCGTGTAATTGTTTGATCATGAATTGGGTTATGTTATACATATATAGATATGAAAATAATCATATAAACAATGTTATGACACAATAATTAACAATAAAAAAATTTAATGGGTGGAATTAAATAAAGATAACAATGGTTAATAATTGGCGCATAAAATTCATGTGAATAGGTACTCAATAAATACTAGATATTTTGATAGGTTAAATTATATTTATAATCTAAAAGATAACCTTATTTAATGTACATATGAAATATAATTTCATCAATTATATCCCTTAATAATACTATTGGATTTATCACATCATTAAATATTATATCTATGTAAATAATATAATTTGAATCCTTTTAATCATTTAACAAAAAATAAGGAAATAAAGTTATTTCCAACTCAATATAGGCGCTATGGAAATTTTGAATATTCTAAAATTTAAATAATCATTAGGTTATATTTATTTTTCAAGTGGATTGGATGAAACATCAATTCATGGATAAAATTTGGAAGAGATATAGATAATTATTTAAATAAAATTCTTATTGAATGATAACATGTAACAAAATTTCATTCACATCCAGATCATCATGATTCAGAATTTTTATATCATCACTATGTTCTCAGAATCATTTAGACAATAATTAACTTCATTAATTTTTGAAATTCTATGTAAAAATTATAAAACAATTAATAATTTATTAATAAACCCTTGAACTATTTATAATACTATTATTTATAATGCTGGTATAATTTACAATGAATTTAAAAGTAGGTGAGTGAAGATCATTTGATGTGATTTCAACACTCATATGAAAATATGTTTGATCTTGGTCAAATTAAGACTTTATTAATTGGAATATGGTTTAAAACACTATTTAATCAATATATATATTGTTTTAAAGAAAGGGTAAAATGTTTTAATGATTATATCTAGTCCAACTAGTCAAGTCACTCTAGAATGTTTACTATAATGTGAGGGGAAACTGACAACCTATGTCTCATGTAAAACCATAGAACAAATAAAATAAAAATTTGAAAAATAATAAAAATCAAAGAGATAACCACTGTTCATAAAAACAAGTTAAACTAGAAAATGAAATAAGACAATAACAATATAAAATACCCTTGGGACCATTCATCCCCACCAATTTTTTCCACTATGAAGGAAGAGACATCTAGGGAAGCTGATGATCTATATGATGCCCTTCGCTTTATCTAATTCCTTTAGAACAATATATAAAAATAAAAAAAATTAATATTTGGGTAAGATAAAAAATCCTTGTTTTTTTCACCATATAATGTATTAAAACTTTAATACCCTGGAAAAATTATCTCTTGATTTAAAACAACTTCATGTTTATAAAGAAAGTTCTAATGAAATTTTTTTTAAGTCATAACGTGGATTATGGTATTACACACACTATGAAATATACGACCATGTGTATAATAGATCATATTTTGGAAAGAACAAGTTTTGAGATGTAACCGAAGAGAATATGTACATGGGAATAAAAATAAAAACATTACTCTAGGAATCACCTCAATCTAGTCCATATTGAGTCATGTCATAGTCTACTGATAACAAAACAATTATGGTATTACACACACTATAGTGATAATTCTATTTCCCAGTGCACCAATGGTTCTTAATGTGCCATATATTCCAAAAACCATTACATACCCATGATCACCATTTATAAAAAAATCATAGTTATGCATTTCATCATCATTTCTTGAAAAAAAAAAATTTATTAAAAACCACCATTAAGGCATTGCACTGATACACGGGGGTCAATGAACCCTTTTTTAATTAAAAACATCTAAAAAATTAAACCCTTACAAGAAAACAACTATGATAATGAATTAATAAATATCATAAAATTACTTAATTGAAAAATATAATAATATAAAGATATTAATTAAGTTGAACTATTATATTAATAAACCTACCTCATGAATGGACAGGGACCACTAAGAATTTTTATCCCATGTCCCAAAGAGTGAAGGGAGAATAATATTTGGATTCAAATGTAATTGGGGTTTTATACGCATTATTGAAAACATAGGACTATAATGTTGAACCCAAGTCAATTCATCAGTAAATAGTTTATATAGGTCATTGGTGAAGCCCATTGTAATATTCTGATGTCACCTAGATCAATGTAGCCACTTGGAATCGATGTGAATACCAATCGCATCTCAAATGTTCAATGATCGTGGATATGCCTCATCCCTTGTTCCATTTTAAAACTATCTCTAAAAATATTTTTCCATAAAACTCATCCCCAAAGGACTCAATGTCTCTACCATTACCAACATCATGGAATGTTGAAGCAAATAAAAGTCTCACACAACTACACTTATTCCATGGTGAAACCATTCCAAAAATGGAAGTGGCCCCAAAATATCCACATCACCGAAACCACATAACAATAGTACATTTCACGCTATATCAAACTAATTAATGTCAAAATCAATCCCATACATCATTTCGTTCCCTATAAAACTAATGATTATATCCATTAAATATATTTTTCCACCTATGCTTCATGAAATCCAATGGAGCAACCCCAAGGATAAACAAAGATAAAAATAAAGCATACATGTGACCTATATAAAATCTTAATTCTCCCCACCATTGATGTTATAAAATCTTGTGTTTTTAAATGGAAACAATATGTTTCATTACGTACATGACACACCACATCGATCTTAAACGAACTACTAAATATTATTATTTAATATGGTATTTATCAATTAATATATAGAATGGATGAAGTAAATTTATTTAAATAAATTATATAAATATTCCTTCAACATTAATATATAATTAATTATTTTGTAACCATTTATTTAGAAATGAATTAAAAAACATTTTTTAAAATAAATGATTTTTTTCTAAAAAACAATATAAATTTATTCATGTGTGTTTTATACTAATATGTAAACAGATAATTCTTATTAGACTATATTACTAAAATATATACATATAATTTTCCACCAAATGTTTAAAATTCATCTTATGTGTTTTTTTGACTCGATATAACAATTAATCCTTTTCTATTCACAAAAGTATTAGTTTTCTAAAAAGCCTTATTTTCGGCCATTTTATTGTACACATGTTTTAAATCCAGTTTATTACCCTGTTATAAGTCCTATATCACAATATAAAACATCTTTTTTGAAGAATAATATAAAAATTTTTGTTGTGATTATTATTGGTGTTTTTCAGATAAGTAATATGTTCGCATAAATAGTAAAAATATTCTAAATTTGTAATTGAAAATTGTTTTTTCAAAAAATATATTTATTACGTAAAAATACATATTTTTATGGGTTTAATATATAATTAAATAATTATATATAAGTTAATTAAATGTTGGTAATTGAATTCAATTTCAATTCGAATATTGATATAAAAACATTTTAATCTCTTGAAGGTTTTTTCTTTAAAACACATTTTCTCATTCCATCAAGAGGAATAATTTTTAATTATTTTATGCAATTTCACAGTTATATGTTTTAAAAAGTTGATTCATGATTTGGAATCATAAGGTCCAAGTTTATTAAATTATTCCCTTTTATATTTGTATATTTTTAATATTAACTTTAATAATTTTTATTAACATAATTAATGATAAATCATGTAATTAATGGTAAAATTAATAGTATAAATAATAATAAAAATACCCTAAAACAAGTCTTAATTCATTATATGAGTGTTTTTAGACCAGAATAAACCTTTTTCTAAAATAATATCCTTTGGAAGACAAATTTATATGAGTGTGACATTTATAATTTTATATTCAATTAAAATTCATTTTTTTACACATTTGTTTTCTACAAGTGAAATATTTTTAATATCAGGTTATAAGGGTGATATGGTTGATTAAAAATAGTGTTTTGAAATCTAAAATATATAAAAATTTTATGATATTTTATATAGAATTTTAATATAAGAAATAAATAAAATAAATTATTGCACAATGATGAACCAATATATGTTTAATTAAAATAAATATCAAAAAATGATATTTAAATTACTAAAATAAATGTAATTTGAGAATTTTAATGTCAGAAACTAATTTTTTAGATGAATCTGACATATGTTTGGTCTCGTAAAAGTATTTTTTTAATTTATCAAGTTTTTATGATTTTTTTAAAAACTCAAGTGATGAAATTTGTCAAACATCACATTATAGAGATTTTAAAATAAATAATAATTATATTAACTAATATTAAATTTTTTAAAACAGAAATTTTTTCAAAATTACTAGAACATGTATTAAAATGACATCAATGACGCATTTCTGGGTATTTTTGAATTTTATAGTAATTATCTTAACCCTAAAATGTAATTTATATGATATCAAAGTAAGATTTATAAGGGTTAAACATGGGTTAAAACAAAATGATCGGGAATAAAAAACGTAATAACATATATAATTTTGATATGATTAATATATTTCTACCTATATTCATTCTATATTATAAATAAATAATTTTGGAACCATTTGGTATATAAAATTAATTTATATTAATTTAATATTTTGAATAATTCATTGAGGTTCCCTCATATATGTTATAAAAGGGAACTCATTTTTCTATATTATTCACACATAGAAACCTATTTTATTAGAAAATAACTGACCAAATACATTCCTATTATACCTCAACAAATTATAAAGATATTATATTATTAAGAACTCCATCCTTATTGGTGTTATGTTGTTAATCAAATGAAATCATCCAATGAAAATGTATCATTTTAAATTAAGTGTTTCTATTTTATTTCTTCTACCACATTCATAAAACTCTCATAAAAATGATGAAATAATAATTAAAATACCCAAAATATAATTTTATGTTGTAAATTTAATATAATTACCTAAAATAAATTCCAAATTGATCAAATGGGAAAAAATTATAATTTATTTTTACGGTGAACTACCACCTCAAGAAATCATATTGGTTATTTTCCAGCAACGTCTCTTAGTAAATTTTATAATGATTTAATCAAAGATTATATATAATAATAATGACATATTAAACATTATTATAAGATTTTATATCATTTAAATTCTAATCTTAACATGCACTTGAAAATGATTATGACATTCGTGCATACGTGTGAAATATCTCCTCCAAGAAGCTATACAGTTCGTTTTTCATCATCACATAACATCAATGATATATATAAGAAAATTTAAATATTTACTTTGTTATTAATTAACTTATTACCCTTATGAAAATATAAAATAATACTTACCTTCGTTCCATAATGATAATTGAAAAATGAAAATGTTACTGATTCGTACATATGACTTATCATCTACATGATTGTAACATATTTTATCTTTCATATACATTTTTAATGGATAGTTTTACTATTGGAATTGATTTATATCTGTTATTATAATTTGATGAATATTATTGTAGATATGATGGAATAATTTTTACTATAGACATTATACCATAGTTATTTTGGACCGATGTACCAAATATAATCAAAATGTCCAACATGAACTTTACTAAAAATTCAATTGTTACATCAACATAAAATGTTATATAAAATGAATAATTAACATTAAAAATGTTATCATGAAATAAAATAATTAACCTATGTTTTCTATTCATGGTTATAATGATTTTACATGATGATTAAGACTCAACGTAAGGGACTTCATCTCAATCTTTATTCATTGAGATATAATTTCTTATTATACACCCACCATATTTTATAAGGTGAATATACTGACCCATTGACATATAATATCATTAATTTATTTCATATAATTTAATTTTTATTGTTTTTAAAATTTTCTTATTTCATGCACCTTGTGATTTAATTGATCAGAGTTGAATTGACACATTGAATTTATAAATATTTAATTATCAAATATTTTTCTGCACATCAATATTCTTGATTTTATATTATATGTTCATTTTTATGTATATAAAAGGATTATAAGGCACGCTGTATGGATATATTAAATTTCAATCAATATTTTTTAAAATTAATATTTTTACATGTTTCATATGGAACATTTAGCCAAACAACTGAAATAATATTCTATTCTAAACATACAAAACAACAACGATATTTAGGTCTTCATGAATATTATTTAATTTGTATATTACTTTTAAATATCACTTCTTTTCATAAATTAATGGTCATATTTTATTTGGGTTTTTTGGAATTGAAAATGGGATTTTAATATAAAATTTTATTTTAATATGAAAGGGTTTTCTATATGGGATTAATAGATTTTTTCAAAGGGTTTTATGATGAAAGTGTTTTCTTAATGATGGGGTAATTTTGAATTACATTAAATAGGTTAATAAAATAGATTATATACATGGGATAGAACATATATCATTGAGTTTTCATGTTAAATCATATACTGTGGTGGGGTAGATTGAATTCGTTAATGAAGTTACATTTTAATATAATGTGGCCCAAATAACTTCAGGTAAGCCTGGTACAACATAATATGTATTTTCTATATAGTACCATGTATTCCCTTAATATCTTAATTTTTTTTAAATATTATTATTATAATTGAAATGGATCTGAAATAGATATATATATACGATTTTATAGGTCACCGAGGAGGGTTTTAATTGATTATAATGGGTATTTCTGATTTGTTTGAGAAAAATGTGAGATTTTTCATCATCTGAAAATGTGTTTTTCATATTATCTCATAAATTGAAGATAATGGTAAATGTTTTCTTACCTTTTATATTTTACTAGAATAATGGTTCCCATTTTTTTATATCCCTTAACATGTTTTTTTCTCATCCAGTGTTTTTGAAATTACATTCAAGGGTTTTAGGGGAATAGAGATAAGAATGAGATTAAGGTGATAATTGTGATGATTTTTTATAAACAAAATCATTTTTTATTTTTATGAATTTTATATTGTAGAAAAATGTATAATAAGTATAAGTGTCTACATGAAATGTTTCGGTTTACTTTGTAAGATTGTGTCTTAATTATCTGAAACTCTAAAACAAAAATATCCACAAATGTGAATTCTAGTTCAAAAATACAAGTATGTGTAATGTTTATGGTTTTGATATTATATTTGGTATAAAACGATGGTTTAGAAGTATTTAGATATTTGGATGTATTATTTATATTTAAGGATAATATTTAGGGTTTATAAATTTAAGGATTATGATATTAATAATGTCATTGAAACAACTTTTCTGCTCTTATGTTATGAAATTTCAAAGAGAAGTACTGCATTTTTTGATACAATCATTTTTTTTTGTAATTACGGGAAATTAAATTTTGGGATAGAAAATAAATGTTATAAAATAACCATTGAATATAAAAAATATTAATGTTATTTTTTGTATTTATATAAATTTAACTATTTTTATAAGGGTTATATAGATAGTTTTTTTTTAAATGATGACACACATGACTGGTGACAACCCTTCATGTCCAATAAGGCCATAGGAATCAAACCGACAATAGAAAGGAAAAAGGGGTGCATCCCCAACCACCAGCCTATATGAAATCCTAGTTAGTGAGAAATTTTATTTTCAGTTAAACGATTTTATGGATTTGGAATATGTTTATTTTTGTTAAATAATGTTCATCAGATATATTTTCATGGAATTGGAAAATGATTCGGTTATTAAGTGAATAATATTATTTTGCGAGACATTTCCTATTTTGGGAATCCTATGAGGTCAAAAAAATACTATTGGATTTTGTTTTGGGAATAAAGGTTGAATTATATTTTGTACGATTTTCAATTTTTTGGACTTTTTATGATTTATTGAAATAAATATAAAATCATGAAAATTAATTGGGAAAATACATCTGGTATGAGACTTCATGAATAATTTATATTATTTGGAGATAAATGATAAAATTTATCATTGAATAATGAGTTATTAAATGTAAAATATTTTTTTGTTTTAATCTTACTTATAATATTTTTGAAAAAAAAACGTAATTTTTTTTATTGAATTGTATATGTTGAACTTTTCATATTTCTTTTGAACCATGGAGATTAATTTTTTTTTCATCATATAATGGTTTAATATTTTTGAGAATATTTTTATATTATCCGAACCATCATGGTTTTGGTTAACGATTAACTTTAGTAAAAAAATATTTATAATCCTTTTTGGATTATGTGATTCTTAGGGTGTTGATTCTAGTGCTTCAGGAATGAAAAAGTAATTTCTAATACTCGTTGGTTTTAAATACTATTGATAATGTGCTGGAATTTTATTAATTGAAGAAACTCTAATATTTATATAATTATATTTCCTTAAGTTCCAATTTAAAGAAGAAAAATAATTCTTAATCTCCATTAAAATAATTATAAAAAACATTATCTATTTAATTTTGTTATTAGGAATCCAATAACCTTTTAAACAAGCATAGAGTTATGGTTTATTGGTCATTATCTTTCACATAACCATGTTCTCTATTACACTCCATATGAACATGATAGTCAATTTTTATTACATATACATGTTTTCTGACATGTATGTTTCATATTTGATATATCATATGACCATTGTACTTCCCGTTATTTATTTTGAAGTGTGAGTTTCATTAATCCATTTTCAAGTGTGGGATTTCAAAAAAGATAGGTTGAAGATTCAATCCCATAGTTTTCAATCACAAGATAAAACTTTGAGGATAAAAGTTTCTAAATGGGAAAATAGAATGTAAAATACTGAATTTTTAAATGGATGAATTATGTTAAAAAGAATACATGATATGCCACATCAATCGTAAACAATACACTAAGTATTATTATTTAATTTGGTAGTTATAAAATATATTTTATAAAGATGTTAAGGAATATGATTAAACAAATTATAAATATATGGTTTAAACTTGTATATATAATGAATTCTATTGTGACCAATTAATGAAAAATTAAATTAATACAATTTTCTATTATAAATTAAAATGGATTTTGGAAACAAAATTTAAATGTACAGAAGTGTGTTTTATATGAATGTATAAAAAATAACTCTTATTAGTTAATATTAATGATATATAAATTTATAATATTATCTATAATTCATAAAATTATTCTTATGTGTTTTATATACTTGATATAGTAATGAATTAAATTTCATTCATAAAATAAGTCTTTTACATAAATGGTAGTGTTGTTGACATTTGATGGAAAATTCGTTTTGAATCCAGTTTTTAAAAATTTTATAATTTCTATTTGAAAAAAATAAAATTCTTATTTTAATATGTGCTATCTAAATTTAATTTGGATAAATTTCTGTTATTTTTCTCATAAATTTCATGTTTGGCGAAGAGTAAAAAAATACAACATTTTAGTTCAAAAATGATTTTTTATCAAATTTATATATTCTGTTATATTATATATTTGAAAGGTTTTAATGCATAATTAGATATCTGTATATATTAGTTAATAAAATATTTGACATTGGAATCATTTACACATTGAATTCAGTTAAAAAAGTCAATCTTTTGATGGTTTTTACTTTAAAAGAAAGTTTTATCATTCCGTCTTGGGGAATAATTTTTATTTAATTTACGATATTTATGTGTTTTGAATGAAGATAATGAATGCTATATTTTTAATCATAATCCTATTAATTATTAAATAGGACCCTTTTATTTTTGTACATTATTAAATTTACCTCAATTAATTATTATTAACACAGTTAAATGAAAATCTAGTAATTATTGGTAAAAATTATATTTTTAATATTATAAAATTACCATGTAAATATTCCCAATTTATATAGATGGGTGTTCATAGACTAAAAGAATACATGGTTTAAAATTATAACCATTAAATCTACATTAATGAGTGTAATCCTTTTTTTAATTCTATATTCAATGAAAATCCAATTTCATCCAAAATTTGTTTTTAACAAGTCCAATATTTTTAATATGGGGTTATATATGGGATAATTTAGACTATCAATAGAATTATGAATAAATAAATGTTTATATTTATAAATATAATTTTTTTATTTTTCAGAGATGAAATATTTATATTAAAGGCTTTCACAATGATGAATTAGTAATTTTCTAACTGAAGGAAAAAAATAAATGATATTAATATTTCAAATTTAAATACAATTTGAGACTCCTAATTTCATATAATTACATTTTAGATTTATTTTACATATTGTATATGTTTTAAGATTTTTTTCCATATTTAACATATTTTTATGATATTATTATGATTTCAAATAATGAATAGTGTAAAAATTTAAATTATGAGTATTGTAAAATAAATAATATTCTATTAATTTACATAAAATTTATTATTGGACAATTGATTGGGTTATGTCTGAAAATTTCATCAATGACTAATTTATTTTTCTTTTTTCATTTTAATATTAATTATATTTACATTCAATGACTAAATTAAATAATATTATGGTAAGAGTTAAAAAGGTTAAATAAGTGTAAAAACAAAATGATAAGGATTAAAAAATAAAAAATACCTATATAATTTTTATTCGATGAATGGGTATTGAACTATAATTATCCTATATTAAAAATCAATCAATTATAATAAATTTATAATAGAAATGTAATTTATATTAATATAATAATTTCAATAATTATAGGATTTCCCCTCCCCTATATTGGAAAATGTGACCCCTTATTATAATTTGTAAAACATCATAAACAATTTTGTTTAGAAAATATCTGCCCAAATCCAAAAATAGAATCCCGCCCTAAATTTTAGAGGCCTTATTTTATGAAGAACACTATTAATTTAGCTGTTCAGGTTGTAATCAAAGGATCTAATTCAAATATTATTTATCGTATTTTATAAAGTGTTTCTATTTTCTTTCATATACCCCTCCAAAAATTCATTTTTTAATTTTCTTACAACAAATTTTAGGGATAGAGTGGGAACCCACATATTTTCCAAAACATCACACGTGCCTGTGGGATATATATATAGAATTAAAAATTGAAATAAAATTTTTTTTTGATGGAGGGATGTGGGGTAAATGATAAATCCCACAAATCTCACAATCATCTTGATTCACCCAGCAATAAGGTAATACTGGTCGAGTATACTTAACATTCAACATTGTTTCATCTATCATCACACCACCACCATCATCATCAGATTTCCATTATAAACTACAACCATTTTCATTATCACTATCACTTACCAACAATATATCTATTCTCTCACCGACCATCATCTCTGGTTTATCAGACAGAACTCACTAGTCATCATCTTAAAAAAAGAAACCAATAATGTTGTCATAGACTTATCCATCCAATATCTCCTTTTACCTGATCATCTGAATTGACCAAACCATATAATGATCACAAGTTCATAGAAAAAGAATGAATATATCTTCATCATTGATCTCCCAAGAACATCGTCATCACTTTCATGAAACGAGTCCAATAGATATCGCAAAATCATTGTCTTCCACATGATAGAATGTCCGTAATAACAACAGCTCAATCCACTAAAGACAAATTCATCAACCATTATCACTAATCACTAAACGAATCGAAAAAAACAGTTTTAATGATAGAATTAATGTTTACATATGATATTCAGGAAATAATTTCCATTATAAATATATAATATATCATTTACATTCCTATCATTCCAGGAACATGAAAATGATAACATCAATCCTATGTAATTGTGATCAATCACCACTATAAAACGATGTGATTCCTTTTTAATCCCCACATCACATGAAAAATATAAATATGTATAATTAAATTATTTATATGATATTAAATATATAATGATCAAAATATAATGATAATGAAATACTTGCCTCTAATCTAGAATGATCATTAAAAAATGAAAATGTTACTCATGTGTATGCTCATCTTAGTGTCTCTAAGATTGTAACATTTCCGATTTTTTTTATCTATGTATAATGGATTAATATAAAATTATAATTCATGTATAAAAGTTAATATTATATCATTAATATTACTTTATATATTATGTACTACTTTTTACTATTACAATCATACCAAAGTAATCTTGTAATCATGAACCAAATATCATGAAAACATCTGACGTGAAGATACTTAATTAGGTAATTGATGTAACATGTTAATAAGTGATATAAAATGAATAGTAAAATTTTAAAATGTTATTAGGAAATAAAATAATTAACTTATGTTTAATATTTAGGGACATAAGGATTTTACCTGATCAGTTAGACACAATATAAGGGACTTCATTTAATTCACCGTTCATTGTGGAATATTTTCATGTTATATGCTCACCGTCCATTATGAGGTGTATATGTATCTCTTTTTTAATATAATATCATGAATTTATTTATTATCATGTAATTTAATATGTTTTTCAATGTTATTAGTTCATATACCTTATGATTTAAATGGTCAAAGTGGTATGTGACACTTTGAATGTTTAATGATTTAATTATATAATATATTTACCTATATCACTATTTATCATATTATTTTATATATTAATTTACATAAATATATAACTATTATAATTGTAATTTAATGTATCTTTTTATTTTCATTAATTTTTTTTCAATAAGAATCTTTTTATTGTTTTATAACGTTAGTTTAAACAAACAAAAACAGAATATTATATTCTTAATGTTATTGGTGACAATGAATTTACATTTTGGGGAATATTATATTATTTATAGTTTTTTTTAATAACATAAATTATTTCATAAATTATATTCTTCATTTTTATTTATAGGTGTTTTTGAATTGAAAACAGATTTTAAATGAAAAGTGTATTTTTGAATGAATGTTTTTTTCATATTGGATTACAATATTTTTTCAAATGTTTTTATTATTAAAATTATTTTATTAATGATAATCTAATTGAAAATTATAGGAAATTGGAGTTCTCAATATAGCTTACACATGGGGCGATCTATATAGTGTCACGGAATCCCATTACACTTCAAAAAAGTGTGGCCCAGACAGTGTAGGGAAACACATGAAAATATAACATGGGGTAGCCCAGATAGTATTGGGTAAGACCATTATAGTTTTACATGGGGTAGGCCATATGTCACTTGGTTATCATGTTACATTAATATAGGGCGGCCTAGATAGCACTGGGTATGCATGTAAGAGTTTAAATTGATGTCAACTGTATGGTTATTCCAATTGAAATCATTTTTAATGATATTTATTTATATGATGCTCTATTTCACCTAGATGGGTATATAATTATTATAGGTAATTTTAATGATTTATTTAATGTAAATGTTATGTTTTTTCTTAGGGATATGTTTTATTTCATATTATCAAATAAAATGATGGTAAATGTAGACTTTATATGGGATTTCATGTTTTTACTAAACTAATAGTTTTCATTCTTTTAATATCTCTTATTGAGAATTTGTGCCCATCATATGTTATTAAAATGTATTTAATATGGTATAACTTGGATTAGAGAAAATGATGAGATCAAGGGGCTAATTTTGAAAAAAAAAATCAAAAAGAGAAATCATTTTTTATTATAAAGAGTGTTATATTGTGGAAAAATGGATATTTAGTACATATGTCAACTTAGAATGTATGTGTTTAATTATAAAGAGTTTTTCATAACTTTGTAATAGTATGTACTAAACAGATCAAAGACTTATGATTATTGTTAAAAAAATAGTAATATATGTAATGGTTAAGGTCGGGGGCTTACAAAATCATTTTTTCTATAGAATGTTATTTGGATTTTGAACTCATGGGGAGAGAATCCCACTACTCCATCAACAAAATTTTTTTATTCCCATTACTTGTGGTTATACCATCATCACCACCATAGTAGAATAATAATGTATTTTTAATCCGTATATTAAATTTTATTAGTAATAAGTAAGATTAACTGGTTTCTCAATCACGTTGGTTTCAGTATGAAGATTAATTTTATATTTTTCAATTACACAGGAAGGGTTCATTTGATACCTCATAATCAAGGAATCATGGAACAAATCATTAATTGTTCTCAAATAAGATGGAAATTACAAATTATATTCCACCATTAAAATTTATTCAATTATCTAAAAGGGGATATAAATCCATTGCACCATTAATACAAATAAATATAACTTATATTTTAAAAAAGCGAGGTGAAACTTAGAGAAAAAACATACACCAAAGATAAAACTATAATACCTTATGATGATGGTTATTCAAGTATTTTGAATGACTCTTTTCTATGAATAATTTCTTTTGTATCAAATACATGTTTTCTTCATCTGATGAAAAAAACACAACCTAAGCATGGATCACCCTCTCAAATCTACAATGAAAAATGGAATTCTATATGGACACCCATATAATGATTTATTGAAAACAATATTAATCTCAACCTAATATCTATTTTAATAAGAAAACCCAATAAAAAAATATTTTTTTCAATGACCTTCCAAAATAATAAATATATTTTCATATCACATCATCACGAATCTAGATAAATATCTCAACCTATCCATCGATTTTTCGAAATTATGTTATGATTAATTTCTAATAGTAATCCTTCAACTCTTTTAATACATTCCAAATAAAAGGACGTGAAACTCTAGTAAAAATCATAAAAAAATTATAGATGGGACCACATAAAATATAACAACTTATTTGATAAAAATGTTATATATATTCTCTACCTTCATCCTTTCCATGATCATAATGAAATGAGATTAATTGTATATCCAATCAATTATCACCTAAATCACATCCTTCCCACTATACTATGTTGCATTCTAAAAAGAAATCACACACACACACACATATATATATATATATCACCCCACATCAATTCTAGAATGGTAAATGGTTTAAGTATACTAATAAAACTCTAGTATTCTCCTTGAATATATGAAAATTAATGCATCCTGACAAGATACTTTCCTTCATTTGACTCATCATCATCCACTAATAGTTACATCCTAGATCTAAATATATCTTAATCATCTATTGTTATTTAGACCAAAAAGGTCTTTTTCCTTCATTCATTAGTTATTGCCTTAATAAAATATGAACAACTATCCTACCTTAAAACAAGAAATTACTGTGGGAGACCATAACAAATCACATAAGGTTAGCTAAACACTTATAATTTTACATAAATGGAATAACCTCTTATACATCATCTTTTTGTTCATAATATAATCATGAAATGGAAAATAAACCATTATTGAAGCCAAGAAAATTAGTCCACTAGCCACTTCCACTACCTAACTCATCCCAGCAAGCTAACACATAAGAGACCAATCCTCCAATGATTCCTTTGAGGAGTAAATTTTCAATTTCTTATAATAATAATCCATGGGAATATTCCCTTTCATAAGAATATCTGAAATTTCATGTTTAATAGTCCGAAAATTCTCAATCCATCATCTATTTTATACATTCATATCCCTCTATGTAAATATGTTCTTTCATTATATTAGGATCATAATAAAAATAAACCCACTCACCAAATAACTGTTGAGGAAAACATTTGAGTTCATGAATAATTGATTAAAACTCAAGATCATTTTTGGGGATGTTCTTTTTATGAGGGTGTTATTAAATAGAGACATTGTTTTCCACTTATTTTCAACACGTAATGACACACATAAATACCATAATAGAATCATTACATAAAATATAAAAATTAGAATTCATTTCCAAAATAATTGGAATTATAAAAATAAAAATTCACCTTAAATTCATGAACAGATATCTTAAATTTTTATTTCCACTCAGAATGAACCTATTTTAAAAAAACTTCTTTAATGTGATATCTATTCATGGGGAATTAATTAACACACCACCCAAACTAAACAGAAAATCCTAAGAATGGTTGGATATCTAAAAAATTTCCATGATTCTCTTACGACATTACTATAATTAAATTTCCATGATCTATTGAGACTCCACTATATGATATAAAATACCCTAGAATTTTCATATCATTAATCCCAAATAAACACATGGAAATATTAGTTTATTAGAAAGGTTCTGAAAAAGGTCCAATGAGGATAAATAGATGATCCACATATTCATCCTCTAATATAGATTATACCTGCATATTATCCAAAAAAACAACAATGAATGGGTCTATGAATAATTTTATGATCATGGTCATTGGTTCCATAAGTACCATAGAAGTGTTACGAAGATAGAATAGAAAAACCAGTGACATGAAATTTCCATACTAGCTTCTAAATACTATTTAATATATATCATATTCTTAAATTCCCAACAATTATATGCCGCCTAATGGTCATTATTAGAAAAATAATGTGGACATTATAGTTGATCAATATGATCATCAATCATGGGAAATTAATATTTTTTCTTAATGGTCATGTTATTTAGATTTTAATAATTAATCCGAATGTTTAGGATTTTGTCTGCCATATTATTAAAAGAGTATAGGAAAATCCCAAGGTGACATGATATGATAAATAAATCCATTAGAATAAATGTATGAAATAATGACATTAGTATATTTTATAATAGATGGTGTCATGTGACACGTTGGCGTAGAAAGTTTCATCGTACAACAGAGCATGTTAATATAGAAATAATACTCTCTCTATAATGGTAAACCATATAAATCATCAAGACTGTAATTAGGGTATAGAATAAACATAGTTGGATGTAAACTACTCAAATGGGAATCAACGGGCTTAGGAAACACCGTAGAAAAACTAACATGGGATAATTATAGAATAAGGAAAAATAGGTCTCAACATCATAAAAATAGAATTTCACTCAACCTGAATGACATGAGAGATCCATTTGAGATATAAAAACTGACATCACTAATGAAAAAAATTAAAATAGAAATAACATTTATATTCCGAACTATTCCAATGATCATGTTGAATATATAAAGATAATGAACATGTATATCTCACATGAATTCAAAGTCATTAATTGTTACAATACACATTATACATTTGAAACATTGTTCAGACCACATTCCAAAATCTATAATTTGGTTCCACTAAAATGGAATAATTTTCAAATTCATGCAAAATATGAAAATTTATGTTGATGATATAAATTAATAAGTATAAGATGAATCAAATAAAGCTACTACCATAGAAGATGACCTAATAAATATAACCTTAACAATATCTAACCATTCCTAAATTTTTATAGTACATACAATGCTATATAAATCCATCCATACTATAATTCATCTTGATACCTATTAGGTTCAAGAACATACCCAATATCCCATTGATTAGACTAACCACCATTGAATGAATTAGATAAACTTGTGAAACCTTAGTGAAAGTGGATCCATCCTTACCGCATTGTGACATCATTTCAATAGTGACATAGGATCATAATAGTGATACGGGATCACAACTGTCTGGAATTTTCTTCTGCGATTTAGGCAGATCAGCTCATGAAGATCCAAGAATTTGTCTACCGCATTCCAATGGAACCCAATTCTACAATCGGTCAGAATGAGAGAAATTTAGAACCTGAGGGTTACATGCACAATTTCAATGCCTCCAACAACACCTCAGATAAAACAATCCGGATATATCAGGCTATCCCGGAGCTTTCTAATGGGAAGGTTACGTTGAACCAAAAATGATGATATAAGTGATCTCTTAGCTCATAAAAAGAAAGCTAGAAGACTACCTAAAAAGTATGGCGGGACAAATGGGAGGGGTCTAAACCCCGAAATCACCTCTAAATGAATATTTTCTTTGAGGATTTCCAGGGTATGGGTAATTCTGAAACATGATGATCTATAAGGTTATTTAATCAGTAGCACTATCTGGGGATTATAGGTCTGTCTAAATCTAAAAATATATTCTCCTTTGATATTACTAACATAGATAATTTAGGGTTCCATCTAATTGATACCATTAGGTGATAAAATTATGTCAAGAGTCTATGGGTGAAAGAATATGACTCCATTGGCAACATCACATATGTTTTATCAAGTGGAAATCATGTCACTTTCTCCTTCAGCTACCTTGGTTCCCATATCACCTGTTCCTTTATTTAGGCCTACAACATGTATCAGGATCATAGAAATATGTGGACGTATATAGAATCTCTCAAATCTATCATCTCAAAACATTGGTTAATTTTTGGTGTCTTCAATGCAGTCTTGACTACAGATGAGAAAATGGGGGAATTCAAGAGCTCAATCTCCTCCAGGGAGTTCAGATTATGTATTGATAAGAATGATGTGATTGAGATTAACTTGGTAGGTGACAAATATACTTGGCATTGGAAGCACCTAAATAGCTTCGTGGCTAGAAAATTTGATCGAGCTTTTGTTAATGGGGCTTCATTGGACAAATGGGGTAAAATATCATGATCAACCCCATCTAAGCTCAATTTTGATCATCATACTATCTTGGTGGATCATAGTGAGAAGGAATTCAAACCTCCTATCCCTTTCAGGTTCAACAAGGCTTGGGTCTCAGACCATGAATTCGAGGCCATCGTCTATAGCATATGGAATTTTGTGCATTGCACGGATGATGCTTTTTTCCAACATAACCATATTAAAAATTATAAAGAGTAATCAACGAATGTGGATCAAAGATCATTTTAGTTCCCTTGGCTCTAATATTTTAGCATTGGAAAATTCTATTCAAAGGGTTCAAGTGCTTAACACCAATAGTGATTTCTCTAATGGAATTTTAGTGTAATCTGAGTTGTCTCTCAAATTTAAAAAATTTCTTGACGTGAAGGATGCTCTGCAACGAGACTCCTTTACAGACAATTGGTTAATGGATGGAGATAGAAATTCAAAATTCCTCAACTCTCTTTAAAGAATTATTAAGGGATCTAATCCCCTTTATCCGATTAAAAATACAGATAGTTTCATTCATAATGGAGTGTATCTCTCAATGCATGGCACATATTACAAATAAGATCTATTTAATGGTCCCAAATCCATCAATGATCTTATGGATTGGGTGATTCTAAGAATAGTGAGTCAGGAGGAAAATTACAATCTCACTATTATGCCCCTTGATCCAGAGATAAAGGAGAGTTTCTATAGCCTCATGTTTAAGAGTGCACCTGGTCTTGATGGCTATGGTAACTTCTTCTTTGAAACATTTTGTGATCTTATCGGTTTGAATTTTTTCCTGTTATTCAATAATTATTTCATTGAATAATTATTTATAATGTTATTTTCAAAATTCTATCCCAAAGGCTCTCCTCCGTTTCCTACAAAATTGTCTCTTCAAATCAGTTTGGCTTCATCAAAGGGATTTCAATAAGAGACCATCTTTTCAGCCCCTCCTATGGTGTTAATATTCATAATAAAACCATCATAGGAGGTAATATTGCGCTCAAATTGGATGTCGAGATATATTTTGACACAATGGACATGGGTTTTATTTGCAATATCCATGTCATGTTTAGGTTTGATGAGGTCTTCATCAATTGGGCCAAAAACAAAATACGTTATGCTCATATTTCAATTCTCATAAATGGATCCCCTAAAGTATATTTTGATTTCTCGATAGGTGTAAGACATGATGATCCCCTATCAGCCATCCTTTTTTCAATTACAGATATTTACCTTAGATGGATTCTTTATATCAGGGCTAATAATTATATGTTGATGTCTATTAATGCTGGAAAGTGTATTTTTTCTCCCTCTCATCTCTTATATGTTGAAGACATTATCTTATTTACCAAAGGGGATAAGGGTAACGTCATGAATATAAAGAGAGGTATTTGGCATTATGAATTGTTTTTTGGGTAGGTGGTTAGCAAGAGAACATCATTTATTAATTTTGGCAGGGTATTTTCTTCTCTTAGTAAAATGATATCATTAAGGAATTGGGAATTAATGAGGGACATATCCCTTCACTTATTTCATTGTTCTAATATTTTGGGGGAGACCAAATGACTGTAATATTTAAATTATTTTTATCATGATTAAAAGACAACTCTCCACATGGAAATGATAATCTTTATTATTGGCCGGCCAGGTTTGCCAGGTAAAATCAATTAACATCTCCAAATTTGTTTATTCTTTTATGGTGTATAAATGGATGGTTGCTTTAATCAGGAGTATTAATACATATATTAAGAATTTTATTTCGAGTGGAAGCATATTAGAAAGATGTCAGTCGAAGATTCCACGGAATGTGGTCTGCAATCCTCTGGATGATGGTTGCTTGGGCATAAAAAATTTAGAGTGTTTCAATGACTCATTTCAGGATAGGATAATATATAGAAATTTAAACACGAAATCTATATCTACCAATTTTCTTCAGGAAAGGTTCTTACACATGATTTAACCAGGAAACATTAACTATGTTAACTCCTTAGTGTGGCCTAATTTTAAGAACATTTTTTCAAAAATTGATTTTGACACTCGATGGCTTGTTTCCAAGGAATCATCTCTTCATTTTTGAATGTCTAATTGGACTCTGAATCAATTTCTTGATTTGGTCATGGATGGGGAGTCTAAACGGGATTACGATATCTCAACCGAAGAACAACATGGGTGCATGTATAATCTTCCTTCTCATATTACTTCAATTGTGTATGATTATTGGTGGCCTTCTATGGGTGATTTTTGGGCATGGGAACCTGCTGTATGTGGTATTCTCACCTCCAAAATGGTATTATAACCACTCATCTAGAAGCTCAAATGATATAAAATTGATTAATAATCGGCGGAGGATGTTTTTAAGGCCTTCTCAGTCTATTATGGAATAGACGTTGGATCACAAAAAATTCCAAAGAATGATTTCCTGCATGTATGTGGTATTTTACATTGCTCCATCTGTGCTTTTTGATTTCAGCATAAGGAATATGTGGATCATATATTTCTTAGTTGTGTTGTGGCTTCATCGATATGGAGAGAAGTTTAAGAAATTTTTGAGGTTCTACTTCACCACTTCAACATAATATGATACCTCAATAAGAGTTGGTTCTCTTTGACTCTGTCAAAGAATCTCCAATTAATTTTTCTGGATGCAGCTATGGAGGCTGTCCTTTTAATCTGGTTGTCAAGAAACATGTTCATACATGAATTACTGTGCCTATTGTTTTGTGTTGCACTTGCAGAGATTCTTCCAGCTGTCTGTGAGGTATAAACATTGATAGGAGTGTTTCGTGGAAACATAATTGTTGACTAAACAGTTCTCAGTCGGACTAGGATGAAATGTAATTTTCATCCCCCATATGGAACAGTGGAAGTCATATGGTAGGCCCCATTTCATGGATGGATTATAGTCAACATTGATGGTGCATCAAGGGGTAATCTGGAGCCTGATGGATTTGGTTTTGTCTTTAGATATCATCAGGGGAGTGTACTTGGGTGAATCTATGGCTCATGTTGCATTTCCTTTTCTCTTGAAACAAAAATATATGGGGTCATCATAGTGGTGGAGAACGGAGATAGCCGGCTTGGAAAAGTATTTGAATTGAATGGGATTCCGTGGTTATATTATCGGCCATTTAAACTGGGGCTTTTTATCTCTCCTAGAAGTTCACCAATCATGGGACTAAATGATTGGACTCTCACTACTCAAAGGAACACTTTTTTCACTCATGTTTATCGAGAGGAAAATGCATTGGCAGATGGGCATTATAATAAGGGAGTCAATAGGATTGACTTTTACTGGGTGGATAATTTCCCTGATGATCTTCTTCCCTTCTTTATGATGGATTTTTGTAAATGTTCTACCTTCAGACTTCTGTAATTTTATTATTTTGCTAATATAGGGTTCTTTCTTTTCCTGGAAAGATCTCAGTTTTCCATAAAAAAAGAAATCAAACCATGGATAACAAATACAACATCAAAATATCCACCTATAATAGTTTTCTTATATAAGCCTTCTAAATACATTTCATATTTATCTACCACCTACAAAAAATATCAAAAAGCATATGAAAATTGTTATTAATAGGATATCAACCCCCACCCCTAATCAAATCTATGATCCATAAAGAAATAATTATTTAAAATATCAGGTGGTAGTTGTTCCAACTCCTAAAAAATGAGTGTAATAATCCAAAAACTACTATTCCCCCAATCTATTGTTTAAAATACATAATTCGTTTCCACTCAAAATTTTTCTAGATACAACATTTTTTTGAACATATAACTAAATATATTCTAGTTAATATTTTCCTAAAATGTAATTTTCAAGATATTGTCCCAGGACCTCCCTCCAAGTCGCTCAAGCTTGTAAGTCGAAAACCTCATATTGTAATCCTCTGGATATTTTAAAAAATTGATGATCCACTCTGTCTGATCAATATATTAATCATATTCATGGGTTCTATTATCATTTAGTACAATTGTTGGATTCTACATAGTTAATTATGATCCATGATCCTCCATCATTCCATGGTTTCCAATGCCCTCCAAAACATGATTCTAAATAGTTTGGATTACATATTCTACCAAATATGGGTCAACCTGATGATTTTTCTGCAGAAATTATCTCAAAACATTATCACTCAAATTCAGATGATTCTTCTGAGATAAATTTTCAAATGAACATAAGACAATAAGCACAATGTTTATGAGAAAAATAATGAAAAATCATAAGAATAAATATTGGAACACATATCAATACCTTTAAATAATGATAATTTAAAATCATTCATGACATGTATGAATTAACATCAACCATTTGGTAAAGAAAATTTAACTCAAATAAAAATGAAATCTAATTCATTTATACAACATCAAATTCCATTGCACCAACTTAGAAATGATTATTGACCATCCATGGTAACTTACGATCAATACAGAATTTGATATCACCATGCACCCACCCATACCGATAACCTAAATTCAAATGGTCCATGATCCAATCAAGAAACGACCCAAAATCAAACCCTTGCAGTTTTGTAACACTTTTGGTGGTCTAGTGACACTGATTAAATTTTTTAAAGAACCAAAATTGGTCAAATAGTCATGTTTCACTTCATTTTTACCAAAATATGCAGTGTAACAAAAAAATTATTATTCTATAAAAATGAATTATAAATTGAATACATATCAGAAGAAGAATACATATCCATGAGACAAACAATTGAAATACTAATAGGATGAAAATTAATATCATTATAGATAGAAAAATTTTAAAATTATTGTGTGATCATAAATGATAGTTGTATTTCCTAAAATATTATATACAAATTATAATTCAATGACAACATCAGATCTATAATTGAAATATGAAATAGTTTATAAATTTTTAACAATATATATGTTTTTTGGAAAAAAAATTTCAGATTTCATAAAATCCCCTCTTATTCACCCAAACCTATTACATGATAGGTATATTTATATACTCATGATATACTAAAAAACCAACTATGGAATAAACCTAAGATGTTAAAGTGTGTAACCATCATCGAAATACAAGATAATGGGTAAAACCATGATTAAGTGACAATTAAAAATATCATAGCTCTATCTTATTGGAGTACATACTTATACATAAATAAATAAAACACTAATATAGACATCATGTGATTTCTGACTAATATAGAGTGTAATCACGTTCTATTGATATCAACCCACTAGTTATATTACACATATAAAAATGACAAGTCTATTCACTAATGTACCAAATTATCCTTCTATGTTATGTTTTCTGAATGAAATTATAATGACATACTTAAAAAATAGAAAAATATTCACAATGAAGTTATACGACTTCCCCAAATGAAAAAACTGGTAATAAAAAATATATATTTGTTATTTCACCAAAAAATTATGTTCCAAAGAATTACTTTAAAAAAAACCCCATTGAAATGAAGATCTCATATAAAAAATACATCTTTTTACTAAAAAAACATTTCCTAATATAACTAAAAGGAACTATATAATAACATCTTTTAATTCATGATTTAGAAATGTTTCACAGATACACATAATAAATAAAAAATATGAACAAACTAAAAATGATCTCGCAAGTATTGAGGTTCATATCAAATGAAAAGGGGGGAAATAACTCCATGGAATCCACTGGGATTAGAAAATAGCTTAGAGAGATGTCATAATAATGGTTTAATTCAAATTGTTATGTGTTTTTATACAATTTCTAGGAAATATAATACAACAACACATCCTTTATCACCATGTCACAATACCTACAGTCCAAGAAGCATAACCATTATCCACACAATGTTTTTATGTTTTCAAATAAATCTATGGTGCTTCCATTTGTGTTATGTAATAATCACCCCAACCAATAGGCCCCAAGAGACCACATCATACTTCGTACCCAGATCATATACTCCTAGCACATCCCATGCAATATGCCAAACATATTCCCAAACAGGTATAACCACCGAACATACATACATGGAACTCCATTCCAAAAACTGTTCCACCAGGTTGTTTAAAAAATTTATTTGATAAAAAAATTCATTTTTTAAATCAATATTTAAAAATAACATTATATTGAATTTTTTATAATTTTATGAGTATATTAACTTTTTAATGTATTGTGAAAAAGACTTATTATAATTAATAATTATATTTTCATCTAATGAAATTAGAAAGTTCCAATTTTATAAAATAGTATTAATTGTAAAATATGTTCATTATATTTATTTTAATTCAAAAGTAGTTTTTGTAATTATTTACATATTGAATTTTATTGTGATAACTTTTCCAACAAGAAAAATAATATTTTGGAAATATATTTTCCATCCTATTTTTTGGGTTGAATTTAAATTAAATTCTATAAAATATGTGAATTTACTTTTATAAAATTGAGTACATACTAAGAAAGAAAAATCTTAATATTAGTTAATATTAGTTCATGTGTTCAACATAAAAATTTCTCATGATGAATAGTAATATCTTTAAAAAACTATTACTGTGGTTAAAATTAAAATATATTTTCTTGGGGTTAAACTAAAGTGATAAGGGTTAAAATGACCCAAAAATCATTTCTTAATTCAATTTTATAAAAAATATTTGACCATATATAATCTATGATTTTGTAATGATCCATTTTGGATCCATTTATTTTTATTAATAAATTATTATACTTTATTCTATTCAAGTAGTCATGGCGTGTATTCTCCCCCCTCCTTTAAAAGGTAAATCCATATCCCACCATATGCAAACATCGATATCCACTAATTTGTTTCTAGACCTACCCAAAAAAATTATTTAAATCCATATTAAATATATATATTACCTATTTTGGTCATAAAAACATTATAGCAATGCATTATAAATAAACATAAAGTGATTTTTCAAAGTATGGGTATATTTTTAAACCGTGCATTTCTATATTGATACTTCTTATAAATATTTGAATCTTTATTCAGAAAAAATTAAAAAATTATAAAATTATATTCCACATACCTAAATTTTATTATATTAATTTCATAACTTATATCATTTTACAGTTCCATTGAATTTTGAAATCAGTTGTCTGTCATGTGCATGATGGACTACTACCCAACAAACTGAAGTAATTTAATTTACATCACTACCTATCAAATATATATAATGACATATTTAATGTCTATATATATATATATCATATTTAGGATATATTTATATTTATATTATATTAAATTCACACACACATTCTTACTGTCTAATATGTTAGAAAGTGATAATATCACCAGTGCATACATGTGGACTACCACCAATGAAAATTGATGTGGTTAGTAAATAATTTTTCTACATAGATTATAATAAGTATGAATTTCATTAATATATATTATTTATTTTATATAATAACAATACTATAAATGAGATCTTTTATTCCCTATCTTTTATTTCATCCATCAAAACATGAAAATTACATTCATGCGTTTGTATGAACTACATTCTCTATGATGGGTGTAGTTAATTTTATATATCTCATGTTTATGGATGTCTCCTAATAATTAATAAAATGGTGATATATTATATTTGTATCAATTTTAAATTTTCTACATGATGTAACCATGATCAATTCATTTGATAAAAAATGATAGAACAAAATATACATGAAAAATTTAGCAGTTATCACCTGAGAGAGTGGTATTAATAAAAAATTATAATTAAAAAAGTGATAAAATGTTATAAGTAATAATTTATTGTAATATATATTGGAATATTATTCTAGAATATATTTATAAATAATATATATATATTCTACATGAAGTATTATGGTGTACGAAGGTAGTGGGAATTGAGGTTATGGTATTATGATATAATCTCATTGTTTTTTAAGATATTTTATAATTATGTTTCTAATAATAAAATTACATGTTCTGCCTCTCTTGAAAACTAAGAATTTTTTATTCATTGGTTACTTTAATATAGTACATTTTTCCATTCCTTTTACTCTCTTTATGTACTCATTACACTAAGATAATGTTTTTATTGAAAATTTACATTATATGTATATTCTCTCATAGATATATTATTTTTAAAGTCCATTTTTTTCAAAAAAAATATCAATTAATGTTTCTTATAAAATAAAATAATTGATTAAATATATTATATCCCAAAATATAAATTTAACATAATAATTTAAATAGAATGTTATTTTCATTTTTTAAAGGTGGATTTTTTCATTTTAATAAATGTGTTGAAGGAGTATTTGGTTAACATATAAGGCATGAAAATGTTTGGTCCTGTCATGAAAGGTCAATTATTTGATGCATCACTTACGTTTTTAAGGTTAATTTTAATGTAAATGTATTCATTATTATTTGATAAATTTTTATTTTTTATTTTGTGATTTCAATATGAAAAATAATTTTCCTCAGAAAATGATATCAGTGATATATTAAAATCATTTACAAATAATATATAATCTATATACATTTCATGAACATTTTTGGGAAAATAGTTTAAATATACAACCCCAATTCATTCTCTAGATGGTATATGATTTGGATGGAACTATTTTTAATAAAATAATTATTTTCCATAAGATATGTCATGATTAAATGTTTTTGGAACCCATCATATATCGATGAGATATTTTATGATGATATAATTAATAATTTATACACAGGTAAACACAACTGTATTTCAATCATTAGGTGATATATTCCTAGAATTAACATATCCCTTCAATTTATTAGGTAAACTTTGATATATAATTAGATAAATAATAAATGAATTTTAAGTGAGCCTATTGCATTATGTGACTTATCTAACTATGATAGTCTTGGAAGTGAACCTTAACAACTATGATTGTTTGGGGAGTTATCCCCATCTACTGTGATAGTCTTATCGAAAATCCAGGACTTCTATTGAAATGATTTTCACTTATTATCTGTGTTCGACACTTTTTTGTCTTATTTAAACATTATTATCTCATGGATTATGTTATTTTTATCCTTTATAATTGATGTATTATCGAATATCAATAAACATGACATGATTTTAAAATTTCAATCTATTAAATACATGTTATTTTTTTAAAATTTTAGTTTCATTTTATCGTAGCCTAATTCATACTTTTTGTTTATGTGATAATTGATTTCTTATTTTTATACCATTTCAATGCATCTAAGCTCAACCATCTCACTAAAAATTTTATTTTTTTTCTTTCCAAATAGCCATTATAATTTTCTCTACTAATTGGAGAAATCAAGAGGGAGAATGATGTTACATTATTCATAGAATAAACATTAAATTTCAAAAAAATACACCAAACCCATAGAGGCCTCATGAAATGATCCACCAAGAAATGCTAGAACCAAGTTTCCTTCTAACCATGATCATCAGGCCGGTGAACCACCATCATCATCA
The DNA here is from genome assembly GCA_963277665.1 of Viscum album. Lineage (NCBI taxonomy): Eukaryota > Viridiplantae > Streptophyta > Magnoliopsida > Santalales > Viscaceae > Viscum > Viscum album. Next base: position 297,292,403 of record OY728141.1, on the reverse strand, counting down.
TTATAATCGGTCACTATCAGAGTAGATTGCTAGAGAAAAAAAACTAGAATATCCCTTCAGCATCTACACTAATTCACTGATATTCATCCTCGTTTTCATCATGTCACCACCATATAACCCCCTCATATCTAAAAAGAAATACATATAAGAAAATACACATACAAAGAAACATTCATTAAAGAGATATTATTAAATGCCAGTCGCCTTGCCAATTACAATATGACACTCGAACCACACCTCCCATAAAAAAATATTATCTAATGAATATTCATCTTATAAAATGTTATTTATATCAATAAAAAAATGGTTGTTTAAAATTTATAAAGGAATTATTTATATACATAAATAATTTAATTAATGATAGAAAATAATCTAGTACACTAAATTTTTAATAGAAAAATTTTCATTAAAATCCTATGTTTTTTAACAGGTAAATAAAAAAATATAAAATTATTAAAATTAATTTTTTACATATTATTTAATAATTATTTGATAACTTGTTATAAAACTTAAAAATTTTATTTCTAATTTATTAACACTTTATTTATTAAATAGTTTATTAAAAAAACATTTCATAAGTGAATAAAAGAAAAATAAATGTTAATAATTTTTATTGCCGGTTACTATAATATTTTTATAAATAGAATTTATATAAAGTCTTTGCCTTTTCTATGTAGGTACATCTTTGAGTATTTCATCTGATCCTTAGTAAACATAAATTATTCTGGGACAAAAATACTTTTTTCACAGAAAATGATTACATTTTTGTTGATGTAAATATATTTGAATTAATGTAGTACAGATATAAAAATAATAAATAGTTTTACTTGCATATTAAATGTTTGGAAAATCATTGGAGGAGTTCTGTATCATATTTTATAATTAAGGCTCCACAAGTTTCTGAGTGGAGATTACACACTGTGTACGTGTTACACAGCATGTAGCTACTGTCGGACGTGTTGTGAACTAATAGAAGGATTGAAAGGCTTATATGATCTATAAACCATGAATGTAATTTTGATGTTGTGTATGGTTAAATAATAATCATAGGTGAATGGTTTTATTGTAGTAACTCTCTAAAAACAATTAAATTACATGAAAAATAGTTACACAATGTGTAATTTCTTGAGAATATTTCATTAGAGTGTCCCACAAGAGATTATTCTCATTCCCTCATGTGTAGCTTCTTGATCCCTACTGCATGGAATATTCAATGACATTATGGTGTAAATATCTGGTTTCAAACATCCTAATCCAACATATGATCACTTGTAAGTGTTTTTTGTTATGATTTCCCTTCACTTACTTTGATCTCAAGCTGTTATGGTGTATTATTCTTGACCTTGGTCATTTTATTGTTTTGTTTTAGATTGGTTATGGTATAAGATCCTTATTGTGATCATATGTACCTTCGTTCATGTAAGTTATTCCACCTCGAATCATTATTTGATCATTAATTAAAGGTAGGGGTCTTAATCATAACCATATAGTATCTTTAATTGTAATATATCTAAAATATTGAAATTTATCCTATATAATCCGTGCCTGAATAAAATCAATGAATATTTGGATTATTAATTATATTTGTTTTTTATATAATTAGTTATTGACATTAATCATGGCTACCTTTTGGGTGACTGAATCCTCGATTATATAGTATTTTTCTAATAGATTAAATTGTTTTTAAGATGATATGGAATTAAGTGATTTCTTGATATAGAACCACCTTTTATTAGACTAATTTTTTAGGAGACTGAAAAATTGTTATTTTAATACCAAATGATATGTGAAATGTGAAATTGAAATATATAATGTAATTTTCTAAATTAATCATTGAGCCTTGTGATGTATTACTTTGATAACATTATTTCATTGATGTGTGATTTGTTTTCCATGATGTAATAAATACATGGTGTGTTGGACCAATTGAATAATTAAATCATTATATGTTTATCTATTTATAATGAAACAAGTTGAAATTCTTTTATAGTTGGAATAACCCAATGATATATGTTGAAATGCTTATATAACATGCTTGGTATGGATTCAAACTGATATGTTTATATACTAGTCTTAGTCCCGAGATATCCTAAATTTTTTATAAAGTGGGATCATCCATTATTTAAGTGCATAATTTATTATAGAACATGTTTGACCGTAAATTGTGTGATTCATATTGTGTATATGTGGTTATAGTTATCATGTTTTCGATACGTTCTCTAAGATATTCAGGAATGGAATCAAGGTAGGTTATGTATTATCTCTATTATTTGGTTTTATATGGAATTATTGTGAGAAATGATTAGGGAAACAGTTGTATGGTGTTGAAATGGTTCTATGTGATATTAATTTAATTATCAAATTAATTAATTCACAAATGTTTTGATTATTTGAATGCATTTATTATCATTCTGGTTATGTTTATGCACTGTGGTTTTGATCTGTTGAGTTATATTCACACCCTTCATAGCACTTCATTTTGTACCCATTACAGATTACATGGATTCATGAATATAAAAGGAAAGTCACTTTTATGTACATCGTTTTTTGTTGAGTGGGATGAAATATGGAGAGAGGTCTGACATGTGGTCCAGGACTAGGGATTTGGAGTTTTATAGTCTTTTATTTGTATTACTTATAGAATAAAATCTAGTTACATTCACTAAATACAATAGATTATTCCATGATTATTTTATTGGATTAATCAGTTTGATTTTGTTGGTTGGGATTCCACTATATTGTATCTATTCCATTATTTTTATTTTTTATGATATTTATATTTTATTGCTGTATGATTGTTCTTCTAGGTTTTAACTCTATATCTAGGGATAAATTTTCTTTACTAACCCTATCACATTCCTACTACTATCTGGTAGCTTCTAGAATATTGGGAGAAGAACTTGATGTCTCAAAACCAACATTTTTTGGACACATGAGTGGGTACTGAATCCATGGGTGTTATAACATGATATTGGATAACTATGACTCTTTTCTATATCTTCATAATTTAAAAAAAATGTAAAAATGATAGTAGGATTTTCTAATACATGGTAATGAGATTTGTCACAAGAGTATCTAAACAGTGAATGGTGGAAAATCCATGTCCCCATGGGTGGATTGGTATTTATATTGTTTTCTTGTTAGTGTTTATGTTATTTCACCCTGATTTATTCACATGTTGTCTGAGTTTTCTATTTTATGATGTCACTAGATCACTGTATTTACACACATTACACAGTATGGAATGGGGTGATTATTAATTTATCTTGATAGGATTATAGGGATATATATTATCATGCATTTTTCTTGGCAATGACTCGTCTATTTCATGTTCCATATACATTAATGATTTAGTTTAGGCATAATAAACATGTTATATTAGAGAAATTAAATAAATTAACTATTATTCCATTTTAAACACACATAATCCATGATTATAGGGATGATGAGTCATTGGTTAATTATTATTTTAAAATGATGAAAATGAATTTATTATAGCCAGTTTTTTTAAGGAGGGTGTTTGACCTATTGATAAAATGACTATGCATCGTCTATGAGTTGAGTGATAGAAGATTGGATATTATCATGATCCAAACACAGCTGAGTCAAGAATTCCTTTCTCTTTTTAGGATAAGATATATTGTTTATATTATAAACATCTTCCTTAGGTTCATATGATACTTGGATAGGGAGATTGTTCACACTTTTCTTTTGATATTTAAGATGCAGAGAGAGATCAAGCTACAACATTTCACTACATTCACATGGCAGAGAGGGCCCCAAGAACATGAGTTCTACAATGAGATAGTCTATAGGATATTTAATAATATTGTGAAGACTACATATTGGAGGGTTAATCTTGATGCTTACATTTTTTTCAGTCCTATCAAGCATTTGTTAGATATTCTTGAGTAGGAAGCGAAGTAGTAGGTTTTATATTTTCGAGACATTGAGACATTGTTCCTATGGCATTCCTATCACTAGATGTTTAAGGATGACAAGGATCATATGTTTATTCACCAAACACCACAGGTACTATTATCGATGGACTATGATAAACATTTCACTGACCTAGAGTGCTTTTTTCCATATTTGGTAGATGAAGACATCATTATGTAGATACATTTGTTGGTTGCCATCGCGTTGTGATCAGGTCAAAGGTGAATGTGTTCCATCTGAGTAGTTTTGCAGATGTAATGAGTCATGATCCCATCATTGATGGGTATATGAGAGAGTCCCCAAAACAAATTCCATACTATTTCTAAAAGAAAAACTGTGAATTATTATTCTGTTAGAATGAAGCATTAACTCAATTGTTTTCTCTAAGGTAACTATTGTCAGAACTCTTAAAGAAGTGGTCTTCCATCTCATGTTCATATAAAATTATAGTTCTATTAGAGTAAAACAATATGATACAATCATTCTCAGTGTCCATACTCGTCATTGGTGTTTTTTTTTGTTTATAATATTGGGACACGTACATATGTCTTCTAGGGGCATGAAATAGCATAGAAGTGGCAAGATTTCATGAAAAGAACTAGAGTCTAGGAAAAACTCAAATAATCTTTAGCGAGTAGGTATCTAGAGGTCCATATGATATTTTGGTTGAGGAATTGTATGTGGTACCATAGTTATTAAATAGTATTACAATGAAGATGATATAGGTCAATGGAGTCATGATGGATCCTATGGTAGAGGGGTCGTTCAACAACATTCACTGTGGACAACTCTAGTCAGTATGGATACAAGATCTTTTTCTAACTGAGTTAATATTAGTTTATCATCTACCCTCTCTTTTAATTTTTTTATATATTAGCATCATATTCCATTTTCTAATTGTTTTTAACTATTTTGGGCATGGATTCGGAAATATTTGATGGTGTTTTGACAATAAACACACTTTTTGGAGTGAATTTAGGTAATATCATTAATTTCTAGGAGTTTTCACTAGTGATTGGAGGTTACCATTTCAATTGAGAGTTGTTCGGGTTAGAAATGACAATATTTGATTAGATTCTTTCTATGGATAGGTTAGTTCCCTATGAAGATCATATCTACAATTTCCAAAGGGAGTAAATTTTTTATATCTAGAAAGAGAAGGTGTTATCACACAGTTTATTGGGATGTTCAGGATGGTGATGCTTGACAAAGTCATTGCAGATTAGATTGTCTCAAGGATCAGATGGGTGATCATTATGTTGATGATATTGGAAGGAAACGATATTATATCCTCCAATAGTAGAATAACTTTTGGATTTAATTTCTAAAAAGTTCTATTGATTATTTATTGAGAATGGGATATTTTGTATCTTTTGTACCATGAATATTTTTATAATATTTTTAGGAAACCTTATTTCTCATCTTATAGCCATATAGAATTTCACATTGAGATATTTGGGAGTTTAATGTTCAGTTGTAATATCTAGAAAATATTGGTTTTATACAACCTAGTACCTCTCCTTGAGGTTCTCTAGTTATCTTCAATGAGATGTCTACTTGGAATTTGTGATTCCTTATAAATTATTATAGATTAAACAAGATGAAGTCCATGAACTGATATCCCCTTTAACGAATCAATGATCACTTTCATCAACTGAGAGGTTATAAGATCTCATGTAAGATTTATTTTCGAACTAGATACTCCCAGTTGAGGGAGAGAATATAATACATTCTTCAAACTACTTTTATGTGAAGTCATTTCTTCTATGAGTTCATTCTGATTCTATTTATTCTGACCAATGCACAAGCGGTATTCATATCCTAGATAAATATCAACATTCCTCATTTTTCTGATCAGTTTTTTATGGTTTTATAAATGATATATATGTGTACTTCTAGGTAGTAGATTATCATGAAAAAAATAAGAACATCACCCTTAGTACAATTATAGATCATCATCTTTATTCCATGATTAAATAAATCAATTTTTAATTTGATAATGTGAACTTATTAAGATGTTTCCTATCAATTGAGATAGTTTTAGGGGACCCATATAATTTTATATCCATTGTATATTGGGAGATTCCAAATAATTTCCTCAAGATTTAGATATTTTTGTGTTTAGAATGTAATTTTTTCATTGTTATCTAAGAATTCTCTTGTTTGAAAACATCAGTGTCTGGAATAACAAAGAATGAGTTAAATTTTGTTTAGTCAGATGCTTATGAGATATCTTTATAGGATCTAGAACGTAGTATGACCTCAACACATCTCATGAAATTAAATTTTCTCCAAAAATAACATTCCATGTACTATGATTCATACAAATTTGGACTCATATATGTTATAATGTAGGTGGATCAGGTGGTTTCTTATGTATTTGGATAGTAGAGATGGCATGAAGGATATTATCCTACTCATGTATTGGTGTTTGCAGAACTGGTACATTCCCTGATACGGTGTATCAATCTTATCTCGGTTGAGTGTTCTGTGTTGTAAATAGGCCACAAGAGCCTTAGTTACATATTTTCTCACATGGACCAGAACCATTAGACGGGTAGGTGGGATGAGTATTTTCATTCATTAAAAATTTAGTTTCTTTATAATCATGGATAGAAAAACATTGTTTTAGATTAATTGGATGAAATATGTATACAAATTTAGCATGAGAGTCTTATGCTGATTGTTGGGTTATGGCCTTATTTATAGAAATTAATCTAGATGTTAAGGATTCTGAGGGACATGTTTAACCTAGAAATCAATTTTACCAATACTTTGGGATAGGATCAAGTATAAAAAGTTATCTTTTTTAAAAGGAATAGTTTTGAGAGATTGGTTTTATGTTTGGGAGTTGCCGTTTGGATAGTCATTTGGTTGTGAAATTTATTCCATTGCCTTATTATGCATGGGTTCCAATGGGATTCCATGATTAGATAATGAGAGTGTTTCATGATTTTATAATGGCAGTACATCTTTTTTTGACAATTATGTTTTGTGATCTGTGTAGACAGAACTGGTAGACATGAATAATGAAGGATATATGATGAATTGTGGTTATATGTTTCACCAATCAACATGTATTTTTCATGAATTAGAGGCTATATTATCTTTTACTGATTTTACCTATTTGGGGGAGGTAATGGGATAATATTATAATTGAATTTTTGATATGATCACCTAGGTAAACCCATATTAATGATTCTATATAGGTGATTCTTAATCAATGGATGAAGGTATTCCACCTATTTTTCATAGTGAGACATTTATAGTTGATTATTTGGGTAGTTATTTGTTCATTTCATATTCTAATAAACTTTCTTTATGAGGAGTGTCCTTTTAGGAAAATATCCACAGTATATTGTGGTTCATGAAGGGTCCTTATAAAGCTCAAGGATAACATTTTATTTTGAGTTTGAAAAATCATCCTCGGAATGATAGTCAATATGAGGGGGATTTTCATGTTCTGGACAATATGTTGTGATCATGTGTTTTGAAATTCTGTGGTTAATTGGAGAAAATTATGGGCCTCATGGACTTATCAAATAATAAAAGCTTCCATTCATCCATCCATGTTTCACCTTTTATGCCCTTGTATGGAAATATATTTCATTACCAACTATGCGGTGTGGAGTTAGGTGAGTTTGTTCTTGTTGGGTCTAGTCTCATGGAGGATACATTTAAGCATGTTCCATTGATCATGGATTAGTAGGTGAAAATGCATAGATAGAAGAAATCATACATTTTCTATCAGAGATGACCTCTAGTGTTAGAGATTTGTTATCATAATTTCCTTTGGGAATCACTTGGGATGGGGAAATATCATATCTAGAAATAGTGGTAGCTAAAACCTACAGATTTTAGACAATTTGAGATTGTGTATAGTGTTAGTCTAGTGGTCCACCGATTGTCCCATACATAATAATATAGTTCCATTAATGTATTTTTCATGTATTACAACATCAGAGATATTATTTAGACATGTTTCATATGGTATGTGTAGTAAACTCCAATGTTTATTTTGATGAGTCGTTTGAGTAACATCTGATGTGAATTATGGAGCGTAAGGGCCGTATATCTAGGTTATGAAAATTAATTTGGTTCAAGTGTAGTTGAAGAATTAGTGATTTTTTTGGGAGACCAGGGAGATGGAATCTGATATGTGAGAATAGTGGATAGAATTTTTCTTTTAGACCACAAAGTGATTCTTAATGAAGCTCATTGAAAATCACATAAATGATAGATTGGTTGTAAGATCATGTATTTTTTCATGTTCAACCAACATGGTGTTTTCTTTGAGCATAGGTGGTCATGTATTATTCAGATATAGAGATCCTTTGTTAGGGAAAATGACATAAATTAAAGTAATGTATTTTTTTTGACTTACCTTTATCAAGATATAAACATGTTAAATGTGTTTAATAGGGTTCTCTATGCTAGGGATGGCTTTTGAGGTGTTTTAAGTCCTTATGTAGAATTCAGGATTAGAAAATATCTATTAGGATATGGCCCAATCTATACATGTTACAAAATATGTAACTGTTTCTAGACATATAATGAACTAGTAAAGTAATGAAAATGGATACAGCCAATTTAAACACATCATTTCATATAAAATTTTGGAAAGGTTAAAAAATAATCCGAGATGATATCTCTTTTAGAGTCACTCACCATAAATCCTTTCATGGACATCGAATGAGTTACACAGCATGTAATTTTCCAAGAAAATTTTAATATGTTGTCATGCATGAGATCATTCTTATTTACTCACTTACATAATATTCTGCTCAAACCTAGGGCTACTTCCAAGAAGGTTTTGGAGCACCTCTCTTGATTCCATACGTCCCAATTAATCTTCTGATTCCTAGTGTCTGGTTTTTGTTAGATTCTCCCAGACCCCTTTTGATATTCTATAATTTTGATGTATTATTCATGAATTTATTCATTTCTGGTTTTGATCATGATCATTTATCATCATGGATACTTATTTCTATCTCCATTAACTTCGTTCTTCTTGGTGATTCCTACTAGAAGTATTGGTTGATCATTAGTTAACGGTCGGGGTTGAAACATTAAACCTAAAGCCCATTCAATTATAAATTATGTGAAATATTATTATTCCTCTAACATAACTTGTCTCGTAGTTAATTAAATGATGAATTGGGTTATTACCTGGAATACCTTTGGATCCAATTGGTTTTTGACCTAGAATAAATATACCACTTGTGTGAGTGAACCATTGATTATAGCTGAGTAGACTAATGGATTAGTGTTTTCTTAGTATATTAATGGATATATGTTCACCTAGGATTGGAATGATTATTAATGTGACATTTATGTTACTAGTGTAATATAAAATAATATTAAAAATCTGAAATTTATAGGTAAATGGTAATTTTCATTGTTAACCACTGATCCTTATGATTTTCTATTATGACAACCATTTTTCTATGATATCTGTTTTTCTTTTATTGCTGAAATGCTTATATGGGTAATTGTCCAAATTTGTTCTTGAAATATGTATATATAAGGATATTCCATGTGAAACATGTAAAAATTATTATATTAAATGCCCTTCCCAATGATACATGCCTAAAGGCTTTCATATCGGGAATTTCCATTAAACATGTAGAGATAATTATATACTAGGATTGTGTTTAAGACATGATAAATTCGTGAAACACTAGACTCAGCCCTGATTTACATAATGAAATACTAATATAACAGGTTTTCCAAAAACAATTGTGATTCATACTGTGGATATATGCTTATTATCATCATGGTTTTGATACATGCTCATAGACATTCTGATATCGCGCCGAGGCTGGAAATATTTTACTATGGTTAAATAGTTTTGGTTAGTATGAATTTGATACATGATTAGATTAATTCCATCATGGTTCCAAATTTCATTTATGTGGTAGTAATTTTATTGTATAATTAATTAATACACAGGTTTATTATAAAATTTCATGCACTTATTATTAGACATGTTATGTTTAAACATGGTTTTATCAACCTACCATGTTATACTCACACCTTACAAGGGATTCGATTTTCTACTTGATAAGATTACTTAGATGCATAATTGGATAATAGAAAATTGAACATTCAATTGATTGTTTCATACTGAATGGGCTAGTGTTTGGATATGGGACACACCTGGTGATTATGACCATTGACGTTTTAGTCTACTAGTATTATATTTTTTTACTTCTAGATTAAAATTATATTTACATCCCACCTGAAATTACACGATTTCCTTATTAATTTATTGGATTAACTAGTTGGATTTTACAATTTAGATTTCTAGTGTATTATATTATAATAACTATTTTTCTATTGAATGATATTTATTTATTATAGATATTTTATTTTTCGGTAAAATTGTAACTCTATAACTGTGGGTATAGTCTCCCCATTATCCATTCCACATCACCGCTTCGAGTTTGAAGCATTTTGAAGAGGGGTACACACACTAGACATCTCGAAACCAACCTATTTAGGCCATGTGAGTGATTTTGAGATCGAGAGATGTTATATGTTTTTTAGAGAGATCTATAGTAATGATATAACCACACTCTAATATCATATTTTGTTGGATGAATTATCTGTACTATAAAATCATGTATTCACATATCTCCCATTATGGTATAATGAGGTAGTAAAATCAAAATGTTATCACTATACGTAATTAAAAAATATTAGATACATATTATTATATGCCACTATATGTCAAACAAGTACATGTATTAAATGTACAATACAATTTTTTATAACTATATCATCACATTTTTACAGCACAATGTTTTTGAATTAGAAAAATAGTTTTCTCATGGAAAGGGATATGTAATATATTTATCGACTTTGTCATGATATTTGATATTGATTATATTATTCCATCCATGTATATATCACACCAAGATTTATAGAAATATCCCTTCTAATGACATAAATCTTCATTAAAGTTTTCAAAATTTCCATTAAAAATATTATTATTCTAAAGATCATATACATGTATCTAACAAAATGATTGGGTTTTTATATACATTAACATGTCCACATATAATGATAAAAATATAAAAACCCTTACAATAATATTACCCTTCAAAATTTAAGAATTAATATTTAGATTATATTTTAGTATTATGGGATTATAATAGATATAAGGATAAGTATAGTAATTTTTAAGAATAATCACACATTAATATCGCTATTCCTATCAATTTGATTAGATTTATATAGGAATACTATAGATTCAACATATTTTATGAAAAATAGTCATCAATTTAAAAAAACATATACATTACATGAAATTTATCAATTAAAGTTTCATTGGATTCAAAAAATCAAATAATATTTTAAATTTATATATCTATTATGAAGCCTTATAATTCCATTAATCATCATCATATCATATTTAGATCAAAATTTCAATTGAAAATCTAGATGAATTAAAATATTAATAGTGTGGTATCATGTATCATATATTTTAATATTTCTAATCACTAGAATCTCTATAAAAATCAATGATATATATTTATACCACACCATTATATATAATTCTTATGTTTTCTATCAACGATCTATCAAGACAGTTCAAGGTTAACTACATTTCAGAACCTAAATGTTCTTATGTATGTTCGAACATTATTTTTTATTTTAATTCATGATAGTAATATATTTTACCATTTATTTACCATTATTTTGTGGTTCAATATAACAATATAGTATAATTTACTATAGATTTTTAATAAAAATAATTTATTGTTCAAGAGTAATTAATTAAAATAATTAAAACATGTGTATTTTGTTATTGGAATATAATGAATATAAAAAATATTAGAAGCATTCTTTCATATAGTTAATCTATAATAAGAATCATTTGTGATCTTTATAATTAAATAGTGTGATCATTTTGAAATTCTTTAAAATTAAAAGTATAATATTCCTTCTAATATAAACACCTATCAAAACATTGATATTTCAAATTGGTATGTCCTCCCCAAAATGGGTGCACAAAAATTTTTATGTGTAAGATATATATAGATGGGAAACTATGGTAGGATTTAGTTCCCATTTCTAGCTATGAGAGTTGAGTTACACATTATTGAGTGATCATAATAAGATTATTCTACTAGGGGAATGATTTTCTGATAATTCATTATATCAATAACATTATTAATATTATCAATATACACTAAAATACTTTTATTCTATATAGTTTTCAAGATTTACTACATAATTAGCTTACCAATAATAATAAATAACAAATTTATACATTTGATTGTAAACTATAAACAATATTGAACTGTTATAAATTGTTCTTACGGTTCTATAATTTTAGGGGTAATATATTAGATAAATATCATTGTTTGATACATAGAAAACATGATACTCATTTAAGAAATATGATTATATTATTTAGTTTATGAGATAATCACAACCATCAACACCCTTCACGACTGATGATGAGTCTATTTACAACCCCAATCTTGTATCAACAGTTTATGAACTAGAATCAAGGATAATGAATGCGTGGTCTTAAATGGAGGCCATAGAGAAGAAGAACCAAAAAAAGAAATGGAATAAAATATTATGAATATAACATACAATACTAATCATAATATATGAATCACTAAACAATATATCACTGAGTATATGATAAAAAAGTTTATAGCATGTCGTCTCATGGTTAACAATGAAAGGAAAGAAGTACCCATTAAATACTATAATAGGAATAATATATGTATAAATAAAATGATGATACCACGTAAAGGGCCCTGAAAGTGGATCCACCATGTGTCATTATATGCTATAGAATATAGAGATGGTATTTCATGGACAATTCCACCATCAATTATCACCAAACCTCATCCAAATTTCTCCTCACATAAATTTCCTCAACTCCCTAATCACCTAGCTCATATCTGAACAGCGAAATTGCTTCTAAGTGGAAAACATGTGGGTGAAAAAAATATGGTTGAGTAATTAGAAATTAATCCTTTTGAAACAAAAAAATTAAAAATATATTTTTGTAAAAATGGTCATGTCAAAAACCATTATGGAATTAGAGTAACAAAAATGGAATAATAAATATACACAATTAGAGATAAAAAATAATATATGGATGTATATGTTCAATATTTATCACCCTAAATATATGATTAATGGCATTAAAAATATCTAGGGACACATACTTCAAATATAACTCAAAGTGTCCAAAGTCTGCAGTCTAGATTTACTTCACACATTGGTCGTATGTAAGGGTAGTAGAAAAATGAAAAAACCATAGATTTTATCTCCTCGTAGCTCATTTTATGATGTAATACATATATATCATAGAATCCACAGTATCTAAAACATGAACTTTTTAAAATCATTATTCACAACACTAACACTACGAAGTAGTAAATCACATCATTAGTGAAATGAATTCCAATGGATAAAGCTCATGTCTATTGATTCTTGAAACTATAAATGATTATAATATTCTTGAACACCAATAAATATTTGTGTATCTAAACTAGATCACATCATTCATCCCCATTAAAACAAACAATATCATTAGTATGGGAGTGTGGATACCACATTTGAGGAAAAATCTATCCATAGAATATAATAGAACATATGTATTGTTCCTTGTTTTATGGAGTTATAAACTCTATGACTGGAGGACACAACCCTCTTTTCAATGATAGTGTTACCTACTTGACTATAAACATAGAGGAAATATTCAATTGTGTAAGATATTCTTCAAAAAAGACACTTTACTCATCGGTTTTCTAATCATATAGTTAGACACATTATAATCTCTATGAAGGATTTTTCCATAAAATGATATTAATATAAACACTAGATGAAGAAGGTATAAAAACTATAATTTTCTAATAGAAAAATTACTCACATTAGACTACTCCTATGACTGAAATTATCATCTGTGAAGGAGATACTCAACATAGTTGTAACAGCCGAGTACAATATGATTAATATTTGGTATATGGATTTTAGGTTCTTTGGTCAATTTTAGCAATGTACTAATGCAGAAAAATCTATATGAATACCTAAAACACATGATTTATATAGTGGGAACACAACTCATGGGGTTATGAATGATATGGTTTTTATATTACATATGTATAATGAATGACAATATATTAATAAAAAATAATATACGAATGGTCAAACATTGTATTCAACGAATATGAGACCCTTAAACCCATATAGAAATATTTCTTCCATATATGGAGTCATGAAATTTAATAATACATGAAATCTAATATGGCCCATTTTGAAATTGGGACCTAATAACTAATACATTTTGTACCCATGAACATGAGAAAAAAAAATTGTTTGTTTTTAAAACAAGATTATGTGTACAAAAAATCCTGTGTTTATTTACAATCTATGAATGTAACCATAGTATATATTAACAAGACATGACCCTAATTATATTTCATTTGACAATGGTTCAAACTACATGTGAAATTTTACATAAAATAGAAAATTGAGATTCCATAAAATATAACAAACATAGATTGTGTTTCAGGGACTAAATGGATTGTATATGAAAAAATCCAATAAATTCCATATATGTTTCATATTACCTTTACTATAGTAAATATAATTATTAACATCTCCAACATCAACAATGATGGATCCCATCATCTCCTAGAATCTCGTCTTCTTCGACAATGAATGTTGTTTCCTATAATTTCAACATCAGGAAATGTGATCCATTTATGTGATATCCAATACTAGAGAAACACTTCAATTTCTACCCCAAAAGAACCCTGCATTATATGAAACATTATATTGTTAAATTATTATATCATGATACAATTCAAAAATGTATGATATGAAAAAAATATTTACAAAAATTTTTTAGTGGGATGAATGATGACAATGAACCTCTTATCAAATGATGTGTTAAATGACTATCAATGAATTATTTTTTAAAAAAATTGAAATTATAAAGGATTTAATATTATGGAAACCATGGGAAAAATATTTAACATTTCAATTATTCAATTAGTGGATAATTATTACCCCAGGTTAAATAAAATGAATAATATCTAATCCTAGTCACACGGTTTCCTAAATTATTATTATTTTATTAGTTGATATTTGTTTCTAAATATTTCAATTATCATGAAACATGGAACATTTATTCTATTACTAAATGTGAGAAAATCATGGAAACATTTAAAGAATAATAATTCTCAAACTATATATTTCTATATTAGCTTGTGGCATATTCGACAGATCATTATCTAATTATGTTAGCATGATATATTTATAATTAATGAATTAAATTTCCAATAAATGAGATATTATGTTCAACTCCACATTAATTTGATGTAAAAAATTGAAACTCGTGATAAGAAAATTTTTCTTACCTTTTTATCAATATTATTATAAATAAAATTATTGTTATTATATATTAATTTATATCATGAAACATATCAAAATTTAATCCTGAAATTTAATCTGAAAAATAATTTCTTATAATTTATATTTATCAATTTTATTTAATCTCCCATATTTTTCAACCTAATATTAAAATTTTATTTCCAATAGAATCCATATTCATAATAAAAACGTTAATATAACATTATCATGGCAATATTTAATAACTGATGTATCATTATATTCTAATATAACACTTTTTTATATGAATTCTTAAGAGGATTCATGATAAATAATGATATCAAAAAAATTAATAACTATGGTGAAAAAAATTATAAAGTGTTCTACCACTTTGTTTTTTTATTTTTAAAAATGATTCATTAATTTGTTTTCTGTGAAAACCCCACGAATATGATGAAACAACCCTTTTGTGAACAAATTCTAAGATTACTATTATTTTAAATATTTTTTAATAACAAAATAAGCATTTAGAAATATATTATTATGTAAATTTCATATAATGGAATTCATTTTAACTTAGAGGGAAAGAGTTATGGATTTCATTATATCTTCAAATAATGAATCAAATAATTTTTTTTAATAACATTATGAATGAAAAACTTCACCTAAATTCATTGAATAATATAAGAATATAGTTCATGTAAAAAATAATCTAACAAAACACGTGGAATTCCTTTTTCATGTCTTAGAGACTTGTCCCTTTCACATCTCAATGTATAATATAATAATAATAATAATACAATTCTTCAAATTTATCTTTCTATGGCTCAAAACATAAGCATATATTATATTCACTTCATAAGAAAAACAAACCATTATGGACACAAATGTTTTCTTAATGAATTTCTCAATGCAATTTTTTTGATCAAATAAATATAAATGGTTAGGAAATAAATATTAATGTATTAATAGACAATAGTTTTTTCCAAAATTGATATAAGACATAAAAAATTAACATGAGGATAAAAACCATATTTCATGACCAAATAGCTCTAGGAACTTTCTCCAATCTCCAACCAACTCCATAAATATATGTTAGGCAGACTATACAAGTCCTTAAAAGGATCCATTTTATTTTGGACTAGTAACTATTGTTCTATGAAAAATAAACTATCCCCATGTGGTCATCCCAAGATCTACCAAATTCAAGAATGCACGGGACAATCGTATCCTCACCAATTTGTAAATCACTTTTTGTTTTGTCATCTAAAATCAGATTTTATGTTGTACTCGAATGTACCTGAGATCCACGTGCCTCCATAAGGCCTCTAAAAAATGATAAGTGAAACCATGAATCCAAATCAAAATCTATAGTAGAATGAACTATGTGAAAAAATAATAATCTCTTTCACTTAGAGAATCCCAACCGACCCAAATTTTGCAATCTCAAAAATATATATAATGTGATCTGACATAGTCATCCTTTTGATCAGAACTCATATAACATACTTCTTTCCCTAGTTATGTGGAAACCCTACCAAAAATTCTGTTGATATCTGATCCCACATTCATGTCTGGACAGCAAGTGGCTAAAAAACATGATGGTTTATATTGTGTTGTCTTCACTAGTTGGAATGAACATCAATGAGAGAATAAAATCAGAAATTCTTTATCCCGTACCTGGACTCAATAATTTTTGATGAATTTCATAGAAACTATTCATGGATCTTGGGTTCACATCCCACTAGGAATTATAGTAACACCCCATTACAACTTTTCATACTGTTAATGGCCCAACAAATGTATTATGATATTATATAACGCCCAACATGGATAACTACAACTCAAAAAAACTCTCCCCCACCAAAATGAGAGTCTTTAATGCTATAGAACCCCTCATCATGTTGTTTTTCCTAACGAATAATCCTAAGAAGAGTCGGTGTCAACTAAACACTTGCAAAAAAAACACCATCCCATGATTCCTAAACTCTAAATGAAACTGGGAAAATAGATCCATCCATATCCACATTTCTGATGATTCATTCAATACATGGGTCATAGGTTTCCTCCTCAAATCATCTATGATTAAATTACCTCTCCTCGGGGTATGATTTATGATGTAATTGAAATATTATAGGTATTCCTCCCAATTCTAGTAGAAGTGGTCCAGATGTTTCTGTGAAACGTTTTTACTATAACATTTGTGGTTTAAGTACTTGTTAAATCATTTTCTGTAAAGTTAATATATCATACTCTTAAGTGTGTGAATCACAGCTGAATGTTCTAGGTCATGGGATTGATATTTTTCTCATGTGGCCTAATTTTATGAGATATATAACTAATAACATGATTACATTGAATAAGAACATAACCCAATACGAAAATCTAATCATGATTACATCATAGTGATGGGATTATATTGGGCATCGTGGAGCTGTTTGGTGAAGCCTATTGAAGAGGGTGGGGAGGGTCATCGGGATTTTGTTTCTACAATATAATCCATGGAGGGTCATCTACCCTAAGAGATCATTGTTTTGGGGCTCTCTTTGAGAAAAAATGATAATGTTAAAATATGCGGTAAATCAGGAATATTGAAAAGTATGCATGTTTTCCATGTTAGATAGGAATATTCGCTATAATCTGGAGTTTCTTCATGGATCTTCGCAGTGGGTTATTGGGAGTGGAGAAGTGAGTTTGTGGAATGAAAATTTTTTCGGACAGAGGTTGATCATTCTGTCTTGTCCTACGCTGGAGATGACTGTAAAAAAAGCTAGACAATTTCCCAGGTTTATTGAATATAGTCTTAATGAACAGTATTTATCCACATATAGAAGGATTGTGTTTTCAGAGGATGATGATAGATGTTACTTAACTATTTCTATCTCCAGACACTTCAGTGGACAGGTTTATCCTGGACCCCTGAGGCCAGAATCTACTCATGATGATTGTGCCTCATTTTTGGTGTGTAACAAAGTCCCCTTTAAGTTTAACATTCTTGTCTATAGGATAATAAATTCTTCACTTCCTACAGAGGAGAATATTCAAAGAAGTAGGGTCTCGTTGGCCTCAAGGTGTTTCTACTATTCTCATCCCAAAGTGGAATCTGTCACCCATTTAATTTTCATGAGTGACTGTGCAGCATCTCTCTGGTCGGACATGAGGTCTTGTGATCTGTATAATCTAGAATTCTACTCCTTCCATGAGTTCCTAATAGGTTGGTTTGAGACCACTTCAATCCCGGATATTGAAAGGAAGGCGCAATCTATTATTGTGATTTCAAACAGTCAGACGTTGTGGACGGTGCACAACATGGCCAGGATAGAAAATTGTCCATCATTTTATTCTCTTCATTTAAAATTAAATTGTTACTGCATTATTTGGGATCTAATGTCATGGGGGGAGATCAATCCTTGGTTCTGTGTAAACAGCTCGGCATATCTATTGGTCATTCTAGTCTGCATGGTCTGTGGGTTAGTTAGCAGCCTCTGGTGAATGGTCTCAAAATTAATGTAGATGGGAACTTAATTAAGGGAAAAATGTAGGGTGGAGGACTCTTGTAGAATGGGAATCGTTCAGTCATGGTGGTCTTTAGTGCCTTTTATGGTCTGGGTAGCTCTTTGGAAAACGATTTGATATCTCTCATCTCAGGGGTTCTTGTTTGCAACAACCTCTCATTGAAGGTGGTAGAGGTTGAATCTGATTATGAACTTATGGTTTGTACTTGTAACAACCCAGACCCGGATAGCCACCCGAACAGTGCCAAACAGGTCAGGTGTCACTAATTTAGTTGCACCTCCCCTGAATGCAAAAGGTTTCCGACTAGTAGTGAGGGTCTGAATATGTATAGTGGGGAGGCTATACCCTCTCTAGGGATAATGGTAATGGTACTGGTCTGGTTATAATAGTAGAGAATGCATCAGAAATAAACGACTCAGTAGACTCGAACCAGACCCGCATAGTGGAAGCATACCAAATATTAATAAACCATTGGAAGGAACATAGAGAACAATAACAACAGAAAGTAAAAAGAACAACATGCCAGTAATCAACAACAACAACTATTGTAAACACTCAAGGCATGCATCGAAGTCAAGTCATACATCTCAATATATAATGGCGCCAAGGGCCAAACAATAGTCGCTACATAACAAAGTAATAATGATGATAAAAAAAGGAAAACTAAACAAGGTAACTCCAGTAAGGCACGACCTAATGTTCCATAAAATCTCCATGAAACAACACTATGGTCCAGCTCCTGAGGCTGACCCTCTACTTTCACATAATTTTATAATGCCTACACGCATCCTGAAGGGCCCGTGTAGGGTGTGAGACAAGTCTCAGTAGGATACCAACCAAGGTTGTGTACATAATATAAGTGTTTAGGCAAACATGCTTATATAAGACAATAGTAAACAATACAATGGCCAAAAGTAAACACAAACTTCATTGGTGCTCAGCAGCCATAAGGAACGGTCAGCTGCTTCGACCAGTGCCAGAATTTCAAGATGTAACCCAGCACCACGTGCCACCTGACACCATATGTCCCAAGTACCGAAATCCCAAAGGCACACACAAAAATCATAACCCATCTCGTAAGATCAACCTGCCCATGGCACAACAACAGGAGGAACATCGATAGCTATCCTCAAATGATAACCGAAGGGACGACGTTGTTTTCCCTCAAATCACGGTGAGACTCTGCCCCCAACCCAACCGCCTCAAAGATATCTCCCGAAGGCTCCTCACATTCCACATGGTTTCCTATGGAAAGAACCCCCAAACCAAATACACCTAACCGCATCTATCGGGGGCCTCTACCTAGAGAGTGGCCATAACACCTCATCTCGGAGTCTATCTGTGTGAACACTACTCAAAAGTACCCGATGAGTAGTAATCACCTGAAAAAGTTCACATGCCACAACTCTTATGACACCTCGTGCCCCTGAGAACCTGTCTCTCAAGTCTTATGGCCTCGTCGTCCAAGTAACCAGGTCCAGAGCCCAACCCGACAGTCCTACTACCTCAACCGACATCCATGATGCCCAATCTCGTGGTAGAAACCACCCAAAGTAAACTGATCAAAAACCCCAACCTGTGATCCACAACACTCAACAATACAACTGGGCCTTTCCCAACACAACAAGAAATTCAACATAGGCAAAATCACACATTGCATAACTATACTCAGAGCATCACTTGAAACAAGAAATTGCTAACAATTAAATTGCACATACTTGTGCTGTCTCGTACCAGCACCTAACTCATTCTTAATTTAACAATTAAAATCAGTAGTTTAACTCAAATATTCAATAATTAGTCTAAAAAAGTCAGTTTTAATAATGGTCCAATTCATACGCATTTCTGCACCCCCAGTCGAATTGCCCCAAATGAGATATGACCTCTAACTCGGCCTTGCTGAAGCACAAGAAGGGTTATAGAATACCCAGAGGCATCCCAAAATGCAGATAAACTATTAATGAAAATTAAACAAATTTTTCTCTCAATACCCCATGTTGCGCCCGAAGGTCGCAACCCCCAAAAGTATAAAAAAACATGAAAGAAGGTATGCACCACCCAACTCGTAGTCGTATGATGTAACTCCATTGATATCAGCCTCTGAATCGGTCTGAATCGCGGTAGATGAGTGTTTCCATCAAATAGGGAAACTCCGTTCAGATTGAATCTGCGGAGGAACATGTGAGGGATCATGGACGAAGAAGGGTGCATGGGGTTATCCTTTCTGATGCGGTCCCACTGCCACCGACAGATAAATGAATAGACAACGTATGACGTTTCTGGGAGGGTTTTAGTTCGTTGATGGTTTTCAGATGAACCATTCATCCAATGGGGAAGAAGAAGAATCTTCTGGAAATAAGACACAATGACATCTCAGAAAATCTATTTAAAATAAAAGTACACATCGTGTGTTTCCAAATTACATGCCGTGTAGATGTGTTTCCGTACTCCGACTTTAGAGGAGTCTAGCACATGGCCAAGGAATTGGACACTACAAGGAACATGGATACACGACATGTCAAGGAAGACTACACGCAGTGTAGATGGAAATTTGCACCTGGACACCACACAGCATGTACGTGGCCTCACACAGGTAAGGGTACATGGTGTGTCTATAAATACACGACGTGTAGTAAGAATTTTCTACCCTGTCATCACACGGAATGTACTCGGTGAGAACACGGTCAGTCACTTGGTTAACACATACACAACGTGTACTTAAAGTACACAACATGTATTCTGGAAAATTCTCAAAACTGCCCAGATTTTCCCAACTTCTCAGAAACCAGTCATAAAGATCCAACAGGGGGGATTTGACCCGTTCTAAAAACCCAGGTTTGTACAAACTCCCCACCTTAACGTAGCTCGTCCCTGAACTACCGAACGAAACCAGAAGATGGCACCGAACACACCCATCCCGGTTAAACAACCCGAACTACCCCGGTCTCAAGGTCCTAGCTAAATTCTTAAAAGGGCTCCCCACCGTAGGAATTTCCTACTCGGTCTCAACCCAAACAAAGCTCAAAGAAATAGAAATAAACAAGAAAGGCCCAAGGACGTAATTCCCGAACCCACGGTCCTCCCGGGACGCATCGTCACCTATGTACCTCCTCGGTGCTCACGTGTCGCTTTCGACACCCAACATAACCCTCACCGCAATGGTGTCCTCCTCCCTGAGGTCTTGCATCTAATATATTCTCAAATCAATCCCGGTGCCATGCACCTCAAGTAACCCAAATCCACGTTTCCCTGATTCCCACGACACCTCAAGTAACTTGCATCCTTGATTCTCCTGATGCCATGCATCTCAAATATATAAATTAAATATATAATGCATCTGATATGATGCCAATCCCACTAACTAGCATATAGTCAGTCCACAAGTATCCCGTGCAGCCCGTGCACTAAACCAGACATGCCTCAAGAGGCCATGCCCAAAACAATTAAGGAAAATCACGGCCACACCCATGGTGTACCTGCCACCATCGTCATCTCACTACCCTGCTCAATCCCTGGCAGCTCCACTGCATGTAGCTGGCCTGAAGCACGACTGCCTGATGTCTGACCTCCCTGCGATGATGCCCCAGTCCCCGGCCACTAACCCCTCATCTGCTTCCTGCTATCCCTGTCACGTACTCCGCGTGTAACTGAACCTCGACTACCCTCTCTTGGTACCGAACCTGAACCAACTCCAGATGCCACCGTCTATCCTGGTCCCTGCCTACCAGCTGTCTGAGAAGGCTGCCTGCAAAACCTCTCCAGATGCCCGACCTGTCCACATGGCCTACAATCCTTAGGAGGTCTATTACACCGAGTCCGAACATGCCCCGGATGTACACACTAAAAGAAAATAAGTGAAGATCTACCACGAGGTAGCCCAGCCGAGTCCTTGGCCTACCCACCCTGCTGGAAATCATATGTTCCTCACTTCCTACTGTATGAACCATCACCTGAAGCTGCCCCCAGCCAATCTAGGGCTTATCCCTCTGGATTTATTCTCCATTAAGCGCCAGGTTCACCACCTCAAAGAAGGAACCCATCCTGATGATGTTCACCTAGACCTGAATGGCATGCCATAAGCCATCCTCGAAGCACCTCACCCTAGTTGCGTCATCCCTTACCATACCGGGTGCAAAGAGAGACAAATCTATGAAGGTAGCTGCGTAGTCCATGATGAACATATCTCCCTGATGAAGACTCGAGAACTCCTGATCTCTCTCTACCCTCAGTGTCTCCTAATACAAGTTCTCAAAGAACTTGTCCTAAAAGTCCTTCCATACCAGTCCATAGTGCCTACGAGCCTGAACCTGCACATCACACCAACGCTTTTCCGGTCCTCTTAGCATGTACGTCGCCAGCTTGACCCTCCACCCTGGAGGCATCTCAAGCTACTCAGAGATCATCTTCATACTCTCTATCCAGTTCTCTACCGAATGTGGACCACCCTCACCCTGAAAAAGCAGCGGGTGCTGCGACTGGAACTCCCGCGTCAGATAATCCATCGAAGGCTCTGTACCATGCGCGGCTCTATCAATCCCTGGCAAGACACGTACTGAGATATCTCAGAGCTTCTCATCAAGCCATGATCCAAACGTTGTCAAACCCGACTACTACCCTTCCTACACGGGATCCTGAACCTGGACGTGTCCCTAAGCCTGTACCTGCGGCTCATGCTCTACCTACACCAGATTCTGAACCTGATCCTGCGGCACTGCATCATCTCCTACCTGACGCTCCATCGAGTCATGAAGGAGTTACCCGCTAAATACCATAAATAGCCAGACATCCCATATATACATATATAACAATATATTCTACGCTGATAAGGATAACAGTAAATGGAAGTGCATAACAACTACCTTTACTCCCCCTTACCGCAACTCCTTCCCCACGGCATCGTGGCCTCATGGCCTCCTTACCTGCCCCTAACAGAGCCAAGTATCAATAGTACCTCGGGCCATGCCCGTCCTGACAACCAACGTTGCCTCAAACCTGACGACCGAGACATCCAATCCTGATAGTTACACTGCCTCACCCATAGTACATGCCTTCTCTTATAAGAGCTAGACACAAATATCCAGTACATGCAATTCTACAAAATACAAAGAATTCCATACACATTTAAATAAACATGAAATTCTATCTGGAGTTTCAACTATTTATATTTCAGAGCACACATAGTATGACAATTTATTTTTATTCACATGGTATTATCACTTCACAAAGAATACATGAAATTTTGAAATAGCAATACCCAAAAATGTGCCTATCAAAATCCAAGCAAACAACCCTTGCCATACCGGTCAAGGTTTAATTATCATAATCAATAACATCACACAACAAGTGAACCACCAAGGTGGAAATCATACAAACCGTAATCTGAGCAAACAAATAGAAACTCCAACCCACGGCAACTCAATCCATCCCTCATATATGGGGCTACACGCACCCAACCATGAGTTCAAAATCCAGTTCCAACAATCACCTATCTCCAGTCTACCATATCACAAATAATTAAACTAGTAGAAATAAAAAGATAAGTCTCAACCTCATTATTAGCCACCAAATCCCTGAAACTGAATCCTTGTAATGAACTTCCCTTTGATACCACTTTGTAACGACCCAGACCTGGCCAGCCACCCGAACAATGCCAAACAGGTCAGGTGTAACTACCTTAGGCGCACCTCACATGAACGCCAAAGGCTACCGACTAGCAGCGAGGGTCTGAATAGGTATAGTGGGGAGGATATACCCTCTCAGAGGATAATAGTAATGGTATTGGTCTGATTATAATAGTAGAGAATGCATCGGAAATAAACGACTCAGTAGACTCAAACCAGACCCGCATGGCGAAAGCATACCAAATATCAATAAACCAATGGAAGAAATATAGAGAACAACAACAACATAAAGTAAATAGAAAAACAGTCCAGTAATCAAAAATAGTAACTACTGTAAACAACCAAGGCATGCATCGCAGTCAAGTCATACAACTCAATATATAATGGCGCCAATGGCTAACCAACAGCCACTACATTACAAAGTATGCATGATGATAAAAAAAGTAAGACTAAACAAGGTAACTCCAGTAAGGCACGACCTCAAGGTCCATACCATCTTTATGCAACAACTCTATGGTCCAGCTCCTGAGGCTGACCTACTACGAGCACGCAATTTCATAAAGTCAACATGCGTCCCGAAGGGCCCGTGTAGGGTGTGAGACAAGTCTCAGTAGGATACCACCCAGGGGTGCGTACCTAATATAAGTGTTTATGCATACATGATTATATAAGAAAAAAATAAACAATAAAATGCCCAAAATTAAACACAAACTTCACTGGTGCTCAGCAGCCACCAGGAAGTGTCACCTTCTTCGGCCATCGCCGAAATTTCTGGATGTAACCCGGAACCACGTGCCACCTAACACCATGTGTCCCAAGTACCAAAATCCCAAAGGCATTCCCAAAAATTGTAACCTAGATCAAAACCTCAACCTTCCCATGGCACAACAACCATAGGAACATCAATACCTCTCCTCAAAAGATAACTAGAGAGACAATGATGTCTTCCCTCAAATCACAGCGAGCCTCTACCCCCAACCTGACCACCTCAAAGCTGTCTCCCAAAGGCTCCTCACCTTCCACGTGGAGTCCAATGGAAATCACCCCCAAACCAAATATACCTAACTGCATCTACCAGGGTCCTCTACCCAACGAGTGGTCGTACCACCTCATCTCGGAGTCTATTTGTGAGAACACTACTGAAAAGTACATGGTGAGTGGTAATCACCTCAAAAGGTTCCCAAGCAACAACTATTCTAACACCTCGTGCCCATGAAAAACTATCGCTCCGGTCTAATGGCCTCGTTGTCCACGTATAACGGGCCAAAGCCCAACCCGACAGTCCAACTGCCTCAACCGACGTCCATGACACCCAATCCCGTGGTAGGAACCACCCAATGTAAACCGAGTAAAAGCCCAAAACTGTGATCCCCATCACTCAGTAATACATTTGGGCCTTTTCCAACATAACAAGCAGTTCAACATAGGCAAAATCAATCATTTCATAACTATACACAGAGCATCACTTGAAACAAGAAATTGCTAACAATTAAATTACACTAACTTGTGCTGTCTCATACCAGCACCTAACTCATTCTTAATTTAATAATTAAACTCAGTAGTTTAACTCAAATATTCATTAAGTAGTCTAAACATGGAAGTTTAAAAAATGGTCCAATTCATATTCATTTTGGCACCCCCGTCATAATTTCCCCAAACGAGCTATGTCCTCTAACCCGGCCTCGCTCAAGCAAAAGAAGGGTCAGTGAATACCGAGAGGCATCACAAAATGCAGATAAACTATTAAAGATGATTAAACAAGGGTTTCTCTCAATACCCCACATTGCGCCCGATGTTCGCAACCCCCAAATGTCTACTAAATCACGAAATAAGGTATGCACCACCCACCGCATACTCATACGATGGCACTCCTTTGATTTCAGCCTCTGAATCGGTCTGAATCGTGGTAGATCTGCATTTCTATCAAATCTGGAAACTCTATTTGGATGGAATATGCGGAGGAATAGGTGAGGGTTCAAGGACGAAGAATGGTGCACGGGTTTATCCTTTTTGATGTGGTCTCACTGCCACCGGTGGATCGAATAACGGACAACGTATGACGATTCTGGGAGGGTTTGAGTTCGTTAGAGGTTTTCGGACAAACCGTTCATACAACGGGGATGAAGAAGACTCTTCTGGAAATAATACGTGACGACGTCTTGGATGATCAAATAATAAAAAGTACACAGTATGTATTTCCAAAGTACACACATTCTAGATGTGTTTCCATACTCCGACTTAGGCGGAGTCTAGCACACGGCTTGGACCGTGTACACGGTCAACACACGTCCAGGGACTTGGCCACTACACAGAATACAGTTACATGGTGTGTCAAGTAATTCTACATGCCGTGTAGATGGAAATTTGAACCTAGGCACCACACGACATGTAATTAGCCTCACACGGGTAAGGGTACACAGCATGTCTATAAGTACATATCGTGTTGTCAGAATTTTCTACACGGTCATCACACAACATGTACTCGGTGAGCACACGGTTGGTCACTTGGTCAGAACATACACGGTGTGTACATAAAGTAGATGGCGTGCAGTCTGGAAATTTCTAGAAACTGCCCAAATTATCCAGATTTCTCATAAACCAGTCAAAAAGTTCAAATAGGGGTGGGATTTTACCCGTTCTAAAAACCCTGGTTCTTACAGTACTATGGATGGGAATATAGTTCCTCCTTGGAATTTAATTTATTTGGACAGGAGATTCTTGTTAGATATTATCTAGGGTTGTGTGGTTCGACATGTCAAGAGGGATGCCAACATTACGACAAATGCTATATCACGAGAAGGTAGCGAGCACGATCTGTTGATTCTTTACTCTAGTTTGGGTACGTAGCCTGTATTTTGTAATAATTTGGTTGTGGGGGGCTCTTTTGGTCTTCATTACATCCGACCCCTGTAGTTTTTTTTGGGAAATCAGTTGTATCCTTTATGAATTAATAATAAAAATTCAACATTCAGTCAGTAACATGGATATAATTATTACTAGTATCTAATCCTACTGGTGTCAGGATCAAGGTGAGAAAAACGGGGTAATAGAATATTGGATGCATCATATCAGAGTGAATATTTTTGGGTCTTAGACATTAATATTTCAAATATAGAGGTAGGATTACTAGTATCATTGATAATATGGAATAGATATTAATCAATATGAAGGAATAATACATATCCTATTTACAATTAGAAATAAATTTCTTATAGTTCAGTTTGTTCTAACACACTACATGGGGATTATAGTAAGATAAATTATTTCATTAAATAAGACATATGAATGATATTGACATACAATATAATTGAAGGCCATTATATCTTAGACCTTAGGATGGTATCCTATATATATTTACATGAAAGGAATCGGAGTTCTCATAATTCAAATCATGCCAGACATGTTAATTTTTTTATACTACTCAAGGGAATGGTTGATGAATATATATAAGAGGATTACCTTGTGTAATACCAATTCTTATCTGATAATTGATTAGGAATGATGATATACTTATGCTAGAATTTAGTCCCCTCATTTAGTAATGTATATAATATTAGTGGACTAACACCATGGTGGTTTTCCAATGGGGATAGATTCTAATTAAGGTGTCTTATATATCTTATTCTAGTAGTAATTTGAGTATATATAGATCATTACAACTATCATGAAAATAGTTTTCTACAAGTGATTAAACTTGAATAAATTATTTCCATCTCTAATGAGGTTGGAATCTAATGGATTATACAAGGATCAATTCCCATGTAATATATTCATTCTCCATCCTTTCGTTGACTATGAGAAATGATGACCATGTATGGTTTGTTGAATATTTATGGTACCACATGGGTTGAATTTTCGTGGTTATGATATAAATATTGTTTCATGAGTGAAATAACCAACCAATTAAAGACACTCTATGTAATAGAAATAAATGTGTGTCTATCTGCCATGTCCAAGGTTTCTCATCACATGATAAACTGAAATGCCTCTGATTTCATTGCACGATCAAAGTGACATATCCTGGATGTATTTTCATGACCCATGTCTCTTTTCTAGGGTTTCCTTGCATGATCAATGTGCATATGTCCAAGGAAATTCACTTGGTTAAATCAAATCTATAGTTTCTCTCCATATGATAAAAGTGATATGTTGAGGACATCTTTGCATGATCAAACTGATTTTTCAAGGACATATATTATGGTAAAACTAACTTCTCTAAGATGTGTTCAGAGGATCCTAATGAGTCGTATGGGATGTATGATAATAGTCATTATGTACATGTACAATATCACACACATGTTAATGTATTTAAGATTCATATCAAAGGGGATCATGATATGGATTAATGGGAAACAATGTTCATGTTAACAGTATTTCATGCCTGAGGGTTCATGTCATGGAAACAAATTCTTGATTTTCATGGTGAAAGGAGGAAAAATCACGGGTTTACATGCTTTTAAGGCTAATAATAGAAATGGGTTCCTAAATGATGGAATTTCATGTTTTTAAATTACTCGTGTTATTCACATGTCCACAAATGGGGTCTTGTTGGGGGTTATTAAAAGTTGTATTGGGGATGTATTTTGGATAAATATCATACATGGGGGTGTAAGTTCATGGTCCACAAGATCATGTTTTTATCTAACAATCATGGACCCTAATGTTCGCAAGTAGGAAACCATGTTCAGGAGTGATTTCCTATCATGAGAAGGCTATCTCAAAAGGAGGGTTCTTAGAAACCAATGTACATCTGTGGACACCAACATTGGTTTTCTACATTTTCTAGGGTTTTCAATGCATGGTTGAACAAAGGAATCATGGTATTGAGGTTTAAACCTGTTAATTCTACATAGGATGGAAAAATACACCTAAGTCTCATTCTCAAATCACATTATATAATCCATCATGAGATAATTACATGATGTTTAAATCATAATTAAATATCATAATCTTTAAGGGGTCCTTGATAGGGCACTACAAACTTGAATAGGGGTTACATGTTGGTGTCACATGTGTGGATGAGGGGATTCATAATGTAGTCATGAAACTAGTGAGGCATTACATGATCATGTGATTACATCATATTAACCATATTTCACTTAGTGGAGTCACTTGATACTTAATTGAATATGATATCATGTATTCTTCAAGGATTCGTATGATGGGTTCTCATGATAATGTTGTGAAATCATTCTAAAGGTATAAAAACACTACTCCTTCTCTATTTTTTCTTGTTTTCCTCTAATTTTTTATATATCTATCATGTGTGTGTGGGGTTATTCATAAATGGAATAAGGATTTATATAGGTGGATTTTGGTCAATATTTTGGTCGCTCAACATGGTGAGGGTGCCCCGTGCACTAGCATTTATCAATACAGAGCTTCACATAATCAACATTATGCGATTGCAAGATGGATTTGTGTGATAACCTCCATGTAATTACATAATAAACATTTATCTAGTACAGAATTATATCTCTGATGTAGAGAGGCACTGATGATGAAAATATATTTACTTTTTCATTATAATTCTTTGTGGTGTCTATAATTCCTTGTATAATCGTCACTACTTGATCATCTGATTCATCACACTCAAGAAAAATTCATGTCATCACATGATTGAGAATAAATAAATGTGGATATTTCATGTTTTTATAAACATTAAAATATAAATAATCAATGAATTCATAGTGTTGATGTTTGATATGTCAACTATAATCACATGATTGGATTCAGATGATCATGATTCACTTGATGACATGATACGTAGGTGGATAGTCATTACATTGAATGTTTCATGTGAAAGATTGGACTTTTATTCGATGAAAACATATGTCTAATTTCATGAACACTATCATATGATAGCACTTCTTCAAAAATATTGCCATGAAGTTGATCAAATGATCTTTATAAGCCATAAAAATGGAATCATATGACTCATATTTATGGATTCATGTGATGCCTCTAGTGTCATATGACACAAACCCACTTGGCTAGCATTGAGTTTGTGTCCTTTCACTCAGTTAGATAACTATAGAAAGATTGAATAAATTATGTAGATCACTGGAGAGTTATTGTGCTAGTCATCGACACTCATATTATCACTATTAGATACAAAAATGTATGAATGATGAAGACTATGGAATATAGAAAATTGAGTGTCTCAGATCAGTATGAGCATACGACATACATTATTTTTGTATGTAATAATGTGGAGGAACAAAAAATTTGAAAGGCTCATCCCACATCAGACTTTTGTTTGGTATGAGTTATTCTTGATAACTTAAAGAACTTCCATATCAGGCCTGATGGGAGTTCCAGGGTTCCCTACTAACCTCCATAGGCGCCACCTCATTCAACCACTCTCCTCCACTATTTTTTTTCCTATGGATCTTCTGGTTACCTTTTTCATATTTTATTTAATAGACACTACATCAGCATATTTTACCCCTATGATATGTATACTAAGAAAATGTTAAGGATACTCCCACAAGATCTTGGATCGTGATGTATTGGAAAACTATACTTTGTTGTTATTGTTTTTGCTAAAGTAATATACCCAAATAATTTGATTATATATATAAATATATTAAGGGATAAAGTGTGAGACCATATAAAATGAGTCTCAATACATTATTCTTCAATGATTATACCTCTAAAAAACTTATTAAATATATATCAGTATTTCTCATAGCCTTTACACTTATCAAATAATATACAAAATGTGTTTGGTGAATAATTGTGTATTCTTGTAGAGACAAAATAAAAAAATGGTTGTTTTTTATGATCTAAAAAATAGTTTTATTGATTAAATAAATGTCCATGTGGATATCAGTATTGACATGATATTTTTTAAAAGAAACCTATGGATATTTATTCCAATGTTTAATACATAACTTTTAGTTACTTAGGACAATTTCTTGTAAGATGTAAAAATTTTCAGCTGCTATTAAACTCTATTATCTTTCGAGATGATGAACAATTAATATAAATTGGTTCCCAAAAAAGAATAGAATGATATCGATGTAAGGGAAATGAATAAAATCGTATTCAAATAATAACCTAAGGACGATAAAGTTGATAAGAATATATTTTTCTTTCCCCAAATATGAAAACCGAAAAGGGCAGTTGAAGGGAAATATACCTCTCACATTTTTCTAATGATAAAAAGTAGAGATTCGTAAAAATTTGTTTCTAAATTTATTATATATTAATTCCTATAAAATATTCACTATATGAATTCATTCAAAAGAGTTAATATACAATATAAACTAAATATCCACATACTCACACATTGTATCTAGTGATGAAAACACATAATTTAATACTAGATTCATTAAAAATAATGATGTCTAATGATAATATCTAATAATTTGGTTGTTATCATCAAATATTAGAAATTACACCTCTGGAATATTTTCAAAATCCCAAAAATTTATGAATTATTTTCAATAATTTTAATCAAAAAATGAAAATTACTTTATGAAATTGTTTAAAATTTCTCCATTATTAAAGTACACTAGACTATTTTCTATAGTCCTCATATTGTATAAATATATTCATAACCTCTTATATCAAAACATTGTAATTATGGAAGTTATGATTATATTTAAGGAGAAACATAAGAGACAATAATGCATGATCATATGTGAGCATAAAATAATCATGTGTGTATGAGATCATAACAATAGTATATGAACATAAAATTTGGAGAACATACTAGATGAAAATGGATGATAATACATATAGTGTTTTTGGTCTGAATATAAAACCTAATAAAAAATAGTATTGTATGGATGAAAAACATTTGTATATGACACAAAAATTTTCAATGAAATCATTAAATTATTTGAGAATGTATCATTTCTCATTTACAATAACATTGTGATGTGGGAATCACTAAGTGATTCCCATGATATAGTAGTGAAGAATCACTGGTCTATTCTCATATACATTATGGATAAATTATCACTACTTGATTCCTATATTGATCGTGGATCATAAAACACTACTTGATTCCCATACACATATAGTTGAATTCATTACAACATCAATCCAATAATATATTTTTAAAATTCAAAAATAATATGTAAACATTAGATAATAGGAGATATAAAACATCAACCAATTCACAACTGGTTAATAGAATACCAAAAACATGAATTAATAATCATCTATACAAATTTTCTCTTCGAAAACATGAAAACATCCACATTTCCAACATTACTTATTAAAAATTAAAAAATATCAATGTTACATGAAAACATACATAGAAAATTTCATATGTCATCTAAATAAATAGAGGTAATGGAGGAACAAGAAAATATAACCACTCTAACATAAGGAGAATTATAGTTGGTGAAGAAAATAAGAAATTTATTTTTTATCATCATTAGATAAAACAATTTAAAAAAATAATAAATTGGAATTTTTTGTTTTTGAAATCGATAAAATAATTATTTTTAAAAATCTAAAAAAATGAAATGATGATTTATTCATAATAATGGACATATAATAATAATAATTTTCTTATATAGAAAAATGTTAATATTAAATTCTTTAAACCAATTTGAACATTATTAGAAAAAGATAATGTTATCACGAACTGTCCAATGTAATTTATGAGAAGTGGAGAATTATTTTTTGTAAACAATTACTTTTAAAAAATATTTAATGGTAATTTATTGAAATGTAAAAAAAATTCTTAATTTAATCATAGTTGGAAGATAAAATTATAATTATGAGAAGAAAAAATTTATTTTTTTTAAATATAGTTTTTGAAAATCACATTATTTAAATAGGGATAATGATCCAACTAGAAAGGTGTAATATGAATGTTAATGATCACTGTCAGTAAAATATTTTATTATTTAAAATTAAGAATGGATAAAATTTGTTGGATGATTGAATAGGAACATGCATGGAAAAAATTATCATTTGGAATTGAAGAGTGTTATTCTCATTGTTCTAATTATTAATGAGAAAAATCAATTAAAAAGTCATTTGTTATGTGAAATTTAGTTAAATATAGAATAGAAACTAAATATAATATAATATCATCATATGAAATAAGGACCATGTATTTTATGATCATAAATAAAAATGAATAATTATGTCTCAAGAACAGAATTTGAGTCATGAAAAACCCTTGACATTATACTTGAATTCAATGGCAATGCCTTAATATATACTATCATAAACATAACCATATTAGTCACCTATTTTAGAAATATATTTCTATAAATTACTCGTTTTATACCTCATTAAAATTCAATTTTTAAAAATATTATCTATTATTTGTTATTTTAACAATTAGTTGTTAGTAAGTTTAACAGTTTTTACATATTTGCAATCTCAATGTAGATCATTATTCCATTACTAAAAGATAACCATTATATTTTTATTAAAGTAAAATAATGAATTTTTTTTATAATATTTTTCAATAATTTCATTCCATAAAAATTTTATTTATTATTTGTGATGTTGAAGTCATATAAGTTCTTCTTTCAGAATTTTTTTATGAACATGTTGTTGTATATTAATAATAAGATGAATATTAATAAAAAATTCACAAAACCATAATACTAAAATTATTTTCTAATAAATTTCTAATATAATTATCTATTTAGTATTGATAGTTATCCATTATGAAAAATTATATAATTTATCAAATAGGTTGTTAAACCGAACTACGTATGAACACATTATAATTGATTAGTGACTATGGTTAAGAATGTGATTCATTTTTGAATAATATCATTATTAAATAAGGATTATTATATTATATAAATGTTTTTAATGTGTTTAATTAGATTTTATGTTATTTATAATGTTCTATAATATTCTATATATTTTTAACTGAATATTTCAGCTTGTGGAGATAGTAGCTCCTAGGTACACTCAGATAATGTTTTCATTTTTCATATAATTGAATAACATTAAAAAATTGTTAATTATTTAATGAATCATAATCATGATATAAATAATATACTAGCTTATTAGTTTTTTTTCGAAACATCCATATTATAAGATGATGAAAAAATAAACATGTCATTAATTTATGCAATAATCTACATGTACGCATTGAAATATTATCCTTTTTATACAGAAAAAGGGAATATAATTTAATGATTATTCCACAAAACAAATATTATATCACTATATAAATAATAATAATTAGATATTTTAATAGGTATTATAATAAATTGTGTGTATAATGTTATATGAAAAAAATTATTAGTGGGATTTGAAAATACGTTGATAATTTGAACTTTATCATGAAGTACTTCTTGGACATGAATAAAAATGATGGTTTTTATGGAATGAGAATTAGGTATGTGGATTAATTTTATATGGGAAGTAAAACAACAATAATTTCAAGCTACCATAAAATTATACGTTTGGATTATCAGGGGTGGTGGATGGAATCTTTTATAATTGAATAGAATGGATAGGATTTTAACATAACCCATTAATATAAATATAACACAAGTTCTATAATGATAAGTAATTCAATATTGGTAAATTATATAGGGATGATACTTTTTTAATAACACAAATCTCAACCACACACATGGAGGTATTTTGTAGCCTCATTTATCATAGTTAATATCCTTTTAAAAAAAATTCCGCTATTATGGAATCAGTAGTTTAGTCGCAGAAAACTAATTTTTATCACCAAAAATTAAAAGAACCTTATTAAATATTATTACAGTTAAAATTTTAAAATTTTAAATAATTTGATCAATTAAAATTTTTAATGATGTCGTAAATTAATTTCAATAATTGTGAACATTAACCATAAAAAATATTTTAAAATGAACTTTTTTTATTCATATAAATAATGTTTAGAATAAAATTATCATAGTTGTTTATTTACATGAAACTATTTCGATTTGTATTATAGAGTTAATTTTTTTTATGAGTAAAATAAAAAATATTATTCCACAATGGGAAAACCTAATTAAAATATAATTATGAAAACAAGTATTAATTAGGATAATACATTGTATTTGTTTTAAAATTTTAAGACATGATAATTCAATATTAAACCATTTATTTTTAAATATATCATTTTACTCATTAAAATATCTTTTGGACTTAAATATAATTTTATATGTTTTTATATCGTACTTCTGACATGATATTGTCATAAATTCTATTGTAATAGAAAATATATTATTTTGTCACCATTCATCTAAAAATAAATATTTTCAAAAATTTCCAACTAATTAATCCTTGGATAATAAAATTATTTTACTTCTTAAAACAAATATATATTTTGTTTTTGTAATTTAAATTAGAAAATTTTATTATTCAATATTTTAATTAAAATTCTAAAATACAAAAAACAAATGTTTTATAGGAAAATAACATTTCAGAATGCTAACTATCAGTATTGTTTTTCACTATAAATTAAAAAATAAATATATGATAATACATTATTATAAATATATAAATATATAGATTAGAACCATTTAACTATAATATGTTTCATTTTAGATTATTAAAAAATATATCACCAAAAAATGGAAATAACTCAAAAAATACAGTTTAGGGATATTATATGTTATTTGACTATATCAATTTAATATTATAAATATATTGACATTAAAAATCATCTTTTATTCTTATATATATATATATTATAAAATAAAATGACATCTTTTTATACCAAAAAATTCAATGGAAAATTTTAGTAATATCATTTCATTATTATAAAAGATTTTAGTAAAATGTTTCAGGACTCATTGTGGTATTGTGTTTTGTGTGAAATTATATATTCAACATAGTATTTAATTTAAGAAAATAATATAAAAAAATTCATGGTGTTACATCCCCCCTTAAATTAATTGGGTTATAAAAATTTATAATATTTTTCACTAATGAAAATAGGTAAGTATATCAATAAGATGTTGAATATACAAGGGGAAATATCTATTGAGATTTCAATATAAATATTTGAAATAGACTAAAATATCAAAATTTTATTTTATAATAGACATGTATTAATATTTTAACCATTTTTTCCCTAATGTGTTACTATAGTTGTCTTTATGTATTTGGTGTTTCTACAAAACATTACATAAAAAAATTCATTTTATTCATCCTATTTTTATCCCAATACTACTATTGATATGTTCAGGATAATATTCAACCAAATAATATAATAAATGTTAATATAAACATGAAAAGTCATTTTGATGTCGCTCATCTGATGAAAATATTATTGAATCATATGATACTTTATATTTATCTCTTAAATAATTAGATCAACATATACTCATTAAATTTAACCTAAATTATCCATTATTATATTCATATTAGTTTACCCAAACAATTAGTTTTATATTACAATCTCAAATTCTATTTAAATGTTTCATAATTTTTTGTAAGGTGTTTCTGAATCACCCAAATATATCGCATAAGGGAGTTAAAACATATGTGTAGTTTGGTATTTTTTTCATGATTCATATGAAAAATTAGTTAATACATAATACATGCTTTTAGGGTTACATACCCTAGGTAAATCTGTGAAAAATCATGCATTCACCTATAGTATCCATCAATGGATTTTCATTCAAAGATACCACATAATCTCAATTTACAAAAAAAAATCATGATGTTACCTTATTCATAGACATACCACTTTATTTTTAAATAATTTTATCTCAAAATAGTCTCTAAAATAATTAAATAACTCCATATAAACAAATACTCCCATCTCAAAAACCAATTCAGACACAGTAGAACCACACTCATATATTTGGTTCAAAATAAACAAAAATTACAATCAGATTAAATTTCAAATGAAATTACCCAAGATATAGTTTCAATTTTTAACACATTATAGTTAGAGAATAAATATTTCTTTTCATGAATAATTTTACAATATCAGGAATAGAAGGATTATTATATTTGAGGACTAACTATATAAGAATAATATTTTATGTGATTTGTAAAAAACTATTCATAATAAAAACTTATGGGTAAAAATTCTATACATCTTATAAAGTAAACTAATATTCATAACCCAAAAAAGGGAAACATAAGAAAGTGGTGACATCATATTCTCAATCAGGGTAAATATAAGAGATAATTTTTAATTAATATAAATAGGAAAAATTAAATAATGTGTGTTTTAAAACAATATCAATGAAAATGAACATATTATTCAAAAATCATAAAAACTGGATCATAACATAAATATAATGGTTTTATTAATAAAATAAGATACAATTGAATATAACATGTGTTTTTTATGAAACATATGAATGTGTTTTGAAAATAATATTAATAATGATAAATATAGCAGGGAAGGAATCCCTACTTGGATAAAATAATATAATAGAGAAGGAATCACTATAAGATTCCAATAACATGAAAAATCACGAATCACTACTAAATTATCATTCATAGAGTGGGCCGTGAATCATTTCATGATTCCCCAAAACAAAGTGTATCATGAATCAGTGAAAGATTCCCATAAACATACCGGGATAAAAATTAAAACTACTTTCCCATAATATAGTGATAATGTGATTACCCTAATAAAATCCGGGTTTATGGATAAGAAATTATGTAATCTCTAGGGCATCTATTCAAAACTAATCTACCCTCTTTTTCCTAGTATAAGAACCTATGATACCTATTTGGGACTATATTAAAACCTGAATACCCTCTTGGTCAATAGATAACAACCAATGTTCTATCAGTGGATTAGGACACCAACCTATTTACCATATTGAGCTCATGAGAAATAAAACATCAATTAACTCATTTATGGTGATATTGAATCCAACCATCAAATAATTTTCACACACATATATATATGTCTGTGTTTGTGTGTGTGGGTTGGTGTTCCATGATTACATAAAAATTTTCATATTTAAAGGATCACTTATTCAGCCATTGATAATATTTTAGTTCCATGAAAACATCTATGGAAATTATTATAATAAATAAATAGAAAAATATTGATTATGTCGTAATATCATTTCCTCAATGAAATATAAAGAGCACTAATGATTATTAAAAACAAAAAATTGAATTTTGAAGATCATTGGATAAATAACCTTAAAACATGATGAATAACAGAAAATCGATTTAAAAAACCTTAATAGTTATGTTAATTTTCAAAAAAAAGAACGTATGAATTATGTTGAAGAATATATATATCAATGACTGGGTTTGTTCACATAAAAACATTAAAAGTGAGTTAAAAAAAGGATTATCATTATCATTAAAATATTATGATAAAATTTACTTTCAAAATAATTTTTTAAAGGTGAATTGTTATTTTTTAAAAATGTTTAAAATTTTTAATAAATATTTTATAGTTTTTTCATGAATGAAACACAAATTTTTTTCAAAAATTAATTTAGTGTATAAGATTAAAAAATAATACAAGTGAACCCTTTTTATTATTTTAAAATACATTTATTCAAACACACATTATATAAAAGTGAAATAAATCATCCATTCCCAAAAAAGTAATTTAAAATTTGATGATAAAATAATAATAAAAATATTTTTATTTCAATTAACGATAGAAATAAAATGGATTGATGAGTTAATATTAAAATAGGAAGAAAAATAAATCATTTTTAGATAATAAGTATTACTCTTCATATCACACAGTTTTATAATTACATAAATTAATGAATAAATTCATATTTGACGTGAACTTCTACATCCTTATAAAACATGGTGTAAAGTTAGTACAACATCCCCATAGTAAATAAGAAAAAAACATTGTAGGTCCATATTTGTAAAAGAGTCACTATGACTCTAGAAAAGAAGACGACTAATGAAAACCACATACCTTTTATCTTAACATTAAATATTGTAATTTATTATATTGTATCATATAAAGAACCATATTATTATCCTACTAAACATCATTAATCATATATTTATACAACATTTTGAATAGATTATTTATAAACATTATTAAAGATATTTTAGTCAACTATTCTTTTTTATATTATTATGTGTAGAAATGTTATTTGTTGTCACCATGATTGTAATGATAATGTCAGTTTTTGTACAATTATTAAAATTGCATCACCCAAAAATTCATTAATTTATTATATTATATGATTTATAATTATTTATAGAGTTCAAATTTTATAAAATAAGTGTTTTAGTTGTGGCCCATGATTATGGGATCCGATATGGACAAGATTTGATAATTATTTTATGAATAAAAATTGTTATGTTAATAATTTAATTAATATAAACATATAATTTATATAAGTATAGGATAAAATTATTTAATCCCTAATTTCTAATAATATAATTAGTTACATTTCCATATTCATCTATGATATATGTTCACAACACCTTTTATGTGTGTGGTTTAACTGATCCAAAAAAGATCTTTTTTTAATCGATGGATTAGTATGGATAAAAATTTGAATCATTTTTCATAATATTAATATTAAGAAAGAATAAAGATTTTATATAAAAAATTTATGTTGTATAATTATATTTTATGTGCGGTATAAATTAAATAAAATATTAATTAGATGAAATATGGCATATGACACCTCAACGAGGTCGCAATCTATAAATACACACAAACATTGTTTTCATTTTTTGGTATAATGTGAAATTGTGGGGAATAATTTATAATTTCAATAATATTTATAATGATATAAATAACCTATAAGTAAATTAAAATGTTTTTTTAATAAATCATGGTTGTGATGAAAAATAAATCATGACATTCATGGAGGTGGTTGTCTGCATGTATGATTGCAGAATTTTTTTTTCTACTTAATAAATTGTGAATGTTATATAATTATTTTTACATAAAAAATCATATATTAATATAACTAATAAAATTTTCAATGAAATTTAATGTATATGATAATTTTTATGGTAAAATATTGATTAGGGAAATTATTTGAGATGTATTAGTATATACATTGAGAATTTGAATATTCTATTAAAGATCTTATTTGAGATAGATTGAATATTATATTTCATTTTGAAAAGTGTTTAGGGGATGATAAATAGTGTTATATGGGATGTAAAATGGGCATATGTTCAAGTGAAGTTTTAATTTTTAGAGTTGATTTAATGGTGTGGTTGAAGGAACCTTTTATATATCAAGAGGAAAACATTATTATAAATATAACCTAATAATATAAAAAGAAAACAAGTTTCACCAGTAAGTGGTAAAAAATAATTTGAATAGAAAATTATGATATAAATTTTGGTCAATGTACACTATAACCACTATTTTTGTAACAGCCCAAGATTTTATAAAAAATATTCTTTTTAATTTTATTAATGTCTTGTGTTGTACGCTACACCAAAAGGAGCTAGCACAACACACATCCTTGACTTACCTTGCATTACACGCAATCGCGACCTTCCTCGATAGTGTGTGTAATACGCAATACCGAGTTTCACTAAACAACGATATGCTATTAAAATATTATTAAAACTAGCCGTTATGAATAGTAATAACCACTTTTTAAAATTCTGTAAATATTATATTTCAAAATGAACTTCATTTTTGGATTCGGAGTATCGAATTTAGCCTAAGGTGAAATTTTGGTACATTTCGGATAACTTTCATATTCTGATGAATAGTGAAAATTACTAAATTATAATTAAAAAAACAACTTTTTTAATCGAAATAATTAATAGTGATAAATTATTAATTTGAGTAGTTTTAAAGTATATTTAGAATATATTTTTACAATTTAATACAATGTTGGTCATTGGATGTAATTTCACATTTAAACTAGACATAAACAAGTGTCAATCTTTTGATAGATATTGTTTCTTAAAAACACGCTATTTATTTTAACAGCAGGATTTAATTATAAAATTAATTAATGCAACTTTTATGTTATGAATTTGGTAAAAAGACTTCATTTTTGAATTTGGAATATGAAATATAGCTTGGGATGAAATTTTGGCATTTTTCTGAAAAACATCAATTTTTGATGAATAGTGAAACTACTATGTGGTAGTTAAAAAAAACTGAATTTTTCATAAAACATAATTTTACCGCTTCTGTGAATGGAATTTCAAAAATCCGAGAGACACGGTTGATTTTAGTATGTAAAATGTGGTTCAATGAGATGAAAATAATTTTGGTGAATAGTAACTTTTTACTTTTTTTTACCACAGTTAATAGTAAATAGGGTAACTAAGGGTAAATATGATATTACTATTACCCTAACACATGTCTTAATTCTATTGGACAAGTGTAATTCGACCAAAAACAAACTTAGGAATAAAATAGGACCATTTAGGCCCACTTGGATTAGATTAGGACATTTATTATTAATTTATTTAAAGAAGGGTTAAAATAGTTAAAATCAAAGTTTAATAAGTAAATCATTTTTAATATGGGGTTATACATAAG
The DNA here is from genome assembly GCA_963277665.1 of Viscum album. NCBI lineage: Eukaryota > Viridiplantae > Streptophyta > Magnoliopsida > Santalales > Viscaceae > Viscum > Viscum album. Next base: position 297,250,571 of record OY728141.1, on the reverse strand, counting down.
ATAAATTCGATTTTAAATATTCATTAGAAAGATAAAACGATTTACCAAATGATGGTATTTTATTTGTAATTTTTAGACATCAAATAATTTAATTTATTTATGACACAATGATGATGCAGTAATTATCTTATTAATGAAATATTGACATAATTGATGTTATAAACACCAAAATAAATATAATTTGAGACTTTTTATGAATTCCACTAATTTTCTAGGTTACTATAATATATTATTGTTGATCTAATCAACTTGGTTCGAACATATAATTCTGTTATGACTTTCAAAAAAATCATATATCAAATAGTGTCAAAATTGACACAAAATAGTTTTTAAATCAAATATTATATTATTAATTGTTATTTTATTCCTAAAAATCTAAGGTTCGGCCAAATGACTTATATAAGGATATATATATTATTAATAAACAATTTGGTGTTCGTTTGGCATGTTATAGTAAGTGTATTAACCATATAGTGAAAGAAAACAAAAAGACACAGTAAAAGTGAAATTATTTAACTTAGAGTTAAATCTAATTGATAAGGTTAAAATAATACCCTAAACTTGTCTAAATCTTATTGGTTGATAGTATTTCGACCCATCCCCACTTTAGCTTCGAAATAAGACCCTTTGGAACCATTATAAACCGATTTTGACTTTAATATAAAATAATATTTTGAGATATTCCTATGGTGCCCCTCTCCTCCCCTATAAAAGGACACCTCCTCCCCCTCCTCCTCACACCAATTTGAGCACTCCAGCTCGGCCAACCCCTGCCAATTTCTCCTCTCCACTTCCCTAGCCACATCCTAGAGGTTCTGGTCTTCCTCAAAGACCAATTTTAGTGCCCTAAGAGGAGGTCTCAAAGAGGCACTTCAAAGAAGAGGTAATTACCGTTACCAATTCTTTCATCTTTATTTCTTCTTCCACTTCTTCTTCATAGGTTGTTTCATTATGAAGTAATAACATCAGTATCACTCATATACTGATATGTTATTATAAGTATAAAACAACCATATTTCACCATCTATCCTTCCTACGGAAAAAGAAATCACCGCGCGTGCGTACGTACGGAATACCGTCTCCACGCCGTGGTGTAATCTATTTTCCACCACCACCTTACATGGATGGGTATAATGGTGTAAAGAATAACTATGCATAGTTATTACAACATCATATTGATTCTGATATATTGTATAATCCACTCCAATTCAATTCAATATTTATAGAAATGATATCATCGCTCGTGCGTATGTACGGAATACCGTCTCCATGACGCGATGAGATTCATTCTACATGTTAACCATTTAAGAATGATTATAATGTATATATAAGAAATAATAATGAAATATATGACATTATAAAGCTACAGGATTTATGTATATATATACATATGTATGTCATCTACTTACTTCCATTTCAAGACAATAAGGAAAGGAAAACAACGTTCATGCGTACGTACGGACTACCGTCTCCATGAACGGTGTTTTTCATTTTATTTATCTACCTATTATATATATATACTGAATATATATGATATATAAATCATATTTTATATTCTGGAAGTAAGTAAATCATTATATAAGTAATAATGATGTCAAGAACAACAAGTCAAAACACCTACGATAAATGAAACGATTTTACCCAAAACGCTTCTTTAACATGGAATTTACAAAAGAACTGGTAATATAATGTCATAAGTGAGCCATATATGATATCCTAACAATGAATATGATTCTGTAATAAGTCAATAACATGATTTAAATCATTATACAGGAGGTTAGGACACTTACAAAGCAAGTCGGACCTAAGGTAAGGGAAATATCACAATCTCATTTTTATCCGAGATTGTTTATTCGTAAGTATTTACAGGGGTGTATTTTATCATCCACATCTATGTTTCCTCAATATGTAATGTTATTTCCATCCACCTACAATTGTTTAAATCCAATTCTACCCTTTTGTGAGTTTTTAGTAAAAGATATGAAAGGAATATTTTGTCGTTTTTCGTACGAGGTACATTTTGACTTTTTCGACAAAAGTACAAAGAATGTTTTTTTTAACTTATACGGCACGAACGGATTTTTACGGTTTTATAAAGCCTTATTTTCATGAAGCTTCCTCCAAAAGATTTCATGACTATTTTCAATAAAATCTCTTTCTTTTAAAATTTCATGACGTTTTGTGAAAAGAAATTGATTTTGAAGAGGAAAGGATATTTTCCTCAAGAATTCATTTCAAGTGTTTTATCAAAATTATTTTCCATCTAAGATAATAAAGGGTTCTGTTTCTATCCATATTTTTACATTGATTTGACTATGTTGTGATGGAATTATGTTTATGAATTCATTTATCTTATATGAATGGTTTTATGATGTCATGTTGTTTTAAGAATCCCATTTTTATTACATGGGTTATGAAATGATGTATGATTTATGATTTTGTGGCACACATAAGAATGGTATCATTATGAGATGGGTGGGACCTATATCTCCCTCCAATGCATTGGGTAATGATTTTATATCTCATGAGATAGACATGGCTGAAATGGTAGGTTATACCGGTTCAGTGAAACAGGACTGAAACGAGGGTTACTCGATTCAGAAAGGGACTTTGTCCACTAAGATAGTCTTGGAAATGAGTCATGACTAACAAGAAATGATTTTCTATGATTATGTGTACATGCCACAAAGTTTCAAGTTTCATGTTATGATTATGGGGATCTCATTTTCACTTCTATGATTTATCCCATGTTATGATATTATGAGCTCTTTTGCAGGTTAAGATTTCCAAAAAGCTATGTTCTTATGTATATGATGTGATTGATATTTCTTTTGTTTACCCTTACTGAGCATTTGAGCTCACCCTTTTATGTTTTCTTTTCCCCAGGATATAAAGAAAGGTTTATAGGTAAAAAAAAGGGAAGATCTTTATGGGAGATATTGAAGATCTTTCACCAAGAATAGAAGATTACGTTCCGAGTTCCCAAGACACTAAACTATTACGATCCTTGTGTGTGTGTTTTTATTATGTACTAATTATTCTGCAAAAGTAATGTAATGTCCATGTACGATAAGCTTCGGGCCTCTACAGTTAGTATCAGAGGAAAGGTTTAGTCAACCTTTGGAAACTAGGATGCGAAAACGTTAGTGAGATCCCTAGAGATATTTCTAAGGTATGTCTAGGAATGTCCCTAGGGATAAGTATACGTATAGGTTATAGTAATAGAATTACGCTAACGATCATAGAATTAAACCTAAGATTTTGGATATTGAAGGTACTCCCCCTTTATTATGTTGTTTTCCCTAGCATGATTTTTTCCTCTCACACTATTCTTTTTGGGTTTTAGACGATGGATGGAACCCGAAGGAACCGTGTTGATCAATGCAATGGACAATGCAATGATTTCCCTCCTGAACAAACAAATGTTATGGGAGATGGAGTGCAAAATCTTATTGCTATACTTACACAAGCTATGAATCATTCTGGACTTCCAAATGAGCAGAGAAGGGAACAATATTCTATTGAGTCCTTCATGAGGCAACGTCCACCTTCTTTCAGTGGGTCTTCTGATCCACTTGTGGCTGAACAATGGATCAGTACTACTGAAAAGATATTTTCAGTTCTTCAATGTTCTGATCATGATAAAGTCATCTTAGCAGTATATCATTTGGAAGGTGAAGCTGATCAATGGTGGAATCTTATCAAGAATACGAGGCCAAGAGATGAAATTGAGTCCATGGAATGGGACGAGTTCAAGAACTTGTTTTTCAGTAAGTACTTCCCTCGTATTCTTCGAACAAAGATGGAGAAAGAGTTTCTTGAACTGAAGCAAAGGGACGATGAATCTGTTGGTACCTATGAAGCAAATTTTACAAGACTTGCAAGGTATGCTTCTGGAATTATCATCCAACCTGAATGTAAAGTTGATCGATTTTTCAGTGGCTTAAAACCAAGTCTTCAAAGGGAATTAGCTATAAGAGACTTCAGTAGCTATGAAGAAATTGTGCGTTTTGCTATCAATGTAGAAATGGAAGTTGGTGTTACATATCCATCTCATGGTTTTGACAAGAAACGAAAGATGGAGTTCAAGGAGAAATCTCAGAATAATGGTGAAAAGAAGATGAATCTTTCCTTATGCACAAAGTGTGGAAGGAAGCATGGTGGAGATTGTCTTAAAGGGACTAGAAAATGTTTTAAGTGTGGAAAAGAAGGTCATCGAGCAGCTGAGTGTCGAAGTAATGGAAAAAGGGTTTCTAATGATGTGAATAAAGCAAACACTGCAGAGAACGCACCGCCAACACTTTAATGCTTCAAGTGCAAGGAAATGGGGCATTATGCTAATAATTGCCCTAATCCAAGGGTTAGTGATGATCAACATGAGCAACCACTGAAGGCAAAGGACAAAGGGAAATCACATGCGATCACTATTGGCAATGTTGAATATGACAACGATGTGGTGGAATGATTAAGTGTTTATGTAATGGGATTCCAAAATAATGTTGTATCATTGAGTATTGCAATATTTATTGATGTGGTATTCAAAGTGATTGAGATATTTTTTGGAAATAAGATGATATGCGCATAATGAAGACGAGAAAATGAAATGTTTAATAGTATTCATGAGCTCATGATTGATATAAGGACTAAGTGATATCATGGTTTGAGTATATAGAATTTTGAGGATTTTGGTATGTGGAAAGTGTTAACTTTTAACTGCACTCATGTTTTCACTAAGGTATTCAAGAGAATACACGATTAAGGACTTTGAATGTTTGGAATGTGACCAACAAGACATATCTTGTGATATGTGGGGATCAACGACAGTATTAAATCTCTGGTAATCGTTGTTACTATATTATGATATTGGACTGCAGTATTATGTATAAGCCTAAAGATTAGACTGGATTATGTTGGACATAAGTTAGTATTGTTTAAGGATAGAAGATTTTCGATATTATTGATGGGATGTTATAGTAACGTAGTTTTAGAAAAAGGACAACCAGCAGGACGGGCGACAACCCATCGCTTCGGACAAGGCTGTAGGAATCGAACCCACAACCGAAGTGCGACTGGCCTTTATCCCCTACCACTGACCTACAGGAAGTCCCTGTTTAGTAGAAACTAGTTTTATTATATTAAGCAGTATGATATATGAAGTATAAGTCCATTTTAGAAACCATATGTGATTAATCTCACTATAGATCAACTTATGTATATAATTTTTACTAACCTTTTGTTTGAGACAGATGGAATGACTCGTCATTCTATCACATGATCTTATAACACTTCACGAATAACAAATTCAACTTCATTTATTTAAGAGATGAAGTGGAAATTGTTCAAGGCATGAACAATAGTGAGATTGTACCAAAATAAAGTAAGTATTTATTCTAAATCAAATTTTCAACTTTAGGGAAATGATCTTGAAAACCAAAAATGTTGTCCTAGTGATCTTATACCTGATGAATCAGATGGTACCTTATATCATCACAAATCTATGGATTTGTGATTATTGGCTTTTCCATAGCCATGTTCTCTACCACACTCCATCAGAACGTGATGGTTAGATTTCTCTTCCATATCCATATTTTCACCTATGTGGAAACCCAATGATTTGTTTATTTGGGTAACCGTTACGTTTCATACTTTTGTTTTTAAAGATTAGTTTTGATATTCCTTTTTACGATGTGGGTTTCTATTAAAGAAACTTTCGAATAGTAAACCATTTATAACCTCGACGAATTTCGAGGGCGAAATTCATTTTAAGGGGGGTAGAATGTAACAGCCCAAGATTTTATAAAAAATATTCTTTTTAATTTTATTAATGTCTTGTGTTGTACGCTACACCAAAAGGAGCTTGCACGACACGCATCCTTGACTTGCCTTGCATTACACGCAATCGCGACCTTCCTCGATAGCGTGTGTAATACGCAATACCGAGTTTCACTAAACAACGATATGCTATTAAAATATTATTAAAACTAGCCGTTATGAATAGTAATAACCACTTTTTAAAATTCTGTAAATCTTATATTTCAAAATGAACTTCATTTTTGGATTCGGAGTATCGAATTTAGCCTAAGGAGAAATTTTGGTACATTTCGGATAACTTTCATATTCTGATGAATAGTGAAAATTACTAAATTATAATTAAAAAACAACTTTTTTAATCGAAATAATTAATAGTGATAAATTATTAATTTGAGTAGTTTTAAAGTATATTTAGAATATATTTTTACAATTTAATACAATGTTCGTCATTGGATGTAATTTCACATTTAAACTAGACATAAACAAGTGTCAATCTTTTGATAGATATTGTTTCTTAAAAACACGCTATTTGTTTTAACAGCGGGATTTAATTATAAAATTAATTAATGCAACTTTTATGTTATGAATTTGGTAAAATAGACTTCATTTTTGAATTCGGAATATGAAATATAGCTTGGGATGAAATTTTGGCATTGTTCTGAAAAACATCAATTTTTGATGAATAGTGAAACTACTAAGTGGTAGTTAAAAAAAACTGAATTTTTCATAAAACTTAATTTTACCGCTTCTGTGAATGGAATTTCAAAAATCCGAGAGACACGGTTGATGTCAGTAAGTAAAATGTGGTTCAATGAGATGAAAATAATTTTTGGTGAATAGTAACTTTTTACTTTTTTTTTACCACAGTTAATAGTAAATAGGGTAACTAAGGGTAAATATGATATTACTATTACCCTACCACATGTCTTAATTCTATTGGACAAGTGTAATTCGACCAAAAACAAACTTAGGAATAAAATATGACCATTTAGGCCCACTTGGATTAGATTAGGACATTTATTATTAATTTATTTAAAGAAGGGTTAAAATATTTAAAATCAAAGTTTAATAAGTAAATCATTTTTAATATGGGGTTATACATAAGATAAATTCGATTGTAAATATTCATTAGAAAGATAAAAAGATTTACTAAATGATGGTATTTTATTTGTAATTTTTAGACATCAAATAATTTAATTTATTTATGACACAATGATGATGCAGTAATTATCTTATTAATGAAATATTGACATAATTGATGTTATAAACACCAAAATAAATATAATTTGAGACTTTTTATGAATTCCACTAATTTTCTAGGTTACTATGATATATTATTGTTGATCTAATCAACTTGGTTCGAACATATAATTCTGTTATGACTTTAAAAAAAATCATATATCAAATAGTGTCAAAATTGACACAAAATAGTTTTTAAATCAAATATTATATTATTAATTGTTATTTTATTCCTAAAAATCTAAGGTTCGGCCAAATGACTTATATAAGGATATATATATATATTAATAATAAACAATTTGGGGTTCGTTTGGCATGTTATAGTAAGTGTATTAACCATATAGTGAAAGAAAACAAAAAGACACGGTAAAAGTTAAATTATTTAACTTAGAGTTAAATCTAATTGATAAGGTTAAAATAATTCCCTAAACTTGTCTAAATCTTATTGGTTGATAGGAGTTCGACCCATCCCCACTTTAGCTTCGAAATAAGACCATTTGGAACCATTATAAACCGATTTTGACTTTAATATAAAATAATATTTTGAGATATTCCTAAGGTGCCCCTCTCCTCCCCTATAAAAGGACACCTCCTCCCCCTCCTCCTCACACCAATTTGAGCATTCAAGCTCGGCCAACTTCTGCCAATTTCTCCTCTCCACTTCCCTAGCAACATCCTAGAGGTTCTGGTCTTCCTCAAAGACCAATTTTAGTGCCCTAAGAGGAGGTCTCAAAGAGGCACTTCAAAGAAGAGGTAATTATCGTTACCAATTCTTTCATCTTTATTTCTTCATCCACTTCTTCTTCTTAGGTTGTTTCATTATGAAGTAATAACATCAGTATCACTCATATACTGATATGTTATTATAAGTATGAAACAACCCTATTTCACCATCTATCTATCCTACGGAAAAAGAAATCACCGCGCGTGCGTACGTACGAAATACCGTCTCCACGCCGTGGTGTAATCTATTTTCCACCACCACCTTACATGGATGGGTATAATGGTGTAAAGAATAACTATACATAGTTATTACAACATCATATTGATTCTGATATATTGTATAATCCACTCCAATTCAATTCAATATTTATAGAAATGATATCATCGCTCGTGCGTACGTACGGAATACCGTCTCCACGACGCGATGTGATTCATTCTCCATGTTAACCATTTAAGAATTATTATAATGTATATATAAGAAATAATAATGAAATATATGAAATTATAAAGCTACTGGATTTATGTATATATATACATATGTATGTCATCTACTTACTTCCATTTCAAGACAATAAGGAAAGGAAAACAGCGTTCATGCGTACGTACGGACTACCGTCTCCATGAACGGTGTTTTTCATTTTATTTATCTACCTATTATATATATATATATACTGAATATATATGATATATAAATCATATTTTATATTCTGGAAGTAAGTAAATCATGATATAAGTAATAATGATGTCAAGAACAACAAGTCAAAACACCTACGATAAATGAAACGATTTTACCCAAAACGCTTCTTTAACATGGAATTTACAAAAGAACGGTTAATATAATGTCATAAGTGAACCATATATGATATCATAACAATGAATATGATTCTGTAATAAGTCAATAACATGATTTAAATCATTATACAGGAGGTTCGGACACTTACAAAGTAAGTCGGACCTAAGGTAAGGGAAATATCACAATCTCATTTTTATCCGAGATTGTTTATTCGTAAGTATTTACTGGGGTGTATTTTATCATCCACATCTATGTTTCCTCAATATGTAATGTTATTTCCATCCACATACAATTGTTTAAATCCAATTCTACCCTTTGGTGAGTTTTTATTAAAAGATATGAAAGGAATATTTTGTCGTTTTTCGTACGAGGTACATTTTGACTTTTTCGACAAAAGTACAAAGAATGTTTTTTTAACTTATACGGCACGAACGGATTTTTACGGTTTTATAAAGCCTTATTTTCATGAAGCTTCCTCCAAAAGATTTCATGACTATTTTCAATAAAATCTATTTCTTTTAAAATTTCATGACGTTTTTTGAAAAGAAATTGATTTTGAAGAAGAAAGGATATTTTCCTCAAGAATTCATTTCAAGTGTTTTATCAAAATTATTTTCCATCTAAGATAATAAAGGGTTCTGTTTCTATCCATATTTTTACATTGATTTGACTATGTTGTGATGGAATTATGTTTATGAATTCCTTTATCTTATATGAATGGTTTTATGATGTCATGTTGGTTTAAGAATCCCATTTTCATTACATGGGTTATGAAATGATGTATGATTTATGATTTTGTGGCACAGATAAGAATGGTATCATTATGAGATGGGTGGGACCTATATCTCCCTCCAATGCATTGGGTAAAGATTTTATATCTCATGAGATAGACATGGCTGAAATGGTAGGTTATACCGGTTCAGTGAAACTGGACTGAAACGAGGGTTACTAGATTCAGAAAGGGACTTTGTCCACTAAGATAGTCTTGGCAATGAGTCATGACTAACAAGAAATGATTTTCTATGATTATGTGTGCATGCAACAAAGTTTCAAGTTTCATGTTATGATTATGGGGATCTCATTTTCACTTCTATGATTTATCCCATGTTATGATATTATGAGCTCTTTTGCAGGTTAAGATTTCCAAAAAGCTATGTTCTTATGTATATGATGTGATTGATATTTCTTTTGTTTACCCTTACTGAGCATTTGAGCTCACCCTTTTATGTTTTCTTTTCCCCAGGATATAAAGAATGGTTTATAGGTAAAAAAAATGGAAGATCTTTATGGGAGATATTGAAGATCTTTCACCACGAATAGAAGATTACGTTCCGAGTTCCAAAGACACTAAACTATTACGATCCTTGTGTGTGTGTTTTTATTATGTACTAAGTATTCCGAAAAAGTAATGTAATGTCCATGTACGATAAGCTTCGGGTCTCTACAATTTTGAAAACAATTTTTATGTTATTTTAATTCGTTTACAATTGATTCACCTATTTTTATCATAATTTACCTACATCATGGTAACTAAATTTTTTATCATGGTAAATAATTTTTTATTAATAGAAATAAACATTTTATTATTTCCTAATTTTGAAATTATGATTTCAAATTATGAATTTTTTTTAACAAATAAATTTTCTAAGAGTAAGAAAACCTAATTATAAAAGTAGTGCACATTATGTACAAACCCAATAATTATAAAAGATATTTTAAAAATAAAATAAATCCCTAGATAAAATAAATATTTTTTATATCAATGACATTATGTGGATTATTTTTACTGAAATAATTATTTTATTATTTCAAATTAATCCAAATATAAATTCCACAATTCGAATATTTAATTTAAAAATAATTATGGCTTTATTTATTAAGTTAAATGATTACTTATATTTTAAAAAACAACCCGACCTTTCTATATTAAACCTAGGTTTTATAAATTAATCATTTTTATAAATATGAATATATTATTTCCATTAATATTTTTTTATATGTTTTCAAGTCATACATTCCTTATGATATCATAATAACCACTATGGTATTGGTAAATACTATATTTTTTTTTAGTATTAGCCAATAATTCAATATTTTCAAACATATCCCCTAAATAAATAATAATATAATTTTATTACGGTTAATCCCCTAATAGATAAATATTTTTCAAATTCTATTACTTTAATTTGAGATTTTAACTAAAATTTAAAATCATTTAATTTAACAAGAAATTAGTGTCAATAAAAAATTACTTTTAATAATTCTAACTCATCATATTCATATTTCCAATAAAATAATAATTAAATTGAGGTTTATATATTGTTATTATGAAATTTATATTATCAATTTTCAATTAAAATATATAATGTTTATTATAATAAAATTACATATTCATAAAATTAATTTTTTGCAAAAAACATTTTTACATAGAAAATGATCATATTTTTTTTCCGATACAATAATTGAATTTAATAAATTAATTTATATTAAAACAAATAAAAAATTATTTCCATAAAGAATAAATATAAAATTTATTTCTATTTATACAGTTAAATTCTATTGATATAATATAATGCTAAAATTAGGCGATTTAAGTATTATTTTTGCAAAATGTATCTAGGTGTTTTTGGGGTTCGTCATAGAGGTAGGTTACACAACATAATATTTAATAAACTGAAATTAAATAAAAATGTATTTGGGAATTATAAAAACCAATGAATAAATTCCTTATGAAACCGAAATTTATATTTAAATAATATACAGAACTAGAGGGAACAATAGTAGAGTATGTTGTTGAATATAGAGACATCGAAAATGAATTCTGTGTGGATTATTTATATATATATAATAAAAGAAATATATAACTGATTTAGAAGTAGTAATTGTGGGAAAATTTATTCCTTATGTATAATTTGAATCACCCCTTAAATAAATAAACATTTAGAGAGCTAATGTTACACACTAAATATAGTATGTGATTTTGTAGTTATTTTTCAACATTAGAATAAATTACAATAGATCATGTCCAAAATGATGAAATAGATTAGTAGAATTATAATACTAGGTACCTATTTCAATCTATATTTTTATTTAAAAAATAAAAAAAATTCAACGTAAATTTACGATGATAACATTACTATTTAATCTTCCATATCACTGAATATTTCATAGATCCCTTAATTGTATAGTAGTAAAACAAAAAATATAATAATTTGTATATTATATTTTTAGTGAGGTAAACTGTGAAAAAAAACAATCACATCATTAATAAATAATTATTAATGTATTAGTGATTAACAATAACCTAATATTCCTTATACCTTATATCATAAAAGGGAAATATTTCCATGGATAACATAAGATCATAAATAAGTGTATGAAGAATAATATTTAGTTCTGTAATGGATGAATGAATACTATTGTATATCATAATCATACCATCAAGGACATGTTCCACGATATCATTAACAAACCATCATTTCCTTGAGCTAAGAAATCATAACAAATTAAGAAGGAATAAGACAAATTTATAGCATTGTATGTCTCATTAGACATACCTATCTATATCAGGGAGGGGCTATAATGGGACCCACGTATTTATTTTTATATCTAATGCATTCATCATATGAAATTTGGTGAATAATAAATACAGTGAATAATTACCCATATTTGAAAACATGAATACGTATTTTCGGCATTTTTTCTTGTAAAAAATACATCATCTAGACTATAACTCATCCGTGTAATATAGACGATGATATCATTGTGTTTATCCGATGTAATTAATTAGATTCAAAAAAAGATAAAGAAATATATGAATATACTGTTAAATCATAATTGGACTTTTAATCTGAGAAAATACCCTTTTAATATATGAAATAATTATTTGAAATACTTTTTTTTGGAAATGATTTTGAATTAATTTTTAAATTTATCAGGAAAGAATTTATATTATTTTTTCTGGAATGAAATAGTAATTATTGAGGGAAAAATCTTATAGAACATCAAATTTTAAAAAAATGATTTCATTCACAAATTTGGTTAAAGACTACCATTAATTTTAAGGGAAATCAAACAAACTGGAATAATGAATTTTATCAATAATTGGATAATATTCAAAACATTATTTATAAAAACTAATGAATCTATCATCACAAAAAAAATATTCCCAATCATATTTAAAAGAATTGATTTTCCTTTAATTATTTTTTTGGGTGTCAAATAAGGTGAAATTTATTAAAAAATTTAAAACCCCAAAAATAAAAATAGGTGAAAACATAGATTTAGAATAATATTGAATGATTATAGAATTACTATAAAAACATTAACATTAAACTACCAAATAAGGATAAGATTATTAAAATACCTCTTATAATGTTGATTTATTTTAAACAATTAGACACTTGAAATACATTATTTCAAATATAAAATTAAATACAGTCAATATATTGATAATCCTGATATAAATTACTAAATGTGTGGTATAAGCACAACAAATAAGAAACAAGTGATGAGTATGGAAAATATCAATTTGAAAGAAATGTTATACCAAAAACACATTAAAATAGTGTAACATTGAAATGGAAATTAGTAAATGAAGTGATTATGTGTTAAAAATTTAAATCCACATTAGAGAAGATGAAATAAAATATAAAATAACAATCTGAACCAACATGATGTAAAATCTAAACTGATATTTGATCTAATTCACCACTAACACTGAGTCTATTCCTGATATCCGCAGGTCAACAACAGGACCCATAGAATCAAAAAATAACCATTTGGATTGATTTCACCCTAAAAATATTAAATTAATCAATGTACATAAAAGAAAAATAATCATCATATAATTTAATAAATATAATAATACTATGTTCCTGAAGCCCATACAAAATGGGAAATTAAAAAAAATACATAAACTTTTATGCTAGTGGTCCATAACCACCAGTCATATTCCAAGTCACCCCCATTGTAACATCTCATTATCACCCCCAAATTCCATAAAAGTAATAATACATGTTTTATTATTCAACATTGGAATGAATAATAATCAAGAATGGTTCATTGTGGGATTATTATAAGACCTAATCAACCTAAATTGGCAACTGTTCCATCAAGAATCATTAATTTTATTTCAAAACAATTTATACTGTATAAAATTAAATAGGTTAGCATACATGATTCCGCTCACAAATCATCATAATAATGGAAAATTGGAATTTATAGAAATTATTTATTTCAAATAAGGCTTAAATAATTTAATTAAATTAGTACAATTTTAGGGGGATTTAATATATTAAGAAACATATGATTATAAACTCTTCCTATGTGGATAAATCAATTATTTCAAATAACCCAATAACTTTCATTTCAATAATAAGATAAAATAATTCAATGGGTTTTATTATTCATTAAATAAACACATGCATTTTAAACTATTTAGAAAAAAATAGATTAATTAATTTAATTCAATTCGTAGAATTCATTTTATAAATCAACACATATCCTAAAGACCACAATTTCAACAAAATATCCTTTACATTTTCATTGAATGTAAATCCAAACAAACATGGAATTTAAACAATTAATTAAAAGTTGTGATAGATCAAGATCATAGCTATTTAAATCCAACCATGTTCAATTCCAAGAGAATAGCTTCAATGAATCCATCATAAGTAATTTCATGAATAATTTCCATAGAACGCGCTTAAAATATTATAATACATGTATTTATTAATTATCATGAAATAATAATTTAAAATATAATGGAAAATTATAGAAACTCATACATGAAATATAAGGAATCCAACAACAATAGTTCTAAAAATATTCTCCTTTGTTGGAGAATAATGGTTATAGGAAGGGAGATCATGAATGAAAAGATAATTAATCCTAGATACAAAATTACACCTCAATCAACCATGATTTTCAATGCCACGATATCCATTATGGAAGAGGAATAAGAAAATAATAGATTGAATATAAAGAAGAAAATAACTCACTTAATGAGGATTACCACTTTGATTTGTTATTTAATCCACCATGAAATGGGAGTGGAAGAGTAAAAATGCCTCTAGAGGGACCCCAAAAGCCTAAATATTAGATTATGCTCAAGTGGGAGGTGTTTGGGGTTAATTAAATGGGTTTATCAATTAGTTTAACCATACAAAAATCATGAAACCCCCTTCATCTAGGTTCATCACATTGTCAATCCATGCTGAAACCCTACTCAAATCATTTATATGACCAAAAGCTTCAAAAATGTCTGTAAAAACATGAAAAAGAACCCGTGATGTATTCCAAACATTAGATTAAAAAATAAATGGGTAAAAAAACATAATAACGAATAACATGATGTTATAACCTTCACAATTTAGGAATATATGTCCCTATAAATCAACTAGTCTAAAATATAAACATGATGACACAAGAAGAGATCCATCATTCATATTTTGAGGGGGATAGTCTGTGTTCCGGAAGAGAGACTCACCCAATGGTTAATAACACACAAAATTAAAAGATCATCACAAAACTCCATACATGTTTGTCACGACCCGTCCCCCGGGGCCCATGTCGTGACTACCCCATGCCCACCTTCCATAATCTAGGGGCTGATGACTAGAATAAAAAAGTGTATTCCCTAAAACTGGGAAGGCATTGCCTTTATAAAATATAAACACATGCAACCAAGCACAGAGAATGATAAAAATACAAGTAAAATGTATAGCAACAAGAGTGATGATATTAAGTGGGGATAGAATACAATCCCAACTGTAAAGGTACAAGTACAACTGAAAAACAATACAACTGAAGAAAGAGTTGGACAACTACTGGGTCATCCTCTGATATTCCTACCTAAAGGCTATGTACAGATAGCCTCATCAACACTCCACGTCCTCCTATCTCCTCTGCATATCGACATGCTGTATAGTCCACCTCTAGCACCATCCAGTCCTGGTACTCTCAGCCTCAATCCGTACTATTTGTCATATGCATCAAACAAAACAAGGTGCGGGCATAGCCTGTGCAGGGGTGAGTATAATGATACAATGTAGGGACCCTGAGACACTCAAGGTGTCACAAAATCCAAAAAGGATAAAACACAAAGCATGTAAACCCGTGACAAAACTACTTAGTTATATGCCCACACATATTCCTATGTTATCAAATATACCCATCTCAATCATGAGGAAACACATGGTCCAACGCAAAAGCACAATGCTCAACTTCTCCACAAAGGAAGGAATACCACAAAGGTAAGTACCACACTGGGACACCACACTAAATAATACAACCAAGTTATTACCATAATGGAAAGTAACATACTTTTACGAACTCATCTCACACCAGGTATAACTTAGGTACAGTTGTAGAGATGAGTAGATGTAAATACTAATTCATCTTACTCTATTAAAGTGCATTCCCATGAAGGATCCAAAATCATCATCAGATCTACAAAGGATCGTAGTACATCGTCAGAACCACAAATGATCCTAGTACCTCGTCAGACCCACACAGGATCCTAGTACATCGTTAGACCCACATAAGATCCTAGTACGTCGTCAGTACATCGTCAGACCCACATAGGATCCTAGTACGTTGTCAGTACATCGTCAAACCCACACATGAAGCTATTACATATTCAGTATGTTGTCAGACCCACACATGATTCCAGTACATCATCATTACATCGTCATAACCACACATGATCTTAGTAAATCGATGGTACATCGTCAAACCCACACATGATCCTAGTACATTTTCAGTACATCGTTAGACCCACCCAGTATCCTAGTACATCATCAGTACATTATTAGACCCACATAGGATCCTAGTACATCATCAGTACATCATCATACCAACACAAAATCCATGTACATAGTTAGTACATAGTCACCGCCAGCTACAGTGTAATCACACTAAGCTTGCTCGTCTCCGGGAGAGTGTGATCCTCATGTTACTGGTTGATACTCCAACTTCCTCGAAGCCCCATGAATAAGTATCTCAATGGACTGCACCATAAAAGGGGTATCAACGCAATAGATGGTGCGTCAAACAGACGCCCAGTCTATAAGTTATTAGCCTTTTAGTCATGAGGGCCTGATTGGATTCGTGCTTGATTCAACCTGACCATACCCCAACTTCACCCAAAAGACAAGTGTGGTATACCAAAAGGTACTTTTCGATCCGAGGTTTTTGGTGTTGTAGGTAGTTTGTAAAATGGATGCCCAGTGCCAATTTTATGGCCAAAAGTACGTATAGGGTCGAAACTAGTCTGGGTCTAGTCGTATCCAGTCGGACAGACCTGGCCTGGGCCGACATGGTTCAGATTGGGTCATCCGGGCTCGTAGGGTCCAGAGAGGCCCATGCTAGGTGGCCCGGCATGGTGGCCCAACCCAGCTGCATGTAGGAGGGAGTCGCGCGCCCCACACTCTGAAACACCGAATGGCTCGGCCATTATGTTTCTAGCCAGCATGAGGGTCCTGAGATGGTCCCACCTGGTCAAGCTCAGCTTATAGAAACGGTAGGCCCATGGGTCCTCCCGGCGGCGTGTAGTGCGCCACTGCACCGCGAGGGGCCGAACACTGACAACACCTCTTCTATCCTCCACATTTAGGAGGCCCGCGACCCCTTTCTCTGACGGTAGCACAACATGCACCGCCTCTCTTTTACTGACCGAATGCCGACCAATATCCCATTTTTCACTGCGGCACAAGTCGTGGACCCTTGCTCGTCTGGCGGTGTGGACGCACGCCACTTCCCCATCATGATGCCGGCCTCCACTGGCTGCCGCCTTTATCCACCGTGTATGATACAACAACCATGAATAATAGTGGAGGTATCAGGTCGTGTTCATTTGTCCCCCACCCACCACAGTTGTTATGTATTAGGTGTATCGATAGTATTAATTCAACACAATCCACAAAAAAGATATTACAAAACCCCTACCTTGATGGTTCAGATAAAGATTGTCTATGATTGAGAAGGATTAGAATTTTTCGGTCCCGAGACAAGTCTCCTCCAATGACTTATGTGAGGAGAGGAAAAAGGTGAAGTTGGTGACAACGGTGTTTCCTCCAACATCGGTTTGTTCGTCGTTGGAGATCCTTTGACGGGGTTTAGAGAAATATTCGTCGAAGGATATGAGTTCTTCATTGGAAAATGTTTCTCTAAAGTTCTCCCCAATATCCCCTTTGGCATAAATATTTTTAATGATTAAATGATGAGCCAACATAAATTAAAGTAGGGTTATACATTTAATTTATATTATCAGAAAATCAAATGGCTCTAATAATTAATTGGAGGGTTGGTATAATTAAATGGGAGAATAAATTAATGGGGAGTTAAGTGGTTTTTCCCTCATTAAGAGGGGTTCAGGTGGTGCCCCCAACCAGAGGCTATGATGAGAGGTTTTCAAAAAGAAAAATACAAATGTTAAACATCTTATTTTTATTCTTCCATTAAAAATAACAAAATATAACTTTCACCCACGACCAACTGCCATCGAGGTGAATGTCATCTGAAGAAAATACTGACACTGCGGTTTCAACCGTGTCCTCAGATTTCAATTCTACGCACTGGTTTGAAAGTTACCAAAACCTACTCGCACGTTTACTAAACACACATGATGAAATGTTCAGAAATTCATTCCAACCACCCTGGGCCTCGGAATCATGCACCGTAAATTTTTGTGGACTCATAAAAGTCCCATATATTTAAAAAATAATTAAATGGAATTTACAGGTCTTTACATTCTCCCCACCTTGGGGATTTACATCTCCATAATCCATAACTCAAACTATGGAAACATGTGGGCGTACTGAGAAGGAATATGAGTCCGCTTATCCCATGTGCTATCCCGGCGGTCCCCATGCTGCCAATGAATACACACCAGAGGTATTGACCACCCAAGAAAGACTTGATCCTATCGATCCTCAATATCTATTGGAACCTCCATAAATGTCGCTCCATCATCAATGTCCAGGTCACCATGGTCGATGATGTGATAAGGGTCATGCATGTATCTCCTCAGCTGGGATATGTGGAAGATGTCATGCACTCTTTGAAACTGAGGGGGGTGGGTGATAAATGGTATTAAAGCTTTCCAACATTGCTGAGGACCTAGAAGGGTCCAATGAACCTCAAAAATAACATGCCACCCCAGCCAAATCTCTGCAAACATCGTCGAGGTGAGACCCAATGAAAGACGTGGTCGCCATCCTCAAACTCTAGAGGTCTCTATCTTATGTCAGCATAAGACTTATGCAAGATTTGTTCAGTCTTCATTTCTTATTTTATGATCTTAACCTTCCCTATTGTTACTCATACCATCTCTGGTCCCATGAGTGCTGACTCCCCTATGTCAGTCCAGCATAAAGGTGACCTGGAAGGTAGGCCAAACAAAGCCTTGAAAGGTGTCATCCCAAATGATAGAGTGATAGATATTGCTGTAACTCCTTGAGATTTTATGAGAAATATTATTTTTAATTTCATTGATGACTTGTGTTGTATGCTACATTAAGATTAGCTTGTGCTATAAGCATCACCGTATTAGCTTGTAGTATACACAATACTATTATTGGCTTGTGTTGCACACAATTTCAAGTTCTTTCGAATAAAATTCATTTTACACAACACTATGTATTGATTTTGATCAATCTATAACTGAACTATATTTTGATTATGTCATACACAGCACAAAAGGATGCTTTCCTTACACGCAACCCTATGTTGGCTTGCAGTACACGCAAGAGTGACCATTCTCAATAGCGTGTGTTGTACGGAATACAGAATTTTACTAAACAACCATATATTGTTATAATATTATTATGAACTAGCCGTTATTAATTAACCAAATTTTGAATTTTATAACATTATCATTCATCTTACACGTATTCTAGAACATGTTATGAGAACAAAATAAATTTTTATGGTAAAATAAGTATTTTTTAAAAATTGCAGTTTTGTCACCTTTTAATGGATCACCCATTTTAAATCTAATTTTTGACAAGTTTATAAGTCCAATTTTACAAAATAAACTTCCTCTTTTGAATTAGGATATAAAAATTTACATTGGATAATGTTCTGATATTTTTCTGACATCATTTTTATTTTGATGAATAATAAAAACACTCTAAATTTTACATAAAAAACATTTTCTTCCAGATAATTTATATGGATAAATTATAATAGTAAGTTGTTTTAAAGTATAAATATAATAAATATTTATGATTTTATATAATTAATTTCATTAGAATTAATTTTACATTGAATTCATAGGTAAAAACATTTCAATCATTCGCAATGTTTTAAATTTTAAAACTCGACTTCTCAATAGAGGGATTAATTTTAAAATAAATACTGGAAATTATGTGTTTTGAATTTGGATAAATGGATTCCATATTTTTAATTAGTATGTCCAAATTATGTTGATAGGCTACTTTTTATTTTATGGAATTATGAATAGTAACTACCGTAAATTTTAGTTACCACGGTTAAAGGTAAATCAGGTAATTAAAGGTAAACATAATATTATAAAATTACCATAACAATTGTATTAATATAATTGGATGATAATATTTCGTCCTAAAATATTCAGGGGTCGAAATTTTATCTTTTTGAACCCACTTGTATGTGATTAAGACGGTTAATTTATTTTATTTAAAGTAATTGAAATATGTATCACTCTATCTTTATTAATTAATGTATTTCTAATATAAGGCTATACATAATATAAATTAGATTATAAATACTCATTTGAGAGATACAATGTTTTCATTCATCATGGTAATTTATTTGTGATTATTAATAAATATGTAATTACCTTAATAACTTATACATTAATGACGGATAAAGTATTTTTTTAGTGAAAAATCATTAAAATAGTTTTTATTAAAATAATAATATCTATCAAAAGGGCCAGAAACATGACCAAACCTTATTTTTAGAGTATATATATACACTAATAATACCAGTGTCTACTTTTGGTCCTTTTAAATACTTATTAAATAGATTATGACATTTATATTATTTTATTTTTAATTATGTCAAAGTTGTCACCTTCATAATTTAATAAACATATCATTTTAAGAGAAGGGTGATTAAGAATATAAATTTGACTAAATTTATTCTTATGAAATATATTATATATATATATCTATAATATAATTTAATTTTTAATTTTTATTCAACAAATATTTATATTAAATAATTATTCGAAAATGTTGTAGTAATTATCTTATTAAGAGAAATATCAAATAAATGGATTTAAAAATATTAACAAAAATAATAAATGAACTAATTAATGTGATCCACAAATTCTATAGATTCATATGACATGATAGGAACCTATTAATGATTTTTATTCAAATATATTCTTGGTGTGTATTTTATTTATATTCAAATAAATGAATAGTGTCAAAATTAAACTATTGGTATTTTATAAAATATCCTATTATTAAATTATTTAAAAATCAAAAAAATATTTAAAAATATCAAATTTAAACATATATGGTCGAAAAGGTTATTAGGTATCCAATTATGGGAAATTTACAACATATAAGTTTGTATTTATAACAATTTATTATTTTGAATATTATTACCACAAATAAAATTAAATAGATTAAAAAGGATAAATCAAATTGATATGTTTTAAAATAAACCTAAAACATGTATAAATTTGATTGTTTTACGAGACTAAAACTTTATCTTACCACATGTCTAAATTTGAGTCACATTGGATGTTATTTAGTGGATATTGAATTTGTAATTAATTAATATTTTCAAGGTTTCCAAAAGTGCCCCTCTCTTCCCTTATAAAAGGGCACCTCCTCCCTCTGCACTACACAACATTTTTAGCCTTCATGCTTATACATACCCTTTTCACTTATAATCTCCACTTAAATAGATACCTACTATAGGTACTGGTCTTTTTCAAAGGCCAACTTCATTTCCCTATGTGGAGGTTAATAAAAGGCGGGTCGAAGAAGAGGTAATATCTTTTACCGATTCTTTCAAACAAATTTCTTCTCCAACATCCTCTATATGAGTTGTTTAATTATTAAGTAATAACTCCAGTATCAATTGTATACTGAAATGTTATTATGAATATGAAACAACCATATTATATCTTCTCTCCATCTTATGAAAAAATTAAATCACCACGCGTACGTACGTTCGGCTACCTGTCTCCACTTCATGGTGTAATAATTTATTTCATCACTAAAATACATGGATGGATATAAGGATAAAATAAATAACTATAAATGATAAATTTAATGTTAAATTGATTCTTAAATATTATACAGCATACAATTCAATATAATTCTACAATAATGGGAATGATATCATCGCTCGTGCGTACGTACGGCCTACCGTCTCCACGATGTGATGCGACTCATTCTATATGATATTCATTGAATAATGATTATAAAAATTAATTGAATGAATAAATATGATATTTATTACAGTAATAAAATTATTTAAATGATGTATCTATAACCTAAAAAGAGGAAAAAGAATTTATTCGACAAAACATGCATAAGAACATAAGGCAATGAACACCCAAATAACAACTAGTAATGAAATATTACTAATAAAAAGATAAGATTATGACCATATATGATATCACAATAATGAGTATAATTCTATAATAATTCAATAACATTATTTAAATAATTATACAGGTGTTTTGGATACGTACAAAGCATATCGGACCTACGGTAAGGGGTAATTTTGGAATCTCATTTTTATCCAGGGTTTCTTATACATAAGAGTTTACTGGGGGTATATTTTTCATCCATGTCCACAAAAAAGTTTTTATAAAGTGTTTAATATTCTTCCATGTATGTTTAAATTTAGTATTACCCCTTGTATACTTTTACATTGTTTTATGGGAGAAATATTTCATTTTTTACCATACGAGGTACTTTTTGACTTTTTTAGTAAATGTACAAGGATAATGTTTTTTTACCTTATAAGACATGAACATATTTTTTACGCTATTAAAAAAATAATTTACATGAAGCATCCTTTAAAAATTTTCACGTTTATTTTCAATTAACTTCTTTTATTTTAAAATTTCATGACATGTTGATAACAGAAAAAGTTTTTGAAAAAGAAAGGATATTTTCCTCAGGATCTATGTTCAAGTGTCTTATCAAAATTATTAACCATCTAAGATGATATATGGTTATTTTTCTCTCGCTATTATTACATTTATTTGATTATGTTATGATGGAATTATTTTTAAGATCTCCTTTTATCTTATATGGATTATGTTACGATGGTATGATTTTTTTGAATCCCATTATATTACATGGGTTATGCTATGATTTATGATTTATAATTTTGTGGTACACATAAGAATGTTTTAATTATGAGATGGTTGGGACCTATATCTCCTTCCAATGCATTGGGAAAATTATTTATATATCATGAGATAGACATGACTGGACCGACAAGTAAATCTCATTCAGTAATATATGGACGGAATGACAAGTAAACCCAGTTCAGTAGGACTTTGTCCACTATTATGGTCTTGGCAGCAATGACTTGGCTACTATGGAAATGATATCAGATGCATAATGGCTTGCAAAAATTACATGTTTTATTTTATCATGATTAATGTTCCTTTGTGATTTATGCCTTATGCACTACCATGATTTATATCATTACTCATGATTTTAATGTTTTATGATCATGTTTTTACGTTCAAATGTTTATGGATTGTTTTATGTTCTCAATGTTTACACTTACTGAGCATTTGATATCACCGTTTTTATGCATTATTTTTCCCCAAGTTATAAAGAATGGTTTTAGGTAAAACAACAAAAGTGGAAGATCTTTATGGGAGATGATGAAGATCTTTCACCATGATTAGAAGATTGTATTCCATGTTTCCAAAGACAGTAAACTAATACGGTTATTGGGAATTTTTTTTGTTATGTATTTAGTATTCCGTGAAAGTAATGTAATTTCCATGTATGTCATGCTTTGGGTCTTTAAAATTGGTATCAGAGTGTTGGTTTAGTTAACCATTGAAAATTAGGATGTGAAGACTTTTGTGATATCCCTAGAGATATTTCTATGGTATATCTAGGGATGTCTCTAAGGTTAATTATAAGTATAGGTTATAGTCCTAGAAATATGGTAATGATCATATAAATAATCATAATATGTTATATATTGAAAGTAATTACTCGTGATTATGTTGTTTTCTTAGAATGATTTTTTCCTATCACACTATTCAATTAGGGTTTTAGAAAATGGTCGGAAATAAGAAGATTCATGTTAATAGAGAAATTGATGTATAATGGAATGATATTCTTCATGAGAAATCAAATGAAATGGGATTTGGAATGTGAAACATAATTATTATTACTAATCAGAAATCTCATAATATGATCAATAATATCAACTTTGGTAAGTTTCCTGACTCGTCTAATAAGAGAAAGATGAAGATTCATGATGATCATATAAGAAAGAAAGTTCAATTTCCCTCATGTAAATCATATGGGATGAGGCATCAAGGAGAATGTTTCAAAGAAAGTGGAAGATTCTTTGGGTGTGGAAAAGATGGACACAAAGCTATTAAGTTCAATGGAAAAGGTTTAGTTAACACAATGGACATGGATAATGGTATTGCTAAGACATCAACAATGGTTAAATGTTTTAAAAGTTGAATGTAATGTCATTATAAAACCAATCCCCTAAGTAAAAATCTCCTAAAGATAATCATCATGGTCGTATGGGTAGTTTTTATGTTGATGATGATGAAGAGACAACAAATCATATATGAGATTAAAGAAGTGTAGAGGAATAAAATGACGAAGCTCGGTTCGTGGTTTAAGAAGGTAGTAGAATGATTGCATGTTTATCAAGGATAATTTATGTTACTGTGGAATAAAAAAATATAAGGTTTTTTACACTATTGTTTTTCCTTGAGTATTTAAAAATATATGTTTAATGGTACCAGTATCCATGAAAAGTGATTGAAATATTTTTGGAATGTAGATGATATGCGTATAATTAAAGGATAAAGGGATAATGAGATATTTGGTAGTATTAATGAGCTCATGATTGATAAATGGACAATGTGATATCATGGTTTGATTATATAGAAATTTTCGTATATTTGGTGCATCGAAAGGGTTAATTTTGACGTAATTCATGTTTTCACTAAGGTTCTATATTCATTTTTGTTACTATCATATTTCAAGAGGATGTATGATGAAGTCCTTCAAATGTTTGTAATGTGAACGACAAGATATATCTTATGATATATGGGGGATAAATGATGGTATTGGCATGATTTTTATATGATCTTTCTAGATATAGCTTTCTTTAAACTATTAGATTAGACAAAATTCTTTTTGATAAGCCCAAATAATGTAATGGATTATGTTGGAAAACAAATGGTATTGTTTGAGTCTATAAATTTTTTATTATCTCTGAAATGTTATAAGAGTACAGTTTTACAAAATGGAAAACCTATAGGACAGGCGACTACCAGCCGCGTCAGACAAGGCTGCAGGAATTGAACCAACAATCGATGTGCGACATGCCTTTATCACCTACAACTATCCTACAAGAAGTCCTCGGTTAGTAAAAATAAGTTTTATTTTATTAAGATGTATGATAGTTTAAGTATAAGTCCATTATTAGAACCATATACGATTAATATCACCATATATGTACTTTTTTATATTTAATAACTTTTTCTAACTTTTTGTTTGAGACAGTTGGAATGACCCATCATTCTATCACACGATTTTATAACACTTCAAAAAATGAAAAATTCAACTTCATTTATTTATGATATGAAGTGGAAATTGTCTAAGGAACAGCCAACGGTGAGATTATAGCAAAATCAAGTATTTATTCTAATTAAAATTTTTTAAATTTATGGAAAGGATATTGAAAACAAAAAATGTGGTCCTAGTACCCTCATATCTGATGAATCAGATGTTACCTTAGATCATCACAAATTTATGCCAATGTGATTATTGTATTTTATCATATCCATGTTCTCTACCACTCTCTATCAGAACTTGATGGTTAGATTTCTCTTCCATATCCATATTTTCAATTATACTGTCCTATGTGTGATCCTAGTGATGAGTTCCTTTGGTTATCTGTTATGTTTCTAACAATCCTTTTTAAAAAAAGTTTTATTATTCCTTTTTATGATGTTGGTTTATATTAAAGAAACATTCAAGTAATAAACCATTTATAACCCTAACAAATTTATAGGGAAAAATTCATTTTAAGGGGGTTAGAATGTAACACCCAGAGATTTTATGAAAATATTATTTTTAATTTCTTTGTTGTCTGTTTTTTTAGGCTACACCAAGATTATCTTTCCCAATACACAACACCATATTAGCTTGTGGTATACACAACACTATTCTTGGCTTGTGATGCACACAATTTAAAGTTCTTTTGAATAAAATTGATTTGAAACTACAATAAGTATAGATTTTGATCAATGTATAACTAAACTATATTTTGAGTATGTTATATGCAACACCAATCGATGCTTTCCCAAAACGCAACCCTGACATGGCTTGCATTACATGCAAGAGTGACCATCCTCAATGGCATGTGTTGTATGCAATACAAGGTTTCAATAAACAAAGATATATTGGTATAATATTATTATGAACATGGAATTATGAATTAACCATTTTTTTATTTTATAACATTATCATTCATCGTACACATATTTAAAACATGGTATGAGATCAAAATAATTTTTTCGGGTACAATAAGTATATTTAAAAAAATACAGATTTGCTTCCTTTTGATGGTGCACCAATTTTAAATCTAATTTTTGACAATTTTATAAGTTAAATTTAGAAAATAAACTATTTATTTTGAATTCGGAGATAAAAATTTACATTGGATAATGTTTTGATATTTTTCTGACAATGTTTTAATTTTGATGAATAGTAAAAACATGCTAAATTTTACTTAAAAACATCTTTTTTCGTCTAGATAATTTATATGGTTAAATTATAATTGTAAATTGTGTTAATGAGTAAATAGAATATATTTTTACCATTTAATATAATGAATTTCAGTAGCATTAATTTTACATTGAAATCATAGGAAAAAACATTTCAATCTTTTGCAATGTTTTAACATTTAAAACTGGTTTTCTCAACATTAGGATTGATTTTATATTAAATACTGCACCTTCTATGTATTGAATTTGGAAAAATGGATTCCATATTTGGAATAATTAGGTCAAAATTATGTTTATAGGCTACTTTTTATATTACGAAATTATGAATAGTAACTACGACAAATATTTTTCACCACAATTAATGGTAAATCAGGTAATTAATGGTAAAAATAATATTATAAAATTACCATAACACATATATTAATATAATTTGATGATTATATTTCGTCCTAAAATATAATTGGGTAACAATTTTATCATTTGGAATCCACTTGGATGAGATTAAGACATTTAATTTATTTTATTTAATGAAAGTGAAATATTATCACTCAAACTTAAATAATTAAAGTATTTTTAATATTAGTTTATATATATTATAAATTAAATTATAATTAATAATTTAAAATCTAAAATATTTTTATTCATCATGGTAATTTATTTGTGATTTTTATGAAATATATAATTACCTTAATAACTTATACATTCATGATGCAGAAATTATTCATTTAGTGAAAAATCAATAATGTAGTTATTATTAAAATACTAATACCCATCAAAAGGACCTGAAAATTGACCAAAACATATTAGTAAAGTATATATATACCCTAATCATCCATGTGTCGACTTGTGGACCATTTGGTTACTTATAAGACAAATTATGACATTTATATTATTTTATTTTAAATGATGTCAAAGATGTCTCCTTCATAATTTAGTAAACACATCATTTTAAGAGTTGATTGTTTTAGTAGATAAATTTGACTAAAATATTCTTATGAAATATATTATATTTATATTCATCTTAGTATTTTATTTTTAAATTTTATAAAAAAATAAGTATATTAAATAATTATATGAAAATGTTGTAGTAATTATTTTATTAAGAGAAATATAAAATAAATGGTCTCAAAAATGTAAAAATAAATACTAAATGAACCAATTAATGTTCTCCAAGAATTTTATTTATATATATGACATTATAGGATCCAATTAAATATTTTTTTTCGAATATATTCTTTGTGTGTATTTTATTTAAAATCAAATAAATGAATATTGACAAAATATACACTATTTTTATTTTATGAAAATATCATATTATTAAAATATTTAAAAATCACAAAAATATTTAAAATTTAAAAATTAAAAATTTTATTTTTTTAAAACGTTATAAAGTATCCAATTATGGTAAATTGGCAACATATAAGTATTTATTTATTGCATTTTATAATTGATAATATTATTTCAACAAATAAAATTAAATAAGTTAAATACGGATAAATCAAATGGATAAGGTTTTAAATAAACAGAAAACATGTCTACATTTGATTGGATTATGGGATTACAACCCTATAATACGTCCTATCCAATTTTTAGTCACTTTGGATGTTTTTAAGTGGGGATTGAATTGATGATAAATTAATATTTTTGAGGTTTCCAAAATGCCCCTCTCCTCCATTATAAAAGGGAACCTCCTCCCTCTCCTATTCACAACATTTTGAGCCTTCAAGATCGGCCAAACCCTATCCATTTCTATTTTCCACGTCCCTAGAAACCTAATAGAGGTCCTGATCTTCTTCAAAGTCCATCTTTAGTGCCCTAAGAGTAGGTTATAAAGAGGCGCATCGAAGAAGTGGTGATATCCTTTACTGATTCATTAAAACTTATTTCTTGTCCTACTTCATCTATATGACTTGTTTGATTATTAACTAAAAACTCCATTATCACTTGTATACTGATATGTTATTATGAATATGTAACAACCATATTCTATCTTCTATCCATCCTATGAAAAAATGAAATCACCACGCATGCGTATGTACGGCTTACCGTCTCCACGTTGTGGTGAATTTTTTTTCATCACTAACATACTTGGATGGGTATAAGGATGGAATAAGTAACTATATATGATTATTCTAAAGTGATATTTATTATTAAATATTATACAGCATACACTTAAATACAATTTCCCAATCATGGGAATGATATCATCGCTCGTGCGTACGTACGACCTACCGTCTCCCTGATGTGATGCGACTCGTTCTAGATAATCTTCATTGAATAATGATTATATAAATTAATTTAATGAATAAATATGATATATATTAAGAAAATACCATTCATTAAATGATGTATCTATAACCTAAAAGTGTAATAAAAATTTATTCAACAAAACATGCATAAGAACAAAAAGCAATAAACACCCGAATAACAAGTAGCAATGTAATATTACTAATAAGAAGATGAGAATATGACCATATATGATATCATAAATATAAATATTATTCTATAATAATTCAATGACATTATTTAAATAATTATACAGGAGGTTCAGATACGTACAAAGCATATGGGGCCTATGGTAAGGTATAATTTTGCAATCTCATTATTATCTAGTATTTTATATACTTAATTGTTTACTGGGGTTTTATTTTTAATACATGTCCATAAAAATGTTTTCATAAAGTGTTTAATATTCTTCCATGTATATTTAAAGTCATTTTTCCCACTTTTTGACTTTTACTTTGTGTTATGGATGAAATATTTCTTTTTTTTACCATACGAGGTACATTTTGACTTTTTCGATAAAAGTATAAGGAGAATGTTTGTTTTAACTTTTACAATATGAAAGTATTTTTTTTATGATTTCAATGAAAATTATTTTCATGATGCTATCATTACAAGTATTCATGTTTATTTTCAATTAACTTATTTTATTTTAAAATTTCATGACATTTTGATAATAGAAAATGTTTACAAAAAGAAAAGGATATTTTCCTCATGAACCATGTTCAAGTGTTTTATCCAAATTATTTTACATCTAAGATGATATAGGGTTATGTTTCTATCCCTATTATTACAATTATTTGATTATGTTATGATGGAATTATTTTTTATAATGTCCTTTTATCTTATATAGATTATGTTACGAGGGAATGATGTTTAAGAGTCCTCTGCTACTACATGGGTTATGCTATGATGTGTGATTTATGATTTTGTGGAACACATAAGAATATTTTCATTATGAGATGGGTGGAACCTATATATCCCTCCAATGCATTAGGTAATGATTTATATCTCATGAGATAGAGATGGCTTGAACTACTAGTAAATTTGGTTCAGTAATACAGGGCTGGAACAACACATATACCCTATTCAGCAATGGACATTGTCCACTATGATGGTCTTGGAAACAATGGCTTGGATAATATGGAAATGATATCATGTAGATAATGGTTTTCCAAAATTAAATGTTTTATCTTATCATGATTAAAGTTCCTTTGAGATATATTCCTTATGGACTACCAAGATTTATGTCATTACTCATGATTTTGATGTTTTATGTTCATGTTTTTACGGTCAAATGTTAATGGATTGTTTTACGTTCTCCATGTCTACCCTTAATTTTCATTTCAGATCACCCTTTTTTTTATTTTCCCCAAGATATAAAGAATGGTTTTAGGTAATAAAACAATAGGGGATTATTTTATGGGAGATGTTGAAGATCTTTCACCATGATTAGAAGATTTTGTTCTGAGTTTCCAAAGACAGTAAACAAATACGGTCATTGGTCGTCTATTTTTTTATGTATTTAGTATTCCACTATAGTAATGTAATGTCCATGTACATCAAGTTTTTTTTCTTTACAATTGTTGTATTCCAAATCCACCAAATGAATGTGATCCTCCCATCTGCGACCGAAGTCGAGGACACAAGTACACAACATGTCCTCGAGGGTCTGAAGGGTCAGCTTAGTCTGGCCATCCGTCTAAGGATGGAAGGTGGTGCTCAAATGACGTTGTGTCCTGAAAGCCTCCTATAACCCCTTCCATAGATGGGAAGTTAAATTTGTATCACAATTAGAGACAATCATCTAGGTTACTCTACGTAGCCACACAATCTCTTGCACATATAAGCATCACATTCTCTCTACTGGACCTAGCTCTCTTATTGGTAGAAGTGGGTTGACCTGGTGAGTTAGTCATCGATCACCCAGATTGAATCCTGACACATGGTTGTACGTAGAGGTCCAATCCCAATTTACATGTATATCCCATCCCACATCCACTTTTGGACCTCTAAAGGAGGAACTAAGCATGCTGGTACCTGATGCGCCGCATTCACTTGCTGAAAAGTGAGGCACTGAGAGACAAACAATAATGTTTCTCTCTTCATTCCCGGCCACCAGTGTTGTCATCAGAGAACATGGAACATCTTTTCTTCTCTTGGATATACCTCTAGAGGGGACATGTGGAGCTCCCTTAACACATCCTTCTAAAGAGAACCTAGCACGGTGGTCTATCCTTTGAAAAGGATGTCATGCTCCCCACCTTTAGAAAATCCATCAGGTGCATGTGTTGTGGATATTTGAGCATGTCGAGCCTCACAGTCAGTGTCCACATGATGTTCCTCCCAGACTCACTGACAAAATGGATGAGTGATTGTAAGAGACTAATGAAAATACACTCCATATCAATCCACAAAGGATATCTGCAAAGCATCCAACTACTCCACGCCTCACCTAGAAGATGTATACTAGATCTTGGGCTGAGTGAATCTGCTAAAACATTCCCCATCACAAGATTATAGACTATCATGAAGTCATAGTCCTTGAGGAACTCAAGCCAATATCATTGTCTCATGTTCCTGTCCTTCGGCGAGAAGATATACCTCAGTATCTTGTGATATGAGTAGAATGTAGAACGTTCTCCCATAAAGTAATGTCAACACATGTTACTGGAGAATACCACTACTGATAACTCATAATCATGGTTAGCATAGTTCTACTCATGCTATCTCATCCTTCATGAACCATATGTGATCACTAATCACTCCTACTTCAGGACACATCGGAGTCTGGTCCTTGAGGCATCGCAGTAGACTATGTACCAAATTCCCTCCTATGGAAGACTCAAGATGGGGGAACTAGTCAGCCTCTACCTGTGTTCTTGAAAACTCTGCTAGAATATCTCTGACCACATGAAGGGCTTCCCCTTCTTCATCAAAGTAGATAAGGGTGCTGCAACTCTAGAAAAATATCGCACAAACCTCTGGTAGTATCCATCCAAACATAGGAAACATCTTACCTCTGTCACACACGTGGGTGGATCCCATGAAGGTACCCCCTCAATCTTCAGAAGATCTACTACTACTCCAGCCTCCGACATGACATGTCCCATAAAGTGAACCTCTCGGATCCAGAACCGGAACATCGAGAGCTTACCATAAATCTGGTTCTCTTGGATTTTGTCCAGAACTATCTGCAAATGATAGGCATGATCCTCCTCAGTAGCCAAGTAGATATGAATTTCCTCAATGAAGACAACTACAAAGCGATCTAGTTATGGCTAAAAGATATTGTTCATGAGTCCCATGAACACTAATAGGGAATTGTTCGTGTAAAAAAGAATAACCAAGAACACATAATTTATATATCGAAATTTGAAATCCCTCTTCTGCACATCCTCATCTCCCACTCTGAGCTATTGATAGCCTGTTCTGAGGACTGTTTTCAAGAACCATCGTGCACCCTTCAGCTGATCGAAGAGGAAATTAATCCTCGAGAATGGGTACTTTTTTTAATGGTTACACGGTTCAGATGCCGATATTAAACACAATTCCTCAATCTCTTATCCACCTTCTTGGCGAACAAAATCAGGACTTCCCTAGGAGAGACACTGGGTCTAATGAATCCCTTCCCCAGTATGTCCTATAGCTATACTCGAAACTCAAGAATCTATGTGGGAGCCATCTGATACATTGGTGTGTATATTGGAGCCGTCTCGGGGTACATGTCTATGTAATATTTCATATCTCTATGAAGTGGTTTCCCTAGAACATCATGAAGGAAAAATATTCGTACCAGTCCACCACTACAGGATAGATTGGACTCTCCACATCAAACGCTCTGAGTGTAAGGCTAGACAACCGATGAGTGATTGGATGCACTTTCCTCTATTTAAATCAATCATGTGCTTCAAAGGCTCTCTTCTCACTTGTGAAGGTAAACCTGGTCCCATCAGTGCAGACACAACACACTATGCGCCTAATACAGCCAATCTCAGCATGGACTATAGATAACTATTCCATACCAAAGATGATGTCGTCAGGCCTCGACTCCACTACAAGGAGATCGCAGCTGAAGTTCTCACCACCAAGTGTAATCTCACACTGCCGGCACCTGTGAGTAATCACAGAATCCTCTCACGTAAGAGTTTCTAGGGGTAAGGAACGATCCAAACGCTCCATTGGAATCTTCGGGATCCAAACAAGGGAAGTGGAAATAAAGGATGGACTGAAACATGTGTCTATAAGTACTACAGTTATGGGGAATATACACATATCGTATCTTGTATCATCTCTAACGTTCCATGTTCATAGGCCTCGGCTACCTAGAGCCGATCTCACTCCTGTCCACCTATTCCATGTAGTCGGGGTGGTGGTGGCGGTAACATCTCGAATCGTTGCCCACTTCCAGCTATACTACCTTCTCCTAGGCCATGTCCGCCTACTCCATGAGGACCTCCTCGGTCGAACCTCTATCTCTACCTGGGTGGTCCTTCAACCATCTGATGATCATCCGTATAGCAGGTCGGACAATCACAAGCCTTGTGACCCTGCTCCCCGTATGTGAAATGATGCATGTTCCTCGCATGACTGGATCTGTATCTGGTAACCCACGCAACCGATCTTGAGTCATACAGTTTCCCACCTATAGGTCTGGTCCTCTTTGACCTCTGTGACATATGTCTGTTGCTAGCTGCTGAAGACTCTGCTACGTAACATCTAGTGGTGGTTCTCACTGCTAGTGACTACTCATCAAGAAAAATCTCCACTATGAGGGCTCACCCTAACATGACCGCTTGGGTAAGAATGATGAGTGAGATCATTAATGACCTGACCTCCTGCCTAAGTCCATTCTTGAAGGTTCAGGCCCTGAAAAAATGGGTATCCAACCAAATCATGGGAATAAGGTGAGAGTTCGGTGAACCTCTCTGATTACTGAGCCACATTCATGTTTCCCTACTGTAGATGAAGATGCTCCTATATTCACACAGTATGAAGAGTCGTTGGGACAAGCTATGCCCGAAATAGGATCTCAATGTCTGCCCAGAGAAGCATCACCTCATCGTGAACCTGGATCACCAAGATCCACCATATACATATTGCTACTTGTAGACAACTGGTGGCAAGGATCACCATGAGATAACCTGGTGTCCCTACCAGTCAGAAGACTCTAACCACGGCCTCCAAAAAATATGTATCCACATGTGGGTCCGTCTCTCCCTGAACCAGGGTGGACTATGGAACTGAACTCATGCAACACGCTCATGCAGCTACACCCTCTGCTGCTGGGGCTAGTGGCATCAGTGGACCAATGAGTAATGGTACCGCTGGTGCCTCCTCTGATGACTCTACCGGAAGATGCCCATGCAACGAGGAGTCATCACTCGGTGGGCTATCAGTGCATACTATACCTGGAACCCTAGCCAGCAGTCCGCATGGAGGCATCTTGAAAAGAAACAGGTGCTATAGGGTTAATAAGTTATACCTGGTGAGCCTACTCAAAGAGATCACAAAACAAACTCTTGAAAACACACACACAATCATTGTTTTTCATGCAATAAGTTGGAAATTAGTAGTCATGGTCCTGGTGTAAGGATACGTCAGTCATCTCACCAACACTGGATTCCCAAAACTGATAACCACACTCACTACATGTAAGACTATTGCCGTTAAAAATAAGATCAGAGTACAATGTTTTATGGTAGAACAGACTCCTATGATACCAATTTGTCACGACCCGTCCTCTAGGGCCCATGTCCTGACTACCCCAAGCCCGCCTTCCATAGGCCATGGACTGGAAACTAGCATCGAAAGGCATATTCCATAAAACTGGGAAGGCATTGCCTTTATATCCTATAATCAGACACATCCAAGCACATTGAAAGATACCAACACATGTAAAATCTAGTGGAAAATGAGTGATGAATGTAAGAGTGGCAAGAATACAAGCCCAATAGTAACGGTACAATTACAAATGATATTCAATACAACTAAAGAAAGAGTAGGAAAAATACTGGGTCGTCCTTCGAGGTTTCTACCTGAAGGGTAGGTACAGATCACCTCTTCAGTACTCCATGTCCTCACATCTCCTATGCATACTAAAACACCATATAGACCACCTCTAAAACCACCCAGTCCTGGTACCCACAACCTCGATCAGCACTGTCCATCGTCTACATCAAACACAACAAGGTGTGGTCTTAGCCCGTACAAGGGGTGAGTATAACGATACTCAGTATGGACCACGAGACCCTCAAGATCTCACAAAATCCACCATGGATAAACCACAATGCATGTAAACCAGTGACAACTATACTTATGTATATGCCCATAATATACATATTTTATCAAATATATACATCTCAATTATGAGGAAACACAAGGCCCAACCAAAAACCCCAAAGCTTAACTGTTGAACAATGGAAGGAATACCAAAATGGTATGTACCACACACGTACGCCACACTAAATAATACCACCAAGGTATTACAATGAAGGAATGTACCACACAGATAAAAACTCATCTCACACCTGGTATAACGTAGGTACAATATTAGACATGATTAAATGTAATTACTAATTCATCTTACTCTATTAAGAGGAATACCCACGAAGGATCAAAAATCATCCTCAAACCCACATAGGATCAAAGTACATCCTCATACCCACATAGTATCCTAGAACCTCATCAGACCCACATAGGATCCCAGGACATCGTCAGACCCAAACATGATCCTAGTACATCGTCAATACATCGTCAGACCCGCACATGATCCAAGTATGTCGTTAGTACGTCTTCTGTCCCACACCAGATACTATTACTTCGTCAGTAAGTCTTCAGACCCACACAGGATTCTAGTACGTCATCAGTATGTTGTCAGACCCACACAGGATCCTAGTACATCGCCATCACCTTGTCAGACCCACACAGGATCCCAATACATTTTCCGTACATTGTCAGACCCACAAATGATCCTAGTACATTTTTAGTTACTTGTCAGACCCACACAGTATCCCAGTACATCATTTGTACATCGTCAGACCCACATAGAATCCTAGTACGTCATCAGTACATTGACATACACACACAAGATACTAGTACATCATTAGTACTTTGTCAGTCCCACACAAGATCATAGTACATCATTAGTATATCATCACAGCCAGCTACATGGTACCTGCCCTAAGCTTTCTCGTCTCCAGGAGAGTCCACTCCTCAAGATACTATTTGATACTCCAACATCCAAGGACTAACATTGATAAGTATCCCAAAGGACCGCCATGTAAAAAGGGGTATCAACGGAACAGATGGTGCGTCAAATGGACACCCTTTCTGTAAGCTATTATCATTTTAGTCTTGATAGCCTTATAGGATTCATGCTTGATCCATCCTAACCATACCCCAACATTACCTAAAACATAGGTGGGGTATTCCAAAATGTCAGTTTCGCTCCAAGGTTTCTGGTGCCACAAATGGTTCATCAAATAGACTCTTGGTGAAAATATTATGGCCAAAAGTATGTATAGGGTCGAAACTAGTCAAGGTCTGGTCCGACCTGGTCAGACCGACCCAGGCCGACCCGGCCGGGGCCAGCCCTGTCCGGTTCGGGCCCGCCCGACCCGCGCTGGGTGGCCCGACCTGGCAGCCCATCCTGGATGCATGCAGGGGAGACGCTCTTCCTGGCACATAATCATCAAAAAGATCGGCCATTCGGTTTCCAGCCAGCACGTGGGACCCGAGTGGGTCCCGCTCGGTCCATGTCGGCTGGCTGAAATGGTCGGCCCTTGGGTCCTTCCAGAAGCGTGTCGTGTACTACCGCTCCATGTCTAGTCGAACGCCAACTGCACCCCTGCCATCTGCTGCGTTCTGAAGGTCAATGAACCCTTTCCCTGACGATGGCACATCGTGCACCACCTCTTCATGGCTGGAAGAATGTGGGCCACCTTCTCTTTCGTCGTCATGGCACAGGCTGGGGCCCCTTGCTCGTCAGGCGGCGCAGACGCATGCCTCTGCCCCATCCTGCGGCTGGCCTCCGCTGGCCACCACCTTTCTCCACATCGTAAGATACAACATCAAGGAATAACAATGGAGGAATCCGGCCATGTTCATTTTTCTCAAACCCTCCGCATTAGTTCAGTAGCAGGTGGAACAAGAAGATTAATTCAACTCAAACCACAAAATGGAAACAAAGAAACCCCTACCTCGAGGGTTCAATTGAATATTGTCTGGGTTTGAGATTGATTGGCGTTTTTCGATCCTGAAACAATTCTCCTCCAACAACGTTGGTGAGTAGAGGAAAAAGGTAAAGTCAGTGACGATGGTGTTTCCTTGATCTCCGGTTCGTTCATCATTAGAAATCCTTCGACAAAGTTTGGATAAATATTCATCGAGGAGAGGAGTTCTTCGGTGGAGAATGTTTATCAAATTTTCTCCCCACTCTACCCTTTTCCAACAGTTTTTCCCAACAATTAAATGAGGAGACAACATAAATTAAAGTTGGTTTATACATTTAATTTATGTTTTCACAAAATTAAATGGCTAAAAAAAATTAATTGGAGCATTGGCATAATTAAATGGGAAAATAAATTAAAGGGGATATGAGATGTTTTCACCCATTAAGAGTTTTTCTAGTGGTCCCCACCACTATAACCTATGTCGAGAGGTTTTCAAAAATAAAAATAAAATTTTAAAACATTTTATTTTTCTTCATCCATGAAAAATCATATTAACTAACTTTCACCCTCGTCCAACTATCATCGAGGTGATGTTCTCCTTAAGTGAATACTGGTGTTGTGAGTTCCACAGTGTCCTTATATTAAAATTCTGAGCACCAGTTCAAATGTTATAAAAACCCATTCGCAGGTTTACTGAACGCAGCTAAAGAAATGTTCAGAAATTCCTTCTTGCCAAACCGAGGCTCAGAATCATGCATTTTCAATTTTCACACACTGGTAAAATTCCTATATAATTAAAAAAATTAAATGGAATTTATTGGTCTTTATAGTGTTAGATATGATAGACCTATCATAGGAATCCATACCATTTAATATTTCATAAAGATGATGAAGCATAATAGAATCACATCCCTTATACCAAAAAATAGTCTTCACCCAATCAATATAGAGAAAATCTAATATCATGTATCCGAACAAGGGAAATGAAATGAATGGTTTTATACCATGAGTATGTACTCATAAGTAACTTTGGTTTTTCAAAACTAAGACTCATACATCGATGATTTCATCAAATAACATTAAATCACCCCCGAGTTCCTATTTC
Organism: Viscum album; assembly: GCA_963277665.1. Taxonomy (NCBI): domain Eukaryota; kingdom Viridiplantae; phylum Streptophyta; class Magnoliopsida; order Santalales; family Viscaceae; genus Viscum; species Viscum album. Next base: position 297,212,475 of record OY728141.1, on the reverse strand, counting down.
ATAAAAAATAAAAATCATCCATGTTATCTAATTACATTCCCAATATCGATCCATGTCTAACAAAATATAGATCCAACATTAAGGTCTGTGATAAATAGGGAACTACACTATCATAAGGGATATCATTTAATATAAAAATATGATCTATAACCATCGGGTCAAAATCTAGAGCAAAAAATGGAACAACCATCAACAAGTCAGGAAAAGGAAACCCTTATTACATCAGAAATAAACCAATGAACCAAACAAACGTACGTAAAAAATTATTCACCCATATCCTAAAAAAATGTTTCTAAAAATAAAGAATCCACAAGAAAGAAAAAACTCAAACATGTTCCACTTCCACTTCATTAAAAATGATCAATATTTACTAATGAAAACTAAAAGATCCTCCCCTACATTATAATCATTAATCTATGGCCAATTTTCTAGAGAGCCATTATCCTAATGCATTTTAATTACATCAATCGTTAACTAATGTACTTTACTATGATTTTTCTTTTGAGTTGTCTTACATAAATAACCTATTATGGGTAACTAAATGACCACACCTTCCTCAAACCATTGGAGATTTTGACAACAACATATTATGATATCCAAATGCCCCACACAAGAAAACCATGACATGCCTCCTATTTCCATGATACAAATTTAATTATTCTTGTAATAATGACGTATTTATCCATTAATGTTGTTTCTCTATGTATTAATCACCTCAAAAATATATATTGAGAAACTCCAAAGGGGATATCAACCTGGCCAAATGCATGATGGTAAAGAGGTGTGTTTGAAGATTTTTTCTAAAACATATAGTCATAAAAAACCATTATAAATAATCTTTCATCTGTAACATATCAAAATATTAGAATTTATTGGCCTACTCCCCAACTTATAGCTCATTATGAACAAAACCCAAGAACACAAAATCTATCTCCTTTTTCATTTTCTATGTATATTTGCTCATAATAGAGATTGATTTGAATAATTCCCCATAAATTAATTCAGGTATAAAATAAATTATCAAAACATCCATCCACTCCTCTCTAGTTCCCTAAAATTAGTATTTGATATATTTAATGATCAGAGTATTACAAGTCTTGAGAAAATCAATTATCTCATATACTATTCATGAAAGATTAACACTCACTAGAATATTTTTTCCATTTATAATATGGTGGATTAAAATATTTGAATTCAATGATGCTGTTCAAATTATTTAAGGTCTCTAGCTCTACCCTTGATTATGGAGTCATGTTAGATTCCTCGATATGTGATTCCACTTTTAGAAAACACAAATGACGGCAGGAAAAATTGAGGAGATTAATAGACATTCTATCTTTCATGGAAAACATAATGGGGTATATTTATGGAAATCACAACCCACAAGAATATCAACTCAGACATTATATAAAATAACAACATTAAATCAATCCACAACGCACATTATTAGATCTTTATTGATTTGAAAACACAAAATATTTCAATATCTATAAAGTAGTACACTTTCGTTTAAAGATGATTAATCTTAAAATAAATCCCCTAATAATTTTTTTTACCTTAAAATAAAAATAATTCCGTATTTTGAAAATGTATTAACTCAATTTTACAATTGTCTAATCATTTTAATTAAAATCAATTTCAAATGAAAATTTATTATAAAAAATTATTTCATCACCTCACAATAGTGACTGATAATTATTTTTTGAACTCAAAAAATTCATCCAATTCACTTTTTGTGGATTGAAACATTCTTCAATGATTAGAAAAAACATGTATTAAGAATAAAGTTTCATTTCACAATGTTTTTAAAATCATAAATAAGAAATTAAAGATGAAACAACTGCCACAAGATAAAAAACAACCCACATCCATAAACCACATAAACAACCTCACATAATTGAATTGTCATTAATTAAAATAAATAAGGGTACATGTATATATCCTAGTTATAATTATTATGATTTTAATAGATATTTATCATTAAAATTATCATTAATCAATGTAAACCTGTAAAACAAATCTTTCACACATTAAAAACTATACATCTTCTTGAAAATATTGGATTTCAATTTCACAAGTTGATGTAGGATAATTATAAAATTATGAAAAAATGAAATTGGAATTAAAAGATTAACACTAGTCAATACAATAGAATCATGGTTCATAATAAAAAAATGAATTATGAAATGAATATCTGGTGAAATATATTGGAAAAAAACACATTCATCCCTCATATATCATCTATAAGGATGTCATTGGAAAAAATGGTATGATAGAGATACCACATTAAAATTTGTAATCAAATTAATACATGACTTATAGTTCAATTTACAACTAGTCTCACGAGTCTTAAGAAACCCTCTTAGATTAACACCTACATTCTATAATACACATTCATAACCCAAAAGTTTAAATTTCTTTATGGATCCACTAGATGGGATTGAGTTTTCTAGAGAATCATATGTCATGGTTTTCTCATCTAACTAGACTAGTTTATATGGATATTAAAAAAATGGGGTGAGATAATACAGTTGTGATGATCACACATGGTTCCTTATCAAGAATGGTCGGTAGACCTAATATCAAATCTCACTATGACCCCCAAATTACCTTCAAGTCAACAATACATTATTCTACACCCAATAGTTCGAGGAACTATAAGATAGAAAGTAACCTTAATGGTTTATTATAATATATGATCATCATAATGTTCCAACCTGCCCATCTATAATCATAAAATTAAATTCAAACCCTTTTATAAAATTCGACATTAAAAATGGTAATCATAAACACTTCTTATAGAAATAGTCATAAAAATTCCAAATATGGAATTAAAAAATAATTTATTCCAAGGTGTCACTAAATCATTTCATGTTATTATTAAATTCTTAAAAGGAACGATATTTTTTCAAAACTATTGTTTGCATACTATTTTCATATAGATAAATCATTTATTTCAAATAGCACTTGAACCCCCATTTCAATATAAAAACGAAATCATTCAAAGGGTTTTCTTGTTCATATAATAAGTACATTTATTTAAATCAGTTTAAAAAAATAAAATAGTTCAATTAATTTATTTCAAATCAAGTACGTTCATTTTATAAATCAATACTCAGGATAATGACCAAAATTTCACAAAAAGGCCCTTTAAAAGTTATTTTAAAATAAATCCAACCTAACATGACATTTAATTTTTTTTAAAATTGTGAGAGATCAAGATGATACCCATTTTAATCACACCATGATCAATTCAAACAGAATAGGGTCAAAGAATCATTAACAATAAATTTCAATATTATTTTAAATAGAACATTTGTTAAAAATTAAGAAACATATATATATATATATATATCATCATGAAATAAGGAGTGAGAATATGAATTAAAATAATAGAAACACATACTTTTAAAATATGTATTCCAACCACAATGAATCTAAAAATGTTCATTTTAAATTGAAATGCATAGAACTAGGAAGTGATATCTCATGAGAAGAGAGAAGAGAACCTAGATGTAAAACTACACATCAATAAACCATGACTCACATGTACATGATAAAAACTATGGATTGTGACTTAAAATAATATTATATATTTATGATCAAGAAGAAAATAACTCACTAAAAGAGAATCACTACATTGATTGATGATGATATCCACCCGGAAATAATTTTGGGAGAGAAAAAAATTTCTTTAGAGGGATTCAAAAACAATAAGGATCAAATTATTGTTTAGTGGAAGGATTTTAAAGTTAATTATTTTGGTTTATGGAATTTATTTACAATTTTCAGAGTTTTTAATTCCTATTGAAATGGTTTCCTAGGTAGGTCACACGGTTAGTACTAATCATAAGACTAATTGATTGCCCAAAAATGAGCTACTGGAAGGGTTTCTCACACATGCTACACACATATTTTAAGAGTGCCCAAACTTTAGAACCCCATTCTATCATGGTTGAAAACTTTTTCAAACCATACACAAACCATATGAAAATAATGCATAGTCCTCAAAATCTTAAAAATAGTTCGTAAAAACAGGAAAAAAAAACCCCTTGAGGAGATCCCATCATTGGGTAATGAAACCAATGGGTAAAACAGACATAAATATTTATTGGGATTTCACAATTAATATGATGTTATTTTATAGAAGATCATTTCATAACATAGAGAATTAAAATTAAATATAATCAATTAAAAACAAATTTTGTTAGGAAACACCTTACCTCCAGTATCACTCTCCATTTCTGTACTTAATATATGGAAAAATAATTTTATTTAAATTTTATTCATTATTAATTTTTTTTCTACAGTATTACCTTAATTTTATAAATTTTATTTAATTTATAACCCTACCTTGTATATTTAAAAGATCAGTTTAGTTCATTTTAGACGTTTTGAGGTTGGTCATCAGATAATAATTACCAAAATTTCCCAGGATGACCATTGTAAAATGGGGAATGATTCCACAATCAATAAAATATGAATCTAGAAAAAATTATAATTTATATAGATTATATAAAAAAATTAATCATCAATAGAAGTAAAACATGAAAAAAAATCACATTTCATCAAAGAGAGGTTAGTATACACGTACATATGAGTGATGTTTTATGTTGTAATGGGTATAAGTGTATAATGTTATGGAACATAATATATTTATTGAATCATAAATATTTTATTGTTTTTATATAGATTTATTAAATCCATCATATTAAACATTAATATAAGGCAATGAGGAAAAAAATTCATTGCTTTGATGGAGGTGGTAGTCCATCCTTATGTGTAAATGATGTTTTTGTTCCCCATAAGAAGAAAAATGATACAAAAAAGGATTATACCATAATAATAATAAAATTTCAAAATAATATAAATATTTATGTTTTTATATCATGAATTTTTTTGAATATTTTAATGAGGTGTAATGAAGGAAAAAAATTAAAACACCATTTTAAGACTTATACCTCTTATTCAGAATACCAAAATTTCCTTACACCTTAAGACTTCTAGGTGGGTATTTTTATGTGACCATAATCTATAGGTAATGGGGATGAATTGTAACACCCCATGAAAATAAAGAATATGACATTTTTACATTTATCCATATTTGTGAATAAAATATTAATTTTACTTTAAAGGGGATGCTATGCTCGATGTCGTACCCAATATGCAACAACGAGTTTCTTGGTAATCATACGTTGCACTCTAATAATAAAATAATATTATTTTAAATGGTAGTTAACACCTAGCCGTTGTAATGGAGGGAATGAACAAAACTAAGTAAAAATTATTATATATGTTTGTCAAATATTTTTAATTTTTACAATAAATTTTAGAGGATTAAAAATGTGAATGAATCAAATTTTAAGCGTAAACATTCTAATATTCTCTAAAAGGTCGATTAACCGCCTTTTGATGGAGAACCTCTTTTAAATCAACATTTTGACAATTTTATGTGTTATATTTGAAAAAATAAAATTCTTCTTTAGAATCGGGACATCAAAATTTACTTTGTGTAAATTTTTTGGTATTTTTCCGATAATGTTCATTTTTATTGAATAGTGAAAAATGTTGTATTTTAATTCAAAACATCTTTTTAATCTAATTTATTTATATGATTAGATTATCTTTTAAATTGTTTTTAAACTGAAATTAGAGTATATTTTTACCATTTAATCCAATAGTGGTCATTGGAATAAATTTCACTTTGAAATTGGACTTAAACTACTGTCAATCTTTTAATAGATATTGTTTCTAAAAAACACGCAATTTGTTTTGAAAGCGGGAATGAATTATTAAATTAATTAATTCAACATATATGTTTTGAATTATTTAAAATAGAAATAATTTTTGATTTTTGAATATCAAATATATCTTAGGGATAATTTTTGGTATTTTTCTGAAAAACTTCAATTTTTGATGAATAGTGAAACCACTAAGTGGTAGTTTAAAAACTGATTTTTTGTTTAAATGAAATTTCAACACTTCTGTTATTTTAATTTAAAAAATCAGACATACATGGTTGTCATTAAGATGTAAAATTTGGTTCAATGGGATTAAAATAATTTTTTTTGGTGAATAGTAACTTTTAAGTTTTTAATCGCGATTAGAGGTAATTAGTGTAATTTAAGGTAAAAATAATGTTTTAATAATATGAAATGACCTAGACACATGGCCTACCCTAATTGGATCTATCAGGGACGACCAAGACAATCCATGGGTCAACATGGGGTCCCCATGGAGCCACTTTGGTTGGAATTTGACATAAATAACTTTTTATTTTAAGTTAAAATAAAAATGTTACAAGGATGAGTTGTTTTACAAAAACCATTTTTAAATGGGGTTATACAAGTCATATTTTTTACTATAAATATTAATTATAAATATAAGAAGATTTACTACATCATGATTGTTTTTTTATAATTTTTATACATTATATAAATTAAATTAGTTATGACATCATGATGATGCAGTGATTACCTCATTAATAATGGATTTACATAAAATGAAATTATAATGTTAAAACTATAACGTAAACTTGTAAAAGACCTATAGGATGAGTATATTTCGAACCCTTACTACCTTATCCTCTAAATAAATCAATTTGGGACTTTTAAAATCCGAAACACATATGAAAATAAAGTAACATTTTGTAACATTTGAAGAGTGCCCCTCCTCTCCTCTTATAAAAGGGCCCCACCTCTACCACCTTACCCACACCTCTCAAACCTTTGGATCGGACAAACACTACCCATTTCATATCTCCACATACCTCTATTCATCATTGAATCCTAACTTTGGGCAGAATCCTATCCAAGGAAGCCTTTGAGCTTAAATCAAAAGAGTTACCAGATTTAAAGATAATGTCTACCCTTGTGTTCTTTTGATTTATTTTGATTCTCCAAACCCCTAAACTCTTTTTATTAATTTTTTTTGTGACAAAACCAGTATATTATATATACTAGGATGTTTTTATAAGAAGGATTCGAGCTACACTTTCACACACCTTCATCTAATGGTTAAATAACATACTGTTTCTGTGGTTGGCGATTCTCTACCTCACGAAACGATGATTGTTCAATATTCTTTTAACACCATTGAAGGTGGCCATTATGATGTCACTGTATTTTATATATGTTATATATGGTATTTATGTTTACTATATGCTTCTATATTTTATATTTAAAACATACCTCTACTATTTTCATGTTGTGCAAATGCGTTAATTACATATGAGGAAGTGTGGACTACCGCCGCCTCAACTGATATGACTCGTTCATGCAATATATGGAATGTATAAAGAATGAAATTAATTACAATATGTGACATAAATAACATATATATTATACTTTAATTACAATATATATCTATATCTCATTTATTTTTCAATTCCATTAATATGACAAAAAAATGAAAGTAGCATTCCTGCGTACGTACGGCCTACCGTCTCCATGAACGGTGCTATTCATTTTTTTATCTCCAAATGTTATGGAATAGTATAAAATTAATATGTTCTTGATATATATGATATTTTAATCATTAATACTATTCTGTAAATTATTAACTTATAACTACATGGGCAATCATTTTCAAACAAGTTCATTTTTTTTCTCATGTACCAAACATCGGCAGAAACGTCTGATATGAACTAACATTATTAATCAATTATTATAACATTATAATATGTGATATTAACTGAATAATAATATTTAAAGTAGGTCCTTAAGCAATTATAAATTGACCAAAGTTTATTATTCAGGAATATAAACAAACGAACAAGACAAGTCAGACTTGAGGTAAGGGATCCTACCCCTCTCTTTATTTTTAAGTACACTTTTTTATGTCATTTCTTTTAAGATCGCCTTTCTTATGATTGGGATGTTATTTTATGTTACTACTACTTTAGTTATTATGTTCATATGGTGAGAGACCCTATTTTCTCTCATCAATCCATTTGGGATGTTTTGAGTGGCGTAGTTAGGCTGCGGAATTTTCATAAGAGATCTAACCTCTCTCTTTCTTTTTAAGTACTATCTTTTATGTCATTTCTTTTAAGATCATATTTCTTATGTTTGGGGATGTTCGTTTATATTTCCTCATACTGTAATTTTTATGTTCATATTATGAGAGACCCTATTTTATCTCATAAATACATTTTTGGATGTTTTAAGTGGCGTAGTTAGCCTGCCGAGCTTTCGTAAGGGATTTTTCATCTCACATTTATTCCTGTGACATTTATGCTGCGTTTGCCAATATTTACATTGAGTGGTGTATGTAATGCCCATTATTATACACATTTTGTAGTATAATTTCATTTATCGTTATTTACATCTTCATTGTATGACCCTTCTTCCATGGGGTGTACGTTTCGAAATTTACCCATGTCGGTAAGGGAACCATTCACCCTCCTCTTTTTAAAAGGCTTATTTTTTTATGTCTTTTAATTCACATACTATTTTGTTGGGATATGTTCTTCTATATCCTTATTGATGTAAATTTTATGTCCATGTGACGAGATACCCTTTTTATCTCTCATCAACTCTTTTTATGAATTTTGAAGTGACGTCATTAGGCTGTAGAACTTTTGCAAGGAAACTTCTTAACCCAATATTGATTCTTTGGGATAAACTTGCAGTCCTTGAATATGTCGTTCTATGAATATGTGTGAATTTCATCTGATTGTTTTACACTTAATATCCACTTATATTTGGGGTATTCGTTTGTCACACATAATTATGTAATTGATTTATCCTTAATCCAAGGATATCGTCTTTGTAAGGGACATCATCTCAATATCCTTTCATTGAGGAATATTTTGATTCATACACAAATTTCATTTATACGGTGTATAAACCCCTTTTACTTTTCGTTTATTCAAAATGAGACTTTTTATACCAAGCATTTTACTAAACTACAAAAAGGAATGTTTTTCTTGTCATACGTATGAGGCGACAATGAATTCTTCGCCGCCGTGACCATTATTTGAGTTTCAACTTCCTCTACAGGCCATAACTTTTTTGAATGAAAAATAAATACCATGTTTTAATCTTCGTTTATTTTGGTATTGAAAATGGTTTTCATAATGTTTTTATATCAATGTGTTTTATTAATATCTTGTGATTGAAAAGTGGAAATGTTATGTTTCCTTTATACATGTTTTATGTGATACGATTATGTTACGGTTTTTGGGAATTATTATGAAGATGGGTGGTTCCGTGATAAACTAATGGTGGGTGAGCCCGATATAGCTCTCCAATGAATTAGGAAACACAAAGGGGTTAAACGTTATGGATTCTCCGAAGAGATTTAGGGTATATACTGTGATGGGTATTCCAAACGTAACCAAGAGGGTTACTCCCTACGTAAGAATGTTATGAATGCCTCAAGTTTTATTTATGCCTTATTATTTCTATGATTTATTAATGATTTGATGAGGAATGTTAAAATTCTTATGTTTTATAAGTAAATTGTGATTTCATACATGGACTAATGTTTTCTTTTCGTACTTTTATATCCCTTACTGAGATTTTTATGCTCGTCCCATGTTTTTGAAATGTTTTTCACAGGTCAAGGGAAAGGTGCATGTTATGATGATAGTGTCAAGGAAGTGTCAAGAAAGAATCCATGTTTTATTTTAAATATGTTTCTATTGATGGGGAAAAAGGAATAATATCTTTTATGTAACAACTTTGTTTAAATGTGGAATGTAATTTATGATTTATGATCTAATTCTCTAAAACTCTAAACTTGAAAATATCCTCAATGTGAATTATTCATTTAATTCAATATTAAGTAAGGTATAAGTCTGTGGCCTTATAGTTGGTATCAGAGGTCGATTTAGAAAACTTTAGGGTTTAGGAGTTTTTGTTAGACACATGATTAGTCCCTATATCTATTATTTCAATTAAATCCTTTTTTATAACATTTTTCAGGTCAAGTAAAGCCGGTTATGAATGGAAGGAGAAGGATCTCAAATGACATTCCTATCTCTTCCAGATGACATGCTTCCAATAATTATTGCAAAGTCATGTTCGGAGGAATGTGAAACTTTTTCTAACATACAACTCACTTGGAAGCAGTTGTTTGAGATATAAAACACCTCCACTATACATCATTATCATCGTGTATCATGGGTTGTATTTAGACAAATACTATTTTCACAATATTATCATATTTTCAGGAAAGGTAAATATTGTCAAGGTATTTTCAAATATTTTACCTTATAACAAGAATTTGAAGCATATTATGATTTTAAAAATGGTACTGAGGAAGGAGACCCTTACGCTACCTATTTATATTTGCTTTTAAAATATAGTCTCTAGTACATACTTATGGTATTTTAAAAGGATCAGTAATAGAATGTTTCAACTCAAATTATATCAGACTATTTTATAGAAATCATGTTTTTTCAGATGTTTTGGAATTATATGTTATACATGATTAATTTCCAGAACTATTTTTATGTGAACACCCATATGACCCATGTTGTACATGGTGTATTTGGATGGAGGAAGAAAATGATTTTGAAGTGCCTATAAATAATTTTTGTAATGCATGGGACTTCTACCTACGTGAGAAAGATGATAATGAAACCGAGTAGACTCCATGATCAAGGTATGATGTTATTCATTTTGGGAATCGTTTTATTTTATCTCATGGTGGTGAAATAAGACTTCAAGAATTAAGATTTTGAGATTGTAATGAATTTGGATTAAAATGAGAGGTATAAGGAAACTATTGAGGTTAAAACATGTTAGGGTTATTTTTGGAGTTTTATAAAAAGGAAAACACGCATACCGTTTGAAAACCCGTCGCATCGGACAAAGCTGCGGGAATCGAACCCACACCCAAAGTGCGACTGGTATTTATCGCCTACCACTGGACTACATGAAGTCCCTGGTTAGTATGACTTATTCTTTTTAGTTAGTTGATTTTATGAATTAAGAGTAAGTTGATTTTGGGTTATCTATAGAAATTAATAACCTATCATGGAGGATATGTGATTAGGTTAATTACATTTCAATATGAGACTTTATGATCAATTGAAGTTATTTGGAGATAAGTGTTAATTTTTACCTTGGAAGACTATGTGATTAAATCCTTCAAATATTTGGGTTTCAATCTTAATATGGTTTACTATGAAGAATTTTATGGAAAAATTGTTTATTGAATGGTCTTTGCTGAACTTTGGGTATTGTTTGACATATTTTGGAGATTAAGAATAGATTTTTTTAAAAAGGATTTTCCTTTTGGGTATTATCTGATCGCATACTATCCTTTTAGGTTTTAGTTTTGGTTAAGGTCTAAAGACATGGGAATTATATAGTTCCCTTTTGTGTATTAGGTGATTCTCTTGTAGTTGATTATAGCTCTCTTAATGTACACAAGTCTTCCTAAATACTCATCATTTGGGGAAAGTACGAGTTTGTGTAAGAAATCTAGTAAAAGTTGAAAGTCAACATGACAAGTAAGTATGTTTCCTTAAGATCAAAAATAAATTCCTCAATGAAAAGTAATATAACAAATATTTTTCTTATTAACTTTTCCTACGAGGGAATCGAATACCGTTTAACCCACCACATGTATGTGATTATCATGTGGTTAATTTTCTCATAAACATGGTTTCTATCACTCTCCCTCAAAACATGACCCTTTGTTTTTTCCTCCATATCCATGTTTTCTGACATGGAATCCTAGTATGGGATAACTCGGGTGACCTTTTTACTTCTCATTCTTTTTTTAAGTGATTGTTTTACTGACTCTTGTTCTGATGTGGGATTTTCAATGAAGTTTCCACGCCCAATTTTAAAATTGCGAGGACGCAATTCCCAAAATGGGGGAAGGATGTAACACCCCAAGTAAATAAAGAATATGACATTTTCACATTTATCCATATTGTTCAATAAAATATTAATATTAATTTAAAGTGGACGCTATGCTCGATGGCGTACCCAATACGCAACAATGATTTTCTTGGGAATCTTACGTTGCACTATAATAATAAAAATATATTATTATAAATGGTAGTTAACTCCTAGCCGTTGTAATGGCGGGAATGAATAGAACTAACTACAAAATTATTATATATGTTTGTAAAATATTTTTACTTTTTACAATAAATGTTAGAGGATTAAAAATGCGAATGAATCAAATTTTAAGCGTAAACATTCTAATATTCTTTAAAAGGTCGATTAACCGCCTTTTAATGGAGAACCTCTTTTAAATCCACTTTTTGACAATTTTATGTGTTATATTTTACAAAATAAAATTTTTCTTTAGAATCGGGACATCAAAATTTACTTTGTGTAAATTTTTTGTTATTTTTCCGATAAAGTTGAATTTTAATGAACAGTGAAAAATGTTGTATTTTAAATCAAAAAAACTTTTTAATATAATTTATTAGTATGATTATATTATCTTTTTAATTGTTTTTAAAGTGAAATTAAAGTATATTTTTACCATTTAATTCAATATTGGTCATTGGAATTAATTTCACTTTGAAATTGGACTTAAACTAGTGTCAATCTTTTAATAGATATTGTTTCTTAAATACACGCTATTTGTTTTGACAGCGAGAATTAATTATTAATGTAATTAATGAAACTTATATGTTTTGTATTTTTTAAAACAGACATCATTTTTGAATTCGGAATATCAAATATAGCTTACAAAGAATTTTTGGTATATTTCTGAAAAACTTCAATTTTTGATTAATAGTGAAACCACTAAGTGGTAGTTTAAAAACTGATTTTTCATTTAAATGAATCTTTACCACATCTGTGATTTTAATTTCAAAAATACAACATACATGGTTGTCATTAAGATGTAAAATTTGGTTCAATGGGATTAAAATAATTTTTTGGTAAATAGTAACTTTTAAGTTTTTAATCGTGATTAGAGGTAATTAGTGTAATTTAAGTTAAAAATAATTTTTTAATAATTTGAAATAACCTAGACACATGTCCTACCCTCATTGGTTGTGTCATGGCCGACCAAGACAATCCATGGGTCATCTTGGGGACCCCATTGAGCCACTTTGGTTGGAATATGACATAAATAACTTTTTATTTTTAGTTAAAATAAAAATGTCACAAGCATGAGTTGTTTTAGTAAAACAATTTTTAAATGGGGTTATACAAGTCATATATTTTACTATAAATATTCATTAGAAAGATAAAACTATTTCCTACATTATTATATATTTTTTATAATTTTTATACATTAAATAAAATAAATTATTTGTGACATCATGATGATGCAACAATTACCTCATTAATAAAGGATTTAAGTAAACTGAAAAGATAATGTTAAAACTATAACATAAACTTGTAAAAGACCTATTGTATGAGTATATTTAGAACCCTTACAACCTTATCCTCAAAATAATTCAATGTGGGACCTTTAAAATCCGAAACTCATTTGAAAATAAAGTAACATTTTGTATCATTCCAAGAGTGCCCCTCCTCTCCTCTAATAAAAGGGCCCCCACCTCTACCACCTTACGCACACCTCTCAAGCAATTGGCTCAGCCAAACCCCACCCATTTCATCTCTCCACAACCCATCTCTTCATTATCGAATCCTCACATTGGGCATAATCCTTTCCAAGGAAGCCATTGATCTTAAATAAAGAGAGTTACGCGATTTAAAGGTAATCTATTCCCTTGTGTTCTTTTGTTTTATTTTGTTTCTAGAAACCCCTAAACTCTTTTTATTAGTATTTTTTGTAACAACAAAAGTATATTAAATATACTAGGATTTTTTTATAAGAAGTATTCGAGCTACACTTTCACACACTTTCTTCTAATGGTTAATGAACACATTGTTTATGTGGTTGGTGATTCTCTGCCTCATGAAACGATGATTGTTCAATATTCTTTTAACACCTTTAAAGGTGGCCATTATGATGTCACTGTATTTTATGTATGATATATATGGTATTTATGTTTACTATATGCTTCTGTATTTTATATTTAAAACATTCCTTTATACTTTTCATGTTGTGAAAATGCGATAATTTCGTATGAGGATAGTGTGGACTACCGCCCCCTCAAGTGATGTGACTCGTTCATGCAATACATGGAATGTATAAAGAATGAAATTAATGAAAATATGTGACCTATATAACATATATATTATACTGGAATTATAATATATATCTATATCTCATTTATTTTTTAATTCCATTAATATGATAAAAAAATGAAAGTAGCGTTCATGCGTATGTACGGCCTACAGTCTCCATGGACGGTGATTTTCATTTTTTTATCTCCAAATGTTATGGAATAGTATAAAATGAATATTTACTAGATATATATGATATTTTAATCATTAATACTATTCTTTAAATGATTTACTTATAACTACATGGGGAATCATTTTCAAACAAGTTCATTTTTTACTCATGTACCAAACATCGTAAAAAACGTCTGATATGAACTAACATTATTAAAAAATTATTATAACATTATAATATGTGAAATGAACTAAATAATAATCATTAAAGGAGGTCCTTAATCAATTATAAATTGACCAAAGTTTATTATTCAGGAATATAAACAAACGAACAAGACAAGTCAGACATGAGGTAAGGGATCCAACCCCTCTCTTTTTAAGTACACTCTTTTATGTCATTCCTTTTAAGCTCGTATTTCTTATGATTGGGATATTCTTTTATATTACTACTACTTTAGTTTTTAGGTTCATATGGTGAGAGACCCTATTTTCTCTCATTAATCCATTTTGGAAGATTTGAGTGGCACAGTTAGGCTGCCGAATTTTCGTAAGAGATCCAACCTCTCTCTTTCTTTTTAAGTACACTCTTTTATGTCATTTATTTTAATCTCATATTTCTTATGATTGGGGATGTTCATTTATATTTTCTCATACATTAATTTTATGTTAATATTATGAGATACCCTATTTGATCTCATAAATCCATTTTTGGATGTTTTAAGTGGCGCTGTTAGGATGCCGAGTTTTTATAAGGGATTTTTCATCTCACTTTTATTCCTGTGAAATTTATGCTACGTTTGCCACTATTTACATTGAGTGGTGCATGTACTGCCCAATATTATAATCTTTTTGTAGTATAATTTCATTTATGGGTATTTAAATCTTCATTGTATGACCCTTCTTCCTTGTGGTGTACGTTTCAAAATTTACCCAAGTCGGTAAGGGAACCATTCACCCTCCTCTTTTTAAAAGACTTATTTTGTTATGTCTTTTAATTCACATACTATTATTTTGGGATATGTTCTTATATATCCTTATTGATGTAAATTTTATGTCCAATTGATGAGATAACCTTTTTATCTCTCATCAACTCTTTTTCTGAATTTTGAAGTGACGCCATTAGGCTGTCGAATTTTTCCAAGAAAACTTCTTAACCCAATTTTGATTCTTTGGGATAAACTTGTACTCCTTGAATAAGTCATTCTGTGAATATGTGTGAATGTCCTCTGATTGTTTTACACTTAATATCCACTTATAATTGTTGTATTCGTTTGTGACACATAATTATGTAATTGATTTATCCTTAATCCAAGGATACCATCTTTGTAAGGGGCATCGTCTCAATCTCCTTTCAATGAGACATATTTTGTTTTATACACAAATTTCTTTTATACGGTATGTAAACCCCTTTGACTTTGCGTTTATTCAAAAGGAATCATTTTATATGAAGTGTTTTACTAAACTACAAAAAGGTATTTTTTTCTTGTCGTACGTATGCGGCGACAATGACTTCTCCACCGCGGTGACCATTATTTGAGTTTCGGATTCCTCTACAGGCCAAAAATTTTTTTGACTGAAAAATAAATACCATGTTTTACTCTTCTTTTATTTTGGTATTAAAAATGGTTTTCATAATGTTTTTATATTAATGTGTTTTATTGATATCTTGTGATTGAAAAGTGGAAATGTTATGTTTCCTTTATACATGTTTTATGTGATACGATTATGTTATGGTTATTGGGCATTATTATGAATATGGGTGGTTCCGTGATAAACTAAGGGCGGGTGAGCCTGATATAACTCTCTGATGCATTGGGTAACGTGAAGGGGTTAAACGTTAAGGTTTATCATACGATATTTAGGGAATATGTTGTGATGGGTATTCCAAACGTAACCAACATGGTTACTCCCTATGTATGAATGTTAGGAATGACTCAAGTTACCTTTATGCCTTATGATTTCTATGATTTATTCATGATTTGATGAGGTATGTTAAAATGATTCTGTTTTATGAGTAAAGTATGATTTCAAACATGGGCTAATGTTTTCTTTTCGTAATTTTATATCCTTTACTGAGCTTTTTATGCTCATCCCAAGTTTTTGAAATGTTTTTCATAGGTCAAGGGAATGGTCCATGTTATGATGATAGTGTTAAGGAAGTGTCAATAAAGAATCCATGTTTTATTTTAAATATGTTTATGTTGATGGGGAAAAAGGAATACTATCTTTTATGTAACCACTTTGTTTAAATGTGGAATGTAATTCATGATTTATGATATAATTCTCTAAAACTCTAAACCTGAAAAGATCATCAATGTGAATTATTCATTTAATTCAATATTAAGTATTTTATAAGGCCGGGGCCTTATATGAATGTTGAAATTTTTTTTGGATAAATGTTGATAAAACAACAGGTATGATTATATGTGATGATGAGATAAAAGATGGTTTCATTATAAATGTTAGGGTACGGGAAACACTGAATTTCATAATGTACTAAATTAATATAAAGTAATTCTAATGTTTATATAAAAAAATTATTGTAATATTTAAAAGATATGACAGATATACTTCAAATGAAACACATCCAAAAAAAATTATACATGTTTATGAAATTATTTAACCCTTATCTAATATTTTTAAACTCCAATTACCCTAATATAATGATTACCATGATAAAAGGGTTTTGTACTTTTTAGGGTTCCAATAAAGTTAATATAAATGGGATATTCATGAAAAAAAGGAATCAATCATTTATTTTTTTTATCATATAGCATTTTATTATATTAGATAACAATTTTCTAAATTTTAAATCACTTTGTAAATATTACTTTACATATGATACAACTAATTCCATTTTAATGAATATTTACATTATTTATTTTTTACCAAATATAATGACATTAAGGTTGAAACACCCAAATAATTTATGATACAATTTCCATTAATGAAATATATATTCTTGGATAGTAATACTTATTAAGAACACCGAGTTAAAAAGATCTATTAAGGCCTATTGAAATATTTTAATACAGCAATTCTATCAGTTTTAAAATTACTATGTCAATATGATTTGATGTTGAATCATTGAGATTTTCATTAAGAAAAATTTCAGTGAATATTGAAAAATATCGATATTTTGTAAGAAAATAATTTCTTTTCCATGAATAATGTAATTTAAATTTTCCATTCTATTTTTAAATTAGGGTCCATTTTATTTCAAAGAATATTAATAATTTTATATGGATTTCTGTTTTACTGAATTTTATATTTGTCAAATTTTATGTTTAATGCACATTATAAAAAAAAGTTTTCCTTCATAGTTTTTTGGGTTATTTTGAAATTAATTTCACCAACAAATAGAAAATTAATTTGATAAAATGGATTCATTTTTTGTAATCACGGTGTTCAAATTTAGTTAATTTGTCCCCTTCTATCCATTCTGAACTGTAACTGTTGAGAAAATCATCAACTCAATAAATGTGAAATAGTTAAAACTAAGATAATTATTGGGGATAATGCTTCAAATTTTTTTAACTATTATCTAGATCATATGGGGTGATTATAATTTTACCATCTCCTTCCATGTCATGAAATTATTTTTAAATGGGGTGTTTTTTATTTGATATTTTCTATTATTTTATATTAATAAAATTTTATATTCAAAATTTCATACTCTTGACATTAATATAATTAATATTCTATCATAATGATAAAATTTGGTTATCTTTAGTTTCATATGATTAATTTAAATATGAATTATATTTTTTATAATTTTATTATATTTTAAACATTATGTTATCAAATAAATAGATTAATTTTTTATGCAACACAAAGCCAATATTAATAGAATTAAAAAAATATAAATTAATCGATGTAAAAAAAATTAAATGAAATATAATTTTGATGAATTACTATATTCCATTAATTTTAGTGATTAATATTTCATATTAGGGATGTGATAATTAATTATATATTATTTTCATCATTACCGTTATGTCTTTAATGTAACTTTAAATGAATAGTTTCAAAATGATATTAAGTGTATAAAAATATGAACATTAGTATCCTTAATAGTATCATGATTTAACTAATTATTATATTTTACCATATTGATCATTGTTTAAGTGATGTCTAGTGGGATTTAGAATCTAGATGAAACATTAAAAATAGTTTCTTGACCATGAAAAAATGTAGTTGCATTGTGATATAGCCCCAAATTTCATGTCGAAGAGGATTGGGCTACACCATAATGTATAAGATTGTATGTAGTTATGTTTCAGGCATATTAACATATTTTATTAGAAGTGGATGCACCATACTTTATCTATGAAGTATTGGAGACACTCTAGAGTTGTGGGATGCACCAATAATATTCTAGATATTTTTATTTACACTATAACCCCATTTTCTGGAGATAATTTTTGGGAATTCTCCCCCATGGTGTGTTAGAACACACAACAAAGAATTATATACATTGGTTTAATAAAACTGGTAATAAAAGTATCTGTCTTCACCAATTAATCTGATTGAATATGATGTTTTATATTTTGTTCATTAAATCATTTGGACTTTGATAATTATGCCTCGTAAATGGTTGTTAAATTTTATTATTATAATATTTAACT
This sequence comes from Viscum album, assembly GCA_963277665.1. Taxonomy (NCBI): domain Eukaryota; kingdom Viridiplantae; phylum Streptophyta; class Magnoliopsida; order Santalales; family Viscaceae; genus Viscum; species Viscum album. The sequence goes on along the minus strand of OY728141.1, from coordinate 297,193,616 downwards.
AGGCTATATTTTTTGAAGTTATACCCCTAAAATATTGTCTCCTCTCATATTTATTTTTGATCCATATCTCCAAATCACTACTCGAATGGATCCATTCTATATTACTCTTATACAACAACAAAAATCACTATATATATATATATATATATTACACTACAATCTCCATCATCGTGCCATGATGGTCCCTCCTAATGCACTTTTGAACCTTAGAGACCAGACTTTCACCATAATGCCGTCTTCAAGCACAACTCGTGTAATGGTGGACTATATTATTACATTTTCATTATTTCAAATTTAACCACTTTACTACTTAATATATTGTGATTCATGGATCCCCCCAAATATAAAATGATATTTCTTAATCCTTCTTCCAACTAATAAAAGAGTTTTTTGAAAAATGAACTTGGTAGTTCATGGTTTCCAATCGAATTCTAGTTATTGTTTGAATATCTTTTGTAAGATGAAACAATTAAATATAATTGGAATTTATGTTTAAAACATGAGGAAGGAAGGACATCACATTAAGATATGATTTATATGGGAAATTTCCATGATTGATTTGGTGCATGTATAGACCTATGAACCCTATATCTAATGATTGATAACAAAATCATTGTGTTTGTGGTGAATTTACATATGACTTTTTTATATATATGGATTTTGATGATTAAAATACGTGATTTTTTTACATTATGTTATATTTATCATCTACATATATACATATATATTTTTATTTTTTTAGCCTTCTATACTATATAGCTGAACATGTAGGTTTAATCATTTTGTTTATAATGTGATATGTGATATAATATTGTGAATACCCACATAATAGGTATGTTTTTAGAATTTGTGACAATATGTACATGGAATACACTAGAAATTAGGACCTATCACATGATTCAGTCTAACAATCCAAGAGAGATTTTCTAGGATGTAGTCAACATGTGATATTTAATACATTCTTGGGGATATCAACATTATATAGATATTGTAGACCATTGGTTGACTTGTACTATAAATATCCTAGATGGAAGATGTGTCATATTTCATAGAATATATGTGGAGGTAGATGTGTCCAGATGATTACTGATTTACTACCAACATGATGTTGAATAAAGTATGTATCTCCCGGCCTAGAGTTGAACCTAGAAGAGCTGATCTATGTGGACCTTGTACGTGTTGTATACATTTTTTATATATAATAATACATATATAAATTATTTACAATCATGGAAATCAATAATATATATTATAATCTAATGTGATGGGAAATTTTGGGTTTATGAATGAGTCTTTTAATCACACATTGCTTACGAATTTTAGTGGATTTATAGATTTCATGATTATAGATTAGGTGAAGGGAAACAGATCTATAATAGAATATTGAAAATGTTGATGATGAGGATGAAACCATTAATGGATAGTGATTGGTCAGGACATATGTTATTACCTTTCATTTCTGGATTTTCTTATACAATGGTTCATTTTGTGTGTGTATTTTTATATCATGTATTCTAAATTTCTGTTTCCATATATATTCATATAATGTATTGAAATAATAATAATAATTTGATATATGAAACAATTACAGAGTTATAATCTACCCACTAATAGACAAGAAATAATGGATACTCATTGAAAAACCCTTTGGCATGGGGAGGTGTACATGAGGTCACATGGCACTCTAATATATACCTGATAGTTAGGGTTGGGATACTAAAATGGTATGAGAGCACCATGATCCACTAACTAAATTTTATTGTTTCGTTTGTTCTGGAGATAACAGATAGAAGTTAGGATGGATTGGTCTTGAGTGGGGGGACTATGTTCGATTATCACTGTATAATGGACCTAAGAGTTTTCAAAAAGCGCGATTTTTTTCTGTTACCATATATTAAATTAACCATGAATGATTCAAATTATGCCAATGGATAATTTATGGGTCATTTTGTGCATTAATGTATCTTTACTATGAAATTATGTTCATAATTCCTATATATTTACATTTCGTTATGATTTATATTAGTTATTTCAATATCGTCTTTGTATTTTATATTTCATTAGGATAAATACTCATATGTGTTATATTTCTTTGATGAAATTATATTGAGATATAAATTTATAGTAAATAATTATTGAACAATGTATGTTGTTGTATTATTATAAATATTTAAGGGGACCCTCTATAGTTAGAGTTTTGGTTCTCCTTTATCATTTATAGCTTGGTTTTTAATGGACCATGTTTTCTATTTCCATAATGGGTTATGCCTTTGTTTATGATTTGGTTGTCCTATAAGGTTTTTTATAAAAACAAGAATATATGGTTCTCAGGGAAGATCACTCCTTATAATATGATAATTGTAAGACCCTAAAAAATTTATCAAAATATATGTCTTATTTTTATCCTTATCATCTTTATTTTTATGTTGGGTCCTTTTTTTAGAATGAAAGTGTGATTTAGCAGAATAAAGAAGCATTATAAAAATTGTTATTACCCTTACAAAAATACGTGGAACCATGTAGTACCCCAAAAAATTCACCATATAATAGTGGGTAACACCTTAATAGATAGGGTATTTTGATGTAGTGATGTAGACTTAGGATAATAACCTTGCGGTAGTGGATGTATCATATTTTTTTGTGTAACAGGGTTTAGGTCATCAATATGTGGGATTTGTTATAAATATTTTTGATGTTTTGGTTTGAACCATATGCCCTTACAATATAAATATTTTTGTTAATGCTCTATCCAAATGTGTTAGTGAAAACCATAATTACTTCTCGCTAATAGTTGCATACTATTTGTGTCGTATTGTCATTCATCAAAAGATAAGACTATTAATGAGGTTATTAATTTATAAATAATGTTACAAATTGGTATCACAAAATGATTAAGGGTTTATAATGAGTAGGTGACCCCCTAAAAATAAAATTTCTCCTTGTCTTTATATAATTGTTTTAGACCATTGATTTCCTACAGGGATGATTCAATACTATAGTCCTTCCTAAAAAAATAGTGATTCATTTTCTGGAATTCTTATTCACTACGATCTCTATATCATCACATTGGATACCATTCATGTTCCAAGGTTTGTTCTTCTAACTTTCCATGTGTTATTTTTTACCATAATGTTTATATAATTTTGGTCCTAGTGAAACTATATGATAAAAACCCAAAATCTCACCTTGTATCCAACCAAATTTCTGGAGAGAAATATTCCAATTTCTCCTAACTGAGCATGGAGTTTTCTAAAAAAATCACCTATATGTTCATGGAATGTTATCATGTTCTAGTATTTATATCATAATCAGGATGAAAACACCATAAATGATCCTTGGCATATGTTTTTATTACTTGAGGAAGGAATACCTTATCTTTAGATCATGTTTTATATATTATGTTAGCATTGTTTATGGTGTGTATGTGAAACCCTGTGATAGATATATATGATTCTTGATCACATCATGTTTGTGTGTGTCTATTTCCACAACCTATGCCTATGTTTGTAACATTAGAATTGTAATGATTATGATACAGGTTTATTGAGGATAGAATTGATCTATCATATATAGTTTTTATAGTATATAATTCACTCATATCTTCTTTAGTCGGGCATATAATATTGGCATATCTAGTTATCATGTGAGATGTGACACATGTTTCAAAATATCGTCCCAAGAGGGATGCGATAGACTATGGGTCGACATGTACTAGGACTGTTCCATCCAAATTTTGGTTTCATATTCATGTGTTCAGCCATTATAGAGGGATGTGTTTGGTTTTAGATTGCATCTATGATTTTATATATTCCTAAGGTTATTGACTTAACAAGGATGTGGTAGAGTTTAGGTTTTAATGTACTTAGACAGTCCTAGTTAGAGGAATGTTTCACATAACTCGTGATATCCATTGAGGTGGATGTGTCATGATTTGTACTGATCTTCTAGCATAATTGTATCGAATCAGGAATTTTTCTCTTATCATGGTTAAAATGTTGGTAAAACATTTCTTGGATGACCCATTATATGTTTTTTACTTGTATGATATATTTTATCTAATATATACACTTTTTAATGATTGTAAAATTCACTTGTATAAGCTCTGAACTAATGTTATTATTATTTTTCATGGTGTCACACTGAGTCTGGTACTCACACACTACTTTTTAATATTTATTCCCTTGCAGTTTCATGACAAGGGATGAAATTAAGAGAATGAATCCTTGTGTGGATGGTTTAATAGGTGCAGTAAGAAGATGTTTTAATTTGTTGAAATATATTTAGTGGAATTTCTCCAATTTCCATAAGTAACTAAATTTCCTAAAACATGGATATTTTTTGTATTAATTAATATATAATGTATTATATTTTTCAGCTTATGTATTTACTCTTGCTATTTATTATATTTGTTATTCTTATTTTAGTTACGACATGATTTTTATGATACAATATCCACATTGATGGACTAAGACCCTCACTTGAATTAACAAGCATCTTGTATATGTGGAGGAGTATATGAGGTAATGTGGAACTCAATATTGATCTTGGGGGTTCTGTGTTGGATATTACAGAAGATATATTTTTAAAATAATAATTTTTATAAATTATTAAATATTATTGAAACATTAAAAGGGATAGTAATGGACTAAAATGTCACTCTTTTTCCATTTATGATCCAATTTTCAACTTATCAGTAATATTATTACCCTTCTGTATTAAACAAATTAATTATGATGGTTTTGGATGAACATGATTAACCATGGGGTTAATTCAAAGGATAATGTTTAAAATGTTATCTAAATCTATATAAATTTTATTCTATGAATATATTAAGACCAATGAATCCATATATTTTAATATAATTCATTTTCTAATCATTTTACATGATTTTGACACACATTGTTTCATAATTTTTCATAAATTTATAAAAATAACCATCCCTTTAATTATAAATGGACACCCCTTCTTTCTTTTCATTAAAAAATACTGAAAGACAATTCTTCACAAAAACCTTCCGAAATGACTTATAATGTTTCTTATCTAGGAATAATAGGGTCCAATATTTGTAAAATATTATTTTAGTTGTTCTTAAGAATGAATATAATGTAAGTTTAATGACGAAGAGTTAATCATCATTACCAAATCATTCAAATATCATTATTCCTATACATATTATAAAAGTATGGTACCCATCCTAAAACAATAACTCAAGGATATATAATATATTGATATATTATTATTATTATGGTAATAAAATTTTCTATCACTTTTTATTCCTAAGAAAATATATAACATATATTGTGCTTACATATGATATACCATCTCCACATAGCTGTGAAATTCATTTTTTACCAACAATTTATTTGGATGGTTATAAATAGCGAAATAATGAATTTTTTTTGAATTAATTAGAGTTCAAAATTTATAATATCATATATTACTTCTAAACATTTAATCTGTTACAAATTGATAACGTCTCTTGTAAATATGTAGAGAAAACTATATCCATGAAATTATGTGATTTGTTTTTCTTTTTCACAATATAAGGAAATAAATCATGATATTTTTAAATAATATATGTTTTATATATTATATAATAATTTTTATATAACCATGAAACATTATTTATAATTCTTTTTTTCCATCCATCAAAACATGAAATTAGTGCTCTGACATACGTATGGCATACCATCTACATTAATAGTGTAATTTATTTTTCTATATTTATTTTTTGGTAGAATATAAATATAAATATATAAATATATATAAATAAACATTATTTCAAATTTATATAATTATTAATACTATGGAAATTATTGACCTATATTCAATATACTATGACTAAATCTACGATACAAGAAATTTTCAGATGAAATGAAAATGTTATCACATGAAAATGATGATTTTATTATAGAATTATTAATGAATGGGTGAGGAAATGTTATTATTAAATAATATATGATATTATAGGTAAGTGATTCTAATTTTTTTAGTAATTAAATAAAACAAAATTTATTATAATGGAAGTTAGATCTTTTTTGAAGAATATAGATATTTTTGTAAGGGATTGTGTTCAATTTCCACCAAATTGAGACATACATAGTATCCTGAAGCTATTATATTTTTTGTGGTTCCTATACTAACCCTTTGATGTATTTTATGGGATTATATATTTCTTATTTATGATTAATTATCTAATGCACATAACTCTTCCATTGTATTACAATTCAAATGTTTCCAATGATATAAGAATTTAATTTAAAATTCAATGTAATTTTGAAATGTTTTTATTTTCATTGATTCATTATTTTAATTTATCCATTGTAACATATAATAATATTATTATAATATTTATCATTATGGATATTTAAATTTTTTCATCAAATTTTTATAATCTATGGTATTGTAACCAAGAAAGGAATCATTTAAAAGAAAATTTGACAATATTCCATTTTATGACCGATTATATTTTCCTTGTAGAAATATATTTTATAAAAAATTACACAAGTCCCATATATTTAATAAATTAAATTATCAATGTAATTCTATATTTTTTAATTATTTTAATGTTTATATGTAATCTTTATAATGTATTTCGATCATTTATTTTCATATTTTTTAAAAAAAATTCTAAAAGAATGGTGATTTTTAACGTATAAGGCATTAAAAAATTTCACATCTCTATACAAACATTATTGTCATTAGATTATTCAATAAATATTCAATGGTTTTATGAATATTTCTATTTCATGAAATATTATTTAATAATCCATTTCAAATTATATTATCATTTAAAAGGTCATGATTTTATTTTAAGAACTATATTTTTAATGAATTTGAAATCATCTTTTATATTTTGTTAATATTGTTGTAATTATAATTATCTCATAATATAATTTTCTTATCATATTTAGACATTATAATTCTCTAAAATATCCATAGAATTTGTATAATGGATATGATTATTTTCTAAAATGTATATAATTTTAATGTACGATGTTATATAATGAATTATAATTGATAGATTGGGGAAATACTGATATTCCATATTCTTTACTCAATAAATATATTTTTATGATAAAGAATATTTTTTATTAATTAAATTGATCATTGAATGTGTGTTGAATTAATTGTACATATTGAAAATATTGAGTCATGGTCACATAAATCACATTGATGCATTGATTGGTTTCATGAGAAAACCATGTTTTATATCCTTATTAAATGTGTTTTTAGTCTATAAATACTCATTGATTAAACTATATTGGTAAAAGGACTTTTTTGTAACCATATCATGGTGTATGTGAACTTGATGTCCAATATTAATAATTAACACCCTTGATAATTCTTTTATTTTTATCCATGAGATTACTACATTGATATTATCTCTCGATGTATTTTTTCTAAAGTTATTAATTAAATGGATCATTTTTTAGCTATTTACCTTTACAAATTATAATTACATACTTACTCATCATATATTCTAATGAAAACAACCATTAATAACCAAATAATTTCACAATTTATTTTCTTCATCTCTTTATGAAAATAAAAAGGATATTATAAATAATATAAAGGATACAATAATGTTTCTTATTCTATATTTTTATATATCCAATGCAATGTTACAGTCATGTGTGTGTATAGTTCTTAAATACTAATAAATTGATCAACACATAAATTTGATATCCCTTTAATATTATTCCATTGTAATAAAAAAACACATGATTTATGGTTTGGTTGAATCCTTGGGAAATAGATTTTAAATGAACACATTTAATATGACAATTGGGATATTTACATATAGAGTTTGAGGGATTTTTATAATATATGTTTTTTAATTTTATTATGAGATATTCATTAATATTATGAGTCAAATTAGTGTGTTTTATTATTTAGTTAAGGAACACAACAGATGATAGTGAATCAAAACAGTTATTCAGTGTATGGATTTTGATGCTGATCCAGTAAATACATATGGTGTTGTAATATATATTTTTTATGTCCGTATTGGGGAAATTATCTATTGTTTGATGAACAAAATTGATGAAATATTCCAATTATTTGTTCCCTATTTTGACAATCCATTGTCGGAACACTTAATTTGGAAGAATCCATCGTCTATTAAGAAGAAATATAATCTCTAGGTAGATGAGTAATATATTAATCTCCCAGAAAAGATATTCATGTACTTGTAATATAAATAAAGAGAAAATAAGGTCATGGAATGGTATTTTTTGATTTGATATGATGTTAAATGATAATTTTTGATCCAGATTACTGACAAGGTTGAAGATACAGAATGTATGGAAAGTAGCATTTTTAATGTGATATTCTTTGAGAAATAAATCCCCCATAGTGTGAATGTTTAAAACAATATGATTTCCAATTATAATTTTTTAATGAATAATAAAGTGTGGATGACTATGAGTATAATATTATATGATTATAGAATCAAGAATCACAGTATATAAAAAAGTATGGAACATATTATGGATATATCATTAATGGGAATAAGTGGAGTTTTTAAATAAAAATTATTTGATATAAGTTTTCATTGTACGATGATTTAGTTTAAAGTGATATTAATACAATTTATTAATTTTCTAGATACTATATATTAAGGTTATATAAATAAAAAATGTGGTCTTATAGGAACCATGAATATAGGAACCCATAAAATAAAAAAAATGGAATGAATAAAATTTAAAAATAAAATAATTACGGAATGAAACATCTTAAATATGCTTGATGGGAATGTGAGTATTTTATAAGCATATAGAGAGGGTTAATATTACAATATGGTATATGGGAAAAAATGTTAATAAAACTATATAATTGTGAAATGACAAATATATGGGGACTTATTCTAATTTTTTCTCCATGAATCATGTGAACTTACTAAAGAAGTAGCTAAGGTGATAAGGAATTTCATATGGAATTGTTACTGATAAATTGGATCTTCCTAAAAATTCTGTGAAAGATACAATAAATATCATTTATAGAAGTGTAAATATTTTATTTTATTTGGGTTATACCCATTATTTTATGTATGAATATTTTTCTCATTTCTATTCCATCAAAACATCAATGATTAGATAGTAAGTCCGCATTAAAAATTATTAATTGTATGATGATCTCATATCAATTATATAGATCATATCTAATAGATTTTCATGGGAATGTTCATCTATAAAATATTTTTTAATATTTTTCTAGTTGAATTTTATTTTAATTTGGGAAAGTATTAGCTATCTCAGAATAAACATTATATTAATTATCATGGAATGGATGATATAATCAATTTTAAAAATCATATTACAACAGTCTTTCATTGATAGTGTAAAAATAGGCTCCAAAATAATATTTCATACATAATATGATTATTACTACCATTTTATTATCTATATTTATCATATATTATTGGAGATAATGTTAACATGGAATATATGCCTATTATATGGGAGTATTTATATGTTTTCCAAAAAAAGTACTATACTATTCCCCCAAAATCGTGAAGTTGGGATTTAAAAAAACTCATTACTTGTAAAATAGATATTTCTAAAGACACTTTATAATATTTTAGGAATCTAATAGAAAAATATAATATAATATAGATGACAAATACATTTAGACTAGTGTATCACTATCGGGTGAACCAATTTTTTTGTAAAAAAATAATGATAGTTTGATGTGTATTTTAATTGAATTTCATTAATTTAATGAAATAGAAATTAAGATCTCATATATTTTAACTTTTATCAATTATCAAGTTGATCAATTACGTGTTCCTAAAAAATTTTCCTAGATTTATATTTGATATTGATATCTTAAGCTGAGGGTTTAGATAGAGTATAAACCCAATACATCCTTCCAAAAACTGTATTTTCATTTTTAATTTATAGTAACTCCATTTAGAATTTATTATTCTCATGTTATCATCATGTATTTAAAGAATAGAGTCTTTAGAGATTACCTTGATCAGTTTATGGTAGTTTTTTAGATGAAATTATTATATATTCAAATATCAAGTAAAATCATGAAGATCATTTGATAATTGATCTAAAGACCATAATGAATGAAACTTTGTATGAAAAAAATACCATTAATGAATTGTGGCTTCACAAAGTTTCAATCAAGGGTCATATAATCTCATGTGATGGTATATTGGTGGATCTGTCAAAATGGATGTTATTGAGAAATATCATAAACCAAACACCATAACCAAGGTTAATATTTTAATTGGTCTAGTTGGAAACTAATTATTATATTTTTAAAATTTCTCATAACACTATAAAATACACACGAAGTTGATCAAAGTGGTGGTCATTTTCTTGAAGATATGTGGATGTGAGGATAGTTTCAATGAAAAAAATGAGAAGTTTGTTCAATGCACTTTTGATTACACTAAAATTTAATTGTGAAGGGTTACATATAAAATGATACATTAAATAATGGTTGTGGAAGATTTCTCCGGAAAAATTATATGGCTCATGCATTTTCATTTCTGTTATATTAAATGTATGAGTACAATTACCGATCAATTGATTTAGAGAAAGAAGTGATAATTTTCCAAATGAAAACATGCAGAAAATATTTATATATTGAATGTAGTGTTATGTTTACTAATCATAAATCTTACAGTATATATATATATAAACATAAATAGTTCAAAATGAACTAAAGAATATGGTTTGAGTTTGTTGAAGATTATGACTACTCAATAGATTCTCCCCTGGGAAACTGAAAATAGTATTCGATGCTCTATGTTAGAAAAAAAGTACAGATTTCTATCATAAATATTAAAATAGTTATAATATTTATGGATTCGAAGAATACATACATTGAAAATGTGAGGAATGGGGATATGTGTTATCTTTCCTAGATGAATCAATATCCATCCATCCATGAGAGAATAATGATGTCACATAAAGAAGATTTGGAATTTTAGAACAAGATTATGAATTTTCTTTAGTTATATAATGATCATTTTGAAATGATATTGTTTATGAACTATGAATGTCTTCCATAAAGGGCTTATTTGAAGTGGAATCTATTGGATTAAACTCATAGTTCATATTTCACAATTCATCATAGAATTATGAGTATGTGTGGAGATATAAAAGTGTATTTGTAGTTGGATAGCGTGAAATGTAATGATTTAGAGTATAAATCATGATTCCAAATGTGTTCACAACTAATGGAAGAAATATAGAAGTTTGAGAGGATGTTATATCCATTACACATAATATATAGGAAATGAGAAAACATTTCCCTGGATTTTGTTATCTTACTCCCCATAAAATTTAAAGGGAATTGATATAATTATGTTTTGGTCAGTGTTGTTATGAAATTGGTTCATTTTCTCACCATTAGAAGATATATCCCTTAATTATCTTAAACAGTTATACATGAAACATGTTTTTTGACTTTTGGGATTACATGTCACAATATTATTTGATTTACATGTGTGGTCTACCACAACATTTTAGAAAGGTATTTAATAGTATCGATATATTGTTATTATTTTTATTTGTTCATATCATCCTCATATATATGTAATCTCGGATAAGAACATTCAAAGAATATATGACTGGTTGGGAGCTTAATATATGGATTCCAAGGATTTCTAGGATCAACACACAATATGTTGTTATATTTTTCAAAAAAAAATCTAGAAATAAAAATTCTTATTGATTCATCTGATGACATCTATAGAATGAATTGTAGAAATCCAATGTTCTAGGAAAACTTTTGCTAAACAGATTATCAGGACTAGATTTTCCAGCGAAAATAAAATAAAAGGGTATATCCATTTATCAAACAATTAGGATACCCTAGTGTAAAAAAACTAATGTTGATAACTATATATTAGATATAGAGTTTAATTTTGGTGACATGTAATTCCTATGAATATATCTTAGTATATAAATATGAGACATGGAATGACTGGAAGGTTTATTTCTAGATATATTGGTCTCTTTAAAATTCTTGATCGTATTGGGATGGTTGTTTATCCCTGGGTGATTCTATCAAATTTATCTTATGTAAATGATTTGAAACTTGTATATATATTAAGGAACAACATACATAATCCTTTAAATATATAATACTAAATAGTCTTATCACTAGATTCTGATCTATCTTATAAGGAATAACTAGTCGATATTCTTTATTATAGAGATAATGTTCTACGAAAAAAGACAACAAACATGAGAAAATACTAGTTGACAAATCAAAAAAAATTAATAAACTATATGTGAAATTTAGGACGAGATGCGGTATAAATGCCTAATGTTTTATGCATTAGAGTTATCAGAGGTTGGAATTTTTATAATGGGGTATAATTGAACCTCCCAATATATTATTTTATATTTCACTTTAAATATTTTAATTTCATTGATAGTGTGAATCACACAATACAACGATATTAAATGAACCAATAACACTATTCAAATATTATAATGTGATAATAATATTATTTTGGGATTTATAATGTGAATATTATCTTAGGTTGAATTTTAGAGATTTTTCGAAAAAATTTATTTTTTGACAAATATTGAAAACAGTGATTTGAATAAAAATATATTAAAATATATTTAAATTAATAAATTTTAATGTTCAATTATATTATTTATAGATTATTTATATTATGTAAGGTAATAAAATTAATTAAAATATATTCTCAATGTTTAATGAGTTTGATATAAGTCAATTATTTTCACGAGACACCTCTTTCTGGAAAATGGATTTTAAATTCATTTTTTGGGTTTATTTTTATGTCAATTACAAAAAAATGTTGAATTAAATATAGTAAAATGAACTTAATATTTGGAATCATTATATCAATATTGTTTGAATAGTTCTCGTTTATTTTCACACATTTGATTAGTGACTATATGAAAATTTGTCACATCTATATGGTCAAAATGGTAAATCATTGTTAAAACATTGGAATAAGACTATAAAAATTTCCTAAAACATTCGTATATCCTATTATATGATTTTAGATTATCCATTATCATCAATTTCATGAAAATATGTCAACTTGGTTACATTTTTCATTGATAGTGAACTTTATAATATTTTTGGAAAGGAAAACTAAAAAAGGCCACCCTCTTGACATTAGTATATCTACTATGTTTTCATAGGGTACAAATATGTTATGTTTAGTTTTAAGTGTTTATTAGAAATAATAATTTTTTTATCAAGAAATTTTTTTATTATTTTTATTTACTCAGTAATAACCTTAAATACATATGAAACTACAACACTATATTTATTTAATTAAAATAAAAATTAATTAATTGATAGAAAAAATATATGTTATTAAATTTTATTTAATTAAAGTAGTATATAAATTTTAAGGATTAATATATCATAAATTTTTTTGAGTATAATATTATTATTCCATCAGTTTATTTGTATCATGGTTGTAAAATTAAATGAATAGTGTAAAAAATTACATTAATGAAATTTTATGAATATAATATTTTATTAAATTATTGATAAATCATAAAAATACAATAAAAGGAAAGGGGGATATGATGAAGAATAATATGTCGGCCTTTATCCATTTATGATCAACTTTTCACTATATAATATAATCTATAAAACATTAATATTAAATATTTCAACACAATAATTAAAGATAAAATTGGTTAACCAAGGGGTTAATCTGATATATAAGAATTAAAATGATATATAAGCCAAGATAAATTTGATTATAGGAATTTATAATGACTACAACATTAATTAATTATAATATATATAATTTTGGATACGTTTTAGATGATTTAGACACATTAAATATTATTATATTTCATGAATTTATGATGTACCCCACCCATAAAATTAAAAGGACACCCCTTCTATCATTTTATTACACCAATTTGATAAGCCTAGTTCAACCAAAACCATAAAAATTCTGTTATAACATTCCATATCCATGAAATATAGGGTATTTTTTTTTCTAAAAATACTATTTAAAGGGTTATTAGAGAGGGATCTAAATATTGAATACCAATGAAAATGCAATCATTGTTAATGAATCCTTGACCTTTATTTCTTCATGTATGTCCTTTGAATATATTGTATCATAAATAAAATAATAATTCCAATATCTTATTAATAATTATATTTTATTATTATTATGTTAAACCACTTTCAATATTTAAAATCGTTTTAAATTGGAATAAATCAATCATCTGTACATATGTCTTGTGGTCTACTAATTGGTGTGAAATTTGTTTATTGTCACTATTATACCTATAAATTTATAGGTCTGGAACTACTAAATATATATTACATTAATTAAATAATTAATTTATAAAATTATAAAATCATAACTACCATTCTACCATCAAATATATTGGAAAATGATAATTTCACGTGTACCTACGTATAGACTACACCCTCCCCAAATCGATATGATTCAATTTTCAATTTAATATTACAATGACGGTAATTATGATAAATTAAATTAATATATATGATATATAGGATATAATAATGGCTCTATAAAGGTTATTTATTTCATAAATTTATTTTTATCATCAATAAAAAACTGAAAATTGCATTCATACATATGTACGACTTACCATCTCCATAAACAATGTAATTTAATTTTCTATCATTACATATTTTGGATGGATATAAATTTATAGATGATGAATATATATATATATATAATTTATTGATTAAATTTATATATATTATGTAACTTTAATCAATATTTTTTGATTATAACTATCAAACTGAAAATATCATGAAAAATGAAGGAGTCAACACTCAAAAATGATTCTTTTAATAATAAATAATTAATTAATAGGAGGGGAAATATTTTATGTTGTAAATATATTATATTATATGAATAAAAATCACTATAGTTAAAAATCATAATAAAAATATATTTATTATACATGTTTTTTGATATATTTCAATGAAATTGTAACTTGAGGAAACTGATTTCATCACACTTTCCACTACATTATTAGTTATTTGTTAATGTGGACATATTTACTTTTATTTATCATATAAACATCCTATTTTATGAAATTAATATGAATATATAATTAATAATGATGATTAATAAAAAAAAGTATAGTTTCACTTTCATTGGCTATGATTTTGAAGATACTTAACAGTTATGAATTTCAAATATATTTTCATTTTTTTTGGGATTTCTTATATTTTAAACAACGAAATATTATAATATTTATTTCATAAGAAATAATAAAATAATTATCATATAGATATTTATTTATTCTTAATATTTTATTTCAACTATAATTTGTTAGGTACAGGAATAAGAAAATAATATATTTAAATGAAAATCTAGTATTATCTCTGATTTTTATTGATTATATTTCTTATCCATTAATATATTTTTAAAAATTATATTATAGAATAATTTTTTCATTACCAAAATAATTTATCAAGGAAATTTTATATTATTCTTGAATTTTTAATTTTTAAAATTAAATACTTATATATTTTTTTGATAGCATAATATAAAAAAAATTAAAACATTTCAAAGGGAATGATTCTTTTTAACATATAAATAGATACCTTATTTTCTACCCCCTAATGGTTCCATTCTCATTATCTTCTTTTAACAATTATCATTATTTTAAAAATACAAATATTTTATGAATGTTCATAAATAAAATTTTCATCTTTATTTTATCACTATATTGGAAATGATTATATTAAAAAAATCATTTCTAAATAATTAATGGTAATTAATATTCTCATGAAATAATCACTTTCAGTTGATCATCATACATTACATTTTTCATATGTATCCCTATTATTTTTATTGAGGATATTTTTACATCCAAAAACATATACAATTTATACATAGTTGTATTTACTTTTATTTTTTTATATACTTGGGAATTATTTATATTTATTATTCTTCACTGAGTGTAGTTATTTTATAAGGCATATGGTATGTGATTTAAAATAATCATTCAATATATAACTAATGAACTTGACAAGACATAACAGTTGAGGCTTAATTTATTATACCTCATCAATATATCAATTTGTTTCTTGATGAAAAATAACCATGTCTTTTTATTATATAGGTTTTTACTGTATACATACACATTGATAAACATATCTTCTTGCATGTTTCATATAGTAAATATATCATGATTTATGATATAGTGATGACTAAACATATGTGTCTTCTTCACTGAGAATTCAGTTTTTAATAAACATGAGATTAATTTATTGATATATTATATAGATTAATTTTATTAATGAGTTTTTTATTAAATGAATTTTTTTTCAATTATTTACCAAACATATTGATTATTACATAGTTACTTTTGACAGCATCAGAAGTATGTGACCCTCATTGAGTATCTTGGAACACTTTTAATTTTATCCCATTCCCTAGGATATGAATAAAGATATTATTAGAAATATAAGATCTATAATAACATTTATTATGCTTTGTTTCTATATTTCAATATTAATATGGAAATAATGTGTGTATCGGGTTCTTCAAGACTATTAAACATATTATTCATATAGGTTGAGATCCCTTGTATCATATGCCAATGAATAAAATAAGACACTTACTCTTGGTTTATATTGGGAGTTTTTATAAATGTAATTTTTATTTACAATTTTAAAAAACCCATAACATTTTATATTTATATAGTAAGTTAATATAACATAATCTCCCAAAATTTACTACATTGTAAAATTTTAAAGTCATTTACTATGTTTTTGTAATACTAAAAAAACAATTTTGAAATGCATTATGAATTTGAGTTATATTTTTGTTAAATAAATTTTAAACATAAATAACCACCATAAAATATTAATCTATATAAAAAACAACCATTTTGAAAAATTAATTACATGTTTTTATCATTATGATAACTTATTAGAGATATAAAATGTGTGAATGTGACTTTTTAAAAATTTTCTTTTCATTAAATAATATAATTGTTTTTATCAAGTAAAAAGAAAAAAAAATTAGAAATTTTTAAATATTGGATAGGTATGTCTGCAAATGACAATTCCAATGGATTTATTTCAAGTGTTTTTTTCATTTCAAATCCATTTCACAATTTCATTAACCGTAGTTAGACAAATTTCCATTTACTATTGTGATAAAAATTTACGAGGGATAATATTCAACCTTAAAAAAATAATGATAAACTGATTTAAAAAATAAGAAATTAATAATAAAAATATGGAATTAAATTTATCGAATTCAGTTCCAATAAGTTTTAGAAATTACATTTATAAAAAAGTACAAAATGAATGAAAAAAAATCTCTATAAAAATGCATATTTAAATATTATTTTTTATATAAAATTGAATATTAATTTTACTTATAATGAAATTAATTGGATTGTGTTTAATTATTGGGAACTAAATAAAATTTAAATCCTATACAATATAAATTAGTACATTCTAAATACATCAAAATAAATGATATTTCTCTGTTAATTTGTCATTTTACATTATTCATGTAAAAATCCACCATTTCAAAAAAATTAAAAAATTATCATAAGTGTATTATGACATGATTATTTCAAAAATTATTTTTATTCTATAAATATTATTTAAAATAGGTAATAAAATTAATTTAATTAACCACACACATAATTCAATACAATTTTTATCTGAAGGAAAAATATTTTTAAAGAATAAAATCAATTTTTACAAAATTGGCCATATAATTATAATGGATTTATAAAATAATTTTCATTATATTAAAAATTTATAAATATTTTACATAATTATACTATTCTTAGTCTGTTTTCCATTCTAACTACTTGTTTTAAATATCCACATAATAATATTTTTTATTATATATTGTAATTTTCGTAAAGAATTTTTTTTTGTGTTAAAAAATCTATTGAAAATAGTATTATAATACAATTAGTTTTTAATGATATATATTACTCTCATTAATTTAATTTAATCATAAATTTTTTTATATCAATAGTGTGGGGATTAATTTTTAAAAATACTTTTGTTTAAAACCCACATCGTACAAATGAATAAAACAATTCCATTGAAAAGTGGAAATGTGCACATAAAAGTGAAAAAATAATGTTCATATATTTACATTGAGTGATAGAGAACATTGAATATATAAATTTAATGAGAACAACCCCCTAAATCATCAAATGAAAATAAATAACATAAATTTAATAAAAATAATGTTTAAAGGATTAATTTTTTATTGAAATTACATTTATATATTATTGAGGTATAATTTTATTATTAAATAGAGAACATAAAAAAATATACCTACATGATTTCCTTTCATTTTATACTATAATTTCATCCTTTTTTGTTCTTAGATAAGTATCTAATTATATCACATACCCAAAACCATGAAATGAATTTTAATATTGAAATATCAATTCCTGGAGCACTAAAACTATCCTTTTATAGATCATAATACCAATAAATGGATGAAAATTTATTCCTCATCTTTCTATACATAATCCAAAATCAAAAATGTTTTACCATAATGATATGATACCCAACAGTAATAAATACTCATATGGAGAAATATTATATTAGTCTCTAATGCCTAAAAAATTCCAAACAATCATCAAAATAAATCATTCCATAATATACCCACCATAAAAAAATATCAAAATATACTATAACAACTTAAAAAAGCTAGAATTTAAAAATATATGACCATCTATTTTTCCAGGATTTGATTAAAATTTAGTTCAAAATGAAATTAATATTTTGATTCACATTCCAAAATGAGTATTCCAGAATTATATAACATCAAAAAATGATAATATTTTTCCATATATTTTTGGAATCACCATAATTCCACAATAATATTATATATGATTCAACATAGGAACTCAATATCTACTCCTCAAAATTTTGTAATAATATTAAATATTATTCAATTTACATTAATCATATAATGTTCCAAATATAGTGAAAATCTTGAAAATTAACTTTATCACTTGGCCACTAAAATAATTTTCAATATCATTGTTATTTAAACAATTAAATATATTTTCCAAAAAAATTAATATCACATTTATTATTATTATATATAATTAACTCAAAATCAAATATCATATTAACCTTAAAGGATCGAAATATAATTCCACTAATTCCAAAAAAATTAAAAAATTCATTCTCGAATAACTGTTTCACTCAATAAGAAACTAAACCGAGATTTTGTTTTCATATAAATGTCTCCCAAAATATCGTTAACAATATTAAACTACCATCACATAAAAAATCAACAGGGGAGCCTATGAATTTAATCTTTTGACAATACTCACAAATATAGACCCTTGAAATGTTAGAATTTATCTATAATTCTATTCAATATAATAGGTTTCTATTTCCTATATAGCATCAATCATAATAAAGGATTATTTAGAATTTCTAAATTAACTTGAGAATTTCTATTGGGTGTGTCCAGATAGGTTTTTAGAAAAAATCCAACACTTTGTTCATTTGTATCAATTAAGTTAATACAAAATATTACCTATTTAGATTTTTGACCCTAGGTTCATTTTTACATTGACACATCCACATTCAAGTATACATATTGGGATTTGTTTTCTAGGAAAACAAAACTATATACTATTTAAAAATACATCATGATATTATACGATAAATATTTTTATCATTGAAATCCAACAAATTATTTTGTTTTATTATTGATTTTATTCATAAATATCATTTTGAATGATCCTACTAAATATACCTTTTATACCAACTATGAAAACCCCTACTCCTATTACCCAGATCCAATGGTTATCATAATAAAATATCACAAGATACAATATATTGTGTCTTGATTTATCAAATTGTTTTATAGTCTTGGAAGACAATATACATAAATTATTCTCTTATTATATTGGAAAATATGAAAAAAAATTAATAATATGGATAAATTTATTATTAATTCTATTATATCACTACAATAATTAACAAATTATTGATTAGTATCATAAGAAATGAAAAAAGGAGTTCTCCTAATCTCGGTAGGGGAACAATACAAATAATAATAATGAGAGAATAAAAAATAGTAATAATATTGAAGTGACAAAAAATATGAAAATATTACGTGTAAATTTTATCTTAAAAGAGAAATATATACATGGATAACAAATGATCATAAATAATTATATGTATAATAATAAATGATTTGGTAATGATTTAATTAATAAAAACGAACATCATAATCATACATTCAAAACCATTTACCTAGAAATCATAAATATACCACCAAGTCATTCAACCAATACATCATTAATAATTATGCATACATATAAAAAATAAAAGGAATATTATTTCTCAGGAGACCTATGATGCATCAAGAGGCTATAATATATCATATATATATATATTTTATTATGTCAAATTAATTTATTATATAAAAAATAATTAATAAATAAAAAACTATAAATATCCATATTTGAAAACTATAATATTGAATGTTAATATGTTTCCAAATATATAATAAAATATTGTTATCATGAACCGTATAATGTAATAATTTTGATGGTATAATTTGATTGTGTACCTCATAAATCATAATAATCATTAAATGATTTTGAAAAAGATTAAAAGATTTTTAAAAGAACCACAAAACATTTCTTTTTGTAAAATAACCATTTCATTTTCAAATCACAAATTTAAAATAAATTTCTTATTATAATATTTTTAAAAACATTCTTCGAAAATAACTATAGGAAAATATGATGGAATATTAAAGGAAATCATTATTAATGAAGGAATGGAAAAATATTCATGTGCTAAATGTTAAAAAACATATTATATTCCCACCATCGTTAAAAAAACACACTTTGATAAAGATGGTAAAAATGGAACTAACAATTGAAAATTTGAATAAATGACTATTATACAAGAAAATATATCAGGTTTCACATTGAAATATCATATAATTTATCAATTAAAGAATTTAAATTTTACAATATGAAATAAAGATGATATAGTGAAATAAACAATTACCACATTGATAACATTAGTCTCATAAGACCCTTGAATCAAAAAGACTCTAAATAAAAAAATAAATACAATGAATATAAAATAATTATTTAAATAATCTATATATTTTTTATAATAATGAAAATGAAAATGAAACTAGCATTGAATATATCATGTGACACATAAATGAACTAAATTAGAAACACTCAAAATGATCCTAACATTGAATTGAGAATAAATCGAGGAAGTGGATATCTGTAATAAAATTATATCCACAAAATACCATGGTAAATTAAATATAATTTAATTTAAGGTCATTATATAAATAATCTTTGTATGACATAGACAATTAATAAGTAGTATAACATAAATATAGGATATTGGGTGAATAATGGACATACCTCAAGTTCATCTCCCCATGTACATACATTATATTTTATTTAATAATATTATATTATATTAAAACATGAATGAAAACTATTTCTGGTGTATTCCATTCATTTTAGAAATTATATTTAATGATTTTTAATCCTTATATTTTTATCAAATCTTTAATGTTATTGTTATTTTATTTGAGAATGTTCAGTTCGGAATCACATTATAGTTATTGGTACGATGAACACGATAAAAACATTACGGTTCCACAATCACTTAATATTAATCATGAAATTATTAAAAATTATAATCATTAAATAAAATTCTATAATCATTAATGAATGGAAGATGTTAAATATTATTCACATCACATTGTGGAGGTAGTAATCCAAATTAAAACCAGAGTGTGGAAATATTTTTTTAAGGGGTGGATGTGTAAGAAGGTAAGTAATTTATTATTTTATTAGAATTAAAATTATGTCATGAATAGCATATATATTAATTAAATACACCATAACAACCATAAATCTGAGGTGGTGATGAAAAATGACACACATCACATCATTGAGGTTGTAGTCCCCACATACACATGAATTATGAATTTTATTCCCATTAAATGAAAAAAATCAAAATTAAAATGAACACTCAAAACACAATGAAACATATTTTTCTAAAGTAATTACATATTTAAGTACTAAAACTTTTTAATATAAATGTTTTTCAATATATAAATTATACAATGCCTGAAGATTTATATTCAACCATAATATGTTTAGAATTCATAATTAAATGAGAAAATAAAAAATTTAAACATATAAATTAAAGTAGCTTGTAAAATGGTATTTAGTTGAGGTGATAGGATTATGAAAAATATAAAATCAATGATGGGGTGACTAATTATATAAAATTATGTGTCAATATAATTGTTGAAATTTTATTGTATTTCTTGATTATGAGATGGATGTGTGAATATCAATAAATACTCCTCACCCCATATTCGACATTAGGGAGAACAAGTGCATAGATCACTAACAATGTTCACGGGGTTTCCACTAAATAAAAAATTTCTATTACACTAGTGAAATAACTTGGTTACTAATGATATTTATGGAAGGTGTGGAATAAAAAAAGTTAGTTTTGGTGATGACTAAATATCAAGAACCAACACCCAGGAAAAAATATTGAGTTTTATGATGCACATAGAAACAAAATAAATTCTAAAAATATTGAAAATAAGACACCAAATATGAAAATATTTTTTTGTTGGAAATTGGGACACCCCTAATATGTTTTATCAATCATAAGATCAAAATACTTAAAAAAATAAAATGTATATTTTTTATACTCTTGGTATTATTTTTATGTGTATTTATATTATTTTGATGGATTTTTGGCCTTATTCAGGGAATTGTTCATCTAAATATAGATAAAACATTACAATAGATACCTAAAGAATTAGAAAAAAATATTTTAAAGAAATAAAAATCAAAATGAAGACTCCAAAATTAATTAGGTACTTCACGATAAGGAACACAATTAAAATCTATAGGTAATGAAATATTACTCATCATCACTGAAATTTAATTTATGGTCTTGGACTATGAAGGGAATATATGAGAAGGGAAATATTTTGGAAATATATTAATATAATTATAAGTGTCTAAAATGTGGTATATGGATAATGTGTTCCCATACATTATGATAATAAATATAAAACTCACTCCCAAATTGAAATACAAAAGCTGTGGAGTTTTATGATTTATTAATGATGAGTGGTTGATTATTATTATCTCTAGAGAATAGAAGGATACAAAAAATACTTATGATAGACATATGATCTCTTATATAATGGGATTATACACAATATATTGAGTGATATTTAATTGAGTGACTCGGGAAATTTGGGGTAATTAGAAAAGAATGCATACATTATTATGATATGAAAAGGATATGTTCTTCCTTAAGGTAAATTCACTAGAGGAAATAATTATGATACATGATAAGGGAATTTTTTCATCTTATACATTTAATATGAACGTGTTTTATGGAAAATTAATCATATAACATTGAGAAACAAATCATTAAGAAAAGGTTCATGAATGATGGTAAAAAATACCATACCAAACTCACATGTGATGAAACACACAACAGTGATTCACATTGATAGTTGAATATTATATGAAAAAACATATAAGATAAAGTAAATTTATCAAGGTTACATGATTATGTTTCTGTGGATTTTTACATGAAATAGAAATAAATAATCAGTAGTAAAATGATCATACATTATTATTTTTTTATTCAGCAAGATGGCATGGATTGTAGTGATTAAATGTAAAGGTACAGTCTGTAAATGTATCTCATAGTTCTTAATAAAATATGAAAATATTTTTGATGTAAAAATTATTATTTTGAATATCAAAAAATGATTGTAGTTTTAAAAAATGAGAATGAAATTATATAAATCCTATGGATTTATCATCAGTTTTCAATGTTGAGAAATCCAAAATCAAAAAGAATCATTTAGAGAATGAAATTGATCATAAATAATAAGGCTTAGACTACTCTTATAGAGATTATCCTATTTGAAATATTTGATTAAGAATATTGTTATCAACATAATATTAATTTTATTATCTAATTTTTATATCCAAATGAAGATATAAATCTCTAATTAGACTAATATATTATGAATCCCAAACTAAAGTACATTAATGTGTTTGAAAGTGGTTATTTGATTCTAATGAATGATAATCATTTAGTGTTCAATTATTATATATATGGATGTATTTTCAATTTATATTCAACAAAATGAATGTCATGTTTGTTATTCATCAAATGAATATGAATTTTTTTTAATTCCAATATATAATTGTTGACAGAAAATACCAAATTTGGAGGATAGATATGTTTATTATAAATTCTAGTGAGTAGATAACACATAAAAACAATCCAATTTTTGATAAAAATGATCATAATGTGTATGTATCATGGGGATTTCAATGGGATTTAGAAAACACTAATGATAAATATTATTATTGAGAAAATAAAAAAGAAATAATTCCTCCAATCTAATGAATTAAAATGACCAAATTTGGTAAAGTAAACATTTATTATAGATATATAACACCAATTTTAACTATAATATTTATAGAAAAAATAAATATATTCTATTTCAGGTGAAACCGGAGAGCTATAAGATGCCTCTTCTAAGAAAATATTTTATAATAAAATTTAAAATGTACATGAAAAAATTCAAATAAATGAGATATTCAATATTTTTCCAAGGCCATATGACAAGAATATCTTCTGAACTAAACTGATTTTCTCAAAAATGTCTGAAATGAAGATGAAAAAATTTAAATGATAAAAATAACCTCATGGATGTGGCGACTATTCTCTAATATATGGCATTGATTTGGATAAAAAAATCACTAGAGTCCTCGTTCAGAATAATAACAATGTTCTTGTATATATAAATTCATTGTGGATATTACTTATATGAAATATATGTTAAATCAATATTCATAAATAAAGACCATGAAGAGGAACTTCATTTAGGGTAAATAGATGGGTTTATATAGTAATATTATGAAAATAAAATGTTCTTGAGTTAAAAAATGTATTGCATATACTAAAACAAGTAACACATACTTGTTAGTCATGACATAATAATATCCTAAATAAGAATAGATTGTAACGAATTGGATTCAATCACAACATATACATAATAATAGAAATTGGTCAGGGTATATTACTTTATTTCTATGTGTAAGATATAATATAAGGAGGGACGAATGTATACTAAAGGGTGATGTTTGGATATTTCATTAGATAAAAATTTTATATGCCATAAAATTGGAAACTAACATTATTCCTTGGATTATTGGTGGTTTAAGTGATGAATGGAAGATTAATTTATCAAAAAATTTATTCGAAAGAAGTTATAAATTTTTTTGACATGGAATATTAATAGATAATTTCATCTTCAACAAAAAACTATAATAAATTATTAATGGATGAGGATAGAAAATGGGTTCATGTGAAAAATCATAGGCATATCATTGGGAGATTGTTGTACATGATATCCACTCACCTAGATATTTTGATTTCTATATACCATTTTTCTATCATTCATCACTTCTCTCAAGATACCAATATGAATGTTTTAAAGAGAATACTTGGTTATATTAAAAAATTAGTGGATTATGGGGTGTTTTATTGTATATTTTTTAATAGAAGAAATTAGGTTATATTTTGAGTATATTGGGATTGATTGTTGGATATATAAAATCCATAATTATGACTTTAATTCAGTCAATATAGTTCTATTTTCTCTGGGATAAAAAATAAGCCATATTATGTCTCATTAATCATGAAATAGAATGAGAATGTAGTATTCACTCAAATTGATTCCCATTTAAAATGGATCTGAAAGTATCTTGGATAAATTGTCTTGGAAATTGATTTTATTATTATTATAAAGTGTGATAGCTCAAGTTCCATAGAACTTAACAAAATACAAATTCATCAACTGATGAATAATAACATCAATATAAAATATCATTTACTTAAAGTGTATGTTGGACAATGAATTATGAATACAGATTTTGTGTCCACTAACTATTGAATTTTAAATATAATTACCAACGAAATACCTATGATAGATTTTGAAAGGCATATATTTTATTTGGGTGTCCAAAACATTTCTCCCAAATATAATAGATGGACATAGGGCCCCCATTACTATATTGTAATTTCATTTCTAGAATATTAAGGATTCACTATTCTGTTTAATTTTTTATCTTCAAATTGTTTTTAGTGAACATTT
This sequence comes from Viscum album, assembly GCA_963277665.1. Taxonomy (NCBI): domain Eukaryota; kingdom Viridiplantae; phylum Streptophyta; class Magnoliopsida; order Santalales; family Viscaceae; genus Viscum; species Viscum album. The sequence continues at coordinate 297,167,431 of OY728141.1, read as the reverse complement.
ATACTAGTGTTCATTGGGTTCACATTAAAATGGGGAGAGGTGACAAATAATTCTTCCAATGGGGATTTCATATGTTAAAAAGGGGGGAAAGTAACATCAATGATTACTAGAAGGTGAATTGAAGAGATAGTTCTTGAAACTAATGGTTTCTTTTTTCTAATAGTCTTCTTGTTCAAATTTTATTTCATAGATGGTAGATTGATAAAGTGGGATTATAGTTTTTAATTACTAAAACATTATATCACAAAATTATTGAAGGAAGAAAAATTATATAAATTTATGTTACATATTGGATTTTTTTTAAATTTTTTATCTAAATTAGTAGAATAATAGTTTTTATGTGTTTTGAATTTGTCAAAAAACACTATAGGGGTATTATTAAAACAAATCTCCTAGGATTAATTTTTGAATTGTATTTTACCTAAATAAATTGGATTAAATATTTAATCTATCCTATATAGTTTGGTTTAATCCACTTATTTATGGATAGAAGTGGTATGAAATATATTTAGTTTCATTTAAAGGAATAAAAAAAAATATGGTTTATCATTAGGTTTTAGAAATTTTACTATGTCCCTAGTATATAACCATCATTTTTAGGGATTGTGTATGACAAATTTTCTGATACATTAGTATAAAATAGATCTTTCTTAATATCATTTTAGCCTCCATTTAAGAATAAATCAGTTGGGAGTAAGTATAATTACTAGATTGGAAATTATTATTTACACTATATGAACTTCAACCTTAGATTATGAGACTTTGATCCATTCCAACACAACCACAATCTTAGTCACTGTAAGCCTCATGGGCATAGATGTTACTAGTATAGAATATATATAAACCTGATACATAAATACATAATTTCTCTGTATGTTTCCCAGCATATGTTGTTGTTTAGATATAATTTATCATAAAATATGATTAAGTGGTTGGACAAAATTCAAGTAGAGAAAATAACCATTATTTACCGGATGAACTGGACATATTATTTATATTTTTTTAAAGGTGATTGATTAAAATTGTATAAAAATGTAAATTACCAAATTGAACTACATGTAATCTTAAAAATAGACCATGAAGGATGCATTAACATAATGATGAGTGTATTATTAATTACCATGTTTGTTATATATTAGTGTTTTTTATGTCATATATGATTCATTATAGAAGGATAACTTTTTATAATATGGAATATGGACTATTTAGATGTTTAATTAGTAATTAAAAATAGAAAAAAATATAGAGTATGGAATGTTATTTTTTTTGAATCAACAATGATTATTTTCAGTACATTAATATAAACAAGAAAATATGGGGTTTTGTGGAAATATATAATAAAATTTAGGATTGAGGGGGAAGTGGGTATTATAGATCTTCATCAATAGAAAGAGCAATATAGTTATTATATAATGAAAATTTTATAGAACATTCTATGTGATGAGGAATTTTTTCATGAGTTTTTTACTCACTAAAGTCAATTATTTTGTGCTAACATGATAAACCAAACCTAAATTTCATTATTATCTATAGTGTTTAATGATGAAATAGTTTACAAATTTAGTAGCTCATTACACTATTATGAATGGTAGTAAAATATCCATTTTATTTAGGGGGTTTAAGCCTAGATGTCTAGTGTAGTCACTCTTTTGTGTAACTGATAAAATTAGTGATTTTTAGGGTCTCTGGTGCACATGCATGATTCTATGAAGGTTACCATGATTATCAAATTTGGGTGAACCAGGAAAATTAAAAGATTATGTTATTTTTAATGCATTACTATTTTTAAAAATTGAGAGAGAATTTTCCATTTTTAATTCAAATCATGATCACTGACAAGGGAATTTTTCAATTGAAATACCCAGATTTTCCACCATCCTTATCATGTTCTTTGCCTTTTTGGGGGGCTAAAAATACCAAATATTTGATTTAAATGTTCTATAAAAATATAGTATTTCTAAGTCATTAGAATAATTGATATCTATTATATTTTTCAATAAAGATTTGAATTAAATAATTTCTACATCAATTATATATATATTAATGCAGATCTTGTGAATTGAAGCAAATGAAATATTTCCTCATCTAATTTCACTTATAAGATAAGATAGATTCATTCAATGAACAAGATTTAATTGGAATAAAATGACATGATTAATATTATATATATGGTTTATATTTCAACTATTTATATAAGATTTTTAAAAAGGATAAAATATTCATAAATTTTAATCGGTGATAAATTATCTAGGTGGATATTTATTAAAAAAACAAAGGAAAATGTTTCTTGCATCCTTTAGTGGAATATTTTGATAAATAATATTATTTAAAAAATAAAAAAATGTAATAACATAGTATAACATATAAGATATATAAAAAGTTATTATTTGTAAAGTATTCCTAATAAATGGATATAATTATTATTGTCTAACATAAATTAGAGATTTTTTTATCTAACGATATTTTTAATAGAATATAATATCCAAGAGACTATAGGGATTCTGCTTGAACATGAAAAAGTTCAATGATAACAAATTATATTTTTATATTGTTCTAAATTACATAGTATGGTTCCCTATATATCGTTATAAGATTTCTATATGAGTTGAAAAAAATTAAGATGTAAATTTACTTACTATGGAAATGTAAATATCATTCTTTCATAAAGGATTATACCTAATAAATTCATAATAAATTTCACTTTAACCTAATGAAATTTAGTATGATCTTCTCACTAATAATAATTATATTAATTAATATAAAAATTCATATAAATGATTCATTGAATAATATCCATGGGTGATTATGTTGAAAATATAGAAAGAGTCTAATGTATACAATAAAAATAAATAATGAAATATTTTACGGTGTACATTGAAGTAGTTTTAATATTATTATGTATTTAATAGTTTATAATATAATTCCTTAGTGTTAATATTATTCATAATTTATATATCTATAAATGCTACTCAATAATATGTTTTGTGTGATGATTATACCTAATTGGTCACATATAGATATGGTTTAAATTCCATATAGATATAATGAGTTAAAAAAACTCCAAAAGTGTAGAAAAAATGGATGATGTTGAATTATATCACATATTATTTTCTATATTGGATCTCATATAGGGTTTGTAATGTATTCTTAAATTTTTTATATGTATATAAAATATACCATATAAAATTACATCCTTATTTTATCATTATTTCATATTGTATTAATACATTAAAATATTGGTGTTAATATTTTTTATTTTAATTATAATTCTCATTGAATATTACGATTTTATGTAATCCCAAATTGATGAACATTGTATAGTATTAATGGTTGTGAATAATTTTTTTATTATATTGAGCATAATTATTTTATGCAATATAGAATATTTTCATTAGGCCCACGAAGTGTTATTGTGAAATAGTTAAATGAGTCAGTATACCACATGGAGTGTAATTCATAAAATATTTCATATATTAAGTGTTAATTGATCATATTGGAGTCCTCAATAATTGATGATGATGATATATCTATAATAATAACTTTCATACAATGATACCTTTCATATTAAATAAATTACATTATATAAAATTTGGGGGTGGTTGGGTATGTTTCCCATCATGTTATCGATTAGAGCTCAACTAATATTGGATTTTTATCCAATAATAAGAAATCTATGAAATTTTAGATTTTGATGAAATTATGTTTTCACAGCTATATAGTACATATGACGGGACTATCTATTTAGATAGAGACATGTGATGTGATCATATGTTCAGACAAAGGCATGTGATGTATTCTTCAACTAGGTCAATCTATTCATAGATAATGATTATATGTGAGTTATATATATGTGATTTATATATTCTATTTTTCTAGTAAAACAATTCCTTATAATATGGGAATTTATAAAAATGAAATAAAAAATGAGATATAGATGGTGGATATAAGTATAGTGAAACATATGTTTATTGGAGAACACATTGTTTCTCGTTACAGCTTGTTTAGTATTTAATCATTACTAGAGGTCACTATTATTAGAAATTTATCAATCAACTAACTGAAATATTTTTTCAATGTAATAATTTATTTTAGGGCCACACATTATGGTTGACAAAATAAGGATTGAGTTTGACCTAGATAGCTGCTCCAAAATTGGTTTATTACTATCCAAAAGTTGTTTAGGGTGTTTTTTCACAAGTTACTTCTTATTACGTGGTACAATGTTTAATTTGACGATGTATTTATTAACATTTTGTGGATGGTATACTAAAGTATTTTTTTTATTGTTGGTGAGAATATATAATATGAAGTAGCATAATGTCTTTTAGGATTTTATTGACGGTGAAATATTGAAAAGAATATTCCAAATCTCTCTTACATATATAAATTATTTAATTAAGTGTATAATATATATCATCATTTATGGTATAAACTTACATAACTCATAAATTTAACTCATTTTTTATGCGATACATAAGCATAATCATTCAACATGATTAGATGGAATGGTATTTCATTGTTTGAGAAATTGTAACACTGTCATCACTAACCCCCAGAAGTCATAGCAAATGCTAATGATGTATACTATTTAGAAATTTAAAATTTAATTCCACTTCCAACAATTGAAATAATATATGTCTATAAATGTCATAAGGAATTTAATTCATGTGATTTCATCATTTGACATTATTTAATATTGCATTTCATTTAATTTTATGTTGTGATTAATTTGGAAAGGGATTTGTTAATGGTAAATGATTTAAACATTAATAGTTAACATATAGTTCAATATTAGGTGGATTATATCATTTATGGTTTTTTTACACGAGATATAACATGGTAGAGGTTCACTCAAACATGATATGCATGAGTTTTTTTTATGTTTAATTTACTCATGTATTATATCTCGTGAGTAAATGCGACATCCCAAAAAGAATCCATCTGAAATTATAAAACCCACTACCATGTACTGGTATTGGTTTTTCATATCTTTAAAATATTCTTCTATGTATACCCATTTCATAAATATTCTACTCATTATTCATCTAAACACTATGTTATTCTAGTATACATTGGAGCAAACAAGATCAACTTCATATGATGGATGATTCAGAGGAAACTGATGGTTAACTCCATAGATGGGATGTCCATTAGAAACCAATTTGTGATCATCATTGATCACATACAAAGATGTTCAATATAATTTTATAGCTCGATGATGAAAAGAAAAATATGTTATAGCATTAAACTTTGGTATTTTCATATAATCCATAATTCAATTCCTAGATATTTGGTGATGAGATTTTGATTTCATATAAATATATTAATAATTTTTATTAGACACATAAGAATAAAAACACAACTCCCAAATGGAAAAAATAAAAATACAATAACTATCCTAGGTATAATTTTCACCATCAGTTATAGAAATATTCATTAACATGATATCGAATAAAATATTACATTTCGTGTTTGACATCAAAACTACACATTTATGATATAAAAATACTAGATATGTAAATTTATACTGATCAAGAGGGGACACTGCTATAATCTTCAAAATACCCTTAGATCACACCTAAATGTGTGTGTGGATAAAATTACCTAATATAGTTTTGCAATTTTCACACCTAGGTCACCAACATATAAAGAAAATATCAAAATAAATCATAAAACTGTATAAATTAATGAATTTCCAATGTTTAATGCCTATTATTTTATTCGTAAAATAGTTGAAGGACCTTTATCATGGTTACTAAGAGTTTTCTTGATGGAATGAATATATGGTGACCCTTGCACACAATTGTCACCTATTGATCCTTAACATCCCAAATTAGTACTTATTTTTACCTTATTAAATCTTGGGAAGCATAAATACCTCAATTCCTCCACTGGATTGAAGAACAGTTTTCACTACACCTTGAAAACAACATTATCCAGTCATTATGCCCTGAGCATGTTCATCATGTTAAAAACGGATTGTTGATAATAATTTTGAAAAAATATTTACAAATTCCCAATACTCATTCATGAGTGACACTCAATTTGTGGTTGGTAACACTACAGTTAGGTTTAAGAGATCCCCTAACACTAATAACACAGTAATGTAGTCTTCCAATTCTCAGAATAAAAATTAACATTCACCTAAAATTATTAGCCATCAATATTCTATTGATAATCACAACAATTGTATTTATAGCAACCTAATGAACCTCTCTTATATCAATCATATGAACACGACTAACTAAATGGTATATCTTTGGTTGGGTTCCTCTATATAATAAGAAAATTATTATTGACATTTTAAAAAAAATATCACTAAATATTTTTACCTATTATTCAATAAAATATGTCATTCCATCATAAAATCATCAAACACTAGCAGTATCATCATTAAACAACATATTAGAATGTAATATTAAGATGGAAAAAAAAATCATAGTCCATCATGGGCGTGCTTCCTTGAACCAAATGCGTAAAATATCAATCTATTTAATCTCTAATAATTACATGGATGAAATTATTTATTAAAATATCTTCAAAATTAATACCAATATAGCTACATGTGATATTTTATCTAGAATATTACATCCCACCAGAATATAATAGTCTGAAATTCACATATACATCTCCTTTGACCAACGACCCTTGTCGGGTATAATGATTTTCAACGATAGTCTTCATGGAGTTAACCTAGAAATTTATAGCATTGGGTTCATACTATCCTGGAAATACAATATGTTATTAATAATAAAAGCATATAGTTAAATATATATGGTCTTATCACCTATCAGAGCCCCAAATCCCACAAATTGAATAAAATCATCTAGACTCTAGCATTATTGGTGATTAAGAGGATGGAAAAGATGTACTATTGGTTCTATCCCAGTTAGTAGTGGAGAATTATCATCTCCATAATCCTACTTATTAATGGTAGATTTTCATACCGTAAATGAACTAAAATTACAATTTTAGATCATACAATCATATATATAGAAGTTCCTCATATATAATATTTTATATGATGTACTATGCAGAGTGATTTTTTTTGTTATACACACCTTGAACCCATTTGGTCTCATATAATCTCACAAACTCTCCATCTAACTAACTATCCACTTCTAGGGTTATAATTAGATAAAAATATGATTAATATTATCAATTACTTAAAAACATAAATTATAATTATTAGTTCATTATAATTTCAAAGTTATGTTTTATATTAGAAAAAAAATTATTCATCAATGAATCCTTATCAAAAAAATCCCAATTTCATAAACAATGTTCTCAATCACAATCAAGTACAAAAATATCATGTAAACCCTTTAAGTAAAATTTGATGATTGAAATCATTTCTTCTAAACACCTCAAACTAATGAAAACCATAAATTAGTAAATCACGCATCATATTATTGGATGACAAGAAATTATAAAATCAAAAACCAAAAACAAAAATCATATCTTTGGTATCATTGAATTTCCCAATATGTTTGTTTGCTAAACATAGGAAAAATTTATATCACATATTCTATTGAAAAAATATCTGCAATCTACCATATAAAAATATACATATAAAATAAAAATGGTTTTGATATCACTTTTAGCACCACCAACCCATTTAACCTACACCATTACCAAACCTGGTGCAACATACCTCTAGAGTGACTCCCCGTATCCTAGATTCAATTGACTAATGGTGATGATCTATGAATATCATTGTAATAAAATACCATCTATTTTAATAATAGTAATAAATCAAAGAAGAAATAACATAGAAACATTCAAAAAAATGTGTAATAAAAGAAAAAATAACAAGTATGTCTAAATGGTAAGAAAACAACATACCATGTGTTATAAAAAATGACCAACTATAATGTTATATATTGTTATAAAAATATTAATTTCACATAGAGGATGACCATGTATAGGGTATTTAAAATAATTATAATAAATGAGGTTATATCAAACATGTGTCCTGAGCCTCTACTCTGTCCAATCTGTTAACTCCATTGAGTCTCTAATAACACGTCAATATAGTATAGGTCCCTTTCATCTACATGTATCATCATCCATTATGTCTTCTTGAGTATCATGGAACATGAGTGGTGTGTGAGTAATACTTAGTAATCCATCACTAATGATGTACCTAAATAATGTCAAAAAATTCATGTTCATGTATAATACAATATATAAAAGATTAAATAATTTTAAATTGTAGTTGTAATGAATATATCATAATATTAGTTACTACAACACCACTGGGGAGTGAAAATAAATTCTTTAGATAGTGTCGAGGTGCCTCTAAAAATATCATAAGACAAGTTATAGATAAACACATTCAATTTCATAATAAATGGGATGAAAATATCATCATAGTGTAACACACACTAAGGTGGAAATACGAACTGATAAATATGTTATAATAGTGGGAATAACATCAAAATGAAATACATATTTAGAGGGAATTATTTTCCAAGATAACACATAAATGTAGGTATCAACCCATGACCACATTATCAAAAACAGTCCCTGAATACATGGCCGTCAAAAATTATAACATGGAAAATTATTACTAACCCCAATCTACATTTTAATAAAAAGAGAAATCAAATATCGTACTGTAATTTCATCCCCTTGGGATAATCAAATAGTGGGATGTATTTACAACTTTCGTAGTTAATATAAAATATGGAGGAACATCCCACACCTATAATTATCAATTCCTAGAGATAATTTCATCACATCAACTAGTTTTTATTAAATCCCATAATAACACGCATGGAATAACATTCATGATACCACCATAGAATGGGCTTCACGTCCCCCATCATGAAAAATATAACACCGATGTGTCTCTAATTCAATTTATATCTAGTAATAATAAAAAGTATATATATATAAACTATATAATGTGATAATATTTTAAATTTGTTAATAAACATGATTTAAATAGTTTACATTGTAGTTTCTGTATCTTCCAACCCACTAATGTTCTAATATTAATTGATTATCTCATGCCCAACGTATAAGAACAAACCAACAAACAAAATTACCTACAATGACTAAAATATGATAGAGGGGGAGGAATAGTAACCCATTACATTGCTCTACCAATAAAACTCTTATATGGTAACCTCATTGATTCCCAATTGTTATGCTTCAAGATAATGAATCACACTTTAGAACGTCTTATATAACCATGGAGAGTAAGGGAACCTGTATAAGGTATTTTAAATCACACCGTAAATGATGTAGGCCCCAATGGGTCATTAATTTTCTTTTAATACACATTATAATTACCCTATAATCATCAATTGTTAACAAATCATGGAGTATTTGATCAAAGGATCTGTTGATGCCTAGACATCTTTACCGAAATTATACAGGTAAAGGGAAATTTGTTAAATTTTTGATTTATAATAATAATATATGATAAATGATTACACAAATAACATGTCACATAGATCATGAAAAAACCATCAATAATGGTTGGATACCACCTATAGAAAGCAAGAAGGTTCCCACTCGTCAAATTTTACTACATTATTAGTAAAGAATATTAATAGTCATCAAATGTTAAGAAATTCCTAATATCTACAAATATCCAATGAAACACACTAAACTAGTAGGGAAAATATAACATATACCATTGATTAATGATAATATTAATAATGGTAACCCTAGTTTGCAATCTATAATGGAATATGATAACAAATTAAGAATATCCATCACTAAGAAGAGAAAAATGAGATGGTTATTGAATGGATAATTGAGCTGATGAAAGTAAGAAATTATATAAAATCCCACGTATAATATTTTAAATAAATAGTTATTTAATTTATTTTAAAATTTTAAAAACTCTATATCTACGCACTTTGTACTCACCATCATAATACTATATACCCAACGACCATTGACTACCAACTCTAGGGTCATTTGGATCCATGTACCCCTCAAAAAAACCACACCCTTGCTAGAGGGTTTCACCATATACCCCTGCACAATGAGTGGGTAGCCAACATTTCAGTGCATAGTGGGTTTTATCACCCAGATAAATTTCATGACACCCTATCCATTCAATTAATACAAAATGGAAATCACCCACTATCACCTCAAAAATCCATAATTCATTGAATTACATTACATTGTGAATTTTTTTATGAAATTTAATAACATAAAATTATGTGGGATTTTAATATTTTTTTCGCAAATCAATGCATCTAAATAAGTTCAATTAGATAAATTCATCCTATTAAAACATAAGTTTCAGAAAATAATATATGTTTTATATGATTGTGATAAAATATAATGTCACTATATATGAGTAGAGAAGAGTTCCATGAGATGTGTATTAGTCATTCAATTTTTTGAAGGATACATTATAGTCTTTTAAACGACCATTAGAATTGTATCCTATGTTTTAATGGAATGTTTTTACTAAATATAGTTATTCAATTACTTTTTATGATTAATATTAATATTGAGATATTGTAAATATGAAATCCCCAAAGGCACATATAAATAAAATGACCTCCAATATATGATTTTAAAAATCTATTCAACATACCAAAGTTGATTGGAAAGATATATTTTATGGTTGTTCGTAAGATATTTTATGTTGGTGGTGAAAGATCCCCTAGTAAGGCTATATGGGGTGTTCATGTTCTCTTTTGGATTAGTAAAGTGAATAGATGAGGGGATACCATGTTTAATAATATAGGAATGATTAATTTCATATATATTGGTGTAATTTAAAATCAATATGGTTTTTGACCATTTCTGAATGCAAATAATAGTGAAACTTTTGTACAAAATGTTTGTATCACAATTACACATCCAATAACATTATGTTATGGTTTTTTAGAGCTATGTTTGAAGAGGATTTGTTTTTAAAAATATTAGTAAGAGCTACGGATGAATGGACAAAATATTCCAGAACTATATATGGCTAAGATCACTACACCGTAGTCAAATCCCCAACATACTATGGTGTGTCAAATTTTATAATTTCCAAAAACAATATTCCATATATTTTTTAAATGAAATAAAGGAAGAAAATGGAACAAATTAGAATGACTACCTAATTGATTTTTCACAATATTTAATATATATGACACATAGAGGAATATTATGTTATCTATGACTCATAGCACAGTTTGAACATTGATGGTGTTATAGAGGTATGATACATATATATAAATGAGTCATCACTAATGTTATGAAAAGGGAATTCAATACCTATTATACTAATGTGATGATATAATCACTGTGGGATCATTGATGGATAGTTAAACCCAATCATGTTATTCATGAAATGGATAAAATTTATAAAGAAAGAGGAAGTATCAAACATATTGAATTTTTTTCTGAATATAATTCTATTATATTTGTTTCTAACACTCTTATTGTTTTTAATACCATATTTGCACCCCATTGTTCACATTATTCATCATTGATTAAAACATGTTAATGTTTATAGTGGGATGATAACCATTAAACAACAATTATGTAACCACTTGATTATAATATTTTTATAAACATTTATTCCTCATGTTGTGTTATTTACATAATTATTTATCATATCAATTTTTAAAAACTCAATAATTTTATTAATAATAACATAATACTTTTACTAAATGAATAGATTGGTAATGTACATTTTAATATAAATTTTTTTCAGATTATATATTATCCACTGGTTCACCCTAATTTTTACTATGGGAAATCTAAACTCTAATGCCAGAAGGGTGATTAAGAGACTCCATGGATTTAAATATCAAATCGTCTAATCAAACACTCATAATTATTTTACTATTCTATAACAACAAGATAAAAAACAACACTTGTTATTCCCCTAAACAAATTACCTCATCACATATCACTTATCCAATATTATAGTCACATAACATGTCTCCTATATTAGTTTAACCATAAATTTTTAACACTACATCATTATTAAATTATTTTTACCAAACATAAATCAAATTCCATTTTATATCTTTCCTCAAATGAAAGATCAAACTAAAATAAAACCATAAAATGTTTAAAAAATTAAAAAATAGTTATTAAATTATAAATATTGTGTAGGAAAAACAAATTTATGAAATATTTATATAAATTAAATATAAAATATTTTTAATATGAAGGAAAATGTATTGATATTTTTAAAATATTTAAATATTTATTTTATACATAGAGATGAATTTTTTAAAATATTGCCTTTTATATGATATAAATATATTTTTTAAATAAACTTTATTTATTATAATAAAAATTATTTTATATTAATAACTTTTTTTCAAAAAATAATCAGTAAAGAATAAAAAATATGAATGATTTCTAATACACTAAAAAACTATTTTCTTGTAAATATACCTTTTAATTATATTGCATAGTTTTATTTATAATTTTAATTCCTAAAACATAGAGTTTGAATTTTAAAAAATTATTTTTTTCAACTCATATTTGTTTTAGTGTCTTGTTATGAATTTTTCAATTTCTATAAAATGAATATTTTTTATGCGAATAGTGAAAAATATCAATTTTTAAAATAATAATGTTTTCATGAAATTAGTAATATATAAGTATGAATTTCAAATTAAAAAAATTGTAATACAAAATACATATTTTATAAGTACATTTATATATTTAAACTTATTGTTTTTAATTTACAAACCCCTATTTTATATTTTATAACATAATAACTATTTTCCCAAAATTTCTTTCAATAATATATAATTTTTTATTTTAAAAATAATTTTTATCTCTTCTAAAAATTGAAACCAACAAAAATGATATAAAATTTAAAATTATTGGGTCCATATTATAAAAAAATGGCCAAATTTTTAAAAAATGGTCAAATTACCAAAGCTAAAACTAAAAACCATTATAAAAGATGAAATTCTGAAAGTAATAATTCAAGTGGTAATGGGATTGAAATGTAACAGAAAAACTTATTGGATTGAGTGGATATGTTTTTGAAGAATCTATATTTCATCCCCACTAAATTATTTTTCGATTTTCGAGAAACTTGAAATATTTAACATGTGACCCCATTATATTTAGTTGAATGTTTTACATGAAATATTATTCTCACCACTTATAAAAGGGAACTATCATCACCCATTTGAGTAACTGCCATAAATGCGGTTCCCTCCTAAAAATATTCCCATTTTATATCCCATATAAAAATAATTCACTATCATGAGCTTCTAGTGGTAATATATTATCACATTAAATCCATTCAAAAGGGATCATACAAGTAAATCTCAATGTTCTCAATGTGACTTATCATTTCTACATAACAAATTTCAGATCTATTAATATCATACTATTATAATTTTAAAATTCCTCTATAATGATATAATAATTGGACATATAATCAATTTCAGTTTATATTATAATAGTAATAATTCATTAATTATATTTTCCAAAAAGAATTGTGAAACATTCATTCTTGAGTTGTGAGGGCTACCTCCTGAAGAATAAAACATGTTTTATTTAAATTAATCACCATAAAAGTATGGTATATGATTATAAATTTATATATAAATATTAAATTTTTACCATTTTTACACATCTCAAAAAATGTACCATATTACTCATTTCTACATTTCTTTGGAAAACGAAATTGTCAACCATGACTACATTTGGACAACCACTTAAATAGAATGAATTCTTACTATTTTATTTTTGTTTTTTCCTTAAATGGATGGTAATTAGGAGGGGATTTATGGATAAATATTAATTTTATAGTGTAAATATGTTTTCTAGTATCAAATGTTGGAGAACCTATTAACGATATGATCAAAAAATCCATTATACCTATTTAACTTGATTAACTTGAGTGAATGAGGAGGATAACAACGTATTTGTTCTATGTTTTAAGTATTTCAACAATTTATATTAATGAAAATTCATTACAATAATTATATATCACACTAATACACAATAAATAATGGCAATAGTATTATATTACAATCATATTAACACAAAATGAGCTCATAATTCTCCATTAATCTAGGTGATATAGTATTTTTGTTTTATTAGCTAAATATTTGAACATTACAAAGAATTAATAAAATTTATGATGGTGATAAATTATTTATAAGTATAATATGATATAAAATTGGGAATAATTTTTTTAGGGTAAGGGTATATCAAAATTTAACACATTGATTAATAAATCTTCTTTTGTTCATTAAGAATGATTGAAATATGATAATATATGATTTCATCATAATGGTTTGTAACCAAAACTACCATGAAATGTTATTATACACTATATATTTATAATAGAACATATATTATATTTTAATTATTAAATGTTTTAATATAATGAATTCAAAAATTATTATTATTAAATGATTTCAATGTGGTAAATTTTACATTCACCCAGTATTGAAAATAGGTAAAAATATTACAAATTTTCATATTCATAGATTCACAATAAATGATTATTAGAAATGGTTATAGATATGAATAATATTTTTTTATAGGTATTTAAGGCAACTATTTTAATTGTCATTGATTTTTGGTCAATGTGCACAAATAACCAAGACCATGGTAAGAATTATGTCTCAAATTCCCCTCCTTAAGACATGTTTTGTATTTTTCACTTAATTTAATTGAATTAGTTTATATAAAACCTAGTTTATATATAATATAAGGAAAAATATTAGAGTAATTTAATTTTCAGTCATACTATTTCCTTTTATTTAATGTTGTTTTGATTAAAATTTTACTCATCCTCCAAGACTTCTGTATCCCAAACATTAATTTCATAATACTTGTTTATATTAGTCATACTTTTTTCCACTAAATGGTTTTTTCACATAAAGAATACATTAATAATTTTTAAAAAATATTTATTATTCAACATAAAAAATAATCCAAATTGCATCATTTTAATCAAATGGATATTAGTTAATTTTTACCCTAGTTGAAAGGATTCTAGTAACCTCATTTTCAATAATTATGATATGAAATTCCTATTGTACTGAAATATTTGGTATATTATATTAATTTCTTATATTAATTTTATTGTAATTGATTTTTAAAAATTTAAAAATTTGAAATATTTTATTTTTCATCGTTTATGTTACTAATAGATAAAAGTGATAGCTATAGTCCCCTTTTCATGAGTTAAATTGTTTCTTCATGATATTTATATTAATATTCTTTGGCTCTCCCACATTAATATTTTATTCTATGTATATATTTTTTACCATAATGTGAAAATATTTTAATATATATATAAATTTTTTGTTACTTTTTTATAATGTTAGTCATGAAAATATATGGTATGAAAATAAAAAAATTTAATTTCACATTTATATGTATTTCATTCTTATACTAATTTATCCATGATTAAAAGTATAACTTTTCAATCCCATGTTATTGGATATTATTTCTAATAACTATTTGGGTGAAAATATTTTTCAATTCTCCATTAGAGAAAACGTATTTTTGAAGTGACCTATAATGTCGTATTTTACGTCAATATTAAATATGTTTTCTAAAAGAACAATTCCATTTTCAATATTATTTTACCATTACAATTTTTCAAAATGATTTCAATTAATGGTGATTATGATTCACAATGAATACTCTAATATAGTTTCATCTTTCCCTGAAATTTAACTCACAAAAAGAAAAAATACAATTCTTGATCTTTTCATGGTGGTATCATTCGTAAAAAAAATTCATGGATTTTTTTCATCTAAGTGAACATCATTTTATATTTATTTTCATTAAACATGGAATATATTCTTTTGAATCAATAACCCTTATTTTTTTGTGGATTAAAAATATTTTATTTCATTATTTATATAGTTGTTGAGCCATGCTCTCTAAGGTTCAAACATTAAACTTTTTACTATTTAAATATGGATGACTCTGAACGAGAAATACTTTTATTCAACTTACATGGGAAAATGTGGTAGTGTTAAATATATTATTATTTCAATATGTTATTTTTTTTGTTAATTTTAATATATATTGTTGTATACTCACCTTATTACTATATGTTGTTTGTGATTATGATATTCATTTTTTTAACAAGAAGAAAAGTGTTAACATTAATTATTATTATTGAAAAATAATAATGTTTGATTGATTATTGATATTATTTAATCTTCTTTACATAGAAATATATTATTTTTTTCAAAAATATGTTCCCTATGGAATGGTATGAAATGTATTTTTGAATCTTATGGACAATATATTTAACATAATCTACTAGTGGGTGGGGACCTGAATTATATATCTGATCAATGCAACGACAAGTCTCATGGGATAAAAAAATTGGTTTTATATACCTTTCCCAATATTAGTATAGTGACTTTGAACATGAATATAACAACATGTTTATATTTTCTTAAAATATGTATTCCATCTACATGAGATCATTTTTTTAATATACATGTTTTTTTCATTTTCATGGATATTAAATGATATCTATTTCAATTTATTAAGAAATTATTCACATTATTTAATTGTTCCATATTATTTTTTTAACACCCCAAGATTTCATAGTGTCTTATTTCTTCAAAATAATTCAATAACATGCAATACACGCATCACCGGGTTCAAGTGCACCAAAACATACCCAAAAAGCTGTTCAAAAGTAGTTGTGAATATTATTCACTAAATTTTGATCTTTGTATAATCCTTGTAATTTTACAATCCATATTATGAGAACAAATTCATTTTCAGTATTGCACTCTTACCAACTTTTAATAGTGAACCATTTTTAAATCCAATATTTTAAACTTTTATATATTCAATTTGACTATATAAATTTACTTTTTAGAATGAGGACATCAAAAATTTACAATGAAACACCCCAAGCTTCCACAGTACGCTTCTCTTTGAATAAAACAGTAGCGTGTATTATACGCAAATTCGAGTTCTAACACACAGCATAACCAAATCAAACCAGCGGTTATGAATAGTAATACCTAGTTTTTGAAATTTTATAAATTTTATCTCACAAAATGGACTTCATCTTTGGATTTGGAATATCGAATTTATCATAGGGTGAAATTTTGGAACTTTTCAGATAACATTTTTATTTTGATGAATAATTAAAATTACTAAATTTTAATTAAAAACATCTTTTTTAATCGAAATAATTTATATTGATAAATTATGAATTTTAGTGGTTTTAAAGTATATTTATAATATATTATTACCATTAAATACAATGTTGGTCATTGTACATAATTTTACAATTAAACCGGACATAAACTAGTGTCAATCTTTTGATAGTTCTTATCTTTTAAAAACTCGCTTTTTTCTTTTAACAATAGAAATTAATTTTAAATTAATTTCTGCCACTTATGTGTTTTGAATTTGGAAAAATGGATTCCATATTTGGAATCAGGATTTTCAAATTGTGTAAATAGGTAACTTTTATTTTTAGACATTTTGAATAATTACTTCGGTAAATATTTTATTTACCAGGGTTAAAGGGTAAATCCGGTAAATAAGGGTTAAAAACTAATTTTATAATAATAACAAATTACCCTAAAGCGTATCCTAACCTTATTTTTTGATACATTTCCGACCATGGGAATCATTGGGTGGATTTTTGGACCTCATGCAGCCACTTGTAAGTGATAATGACACATTATATTAATTAAGATAAAATAAATACAAAAATGACAAAAGCATATATCTTTTAGAAAAACATTTTTTACATAGGGTTATATATGCTGGATTTTTTATTATAAATATTCATTATAAAGATAAAAATATTTCCTACAAAATTATATTTTATATATAATTTTTAGGCAATATATAATTTAATTTATTTATAACACAATGATGATGAAGTAATTACCATAATAGTGAAAAATTAAATTAATTAATATTATAATTATCCAAATATATAAAATGTGAGACTTTTTATGAATAACACTAATTTTATAGGTTAATATGACATGTTATGATTGACTTAATTAATTTTTTTCGAAGTAATAATTCTGTTATGATTTTCATAAAAATCAATTATTGATTAGTTTCAAAATAGACATAAAAGAGTTTTTAAAAAAAATATTATATTATTAATTGATATTCAATTCCTAGAAATATAAGGTTCGGCCAAGAGACTTATACCATGATCGGTGTATCATTAATGGACCACTTGGGGGTCTATTGGATGTATATAGTACGTTTATTAACCATATAATATAAAAATACAAAGAGACATTATAAAAGTGAAACTAATTAACTAAGAGTTAATACTTAAAGATAAGGTTAATATAATGACCCGAACCTGTCTAAATTCTATTGGATGAGTGGATTTCGACCCATCCCAACATTATCCTTTAAATAACTCCAATATATCCTATGTACTGTGATGTTATTATAAATATGGTACAACCATATTCAGAATTCTATCCATATTTTGAATGACATGTCACCATATGTGCGTACGTACATCTTACCGTCTCCACGATGTGGTGTAATTGTTATTCAGTACATTATTATTTGGATGTGTATAATAATGATGCGTATTTGATATAAATAATAAATATAACATTATATTTATTCTGTATATATTATATACCATCCAATTATATATTCTTTTAATATCAAAAAATGATATTTTCGCTCGTGTTTACGTACGGATTACCATCTCCACGATGCGATGAGATTCATTTCAAAGTTCACCATTAATCGACGATTATAAAAATATATATTACTAATAAGTATGTAATATATGACATAATAATTCTACTAGATATATATATATATATAAGGATTTATGTGTTACATATATGTTATTTAGTTACTTTCGTTCAATACTATATGAAAACGGAAACAACATTTATGCGTACGTACGGACTACCGTCTCTATAAACGGTGTTTTCTATTTCATATATCTGTCGATTATACATATTTATATTATAAATATATATGATATATTTATCATGTTTTATATTTTGGATGTATTTAAATCATGATCTAAGTGATACAACCAAGAGTAACAAGTTAAAACACGTACGATAAAGAAAGCGATTATTACCCGAAATTTTAATTTAACATAGGAATTATTATTAAATGGGTAATATAAAGTCATAAATGAATCATTTATGATATCATAAATATAAATATGGTTATGGAATAATTTAATAACATACTACGATCTTCATACAGGAGGTTAAACATACCCTCGACTAAAGGAATGTGCAAGGTAAGGGGTTTTAATCTCACCCCTTATTCACGTGAGATTCATGCCATATTACCACTATTACCTTTTGTGTGGTGTATGTAATGCCCAAAATTGTATTATTTGTGCAATAAACTTTAAATTATGTGTATTTCCATATTCATTGTATGATACCTCTTTCATGGGTTGTATGTTTTGTAAGATACCAAATTGGTAAGGGTTAATTCCTCAATCTCATTATTATCAGAGATTGTTTAGGTGTAAGTATTTACTGGGAAATTTTTATCATCCATGTCAATTTTTCATAAAAATGATTTCAAAATGAATATTTTAAGGATTTTGAAAGATACCCTTTATCAACAGTATAATTTCAAATGTATTAAAGATTTATCTTTCTAATTTTTTTTAATTAATGTCCATGTTTTCAAAATGATTTGAAGGATTTATTTATATAGACATGAATGTTTTGAGATGATAATTCTTTTCAAATGTATCAAAGTGGTATGGGGAACCTTGATTCAAAAATATCTTTTAAATTACTTCCTTTAAAAATTTGTCACTTTTAAATGATTTTACAAAAAGGATATTTCTCTCAAAAAGTTTTACTCATCATTTTCATCTATGTCAACATCCTTTGATGGGTTTTAAGCTTATTTGAAGTTGATTTATTATACAAGACTTCCATTTAAGGTTTTGTGATATGTTTCAATGTGGACGTGTTATTTTTATACCATTCATGGTTTATGGAGAAAGTATTGACATTTTGTATGCAAGTTTTAATACGAATGTTTATGTTATGTTTAAACCTATTCAGATGAGGAATGAATTGGACTTAATAAGTGACAGGTGGAGCCCGCTATAGCTCCTCGATGCATTGGTAGGTCTAATGAGACAAACTAGTGTCTTGCCACGAGGCCTTGAAAAAATATTATTTGTAGTCTTGGCACGAGGCCTTGGCTACGTGGTTATGATAGTCTGGAATTATGCATTCCATCATTATAAAAGTGGTTAGTGATATTGCATTTGATTATTCGATTAGTAGAATATCCATGAGGATATGTAAATGGAATTATTTCATTTTATTACTGCCAGATTATGCTGATGTTCATGTTTAAAAGGCTTTTATTTTAGTTTTATACATTGCTTTGAATTTTTTTTGTTTATTTATGAGTGTTTCCACTGTATTTCTTACCCTTACTGAGCATTTGAGCTCACCCCTTTCTATGTTTTATTTTTCCCAGGATTCCAAGAAGTGTATTGTGATTGATATGCAGGGTTAATCCAAGGGAATAATGAAATTCATAAAGATTATTTATGTTGTTTTGTACGTCTTAAAGTGCAAATGTAACATTCATGTATGTAATCTATTTACCCAAGACTGCTAAACTAGTCGGTCTTTCGGGAATTGATTCCTTGTAATCATTCCAATATATTAAAATAATGCACTGACTCTGGGTTACTGGGGTCCGGGAATTACAGTTGGTATCAGAGGAATTTTAGCAATAACCATGGAAACTAGATTTAGATAAACATTGATTAGAGCACATATCCCTAAGATAGAAATTGAGGATTAGTATAGAAAAACTTCCTAGAATTTTGGTATTGTAGAAATTTTGTGAGTTTTTCGAGAAATACATCCCTGTCTGGATACGAGTAGGTAGAGGCAGCTTTGGCATAGATATACATAGGGGTAAAACCTGAAAACACCGCTTTGATCTAGACTCGAATGGGAACTGGTGCATGACAACGGGCCTTGCTGCACTCTTGGTTACGACACTCCCGTGGGATATGCATAAGATAATTCTCATTTTCTTTACAGACCATTATGAAGGGTTTATGAGTATATTCTTTCTCAAAGAAGAAATTTTTATGATTATGGATAATATCCATAAATTTTTCAATTTGCGTTAGGTATTTTACATGTTTGGAATTATTCATTGCAATTCATAAACTGGCCTAGTTTATACTATTGTATAGAAATGACGCCCAGTAGAAAGAATGTGAACTCCAGTAATAAGTATGATCCAAATAATAATAAGGATCATATATTTCATGGCATTAAGACATCATTTAGAAGGTAAATAGTCTCCCACATATTATCATCATATAAAGAAATAGTATCATGTGTTGATAAGATAAGTAAAGAGTTCTCTGAGTCCTATGGATTTGAAGGGAAGAAAGAGACGAAAATGATGGAAGAGATAATGATGGATAAAGGGAAGAGGGAAAAGAATAATTTTCCCATATCTGATAACTGTGGGAAGAAACACCCTTGAACTTTCCTGAAGGGAAAAGTAGTTTGTTATAAGTGTGGAGAAAAAGGACACCAAGTACGTGACTGCAAGGGTAAGAAAATGGTTTCAAATGTACAATGCTTCATTTTCATGGAGTTTGGACACTACGCGAACCTATGTCCCAATCATCATACTATGACGCGAATTATTCTATTGGATAATAATCATGTTATGATACTACCACAAATGAAGAGGAATGATTATAGTTCTTGTGTTGATTATGTCATTTGAGTGTTGTATCAACAATGTACTTGTTATAATAATTATGGAGTATAAAAGGATTGTACTGCATTACTATTTCATTAAGGACTTGAGATTGTGTGGAATAAAGAAAAGTGACTCAATAACAGGTTAAATTTTTGGAAAATATATGGGTGAGAGAATGATAAACCATAATATGGTTTTGATTCTGAGGTAGTGGTTTTAGAATAATACATGATTGATTTCGATAAATTATATTGGATATTCTTCACTACCTTGAAACAGATTAATGATTTGTATATTCCATCATTTTTGGGGTTTACAACATTTTTTGATTGAAGGAGTATATCCATTATTCTTTATGGAATAAGGGATCGTGAATGTAATAAATAAGGGTTTATGGTAATTCAGGATGTTGTAGTGTTTTAAAATAATACATGATGAAGGTGTTCACATTTTATAATGTGGAAAAAAGGATCTTCATTGTGTTTACCTTTCTTAAAAATTTTGGACTGAAGTATTTTGGATAGTTCTAGTTTGGATTATTTTGGATTGCCATAAAAGGACAACCCGGAGGTCGGGCGGAAACCCGTCGCGTCTGGAAAGGCCATGAGACTTGATCCCACAACCGAAGGGTGACAAGGGTGTATCACCTACCACTGACCCACGTGATGTCTTGGATTTAATAATGTCATTTTTTAATATTTCTTCTTGATTAATTATAAATTCATTTTTTAACCCTATACTAATAGGATAAATAGAATATTATTTTTATGTTCTATTATCGTTTAGATCGAAATATGATTTTGTGGTTGAACATAGTTAAAGGATGAGACTCTACATGTCAAGTATATATTTTTCTTCTTCTCTTATTCAATGAAGAAATTAATTCTTATACTTTAGTGAAGGGATCTTAAAACAAAAAATGTGTTATCCTAATACCATATGTTTTGCTGAACCGATGGTATTTTAAATCATCATAGATTGGGGAATTTAAGGCCCTCAATTTTACAATTGATTGTGATTGATGACCCCAATCACTACCTATAAATATTTACATTATTCCTTCAATTATATATATCTAATTGCCACCAATGGTCTCCTAATCGAGATCATAATTTGTTGGTGACCCTTTCATTTCTCTATTCCTCGTATTAAGACTAAATTTTTTTAACCCAATTACTGATGTGGGTTTTCCGCAAAGATATTTTCTATTTTCAACATTTTATTTTCGAAGAATAATTTCAAATTGTGAGGACGCAATTTATTGAAGGAGGGGAGAATGTAAGACCCCCAGATTTCATAGTGTGTTATTTCATCAAAATAATTCAATAACATGCACTACACGCAACACCGAGTTCAAGCGCACCATGACTTACTAAAAAAGCTATTCAAAAGAAGCTTTGAATCATATTAACTAAATTCTGAACATTGTATAATCCTTATAATTTTAGAATCCATATTATAAGAACATATTCATTTTCGGTATTGTACTTTTACCAACATTTAATAGTGAACCCTTTTTAAATCCAATATTTTAAACTTTTATTTATTCAAATTGACTACATAAATTTACTTCATAGAATGGGGACATCAATATTTTTCAATTAAACACCCCAAGCTTACACGGTACGCTTATTTTTGAATAAAACAGTAGCATGTGTTGTACGCAACATCGAGTTCTAACACACACCATAACCAAATCAAACTAGCCGTTATGAATATTAATACCTACTTTTTAAAAATTTATAAATTTTATCTCTCAAAATGGACTAAATTTTTGGATTAGGAATTTTTAATTTTGCCTAGGGTGAAATTTTGGAACTTTTCAGATAACATTAATATTTTGATGAATAGTGAAAATTACTAAATTTTAATTAAAATAAACTTTTTTAATCAAAATAATTTATATTGATAAATTATGAATTTTAGTGGTTTTAAAGTACATTTAGAATATATTTTTACAATTTAATACAATGTTAATCATTGTACATAATTTTACAATTAAACCGGACATAAACCAGTGTCAATCTTTTGATAGTTATTATCTCTTAAAAACACGCTTTTTTTAACAACGGGAATTAATTTTAAATTAATTTCATTAACTTCTATGTTTTTAATATGTAAAAATGGATTTCATATTTTGAATCAGGATGTTCAAATTTTGTAAATAGGTAACTTTTATTTTTAGACATTTTGGATAATTACTTCGGTAAATATTTTATTTACCATGGTTAAAAGGTAAATCCGGTAAATAAAAGTTAAAAAATAATATTATAATAATAATAAATTACCATAAAACGTGTCCTAACCTTATTGGTTGATACATTTCCGACCATGGGAAACTTTGGGCGATTTTTGGACCCCATGGATCCACTTTTAAGTGATAATGACACATTATATTAAATAAGTTAAAATAAATACAAAAATGACTTAAGCATATATCTTTTAGAAAAACATTTTTTACATAGGGTTATATATTTTATATTTTCGATTATAAATATTCATTTGAAATCCAAAATGATTTTATACATAATTATTTATTATTTAAAATTTTTAGACAATAGATAATATAATTTATTTTTGACACAATGATGATGCAGTAATTATCATAATAGTGAAAAATTAAAATCATTGATATTATAATTACCCAAATAAATATAATTTTAGACTTTTTCTGAATTACACTAATTTTTTAGTTTAATATGACATGTTAGGATTGACTTAATTAACATTTTTCGAAGTAATCATTCTGTTATGAGTTTCACAAAAATCAATTATTGAATAGTGTCAAAATTGACATAAAAGATTTTTTAAAACAATTATTATATTATTAATTGATATTCAATTCCTAAAAATATATGGTTAGGCCAAGAGACTTATATCATGATAGGTGTATTATTAATGGACCACTTTAGGGTCTATTGGATGTATATAGTTTGTTTATTAACTATATAATATAAAAATACAAAGAGACATTGTAAAAGTCAAACTAATTAACTAATAGTTAATAATTAAAGATAATGTTAATATAAAGACCCAAACCTGTCTAAATTATATTGGTTGAGTGGATTTCGACCCATCCCCACCTTAACCTTTAAATAATCCACTTTTTAGCCATTACAAACCGAATATGAATTTATTAGAAAATAATATTTTTATCTTTTCCAAAGGTGCCCCTCACCCCTCTTATAAAAGGGCACTCCCCCTTCTCACTAATTCACACATTCAAAGCCCTTTGGATAGGCCAAAACCTGTCAAAATAATCTCTCCACTTCCCTCACTTTACCATAGATTCCTTAGTTTGATCATAAATCCAACCTATGGAGCCCTTTTGATCAAATCAAAAGGAAGAACCCGAAGAAGAGGTAATGTTTTCACCACCCTCTTTCATGTTCCTTTATTCTTCAACTTCTTCTTCTTTGTTATTTCTATTCTAAAATAATAACTCCAGTATCTCCAATATACTGTGATGTTATTATAAATATGGTACAACCATATTCATTATTCTATCCATCCTTTGAATAACATGTCACCATATGTGCGTACGTACGGCTTACCATCTCCACGTCGTGGTATAATTGTTATTCAATACATTATTATTTGGATAAGTATAATAATTGTCACGAACCAGGACAGGTCGCCATCCAACAAGGCGCCCGACCCGGTCCGCGGCAAGACCCAAAGGGCGTTCCCGATCCCTACGGGCTGGCACAAGTGCCCGGGTATCGAAAGTAACAAGTGGGAACGATTTTAACCGAAATAAAAGACAAAAAAACAACCAACAAGATAAATAAACTGTAACTGGAAACAGGCTTCCAAACACACTTATAAACTATAAACATGTTTAGGTCTACAATTCCTCAAAAAACCCAAAATTAACAACAACAAGAATAGAGAACTAAACTCCAAAACCAACCTCATGCGAGACGAGAAGTTGCATCCCCAAGCTACCAACACCAACCTGTACACGACGACCAACAGCAACCAGAACCACCATCGCTGAGCACGAAGTCACAACCTAGAATACAGAAGAAACAGAATCTACATACACCCAAGGGTGTATGTAGGGTGTGAGCTAAAATCCTAGTAGGATGCCACTGAGAAAAGGTTCCATGCCACAACATCAAAATATAATTTAAAGTGCTTATTCAAAATTATACATTCAAAATGATTTTAAAGAATACATTTACAAGATAAATGCTAAATAAAAACACCAAAAAGAACTCATTTCACAAATATGATTTTAAAGAGGAAGAGAAAAATTCATTTAAGGGAACACTCACACATACTCTCACACACCCAAATACACCCAGGTGCACATATACTCAAACACACACACACAAGTGGTCCTCAATATGCCAACGGAAGGCACCACGACATTGATGGTAGAGCACTATGGGTAAATCCCCGAAGGCTCATCTAGCTCGAGTGGGACCTTAGAAACCTCGTGTCTCTGTAAAACGTGGCTTAGAAACCACGACCCACAGAAACGTGGCTTATAAGACCATGACCCTCAGAAAACGTGGCATAAAAGGCCACGACCCTCAGTCATCATATGTTTAGTTTTTGTTGCAATCGTCAATCTAGCTAAGTGAAACAGAGACGATACCCATCTGGTTCACTAGCACACTTGTTCTAGTCCGCCCACCTAGATACCCAGGGTTTTCCCTTGTGCTCAATCAAGTTTCAAATTCAAATAGTATATTTCTTTCTCATATCGCACACCAAACATGATATTACACAAAAAAGTAACCATTTTCATACCCAAACAACATTTCAAAAACTCACGCACACCAAAATACCTTTCAAAAAATACATCTGTCATTACATAATCATTTCACAAATCCCCATTTGGAAACACTCAAAGAACATAAACAATTTTCACAACATAGAAATCATTATTTAAAGAACACATCAAAGGTCGACGCAAATAAACACACCCAATTGCAAACATGAGAGTTGTTCAAACCACTTACTTAATAAATTATCCTTAATACTAGTTTCACACCAACAACAAAATTATCTGGTCCATCTTCACCTCTTATAAAACACCAAAAACCACTTTGAACAAGCCACCGTTGTTTCGAAGACACTATTTTTTTTAAAACAAAACCAAGACAACATGCTTAAAATGATTCACTACACATTAAAAATCCACATTTAGACATACACAACTCAATTACCCTTAAAAACTATGTTTGCATCAACCAAACATCACCTATAACCCAACTTGAAGACATTGCACCAAAATAACACATATTTTTACGTGCAAAGACCACTTTAAAATCAATTTCACACTCAACTATTCTAAATCCACTTTTTCACCATATAAACAATTGATTAAACAAGATTAGGACTTACCCCAATAAGGTCAAAATGAAAAACATGATCATTTCTAAAGAATGTGAAATTTTCATGACGCATGCATGTCAAATAATTTTTTTAAAAGGAATTTCGCACAACCTATAAAGCACGACCAATCATTTATACAAAAAAACATATAAACAACAAGACCATACTATTTCGAAAATTCGATATCAAATGATCTTTCTAACCCATCCTAAACATAGATCACATCTCGCAAATAAATCATAAAACATATTAAATTAACTAAAAAACCAAATTAAATTATCTAAAAGATTTCATTGCATGGAACCACCTACCTCCGGTGTTGAAGACCCCAAAACATGGCGTAAAAAATCAATCGCTTTTCATTCGCACCACATGAACCTAATTCGAACCCGCAAACATGAATTCGAACCAAAAAATTCAAGATAAAAACCCAAAATCAGAACATATAACAACTGGAAAAAAAATAGACCGAACTCATAATATAAGAAAAAAAAAGTATAGGAAGACATAACCAAGGGGTCATCGCCGGAAAAGGGGAGGATAGGGAGGCCATTTGGGAGTTGAAAGGTGTGCCGGCTGGAGGTATGGGTGGCGTCGAACTAAGGTTGGGGGGCGCTGGGGTTTCACTGGACAACAGGGTGTTGGGGTTCGCTGGACCATGAAAGGAGGTCAGCTCTGAGAGGTTGAGCGGCCAAATAAAGGGGCATGGCCAAGGGGTGGAGGAGGTGAATGGGAGTTTGGAGGCCATCCATGGAGGGGGAGACGGGGAGGGCAGACAGGTAGGTGCGGTCCAGGTGAGTCCAAGGGTGAGGATTTTTAGTGCGACGGGAAATGGGGGAGGAGAATTGGCTGGTCTGGTGGATGGAAGGGAGGAGGAGAGGGAAGGGGTGTGGTGCAACGGGGGGAGCGGCGTGAGAAGAACCGAAGTGGGTGGTGGAGTCCTTCAATGGGGCACGACGGGCTTCACCGGGTAGGAGGGGAGGTCCGGCGTGATGGAGGCGGGTTGGCTGGATAGGGAGGGTGTGACGCACTTAAGGTTAGGGGGGAGGCCGCGTGGCACAAAGGGGATGGAGAGAAAGAGAGGGAGAGAAATGAAGAAAAAAAATAAAGAAAAGATTAAAAAAATAAAAAAAATAAAAAAATGAAAAAAAAATAAATAAATAATAAAACAAATAAAAATATAAGTGGAATAATAATAAAAAGAATTGTAATAATATCACATAATATTTACCATATTATTTATTAATCCTAAACAATAAATTTTTTTCATTAAAACAATATCTTATAGTTATCTAACATTTTTATTTCAATTTTATTTATATTGCATTATTTATTACTATTTCATTATCCCAGTATGTTTCAACTCATTTGAAAGCTGGGCAGACTATTCGGGTCACAAAACCACGCCTCGCCCATGCGTCCGGTGACGCAAAACCAAAACACTCATAATAATTATAATGATAATAATAATAACAACAATAACATACTTAATTAACTAAATAATAAACTATAAAAAGATCAACCAAATAAAAATCTATTCATAAAAAATACTCTCAATTAATTTCTTGTCCATGAAAATAATAATATTCTCAAGTAACATTAATATTATCAGTATTATTAAAACTCCTCTTAATCAATTTTATTTCATTAGTCAACCATCGGGCATGACGTGCGGTGAGCTGGGCGAGGTCGCGCGGTGACCCCGGTGAGGACGAGCGGCTTCGACTACGGTGCGATAGACGCAACCAAGAGAAAAACATCCGTTTTTAAACAAAAACTCAACAAATTAAATTCGGGCCTCGACCCAAGCCACTTGATTCCCAATAAAAACAATAAAATAAATAATATAAAAAGGACGAGTGTGAAAATTCTCCCCACCGTAAATCTTTCCATCCTCAGAAATCCACAACCAGAACCAAACCTCACAGCAGAAAACCACACCCCCTTAAGGTTCAAAGGGGATCCCCATAAATACCAAGAAAATAGAGGGAAAAGTATCGTGCTCAGAGAAGGCGAGTCAAATAGAACTTAATGAAACGCGTAAAGGACATTCTGATATGTGTCGCCCGACCCAAAAAGCTAGAACACCTCAATCACTATTAAACGGAACCCACCATTTGGCTAGAATGAACAAATAAGGTTAAGCCACATCCACGGATGACTCTTATCACTTATCTCCAAGCCATATAAAAAAAAGAAGCAAAAGAACAACATGGGGAGGCCCAAGGGGCTCCCAACCATTAGGAAGTCATTGACGCTCGAAACGAGAATGGAAAACCGACATGGAGAGGTTCGAGCGGACTCCCCGCCATTAAAGGAAATTCCCACACTGATTCATTCTAGAGACATTCGTGTGAGACCCAATGTGGGTCTCCCCACCATTAAGAACCTACCAATGCCCAAGGCGATACTAGAAAACCAACATGGGAAGGTCCGGGTGGACTCCCCACCATTCAGGAAAAGCCAACACCGATTTATTCCAAAGACCTTTGTACGAGACCCATCGTGGGTCTCGCCGCCACTAAAAGTAACAGAGGTTATTGAACTTTGAAAAATTCCCGATGGTGACCAAACACCCCACCACAAGGGGCGGGGTGGGTGGGGCGCGACCACCCGGGTGTCAAAACCACGACCTAATACCCGACCAACAAATCCACATCTTGAGATGAGAATTATTCAGATCTGAGAGATATATAGTCAACAAAATCACAGAAGGACCACTAAAACGATTGCCTCCAATGGGACGTAATCCCCAAGACCTTATGGCAGCGAGACGAACATGCCTTTACATGGTCGCGAAAACCTTATGCAACCAGACGAACCATTTAGAGCAGAACAACCTTGGAATCAAATTAGACTACCTATACTTTTAACATTGGTGACAGAAATAAAATGGGGGTTTCATACAATCCTGGGGTTCCTGACCACGCGCCAGCTTCACTCCTAGGCCTATGGCTGGAGTCCTGATGTTTGAAGCATCTCCTGCCTCGCAATCAGGTACTGATGACTCCCGAATAGAGCTTCTCCTTTTGGGGTCACACACAACCACACTACAACTGAGGAAACACCAGCAACCACAATACATTACGACATCCAACTGATCATAAATGGAATATTCACTAACATAATATCATAAATGGTGCATGCACATCACCCTTTGTCACACTGGATGAGAACATGACATCACAAATCATCACCTAAACATGACCATTACTGTTGAGAGGAACATTATACAGAGAGGGACTTCAAACTGATTCTTAAACAACATGTGACTCCGGGAATTGATCATAGCATCCCCATGTGACTAGGTCTACCTCAATAGATGTCTAACGTAGACCCTTTATTAAACGAAACCAACAAAGGACCAAAGGTCATTTAGAATAGTGGCCCACACCAACCACTCTAGGCTACTTCCACCTCTCCCCACTAGAATCTCCTTCACCATTTCCAAACAGTTCATTAAAATTAAAGAGGTCAAACTTCACCCTTGACTATCAAAGAGAACTTACACTACAAGGAATCACCAAACATGACCCTTACACCCGATGAAAGTACCACAAAGCCCTTAAAGACACTGGTCAACAATAATAACTCTGAACCGCTTTCACCCTTCCCTGCTGGATTTCCTTTCGCCATTTCCAGGGGAAACCTTCAAACGCAACGACGTCAACTTTCATACCTGACGACTTAGACAACTCAAAGAAACCAAAACTTTGTTCAACTCCCCTCGCATGTCATCCCGCTGTGAGAGAATCCACTTTTTTGTAAAAAGGAGAGGTGGGTTCAATTCTAGAATTCAAAAAGAGAGTCCTTCAATCAACTGGAGTGTCAGCCAACGACGAATTACACGTAGCCATACTTCAATAACATGTGCACACTTTTGGGGGGGGCATACACTAATCAAGAAGGAAAACCATGGACTCGACCAAACTAGTCTGATGGTCAAGACATACCACATGCGAACACCAAACGTGCAGGGGAAACCACTACAAGGGCTCCCCGGTGTAATTTTTCAAAAGAGACCATTAACTACAAGATTTCACACCTACTGACCAACAAAAATTTAAACCTAAGGCACAAACTATCCAGAAGGGATCCTCGGATAAAAATTCCTCACATCCGAAATTTCCAAAACACAAGGACACACCACACAAGTACCGTTTACTAAAACACCAAACATTATTTTATTTTTTTATTTTGTTTCCTTTAACAAATTTTTTTAAAAATATGAAATCCCAGTGGGTTGCACAACACCAATGACATCCCATGTGCCTCGGACAAGCATGTTCTCAGGCCGCACCGACACCTACTTCATGTCCATCCAGACACTCATCCACTCGTACAATTAACCATTTCTTTTTCCCATATACAATCATGCAAGTGGTTGCCTACGAGAATGCCAAGGGTCAAAAACAAACCATTCCATTTTTCAGAACCAAAACATTTTTACTTAAAAATCAAATTTCCACGATTCCAAAACAAAGAGACGAGAAGCAAAGCATGAGGAAACTAGGGTCAGCAGATGATTGGAACATATGGTTGGTGGCCATATGCCAATCACACCACTGGCCACGGAGAGTATTTTAGGACAGTGCCCCCGGCTCCACATGGCTTTCCAGACCCTACGAGCTCACTAAGACCACTGACCTCACCCCTTTTTCATTTCCCTTGGACAAGATTGACAGCAAGGACCAGAAACACAGACAAACCTCAACATACTTTTTGTAACTTGAGTCTCACCACGA
Source organism: Viscum album (assembly GCA_963277665.1). Classification (NCBI taxonomy): domain Eukaryota; kingdom Viridiplantae; phylum Streptophyta; class Magnoliopsida; order Santalales; family Viscaceae; genus Viscum; species Viscum album. Next base: position 297,135,659 of record OY728141.1, on the reverse strand, counting down.
GGTGTATTGGCCAGGCACCTTACTCGTAGCCAGGACGTCGAGTCCCGACAACCAAAACTCAAGTCTACTGTGACTCTATCCCAAAAGAACAGGACCCAAGAGAGAAACCTCCATCTGATACCATTTTGTCACGAACCAGGACGGGTCACCATCAAACTCGGCGCCCGACCCAGTCCGCCACATGACCCGAAGGGAGTTCCCGATCCCCACGGGCTGGCACAAGTGCCCAGGTATCGTAAGTAACAAGTGGGAGAGATTTTAACCGAAATAAAAGACAAAAAAAACAACCAACAAGATAAATAAACTGTAACTAGAAACAGGCTACCAAACAAACTTCTAAACAATAAACAGGTTTAGGTCTATAATTCAGCTAAAAACCCAAAATGAACAACAACAAGAACAGTGAACTAAACTCCAAAACCAACCTCATGCGACATGAGAAGTTGCATCCCCAAGCTACCAACACCAACATGTACACGACAACAAACAACAACCAGAACCACCATCGCTGAGCACAAATTCACAACCTGGAAAACAAAAGAAACAGAATCTACATACACCCAAGGTTGTATGTAGGGTGTGAGATAAAAGCCCAGTAGGATGCCACCGAGAAAAGGTTCCATGCCACAACATCAAAAGACAATTTAAAGTGATTATTCAAAATTATACTTTGAAAATGATTTTAAAGAAAACATTTACAAGCTAAAGGCTAAATAAAAACACCAAAAAGAACTCATTTCACAAATATGATTTTAAAGAGGAAGAGAAAAATTCATTTAAGGGCACACTCACACATACTCTTACACACCCACACACACCCATTCACACATATACTCAAACACACACACACACAAGTGGTCCTCTATATGCTGATGGAAGGCACCACGACATTGATGGTAGAGCACTATGGGTAAATCCCCGAAGGTTCATCTAGCTCGAGTGGGACCCTAGAAACCTCGTGTCTCAGTGAAACATGTCTTAGAAACCACGACCCCCATAAACGTGGCCTAGAAGACCATGACCCTCAAAAAACATGGCTTAGAAGGCCACAAACCTTAGTCATCATTTGTTTAGTTAGTGTTTCAATCGTCAATCCAGCTAAGTGAAAGAGGGACGATACCCATCCAGTTCACTAGCGCACTAGTTCTAGTCCTCCCACCGAGATACCCAGGGTTTTCCCTTGTGCTCAATCAAGTTTCACATTCACATAGTATATTTCTTTCTCATATCGCCGACCAAAAAAGATATTACACACAAAATTCACCATTTCCATACCCAAAAAACATTTCAAAAACTCATGCACACTAAAATACCTTTCAAAAAATACATTTTTCATTACGTAATCATTTCGCAAATCTCCATTTGGCAACACTCAAATAACATAAACAATTAGCACAACATAGAAATCATTATTTAAAGAACAGAACAAGGGTAGACGCAAATAAACACACCCAATTGAAAACAAGAGAGTCTTTCAAACCACATGCTTAATAAATTATCCTTAAAACTAGTTTCACACCAACTACACAATTATCTGGGCCATCTGCACCTCTTATAAAACACAAAAAACTGCTTTGAAGAAGCCACCGTTGTTTACAAGAAACCATTTTTTTTAAAACAAAACCAAGACAACACGCTTAAAAGTATTCTCTATACATTAAAAATACACATTTAGACATACACAACTCAATTACCCTTAAAAACTAAGTTCGCATCAACCAAACATCACCTAGAACCCAACTTGAAGACATTGCACCAAAACAACACATATTTTTACGTGCAAAGACAACTTTAAAATCAATTTCACACTCAACTATTCTAAAACCAAATTTTCACCATATAAACAATTTATGAAACAAGATTAGGAATTACCACAATAAGGTTAAAATGAATAACATGATCATTTCTAAAGAAAGTGAAATTTTCATGATGCATGCATGTCAAATAATTTTTATAAAAGGAATTTCACACAACCTATAAAGCACGACCAATCTTTTATACAAAAAACACATATAAACAACAAGACCATACTATTTCGGAAATTCAATTTCATCAAATGAGCTTGCCAAACCATCCTAAGCATATATCACATCTCGCAACTAAATCATAAAACATATTAAATTAACTAAACAACCAAATTAGATTATCTAAAGGATTTCAAGGCATGGAACCACCTACCTCCGGTGTTGAAGACCCCAAAACATGTCGTGAAAATTCAATAGCTTTTCGTTCGCACGACAAGAACCTAATGCGAACATGCAAACATGAATTCAAACCGAAAAATTCAAGATAAAAACCCAAAATCAGAACATATAACTACTAGAAAAAAAAGACCGAACTCATAATAAAAGAAAAAAAAAATTAGAGAAAGACATAACAAGGGGGCATCGCCGGAAAAGGGGAGGAGAGGGAGGCCATTTAGGAGTTTCAGGGTGTGCCATCTGGAGTTATGGGTGGCGCCGAACTAAAGTCGAAGGGGCGCTAGGGTTTCACCGGATAGTAGGGTGTTGGGGTTCACTGGACCATGAAAGGGGGTCAACTCTGAGAGGTTGAGCGGCCAAAAAAAAAGGGGCATGACCAAGGGGTGGAGGAGGTGACTGGTAGTTTGGCGTCCATCCATGGAGGGGGTGACGGGGAGGGCCGGACAGGTAGGTGCGGTCCAGGAGAGTCCAAGGGCGAGGAGTTTTAGTGCGATGAGAAATGGGGGAGGAGAATCGGCTGCTCCGGTGGATGGAAGGGAGGAGGAGAGGGAAGGGGTGTGGTGTGACGGGGGGAGCGACGTGAGCAGAACTGAAGTGGGGGGGGGGGGGGGGGTGAGTCCTTCAATGGGGCACGATGGGCTTCGCCGGGTAGGAGGGCGGGTCCGGAGTGATGGAGGCGGGTTGGCTGGACAGGGAGGGTGCGGCGCACTTAGGGTTAGGGGGAGGCCGCGCGGGACAAAGGGGATGGAGAGAAAGAGAGGGAGAGAAAAGAAGAAAAAAAATAAAAAAAAGACAAAAAAATAAATATAATAAAAATAATAAAAATAATAAAAATAAATAAAATAAATAAGTTGAATAATAATAATAAGAATTGTAATAATATCACATAATATTTACCATAGTATTTATTAATCCTAAACAATATATTTTCTTTCATTAAAACAATTTCTTATAGTTTACTAACATTCTTATTTCAATTTTATTTCTATTGCATTATTTATTACTATTTCATTTTCCCGCTATGTTTCAACTCATTTGAAAGCCGGGAAGACTGTGCGGGTCTCAAAACCACGCCTCGCCCATGCATCCGGTGACGCAAAACAAAAACACTCATTATAATTATAATGATAATAATAATAACAAAAATAACATACTTAATAACCTAAATAATAAACTAAAAAAGACCAACCAAATAAAAATTATATTCATAAAAAAAATTCTCTCAATTAAATTGTTATCCATGAAAATAATAATATTCTAAAGTAACATTAATATTATCATTATTATTAAAACTCTTCTTAATTTGTTTTATTTCATTAGTCAACCATCGGGGATGACGTCCGGCGAGCTGGGTGAGGTCACGCGGCGACCCCGGCGAGGTTGTGCGGGTTCTACTGCGGTGCGCTAGACGCAACCAAGGGAAAACATCCATTTTTAAACAAAAACTCAACAAATTTAATTCGGGCCTCAACCCAAGCCACCTGATTCCCAATAAAAACAATAAAATAAATAATATAAAAAGAAAGAGTTTGAAAATAATGATTTGTATTTGATATAAATAATAAATATAACATTATAAGGATTCTGTATATATTTTATACCATCCAATTATATATTATTTTAATATCAAAAGAATGATATTTTCGCTCGTGTGTACGTACGGATTACCGTCTCCATGATGCGATGAGATTCATTTCCAAGTTCACCATTCATCGACGATTATAAAAATATATATTACAATTAAGTATGTAATATTTGACATAATAATTGTACTGGAGATATATATATATATATATGTATTTATGTACATACATATATCTTATTCACTTTCTTTCATTCAATACTATATGAAAACGGAAACAGCGTTTATGCGTACGTACGGACTACCGTCTCCATAAGCGGTGTTTTCTATTTCATATATATGTCGATTATACAAATTCATATTCTAAATATATATGATATATTTATCATGTTTTATATTCTGGAAGTATTTAAATCATAATCTAAGTGATACAACCAAGAGTAACAAGTTAAAACACATACAATAAAGAAAGTGATTATTACCCGAAATTTTAATTTAACATATAAATTATTATTAAATGGGTAATATAAAGTCGCAAATTAATCTTGTATGATATCATAAATATTAATATGGTTCAGAAATAATTTAATAACATACTACGATCTTCGTATAGGAGGCTAAACGTACCCTCGACTAAAGGAAAGTGCAAGGTAAGGGGTTTTTATCTCACTCCTTATTCCCGTGAGATTCATGCCATATTGCCACTATTACCTTTTATATGGTGTATGTGCTGCCCTTAATTGTATTATTTGTGTAATAACATTTAATTTTTATGAAATTACATATTCATTGTATGAAACGTCTTTCATGGGTTGTATTTTTCGAAAGTTACCAAATTGGTAAGGGTTAATTCCTCAATCTCATTATTATCTGAGATTTTTTATGTTTAAGTATTTACTGAAATTTTTTTATCATCCATGTCCATTTTTAATAAAAATGATTTCAAATTGAATATTTAATGGAATTTGAAAGGTACCCTTTATCAAGATTAGAATTTCAAATGTTTTAAAGATTTATCTTTCTAAATCATTTTAATTAATGTCCATGTCTTCAAAATGATTTTAAGGATTTATTTATATGGACAAGAATGTTTTCAAATGATAATTCTTTTCAATATTCTCAAAGTGGTATGGGACACTTTGATTCCAAAATCTCTTTTGAATTACTTCTTTTAAAAATGTGTGACTTTTAAATGATTTTACAAAAATGATATTTCTCTCAAAAAAATTTACTCATCATTTTCATCTATGTCAACATCTTTTGATGGATTTTAAGCTCATTTGAAGTTGATTTCTTATACAAGACTTCCACTAACGGGTTTTTAATATGTTTGAATGTGGATGTGTTATTTTTATACCATTCATGGTTTGTGGAGAAAGTATTGACATTTCATATGCTAGTTTTTATACGAATGTTTATATTATGTTTAAACCTATTCATATAAGGAATGCATTTGGACTTAATAAGTGATGGGTGGAGCCCACTATGGCTCACCGATGAATCGGTAGGTGTCATGGGACAAACTACTATCTTGGAACGACTCCTTGACAAAATCATATTTTTAGTCTTGCCATGAGGCCTTGGTTACGTGGTTATGATAGTCTGGAATTATTAATTTCATCATTAAGAAAGTGGTTAGTGATATTGCATGTGATTATTCGATTAGTATAATATCAATGTGAATATGTAAATGACATTATTTCATTTTATTTCTGCCATATTATGCTGATGTTCATGTTTAAAAGGCTTTTGTTTTAGTTTTATACATTACCTCAAATGTTTATGTTTATTTATAAAAGATTATGTTGTATTTCTTACCCTTACTGATCATTTGAGCTCACCTATTTTTTTGTGTTATTTTTTCCAGGATTCCATGAAGTGTATTGTGATTGATATGCAGGGTTAAGACAAGGGAATAATGGTGCTCAAAAAGATTACTTATGTTGTTTTGTACGTCTTAAAGTGAAAATGTAACATTCATGTATGTAATATGTTTTTCTAAGACTACTAAACTAATCGTTCCTTCAGGACTTTATTCCTTATAATCATGCCAATGTATTAAAATAATGCACTGACTCTGGGTAACTAGGGTCGGGGAGTTACAATTTTTTCATGAATATATTATTTAAAACATCAATTAGATGTTTCCCATTATATGTGTTTATGCTCACCTATTTGTATGCTTCCATTACCCATGTTATGAATAAAATTATTAAAAATGATATATCTAATATTATAGATATATGGATAATATATGTGAGATGTTGAAGAATTATTATATATTAAGTAGTATTTTTTATAGTTGATTGAAAATGACCATTAATGGAGAGATACATGGGTTTGTTTTTTGTGTTTTGTCTTAATTCTATAAAAATATATAAAAAATAATTAGAATGTATATAAGGTAGTGATTTATTATTTACATTAGTTATTTAATATTTATATATGTTAAACTGTATCTTTTATCAAACCAATACTATAAGATATGAGTTTATGAATATTTTATCCTTGAGTGTGGGATTAGGACCTCATAGTATGTTTTAGAGAAATATTATAAAAAAATTATATATTATGATGTTTTTATGTTAACTTATGGGTTGATAAGTTATGTTTGGACATAATTTCAATGATATAAGAAAGAACATGGGATATGAAATGAATAAATTAAAAGGTAATTGAAGACATTTTATCTGTGATTAAGATAAGAGAATATATATGAAAACCATAAGGATAAGTATATGATATAATTCAATGTTCTCAATAACATCATAATGTTTTGGGAAAGTACATATTGATTGATTATTCAATAAATTAAATCATTTTCTAGATACTACATGTGGATTCATGCAGTAAACCATAGGAAACAATGGGTAAAAACTTCCAAATTCATGTATTGGGAATTAACTCGATCATTACCTTATGAAAGAAAAGTCTCCCTAACTGTATAGTTGGTTTGACACTCTAATGGGATATTATTTGGATAATTAAATTTCTACTTCTGAAAAAAAATATTATTTGAATACATTCATGATATATAACCTAGTATAAAATTAAACATGGATACAAAATATTTAATGAAATATTTTTATAAGTAATGTTACATATCAATTTATATGTTCATTCCTTGATAAATTATATGTTTGATTTTGTGAGCACAAATTTCAATGATTTTTTTTGTTTAGAATATTTTATCAATATAGATGGTAATTTGGGATCAATATTTTAGAATTAGATGAATAATTATGAGATAACCCCAATGAAGGTTTCCTTATTTGAAACAATACGTGTATAGGATAAACTAATGGTGATATAGGATGAAACAAGTTTGATACAAGGTCAATTTTACAAACTATGTTCTTTTATTATAGTTTTGTAATGTGGAGAATATTTTGTTAATATTTTACTGTGTTTTTTATAATTCTAATATTATAATCATCACTAATGTTAATAAGTTATTTAATAGAAAGTAATTAAAGGAATAAGGTTCACAATTGATTCCATAAAAAATTTGAATAAATTTCCCACGAACATCAAAATTGGTAAGGTTCTAGAGTGATAAATCATTTGATAATTGAATGAAATATATAAAGAAATATGTTTAATAATGTGAGTAATATATGTTGAAATTTTTTAAATATGATAAAGATCGATTCTAATGAAAAATAATGTGATGATGTTGATAAAGAAAAAAAGAAAATATTCCCTATTTCTTAAAAATATATGATTATTGATGAGTTCAAATTTATATAAAGGGATATGTAACTTCTATATTTTTTTATATGAATATTATTAGGCATAAATGTTTAATGGAATCGTACAATATATAAATAAATTACTTCAATCGGACGATTTTTTGGCATGATAAGACTCAATTTCCAAGTCCATGGGACAAAAATTGAAATTGAAAAAAATAACTATTAAAACAACGGAATTCCTATAAAGTATAACTTATATATCATATTGTGACTTTTCATAGAATATTTTCTATTTCCTATATCATTTAATGTTTCACCAACTGTCATATATTGTGTTACAAATAAAAAACAAAATTTTTTAGTAACTAAATAAATAATATTTAATGTTTTTGGAATGTTATCCCTCATGGATTTATGTATCCATCCCTTAATAGAATTATATGTGAAAATATTAGTGGTTTGGATCTTTTTTTTAATGAACTTATAATATTTTTTCATATAGATAAAACATATTCCACATCATAATTAACCACATGATCATCCAGGGGATTATAAATACTTCTATATATAATATAAATATTACTCATAATTTTATGATTCAAATAGTGACTATCTAATTTATTTTTCGGATTGAATATAGCTCCCTGATATTATTTATATATTATTAACTTTCATAATTCTATATGTGTTTCATATATTTGTCCACATGCATCGCCAAACTAATAAAAAACTATGCTATGTTAAACTATTAAAATATAGATTTTGAATTAGAGGGAAAAACTAAGATTAACCTCTTATATAAATCATTTATAGATTTAATATATGGTCAATATTTAATTTGAAATAGATTAGATTTGTCTAGCTAAAATGATACATAAAATTAATTTATACATAGGAATCATTTTTCTTAAAAATGAGACTTTTATGAGATATAAATTTATATTTCATTAAACTATTGATTATATCTGATAAATTATATTTAATATAAGTAATATTATTATTAATAAAATTATTAAAAGACAAAAAATATGAATGATAATAGATAATTTTCATAAATTTTTATATACTTATAAAACATGTTCTTCAATATTTTTCAATAATTCATTTAAATGAAAAATATCAATAATGTATAATTAAATTAAAAATGAACATTACATTTGGTTTTTTCATAGTAATACTTTCTTAAGTAGATAGAGTGGGTTTTTTCTTGAAAATTTATTTTGACGTGAATAGTGAAAAGTAACATTTTTACTAATGACATTGGTTTTATTAATTTTTTTTTAATAATTATGAATTAGAAATTCATGAATCTTTCTTATAATAAATATATATATATTATATAAGTTAATTTATATTTTTAAAAATATTTGAATTATTTTGAGACCTAAATTTCAGGTTTTGTAATGTAGTGACCCAAACCCCAAAATACCAAAACTAATTTCTACATTATTACATTGGAATAATATACATGGAATCACTTCCAGAAGAAAATAATGGTTTATTAGATTTAGAAAACATTATCCATACTTATTCCATTAATTAATTTTTTTAAAAAATTTACAACATTAATTTTTTATAGAATATTGTAATACCATAAAGCATATACATTAATATCATTCATAGTTAGATTCTCAGGTTCCCACGAAAGGATATAAAATGAGGGTGAGATCAAATTCTCAGTAAGGGTTAAGTACAATGGTAGTTATTCTGAATCAACATTTATAATAAACAACGAATTGAAAATAACTAAACACACAGTCCATTTATATAATTAGACTATGAATAAATATAAATTAACAAGTGTCCCATTTACTTAATAACATTAATATCATAACTGGATAAGTAGAAAACATTATAGAATGTTAAATGACTAAAATCACATTCACATTAATCAATAAACTAAGAATAAAATTCATCCAAAGAATATATCATAATGAATACCTCAAGGATAAAAAATGACTAAATTCTCAATAAAGGAATGGATTAACTGCTATACATCATGATCTCAAGAATCATATTACATATATAATAATGATCAATCTGGAATTCAATTTAGAACTCATTTAATGAAATAAAATATAAACCCATTTAACTAATGGTAACAAAATAATTCAACCCCTAATAACAATTTTGTATTATGTGGATTTTAAAAACTGGTTCCACCTTTAAAATCATGTCTATTAAAATCCAAATATTTTGAATACCCGATTTAGTTCATGAACAATGTTTTCTTATCATCAAATATCAATATTTAGTATCGAATAAAATTTATTAATATTTACCCAAAGGGAAAAATAAAATTCATTGTAGAAAGTGAGTGTTGAAATATATAATTTAGGAAAAAAAATTTGGGATAAATATCATGGATATTATGGGTGATATTAAAGTCTAATGATCACTGAAAAGTGAATATTTCATGTCAAAGATGTGGAATAAAAAATGAATCATGAATATTAATATCAATAAATAACGTTGTAAAAATTACCCATAATCCTTATATAGAAAACATAAGGATGTTATCAATACAACGTATTCCCAGTGCAAAATATGTAAAATATATAATTTTTTTCATTGATTAGTTAAAATATCATAAGAAGTTATTTAAAACCCATATTGAATAAAATATCCATTTAGTTTAGAAAATAATTTTATATCTAAACATTTAGAAATAAAATTTGACAATACAATTATTCGAAAATAATCCATTATATTATTAATGTAATCTTTGAAATGTTGACTGTTTATGACAATAGAATATTCGGTACATGTCATTTTTTTTCAACAAAAGATTCCTTTTTAATTTATGAGAAACAAAAAAAGAGCGTTGTTCTGAAAATGAAATTATTTTTCCTCCCAAATAATATATAAAAATTATGCATATTAAATTATTATTAAAAAAAATAATGGATAATTTTTTTTTAAAATATTATTAGAAATAATGGCCATAAAAGAAAACATATTTTTTGGAAAAAAGGATGCAAAATATTCATAAAAATTATTCTATATTATTTTTTGTAAACAAAAGTTAAAAAATAATAATATAAAATGAAAGTAAAATTAATAACTATAGGAGAAAAATTGTAAATATTTCCTACAAAAAACATCTAATAATTCATTTGAAGGTAATTCGTGTATAAATGGTTTTTATTAAAATGATATTTTGAAATAAACGCTTTAAATGATCATAACATTGAAGTGAGAATTATTCAATGAATAGATTTTGTGTATAAAATTTAAATCAATAAATAAAAAGTATTAATAAATAATAATATAATCCCAAAACATCATTCACATAATCATATAATATCATGGAAAATTTAAAAGCAATATAACCCAATGAAAATAAATTGGGTTATAGAATTGTTTACAACTTATTATTTTGATTGTAAAAATACCATAGTGGAGATAATTTAAATTGAAACACTTTATAGTAATAATTATTAAATTATCATGATATTAAATTTAAATGGGTAATTATATATACAATATAAATGAAATTAACTGCATAACATTATATTTTTCCTTAGTGATGGGAAATTGAGATGGAGTGCCTTAGCTCGTGATTCCTTTTGGACGAACAAGACGAATCCTAATAAATATGTCCTTTAATAATTTCATCATGTAATTTTTTTTCTGAATTCAAATTTTAAATATCATCTATTATCATTTTAGAACATATTGTCACTTGTTCCTTGAAAAAAATTCATTATTTTCATCATTCTGAGTAGTAATTACCTTCTCTTCTAATGTGTGTATTTTTATGTAATATATGATGATTGAGAATATTGTATAGATCCCACATATACATAATAATAATAATCACATTTTTATTATATTTATAAATCCATTATACCTTATGAAAATTCTGAAAAGTTGTTTTTCATAAATGATGTTTGTTACAATCACGGAGGTAGTATTCCATACATAAGCACCTATAATGTTTCCATTTATCAATTATTATTAAATACTAGAGGTAAGTAATATTTTTTAATCCAATAATTATCATAATATCTTAGATACTATATTATTTTATTAAATATACTTATATACAACATCAATGTGGTTTTGTGATGAAAAGAGACTAACATCGATTCATGAAGGCAGTAGTCTACACATACCCAAATGATGCCATGATCTTTAAGTGAGTTAACATGTATGAAATAAACTGATTTATTATATGTTAATAATGATATATATTTCATTAATTTCATAATTATATAAATAAAATAACATATATTCATTAAAATTTGTCATTATTATCTTTCATGTAATGATTTAGTGAAAAATGAATGGCATTGCTTCATGAGGTGATAGTCCACAACACACATGAGTGATGTTTTTGTACCCCCTATGGAATATAATTTAAAAAAGGTATATGTGATATAATGATAAAATAGTTATAAATATTTTTAAATATTATATAGATAATTTTAATCCATCATCATACCCATCCATGAGAGGTGGTAATTAAAAAATCAATTACATCGGTTGGTGAGGTGGTTGTTTGCCGTACACATGAATGATGATTTGGATTTTCATTTGATGGAGGTGGGTATGGTTATTGGTCATGAACATAATATAAAAAATATTATTATATTTAATATATTTATTTTTTTGTATCATCATGGTTTAATAATAATTTCTGGAGGTAGAAGAGAAAATAATATAAAAATACGTGATGAAGAACGTTACCGCTTCCTCAGGTAACCTTCTTATGTTTTCACCAAAGGCCTTCCATGGTTTGATATCTAACGAATGAAAATCATCAATGGCTATATAATTGATGTTTGTAAGTTATTTGGCTAGTTTCCTATGATAAAAAAGTTTTTTGTGGTGTTAAGAAGATTTTATAGGTCGTGGTATTTTCGATATGAGGTGAGTGACAAACTTGTACTTTTTAAAAAGAAAAATGTGTACCCATGTTTTTCACATTCCAAAAGGGTCCAAAATATAGTAATAAATATCCATAAAAAATATAGGGTCTATATTCTTCAATAAAATATATTTTATAATTGTTTATTTAATTTTCACTCCTATAATTTTATTTTAATATCAGTGTAAATATTATTTTACCTTAACCAATGTATAGAATATTTCTTATTTTTTGTCATAGTTATGGAAAAATATTACTTTTACCTTATTATATAATAAAAATATTCCTTTATCGAATATTGGTTAAGTATTTGAAAATTTCTTTCACATGACTGAAAAAAAAATTAATTTAATTTTCACCCCAACAAAGCAATGTGAAAGGAAATTTTCAAAGTGAAATTGTTCAAAATATTAAAAAAAATTTATTAATGGGACAAGTGATTGGTTTTCTTAAAAAAGAGAAATATCTTTTACACTGTTACCTGGAACAGAAATTTGTGCACACCATTCCATTACGAGAAGTGAATTTACCTTGGGCGAGGCCTAACATCGACCAGTGTGGGTCAGCTGTAGAATTTAATTTTTTTGAAATTTTATAGTAAATGAAATAAATTATTTATTTATTTTATATGAAATGTTTCCATAATGAAATGATGCTTATTTTTTAAAATTACTGAAATCCAAGGGTCAGGATCATGACCCTGTAAAACTCCCAGGAATGCAATAGTGCATTAGAGAGGATCCACCCTTGGAGAATTCTTTATAAATGCCGATGAATGACGAAGTGTGGATAATTTCTCAATGAGATCTAATCATGACCGATGACCGAGCTCCATCTTCATCGAAGAGTGAGCTAACGGTTTTTATTTCAATTATTCTTTCACTATTATTGTATTGAAATGATGATCATGGATTATCGCACAAATATGTTGACCCACAGTCCATTAATTCTTTCAGAATAGTTTTTATCAAGTTTATTTAAGGGGAATTGACCCATGTTTAATTTTAATTAATATGATTTTCCGTGTTTGATCCTTTTAATGGGAGTAGATCAACACCGTGACGAAAGGCGGCATATGTTTGTTTCTCAAATTCCTTGTGTGGATTTCTTCTTCCCCTTTTTACCCTGTGTTCTTCGCATACTTCCTGAGGAAGTGAACAATGGATCATTGAACATACATTTTGTAATGCAACGATCCCAAATTGTAGTTCCTGTATTGTGATAACCTAACATAGGTGCAATGACGATGGAGGTGGGAGAATCGATATGGAGTTGGATAAATCCTTCATTGAGTTCTCTTCATGTGGGTTGATCAAGACTTGTTTTTAGGGTCGATCAAACGATCATAACTAATGGAAAAAAATTTTAGTGTTGGGGTGGCCTAAAACCTAGTGTTTTGAAGTAACTGGACAGCTGAATCAAAGATCAGAGGGGCACCCGTGGCATAACGGTGAATAATAGTGATTTTTTAAAAATCATGATAAACATAGTTTTTATCCATAAGAACATGATGTGTATGACTGGCCTGGAAATAAATAGGGTTTCCATACTACAGACAGTGTAGAAAAATATGTACTCACAGGAGGACATGGCCTGTGGACACCACCCACCGGCAGTTGGAGTTCCAGGTGACCGGATGCACTAACACAATGAGTGTCCATTGTCACACGACATTTGGGTTCTTATGAAAACATGGTATATAAGTCAGAAGATACATAGGCACATGGTGGATTACATGGAATGTACTTTACTACACGGTTATACCTAGACAGATATACAGTCCATCCCATGTATCATCAAACACTTTGGGATACACGGGTTGATGCAGTGTACATGCACATAGACATCGTACATGGTATCTTCCCCGAATAAAGGAACAAGGAATTTCACACTCTTATAATTTGTGTATACCACCTTCTAGACAACATTCCATAGACATGTTTCGTTTTACACTGGCAATACTAAGGGCCATTGGACATAGTTTTGACCATTCAATACACCATTTGCCATTTTGTACGTGGCTGTATCTTCTGGTCCACTATTCTAGGAAAAGTTTCATTTTGGGTAGTTCCCTCTTTCTTATTCCCGTAAAGGTCAATTATCATTTCCATCCAAAGGAGTATGATCCCAACCAATGGAATTTGAAGATATAATAGAAATCCCTTCGAGAGGCCCAGGGGGGAGATCCTCTACCCATTCGTGACCCTAGCTAGAGTCAGGTATCAATGTGAACAATCCAACAGGATGACGATGATCTAATTAACATGTAAATATGGGTGAGTCATGGTATCCTCCAAGGCCTTGGGCATTATCCTCATCCATTTATCATGATATTAAACACTCCAGACTGTGTCCTCCCGGAACGAGTGTATGATTTGTCTCTTCAGAACTATCAATTCATTTAATCCTCTATTGTCTTTTCTCATAGAACCATACTTCTCGAACATACATCATTCGAGCGATCAGACTCATGGATTTTTTTTGGGGATGAGTACATTATGGAATCTTCGAACTGAATCTCTAGTGTGGGTATGTCATCATTGAGGCTTACCTCTAGACTATAGGTCTAGATTTCTAGTATATCTAGATGAATTTCTCTTTCTATATGTTTAGTATACATATAATGTGATGATATGAAAGTAATTTTAGTTTGTGTTTTCTCATTAAGTTTTTTGGGGTCCCCTACTTAGTATTGTTATACTCACCCCTACAAAGGCTATGCCTGCACGTACAGTGTCTTGTGCAGACCACTGGCCTTTTGACGGAGTCTTGGGAGGACCATGACCAGATCGTGTTTTCAATCTTCCTTTCAAGACGAGGTATTACTATGGCTATGCGGAATAGTACTAGTACCTATTTTATTTCTACATGAAGGAATTTTTTGTTTATAGACTCTTTCCTTTGGTGGGCATGTATTCTGGACCAATTTACATTCCGAACATTACTATTCATTTCACTCTATTTGTTATGATTATTTGATAGAATGCATATTTTTCCATATTGTTTTTACATATTAGTGTTTGTGTTCCTAGATATGAGTGTCTGTATAGGTAATTAAGAAATGTATCCCATGTCAGTGATATGCCTTCTTGGCTCTAGTAACCTACCCCTTGCCTATTGTAAGAAGTCTTTGGAATTCGAGGCCCAGGAGCCACTATAACGGGCCATGATAGAGTGGAATCAGAGGTGGTAGGTTCTAACATAGGACCAGGAGTAGGTGAAATTGGTTTTGGGAAACAATGTTAAGTGTTTTGAGCTCATCTTTTAGGCCAGGGACACCATTTTTGGTGCTGGAAGTTGATGTTTCTATACACCAGGACTTTGACAACTTGCCTTTCGACTTAGTAGATGAAAACACTTGTTTCATGAAAAAATGGTGTGATTATGACATATTAATGGGTTGTGTTTTTAGTGTCCATCAGTATTAGCTATCCATATATACTATTGACCATGGTATATATTGTTCCTTTACTGGATGCCTCCACGATGCATGCCTGCTATGATTCTTCGAATTGACCACGAGGATGACCCCCTCAGTGAAGAGGCATTTATTCATGGACTAGTACCCTAGATGTTACCTTATGTTGGTTCAAGTACTATAAAACCACTAGTGGATTAGTAAATAGTACCTGTAGTGCTGATTGATGAAGATAACAGGTTGATTGTGCTCCATGAAATTCCAAGAGTGAGACCCCAAAAGGTTTTGAGGTGAGCCCGATCATCAAGCGGCTGAAGACTGTATTGGGGTGGTGACCATAGTTTCCCCTCTATTGAGGACACAAAGAATACTAGATGGTGTTCGTAGGATAAATCAGTCTTCATGTTTTTATAGGATGATGGTTGAGTGTGTCCACTCAGACTCGCGAAAAAGAGACTATTTCACTCATGGTGTACGCGCAACTCTTTAGGGAGGAGTTATCTATAGTTACATTGAGAGAAGTGTGTTTCCAAGAGATTATCCAACCCTAGAAGGGTAGTTTAATGATGGATGACTATTCATCAAGGTTCAAAAACATCTCTAGGTACTCGATGGATATGGTCAGGGATCATTACTTCTTAGGACAGACATTCGAGCGGGGTCTACGATGGGGAATCTGAGATCGTTTAGGGACTCTATGAATTTTTACTTATGCTGGAGGTGTTGAGTGGGCCTTGCAGATTGGGCTCTTCTTTGGGGAGAAGATATAGCAAGTGGCATTAAACAGATTCCAGACATGTTCTGAGACCTCGGTAGTTGGGAGCCGACATCCGGAATAGGGGTCGGGATGTGGGAGACATCACAAGAGAACCCAGTATAGTGGATTGACCCTCCAAGGCTCTCTGGGTAGATTTAATAATCCTAGGGAGAGGTGATCCTACTCGTGCGATGATAGAGTCCATCTTTATAGAGATAATACAACCCATCGAGCTGCTGACAGCAAAGTAGTGGATAGACCACCGAGGTAGAGGTAGAGAGTGGAGCAGGTAGACCTGCTAGGTGGTATACATGGAAGATGATCAGGGAGACATGTAGGTGGTGGAAGACGCATTGATGTAATTTTACCACTACCCCTACGAGGTCCACACCAGGCTTAAAGAAATGGGGGATAGGGGTTGGGAATACTGAATCCAGTAGAGGGGTATGACCTAGGAACTCTAGGGATGATCAAAGGTACAATCTTTTTTCTTCTCTACTGTAGTTTTCACACTCATAGAGACAGGTTTCACTTATTCATTCCTTGAAACATGTATTGTGTAAAACCATGAGATTCTGTAAGATCCATTGAATCTTACCTTATGCTTGGAGACAAAAATGATAAGATACTTGATGATCACCCATCATATTGGTAGTGTTATAATTCCCATGGTGGTAAGTGTTTCAGTTGGAACCTCTTAGTGTAGCACTGAGGCCTTATGACATTATCTTCAGTATGGATTGGCTACATTAGGCCCATGATAAGTTTGACTACTTTAGGAGAAGACTGTGGTGTGTCTTCTATGATGGAATAATGGTTTCCATTATTGGGGAAAAGGAAACCCAGGAACAAAAAATGGGATCATTTATATGATGATGCAGTCGATTACTCATTAGTTGGTTATCCAAACCCTCATAGTAGAAGATGTTGTGGGATTTCAGTTCCTAGAAGTAGTGGTTCAGTACGGGAAGTCTTTACAGGATATTTTCCAAGATTACCCCCCCCCCCCCACTGAGAGATATCAAATATCATCGACATTCACCCTTGAACGACAATGATATACTGATCTGTGTATTTGATGTCTCCCATAGAACATCACAAGATGTGGGTGCAGCTGAGGAATTTGCAGAGTAAGGTATTTGTAAGATCTAGTTTTCACCCTGGGTAGCCGTAGTTTTGTCTTCCAATAATTTTGATGAGATAATGAGGTTGTGCGTGGATTACCGATTACTAAATCAGGAAACAATGATGTACATGTATCCTATATCGAGGATAGACAGAATCATTAATCAACTATGAGGGTAATAGTGGAACTTGATGGTGGGCCTTCGATAAAGTTACAACCAGTTATGAGTACAAGATGAGGATATACAAAAGATGACATTCAGATGCCTATATGGTCACTATGTTTAATTGGCTATTCTTTTTGGAATGACTAATTCCTCTATAGTTTTCAAGGGTCTTATGAACAAAATCTTCCAGTGGGACATAGACTCGTTCGTTTTAGTCTTCATCAATGACATTCTTGTGTACTCGGAGTCAGATAATGGGAACGCGAGACCCCATGGAAGGGTCTAGACATACTCCGAGTGCACAAAATTTATGGGAAGATCTTGATGATCCAGTTCTAGATACAGGAGGTCCCCTTTCTAAGACATTTTATCTCAGCACATGGAGTAGCAGTGGACACCGCTAAGGTTGAGGTGATGTTTTTATGGGAGACACCCCGGAGTGTGATGGTGGTGTAGAGATTCTTTGGGATGACATGATTCTATAATATATTTATCTTTAATTTCTCTTAAATATTAACACCGATGACAACCTTGACATGTTAGGGGGATCATTTTGTACGTACGGAGATGTTCCAGCATGCTTTCTAGTAGATTTTTTAGAGTTTGATGAGTGTACAGATCATGAGATTGCTAGACGAGGGAATCAGGTACATTGATTTATATTAATCATCAGTGACTGGTCTAAGATGTTTCCTGATGTAGTGATAGTCAGTGATTGCTTATGGATTGCACCTACTAAAGATGCAGGAGAAAAACGATGCAACCTATCAACTTGAATGGATAGTGGTAGGCTTCTCATTGAAGTTGTGGTCACACTACCTACTGGTTGAATTGTTTATCATCTACTATTACCATTAGAGCATCAATTACATCTTCTTTCATAAGGACCTAAATCTTTGTTAGAGTTTATGGCTAGAATACTTTTTTTATTAGGACATAGAGATCACCTATAATCCTAGGAAAAGGAATGGTCTAGCCAATGCACTCAGTGGAAGGTCCAGTTCCCAACTGCTGAGCAAGGAATCAGAGTAGTAATCCTCTCTAAAGTTATCCTATGTGGATGGAGATGATGCCTCTTATCTCATATAAATGGATGTCACCCCACAACTCTTATGGAGATCTAGGGAGTTATAAATATGGGTTGTCGACTGTGAGACATTTTTTTCCTAGTTATCCACTATACATTCTTCTGATGGATATTCACATGGTGGGAAGCATGAAGTCCTTTTCATTTGGTGAATAGTTATACTAGCGGTGTTGTGGGAGGAGTTTCATATGGATTTTCATATACCCCCATTGGTGGTACATCCTATAGTGGTTAAAATGTACTAGGACTTATGGAATCTATTCTGGTTGATATGTGTGAAGAAGGTAGTAGCAGAGATCATTTCTCGGGGCCTTACGTGACATCATGAGAAGGTTGAGCACCATTTTCTTGAAGTCTTATCTCAACCCCATTAAGTTTCAGAGTGTAAGTGGGATGAAATGTCTATGGACTTCTTGACCGGCTTACCACAGACGTCAAAGGGATGTAATTTCATTTTGGTGATCATTGACCAACTCCCTTAAGTCATCCTAATTTCATTATATTAGGGAGGAGAGTTACGCAGAAAACTTTTGATGCCTCTACGTGTAGGGGATAATTTAGCTTCACGGAATCCCTTCCAAGATAGTCTCTGATCCTGATGCATGATTCACATACTAGTTTTGGAAGAGACTATGTGAGGTGTTTGGGACCCAATTACACTTGATCATAGTGTTCCATTCCCTGACAGATAGTCGGACAGAGAAAACCATTCAGGTTATGTTGTATATGTTAAATGTCTTTATCATGAATTTTAGTTATAGCTGAGAGGACCACCAACCACTGATGGAGTACACATACAACAATAGCTACCGATCCACCATCGGTATGTCACCAATTAAGGCATTATATGGGCAACTTTTCTAGTCACCACTTTGCTAGATCATCCCTGGAGAGTCCGCATCATGAGTCCAAAGAGGGTGCGAGCTACCACTGAGAAGGTGATGATCTTCCATGAATGGATAAAGACTACACAGAGCTGGAAGAATTCTAATGATGATAGATGATGTATATCTATGATGTCTAAAAACAGATACCATGTCTTCCTTCAGTTCTCACCACGATGAGGGTTACAGATATTTTGGCAGGGCAACAAGTTTTATGAAGGTATCATTGTCTCTTTTCAGATACTTCGTAGATTTGGATACGTGGTGTACCACAAAACTGTACCACTATTGTTTCACTCGGTACATGATGTATTCAACATGTCGATGCTAAGGAGGCATGTGCATGATTAATCGCACATCATTGACTAGGGAGAGTTGGACATCGAGGATAGAGATACCATCACAGAGTACCCAGTGGAGATTGAGGAGTGACATAAGTGGATCCTCTATTGGAGGGAGATTGTCCAAGTGCATGTCTGATGGTTGTACGATAATCTTCAATAGAGTATGTGGGAGCAGGAGTCTCGGATTCGTGCTCAGTACCCACATCTATTTGAGTACCCTTTTGATTACAATTTTCATGGTTCTAATAGACCTATAGTGTGGGTATTGTAATGTCTCATATTTTCAATGTTTTATTTCTAAATATTATATGGAATCCAAATGAGTCCATGATTTGTGACGGCATGTGATTCCAAGGCCCGGGTTTCCCGAAATAATGTTTGAAATAATTAAAACTCTAAATAGAGCCCCAAATTAGTTTTCCCAAAAAAGTGAAATTACATTTAAATGGATGCACAAAATAGAAATATGTGGGATCTTTTGTGTTTTGAATATTGAAATTACCTTTGGTGGGGCCTAACGTCGACTGGCGTAGGTCAGCTGAAGGAGATAGTTTTTGGATATTTGAATGGAAATAATAAAAATTTATAATTTACATTATTTTAAATGTTTCCATAATACATCAATTATTATTTTGTGTCAAATTATTAGGATACCTGGGTTAGGCTAATAACCCTAAAAACTCACTAGAATCCTCTAAATCAATGGAGATGAGCCACCCTTGGATAATTCCTGATGAACATTGATGAATGGAGACATGTGGATCGTTGCACATTGAGATTGAATCCTGACCAATGACTGATATCCCTATTCGGTGACTATTAATGTAGGGGTTGTTTTTTTATTCTTCTTTACCTGTTCATGGATTTAAAATGAGGTTCATTGATCAACCCACTAACAGGTTGACCGGAAGATAGTTCGGTCAGGTGGTATGATTTTTATCAGGTTTATATATGGGGAATTTAACCATGTTAAATTTCAACTAAATTTCGTTTCCCAATTTTATCCTTCGAATGGGAGAGGATCATTTCTTTGACAAATGATGATGACTGTTCGTTCCACAAATTTTCTATGTGGATTTCATCATCCCCATTTACCCCATGTTCTTCATTTTCTGTTTAGGGATCTGAACAAGACATCAGTTTGAGTCCATTTCTAAATTCAATGATCCCAAATAAATGACTTGGCATCATGATGACCTAATAGAGGTGGGATGACAAATCTGAAAGATGAATAGGCATGGTTTAAGAGAAACATTCATTTTAGCGTTCATCATGCGAGTGGATTAAGACTTGTTTTCGGAGCCAATCGGAGGTCCGAAACCAAGGGGGACGACCATAAAGTGTCGGGAAGTTCTCGAATAGAAAGATTTTAAGCGATCAAATGACCGTATCGAATATATTATGTGAACCCTTGGTGTGGTGATGAAGAGCCACAATTCTGGAATATAGTAAAAAAATAGTGTGTATCTCGAAGAACACACTGTGTGGGAATGGAATGGCGACGACTAAGGTTTCTTCACTTCACACAGTAATGATCACAACATACTCCTTGTAGGAAATGACGTGTGGGCCCCACCCAGTGGTGATAAGAGATTTGGGAGAAGGGAAGCATTGACATGCAATGTGACCATTGTCATATATTGTCTAGGTCCAACCATAGATTCATTGTGTATCTTGAAAGATACACTAACACATGGTAGAGTACATGGAATGTACTGCACAGCACAACCAGACCTAGCCAGATATACAGACCACCCCATGTATCAGCACACTATCTATGATAGACATGTTAAAGTAGTGTTGGGACCATGGCCAACATACTCAAAGACTTCACCGAATAATGGAACATACTGGGTGACAATATTACACATCGCATATACCTCCTTCTACATGACATAAATTTCACACAGGTTGTTGTACACATGCATAACCCGGGGTCATGGGACACTGCCTTCGACTTTTCTACAGACTGTGTACCTTTCTATACAAGTCTGGATCTTCTTGTACCCCTTTCCTTGTATAGGTTTTGTCAGGGATAGTTCCCCTTTGATCATTCCCCTGTATTTTAGGTATTTTTTTCATCCACAAGAGTATGATCTCTTTACTATGACATTCTGGATAGAGTGAGAATCATTCTAAGAGGCATAGAGTGAGATTTTATACCCATTAATGACCGTAGGTAGAGTCAGTTATCGACGTGAAAAATCCTATTTGATACTGATCCTTTACTTTTCCGATAAATCCGGGGTGAGTCATGGTATCCTTCAAGGGTATGGAATTTTTCTTCATCTGTGTATCTTGATCATATTAATTGAATATTTTTCTCCTAGAATGATTGTATCTATTATCTATTTATATATATCATCACATCTATCACTCTCAAGGATTTTCATGATGAACAGTTCTTCATATATAGATATCATCAGAGGTATCAGGCTCATGGAGTGAGTTCTCCCAAACGAGTGCCATAAAGAATCATTGAACTAAATCCCTATAGTGGGTATGTAGTCGTTGAGACATACCTATAGACTATAAGTCTCTGTTTCGAGTATTTCTATATTTGTCTCAATATTTATATGTTCAGTTGAAAAATAATATATAATGATGACTATTCTTTTACTTTGTGTATTTCATTGTGGTTTCTGGGGTCCCCAACTTTGTATTATTATACACACCCCTATATGATTTTTTCCCGAACGAACCCTATCATTTTAAGATGGGCGGTTTTTTAACCGGATTCTAGGGAAAACAAATACCTAACCGAGCTTTTTTGAGTTCCTTTCAGGATGATGTTTTCTTATGGATATGATAAGTAGTCCCAATACCACTGTTTCCACACTAGTTTCACTTTGTAGTTTTTAGAGTCATTCTTTAGGTGGGAATGTGTTCTTCACTAGTTTTTGTTTTGAACTTTACATTTCGTTGTACTCTGTTTGTTAGGTTTAGTTGTATGCATGCATTTTGGTCCGTAGTGATTTTTATATATCAGCGTTTTTGGGAATTTAGATGTGTGCTTGAGTATTGATACCTAGAAAATTACTCCAATGCTAGTGATATTCTTACTTGGTGCCATTCCCCAGCAGCTAGATTGTTAGACGTGGGAATGGGGAGTCACTGTACGGGTTCCACATGGAAAGGTCATGATAAGTTCATTGATCACAATAAAGAGAATGATCAATGCAACATTAGAGACCCTAAAACCATAAATCTGGTTAGATATGAATGTTCTTCTGAATCATTTGAATTGTATTTAATAGGATAAATTTATTATTTCAAGATCCATTTCCTAAAGTTGATGAATTCTTTTACACTATAAAAATTCAAGGAAATATACTTAATTGAGACTTTTCTATTTCAAAAGAACTATTTTATACTTTGGTTATGTTTAGATTAATTTACAATTCATAAACCTACACCATGAAATGAATATCCATAAATTAAACTTTTATTCTGGAAGCATGAAAATTCACTTTTATCATATAGTAAGATCCATAAAATAGTGAAACCACTTGCTTTATGCCTATACTATTTTAAAAATCCTATATAATTAAGTCAAGTTACCCAATATAATAAACTAATCTATAAACACCAGTAGCTTCACCACTAGTTCAACATTAATATTTCACCATCGAATTAATAAATTAACAATAATGTCACATTAATGAGTACATCATATAATCTTGTGGTATGCCCTAAACCCTAATTGTTATCGAGTTAAGGGTTCAATATCCATGGAATTCCCAAACATGATGTCTTCTCACCATGTAGGTGGGATAGTCTTTTTATAAAATAATATTAATATAGTTCCAAAAAATTTACCAAATAATATGATGGCCATCCATGAAATAAAATTTATCATTAAATAACATTTTTACTAAGGTTTTCATTACAACATGCTTTTCTATCAAGGAATAATAATCTTATTTTATAATTATTACAGTGTGATTAATGATTATATTAACCCTAAAACTTCTAAATACTTTTAAAATTATGCCTCTAATATGGAAAGGCTTTATTCCTCAAATAACTTTTCCCCTAAACATATGATTCCTTTTAATTTATCCCAAAATATATTTATTATTAGTAGAGTCCCATTACATGAAACCTAAAAATAGGTTTTTAAGTCGTTGAACATATGACAAATTTTAATCTCCTAATACCATGATGAAATATATACGTTTTAGGTTAATAAATAAATATTTTATAAATTTTTTTAACATATTCAATATAAGTTTAGTAATTCTTATCAGAAAAATACAAATGGTTATTGGATTCTTGAATATTTTAATTATTGAAACCCAATTCAAAAATACTCCGTCTATATTATTTACACATAGGTCCATTATTAATTAAGGGTAAAATCTTTTGATAATGAAATTTTCTCAAATAGTTTTCATATTCCCCATATTTAATACATCAAACCATAAATTGATCCATATTAAGAAAATAAATTACATTCATCGTAATATTTATTTTTATTCATAAATTCATTAAATTATTCCCATATTTTCCACACATAAAATATTTTATTATTTCGTTGAAACAAATTCAATCTAAACTAAAACACCTTAGGTTAAATATAGGTAATTCATATTATTCATATATTCAAATTATTCTTAATTTTTTGTAATTAGAATGATAATTAACTTGAGAATACTCCCTCATAGTATCAATCCAGGTTTGCAATAAAGACCATTGTCAAGAAGTAAGTGACTATTGGTTCAAAAAAAATTGATCTATTATCAATGTTATTATCCAAAGGTACATCTGTACCAAAACCAAATATTTTTTTTTCAATAAACAGATATATTTTTTGAAACCAAATAATATATCAACTAAATAAAAATTAGTTTTTCTTCTATATAACTCATTAGTTTTTTTGATATAGTTGTGTTCCCTAATCCATGATTTCCAAAATCTAGTTTTCATGGTTCACAATAGAAATCTTCTAATACTAACAATAGTGACTCAATCCCCTTACCAGACATCAAATATCTACTTTTTTACATTATCATTTTATAGAAATAATTATATCGTAAAGGGTAGAATAATGTAGTAATCTTGGTAAACAAGATACATTATTTATCCATAAATTACATTTGAAACAACAAAATACAAAAGAAATTGATAATATCATATTTAACTCCATAATATCCTTCCATATCCTTCCATATTAAATATCATGGATTCATAGGAAATGAGTAAAAATATTTATGACCAAAAAATATTAGTAATGGTTTTGAACAATGATACATATCATTAATCGACAAAAATAATCAACATGGAAAGAAGAATAAGATAACGAAAATACCGTTCAAATAATTTTACTATTAATATTGGATAAAATATATTATATACGATAAGGAAAATAAATTCACACACACTCCATCTAATAAATATTTTTACTTTCATAACTGGATACAGAATAATAAATATATAAATGAAAATAAATGAAAACACACACCATTTAATCAATACACTGAAAATGAAATGCGTCTAGATATAATATCATTTATATAAATTTCATGGAGAAAATTAATTGAATTTTTAATGTAAAAATGATTAATTTTTGGGGTTTCATGATCTTAGGAGTCAGGATACCTCTACCATAAATATCTTACCTCAATATAGTATAAAACTGATGGATATGTATACACCAAAAATGATTTTGTCTTTGTTTATCTAACTAATTTGTCATGGGAGACCAGTAATGACTTAAGGGGATATCTATAATTGGTCCCCAACCATATCAAATGGTATAGATCATTTCTTATAAATAAAATAATCTATTAGATTCATGAACATTGTTTCTTATCAACCAATATTCATATTGAGTACAGAATTTAGATTTAACAATATTTCAACTGATAAAAAAATAACATTTATTAAAGAAGCCTATATTTTAAAATGATATAGGTATTATGAAAAAAAAAATTTATGATAAATGATATGGATATTTCTGGTAAATTTAATTTCCAATAATAACATGAATGTTATAATTTCAAGGGAACATTAATGACTACCACAATGAATAAATTAAGTAATTTCCAATAAATTACTTGAACAAAATGATAATAAACCAACTAGAATAAAAACAATGATGATACCAATATAACATATCCCAAGATGAATATTTCTAAAGGATTTTTTCCATTGATGAATTCAAATTCCCAAAATTAAATTTTCAACTAAATATTACTGTGGAAAATAATGTTTTGGCATTGAATAAAATAGTTAATCTAAATGTTCACAAAATAATTTATATATGAATAATAGAATAGTTCGTTTCTTATTAGAGCTGGAAATTATATAGATGTTGAGTATGTTATAACATAATTTCCGTTCACATTTTAAGTAAAATAAAAAAAATGTCTTGTTTTGAAAATGACACGATTATTCCTTTTAATTTTTAAAAAAATCTAAAAATGGGGTAAATAATTTTTAATAAATAATTTTAATATAGATAAAAATGTTTCATTAATTTTTTTAAAGCACAGTTTTGGATGAAAATAAATTTTTTCCCAAATAGATAAATGAAATATAATTTTCTTAAAAAACTTTTCTGAGTGATTTTTATTACCATAGAGTTGATATAATATACTCTTACAAAAAAATATCAAGAATAATTGGAGTAAAGGAAAAAAATTATTAACAAATTATCAAATAATTTAAATCAATTGAAATTCAAGTATATATAATACTGATTAATGTTAGATAGTAAACCAAAAAATTACATATATCATAATGTTATAGTGAGAATTAATGAATGAATAAAATATTTTAATCCAATTTAAATTCAAAAATAAATTTTATAAAGGAAGTATATGACAAAAAAATTATTTATACGCAAATAATTTTAATATAAAATACTATGAAGATGTAATATAACCAAATGAATGTAAATGGAGTTATAAAATTCACTACCACGTTGTAAATTTTAAATAAAATTAAATTGGATGAAATAATTTATATATACACACAATATACCAGGAATTACTAATTAATCTTGATACTTAATGTAAATGGTTATGTATATGTAACATATAAAAGAAATTTCTTTCTTGTCCTTACAATATTTTTAATGAAGGGAAAGGTGACGAAGTCAAATACCCAATGTTTCCTTTTCATTTAATAGGATTAAAAATTATATATGTTACTATTAAACATGTTAAAAAATTAAAATAGAACAATATGAATATTAATAACATCATATATAACCTTTTTACAACATCTTTTCACTCTTTCATCATTAATATTTCATTATTTTTTTTGTTTAGAGTGTTATTTTCCATCTATCACATGTATGTTTTTTCATGAAAGATCATGTTCTTGGGAATATTATGTAGTTATATAATCTCCATAATATTAATAATGATATAATTATTTTATTTATACATCAATAAATAATTTTAATACGAATAATGAAAGTGTATTTTGATAATAGAAGTATGTTATTGTCATACATAGGGTATGTCTATATACAAACAGGTAACATTTCTAGTTCTTAATGGTCATTTTATATAGATCTTAATTAATATATTATCATAAAATAATTAAAAAATTATAACAAATAATATATCATTTCATTAAATATTTTTATATATATTCAATGTGATTTGGTTAGTAAAATAGATCCATGCCTCTTCCTGAAGGTGGTAGTATACCCACACATAAATGCTGATATCCTCATTATGTGATTGAAAAGGTAATAAATAAAATATTATATTAAAATTTTAAAATGATCAATATTTCATTAATATCATGAATATTTCATATATAAGAATTTTATTAATTAAATTTTATCCTTAATAAAATCCATATAAAGAGTTAGTGAAAACTAACTAGATTCCCTCATAAGGCAGTAGTCAGTCTTTGCACACGAGCAACATTATCATATCCCCAATGAAGTTTAATATAAAAATGGTTGTATGATATAATTAATCCACAAGTGTAAATTTTTGATATTTATTTTATATTTACATTATACCCATCATTATACTCAAATATTATTTATAACAATAGATAAAACAATTGACATCGGTATGCGTGGTTGTAGTCCTCCGTGCACATGAATGATGATTTCATAAATCAATTTATTAAGGTGGAGATGTTTTTATTTCATTATATTCACACAAAAATATAATTATATATAATATATCAATTTCATTATGTCATCATTTTTTAATAATAATTTATGTAGGTTTATTAAAAAATAATGTATAAATGATTGATGAATAACATTAAAAATTGCTCATATAATATCCTTATGTTTTAACAAAAAACCATTCATGGGTAGATTTATGAATAATATATAGATTATATTATTAGATGATGTATTTTTTTCAGTCGATTTGGGTTGGTATTTTAACTACCAAATTGGTATCATTGTGTTAATAAGAGAGGATCTAGGGTATAATTTTACAAGTAATGTGGGTGCCACACATAATTTTTCAAATGAAAAGGTATACCTAATTTTTTCACCAGAAAAAAGGATTAAAATTGAGTATTATCAAGGGTTGTAAATTATTGGGTATAAATATGTTAATAAAATATATTTTGGACATATTTTTTGGTCATTTTCAGCAATATAATTTTTTTACCGTCATGTAAATCTATTTTTACATTATCCACAATAAGTATTTTTTCTTATTTTTAAGATTCCTTATGGTAATAAAATTTGAAAATATTAGATACTATAAATTATTTTTATTATAACAATAGATTAAATTTTTCAAAATTCAATTCACTTAACTGGATAGTTTTATTTTAATTTAATCCCAAAGAAGTGATGAGAAAATTAGTTTTCAAATTGAAAATTTTCAAAAAATTAAATGTAATAATGATAACTTTGACTTAAATTATGTTAATATATATAATAAAACTAATTTTAATTTTCGGAAATTATTTTTAAATTTAACATCAAAAATAATTTAAACTAAATTTCATTTTTCAATTAACATGTAATATATTTAACTATTAATCATAAAATGAAATATACTGGAACAACCCAAATACATAACTCTAAGGTAATTTTTATATTATAATGTCTAAAATTAAATTTATTTTATCTAATAAATTTTTTAAACATACAAAAAATTATTTTAATTTATGTATTTGAAATACGATTAATCTGTCTTTTAGAAAAAATAGTTTTTTTACAAAACATATCATTTATTTTAAATGATTGTTATTTAATTTATTATCAAAATAAAACCATAGATTTTAAAATTCTATTAATACTATTCATAATATCCACTTTAATCTTCAGTTCATATTGGTATAATATATTGTGGTTCATTTCGACATTCAGATTCCTATTATACAAGTAATAAAATAGATTAAATTTAATAGAAATATATTTTTATTTTTTTATGTTAAGTGTTTCATGTGAAATAAAAAATAAATAACAATTTTTTTATTTTATATTGTTGTAGTGGTACATATAACATAATTAATAATTTTCTAAACTGTATTTAATACATTATACATTTTTAATATTTGAATTATTTTTAATCAATTTTTATAATTTAGTCAAATAAAATATATTTTAAATTTGAAAATAATTGGTTTCAATTTACCTAATTAGGAGAACATTATTTTAAAGTACAAATATTAAGTTTCCACAGGTAAAGTCTTATTATAATTGTAAAATCTAAAATTTAAGAAGTAAATATTCACTAGGGAAAATTACATAAAAAATGATAATAAAATATCTATAATTGATCCGAGAAGGCTTGGATTGAACTTATATCTTACCGAAACTATTATTTATTAATTATTGATGAACTTAAAATATTTAACTTTTTTTCATTTTTATATTTGGGGGAAATATTTAAAATATATTCATTCAATATACTTATAAATGTTTTCCTCATAATCCATTAATAGAACCCAAAAAATTCTATTTCCCAAAAAATATCTTTTTTATTTACCATAGAATTATCATTCCCCCACATGAAATTTTGACCCTATGAGATTAGCATATTCTATCAATTTCCATGGTATCATCCAAGGATATCTCAATGTGTGCAATTTGATTAATCTTTTTTACTAAACGTTTTTCTTTTCAATTATGATAATATAATTATAATATTCAAATACCCATGAAATTTAATTATTATTGATTATATACCAAATTTTATTATTCTTTATAAATATCCATTAATCTTGTTTTCCATTATATATTATTAAAATCTATATGGTCATTATTATATTGAGTGGAATATCAACTATTTACGGCAATTTTTTTTTCTATCACCACCTTAAAAGTATGGTTTAATAGGGGAATTTAATAAAAATATATGATATTTAGGTATTTTTTATATACTAATCAATTTTACTAATTTCTCTATTTATATGGAAAATAAAATTATTAAATGTGCCTATGTGTGGACTATAATATCCATGGAATGATTTATTGTTTTCATTTCATGTCCATATTTCATGGTATCTCATTATGATGATATTAAATAATATCTATTACTTTTGTAATACTGTTATGGTTCATGTATAGAAAATTTGAGAATATGTTAATGATACGATAAAAATTTTATTATTATTATTTCAAGATATTAAAATTAGTAAACTATAAGCTTAATGATATAACATTATATGTAATGAATTTATATAAATTATCTCATGTTTATAAAAAATTAATACTATAATATATCACAGTAAAATAATAATAATACTGATATGGTTCTCTTATGATGGTATTATAAATTAAATTTCTCATATCCATCCATTAAGTATGTTAGGATCATGTTTTGTCAATTTATCCTCCTAATTAAAATATAATATGCATTTTCACATGAATGACTATGAGAAATTATTTAATTTTATAATATGTTAAAAATTCATTAATAATGCTTCTTGGTTAAGGTATGGTTATATAAAAATATAAATGATTAATTAAGAAAAATTATATTCATTAAGAACCACAAAACATGATCGTCATCAATATCGACTTCTTGGTTTGTAACCAAAGCATATATGGATTTGAATTTTGGAGTTTATTTGTATCATGGAACTACTATTATGTAACTCATAATCCAAAATAATAGTAATTTTATGTTAAATTTTAATGAAATTAGCATACAATGTATTATTTATTATATCCATGTCAACAAATTTTAATTTTATAAGATGAATATTGATTTTGAACATTCTAGGATAAAATAAACCTACATTTTTTTAAATTTCTCATAGAAATATGATTTGATGAATAATTTAAAAGTTTGTATTTAACTATTAAATTTTTTTATTAATAAATTATAATACATAGAATTAAATATTTATTTACTATTAGTTTGATAGAAATAATGATAATATCATTTAGAGGTAAAAGGGATATTTTTTAAAAAACTTCTTTTTCAGAAAACTTTCTTTATTTACATAGTCATTATTTATATCCATTTAAATTAATTATCATAATTGTAAACAACCTTACCTCAGTATCGCATATTTGATAGTTACATTTATTAATTTTCATTAGATGTATGGAATTCCATCTTTAAGGACCTATTATTTCCTTAATCTAGGTAAACTAGTTACATACATGATTCCCGTATTATAAATAAATAGAAAAATTGAAACATAATATCTATTTTGAGAATGTAATTTTTAACTCTTGAATATACATCAATAAAATTCACAGAAAACATCCTATATTCTTGGAAATGGGAGAAAATAGTGGATATATCAAATTCTTAGTATGATTTACATAATGTAGAATTTATTACATGAAAATGTATAGTAGTCAATATAGTAGCATAAATATATGAACACATAGTCTATTTTATCAATTTCCAGACTATCTTGATTAGGTAATGACATAAAAATATGTAATGGTAAACAACTGAACACACATTCCACTTATAAAATTTTATAATCATGAATAGTTACTAAATAATTAATATGGAAAAATAAATAACTAAACACACATTCCATTTAAATTAATTAAATATCAAGAATATATAAGGAATAATTAATTTGAAATGTAAAATAACTGAACAATCATTCTATTTAAATTACATGAAAGTAATGAATAGATAATGAATACTAAAGATTGAAATTTATATAACGGAAAACACAATATATTTACCAAGAAAATGGGGAATGAAAATACATCGGCAGATTATATCATTTCAAAAACAACATAGATAATTATAAATGAATTATTAATAAAGGAAATCTTTAATTATTGGATGTCATGATCTAATGCATCATGATACCTATATTATTATGACCATTCACTACATATTTAAAAACTAATGTGTATGTGTACACTAGAAACCCTTTTATCAATGGATAGATTAATAATTCATCACAAGAGAAAATCAATCAATTGAGGGGTTATATTACACCATCTCTACATTTCATTGCAAGTCCAAATAATTTCCTATATAATGAATGATATATTTAATTCTTGAATAATGTTACTTATCATCAAATATACATATTATGTAATGAGTATATGTATATTAATGTTTCCCGAGATAACAAAATAACTATTAATATAGAACAAAATATGTATAAATGTTATATAGTTGAAGAAATGAACATATTGATGTTAAATAATATGTATATTAAGGGGATATTTAATATCCAAATATCATAATAATGTTACAATCTCATGGGAAATAACATAACTACAAAATGTAAAAAAATGTGTATTTTAAGACACTAGATTTTGAAAATGATCATAAATAAACCATAGAATGGCTAAGGATTGTTTAAATTCAATGTGTCCCCATTGAAGTATATATACCAAAAAAATTTCTTTTTTTGATGAGTAGAAATACACTAATTTTTTTATTAAAAGTATTCTTGAGGAACCAATCCATTTTTTACTTTGAAAATATTCTCCAAAAAAAAATTCACAAAATATTTTGATGAAATATTGCCTTTGATAATAACTTTTGAAACATATATCACATTAAAATAATCATTATCCAAGATGATGAGAAATTTATTACATTTCATAAATGTTTAAACAATGATTCCTTTAACATTATTAGTAAAATACAATAGGTTTTTTTAGAAAATGACATGAATATTACAAAAATACAAATTTTTTAACATTATAACATGTGTAATAATTTCTTTAATAAATAATGTGGATAATGTTAAGCACATTTTTTGAAAATATTTTATAAAAAATGTCCTTGATTGAAAAGGGATGTTTGAACAATGAGATTAAATGAAATATGATTTTATTAAATACATTTTACCAATTATTTTAACTACCAAAATATTGAAATATGGTGATGTTAATTAAAAAATCCTGAATAACCAAGGTTGAAGATATTTTAAAGGGTTTATTAGAAAACTATAATATTACTACCATCATTGTAAAAAAACTAACAAACAATATCGATTAAAATGTGATTATGAAACGACCCCATAAATATATCATAACGCTAACATGATAGTTAATCAATTTGTGATTTATATATTTCAAATGATAATATGCATAAAATAATGTAATGTAGAATAAAATATAGCCAAATTTTCTCACACACATAATCACATAATTGAAATGGAAATAAATATGTATTATAACCCAATAAAACAGAATTGGGATAACTTTTTTTACCCCATGTTACTTTTTTAGTAATATAACCTTAAATAACTAAAAAGAAAACAAAAAATTCCACAAATTATTTTGGAATAATGATATTACATGTAAATAAGTTATTATATAAACTATGTTAAGGAAATTTTGTGTACAACATTAGAATATGACTAAATGAAGTAGTGTTGATGTGAGGTCTCTTACCACATTGCAATGTTCATGTAAAATGACATATGATAAAAAAATTATTTTTTAAATATAATTATTTATTAATGATTCTTTATATGTAATGTAATATGATAATTATGTTCACCATATGAAATAAATTATGTTAATGACAATAAAATATGCCTCAATTAATAGAAATTGAGAAGATGTCACATACCCCATGCTTAGTTTTTGTTGAATTCGATTTAACAATGTGTATATTCATTAGATGAATTTTATTAACTCATACCTAAAACCTATTAATATTCATTATGTATTATATGATCATCTTAAAAAAATTTGAAAAATTTGTTCATAATTTTACTAAATATTCTTTGTTTTGTTTGTTAATTTCTTTTTTTATCTTTCAGTTTTGTCCTGAATAACCATTTATTGTTCATATGATATTTATAAGAAATATTAGTATAATATAATTTTATTAATATCATTTATAAAAATTTGATACATTTTTAGAATCATTTTTATGGATTTACATTTAATATTAACGACATTGCTTCTTTGAAAAGAAATCTTGTATATATTCATGAGCGCTGATATAATTTCTTATAAAATGTTAATAGAAAAGGAATTGATTGATATATTAATTATTTTGAATCAATATACTGTGATATATATCAGATATATTCAAATAATTAACCTTATTCTATTCCCCGTAATGTGAAAGTGAATAATGAATCAATCTCTTCGCTAGGTGGTTTTCCAATATACAAAAGATGAACATTATCATATTTTAAAAAGGAATTTAATTTATGAATTTATATTTGGTATTGTATTTATATTTGTATAATAATATCATAAATAATATATATATACATTAAATACATCATTATATTTGATAATGACTTATGTTGATGGAAAACGAGTTACATCAGTTCATGAGGTGGTAGTTCACATTACACATGATTGACAGTTTCTTTTCCCATTTTATGAAAAACTAAATAAATATAGGTAATTACCTTAACATAATATAATATAATTGTATCTAATATAATATATTTTTCAAATAATTATATTTTGATAATATATTATTGATTTGGAAGATTAAATAGCATAAAAATGATCATTTAAGAACACTACCCCTTCTTTGAACCACCACTTTAGGTTAGCACCAACACCTTCTTAGTATAGATTTATGATCAAAAGAAGGGATCTAGGATATTTTAATTATATTTATCAATTTATTAATAAATTGTATTTCTCCACCAAATTTCATTGTATGTTTTAATAAGGGAGTATAGGGGCTTCAATTTTCTAATTAGGGAGATGGTATAGATGAAATTTTTGAAAAATCAATTTTATACGTGTTTTTTATGATTAAAAAGAACTAAAATTTGGTAATTATATACTAATAGAGTATATAAGGTATTAATATGTTCATTAATATATGTTTCAGAATATTTTAGGTCATTTTAACCCATATATATTTAGTTTGACCTCCTGGAAAATTAGTTGGTTCCATAACCACGATAGATAATTTTTATAGTCTCTAAAATTCATAAGGGTAATAAATTATTTTGAAATTAGTAAATAATATAAATTATGATAATTGAAATATATTAAATATATTTTTTAAAAATAAATTCATATATTTTTGTAAAAAAATATTTAAAATTATACGAGAAAAAATGTTCAAAATGCGGGTTATTAGAGAGAGAATTAGCATAAATATTTAATGATTTAATGAAAAAAATAAATCTGAAATTTATTTGAATGAAATAATTTATATAAATTTTAATATTATTCAATTAAAATTACATTAATACAAGCTTAAATTATAATTTACTATATTTAATTATTTAAATCAAAAGGAAAATTTTAATATATAACAGTATATTAACTATACATCAAAAATGAAACATTTCAAAAAAATAATCAAATATTTCACCATAAGGGAATTGGGATATTATTATTTAAAAAAAAGTACATTTGTTAATAATATTTATAAATGTTTAACAAAATTAATTTTATATTATGTTCTCACATCACACCTATATCTACTTTTAGAATAAATATATTTTGTTGAAAATCATTATTTTTGTTTTATGTGATTTTTATTATATTTACAATCAAAATATAGAAATATTTTTTCTAATGTATTTAATACTATTCATATGTTTCAATGTAATTTATTTTTTATAATGGTATATTATATTATTATTACATTTTTAATAATAATATTAAAACAGAGTATTTTGTTTTATTTAATCATGGTGTTGTGTTCATCGCAAGATATCAAAGTGAATGAATATATTTGAAAATTAAATATAGAATATAGTATTTTTGTTTTATAGTAAAATCATATAGTGTTTTAAATATTCTATTTAATCTAATATTACATTTCTAATCTCATGGTGTTACATTGTCCATACCTTCCATAAAGTGTGTCCTCACAATTTTATGAAGTACTTGAAAAAGAAGTTGATTTATTTTTGAAAATTTATTTTTTAAACTCAAAATTTTTAAAGGGATCACAAAAATTCATCTAAAAATATGTAATGATAAATATGAATGATCAGATCAAAGAAAATTAAAATTATTTCCACATAGGATAAAATATGTGGAAAGTAAATATATTGACATGAAATAAAAGAGTAATTCCAAAATAATGATACTTAGGGATATGAGTCATTGATCAATAGAATGTTAATAATCAAGAGAAATCTAACAAGCACAGAACCAAAAAATTTATATGTCCTATTTCAATTGACTCATTGGATATAAATGTAATTGGATAACATTTTGTTTTTAACATCCTTTATATAAAATGAGTGATTCATATAACTTAGTGAATATGGATATAAAGAGAAACATATAAAAGAAATATCTATATTTAATATGTATAAATTAATGTTTTTTCTTTGATGAATATATGATTCCACTCTAACTATATGAAATTATTATCAATTTTTTTTGGCATGAATTACAAAAATTTTCTTGCTACAGATTATAAGATCTATAATAGGGTGTTAAATCATTCAAACCATTGCCTAACAATTTTCTAAAACAAAATTGGTTTTCAGAAGTTATCAAATATAATACAGAAATCACTAAACATTAGTGGTAACACAATTTTTACATCATTAATATTTATTTAAAATTTCATTACATAAATATAATAACATATTTATCAAAAAATCATGTAGTCCAGTGGTAGTAATTAAAACAATATCCTCCAATAAGTGTGGGTTCATTCACCTTAGACTTCTTTAGATGTAATGCATTTTCTTTTTTTACAGAACTATATTAATTTAATTCTTATAATGATACCATGTCTTGATGACACATAATTACTGCAATATCAATGATATGATAACCAATAAAGATTACCAATACCCATTATCCTATTTCTAAACAAATTTTAAGGGAATCCTTCATCAAATTACTTTTTCATATACTAAACCAATTGTTTGTATTCTAATAACGTTTTCCCAACAATATCATTGGTTTTAGTAGAATCATATTATATAAAACCAAATAAATTTTGTTTTAGACGTATAACATGTGAAAAACAAAAAAAATCATTTACCAAAATTAGTATCAACAACTCTTGATTTAATAATTTCAAATATTTTTAAAATATTTACCAAAATTTTTATAAGTTTCTGGATTCTTAAATCAAATATTCCATTAGTAAAAAATCATCAACGATATATTTCATTAATCCTAATATTTATATTATTCAATCATTTAACTTCATCATAGGTCCTTTCATTGTCTAGGTTTTTACTTTTTATAAAATGTAATTTACTCAAATAATACATAGGTTCCCACATTTTAAAAAAATAACTATAACTATAATCATATAATTATATTTATTTCCTTCCATTGTACTCTTCAATTTTCCATGAATATTTTATTTCACATAGAAAATATTTTCCAATTCAGTTGAGATATATTAATGGGTGTATCATTTCCCATTTTCTACATAGGGTAAATTGATCTTAATTTCCACCATGTTATTCATAAACAAATCATTGAAAAAATCATACTCCTCTTCCTTGTTAATCCCTACTATTTATTATGTTATATGTTACTTATCATATTTGTGAATAAATTATTAGAAATAATAATAATATCATTCACTCCTGTCATTATTCCATTTTATTTCTCACAGTCATCACATATCTCATCATATTCAATTTTTACACGATTCATTGGAGTTCTATCTATTGACTAAAATAATTCATATTGTGATGAACAATAATCATTTTGGGAAAATTATATAATAATATAAAGGATGTTTAAATCCTGATAAATTATTTTCAAATTTACACACCTTGGGATTAACATAGGTGGTTCATGGTTATCATATATTCAAATCCTAAAAATAGTTTCCAAAGAAAATGTGAATTATCCAAATCATATCCCCAATGTGTTTCAAATCATGTGTATAGTAAGGCCTTTTTTCTGTAAAGGAAATGCATGAGTCAACTATGAGATGATTTTTTAAGATTTATTTACCCTGGGTTCAGATGTTCTAGAAACATTTCCACTTGTAGTATCATTTAAATGATGTACTTCTATGAAAACATATATAAAACCTCCCTAACCAAAAATTCATGATGTTATTCTTTATTTATTCTCATTGTATATCATAGTTTTATTTTCACTAATCTATTTAATCCAATATATATTTCTCATTTTCTCAAATAAACACCCTTGGATACGAACAGTAATGACAGAAACCCCAATAACATAGAGCTAGTTGTTAGTACACTATATTGGAATAATATAAAAATAATAATATCTTAATTGTCTATATTGTTTAATTGTCTTCTTATACTATATACATACATGATTCCCATATTATCTTTTTATTCAAAAAATTCCACATATTTATTTTAATAATATCATTTTTTTTCATCTATAATATCCTATAATATCCTTCATATCACACTTCAATGATTTTGTTTAAACGGAAAAATAAGGGTGAGCTCAAATAATCCTTAAAAGTTACATGAAGAAAAATCTACAACGAGAAAATGATGAATAATAAATTAGGAAAAAACCAATCAATAGATATGTAATTGAAAACACATTCCATTTAATCTATTTGCATTACTCGTGATTAGATAACGAATAGTAAATATAGGAAGGTAAATAATAAAACACATTTTACAATAAATATCATTATGATTATAAATAGATAAAGAATAAATAATATTCTAACATAAGTAATTGGAGACAAGTTATATTTCTGTACGTTGACTATCATTATTAAAAAAAGGAATAATCAATTTGGAAAGGTAAATAACTGAACACACATGAAATTTAAATAACATGACTATCCAAAGTAGATAAAATTACAATCAATATGGAAACATAAATAGATGATAACATATTCAATTTAATCAAAAAACATAGAGTTAAAATACATCCACAAATAATATCATTGAAAAAAATCATGGATAATTATAAGTAAATTCTTAATGAAGGATATTCTTAATTATTGGTTTTCATTATCTCAAACATAATGATATTTCTACTATCATGACTATTCATAAAAAATGATAAAAATGATGGGTAGGAATACTCCAGAAACCCATTTAAATAATTCTAGATAATGGATTCATCTAATGATACTTGTAATTCATCTCAAGTATATATAATTTTGGTCCCCACTCTTCTTTAAAATTCAAAATCATTCTTCATAAATAGAATATTTTATTTAATTCATGAATATTCTACTATAACACAAATTATATTTATTGTGTTCAAAATAAGGGTTTATAAATATTTCCCTAGATAAAAAAATTACATTCAATGTAGAAAATTGAATATATAAATTAAATAATTTTGAACCAATAATAATATCAAGGATAATGAATATGGATATTTATTTCAAATTTAATTTCTAATAAACATAGTGATGTGATTATTTTAAGAGAAAGTTAAGGAAAAAAATGAATATATAAAGTGAATATTACACCATTACTTGGTAAAAAAAATCATTAACCAACCATATATATAATAAAGATATTATATATATATATAATATATCTCCAATAGATTATATGTAAAATAAATGGTTGTTGTCATCGATTAATTAAATTCCATAAAAATAATATTAAAAATTATCCTCAAAAAAATATCAATTTCCTATTTAATATATTATTAAAAAAAATCTATGAAATTTTTTATCATAATTTTCATTCAAAATCAATTTTCAAACATATAAATTGTGTTGTAAAACTATGATTTTTGTTGATGGATGTAACTTCAGTACAATCATTTCACATTAAAATATAATTCTTTACTAATTTTCATTGAAATCCAAATGGTTTTTATTCAAAAAATCATATCAATATTCATTTCAATGAAAATAAATTTTTTAAAAATGGGTAAAATGAAATTTATATTTTTTTAAAAAAAATTATAAAAAATTCAAAAAAAAATAGATAGCATGGTTTTTGAAGATAAAGGATTTTAAACCGGATATAATAATGAAACTTGTTATTATTTTTAATATTTTAAAAATTATTTTATATAACAATAATAGGAATATACTACTATTAACAAAAAATTAAATTAATATATATTGGATAATAAAATTAAATGGATTTATTACAAGAGAAATAAATTATTCCTTCAATGGAAATTCACTCTTAAACAATCGTGATTAAAATTAGACTGATAAATGAAACATTACAAAGGTCATAATGATGATATGGTAATTTAAATATTAATATATTATTTGCATCTAATTTAAATCCACCAAAAATAATTGGGAATTCATTATAGGATAATAAATTTCAAAACAGTCAAAATCATAGAATTTCAAAGACAACGAATAAGTAATACAACAAAGTGCATGTAAATTGGGTTGTGAAATTCGTTAAGAATTTGTAACATTTATTTAAAATTGGATTAAATAATTAAAACATAATGTAAAAATTCAATGAATAATTATCATATCATGATATATACACCATATTAAAAATAATGTGAATACCATTAAAATAAACAACAATGAAGGGGAATTTAGAGGAAGTCATTTTCCACCTTGTAATGTCCATGTGTAATCTTGTTGATTATATAATTCAAATTAAAGAAAAAATTCAACTTATTATGAAGGAATAATTATATTAAATCAAAAATATAATTCATGTAACTATAATAAAAATAATGTAACAACCAAAAAATAACAACAATTTGAGTGAAGGGAAACACAGACCAAGTCCCATACATCATACTTCCTTATTGTTAAAAAATTTAACTTCTAATATAGTGATTTAAATAATTTTATTTATTTAAATTGGAACCATTCTCCAGTTTATAATATCATGAATGATCCACTAATAATATCATACCAACTATTTGGTAATAATAATTCATTAAATTAATTATTTCGGGTATTAATTTCCCTTTTTACCATGCATGTTTTGTCATAGAATTTAAGAGATTATTGATATAAGATTTAATCATGAGGGAAAATTTTATAATCATTATCTATGGTTGTATATGGAAAATTATTCGATTCTCTTCATAGAGAAGGTATTCCATACATACACACAAATGATGATATCATTCCATTAACAAGTTAAATGATAATGAAATGTGTGAAATATTAATTTTATCAAATAAATATCTTGTCATATATATAAAATATAATATTTATACATATCCTCTTTACTTTCTATATAATTTTTATGGGAAACATCAATCACAATGCTTTTCAAAGCAGTAGTCTGTCACATATATGAGTGAGATTATAATATTTTAAATTAAATGGGATATATAAGGGATTATATTATATAATAAATGATTATAAGAGTATAATTAATATTACATATATATATATATATAGTATAAATCAATAATTATATACAATTATGAGTTCTGTTGATGGAAAATGAGTTAGATCGGTATGTGATGTGACTATTTTTTTTACACACGATCGAAATTTTCCATTAACATTTGATGGAAGTGGAGATGGATATTATAAATTAAATTTTCATAATCAATTAGTATTATCAACGTGATGTTATTTTCATTACATAATAATGTTTTAATATTTACTCGGTGGGATATGAAATAATATAAAAATGATTGTTTAATAACATTGCCTCTTACATTGATGGATTCTTAAGGATTACATTGTAATCTATCGTAGGATGGATTTTTGATTGACGAAAGGTATCTAGGATGTTTTTTATTAATTAAGGTTATTTTTTTAAACAGATTGGGACTATCCCTTTTGTTGAAGAAAAGAAAAACAGAGACCTCTTTTAAATAGGGTAAGAGGGGAACCATTACACGCTTAAGGCCAAGGCACATAGCTTTTAGAATGAAGGGCAGAAAAGCCCATGGAATCAAAAGACCCAAAGGTCCAGATAAAAATAGAAACCCCTAAACCGAACAGACTCCCCGAAGTCAACAACGCCATCGTGCCCAGGCCAAGTGTACTGCCCGCTGATACTGTGTCACCTGAGACGTCACCCAGAAGCATCATCTCTGAGAACCGCCCTGGTTTTTCGATGCGCACCCACTGGTCGTCCTTCGAAACGTCATCACCCTTCCAGCCCCAACACATGAATCCCACCACTGTCTCCAGCAGGGAACCAACCCCGGACAACGAACAAGACGCCACCATCGCGGTCCCGACCAATCCGAGCTGAAAAAACCAAATCTAAAACAGATCTGAAGACGGAGACGCTGAAGTCTATGGGGGCCGGAGACACCGAAGCAGGATGAAACACCAGATCTGAGACAGATCTGAAATGCAGATGGCCACCGAACTGAATCGCCAAATCTCCAGACCAGCGACCGAAGCCATGCATGACCAGAGCATCGAGATCCTTACAGACTGGAAGCCACAACCCAAATCCACCGCGTCAAGGGCTCTAAAATGGGTCATTATCGACGCATAGAGGTTATAAGGTCACATTGTGTTCATTAAATTGGTTTTTTACAAGTGGGTAGGTTATCATATCACAATTATTTTTAGTTTAAACCCTAATAATTCTATTTTCACCTTAACCATAGTGAAAATTTACTTCTGTTACTATTCCCAAAAGGAACAAATAATGCTTCTCATATTAAATAATTTATATTATTTTTATTCAAATTATTGAATACTATTTTTTCAAATTAAATACAAATAATTTTATTATTCTAGTTTAGAATTATTCCTCAAGGTTTAATGAAAATGATGGTTTCCCAAAAAAAATTCATAACTATATAGTATATTACTATACAATTTCAGTATGTAGTTTATTATAATGAAATAATTTATTTATATTTCAATATAATGGAAAACAATCATTTAAAAAATGAAATATAATATATCATTGAAAATTAGTTAAAGGAAATGTGTGTTTTCTATAAAAATATGTATTTTTACTATTAATAGTAAATTGAATATTTTTAGAAAATTCAAAAATATTCACTATTAGATAATATTGATATGATGATTTCAAAATATTATTTCATTTTAAAAAATAATTTTTTAATATATATGTAAAAATTAATCGTAAATTACGTGCTAAAATAATGACCAAACCACATTTTATAAAAATATAATTTTTCAGAAAACATATCTTTTTCATTAAATGATTCTTATTATATTTATAATCAATAAATAACCATAGTTTTCATAATTTTTTAGTATAATTCATAACTATAAATTTAATTTTTAGGTTATAAATTTTTTTTAATGAGTCATACTGTAATTAATAGAATTCCCGTTGTAGATGAATTATATGTATTAATATGTGAAAAAACACAGGAACATTTTAGTTTTATTATATAAATTTAAAATTTCTATTTTAAATCATAACAATTGAGAATATATCTATTTGTAATTGATAATAGAAGTAGTATATATTGAGTGTTTTGAAAATGCAAATTTACATAGACAGAGGAAGTGATGACTTCAACTAGTAAGATCATACCATAAAAAACCCATTTATTAGAGAATCCAAAGGATATAGAATCACTGATCACTGAACTTCACCAAGACCATTTTGATATATAATAACGTAAACCTGTGAGAAACTATTTATGGTATATCTTTATGATCATAGTTATAATTTCCCAAACCATGTACATTGAACCACCCCATGAATATCGGATCGTCACACACCTTACCCATATGATGATTGCGGGTACAAAAATTGTTAATCAATCATAAACCTAATAATATGATTATGTATATTTCATATATTAATTTTTTGTATTTCAATTCCGTTATTATTACATTACAAATTATTTTTATTTTTGTAAAATAAAACAGATATTATATTTTTAATTAGATTTCAATTTAAATTATGAGGTTATTTATGATGAATTGGCATATTTTTTGTAATGAATAATATTAGAATAAAATATTCTTACAAAATAATTTTTATTAAATATAATTGATCAGATAATTCTTAGTAAGTCTAATGTAATTCTTAAAAAGATTGAAAAAATGTTATTTACAAAAATCCAACATTTCCAAATAATTTTCGATTTTTATTCTAACATTAAATATTCAGATATTTATAAAATTTATTATATGAGATGAATATTAGTTTTGGAATAATAAGATCAAATTTAACCAAAATGGAATATTCCATATTTTTCAGAGGCACTATATTTATCGATTAAAAAATAAATACAGTATAAATAAACGGTATGTATTATGACATAATAATAAAACACAAATTATGTAATAAACACTATAAAGGGTATCCAAGAAAAAATCTATGTTTCCCATTTAAAATTATGTGAATTCAAATTTATTTGTCTAAATTTAGAAACCCTTTATGACTCCTCCAAATACTATAATATTTTAAGGATTTGAAATCATTACTCTAAACACATTACTCGATTCCACATCAAGAATGGTAATATTTTAAAATGATAGGACCTTGTCCTTATGAAATATTGAAAACCCATTTAACTTGGTTGAAACCATTGGAAAACCCATGGGATATTTTTAATTCTATTTCTATATAGAGTCCAAAACGTGTTAAAGTGAAATAATAATGAATTCCCCATTCATTTCATATATAA
This sequence comes from Viscum album, assembly GCA_963277665.1. Lineage (NCBI taxonomy): Eukaryota > Viridiplantae > Streptophyta > Magnoliopsida > Santalales > Viscaceae > Viscum > Viscum album. The sequence continues at coordinate 297,090,724 of OY728141.1, read as the reverse complement.
ACTCACACCATAAATAATTTATCTTATAAAAAAATATTATATCACATCTTTATTATGCCCTTACCTTTCTATAATCCTGTTAAGGTTCTCCCAAGAACTCAATATGACCCACTAAATCATCTTAAATATCCCTCTCAGTGGTACAGATCTTGTCCTTCTCTACTTTATTAAAGTGTCTTCATTATATTATGCATTTCATCACTATTTTCTAATTTTAGTAAATGTTATTACATATCCAACATATTAAACATTTTAAGATTAAATAATGAGTGTCCCATTTCTCTCTCATTAATACCTTCCATAAACATTTATGCACACACAATTATGCTGTCGAAATTTCACTTCATTTTTTCCATGCCAAACAATTATATAGTGAATACACGTACCCATTTTTTATCAGGGGTGTTCATATTTATTCACATATACATAATTTATTGGGGAATTTATTTTATGTATTAGAAACTATTTTATAGTAGGATAATATATGATAATAATTGAATCTATTTTGTAAGACCTATATGGAACAATTATGTATCTGAATAAAATGAACGTGACTGGTGTGCCTGGAATTCCATACATTTCCAACCCATTGGGCAACGTTTTATTCTTGTGAGACATTATGATAATTATTAGAGAGTGAACTTAATATATAATGTTACCCTTTAGATCATTATTTATTAGAATTTTCCCTTGAAATAAGAATCTGATTCCACGTTTTATACTGTTCCACATTTCCCATGTTTGCATTTTGTAATCATGCTATGTAATGCCTCACTGTTCTTGAATATGATTATCTCCCCTTATATGCATCATATATATGCCTATTTTACAGCATGTAATAAATTATTCATGTAATTAAATTTTTATTCCATTATTGGGCTTTATAACTCACCTATTTATTATGTAGTTCCACAGGTTATCCAATTCAGTTTGAAAAGGCTGTGGAATTTTAGATGATATTTAAAGAAGTTTTCAATATTTTTTTGTATCCCATTGCCAAATTGTTATTATATGAACCTAATTACCAATGATAGTAGTATTGAAGATCATTTAGGTTTTATTCTGTGTAATTATTGTAATAAATCTTCAATTAATGTCTACTAAAGAGAAGGGTTGTTATTGTATGTATCAAATGAATGATTATTTATATTTGGGAATAGGACTAGAAAAATCTAGTGAAAGACATCGAGATAACGATAAACATATAAATACATCCCTAAAATTTTGTTCAAGTATACAACATGTTGATTCTAATAAAATGGATCAATGTATGGATACTTCATGTGAAAATGTCTCTGGCATAGTTGTGAATAGGGGTATAACCCAAAATAATCTATGGATTTAGAATCAACCGAGAACTAGTGCACCACAATTCGACTTAGTTCACATCTGGAATGAAATTCTAAGGGAATATTATTTTATAAATTCATATGATCATTATGTACCATTATAAATATAATGAAAAATTTCAATAAGATTTTATGTTAGGAAATATATTATGGATAACGTTGATTGAAGCCTATAAATCCATATGTGAAGAAAATAAATGTCATTTATATTTTTTCCAGGTAATTTAATTATATTGCCATTTATATGTTTAATAGTTTTAAAATAATCATTTATAATTTTTCAATAATTATATACAATGGCACAGAATTTGAGGAACACATTAAAGAACTAATGTGAAGGGTAATGCGAAGACTTCCTAAAATACACGCACAACTAGATTGGAGATGGAATCAGGAAATCTGTGAAGATTCTCTCTCACCTAACACAATATTTGAATATAAACATGGATAAGGAAACCGACCCCCCCCCAAACAAATTACAAGATTCAATTAAGACCATTATATGAATAATGACTTCAAATTTTAGTGCATCAACTAATCCCTTATTCATTGAAAAATGAATCAAATACATTGATAATATATTTTCCATCCTTCAATTTTTCGGGAAATATATGTTTTTACTAATTTTTTATCATATAGATGAATATGATAGATAGTGGAGGACATTGGTAATGATTATGTTGTCTGAGGATGAAATTGAGGTTACGTAGTGGAAGGAATTATGGAAAAACATGTAGACAAAATTTTCCTCATAATATAAAACATAAAATGGGAATGGATTTCATCTCCCTCATGAAAAAATTCTAATTATATATAAGGTTGTATGAGGAAAACATTAAAATTACTTCATTATATGCTTCCTTCTTTTTCATTACCCTCAAATTCAAGGTTGACCGCTTCTTTGGTGGGATAAAACCCATTCTATGAAAATTTATGGCAATCAGAGACCTTGAAATCTATGAGTAAAATTTCATGATGTTCCCAAAAACTCAAAATGGTTATCGAAAAATTTCAAGGGTAACATGAGGATAATAATACGAGTGTGTATTTTAATTATGGTGGTGTGAATGAGAAATATAATTGTTCTTGGAAATTTACATGTCCCACTAGTCAATAGTGTGGGAAAAAGCACCCCCAGAAATTTAGTAAAAGGGGTGAGTAAGTGCATTAGTTGTAGGAAAGAAGGACACCTGAATATCTATTTTTTATGGGAGAAAACCATTAAATAAATTTATGAATTTAATTATATTATAAACCCTCTATTTATTTTTCATTACTATAACTACATGGAATAATGAAAATTTTCAAACCATTTCATTAAGATAATATTTTCAGAGATAATCAACAACCACTAAGGAATAAAGAATGAGTTTATGAAATCAAAACCATTGGGGTGGATCCTATAAAATGAAGTGGATATATGTATGAATATTATTCATTAAATAATAGAAGATTGATATTTCAATTTTAGTTATACGCATTCCTTTGTATCACACAAGCTTAGTAGAACTATAGAAGTGCCACCATAATGCGTGGAAGTGATTTTTCCATGAAAACTATAAATGGGTAAATTATTACATCCCTAGTATTTAGATCCTCACCTATGATAATTTTTGGATTAATTTCACATAAAAAATTCTCAAATATCTTTTAGTTAATTATTATTAAATTATATGTATGTTTTTTATTTCTCAATATAGAGTCAACATAAATTCCTACGAGACAGAAGTCACTATATATATATCTAATTGACCCCAAATTCTTTTCATGTAAGACCAGGATTATTAATATTTATTAGAATTAACATCTCATATATGGATAATATTTCTATAGGAGAAATAGTTTCTAGATATATATTTTTTATTATAAAATAATATCATCTTTGAAAACATTCCCATTGTGATGGGAAATGAGTATCTGTTTTTAATGAACTTTTTGGTTTTCCTCATATAACATATTGTTATTTTTCAATTCATATAATAAATGGAGTGTTTCTATTATCCACGATGACATATAAAATGGTTATTATAGAACATTAGAAGATGTAGAAAAAACTATTGGTGAATATTGATAAATTTATAAAATGCCCATATTTTTCACCTTAGAGTGAATGAATCCTCTTCGTTATGAAGAAGGATGGGTAAATCCATATTTTAATTGACCATACCTATCTAAAATAGACCAAAATAATGAAAATTTATCATATTCCACGGACTTAAGACTTGTTTTATCAAATTCATCATGCCAAATACTTCTCCATTGTGGATAATTAGTCAGGGTATTACTTAATAATGGTTATGAAGGAAGATATCCCCAACACCACTTTACGTACAAGGTATGAGCACTATTATTTCTTAGTAATACCTTTCAGACTCACTAATTATACATAAATCATTATATCCAATATTGGTAGAGTATTTAGAGATTTACTATAAAAATTATAGTAGTTTGATAGATAATATTATAATATACTCCAAAATCAAGGAGGATCATGTGGAGTATATGTTCACTATACCAAAAATCATATGAATTGATAAGATATATGAAAAGTAAAAAAACATGAGTTATGGTTGAACAATGTCTCATTAAAGGGGAATAATAAAATTATTTGTGGGATCTATGTGGACCCTTAAATGATAGAATAAATTGCATGATGGTCCTGGCAAATATCATTTACAGAAATCGATATTTTTTCTAGATTGGAAGGGTACCATCGTCAATTTGTGATAAATTTCTCCTGATTATTGAACACTCTAACCACGATAACATATAAGGGGGGATATTTTTCAGAAAATTTAATATGAATATAACATTAAATAGATTCAAAATAGGTGTATAACTACCCATGTACATACACTACCCACCTATTGGAAACATTTCATAGTGTACATCAATGATTTGAAGAATGAATTTGTTGTGTGTTGATATATAATGATAATGTGATATACTATTATTTAAAGAAATTTTTGGTACATTAGTAGAACTACCCAAAAACTGATCAAGAGTTATCTTCAATTCTCATTGAATTTGAAATTTATAAGAATTATCTTTTATCTAAGAAGTGGGAAATATATACACAACAAAATATCCCCATGTATTTATTAACACAAAATATTTTAATGTGCATCATGGTAAATTATTAGAGCTGATTAACAAATATTACTGCTCAATATACTACCATGAAAGGAATGAAAACAACATGTAAAATAAAATATATAGAAAGAACCTACTAATTTTATCCTTGATGAGAATTGGGAATGATCTGATATTCCTGGACAAGAAATGGATGTACATGGGAATAATAAAGGATGGAAAATCTTCAATCCTTTCAAAAGTTATTTCTCAACTATCCCTTCTAGTGGGAATAAAGGATGACCAAGGAAATTATGTGAGAATTAATTTGAAATATGAAGCTATAAGAAAATGGGAATACTCATAGATGATTGTTAATGAAGAAAGTGTTCTCATTTCTTTCTCACAACTATGTTTACCATGAAATCCTATGATAATGAAAGATTAGTTTGTTTATGCAGATAGCTCTACCTTGTCCATCCACCTAGTATGAAAATATATGTATCAGTATTACCAAGATAACTATTGGTTGGACAATATAAATATGGAGATCATGGAATATATATCATGGTGTCTTTTATGTAAGAAATTGAAGGAATAAAGGAAGAAATTCAGGGGGATGATGCAACCATTAACCATAACTACATGGAAATAAGAAAACAAAACCATGGACATTATCACTATTATTATAAACACATAAAGATGAAATAATTCCAAATGAGTTTTGGTGGATTTTATTAAAAATACCGGTATATTCATTTCAATTCGAAAGGACATCTCATATGGTCAACATACGAGGTCAAACAATATAGAAATGGTGAGGATTCATGGAACGAAATTGTCGATTATTTATGATCAGGATCTAAGATTTGCCTCCATGTTCTGAAAAAATATTCAAATTTCCATAAATACAATGTTGAACATCATCATGACATAACAACCTCAAACATACGGCCAATACTTTTGGAAAATTCGTAAAGTCAAGAATATATTGAGATAATACTCAATAAACACCATAAGAGGATTGATCCACATCTTCCTCTAGAATAATTCTAATTAAATAATTGTTTCCACTCAATAATCCAAATGCCTGTGTATGAATACCATTACAGAAATAGGTGTATAAATCCTTTATAATGAGATGATGTTAGGGGAAAAATACTTTTATCTCCTGAAATGGTCATGGAAATGGTGGAAAATGTTATGATCATGCCACACCACATCAGGGAATATAAAAGTTGAAAAAATATATATGATGATAAAGTTCAATGAGATCTAGAGTGACAAGTATTACACATGGTATTACTAGGAATATCTCTATGGATAATTGTCTTAAGAGTTGGGAAGATGGGAAATCATAGTCCAAGCCACATTGGTTCCTTTGATATCCTTCATCGCATCAGAGTAGTGGCCAATCAACTAGCACTCACACATAACCTATTTAATGCTCATGATGTACTCTATGTATCCCTCTTGAGGAAGTAAATACAAGACCCCTAACATGTACCCAATCAAAAGCTGTTACCATTGGATAATGATCAGTCCTACGATGAGTAAAAAACAAGGAGCCTAGATCATAGGGACAATGTTCTATAGAATAAGACAATGCACCTTGTAATGTGATGTCTAGAAACCACAAGTTTGAAGAAAAAACATGGGAACTAGAAGGCATAATGAAATAGATTTACCCTCATCTATTTTAGGGTATGAAATAAAAACTTCAATGAATAAATTTATGAAGGGGAGGATTGTTATAACTAAAAAGTTTTTAAATAAAATTCCCTTTTTTGTTGAATTAAATGTGTTATTATATAAAAAATACATGAACATATTTGGTTTTATTATTTTTAATTTAAAATACAATTATGAATCATACTATATAATAACATTTTCACTAAAAAATGTTCTTATGATTAACATATATATATATATGATTTTGAAAATTTTAATTTTCATAAAGGATGTGATAGCCTCAATTAGAAATATCATACCCTATATAAAATATTTATCAAATCTTAAAGGGGATATATATTCACTATAAATTTTCCTTGAAGAATCCTAAGATGATATCCTACAACTTAACTAAGAGATAAAATATTTATGTCATAATTTCAAGCTCAACCAAAATATAAACCAAACTATTTATGTCGAACCATCCTAGGGAAGTATCACAATCATGTACCATAACCATATAGTGTTTTCTATTATAATAAAGGGTTCTCTATAAATACACTAATAATATGAATATGTATATTGTATAGAATAGTTATTATATTTTCATTTCATTATTGATACTTTATAAATAATTTTGATTTCTTATAAAATAAATCGGTATTTTATTTTTAATTACAAATGAATATCAATGATGAAATTTATTTTAACGAATTAGTGAAATTTTGAAATAAATAAAATTGTAATAAAATATTATTATTAACTAATATTTATTAATTTTAAATAATGATTTAATTTTTTGATTTAAAATTTTACTATTATAGGGGTCTATAAATTGTTATAATAAAAACCCCACCATTACTCAATTATATATTTAGAAAACATTTTGATAAAAAATATTTTTTTTTGAAATGAAAAAATTGAAATTTTTCAATTTGGAGTTTTTCATATTTTTTCATGAAACTAAAATATTCGAGTAAAAAAATAAAATATTGTATAAATATACTGTGTATATTATTACTTCACAATGACTAAAATTTTTTGTAAGTGATACAATACTAGGTAACCACAACCAAATCTATTTTTCCAAATAAAAATTGTTTTTATTTATGATTATTTTTCTTATTTTATAAATAAATTATAAAATCTCAAAAACCTATAATATATTTTATGGTTTAAAATAATTTATGTAATGAGATGAATCACCTTCACATCATGAAGGGTAATATTTTAATAATTTCATCCCATGGACATACAAAATATTGAAATCTAATTCTATTTGGAGGAATACAGGGTCAAAAACAATAATCTATTTGTTGGTTTTAATATATTATTATATCGAGTCCAAAACACAAGTTCACAAAACAATAAACAATTTCCCCAATTATTTCTGATATATACCCATAGAAGCTCCCAATTCACATCACACAAAAAAAATTAAATAACAACCTTACTCGATCCTCCAATCTCTAGAGTCAACACAAATTCCAACCAAGATCTCATGAAGCTCCTATAATGTATATAGAATTACCCACTCATCGTATGGGATCCTCTTTTTATCATAATTATTCATGTGTCTTCATTATCTTATGTATTTCATCTCAAATTCATTAAATTGGTATTTTTCTTACATATCCTCACTACAATATATTTTTTCCTTACATGATTATACACCCCTATCAGTGTAATTAATAATTTCCATGAACATTTATATTTCACTGATATCTTAACGCAATTTGAATGTATTTATTCATTCCAAATAACTATGTAGTGAATTCTCATACACATTTCCTACCAAGGGTGTTAAATTTTAGGAAAATATAATTATGTTATTGGGTACATAAATTTACAAATTCCCCTTTTATTTATCATTTAATAATTAAAATGATACATCAATCCATGTTTTATGATCTACGTGGCACATTTTTACATGTGAATGAAATGAATGTTTTGGGTGACCCTAAGAAATATATAGATATCCAATGAATTGGGTAACGTTTTAGTCTCATAGTATTTCGTGCATAATATTGGTGAGTGAACCTAATATATGAAAAGTCTTTTTGAATTTTTATTTCTTGGTTTGTAGGCATGGCCCATGTTTTGATGATATGTTTTATGTTTTTTCCTCATTTCTCATTTTTTATTTATGTTATTATTCTATATCATGCCACATTTTTCTTGTTTATTATAATCGTACCCTTTATGTATAATTTATATCACTACTATATGAAATGTAATAATTTCTCCATGATATTCTATTTTTTAATCCCTTGCTGGGCTATATTGGTCTCCCATTTCTAATATATGTTCATAGTTTATCCTGTGATGTTTTAAAAAGTTATGGAATTTTTAAATCATGTTATGGATGATTAGAATAATTTTGTTGTATCAATTGATTAAATATTTTTATTTTTGCCTAATTCTCAAGGAAACAACAAATCTATATATAACAAGTTTTATCATGTGTACTATTGTTTAATAAATCATGAATCAATATGTTAAAAAAATAAATGTAGTTATACATATAATATATTATTGTAACATTTTTTAAAAATTATATATTAATAGAGTATTGGTTTTATTTAAACCCGGTTTTCTGTGAATCTCAATTTATTGATAATATATAATGTATTAATAAAATAAATATATCATATAGTCTCAAGGTGTTACATTATTACGTATTCTCGATGACACTTGTCATATATGTTTTTGAACCCAATTTTATTTATTTTAAATCATGATTTGATACAATAATAAAAAATAATGAGTTATTTAAATTTAATTTTATATATTTTATACATAAATGTAAGAAATTAAATCAATATAATAATTATAATTTTTAATTTACTTAATATAATATCATTTTATTTTTTAATAATTAATTTTGTGAAAGAAAATTTTTTTGACAAAGTTTTCATGTTTCTTTTTAAAATAAATTCTTTAACAGATGTTATTTAAATTTAATAAAATTGATTCTGTATTTTGAATCATAATATTAATATTAAGAAATAATGTCTACATATTTTCTTCATAATAAATTGTAAATAGAACAATAAGTTATTTACAATGGTTAATGTTAGTTGTTGTATTGCTCATTACATGCACTTGTGTTAAAAATTATTTTCCAAATATTCAATTTTTATATATGAAAAAATATATTTAATATTTTGTATAATTGGATCCTAATTATCAAATAATTATCATTTAGTGATTGATCTTCATAGATAATTGAATTATGGTAGTTGAATTATTTATTATGGAGAATAATAGTATGGTAAATGTAAATAACCTATGAGGTAAACAAAATACAATGTTTAAAATATTTTTTTAGTAGTGTATTTATAGGTAAATGGTTACCTCCATCTAACCAATAATTTAATAACTTTCTTGTAACTTTTTCTAGTAGTGACTTTTCGTTAAAGAATTATTTTTTTTAATTAAAAAAATATCACTCCTTCTCAATTAAAAAAGGGAACCCCCTACTTATTCACTCCTCCCAATCCATTTTTATTGAAAAAACCTTAAAACATATATAAAAAAATCTATATACATGTTATATTGTTATTGTTATTTCAAAAATTCTACTCTTATGTTCTTTAATAAGATATTTACAGTATGATTCTATAATCAAATGTAATCAACTTCACCTTGTTATTTATTATTAATTGTAATTTCTGGAAAATAAATTAAGTTGTATACATTTAATTATAAAAATACTAGTATATACTATAAAATGATATGTAATTTTTTTTGGAATAATTTAATCCATCTATGTCTCTATGAAATTTTAAATGAATTGATCACTTGAGTGTAGGGAAAACTACTACCTCACAAAATGATACATTTTTTTCATTAATGACTAATATTGTTATTCATAATTATGGAAATAATGAACTTATGTAATAAATTTTAGAAAATATTATTTATGTAAAATTAATATAAATTCCACTTCCTTACCATTTCAATTATTAATGGTATGATATTTTCGCTCGTGCGTACATACTACTTACCATCTCCATTAAGCGATGTAAATCATTTTCCAGTTACAACATTCAATAATGATTAAAAAAGGTATATAATGAAAAAATAGAATAATTATTACATTAATATCATTATATAGATTATGGATCTATGACTTATTCATATGAATCAGATCTTCTATAATAAAACAAAAATGAGAAAACAATTAAGTTAAATCATGTACCCATAACAATAATGAAATATTATTAATAAAAAGATGCTAAGAATTTACAAGAGGATCATATATAGGAAGATAAATTTAAATATTGATCTATTATAAATTAATATAATAATTAAAATGACTATACCAAATTTCATAAAAAAATTAACTAATGGGAAACAAGAGGTGAGGGATTTCATCCAAATTTAATATTAATTGAGGCATATTTTTTATTATTCAACTATTCATTTATTTTGTGTTGTATTTACTTCCCCATTATTTTATTTAACACTAATAGGATTTTAGTAATTATGATTAAAGATTAAATTCAATTCTATTCATTCATAGCGTTACAATTAGAATGTTATCAATGTGGTATGAATCACATTTACAATCTCACATTCATGTGGTATTGGATTATATATTTATTAAATAAAAATTATCATTTCTCATTAATAATATACAATAAATTTCTTATCCATTGGTTTCAATATTTTATTCCAAAAATATAATCTCCTTGGTTCTTGAATCTATTAACTAAATGTTTAAAAGAAAAACTAAATTTTTTTCTTTTTAAAACAGATATAGTTTTTTGTAATGTCCTTGTTTTAAAAAATTGTTTTGAAAATTTCATTTGATTTACTAAAATTTTTTTTGATGATATTTAATGTTATCCATTCTTTTTAAAATTATTTTAAATAGAATCACGGTAATTTTTTATGTTATGGACATTTTTTAAATTTAAAAGACAAAGTAAAAAATGAATTTATTTAAATTATATAGAGATAATAGACATGCCTGCCACCGTACCCGTTTTATGATATTTATCATATTCCATAAATTGTAAATTGTTTTAAGGAAATATAATTTTATGAATGATCATTTATAAATTTCTCATACATTCCATTAATATATACAAAGTACATAATTTTATTACAAAAAATATTCTTAATGAACTGATATCCACAACTCATTTATTGATTACTTTTATTGTTATTTACTTATCTTGAGACAATCACATTACATTGACAATTTATCATTTGAAGATAAATTTCATTTAAATATAATTTTTTTATATCATGGATTTTATTATTTCATAAACCCTATATAGTTTTTATATTTGATGATTTACTAGGGAAAATATTTTTTAGATGGGGGAAATGTTGATAAATATAAATTGTTTACCAAATATTGATATTTATTGTTACATCCTATAGTTAATGAATAAAATTTATCATTATCTATATTATGAATGACATGGATAGGTAGTGATGTGTGGGGCTCAAAATAATATTTCAATTTGATTCATTGACATGTATTTTCGTTAAAATTAGTTGGCCACATTAAATAGGTTTTATAGATTGTTTTAAACATTTTTGGTGAATAGGTTTTCAGTATATATATCATGAAATCATAGATCAAGAAATAAAATATTAATAATTTCATTCATTAACAATTTATGTATTAGTATCCATGATATTTATTCATTGATATTATATATGGATGTGTTTTTATATTTACTGATTAAATGGTAAATTTTATCAATTTTTACCATAACAAATTGATTATTCCTTATTTACTAATGATATATTCCACTATATGTAACTATTAATATTCAATTTTTACCACCCTTACAATGATTGCATTCCTACTGATATGAAAAATATTTATTTGAATGAGTTCAAGGATTCCAAATGATTTATAATACTACATTTTATATATTAACACTAATTTAAAATCATAATGGTATATATATCTTTATATCTATGACAACTAAAAAAATCCTTCAATATTTATCCCCTTGTATATATACTAATGTAACATTTTAATGATTGACATTCGGTTGCTAGATTCAAGGATGCAATAGTTCTTATCAAAGAATGTTTTGTACAAACCATGGGAACTACATAATGGAAAAAATATATTTGGAGGATGAAACCTATGATAGAGATTATGTATATTTAATATTATAAAATTTTATACTCAATTTAGTAATAGTGTAGATTATATGGGTTTTTCTAACAATACAAACATGTCGTGATATTACATGTGGGTGTGGTTCTCACACAGATGTACGTAGTTGTAATAACTATGAAAAGTGTGCATTTAAATTTGACTTGATCATCACATGGTGAATTATAATGACCTTACTCCACACCATGAAAAATAATATTACGGGATATGCTTTGGACAATTCAACTTTTCATTATAAATAATTGTGGTTGATTTTAATGTATTTTTATGATACAATTATCTTCCCAAACAAACCAAGATTATCAATCAAAGATTAAAAATGAATAAATTATTATTTTATGTTATTTCAAAATCCAAATTAATAATTATATGTTCATATTTAAAATTAAAAATTTCATGATTTAATCTATTATATACAATTTTTCGAAATAGTTCCTGGAAAAAATAATAGCATCAATTCTCATTTTCAATATTCATATTTTCCTGATGACAAATCAAAAAAATAAGTAAATGGCACTGAGTAGATCATGGATATATAAGATAATCTTGATTTGGTAATAAAAAATTTTCTAGCCCAATTAGAAAAACCAGTTTCACCATTTATTGACTTACCTATGTTGTATTTCATCATGCGATTGATGCCCAAATCATTAAGTGAGACTACTAATCATGTGGTAGATAAGATCTTTATTAATTACATTTTAAATATATTTATGCCTTTGGATGTGATGACAACGAAATTTTTATAGTGGTATTATACTATGCTAACTGTAATACTGGTCACTGGTTGTCATTTATCTAGAATACAAAGGAGGAAGAGGATATAAAAAACATGGAATTGAGATAATTTAATGAATCATTCTGTGATAAATATTTCCCTCGTGATAAATACACAAAATTTTAGAGGTTTTTCATATTAAATGATATTGAGCTTGGATGAGTTTCATTATATATTGATAACTTTAAAATTCAATCCTTATATACTACTAATTACACATGGAATATAGAATACATGATTTACCATAAATTTGACGAGAAGGAAATTTTTTTATTAGTCCATCGATAAGGGTCAACATCATAATTAGAGTAAGGGGATAAAAAAATAAATTATTTATGAATTCAAATATAGAGACAGAGGGAATGACTAAAAATAACTCCTTAAGTTTCAAGTGGACATTCCTGTAAATATTTTGAGGGGAGAAGCACATGTTTATGTGATCACTATCGTTGGGGTCAATGTAATCCATGATTCCATGGAAGGAACATTAATCATAGTTTCAATATTAGAAAATTATTTATTTGATTATATATCATAAAATTAATTTATATCATCCATATTTTCAATAAAAATAGATATGTTACTATCATAATAGTATAGAATAGTTTAGTCAATTCCCTTAGAGGGAATATAAATTTGAAAAGAATTGGTTGGGAAGATCATATTGCGACACAGAAACATGATTTATTTTCAGAAAATATTATCATACATAGGGCTGAATTTGATATTGTCATGGGCATGGACTAGCTATCAAATTTTGAATAAAAAAATTCTTTCATGGAGAATAAAATTTTGATTCTTAATAATGATACATAATTAATTATATCTATATAAGAGACTACTTCATATTAGTTATATCTAGATTCATCACCATTAATACTTTTAAAGGAGATTTTTGGGGAAGAATATAAACCATAGTCTATGCCTAGAAAAGGTAAAATTCAAATTTATTATGTATATATTTTGCAAGAATACAATAATTTATTTTATATGGAATTAATTATACCTCTACTAGAGCATTAATTTGAGTTCTCCATTTGATAAATCATTTATCTAATTCATATATCAAAAAATACCTATAGAATGGAAAATGTGGTTGTCACTGATTTGGTGAAATAACTAGTGATGTTTTTTATATCGTATATATATGTCGTACTATTTTTCCTAGGGCATTCTATGTTACATGAATTATAATTAATGATGAATCCATGATGAAGTGAATTGATTATTTGTAAATAAATTCCATTATGAAATAATAATAATAATATTTTATTAGTAAATCTTTGCATTGGACAACTAGCCGACCAGCCCAAATTGATGGATAATATATAAAAATATTAAAAAATTGTAATATAATATATTTCTCTTATTACTAGAAGTTAATTGAATGTGGGATCAGTATATACCTTTGGTAGAGTTTTCTAAAAATAATAGTTCGCATTTATGTGTTCGAATAGCCTCGTGTGTAGGATTACATAACCTATGATATTATTATAAAAAAATTTGTGATGATGTTGGTGAAATGAATTTTTTAGGTCTATAAATTTATGCCAAGATAATGAAAAGGGTAAAATATATTTAAAATCAATGCAATATATATCACATAATGAAAATGAGTTTGGCTGATAACTAGAGGAAATATTTTGTTATTTCAAGATAGAGGTCACATATTCATGAATATATCTCCATGCATGGGTCTAATAATTTGGATATAAAAGGGAAAATAGAACCTATGATCCTAATCCATTTAGAAATTATGGAATTAATTGGATTTTTGGATTTTCAATTCCAAATTCCAATATTACATTCTAATGTACATTATTTGGTCCATATATCATTGTTAAAGAAGAATATTCCAAACCGTATGCACGTTATCACCTTTGGAAAAATAGAATTTGAACATGATTTATCTTAATATGTGGATCCTATATATATTATTTATAATATGTAGAAAATATAATCGAATTAAATGTCTGGACTAGAAAATGTACTTTGGGAGAGATAATAAAATGGATGAATCACCATTGGTACTATATGATGTAATGGAGAAGAACCACATTCATTTTTTTGAATGTAATATTAATGAATATTATAAAGCGGATATTTTTATATAAGTGATAAATTTAATACATGGAAATTAGATATAGTTAATATAAAATATATTTTGATTAAAATATAATACAATACACATTATAATATTTAATGAAAATAGTATTCTAGTTTGATATGATAAATATTTTTTTGTTGAACATACATTATAAAAATAATCCTTGAATGATTTTATCAAATATTTTCTTAGAAACAATATTTTATCATTAATTTAAAATATATTATTTATAAATTTCTCCTTTTATTTATTAATATTATAAAATATGTTTAACTAGTAAATTTTTTTATGATCAATTTTATATAAAAACTGATAAGTCCATTCATAGTAGAAGGGTATTTTCCATAAAGCTAATTTGGTATGAAAATGAATAATGTAGATCTAAATAAATAAATTAAAATTATATTTAATAACGATTTATTTAAATGAAATTTCTAAATTATGTATATAAATATATTATTTTAAATGAATCTAATGATTATTATTAATCATATAACTAATAAAATTTCATCGTATGCATCATACTGGTTTTTTGGGAACACATGATTTTTGACATGGCTTGTGAAGTCATTTTTTAGCTAAATTCATAAAATTTTATGTTGTGAATACGATATTACAGATTAAATATTTAAATAGTATTAATTTCAAATAATTGAAATGGAATTTGTTTTTCATAATTAAAATTGAAAACCTTTAAATAATAATTATTAAGGTTAATGTCAAAAAAGTGGTCATGTGAATTTTATATGAATCTGCTAAAATTAATTTTTACACAAGTAGAAATTTAATTTTATGAATTATATATAATATATATAATCAGAATATTTAAATTATCTAATATTGTGTATTTTTTATTTTTAAAGGATAAATTTTCTAAGATAATAAATTATAAATCTTGGTGAAAAATCAAATTGTAAAAGTAATTAATATTAATGGTAAATAATTTCAAATTTTTAAAACATATTTATTATTTATTTTTATGATTATTTTCAACCATTACTTCTATAGAAACCATTTTTTATAAATTTTTTTGTAACATGGGTTAATATTGATATTCCATTATTGAATACTTTCTTATTTTGAAATACATTTCATTCATCCTCAATTATTAATGGGAACTGCTCCCATCCCTTATTCACATATCTCATGACATTTATATCGACCAAAAAAATAAAAACATATCTCCCCAACATGTATAGACTTGTTATTTAGGTGTTTTTCACACCAAAATACCAATCATTTTTCCCTTAATAGGATAGTCATAGGAGGTTTCTCTAATAAAAGGTAATAGTTTTCAATAAGCTATATCTTCTAACATCTTCTTTTACAATATTCAATTATGTCTTAATAATGAAATTATATTAACAATATTACATTCCATATAAATATATTTTATTAAATTTATTGAATAATATTTATCTATCCATTACCCCATCAAATGGGAAATAATATCATCACTCATGTGCATGGAAAACTATCATTTCATAAAATGATGTAATTTATTTTCCATAACTGTCTCACATGAACATTAATAATGATAAATAAAATGAATATTTAAGTTATATAGTGAAATATATTAACTCTAAAATTAATATATCATCCCCTTTCTTAACCTTTCACCCATTAATGGAGTGATATCATGTCTCATGTGAATGTATAGCCTACCCTCTCCATGAATCAATTTGTTTCATCAACCATGTAAAAATTTAAATATTGATTATAATAATGTATCTAATAAAAAATTATATAATATTTATAACATTAATATATTTATGGGTATTATATATATATATTATGAATTTGAATAGAAACATTCATGAAAAAAATAAAATCCATTTGAAAATGATGTCATTAATACCCGAAACAGTGTTATAATGAATATTTATTAAACCACAGGAGGTAATAGGATATAAAATGAAAATATATATTATTAAAATTAATAATATGGTTTTATTATAAATTAATAATATGCGTAATAGAATTTTATGTGGGAAAAATGTCAATCAACTTAATGGAATAGTGGGGTAAGAAATTTCATCTCAATTTAAACCCCATTGAGAAAATATTTGTTATAATATACCTATTAAATTTTGTATTGTGTATAAAAATCTACATTGAGGTATTTAACATGAATACATATTTATTTGTGATGGTAAATTTTATAATTAATGATTATTATTCTAATATTTTGTAATTTGAATGTTACCAAAGTGTTAAGAATGTTTTTTAAAACCTCGGTTTCCTTGTGAAATTTTTAATGAATCATTTCATTAATCCTTAATAAGATCCAATAATTTTATTATCCTTAGGATATTTATGGTTTTTATATTTTTATAATAATTTCCTCCTTTTATAATTTAATCCATTAAATATTTTTATAAAATAAAACAATTTTTATTTATCTTAATATCAGATATATTTTTCTTCCATTTCATGGTTTTCCAAAATTGAATCACAATTTTCAACTAATATAATAATATTATTTTTAAAGATTATTTTATATTAAACTTGAATTTTAAAAGGTCTTTTAATTGAATAATAATTAATTTTTCGAAAATTTGTTTTTTTAAATTATTTATAAAATGTCAAAAAGAATTTTTTTTATTTTATGGGGCGATAATAGAATTCCATGTCATCATAACTATTGAAATAATTTATTTCATATATTAATTTACAATGGTTTAAAAAAAATATTTATAGAATCATTATTTTAATATTTAACTCTCATTCTTCTAATCCATCAAAAGGACGCGATTTTCTAGAAAACCCAATATTCTGGATGAACTGATGTTCACCACTTATTTCATTCCTATTTAGAGGGTTTTAAAATTACCTTAATGAATTAAATTATTTGTTATAATTATTTATTGGATGATTCATTTCTCTTAAATATCTATATTCTTTATTTAATAGATATTATTACTCCCTAATTCTTATAATATTTTTAAATATATGGATTTACTATGCATGTTATCTAATTAATCTAGGAAAATATATATAAATATCTATTCCTTACCCAATTCATATATTTATTTTTATGATATATTATTATTTAGTTAAATTGATCATTGTATACATGATAAAATATTTCGACATATACAGAGGGTTGGGACCTAGAATTTTATAGCCCCTCGATTCAATGGATGATCTCTTGAAAAAGTTGTCTTAATTAAGTTAAATGTATTTTTAAATATCATTTTAGAAAGTCATATATGATTGTAATCAATGTATATATTTAACGATGTCTTAGATAATGATATCTAATATTAATAATTTCTTTTTGATAATATATTTAATATAATCCATAATATTAAATTTGATGTTATCTAAACATTTATTTATTTTTAATGATGTTGATTAAATGTAAGCCGTTTTCATTTATTTATCTTGGCATATTGATTATCCCTAATTTAAATAGGATTTTTTCTAATGTACATAAAAATTTCTAGGAATTTGAGATCACCCTTATTTTGTTTCTTCACCCCTTGAAATGAAAACAAACACTTTCAAAGTGTTCAAGGATATTGAATGATTTCCATTGTAGTATTTTATATTTTATTCCCAATGTAATATTGGTATCACTATAGTATCTAGCTCTACAGGACTACTAAACTGATCTATCCATTGTGATACGATCCTTTTTATCTATGCCAATTTAATACCTGAGCCACCATCTCTGGGTCTCTTTAGTCGAGGTTCTTACATATTATATTGGAAAGATTAAATCTATAATAAATATGAAACCCAAAAATATTTTTATAAATATAGATGAAATATTTAAATAATACTAACATATCATGATGAAAATATTTAAAAACATAAAAATATTAATATGTATATAATTGATATAAATTATAATTATAAGGGGTTATAGCTATGAATAAGGATATATGGTATGTATATATTGAATTTTATTTAAATACAAGGGATGTTTGGTGAAATAAATTATTGAATGGGGAATAAGGCAATGATTATCATCTCCCATTCCACTCATTGGGTCATTATTTGGTATTAACCACAAAATATAATTTTTGAGGTTTTAATATTTCATATATGATATATCATATCTTTGTTTACCTTTTAGTAAACATATTTAATGATTAGTTTAGAACACTATATTTCATGGTGGTTTGATTGAATATAACTCACACATCATAGGCTATTAGTCTAAAAAAAATTTTCAGTGATAATTATTTACAAGATGCACCTTGTTTTCATTAGAATTATGTATTAAATAAAAATGGAAGAAAATATGTTATATTTTTTTATTGTTGTGTAATAATAATAAAAATTTATTTTTTACCATAGACTGTGTTTTCCCCAATTTCACCCAAGTAGTAATGTTATTTCTAACCTTATATTCATTCATTATGTATTGATCATCCTATAAGACATTTTTTAAATTTTTTGACTAAAGTATCTTATTATTATGAAATAAAATGAGTCTTTCCTTCTAGGTATTGGGATACCCCTTACATATAACGTTGGCCCTAGGCAACCTGGCCCATTTTATTGCCTCAAAGGCCTAGTGTAGTGGCATTCATGCATTACCACCACCATCACCACCAGCCTATTTCATTCCTACAACACTGTCTGTGTGCATCATTCTTTCATTACCACTTTCATCATACAACTAAGGGGTATTTCCACCATTCAAACCCTTTTCATTAGATGCATAATTTTTTGTTTTAAAACATAGGAGCCACCCCAACTAAAAAATTCCCTCCTGGACTTGAATATTTGGTACATTATGAAAAATGATTATATTATATGGTATTATATTTTATTTCATTTAATTTACTTTTATACTACTTAATTCAATATTTTGAAATAATTTTCACTGGATGGTGTTTTCTTCTAATTAGTAATACTAATAACTCTAGCCTCATTTCCTAGATTTATATTAATTTATCATGAACTAATTTATTCTATTTTTGGGTTCTCCTAAAAAAATTACTCTATGGTATTTTATCTAACTCTATTGGAAGATATTTTTTACTTTAACGAATAAGTTTTTACTCTTTTTGAAATGTTTGTTTTTTGACCGACATTGTTTTAGAATAATAAAATGTGTTTCTCATTTAACTATGAGTTTTTTTGTCTTACTCACCTCATTTCTCCAATTTAAGAATTATGTATTTTTAATTCCATATTAATGATGTATAATTTTCAAAATTGATTTTTTTATTTCAATTTTTAAATAAAATTTTATAAAAATATTTTTAGAAGGGACCAAAAATATCTTATTTTACGTCAATATCCACAATGATTTTAGAAATAAATTTCTTTTTTTCACTTTAATTTACAAATATCTTCTTCATACCAAATTAAAATTGATTGAGATTTTCATACACTATTTATATACTAATATATATTCATGTTTGGGGTAAATGAACTCATAATTCCATAAAGTAAAATTCCTGATTCATTCTTCAAGGGTGACTTTCTATGTTCTATATATAATGATATCTATAATATACCTCGATATTTATATTAGTCTCATTTTTTTAACTAGGGATATGTTATTTTGATACCATCCTCTTTATTTTTATGGATTTATTATGATCATGTTATTCTGTTATTTATATCTCTATATCATCAAGACTCTTTTCCACGCGAATGTTCAATTATACATAATTTTCATAAGATTTTGATCATATGGAAGAAATATTTATTTATTAGCATGGGGAAATTGATTATCATTATTTATTTTGTTATTCTAATACAAATGATTACAAGAAAGTTTATTATGTAATTTTTAATCGTCCACATTCTTTCTCAGGATGGGTTATGATTACGGTATCTTATTTATTGAATTGTGGATATGTATTCAAATTAAGTATGATTTTTCCTTCTAAAACATGTTGATTGTGTGTTGACATTTAGTATTATCCATTATACTATAATCCAAGTTCTTATTTAACCAAATTTCACTTATCGATTGCTATGAATTATCTTTAAACTCTTATTGTGAATTCATAGGAACTAATCAATAGAAAGGTTGGGTCAAAAATTATATATCCCCCTTAATCATCAGAAGGCGGAATGATGAAAAAATTTGGTTTAGAGTATACTTCAACATTATTAGTAGGGTTTATTTGAATAATTATATATAAAATGTTTTTATGTCAATTGTTATGATTTCAATTAGTATGAGATTAGTATTATCAAAATATTTTTTATAATTTATTATCATAGATATAGGATTATTTCAGTTAATATTGATTATAGAATTATTTAGATTTTTTATTTAGTTCATAAAATTTGTATCAAGATTATGTTTTTTACAAAAACAATTATATGATTCCTTTACTACATAATTAATTGATTTAATTTTTATGTATAAATTCACCTGTTTATAGATGAATTTATTACACAATATATTTCTAATAGGAGAGTTTTATTGATAATTTTTTAGATATTTGGATGTCATTTTATGGATTAACCTGTTTTAAAATTATGTGTATCAAACATTAAATTATATAGAGAAACATGGGTTTTGTTAGTTTATTTATTTCCATAATTATATATTATAAAGATATAAAATATATTTGGAATATAAGTAGTCCAATATTTATTTTATGAAATTCATTTTTTGGATTGTTATATATAGGAATATATAGAATGTAATGAATTTGATACACAAGGTATGTGTTAATAAGCATCAGATCCATGAGTTTGGGTTCATGGAATCAAAAATTTCCTCAGTCCATCTCAATCAAAAGGCTATATTTCCTACTATTATTATAATATAGAAAATAATATTTTTGTAAAAACATATTAGGTGACATGATCATCAGAATACCAAAACACCACCTGATTGGATATTCCTCAAAACTAAAATAGGAAATATATTAATACATAATGGTTCTCATTCTTGGAATATTATTTAAATTAATAAATACAAATTCAATATTAAATATTAATTAATAGAATAAAAATTTATAGTCAATGATTCTATGTATGGTATAAAATTTGGTTGTCCATCATATTAAACAATTATTGAGTCTCATGATTGAATTTTGTATCTTCATAAAAAACCCAAATATCACTAATATTAAAATTTCATTTAATCCATTAATAATATATAATGGTAATTAGTTTTGGATATCATAACATCAAGATTTAAGTGGTTAATTACAAATCCCATTATGAAATATGTGTAGTTATAATAAATGAATTGTAACGTAGATAAATTATTCAACAACATAATATTTATTTTATAATATTCATTAATTTCAAAAATACTATTAAAACACTTCATTATAATCAATTATATCATATCCAAAATGAATTAATGCAATAAAATCATTATTTTCCCAAATTTTTCAATTTTTTTAAAACTCATTACATCACAATATAATTCTAGTTATATAACTATATGTTTATTTGAAAGATAATAAATTTAAACCCCTTCAATGGGTCATCATCTATGTAAATAACATATTTGAATAAATGTGTATGTGATACCCCAGAATCACACTTCTAGATCTTGTGCAATAAACACGTACATTGCACATTCAATTTTATACCAGCTATAAAAGTTGTTATATAACCATCCATAACAACAAAAAAATATTATCGCATATCATGGATCTGAATGATATTTTTAGATAATCAACTTTAGATATTTAATACCCATCATTTACTAATAAATCCAATGTTATTTTAATAAGCATGACATTTTTTTTCATTGAATATGAAACTATATAATCTATAATGAGTCTCCAACATCTCCTAGAACTTATTAAACAAATTATATCCTTCAAAATAAGTAATATTCAATATATTCCATAATTAGATGGGGTAATAGAAACATAATATAGTCAGATATCATATTATTTATAAACTAAAAAATATAAAAGAATATTTCACGAAATAAAAATTTAAAAGGTATTAGAAAAAAGTAGCATGGAATAATAAACGTTAAACTATGATAATGATTTATCCTTGAAAATAATTTATGTAAGTGATATCAATAATATTGACCTCATCCTGTTAGAATTAAAATAGATGGATATAAAATCCAATTTCCATGTCCCTATTCAAAGAAACTTTATACATCTATTATTATTTATTCAATAAATCTTATACAATTTTTTAGGCATAAACCAAGTAGACAAACATATATTTCTCATGATACCATTCAATGCATCAAGGGACTATGTGATTTCGGGCCATACCAGTCAATTTATGACCAATTAATTCCCTATAAGATTCAATAACACCATTTATACCATTATTATTAAAATATATTCCATATAACGACATGTATATCGATACATAGTTTAATATAAAATATCGAAACATTATCAACGTATATTCAATAAAAATATTTAATTTTAATGCTTTCCCCCATGTTTATAAAATTGATAAAATGATTATAACCCATCATTAAAAATAAGACATGTGGTAAAAAAAATATTCCCATTTCCAAAAAATACCATTATTTTTATAACAACTGAAGAAATTCCAATACTTTTCCCCAAATAAATAAATGTGATAACATCATAAACCCTATTCATAAATAAGTTGGTTTGCCAAACAATACATAATAAACTAAAAAATAATCATCCATTTTGGAATAATAATATATAGCACAATAATTATTTTCCAAATTTTAAAAAATG
Source organism: Viscum album (assembly GCA_963277665.1). Classification (NCBI taxonomy): domain Eukaryota; kingdom Viridiplantae; phylum Streptophyta; class Magnoliopsida; order Santalales; family Viscaceae; genus Viscum; species Viscum album. The sequence goes on along the minus strand of OY728141.1, from coordinate 297,066,963 downwards.
GATAACATAAAAAATAAGGTGTATATTTAGAAGATATATTTTCAACATTTATATAATCATACATTTGGATTAACAATATTTGTTATTCCAATACTTGTTCCAATGTAAATAAAATGGATAACATGACAATATACAATCTTTAAAATGGATTTGGATGGTTGAAAAATAACTTATCCCATCTATAGTAGTGTAAAATTATAAGTATAATGAAATAGATAAAAACATCCTTTAAAAACTATGCAAGAATGATACATCCCAATAAGGGACACAAAATAAGAATTTTTTCAACCATTAGTTAAAAAAACTAAAATTAAAAACAAATATTATGGTAGAAAAAATAAAACATAAAACTTATTTGGTTAAACTATTTTTTAATTTAAAATGTAAAATGAAGTGAAACCATAAAATATTTTTTCTAATTTTATTATATTTATATAAAAGAAGATGTTGTAGGTCACTTCCAATTATGTTTTCCAAAATGATAATTAATACTCTCTATTAGTCGAAGTGGATACTCAAGAGGGGAGGATTGTGTTCCTATTAAAAATTTCTCTTTAAAATATTTATAGTGATATCCCCCAATTCGTAAAACAAGTAAAACTATAGTGAATTTTTAAAGATTGTAAGTGTTTAATAAGTTTCTCAAAGAATGATTATTTCTCAGTAAACTTAATCCGATGATTGAGTTATCTTTTCAAACAATCTTACTAGTTCAAAATAATTACAATCACTTTCTAGTTCATCTATGATAGTTACATTAAAAAAAATTTGAATTTCAAAGTAATTAGCCGTAAAATATTGAAAATAGTTTAAACTAATATAAGATGCACATCCGTTTTAACCAAGAGGTTCAGTATCAAGCTGAGACTTAGTCCTCTCAAATAGTTTATATAAAACATTTTTCCACACCCTGGATTGGGGTTTACAACAGTACTCAAACACTAAAGGTCCTTAGACCACTACCAAAGTTCTACGTGGGAAATCAATAACAACAGCACACAGTTTGTTTAGGTCCTCAAACTTCTACCGCAGTTATATGTGGGATAGAAACAACAACAACACATAGGTTGTTTAGTTCATCAGACCTCTACCATATTTTGACATGGGATACACAAGGGTATAAAGATTTTTGTGTGAGGATTTTAGTATCCTCTAGTTAATCTTAGGAGTTAGTGTGTGTTCACATAGACAAAACCACACACACTACTCGAAATTTTATAAAAATGATCACAATAGAGAAATAATATGGAAAAAAGTTTAGAATGCTCTTGTGTGATGTCAATGCAGCTCTGGACTCATTTATATTGAAGCATATGAAACTTTGAGTCCTTTTCTGGATGTTGTCTGGAAAAAAGAGTGTTGTGGTTATGTTCCTTTACTTCTATTATATGTGTTCATCATGAATGTGAGAGTCTTCCTTGCAGCACTAGAACATCATTTTGAACATCTATTCTTGATGTGTATGAGTGTTCTCTGAGTTCATCATGTGTTCTTATTGTACGTTTCTATTTGTGCATCCTCTACTTCCATAACCCACATTTTCTCTAGTGGATAAATATTCAGTTTATTACTTGATCTCTAGCACTGTGAATGATTAACTTTTGCAGGTACGATGTACAGTTCCTTGACATCCAAAAAACATCATTAATTCGTATCCGAAATAAAAAGTGATTACATTTGTAGGTACAACGTATGGTTTTCTGATATCCCACAAATATTATTAATTAATATAAGATGCATTAAAAGCACAAAATATGACTGTTGATAACAAACAAATAGATTGATAGAATTTATAGAAATAGTGATTTGTTTCCATCAGTATCTCTTTGTATCAAGGAACTTGCAGCAGTGGACCTGTAATGGTAGGTCTTTCATTGGTAGATGTTACTCTCTGTAATGATAGCTTTCTTGTATCAATAGCTCCATGTGTAGCGGTAGCACCTTGTATCGGTGGCTCCATGTGTAGCGGTAGCTCCTTGTATAGGTAACTATTTGTGTAGCGGTAGCTCCTCGTATCCGAAGCTCCAACTATCGGTAGCTCATCATAACGGTGAACTTCTGTCGGTAGCGCTTCTTAACGGTGAACATCAGTTGATATCTCTTCCCCGCTATCATTATCTGTTAAAATCAGTATAAGTAGCTCTCTGTATCAGTAGCTTCCTCTATCGGTAGATCCATTCGATCGATAACTTTTATCGGTGACCTTGTCTATCAGTAGACTTAGTCTATCATCAACCTTTTTTTATTGGTAGCTATGTCTTTATCAGTGACATTAAAACTCAAATTTATATAAATTATATGTTTTTTGCAATTCATTTCTAGATTGAGTTAATATCAAGATTAATCATCGTTAAAAATTTATAAGCATAAATAAACATTGATTAACATATTTCAATCATATGATATGATCATTCTGATATTCATATCAGCTCATTAGTATAATGCATGAGTAGAAAGTATAATTAATATATAGATAGACATTATTTGGTATTATCAAAGCATATTTAAACATAATTGAGATTATCATAACATGTCAGTCCTATAATCTCCCCATTTTTGATAATCACAAATTATGTCATTATAATCACGAATTAACATTAATAAATCAGAGTAAAATACATCAAATAGAATTTCTCAGCGTGTTCAGATCATAATTCTCAAATGTATTAGAGTTAAACTATGAAAAAACATAAGAGTAAAGGGAAATAGAATATATATATTTTCCCAATTATGTATATTATATGTTTTTCCTTAGTGTAATTTAACCCCATATTATAATTTTTCTTCCCCTTTCTGTTTAGAAAAATGAGAAAAACAGTGGTTCAAAGGAGAAGAGAGAAATTAGACATCTTCATTTCACATGAAAAAGTTACATGAGATATTACACAGGTAATACAATAAGGACAAAGATTCCTATCAAATGTCCTAGCCAGCAATCAATAAACCAACTCAATAGGTAATTTGGAATTGGATTTGGGATCAAAAGAGGAGTCATGCTTGGTAGGTGTAGGTGAAGGCTTGGGAACACCAGTGATGATCAATGGTGGTTGAGTAACTGATGCACTTTCAAGCCTATAATGAGTACCCCTTTGTTTGATTATAGGAGTAAGACTTCTAATAGCTTCAATTGGATTCAGCTGAGGTATAAAAGAAGACTACCCAGAGGGAGGCGAAGATGGAGGTAAAATAATATGTGTACTTTCCACATGCATAAAGGGCAGTAACAGGTTCCTAAAATCCATGATGATTCCTCCTCCACTCTCCATATAAGAGATAAAATCATCCTTGTTCTCCATAAACATGTCCAAGGTAGGAGTCAACTCCCTAAGGTTACTAACTTGTTCTCTGAAGGCTTGTGTAATTGGGGGCAGTTTCACATTCTCTAACAACATATTGAAATGACTGGTTAGCTAATTATTTGTGTAAACTCTCCAAAAATAGTAATCAATTCTATCTTTGATTTCCTTCTAGGCTACAGTTTCATCTCTCATTTATTCTTGGACGATTTTTATGATATCCCTACTGGTAGTAGTCACCTAAGAGTCAGATGAGATACTAGTACTAACATGACCAAGCTCTTCTTTCAGTACAGATCTAAAATGTTCAACATCAACCGAATGTATGGATGTACCCAGAGGTTTTACAGTGAAAGCTATTGTTTATTTGAAGGATTGTGTCAAAACAATTATCAAAGTTTTCACAAAAATACTGAATATTGACATCTTTTTTTATGGTCTTCTTAAAATCTTCAAACACATCCAAAAATTGTTTCACTACACCTTGAATGTAGTCGATATCAGTATAAAAATGATATTTAGAACCCATGAAGATATCAAATAAAGAAACAGACTGCTTCAATGTGTTACCATCCTCTGTCAAACTCCCAAATGTGATGTTTACATACAGTCACTTCATACATCACTTATGTCACAACACTTGAAAAAAAATTTCTCAATGAATATACCAAATAACATTCCATATTATTTATCTCTTCAATAAAACAGGTTTTCAATTCATATTTCGGTGTTTCAAGATCTCTTTTTCCCACAATGTCTTCAGGCAGAGCTAGTGGAACTACTGGTTGACTAGTAACATCCTCTAAGAAAATATCATAAGACACATGATGTATTCTAATGGGTGTCTCATCATCAGAATCAGTATAGTCTAGTCCCAATTCAACAAATCCTAGATCCACAGACCAATCTTTCACATCATAGGTCACAATAGCTGATCATATCCTTACATGTTTCTCCCCCTCAAACTGAGCTTCCATCACTATATTTGCAGAAGTACGAGTGGCAGCCTCATTGGGTAAGTACATTTCATAATTTTCATCTACAACCATATTCATGTCCAAACCTGGTCGCACTGTTTGGGGTATGTCATCAATACCTACTGGTCTGTCCACATCAAGAATCTCCTCAACATTCATAATTGACTTCTCAATCAGAGGACTGAGACTCAAACCAGTACTTCCATTATAAGATACTTCTTCATCACTATTGTTGGAATCTGGAGCAGTCTCCCTATGATCTGATCTGGGCATGTCTTCTTCATTTAAAGAGATTTTTTCAACACTTTCTCCTTAAATTTCATCCTTCGTAGGTGAACATGCCATTCCATATGATACCTTTTCAGCAGCTGGGCATGGAGGAAAATCAGTATCCCGTCCTTCTTCTATATAGGTATAATCCTCTGCATTATTATTACTGTATTGAGGTTCTTCCTCATCATGTCTCAGACCGTGGTCTCTCTTGTAATTTGGACGATTGGGATGCTCAACAGGGTGAAATTTATCATAAAATTCCTCATAATCATTTAACCAATCCCTTTTCCATGGGTTCCATCCAATCATCATGTACTTAAAAACTGTTTTTGTAATAAAAAAGTTGTCTCTTAAAACCACTGTCTCATCCTAAGACGTAGCCACACCTTTTACCTTGATCATCAAAGAGGCCAGCTTTGCATAGAATAGAGCATTTGTTTTTGACTTTGGAGTGGTTGTATCTTCTATTTGAACCATCATAAGACTACACAAGTTCACTATAACACCATTCCATAGAAGATACAACAATAATATATATTGGAATCTATGTTTTTCAAAATCTTCTCTTCGTGGACTTAACACAAGATGGATAAGTTTGTATAGAAACCGGTTTTCTCCATCCATTTTTGTGGAAACAACTTTTCCTGGTGTGCCATCACCATTGAACTATTACAAAGTAGCTTCATACTCAAAAATGTCACTAGAAGGAGGTACTGATTTTGAGAAATATCCAAACTCACCATTGTGTGGAACATTCAAGCACTCATCCCCATCAATGGATGAAAAAGATATTGTCTTGACAATCACTACAGATACCATCATGTTTTCACTTTCATAGTTATCAAAAAGAACAAACTCATAGAATTGTTTTACCAATTTCAAATTATAAGAAAAAATGTTATTCAAAAAACATTTGAGCCACCCTGGTTCCTCCAAAATCACTAGAATCAATGATTGTGAGGCATGATCCATTCTGAACATAGTTCTTTCTTGATTACTATTTCCCCTTTCATGATATGCAGGTTTATAGGTTTCTTCACATCACTGGAACCACTAGACTCTCCTTTGAGTCCTTTGGCATTCTACACATCATCCTCTTTACTGATAGCTAGTCTCTTCACTCGTGCGATTCTGCAAATTGTGAGGATTAGGTTTCGAGAGAAATGATTGTTTGGGAGCTAAGGTTGGATGTTAAAGGGTTTGATATGGATTGAAAATAAATTAAGACTAAAGTTTTATCATTTAGAAGTCATGAAATAAAAAAATAAAACATAATACAAATAATAAAAATGTTACAGATTCTGATGTCTAAAAAACATGCAGTTAAAAACTGCACAAACTAGCAGTAACATATACCGGTGAGGATTCCTAACAGTGAGGTCTCTATAATGATGAGGATATAATGGTGAGGTTCATATGAGGGAGGTTATAACTGTGAGGTTCATACCAGTGATTTTATAATGGGGAGGTTTATACCAGTGAGGTTATAACGGTGAGGTTCATACCAGCGATGTTATAACGGCGAGGTTCATACCAGCGAGGTTACAATGGTGAGGTTCATACTAGTGAGGTTATAACAATAGTGAGGATTTACTAAAAGTGAGAATTTACTAACAGTGAGGATTTATTAGGGAATTATTATCATTCCTAACTCTTTCCTAATGTAACTTTTCCATTATGAACATAAAGGCTTGGTTAACATGTAATCTAATTGATGTTCAGTGCCTAAAAATTCAAGTCAAATATCAGACTTTTGATAATGATCCCTTAAAACGTGGTGTCTTACATTAATGTGCTTAGTCCTAGAGTAAGATACATGACTCTTGGAAATTTTTATTGCACTACTGTTATCACAGTTTATAGATACATGCCTAAAATGATATCCATAGTCCAATAAAGTATGTTTCATCCACAGAATTTGTGCACAACAACTACCAGCAGCTATGTACTCTACTTCACCAATAAACAATTCAACAGAATTGTACTTTTTACTACACCATGATACTGAGAACATACCTAGAAAGTGACATGATCCAGAAGTACTCATCCTATCTAACTTGAAACTAGAAAAGTCAGTATCCTAATAGCTTATTAAAAAAATGATTGTCCTTTTGGATAAAATAATCCTAACGTTGTAGTATAATTAAGATATTTGAAAATCCTTTTAATATCAATAAATTGTGACTATTTTGGATTATGTTGAAATATTGCACACATAGACACACTAAACATAATATTCGGTCGACTAGTAGTAAGACAATGTAAACTCCCAATAATACCCTTATAATTGGTTTGATCCACGACTTTCCCTGTTTCATCTGAATCCATTTTACAAGTGGTACTCATAGGTGTATCACTTTCCTTATTACTATCCAAACCTAAAAATTTTAAGAGATATTTTTTATATTTACATTGATTTAATATAATACAATTTTATTTTGAAAAATTTGAAATCCAAGAAAATATTTGTGTTCTCCCATTAAACTCATTTCAAAATCACTTTGTATACTCTTTTAAAAATCAATACATAATGAATTTTTAAAAGATCTGAAAATAATGTCATCAACATAGATTTGTACTATCCAGACTTCTTTGTAAATCCTTTTGATAAAAAAGAGTTGGATTAGAAATACATTTAATAAAAGATCTTAAAATATGAATATTACTATGTCTATGATACCAAGCTCATAGAGCTTGTTCTAAACCATAAATTGATTTAGAAAGTCTAAAAAATCGATTTGGAAAATGAGGATTACTAAATCCAGGTGTTTTTTAAACAAAAACATATTCAATTGAAAAACAATTTAGAAAAACCCTTTTACCATCCATTTGATAAAACATGAGATTCAGATGAGCATCACAAGAAAATAGAATTCTAATAGCTTCTAAACTAGATACAGGTGCAATGTTTTCCACAATGTCTATTCCTTATTCTTGAATATATCCTTGTGTAACTAACCTAGGTTTTTTCTAACTATATTTTCAGACTCCTCAACTTTATTTCTAAAAACTCATTTACTGCATATGGTCAAAGTGTCCTTAGGTCTGTCAATTAATTCCCAGACATTGTCTCATTAAAATTGATTTAACTCTTCTTTCATATCCATTACCTTGAATTCATCATTGATAGCATCATTGATATATTTAGGTTCTCACTGCGAATGCAAGGATTGATGTTCAACCTGATTTCTTAGAGAAGATCTAGATTGTTTTCCTCTAATTATATCTCCTACAACAGCATCTATAGGATTAATTTTAAGGATCCTAGTTGGTCTAGAAAATGTATGTATAGAAATTTCAGTGATATTCATAGGTTCAGGTTTTACATTAATAGGTTCTGGATAAATTCCCGAAGTGGTTCTCGTAACAACTAGTTCTTTGTTCTTGTCATTAAGGTTTTGAATTGACAATCTTGTTTATGATTTTCAAGAGGTGTCTTAGGTCCATGTGGATCAGTTTCATCAAATTTTATGTGTACACATTCTTCCACATATTTGGTCCTCTTATTAAATACACAATAAGAATTACTAGATATAGAATAACCTAAAAATATTCTTTCATCGCTTTTGTATGAAAACTTATCAAGATTATCTTTAGAATTGAGAATAAAGACATTGCAACCAAAAACTATAAAGTAAAAAAACTTTAGGCTTCCTATTATTCAACAGTTCATAAGGGGTCTTTTAAATAACAAGTCTAATCGAGACTCTATTTATGATATAACAAGATGTATTTATAGCTTCAGACCAAATGTAAAAAGGTAAGTCATACTCATTGATCATAGTCCTTGAAATATCATTAAGGGTTCTATTCTTTCTTTCTATAACAACATTCTGTTGAGGTGTCTTAGGGGTAGAGAAATTGTGACTGTATCCATTGTGTGAGTAATAGGGTTCAAACTCATGATGTTCAAACTCACGACCATGATAACTTCTCAGGGTCTTAATCTTAAGTCCACTACGTGTTTCTATAGACTTGGATTTTTTAATAAAATAGGAACAAGCATCACTTTTTTTATCAAGAAAGTATACCCAAGTGTATCTAAAAAAGTCATCTACTAGAACATAGACATAGTTTCTTCAGATTTAAATTAGAAACTCTAGATGGTCCAAATAAATCCATATGAACCAACTTGAGAGGTTGAGATGTTGAAACATCTTTCAATGATTTGAAAAAAACTTTATGATGCTTTCCCATTTGATAGGGATTATAAACATTGTCTGTTTGGAATTTTAGTTTGGGTAGGCCTCTATCTAAACCATTCCTAGTTAGTTTCTTAAGTCAATGGACATTTTAGTGTCTTAATATTTTGTTCCATAGCCAAGATTTTTATGAAAAGCAGTTAAAAAAGTAACATTTTGTTTAGATAAGGAATTTAAATTGAAAACATAAAAATTTACATCTCTTAAATCAGTAAATACGAAAATATTTTTAGAATTAAATACATTGCAAGAATCATTTTAAAATTTAACAATGTAACCATCATCACAAAATAGATAAATACTTAAAAGATTGTATTTTACTCTATCAACAAATAATACTTTAAAAATTAAAATTGTACCATTTCTAAAAATCTGGCCTAAGTCGATGATTGTTCCTTTTGAGTTGTCACCAAAGGTGGCATGTCCTCCACCAACATTGATTAATCACTTAAACCATGAGTAGTATCCTTTCATGTGTCTTTAACATTCACTTTCCTGGTACGACATCTTTCTATAGGAACATTTCAAGAAATTTTCCAACAAAAAAGTTTTAGATAGAAGATAATTGTGGTACCCATATTTTCTTAGGTCCCGAAAGGATAGAAAGTAAATCTTTAGGAACCCATATTGTTTCTAATGGGTTTCCTATAATCAACAGAGTCAAGCGATTTTGATAGATAAACATTGTCAAGTCTATAATAAATTGAAATGAAAGATAAACCATAAGAATTTCTAGAACATGAACTATCAGCATACTGTACAGATTTTGGAATAAATTTATTCTTAACAGTCTATCTCTATCCAGGTTGGTATCCTAAACCAGTAACATAATTTGTTGCAACTTGTTTTGCGAGAATTTGAGTTAGGGTATTCTTTCCATTTGTGAACTTTTCTATGTATTTTCTATGTTGTTCATTAGACAATTTATGTTCAGTATTCTCCTTTAACAGTTGAGTATTCTTTTTCTTTTATATATAAAGACCAGATTAAACTATACTATTTAAAACATATTGATTCTTTAATGATTTATGCTTATATTTTAGCTCATTACGAGTATCTTCTAACATATTACAGTATTCAAATATCTCATCATTAGACATATTATCATCATTATTTGAATCACATTCATTTCCAAAAAAATAATCATTCATCATATGGTAAACATGTACCTTAGATGTTTTAGTCATGAAACACATGTTGGCATGATTCCGTTCTTTATAATCAGAAGCCCCAGATCCACTTGAGTTGTCCTCTAAAGCACTCAATGTTTCCTTCATAGATTTCTTATATTCTTTGTCCTTATAATCATATTTATTTATAAACATTAATTTTGGACAGTCAGCCTTAACATGTCCATTACTTTTACATTCACAGTAGACTATTTCCTCATTTTTATCAATGTTCTTCCAATCTATCTTCCAATTACATAGTTTTTCATACTTACGCTTATAATTTTATTTTCTAAAAAATTTATTCTTTATATAGAATTTCATGAATATCCTGGATATATGACACATAACTTCATCACTATCTGAGTCAGAATTTTCACTAGTTGGTCTTTCTTCATTTATGTGAACTTTTTATTTGTCCATGATCCTTGAGGAAGTAGATTTAAATGAAACAGACTTCTTCATAGTTTTATCATCTTCCTTTCTATTTACCATTATCTCTTCTTCATACATCATTAACTTACTAATCAGCTCCTTGATAGGTATCTTGCCAATGTCACATGATATTCTTATAGAGACAGAGGTTCCTCTCTATCTGTCTGGTAGGAATCTTAGTATCCTCATGATTTTCTCCATTGATGGAAAAATATTTCCTAGGGAGATCATTGTATTAACTATCTCATTAAACATGAGATACATATCAGAAATAGATTCATTAGATTTCATTTGAAAATTATCATACTTAATAGTGTGTGTATTTAGTATCATTTCTTAAACATTAGTTGTTCCATCATGGGAAATATCCAAAGTATCCAATATTTCATAAGCAGTCTTACAAGCATATATTCGATTAAATTCATCATCCCCTAAAGCACGATACATTGAATTCATTTCTTAATACATATTATTATAAGAATATTTAGTAGGTTCATCCCAAGTAGTTCTAACAGTTTTTGGACTATTATATTGAGTTTCTATAAGAGTCCAGATGTCAAATCCATTACTTTTTATGTGAATTTTGATTTTGATTTTCTACTGGGAATAATTGACACAATTAATGAAAGTTTGTCTATAGGTAGCTACATTATCTAATTTATTATCCATAATAACTATGTTTTAGAAATATATAAAAAAATTTAATTAAAAGAAATTTTGAGATCTTTAAGATACAACTAAAATCACACTACTTTTCACAATCATAGGGTTTTGAAAAACTTTTATCCAACTACCTTTGATACCAAATTTTGGCCAGAGTGGATAATCATGAGGGTGAGGGGGGTGAATTGAGTTCCTATTAAAAATTTCTTTTTAAAATATTTATATTGAAATCCCCCAATTCATTAATCAAGTTAAACTGTATTAAATTTAAAAAGATTATATGTGATCAATTTGTTTCTCAAAGATTTATTATTTATAAGCTAACTTAATATGATGATTAAGTTAGATTTTGAAACTAACATACTTATTCACAATAATTACAAACACTTTCTAGTTCAACTATTAGAGTTACTTTAAGACAGATTTGAATTTCAAAGTAATTAGTAGTGGAATATTGAAAATATTTTAAACTAAAATATGAAGTACATTAGTTTTAACCAAGAGGTTCGGTCTCAAGATGGGGCTTAGTGCTATCAAATAGTTTATATAAAAACTGGATCCACACCCTAGATCAGGTTTTACAATAGTACTCAAAATGATTAGGTCCTCAGACCACTACCATAGTTGTATGTGGGAACGAAATAACAAAAGAACACATGCTGTTCAGGTCCTCAGACCTCTACAATAGTTCTACGTGGGATAGAAAAAACAACATCACACAAGATGATTAGGTCCTCAAACCTCTACCCGAGTTCCACGTGGAAAATAAAAGGGGGTAAAAAGTTTGGTGTGAGGATTTTAGTATCCTCCAGTTTAGCTTATGACTGAGTGTGTGTTCACACAGACAGAAGCACACACACTACTTGTAATGTAATAATAATGACCACAACATAGTAATAATATGGAGATGAGTTTAGAATGCTCTTATGTGATGTCAATGAAGCTCTAGACTCCTTTTGATTGAAGCAGATGATGCTTTGAGTTCTGTTTTGTATATTTTCAGGCAAACAGAGTGTCTTGGTTTTGTTCCTTTACTTCCAGTGTAGATGTTCATCTTGAATGTAAGAGTATTCCTTAAATCACATGAATGTCATTTTGAACTTCTGTTCATGATGTGTATAAGTGTTTTTCGTGTTCTTCGTGTGTTCTTGTATGTGTCTCTTTGTGCATCCTCTATTTCGATCACCCATGTTTTCTCGAGTGGCTCAATATTCCTTTTATTACTTGAGCTCCAATAATGGGAACGATTACTTTTTGCATGTACAAGGTACGGTTACGTGACATCCAGCAAACATCATTAATTAGTATCCAACATAAGGAGTGATTACTTCTACATGTATAAGGTACAGTTTTCTGATATCCAACAAATATTATTAATTAATATTAGTTTCATTAAAAGAACAAAATAAAAAAAATTATAATAAACAAATAGAGAGATAGAATTTAGAGAAACAATGACTGGTTTCCATCAGTAGCTCTTTGTATCAGTGAACTTGTAACGGTGGACTTGTAACGGTAATTATTGCATCAGTAGAAATTACACTCTGTAATGGTAGCTTGCTTGTATCAGTAGCCCTATGTGTAGCGGTAACTCCTTGTATTTGTAGCTCCATGTGTAGCAGTAGCTCCTTGTATCGGTAGTTGTCTGTGTAGTGGTAGCTCCTTGTATCAGAAGCTCCAACTATCGGTAGCTCTTAAAAACGGTGAACTTTTATCGGTAGATCTTCATAATAGTGAACTTCTGTCTATAGCTCTTCCTCGCTATTAGTAGATGTTAACAATAGTAGTGGTAGCTCTCTGTATCAGTGGATTCCTTTATTGCAATCTCCATTCCATCGGTAGCTTGTATCAGTGACCTTGTCTATCTGCAGACTTAGTCTATTAGTGATCATTATTTATTTGTAGCTCTATCTATATGAGTGACTGTAAAACTTGAATTCTTATAATGTTCGTGTTCTATGAAAATCATTTCTATATTGAGTTAGTAGAAAGATTAATCATCGTTACATATTTATAAGCATAAATAAACATTGATTAACATATTTCAATGATATGATATGATCATTTTGATGCTCATATCAACACATTAGTAAGATCCATAAGTAAAAAGTATAATTAATATATAGATAGACATTATTTGTGATTATCAAAGCATATCTAAACATAATTGAGATTAAAAAAACCGGTGAGTCCAACACTCTATAAAAATAATATGATTTTAGAATTATCTTTAATAAAATGTCCTTGAAATGAATTAATATGTATCTCTGTTATTTGTGGAGAGAAAAATAAATCATGTAAATGTGAAATGAAAATCCCATTTATTATTTTAAAAATGATTTTGTTCAAAACTCAAATTATTAGTAGTGTAAAAATATTCATTTCAATTAAAAGTCATTTTACTAAGAAGGATTATATAATAACATATCATATAATATCAAGGTTTGAAAATGAAAACCTATCAAATTAATTTTCATGTTGAAATATTAAAACTAAAAAAAATATAATAGAGTTATTAATATACCTTATTGAAAGCATAATCTCTTATTCATGCCACATTTTAAAATTAATTTATGTTCAGAAAATGTATGTAATGAGATAATAAATCATAAAAAAATTAAATTATCCAATATATATATAATTTTTTCAAGAGAATGTCCATAACTCACTGAGTTAAATTTGAGTTACAAATAATCCATACTATTGGGGAAACAACTGAATCAATATCCACTTTAATATGTTAATATTAGTTAGATATTAAATAAAATCAACTTAAAATTTTATGAAATAAATTTCCATATATATTGAATACAAGAAAAAAAATATGGTCCGACAAATTTAATTTATCTCATAGAATAAAAATTATGAAAAATAAAACCCTTATGAGTTTAGAAAGTTTTGATTAAAAACCCCTTGAATAAGGGAGATTGTATTTGAAATTTAAATAACAATGTTAAGAGATGACTAATTATATTATATCTCTAATTGGTAGTATGTATAGTACATAAATGAATTTCGGTTTATAATTCCAATCATATGACAAAAAGATAAATTTTCAACGAAATAGTTACAACTTTTTGTTACATTAAATTTATAATTTGACCTACTATTTTAGAAACATATCCACTCTTATTAATTACTTCATAAACTTAATAATAGAAATTTTCATTAATACATTTCTAAAATAGTCATTCTATGCATGAATTCATCTGATTTTCCACATCTAGTGTTTTACATTTTGGTAGTTTTTACTAGTTTCATAGTAGCGGTGTCCATATTGATTAGTCTTAAAATTTTAATAATTAATAATTTATTAATTTTACTATAATCTATGTCTTATAATTATCTAATATGTCCCAACATCCATTTATTATTTTTCGTTCCCTTTTCCATGAAGATAAAATTGATAAGAAGAATGTTTTATTGATTATAAACAATCTAATGGGGTTTTATTAATTGATTATTCAAAAAATTAGTATAAAAAATTAAATAATAAAATGAAATAAATTATTTCAAATTTTATATTATATTATACATGTAATTTTGTTTTTATATTAATTAATGACATAAACTCACAAGGTTTTACACGTAGGTGGTTAAACCAACCCAAACATGAACATAACCTAATGTATTGAATTATTATATGGCCATATTGATATAATATCATTATGATAGAAGTGTAATAGAATTATTTATATTTTATTAGTGTGAAATATATTAATTTTTGTAAATTGTAAGATTATTTAATAGATACAGAAATATTACATAGTATAGAAAAAAATTCCTCTGTGTACTCTTATTTTGAATGATTAAATTAATGATGACCATATATTTAATAACGTATATAAATTATAAAAAAACATTAATTATATCATTAAAATAATATTTATCATTAAATAAAATCATTATATCCATCCTTGTTGGGTGGTAAATGAATAAAATGTGTTGTGTCATTGTGATAGTTATCCACACAATGCACGAACAACATTTTGGTTTTTATTAATGGATGGGGTACATGAATTAAAATTCTAATACCAGAAATATTATAGAATTTATTTATATAACTCATAATAATTTAATATTATTCACGTTGATAGAATAAATATTAAATAAGGAAACTATGAAGAAAACTAATATGTTCCTAACAGAATACTCAGGCAATCAAATTTCACTATGAACTATCACTATAAATTAGGGCATCATGAAAACTAATGGATACCATAGGATTTGTAAAAGAGTATAGTCTTTTAGTAAGATAAAATTTTCATATTTTTAGGATTATATTTAAATTATAGTTAAGTATTCAATGGGTGAAGATGTTAACATTTTATAACTAAATGGAAGGTCAGTCTCTAGAGTAGCCCTTATTTTTACTACAATTTGAGGTTACTATAAAATTTAAAAACTCCAAAAAATTATAAGAAAATGATTTTGGGAACAAATCACCTAAAAATACATCTTGGGACATCTTTATAAAATTTATAGAATTTTTTGACTTGTTATTTTACCCTATTTCCTTACGCCATGGTGACTACCCTCTAACATTAGTAATTAATTTTAATTAAATCTATTAAAGAAGTCATATTTTACATAATTTATTACTTATATTTACAAATTATATAAAATTTTGATGAAATAAATTTTCAAAAGGGGTGAAATTGTAATTATAAAAATAATACAATTAATCATATTAAAATGGTTTTTATGGAAGTAAAATTTTAATGATTACAATTTCTCTATAAGATAAAATTATTTTAGGAAAAGATTTTAATAAAATTAACTAATTTATGATAATAAAAAAATAAATGATATGATTATTTCATGGAAATACAAAACTATATATTCCTTGAAAGAACTTAATCGAAGAAAAAACTGAATACATTTTTATATTAATGTATCACAATAGTTACACATAAAAAATTAATCTATGTGTTTTATATGTTCAGAGGAAGTTAAAAATTAAAATTTTTTCTCTAAAATCATATATTATTATGTAAAAGGTTTTATAAAGTCTTATTTTATTCTTATATAATTGTAATATCATAACATTGACATGATTTACATAAACAATATTTTTTGACTAACAACTATCCATTTCAAAAAAAGCCCAAAAAATTATATGAACATAATTTTTGATGGAGAAATAATGATAATTAAGATATTTTTTATGGTTTTCATATTCCAAAATTTTTAAATTCATTTTTCTAAAAAATTCATAAAATATAATGGAAAACTACATAATTTGAAGATGACATTTTTAAAATTTTAATTGTTATTATTACTACTTCATATCACTTACCTACTAAATTGAAATTAACCATTTATTAATATTAAACCTAACTTAACATCATTAATAATATGTTTGTTGAAATATAAATTCCTTTCGTATAAAAATGATGTTTTCAGAAAAATAACTTTCTATGAAATAAATGATATTACTAGACATCATTTATAAAATAATTGAATTTAATTCATATTAAAGTAGTTCTTTTTTTATTTATACATATATTTTATAAATTTAGAAATATAATTAATTCTTTATAATTTAACATGTTGGTTTTTGATGATATAAACATTCATCATATTCATTTTAGTTCTATGTTGCATATGGAGAACAAAGTAGAACACATTGTTTAATTGCATGGAAGTCATATATTCTAAATCCAAGGTGTTACATTATCCATTCAACCATAATGAAATTACATCCCCATAATATCACTCATAGGATAAAAGTTTTTTTATATGAACACAAAATTAATAATACACTACTATATTATCTTACAATTAGTTTGGATATCTAATGAAATTTATCAACATAAATACATTATATGAATTTTATAGAGAGAAAATCCATTATAAATATAACATCAAGTTATACTAATGGATAAAGATATAGATAAAAAAAGAATAACTTACCATAAACCCAATAAATGATTTAAATTATAATCATGAAAATATGGTTTCTAATTAATAACACAATAACCATTAGTTTTTAAAAACTCACTAAACATAAGAAACTAAGAAATATAAAATAAAAGAAATACAATGTTTGTCCTTATTAGTAGTTAAAAAATATATCCGTTTTTACCATGGTTCTTAGTTATTAATGCCTTCTTTATCGATTTGATTGGCACATTGGTTCTTATAATGACCAACTCTATTTCAATTGATATAAAATATTTTTATATCTTCCCTATTTCTATTAAAACTTTGAGTCTGATTACCTTCATCACCACATTTATATAATATTCCCAACCAATTGAAGAAATTACCCCCTATTTCCTGAAAAAAGATAACATATATAAAACTAAATTGTTCATCTCTTATCATATTCACCACTTGTTATTTTATAGATCTCCATATATCTCCACATTGAATTTGTTGGGACTTTAACTGTTTTAAAAATTTTAATCGTATTACATAATAGTTACTCTGATATAGTCATATTGTTTCACACTCCTTCTCCAATTATAAGGGGTTGTTCATCATGGTAAAATCCACATTGTCCGTCACACCCATGTTTTTATCAAGTTCCATCCATTAAAAATTCTGAATTAGTTTACATGACTGAAAAATTTTATTTGAATTAACATAAATAACTAATAAAGAATTTAACCAAAAAATGTATAACATTATATAACTATTGTATTTTGATATAGTTATTAAAACACAACTTGTATGTAAAGCCCCGACCCCAGCTACCCAGAGTCAGTGCATTACTTCGTAACATTGGCATGATCACAAAAGATCAAGTCTCGAAAGACCGATTAGTTTAGTAGCCTTGGAAACACTAGATACATTCATAAGTCTTACATTACATTATAAAGTGAAAAACTACAATAACAAAGTCTCCATAGACCACAGTCATATCATCTTCTGACAATCCCTGCAGGTCATTCATAAAATACTTCTTTACATCCTGGAAAATATTAAAACATTGAAAGGGGTGAGCTCATATTCTCAGTAAGGATAACAATACTTCGGAAGCTTTCATAAATAAACATTAACAATTAAGGCAATGTATAAATAAAAAAATCCTTTTAAACAGGAACTTCAACATAATATGGCAAAAGTAAAATGAGATAATGCCATTTACTTATTCACATGGATATTCTACTGGTCGAATAATCACATGCAATATCAATAACCACTTTCATAATGAGGAATGTATAATGCCAGACATTCTGAAACATTTTGTCAAGGCCTCGGCCAAGACGTCTAAAATGATTAAGGCCTCGGCCAAAACCATAAATCAAATTGGGAAAGGGCCTCGGCTGATTCCACGTCTAGTTGTCTCATGAGACCTACCGATGCAATTTTTTTTAGAAGATACTTAAGTTTAAAATTTCTCAAATATACTCCAGTGTTTTTCTGAAAACATTAAGCAAGCTTCTGAAAACAAAATTACTAATTCTGAGACTGCTCGACTAATTACAGGCCATGATGGGTCCACGGCGAATCCCTTCCTGTCTACCACACTCAAGAGTCGGGTTTTATGAAAAAAATTTTAAGCTTGCATTAAATATGTATACATTTGCACTGGATTTTCATATATTGGAGAGAAATATCTCTTTTTTGAAATCATTTATAAATCAAATAATTATAAAAGCAAACCATTTGAATAAACTTAAAAGTCAAAGGGGTTTATACACCGTATAAAATAATGTTGTGTATAAAACAAAATATGCCTCAATGAAAGGAGATTGAGACGAAGTCCTTACCAAGATCATTTTTTTAAATAAAATAGATCTATTATGTGTATTAACTATAAGTACACATAAATAAAGTACAAATACAAGATAGTACATAACAATATCATGACATAATTTGAAAGTAGGAGATTAACCCAAAGAATTGAAGTTGGGTTAAGAAGTTCCCTTACAGCCTAACGACATCACATCAAAATGAGTTGATGAGAGATAAAAAGTGTATCTCATCACTTGGACATAAAATTTACATCAATAAGGATGTATGAGAGAATATCCCAACATAAAAATATGTAAATTAAAAGACCCAATAAAAGAAATCTTTTAAAAAAGAGGAGGGTGAAAGTTTCCCTTACCGACTTGGGTATCTTTCAAAACATACACCCCATGAAATAAAGACAATAGGTCATTGATGTAAATACTCATAAACGAATGTATATTACACAAAGAGTAGAATAATGGGAAGTACATACACCAATCAATCGAATTTGTGGAGAATGTAGCGTAAATCTCACGGGAATAAAAGTGAGATGAAAAATCCCTTATGAAAACTCGGCAGCCTAACGGCGCCACATAAAACATCTGAATATGGATTGATGAGATCAAATAGGGTATCTCATAAAATTACAATAAAATGTACAGAAAGAGGAATATAAAATAACATCCCCCAACATTACAAAGAGGAGCTTAAAAGAAGTGACATAAAGTAGATTACTTAAAAAGAAAGAGAGAGGTTAGATCTCTTACGAAAGTTCGGCAGCCTAACAGCGCCACTCAAAACTTCCAAAATGGATTTATGAGAGAGAATAGGGTCTCTCATCACATGAAAATAAAAATTACAGTAGAAGTAATATAAAATAACATCCCAATCATAAGAAAGATGAGCTTAAAAGAAATGACATAAAAGAGTGTACTTAAAAAGAAAGAGAGTTGTAGGATCCCTTACCTCGTGTCTGACTTGACTCAACCGTTCTTTAACCTCTTGAATAATAAACTAGAGTTAATATATAACTTATTAAGAACCATTTTCAATTTCATTATCCTTATTATATCACTTATTACAATGATATGAACATTATGTAATTATTTAAGTTAATAACGGTCGTTTTGTCGATCTTTGGTACTTGAGTCAAAAATAAACTTCTTATAATTACAAGTTGTTCATGTTGTGGAATATCCATTATGTCCAGAATTATATTCATGATGTAGATATTATATATATCATATATATACATTATATACATTCATTCATAATGTCACGTAACATTTAGAGGTAAGAAATGAAATGCACCGTTCATGGAGACGGTAAGCCGTACGTACGCATGAACGCTACTTTCATTTCTATTTCGTATTTAATGGAATGAAATCATAACGATATAAATTTATAATATAATTAAAGTATAATATAGTGTATAATACCATTTACTCCATCCTTTATACATCCCACATATGGCATTAACGATTCAAATCACTTTGAGGGGGCGGTAGTCCGCACTTCCTAAAATGAAATTATCGCGTTTTACCCATAATGGAAATCATAAATTATGCCATAAATGAGAAATACAGAAGAATAAGTAAAACATAAACATATTATATATCATATATAAAAATAGTTACATCTTAATGGCCACCTTTGAAGGTGTTATATGAGTGTTGAACAATCATCGTTTCGTGAGGCAGAAATTCGCCATCCATAGAAACTGTATGTTCTTTAACCATTAGATGTAGGTGTGTGTAAGTGTAGCTCGAATCCTCCTTATAACAACATCCTAGTATATTGAGGACACAGGTTTTGTTACAAAAGAAATGAATAAAAATAGTTTAGGGGGTTGTAGAAGAAAAACAAAACAAAACAACATTAGAGAAGACATTACCTCAAAATCGGGTAACTCTTTTTGATTTGAGCCAAAGGCTTCCTTGAGAAGCGTTCTGCCCAAAGTGAGGCTTCTAGGAGTAATAGGGGGAAATTGGGGGAGTATTTGGGCAGAGGTTGGCCGAGCCAAATGGCTTGAAAGTGTAAATGAGGTGGGAGAGGTGGGGGCCTTTAATAAGTGGAGAGGAGGGGCTCTTTTGGAAAGATTGAAATGTTACATTATTACACAATACTTTTAGGATTCTAAAGGTCCCAAACTTATATAATTCGTGTATAAGGTGATAAGGGTTCGAAATCTACCCATCCAATAGTCTTTGGACAAGTGTAAGCCTTGTATTTTACATTATCTTTTCATTTTATTAAAATCGTTAAATAATGAGGTCATCGCTGCATCATAATGATGTCATAAATAATTTAATTTATATAATGTCTAAAAATTATAAAAAAACTACTATGATGTAGGAAATCTTTTTATATTTCTAATGAATATTTATAATCATAATTTGGACTTGTGTAACCCCACTTAAAAACTGTTTTAGTAAAACAACTCATGTTTGTGTCAATTTAATTTTAACATTAAATAAATATATATTAATGTCATTTTCCAACCAAAGTGGTTCTATGGGGTCCCCAAGTTGACCCATGGATTGTCTTGGTCGGCCATGACTCATCCAATATGATTAGGACAAGTTTCAAGCTCATCTCATATTATTAAAACATTATTTTTACCTTAAACTACACTAATTACCTCTAATCGCGATTAAGAACTTTAAAGTTACTATTCACCAAAAAAATTATTTTGATCTCATTGAACCACATTTTACTTCTTAATGACAACAATGTATGTCGGATTTTTGAAAATCAAATCACAGAAGTGGTAATATTTCATTTAAACGAAAAATTAGTTATTTAACTACCACTTAGTGGTTTCACTATTCATCAAAAATTGAAGTTTTTCAGAACAATGCCAAAATTTCACCATAAGATATAATTGATATTCCGAATTCAAAAATGATTTCTATTTTAAAAAATTCCAAACATATAAGTTGCATTAATTAATTTTATAATTAATTCCCGCCGTCACAACAAATAGCGTGTTTTATGAAACAATTTATATCAAAAGATTGACAATTGTTTATGTCCAATTTCAATGTTAAATTAATTCTAATGACCACCATTGCATAAAATGGAAAAAATATATTCTAATTATAATTTAAAACCACTAAATAGTATAATTTATCACTATAAATTATTTTGATTAAAAAAGTTGTTTTTAAGTATTTTTCACAATTCATAAAAAATTAGAAGTTCTCATAAAAATACCAGAAATTCAACATAGGCTAATTTCGATATTCCGAATCCAAAAATGAAGTCCATTTTGAATTATAAAATTTCTATAATTATAAAAAGTGGTTATTACTATTCATAACGGCTACTTTGATTAGTCGCGGTGTTTTAGAACTCGAAGTTGCGTACAATGCATGCTATTGCATTATTGAATGAGAAGCGTATCGTGGAAGCTCAGGGTGTTACATTCTCCCCTCCTTCAATAAATTGTGTCCTCGCAATTTGAAATTTTTCTTTGAAAATAAAAGGTTGAAAAGAGAAAATACCTTTGAGGAAAACCCACATCAGAAATAGGGTTAATAAATATATAACATTAAAAGAAAGAAGGATAAGTACAAAGGTCACCCGATATAGCCCATTCTAGGATTATATGAAAATATGGATATGGAGGAGAAACAAACCATCAAGGTATGATGGAGAGTTATAGAAAACAGGATTAGAAGAAAGATTAACCACAAGAAAATCACAAACTTGTGATTGGTTTAACGGTCATTGAATCCCCAGTTGGAAAAGTTAACCGACAACATTTTTGTTTTAAGTTACCTTTTATAATGTTGATTAACTTATTTAGGAGATTTACTAAGAACGTAAGGGAATATACATACTTGTTATGTATACTTTCATTCTTTAATAAATTTTTACCACAAACCCAACTTTTACTCCAAATGGTAACAGAACTAAAAAATATTCTATTTATCCTAATTGTATAAGGTTCAAAATGTTAACACATACCATTTAGATTACTAAAACTATTTTGTAATAACCAGGGACTTCCTGTAGGCTAGTGGTAGGAAATAAAGGCTTGTCGCACTATGGTTGTGGGTTCGATTCCTACAGCTTTGTCCGATGCGACAGGTTATTCCACACCCTGCAGGTTGTCCTTTTCCTAAAACTATAGTATTATAATATTCCAAAAATAATCTTCAGAAATTATTTAACCTTAAACAATACTATCCATGGTTCAACTTAATCCATTCCAACCTTAATAGTTATCCAAAATACCTCTGTCCATACATTCTCTAAAAGGGTCTCTAAATTCTAAAATCAATTGTAACATCAGATTCCCCAAACAAAGAAAATATTCTCTTATTGTCACATACTAAAAATATAATTACCTTCATCATATTAAAACCTTACTGAAATCAACAAGTACTGCAGTACAATCCTTATATATATATCACATTATTCTAATAACCAGAATATAATCCATGAGTCCAAAAGCACAAATACAATAGTTATTATGCTTCAACTATAGTAACAACATAATATTGTCCTTGATCCCTTGGCCTTTTCTGAGGTAAGTTTCCCTGACGCTTAGGACATTCATTTGCATAATGACCCATTTCTCTACAATTGTAGCATTCAACTTTGATATCCTCTTTCTTTCCCTTGCAATCACGAGCCTGGTGACCCTTCTCTCCACATTTATAACAAACTCCCATTCCTTTTAGGCAAGTACCAGGGTGATTCTTCCCACAATTATCACATAATGGAAAATCCTTCTTTCCCTTTTTCCCTTTATCTGTCTCTTGTTCCACCATTCTCTTCTTATCTTGCTTTACTTTGTTGTCATAAGACTTAGAGAATTCCTTTTCTGTCTTGACAGCACACGATACAATATCTTCGTATGATGATAAGGATTGTGATACTAAAGCTCGATGGAGAAACGGTTTTAACCCATCAATGAAACGATCAATCTTACTCCTTGGGTTACGTATATAATCTGCAGCATGCCTCACTAACCTTGTAAAGTTAGCCTCATACTTTGCGACATTCTCATCCTCCTTCTGCCTCAGACTCAGAAATTGCCTTTCCATATCTGCTCGATGGTCATGTGGAAAGTATTTTTCTATGAAAAGCTCTTTTAACTCCCTCCATTCCATATTCGATACGTCATTATCTTCCTTTGTGTTTTGAATTAGCGACCACCACTGATCGGCATCTCCAGTGAGGCGGTAAACTGCCATGACAACCATCTCCCTTTCACTACTCCCCAAGGCATGGAATATTTTCTCTAAGGAATTTATCCATTTCTCAGCTACTATAGGATTTGTACTCCCATTGAAGGTTGGTGGTTGTTGCCTCATGAAACGGTCTAGCATTGATCCTCCACGTTGCGGATCAGGGTGCTCCATACGAGTAAGGTTATTATTCATAACCTGCGTGAGTTGTCCCAGTACGGTGAGAAGCTGATCAGCACCAGTTGTATCACTAGCTCCACCATAATTATCCGGAGCAGGAGGGAAATCCCTACACGGAGTGCGTGCATTGATACAGTTTCCATTCCTTCCACTAGGCGCCATTTCTAAACAATGGCATAAACTAGATTAGTTTATGAATCAAAATACATAATTCCATACTTGTAAAATACTTAACAGAATTTGAAAATTTTATGGATATAATCCATAAAAATCTTTTCTTTGAGAAATTATATACTCATAACCCTTCATAGTGGTTTATAAAGAAAATGAGAAATATCCAAAGCATATCCCCTGGGAGTGTCGTAACCAAGAGTGCAGCAAGGCCCGTTGTCGTGCACGAGTTCCCGTTCGAGTCTAGCTCAAAGCGGTGTTTTCGGGTTTTACCCCTAGGTACATCTGTGCCAGAGCCGCCTCTACTTGCTCGTATCCAGACAGGGATGTATTGCTCGGAAAACTCACAAAATCTCTACAATAACAAAATTCTAGGAAGTTCTTCTATACTAATCCTCAAAGTCTATCTTTGGGCTATGTGCTCTAATCAATGTTTATCTAAATCTAGCTTCCAAGGTTAGTACTAAACTGCCTCTGATACCAACTGTAACGCCCCGACCCCAGCTACCCAGAGTCGGTGCATTACTTCGTAACATTGGCGTGATCACAAAAGATCAAGTCTCGAAAGACCGATTAGTTTAGTAGCCTTGGAAACACTAGATACATTCATAAGTCTTACATTACATTATAAACTGAAAAACTACAATAACAAAGTCTCCATAGACCACACTCATATCCTCTTCTGAGAATCCCTGCAGGTCATTCATAAAATACTTCTTTACATCATGGAAAATATTAAAACATTGAAAGGGGTGAGCTCAGATGCTCAGTAAGGATAACAATATTGTGGAAGCTTTCATAAATAAACATTAACAATTAAGGAAATGTATAAATAAAAAAAGCCTTTTAAACATGAACTTCAACATAATATGGAAAAAGTAAAATGAGATAATGCCATTTTCTTATTCACATGGTTATTCTACTGGTCGAATAATCACATGCAATATCAATAACCACTTTCATAATGAGGAATGTATAATGCCAGACATTCCGAAACATTTTGTCAAGGCCTTGGCCAAGACGTCTAAAATGATTAAGGCCTCGGCCAAAACCATAAATCAAATTGGGAAAGGGCCTCGGCCGATTCCACGTCTAGTTGTCTCATGAGACCTACCGATGAAATTTTTTTTAGAAGATACTTAAGTTTAAAATTGCTCAAATATACTCCAGTGTTTTTCTGAAAACATTAAGCAAGCTTATGAAAAAAATAACTAATTCTGAGACTGCTCGACTAATTACAGTCCATGATGGGTCTACGCCCAATCCCTTCCTGTCTACCACACTCGAGAGTCGGGTTTTATGAAAACATTTTTAAACATGCATTAAATATGTATACATTTGCACTGGATTTTCATATATTGGAGAGAAATATCTCTTTTTTGAAATCATTTATAAATCACATAATTATAAAAGCAAACCTTTTGAATAAACTTAAAAGTCAAAGGGGTTTATACACCGTATTAAATAATGTTGTGTATAAAACAAAATATGCCTCAATGAAAGGAGATTGAGACGAAGTCCTTACCAAGATCATTTTTTTAAATAAAATAGATCTATTATGTGTATTAACTATAAGTACACATAAAGAAAGTACAAATACAAGATAGTACATAACAATATCATGACATAATTTGAAAGTAGGAGATTAACCCAAAGAATTGAAGTTGGGTTAAGAAGTTCCCTTACAGCCTAACGACATCACATCAAAATGAGTTGATGAGAGATAAAAAGTGTATCTCATCACTTGGACATAAAATTTACATCAATAAGGATGTATGAGAGCATATCCCAACAAACAAATATGTAAATTAAAAGACCCAATAAAAGAAGTCTTTTAAAAAAGAGGAGGGTGAAAGTTTCCCTTACCGACTTGGGTATCTTTCAAAACATACACCCCATGAAATAAAGACAATAGGTCATTGATGTAAATACTCATAAACGAAAGTATATTACACAAAGAGTAGAATAATGGGAAGTACATACACCACTAAATTGAATTTGTGGAGAATGTAGCGTAAATCTCACGGGAATAAAAGTGAGATGAAAAATCCCTTATGAAAACTCGGCAGCCTAACGGCGCCACATAAAACTTCCGAATATGGAATGATGAGATCAAATAGGGTATCTCATCAAATTACAATAAAATGTACAGCAAGAGGAATATAAAATAACATCCCCCAACATTACAAAGAGGAGCTTAAAAGAAGTGACATAAAGGAGATTACTTAAAAAGAAAGAGAGAGGTTAGATCTCTTACGAAAGTTCGGCAGCCTAACGGCGCCACTCAAAACTTCCAAAATGGATTGATGAGAGAGAATAGGGTCTCTCATCACATGAACATAAAAATTAAAGTAGGAGTAATATAAAATAACATCCCAATCATAAGAAATATGAGCTTAAAAGAAATGACATAAAAGAGTGTACTTAAAAAGAAAGAGAGTTGTAGGATCCCTTACCTCGTGTCTGACTTGACTCAACCATTATTTAACCTCCTGAATAATAAACTAGAGTTAATATATACCTTATTAAGATCCATTTTCAATTTCATTATCCTTATTATATCACTTATTACAATGATATGAACATTATGTAATTGTTTAAGTTAATAACGTTCGTTTTGTCGATCTTTGATACTTGAGTCAAAAATAAACTTCTTATAATTACAAGTTGTTCATGTTGTGGAATATCCATTATATCCAGAATTATATTCATGATTTAGATATCATATATATCATATATATACATTATATACATTCATTCATAATGTCACGTAACATTTAGAGGTAAGAAATGAAATGCACCGTTCATGGAGACGGTAAGCCGTACGTACGCATGAACGCTACTTTCATTTCTATTTCGTATTTAATGAAATTAAATCATAATGATATAAATTTATAATATAATTACAGTATAATATAGTGTATAATACCATTTACTCCATCCTTTATACATCCCACATATGGCATTAACGATTCAAATCACTTTGAGGGGGCGGTAGTCCGCACTTCCTAAAATGAAATTATCGCGTTTTACCCATAATGGAAATCATAAAGTATGCCATAAATGAGAAATACAGAATCCTAAGTAAAACATAAACATATTATATATCATATATAAAAATAGTGACATCATAATGGCCACCTTTGAAGGTGTTATATGAGTGTTGAACAATCATCGTTTCGTGAGGCAGAAATTCGCCATCCATAGAAACTGTATGTTCTTTAACCATTAGATGTAGGTGTGTGTAAGTGTAACTCGAATCCTTCTTATAAAAACATCCTAGTATATTGAGGACACTGGTGTTGTTACAAAATAAATGAATAAAAAGAGTTTAGGGGGTTGGAGACGAAAAACAAAACAAAACAACATTAGAGAAGACATTACCTCAAAATCGGGTAACTCTTTTTGATTTGAGCCAAAGGATTCCTTGAGAAGCGTTCTGCATAAGGTGAGGCTTCTAGGAGTAAGAGGGGGACGTTGGGGGAGTATTTGGGCAGAGGCTGGTCAAGCCAAATGGCTTGAAAGTGTAAAGGAGGTGGGAGAGGTGGGGGCC
The DNA here is from genome assembly GCA_963277665.1 of Viscum album. Lineage (NCBI taxonomy): Eukaryota > Viridiplantae > Streptophyta > Magnoliopsida > Santalales > Viscaceae > Viscum > Viscum album. Next base: position 297,039,157 of record OY728141.1, on the reverse strand, counting down.
TTTTATAAGTGGAGAGGAGGGACTCTTTTGGAAAGATTGAAATGTCACATTATTACACAATGCTTTTAGGATTCTAAAGGTCCCACACTTATATAATTCGTGTATAAGGTTATAAGGGTTCTAAATCTACCCATCCAATAGTCTTTGGACAAGTGTAAGCCTTGGATTTTACATTATCATTTCATTTTATTAAAATCGTTAAATAATGAGGTCATCGCTGCATCATAATGATGTCATAAATAATTTAATTTATTTAATGTCTAAAAATTATACAAAAAATACTATGATATAGGAAATCTTTTTATCTTTCTAATGAATATTTATAATCAAAATTTGGACTTGTGTATCCCTACTTAAAAACTATTTTAGTAAAACAACTCATGTTTGTGTCAATTTAATTTTAACATTAAATAAATATATATTAATGTCATTTTCCAACCAAAGTGGCTCCATGGGGTCCCCAAGTTGACCCATTGGTTGCCTTGGTCGGCCATGACTCATCCAATAGGAGTAGGACAAGTGTCAAGCTCATCTCATATTATTAAAACATTATTTTTACCTTAAACTACACTAATTACCTCTAATCGCGATTAAGAACTTAAAAGTTACTATTCACCAAAAAAATATTTTGATCTCATTGAGCCACATTTTACTTCTTAATGACAACCATGTATGTCGGATTTTTGAAAATCAAATCACAGAAGTGGTAATATTTCATTTAAACGAAAAATCAGTTATTTAACTACCACTTAGTGGTTTCACTATTCATCAAAAATTGAAGTTTTTCAGAACAATGCCAAAATTTCACCATAAGCTATAATTGATATTCTGAATTCAAAAATGATGTCTATTTTAATAAATTCCAATAATATAAGTTGCATTAATTAATTTTATAATTAATTCCCGCTGTCACAACAAATAGCTTGTTTTAAGAAACAATTTATATCAAAAGATTGACAATTGTTTATGTCCAATTTCAATGTTAAATTAATTCTAATGACCACCATTGGATAAAATGGTAAAAATATATTCTAATTATACTTTAAAACCACAAAATAGTATAATTTATCACTATAAATTATTTTGATTAAAAAAGTTGTTTTTAAGTATTTTTCACAATTCATAAAAAATTAGAAGTTCTCAGAAAAATACCAAAAATTCAACATAGGCTAATTTCGATATTCCAAATCCAAAAATGAAGTCCATTTTGAAATATAAAATTTCTATAATTTTAAAAAGTGTTTATTAATATTCATAACGGCTACTTTGATTAGTCGCGGTGTTTTAGAACTTGAAGTTGCGTACAATGCAAGCTATTGCATTATTGAATGAGAAACGTATCGTGGAAGCTCAGGGTGTTACATTGTAATAGACAGATTTCAACCTATATCACTCTGAGTTTAACATATATTACTATTATATCATTCTAGATTACTTAGAGTTTGGTTTTCATTACATATTAACATATTTATAAATTAAACATCCAAAATTAAAATGAACATCCAAAAAAATTGAAATCCATGCTCTCAAAATCCAATATGTATATTACCCATGAAATGACATAGTGATTATCATGTAATATAGCTTATGAATATCTTAATTTATATCTATTTTATCTCTAGTAACATTCATTTTTATTATCATATCCAAACATATTAAAATCTCTTATAATGGTTCATAAATTTAATGTTGTGGAACAAAGCATACCCCTATTTATTTAAAAATATTTTTTGCAATTATGACTCTTTTCCTTGAACCAGATTGTAGTCAAGATAATATCTAATCTTCACATTTCTAGGTTATGATCCCTAAGTACATATATTAAAGATCCAACATTTACATTTAATATTATGATATGAATTTTATTTATTGTAATACATTATATGTACTAATTTACTAAATCTTAATTATTTCATCATATATTTAGATTATTCAAATTTATTTCATTTATGTTCTCTTATCCTAATACCAAAATAAAATGTTCATTCTTACCATAATGTTAAATAATATTATTGTCCCAAAAATTTATCTTTCCCTTTAATAATATTATAACCTATAACAAATGAATCCTTAAAATATCCTAATCTCCAATGTAATTATAACAATTTCATTATTATCAACTCGGACACCCAAGACGTGAACTTGCTAATATGGAGACATAAACATGTAGTTGAAATATTCACATTGATATATGTTAAAAAAATTCATATAACCATCTTTATTTAAATAATAATAATTATTTTTGCATCTATTACATCTGAAGTATATTTTCATTTTTAGGAATGTAATGAATTAGTACACATCATAATAAAATAAATTCTTTTATATTTTTATCAAGTATAAATTTTTTATTATATAAGTCACTACTTGATGCATAGTGATTCTTCAGTAGATCTCATAAACTCATTAACACATTAAATCCTTCTCAAATAGTTAAAGTAACTCATTATATTTGTAAAATAAAGAAATGAAAACAATAGAATGGGTGTTCTAAAACACTCAGTATAAGATAACATACAACATAATTAACAATATTTTAGAAATAAAATAAATATAAAATCATAAATATGAAAAAAAAAATATGAATCCATAATCAAATTGAAATAGATAAAATGTTTTATATGTGATAATAAATAATAACTTAGACATCAATAATATGAATATAATATTAATAGAATGAAAAATTTTAGACATCAATACTAGATGTTAGGGAATTGTTCCAATACTATATACATTTCGTTAAGACCATTATCATGAAATCCTTTTGAATTGGAATGGGAATAACAAAATAAAAATCAATTTTCCCTTCAGGGACAAGTCATTGCATTGCAGGGTAATATAATTTTAGATCCCACACATAACATTATGAAAAATTCATTCATCAAAAGATTCAATAAGACCATTTATTCGATTCCCTAATGAACCTTTGTATTAATAATAATACGGTAATACATGTAATTTTTAATATGGAATATAAATAGATAATAAACATATATTTTTAGTCAATAATCATCAACTATTTCAACAATATTCCACCTGTAAATAAATGGTATCAAATGTTCATTTCTCTTAAAAAGAAATAAAATGAATGTTTAAATAATATTTGTTAAACCTTCCAATAATCTTTTATATTTGAATTACAATTTATGGTACTCCCAGACATTTCTTTGTGTCAATAAAAGTAATTACAAGATCATAAATCTCCATTAAAATAATGGTGGATAGTCAAATAATAAATTTTCATCTCACCAAAAAAATATCACATTGGAATTAGGATATATGTTTGAAAAATAAATTTCAACATTTAAAAAATAGAAATAACATGAACATAATACATACATATAAATATAGTGGGTCTTCAAACAATACATTGTAAACATTCAAATAATCTTTCATATTCGAATAACAACATATAATGTCCTAATAAATTTTCATGGTTTAATAAATATAATATCATGATCACGTTCCATATGTAGAATGAAGGAATAATTTTTGAAAAGAATAGACCCTCTATGTATCAATGGAAATATAGTTTGATGTTGACATATATGGAAAAAATCCATGAAAACGAATGATTGAATGATACCACCCATGAAGGGATCATGAATTTGTTTGGTTGGTAAAATGAGTTAAATCTTCCAAATGATAAATATATGTTATTGTATAAATAATTAAATATAAAACCAATTATAGTAATTTTTTATAATTTCAATTTAAATTTAATTCAAAACTCAAATTTTCAACCAATGTTTTTTACGTATGTATAATATGTTATCTTATAGGTCATATAAAAATTTATTTAAATTATTTTTCCAAATGCTTATATGATTATTTTTTAAAAATAATTATATAATATGTATTCATAAAAAATAGTTACCAGAAAATAATTATGGATTATCTTGGAGATTTGTGTTTGTGGAGATAAAACATATTAATGTTAAAGGTAAAAATCTTTTATTCGTTAAAAAAAATGTATGTTCAAAACTCTCATATTAAGAAGAGTAATAAAGAATTATTTTCTGTAAAAATTATATTTTCTCTATAATGATTTTAAGATAGAATATTATAATATAACATGATGGGAGAACCATGACAATGAAAATAAATCTTTATTATGAATCATTTTAATTCAAATAAAAGGAGATCTATGTTATCAATATCTATTACAATTATAGAATCATTGGAATCAAAACCCCCTTAAAAGAGAGATTTTGAAATTAAACATAAAATGTAAATATTAATTTAAAATTATTTATATTATAACAAAAAGTGGTAATATATACCCCACCTAAATAAATTTATCTGCATAATCCAATCATGTCTCAAAGTGAATAATTATAGATGAAAACAATTACCTTTTTCATGACATTCATGAACATACATTAACCTATTAATTAAAAACATATTTATATTAATTAATTATTTGATATCAATAATAATATCAATTTTAACTCATAATTTTATTACATATTAATTTTCTACATCAATTAATCTTATTTTTAGCATTGTTTCTGTGTTCTTTTCATTGTTATTACTAGTTCTATAATATGAGTGTTTTTATTCATTGTTTTCCAATTTAAATAGTTAAAACGTAATTATGGTTACCCATTGGGGTTTTTATAATTATTTATGATATTATATAATACAGAAATGAATTTTTTAGTCTTTATCCTTGATGTTAGAATTGTGAATAAGCATGTTTCAGTAATTTGTAACAGTTGAATGGTTTCATCATAATAAATTATTGAAATAAATATATATAATAAAAAATAGAAAAATAATTATTTAATCATTTATATTGTATTATAATATTAATTACATTCCAATTTTCAATCATTATATAAAATCATAACACATGTTAATATGGTAGTTAAACAAATTAAAACAATAACATAACTTGACTTTATGAATGATTATGAGGTTCTGTTGTTATAATATCATTATAACACAAGAATAATAATATTATTTTCTATAGATTAATGTGATATTAATTTTTTATGGAATCATAATAAAATTTATTGGATATTAAAATACTACACAATTTAAAAAAAGGATATTCTATTAGTACTCTTACATTCAACGATTAAATTATTGATGATCATTTTTTGGTCATATAATAAAGATGTTCTATAATTTGTCATACCAAAACCTTATTTATATCATAAAACAAAATTTATCCTTTTACACCATCCATATATATATAATCATAAGGACGTGAGGGAATGCAAACCATGTTTTTTAACGAGGCGGTAGTTGACTGAATACAAGAAAAATAGTTTGTTTCATAATCAAATGGGTGTATGATTAAAGATGATAATAAATATAATTTAGTAATGTTATATTTTAAAATTTACAATAATATATTTGTGTTATTTTTTATAAGAAATTTTAATGTTGTCTACTAAAAAGAAAACTGTGTAGTTTATAATACTATCATGGGGGAATGTAATTTTTCTTGCAGATTTCCTTGGAAATGAATGGATTATGATACTCAATGATGACCATAATATTTTTTTTAATAATTTTGTGGTTTTTTGGAGGATATGAATTCAATATTTCCTTGTCTAAATTCAAATTATTTGTGAGAGTTTATATGGTCGGGATGTATATGTTTTCTATGTGAATGAATGTGTTTTTTAGAGTAAAAAATATATATTCAATAATTTATAGATAATATTCAACTAAAAAGTCCTCAAGTTGGAAAAAAATGGAATATGACAATTATTGTGGGTAAAAACGCACATCAAATGAGCCATTTTAATAAAACATTTAGTGATTTATTTTTAATTTTTTAATTTTTTTCTTTTAACATAATTTCTGTTATCCTTTGTAATTACTCTCTACCATAAGTACAATATTTCCATGAAAAATTTTAAGGATGATAAATTCACATATTAGTATATTTATATTTTTCTAATTATAAAATAATTTTTCCGAATACAATTTCCCATTTTGACAATAGTAAAATTTGAAATAAATACAAATAATTACATAAAATTATTTTATAGAGAAATACCATTTTAAAGATTAAATTTCAATATGAAATTACCATATATTGGATAATGATTTTACTAACATAAATTAATTTATTTTATAAAAACAAACATATATGTGTCTTTAAGGGAAAATTAATGAATCTTCCTAGAAAAAACATTATTATTAGAAAATATTGAATGCATTTTTAATTGTAATGTAACATTTCAATTAGTTACAAAAAAAATTCAATCGGAGTTGTAGGTTCAATGGATACTTTTAAATGAATAATTTTATTCCAAAACATTTTATTTGATTACTTGAAATTTTGTATGGATTCCTAGTACATTCTTATATAATGGTAAATTCAAAAAAATACATCATTCATGAAGAACATAATTTTTTGACTAAAAATAACCTTTATAGAAAATAGATAAAAATTAATTATAAGTGAATTATGATTTTATTATTTCACAAATGTGGTTTTATTCAATTAATTTCAATTTTAAAAATTTATATTTTTAATTTCTCAATAAAATCATAAAATATAATGAAAACCAAATTTTATTGGAAAATGAACAATCTAAAATATTACAAATTATTATTCTTAATTTATTGGATCAACCAACTAAATAGGTGTTTAAAAATTATTAATTGAATAATTAAATTATCATCATTAATAATATGTTTCATTAAAATAGAATTGCATATTGTATAAAATAATTTTTTTAAAAAATACTTTTCTATGTAGTAATTTTTCATAACAATAATTTAATGTAATCTAATTGAATTAAATTCATATTAAATGTAAACTATATTCTTTTTAAACATATATTTCAATTTTTTATTCAATGTAACCAATTAAAATTCAAGATTTTTAATAGTCTTATTTTATCTTAATTTCTTCGTAGTTATTTTTTTCATTTACAGAAAGCTATCAAACACATTGTCTAATTTAACTATAATCATATATTATAATTTCAATGTGTTACAATATCCCCACTTGATTAAATTTTGTCCCTAATGTTTGAATCATATTATATGTGAAATATTTATGGGGAACTCATAAGTAACAGTACACAACTAAAAGATCATGTGATTATTTTAGATGTGTAATTAGATTTATCTATAGCAAAATCATTATTATAATTTTATAATGATATGTAACCCCTTCCCAATTTAAAAAGGATTATATTAATGAATTTAGATTTATATAAATGTGGAATATCATTCTAGAAACCATGGAAATTATTTATATAAAAATTATAACTCCCTAGAATTTGATTATAACTTATTATATAGGAGTTTGTGAAAACATACATAAAATATGATACTGAAAAATCTAGAATGAATATGCACTGTGTAATTCAATAGTAGTAGTGGAATAAGATTTTCCTTGGTCCCATGGTTTTAATATCTATCTCTCTAATTAACTATTTGATTGAAAAATTGAATCTCATAACACCCAAATACTATAAAATTGATGAAAATAAATTAAAATTCTCTCTTTAACATAAACTAATGAGTATGTTTATTTTCATCATTGGATTTGAAGAATATTACATTAAATTATGGAAATTACCACTTGATTATACAATAATTATTGACATTTATTAGATTTAATGATTATTCTTCATCATCTTAACCACATGATATTTTATGAGACTCTATATTTATTTTCATTAGTTAATTTCGTAATTCTACATTGTTCACAATGTCAAAATTATTTCATAATAACTTATTCTTCTTAATAACCATGTTTCTCACATGAGCTCCAATTTTAATGGGTTAATGATTGTGGTAATAACTGATTTTTCCCTCTCTCCCATGGTTCATATAATTTTCATTCCATTAATGAAAAAAATTACTTTAATAATGTAAATTATAAGTGGATTATCATAAATATGAACATGAAAATTTATCCTCAATGTTTCATACGTTATATCACTATTAAGTAAACATGTTGTTCTTCCAACACAATATACATCAAATTCTGTTCAACCAACGTCACTCTAAGTTTAATACATATCCATAGGTTACTCTACATTGGGTTCCCTGATAATTCTTAACATAATCCTCAAAATAAAGATCCAAAATTTTTATGAACTTCTTAAAAATCATTGAAATTTATGCTATCAGAATAAAATGAATCCTTTACCCGATAAAGTACATATGGATAAATATTAAGCTTCACTTATGATTATTTATGTTTCAATCTATGTTGTCCATTGCTTCATTTTTTTTGTTACATAACAAAAAATATTCAAATACCACATAATGGTTCATGAAGATAAGGTTATTGAACAAAATATATCGCTTAGGAGTGTCAAACTAGGTGTGAAATATGGATTCTTTATCACACAGTAATTGATGATTGAGTTATATTGAATCGACCCTTGTGGGGAAATTACCCCTAGGTACATCTATTCACGATCCTACATCGACTTGTATTAAATAGATAGGAATATAATTTCTAGGAAAACCATATAATCACTACGTTACCAAAACATAATAATTCCATCCTATATTTATACATATTCCGTGGAGTTTAGCTGATGTTATATTATCCTATTCCTGAAATAAAATTTCTATTATTACCTTCGAATGTAAGAATATACATATTAGAAAGGGATATCTATTCCTCTTGACATATGATCAACCCTAACTAATAAACCCTTAAATTTCATAATCTATAATGTTATCTAATCCTTTCGATTAATATTAAGAGTGTATACCCAAACATGTACTCATATATCTTGAATCGTAAACATGTAAATTATATATTTACATTGATACCATCTATGACAACATTGATGTAACCATCATTAATTAATAATAAATAAAGATTATTTGTCCTCTAACACCAAAAAGACATGTTTAGATTTACAGATTTAGTCTATTGAGACCCATCATCAACTGTTAATCACATGTTCTTTATATCAAGATGAAATTTGTTTCATTACATAAGAAACAACAAATTACAAGATGATTCTTCAATAACACCCATAAATTCATCCACATTCATTATCATTCAAAATAGTTTTTGTGTGCTAAATTTTTTCATTACCATGGGAAAAAATCATAAGGGGTGATATCAAATTCTCCATTTTGAAAACATACAATTTTGAAAGTTACAAGATACCCAAGGAAAAAAATTTATGGAATCATAATGTAAATAAAATAAATTCATAAGATAAATGAACCATTAAAAGTAAATTACCGATTATAATAAATGAAGAAATGGATATCAATTATACTAATCGTATACTGATGGAATGAATAATGCCAGACACAAAAACCTTCAACCAAGACATTGTTCCAAAAAAACATAAATTCCCATCAACACCAAGGTGAACAAAAAATACACAATTGGATTAGAATTAAGTTGATACCAAAATATGGTTTTCTCATATGACCTATTGGAACATCGACAAGATATATAATTATGTCCCCACCCACACATGATGTTCAATGAATTCACCATAATAGGTAATAATACATTTTATAACATTCCGTATGAAACGTTTTAGTAAATAAATATGTAGTTATATCTGTATTAAAGAATATAGATTATCAATACATAAGTAATTTTATGAATGGTATTGTTACATGTTATGGTTAATTCATTGAACATCATGCGTAGGTGGGAACAAAATTATATTTCTTGTAGATCCCTAATAGTTCTTATGAATCATCATCCCATATCAATAATTTTCCCTATATTAATAAAATTGTTAAAATTATCATTACCATCATGAAAAAAAGGTTAATGGTATAACAATAAATAGAAAATATTCCAATAATTATCTTTATTGGAATTACAATTTATTGTAAGAAAATAGTTTTCTACATGTTAATTAAATATATAACATAATATTTACCCATAATCATAAATAATTTGGACAATCAAATAAATCTTTTTCTACTCACTAAAAATCATTCATATTTTAATAAAAATATATTGTCCACCAAAAATTTTCAACATGTTAATAAATTGGATAATGTGATCCTAAACAATTATAAGAAATAATATTGATTATTAATATATATATGTAAAATTTTCCAATAATCATCCATTATTAATAGTAATATACAAAATGGAAATACATTCCCCCTCTAAATAAAATACATAAAATTATTATAACCCATATATATAATGAATGGTTAAATTTGAAAATTAAATTAACCCTTGTGTAACAAAAGAGACATAGAAAGATTTTGATGTAGATGAAAACATACATTTAAAATAATTCTTCAATAATAAAACAAAAAAAGAGATTAGGAATTATATTTTTCATTACATTTAGTTAATTCCCCCAAAAAATATATATGTAATAGTGTATAAATGTTAAATCATAATTCATATAATTGAAAATAAATTTTATATTAAAAGGTAAATGGACATGAAAAAATAAAATATTTTTAACAAAATCATTTATAATAATTTCATTATAGATGAATTCAAGAGTAACATGTAAAAATATTTTTAAAAAGATAACATGAGAATACTATAAATTCTTTAATTAAAAAAATAATCTTTAGTTATAGGGCCTTGAAAAGATGATTGGTTTATCATAGATATGTATACATCTGAAGATAAAACATATGAATGTGAAAGAGAAAATAATTTTATTATTTTCAAAACAAATTTGTTCTAAACTCATAATATTATAAGAGTAACAAAAATTTTATTTTTACATAAAAATAAATTTCCCATATATGATTATAAAATTACATATGATAAAATATCATAATGTTTGAAACCAAAAATGGAGATGCAAAATTAAATATGAATCATTATAACTCAAATAAAGGATATTCGTGTTGTAAATATCCCTAATAGGAAAAAGAATCAACAATGAATGAAACAAATATAAAGGGTCTATAGTATTAAAACAAATTAAAAACATGTGATGATACACTAGGATAAAATCAAAATCATGAATTTAAACAAATTATATGATATTATTTGTATACCGTAACTCTAACTCAAGGAATAAATGTTTAGTTAACACCAATAATTTCTATTAGAGAAGAAACTAAGTCAAAATAAAATTGAATAAGGGAATGTGATTTATCAATTAAATCACATGGAATATATAGAGTGTCATAAAAATATATTAATTGGATGTTACTAAACCACACAAAAAGCATTCCACAAATAATGTATTATGTCTCAAAGAACCATAATTAATTCTATGAAAACCCTTTCGACCTGAAAAATTTTGTATTAAATCCAAATGAAATAAAGGTATTGTAATTGAAAACTAAATACCATTATTAGATTATAACTTATGATATAATATATCAAATAGTTAGTATATACACCACAAAAAATAATTTTGGTTCTTGATATAAAAAATGTCTCAATTAGGGGAATTTCAGATGAAAGCCTTTTCCATATTTCATATGCTTCACAAAAGAACATTAACACATTGTTTCAAAAAATATCAATCACAATAACATAATTTAAAAAAATCAATATCAGTTATCATTCATAATTTTCTAAAGTCATCCCATTATAAATTATTTCGTTTAATTTTCTTCATTGGGTGTTTTTTGTTTGGATTGTTTGTACTAGTTCTATATTATTATTTTCTCAATTCATTGTTCTTCAAAATATAATCGTTATTAAGTAATTATTGTTATTTATATATATTTTATATACCGATTTTATTTTTCCAAAATCCATTCATGAGGTTTTTAGTCCTTATCCATGAGGCTGAAATTTATAAGAAATGTTTTCGATGATTTATAATAATTGAAGGATACTTTCTTCATAGACGATATAAATATTAATATAACTACATCATAATAAAAATTAATTATACAAGGAATTTTTTTAAATTATACCAATTATCAATTCTACTTATTCTCTCTTTATATAAACACATAATATAGTTCATGTAGGTTTCTAAACAAACCAAATCATTAATATGTTGAGATTTAATGAAAGACTATGAATCAGTTTATTTATAATATCATTATACTGAAAGTATAATTACATTATTTTTTTTAATTAGTGTGATATGTTATTATTTAAATCATTTATTATAATATTTAATGTGTATGTAAATATAAAAAAATTAATTAAATGTTATTCTCCTAGTACCCTTATTATATATAATTAAATTAATGATGATCATTTTTTTTTATCATATCATTAATAGTATCACTTATTTGTTACATCAATAACAAAATTTCATCATCAAAAGAAGATTTATATATTGATACCATCAGTATAATTATCCTTATAAAGTAGTGATGGAAAAGAAAAAACAGTTTGTCGTGGAGGTGGTTGTTTTTGAAATGTATAAAGGAAAATTTATCGTCTATTAATGGAATTCTACATATGCATAAACAAGGGAAATGAATTTAATATATTTACACTATATTATATAATTAATAATAGTGTCATTATAATATTATGGTTATAAACTATTTAAATGATGATATTAAGGAATAAATCTATGTAGTAGATAATACTCATGTGGGGCATGAATTTTTGTTAGAATTTTCCATAGAAATGAAGGACTTATGCTATTTAATGATGACCTTACCCTTTTTACATGTGATAAGGTTATAATAGGAGAAACATTGAACATATTAAATGGTAAATTCAATTTATAAGTGAGTCTTGAAGTGGTGATGATGTTACCCTTTTATAAGTAAAGGGAATAATATATTTTGGAGTAACCATTTGATATTCAATAATGATTGGTTATTATTCAAGTGAAAAGGTAAAAAATGGGAAAATGAATTGAAAGTTGAATGTGGATCCAAAGTAACATAATCCACTCCTTTTTTTACTACTATGTCTGCCAGATGGATTTTTTAACATTTGTTCTTTTATCATAATTTAAATTTACCTCAGTGATTAATTTCTATCCAATGTAATTAATATTAATGAAAAATAATAAAACTGATAATATTATATAATTTTTCAATTTTAATTCCATATTATAAAATAATTTTAACAAAAAAATTTGGAATGTGGTTAATAGTAATTTGGAAAAAAAATAATTTCATTGAAACCATTTTAAGAGAAATAATGCTTTCAAGATTCAAATTTATTTATAATAGAAAATTAATTTTGATAAAAAAATATCAAATAAATTGATTTATAAAAAAATGAGACTTGTAACGAAATACAATACGAAATATTCCATTAAAAAATAGATTGACTAAAAATACTAAAACTTTTATTAAATTAATGTTAGATTTTTATTAGTTTTAAAACATTACTACATAGATTTTATATGATCAAATAATATATTATTTTTGATAAATTGTATAAATTATTTTTAATTTTATTACTTCAAAAGTTTTATAAATTACTAGTTCATTATTATATATTGATAAATTCATAAAAATTGAATTTTTTGAGGAGACTATATTTTTTGACTAAAAATTGACATTTTCAGAAAAGGTACAAAAATCATAATTAGAAAATTTTCAAATAGGCTATTAAAAAATTAAATTTCTTTATTAATTTAGAATTCTAAAATTTATAAGATTAATTTTCAATGAAAACATTAAATATTATGAAGAACATATTTTATTAGAAAATGAAATTTGTGAGTAGTGACATTTATTTTTCTTAGTTCATATCAATTACCAGCTAAATTGGTGTCTACCAATTAATAATATCAGTTTTAATTTTCCACCATTAATCATATAATTCACAAAATAGAAATTCGTTTAACAGAAAATGGTAACTCTTTAAAAAGTAATCTTCTATGAACTAAATGATCATAAGAGGACTTTCATATTAACAAATGAAATTTCTTTCATATTAAAATCATCAATATTTTTCTTTGAAAAATAGATCACCATTATTCATTCCTACTAATTGAATGACAACATTCATACTAGCCTACATAAGTCACTCCTTTATATTACTCAGTGTTATTCCTGGAGAATTTTGTCGATCACATTGAATTTATAAAAGGTTATAATATATTTAAATTTATAGGTATTACACTGATATTGTGATTCATCTTCCAAATAAAACATATTTGGAAAAAAAATTAAAAAATATATTAATCCCAAATTAAAATTTATAGATTTCATTAATTTATAAGACATCAAGACATTAAAAACATACTATGTTCATATTTATGTTTGGAAAATTTCATTTTAAACTCATATTTGATATTATTTTGTAAGAAATTTAAATATAACACATTATATAAGGATTGTTATATTCAAATATATCATAATCACATTCAGGATATAATGTAACAGTCACTTTGAAATATACCATTATAATCTTTTATTTATATTACTGTAAATATTTTAATGTTCAAAATATCACATAGAAATTGTATATTATAATAATCTATTTGATACACTTTAAAACATTTCAGGATTGAACATACTCCCACCAGTAAAATTGAGTATATATTTTTTCTAAAATTTATTTATATATGACTTAAGATATTTTGTGTTAGAAAATAACACATATTTACATAGTTAAGAAATGATAAAAATACAAGTATAATCATGTTATATATATTATTTTATTTCATCGGAATTATATTTTAAGAAGAAAATTTTTATTCATTAAAATATTTCATTGTTTGGTGGTTCAAACTCTTTCAATAATATTTTAAAAAATATCTTAGATAAACATCAATTTCCAACATAATGGTATCTATAAATATATTCCTTTTAAGCATGTTTTTGGATTTTTTAAATTGTCTTATATGTATTTTAAATCCATTATATCTATTATTTATAAAAACATTATTTATAATAAAAATACGCTATTTGATAGAAAATTATTTTTAAATTATTTCGAAACAATAAAAAGGGAAATGTGAGTATCCAAAAAAGTAAAACAAAAAACAATCAGGTATGTTTTGAGACTAATGAACCATTAATATCCCATTTGAGACTATTATAATCATTCTACATATATTATATATAATAAAAACTAGTTACCTTTGTATCTGAGTCATCATTGTTAATGGTCATAAAATGAATAATTCATCTTATCCCATGTCTAAATGAAATAATCAACATTTATCTTCCATTAATTGAAACCTATTTTCAAAATAAGATCTTTATTTTTTTATCCACTCATATAACAGTTTGTTGGTGTGAACTAATATCAGTCACTCACTCATCCAGTTGGCATCCTCTATAGAGGCCTTAAAATGGGTGGCATTTTGAAAACTACCATACTTATAATGGATGATAATATGCCATTTAGTCCATCTATTTTCATCATCATTATAAAAATTTAATTTCTTTGTAGTAAACAAATCATTCTGGGTAACGTCTAGAACATTGGAAGCCTTACTTTTTCAAAATCCACAACCACATTTTGTCCCTCTATCGGGTTAATGATTTTAGTCATAGTATGTGCCTTCTCTTTCTCCATTACATATCCACCATAGTATTATTTATTGTTTTATGTTAATAAACTTCTCATGTTATTAGGTTTCTAATTTATGAAAAATTTAAATACCATTGGTTTTGGTTGATATGAATATTCCATCTTCACTTTTTTTTCTTTACCTTGACCATAATACAACCCCAAACATCCTACTTTCCATTCCAAAAAAATCATAAGTATTATATGAAGCCTTATAAAAAGTCTCTCCACTTCAATATATACATAAAAATAAATATTTAAGTCATTAATTTAAATTATTCAAGACAAAAAACCCTTTTATTGGAGATCTTAACTCATCCATGAAATCTTTGATCTCCCACCAGCTCTTCACTTCCAAATATTTCATAGTCGTTTTCAATATTAACTGGGTACATGATTCTTCTTGTACTAGACTCAAAAACATTTATACCCTACCATCTATGACTTTTACAGAACTATCATAAGACTTACAACCCATTAAACCTCCACCACAAGCCTAATAAATAACTTTTTATAAATTAAATTTCATTATAGAATGAAAAAACCCAATGTATTGGAGGAAAAAATTAGATAGCTAATTTTTGGAACCATGAACCAACATCATCCCCCACCAAAATTCATACCGACCCTGATGTAATTTTTATTATTGACATGGGATCGACCAGAACACTCCCCATGTGGCTAAAAATGATATAAATATTCTAGATTTAATTATAATATCATGCCTCATTATAAACAGAGTTGGCTTGATCTGAACCGTGAATAGTCACATGATCTTATGTAGGGAGGATTCCAATTGAATTTTCAATCATTATATAGATTTTTCATACCCCTATTTATTTCCTCATTGACACCTTGAATGTAAATGGACCAAACATTTACAATACACTTTATAATCCATCTAGGATTAAAAACCATATCCTGTTAACATTGAAATAATCCCCCATTGGAGATCAAAACCATGTTCACGGGAGGCTAAGAAACACCATCTTCATGAAATATACAAGTGAAAATCAGATGATAAATAAATTCATTCAATTATATGGAAATTGATACTGCCATCTATATTTCTAAATGAATCGATAGTAGATGGATTTTCAAAATGGAAGGGAAGTCCAAAGAAAAATACCCACAATGATATGTAAGGATCAACCATCTTCATGTGAAATTCATATGACCACTAATATATATATAAATGATTCTTTTTTAAGATGTGTTGTACTCTAGAATATGTGTGAATGAGGTACTAAATTTAAATGAGACTTATCATGCTATTATTTTTATCAATAAGACTAACAATCATTATATCCCTTAATTTATAGGATTTGAATATGAACCAATAGAAGGAACCAGTTGGTGGATGATTATATCTAAACCATGTGACCATATTGATAATGAAAAGAACCAAGGATTCTGTAAAATCTAACATCGAGAGACAAATATGAGGTGAGTTTTCATAAAGATCTTGGACCATTTCAATGGTTAAAATAGACAAAAATTAAGGTTGAAATTTGGGATGAGGGATTAGAGTGAAAGAAGTTTCTAGTCCTTAGATGAAGAAAGACCACCCCCCCCCCCCACATCATTCCTGATAGGGTTCTTAGTCCACTTTCATCACTCTTGGAAATATCCAAACTTCACCTCTTAGATACCTTTACTCTCATAATAAATAATATAACAATTAACTAAAAATACCCTTCATTTTTTGGATCAATTTGAGATTTTATGTAATATAATGAATCCACGTAATCAATGTAAATACCTTTTTCTTCACAATATAAATACATGAACCATTATCAATCCATAAACTCTTCATTGGTTTTAATCAATAATGAATTTATTCAACAAATTTATAACACAACATATGTATCAAATACCTATTAAAAAAATTATTGATTATTATAGCATTAATTACTAATGTTAAAATTTCTTATGAGTATCATGAAACCCTTTAAGATTTAATAGAAATTCATTTTTTATTGATCATTTTCTACATTATTTAAACACATCTCATCATTCCTGGAACCACTTATAAGAAATCAATTTCCAAATCTTATTATTATACACAATAATCCTCTTCTTATTTCATAAAATTTTACACTTCCATACCATCAATGAACCATCAGATCATATACCACCCACTGCATTCTTATTTATTGTCAATATATTGAATATATCAAGTATACATTAGTTAAATTATTATATCTCATATTTACATAAAAAAATTATCATGACACTTCCATTAATGATTCTAGAATGAATTTGATATCTAGGTAAACCAAAAACAATACCATGGTCTCTCCAAGTCAATAGTGTATCAAATAATTTTGAGTTCATTATTTGATATTAATGTACCTTTGGTATATAATTATTTAAATAGGGACGTGATTTCCATAAATTTAATCTATTATATAATTCTTATAAGAATAAATATTCTCTTTTTGAACAACATCAACAATTTTTATTTAGTATTTAATTTTAATAAGGAATAAAAAATGACTTCATGATTCAAAATAGTTATCCTGTTTTTTCATAGTCTAGGATATAATTTAATTATCAGTTTCTTTTTAAAAAATCAACCCCAAAATTGGGTTTAATGATATTTATATAACTATATCTATAAAATTATATTTTAAAAATTGATTTTCATTTTTTAAAATAATTTAATATGGGATCTTATTAAAGATTCTACAACTAAAATGATGAAACATTTTATTGAATTATATTTGTAAGGAGAATATTTTCTATAATTTGATATTATACAGTAAAATTGTTATTTTCTCCAAAGAGTATTTAATTATGTATATCATCATGTCAGTCGAATCATATATAAATCCTATATAGTTTTGGGATAAAAAAACCAAACACAAATACATCATTTAGATTACTCCCAAATAACTGTACTTTAATCCTTATTTTTAGGGTTTCCAAACAAAGGGTATCCTAAATACAATTCCAAGAATGGAAACATTACATTTGGTTCACCTATATCACTCTCACATTAAATAAGATATTCCATTGGAACCTAACTATTAATCAAACTAATATGAAATGTTCAAGTATGTGATAAGTGTCGTAATTAGAATGAATCTAAAACATTCTAATTTTTATTGGTTTTGACATCTCAACATTTTTTCCAATATATAATCTTAATGTATGAATTCCATAATTTTTAAATTTTTAAATCTATATGATATTAAAAATCAATGTGGATATTTTTGGACAGTGTCTCTTTATAAGATCTGATGGAAGTCCTTTAAAATGAAAATAAATATCCTTTAGAAGTTATATTCTAGTGTTTTATGATTTTATGAAGAAATAAAATTGGTTTTGATCATAATATCAAAAATCATACAATAACATCTTGTATTTTACATTCTAATATAATTGATTTAGGAATTACCATTTTGGTTCGGTTATTGTTGAATGGTTATGATTTGAAACCCAATTATATTTTGTAATATAACTTTTTTATACAATACAGATAGATATCACACAAAGATAGACAATAAATTATTCGTGATTATTAATGTATGATTGAAGATTAAAAATTAGTTTTCAAGATAATCGTTGGAACATAAATCTCATTCAATATATTTACGTCGTGAAAAATATATTTCACATTGGTAATTAATGTTGTGATCTTGAGGATTACTTATATATATTTATGGATTTATACCAAAGTGAAATGATAGATTCAATATATGGGTTATACCATTACATTCAAGTATATATGAAATTTTATGTTTACATCATATTATATGGAATTATGTATCAAAACTTGTGTTATCTAAGATTTTTTAATAATTCAAAATTATTTTGACCTGTGTAGATTTGTTATAATATATAATGATATAAATTTACCCAACTAGATATCTATCAATATCTAAAATGGTGGAGGGATTGGTTTTATAATTATGGAGTATTTGGAGGACATGTTGAGATCCTAATTATTGATGATGGATTGAGAAAAAACTAAGAAAATGAATGGATGAGAATAGAATGTGGATATTAAAAGGGAAGATAGGCTACACTTTTAAGGATTTTTGGATATCATTATTCTCATATAAAAATAAGGAGGATGTCGATGAAGGATTTATCTATGTGATTAAAAAAATTATTTGTACAATGGGTGAGATCTAGCTCCTTTGGTTTTTATTTTTGTGATAAATTGTTCACTTTTGGGGGTATGGAGTATTTTTTCTAGTATGTGATGATTGAGTTTACTAGTTTTTGGTGGTTACAAACCAATAGGGGAATGTAGTCTTCTCTAAATATTTTGAAACCGGTATGCGTTGTGGATTTTTTGTGCATTAAAACATTACTTTGGAATGTTCCAGGAATTTATACCAATGTTGATGAACCATGTTATATACAACATTTCATTTTAGTTGGGTTTTAAATATCTAGAACTGAAGACAAGAGTATTCCAACTAATTAAAAAATATCATGTTTAGACCAATCCCAATGTTTTTTAAAATAATATTTATTTTCATAGTGAATTATAAGGATGATCACTGTTGTCTCACTTTCTGAGGTCTTTAGCATCAGTAAATAACCAAACATTCCAAAGAGTAATTACCTTTTTCCACATTTTTTATATTTTAATGAAATAAAATATAATGTGGGGATCAATGTTATTTCTTATTTGAATAAAATGAATGATTAATGACACAATAAATTGAATGCTAATGTTATTATGAATGAAAATACTCTCAACTAAATTACATAGTTAGATCCATCATTGTCTCGTTATAAATATGAGACATATTTAATGATAATACATCAACATATGTTTGTTTATTCTTTTTTTCTATAATTTTATATAAATAGTGTCCCTTAAAATATTCAATTACACTAAAGTTCAACCTCCTTCTTTGATAACATGTTAAATGGATCCTTAATAAACACCACCACCTAACAAACCTACTTGGTATACATTAACACCTATAAAATTTATAATCATCATTAATTCAAAGTATTCCATTAAGATTATGGGAGGTGATGAAAATAAATAATATAATATTAATTCTAAGACAACATTATTAATGTCATACATGCACCATCCCCCAATAATTATTATCATTAATATAAACCTAATAATACAAGAAACCATTAAATATGAATGCTCAATGACTGGAGTTCGTCCCTAGATTCTGGAAAATGGAGATCCCTCATCTTTGTTATTTAACATAAAGAACAATAGTGATCAAACTGATGAAATACAATAAAATATAATAATAGAATTTATATATATATATATGTGTGTGTGTGTGTGTGGTAAAAACAAATCACTAAAAATACAAAACACAGTTATGGGAAAAAATATTCAATAACCCAGTTCTATTTCAAAACATTTTAATGTAAATTTATCGTAGTGGGGAGAGAATAAAACATGATATATATTGTTTTATAATAAGGGGGTAATATTTTAAATAAGTATGTGGAAATAATAGTATTCTATGTGTGAATGGGAAATGGACTTCATGAATTCATGGATTGGTAGTAATAACTTATTTGAAATCCATTCAATGTGGAAGAAATATTTAATTTTCTTTGACTCCCACCCATGGTTTTTAACATTTTATATTCTCTAAATGAATGAATATGATCTATGATGCAATAAATATATATCATTAGTGAAAACATGGGATACATTAATGTTGTCAGGGAAATATTATTCTCACAATATTAAACTAAAAATCAAAATGTGGTATATAGAATGAAATGGATTATTGTTATGATCTTTAAAACAACATATTTTTAGAATGTTAGTGTTATAACATTAAAAATGTGTTTAAATTCCAATCTATTTCTCACAAAATGATATTTTGAATAATGAATCCACAAAAATGAATGGGTTGATAGTACTATTCCATTTTTTATATTGTTCTCAAGATATTGAATTCCACATTATGTTTGTCTTTCTGTTTTCTACCTAGTTTTTAGCCTTAAATACATATATTGTGTAACACCCCAAGATTCCATGTTGTGCTTCTCTTTGAATAATACAGTAGCACGTGTTGTACGCAACATCGAGTTCTAACACACCAAAACCAATAAAACTAGCTGATATGAATAGTAATATCCACTTTTTGAAATTTTATATTTCAAAATGGACTTCATTTTTGGAATTGGAATATCTAAATTATCTTAGGGTGAATTTTTGAAACCTTTCTGATAACTTTCATATTTGTACGAACAGTGAAAATTACTAAATTTTAATTAAAAAAGAATTTTTTTAATCAAAATAATTAATAGTGATAAATTATGAATATGAGTGATTTTAAAATATAATTAGATTATATTATTACTATTATATCCAATGTTGGTCATTGGACATAATTTTACCTTTAAACTGGACATAAGAAAGAGATAATAATTTGATAGTTATTATTTCTTAAAAACACGCTATTTGTTTTGAAAACAGGAAATAATTTTAAATTAATTTTTTCCACTTCATTGTTTTGAATTTAGAAAAATTAATTACATATTTAGAATCAAGAGGTACAAATTGTGTAAATATATAACATTTATTTTTAGACATTTTGAGTAATTTTTTCGGTAATTATTTTATTTACCATGGTTAAGGGGTAAATCTGGTAAATAAGGGTAAAACAATAATATTATAATAATATTAAATTGTGCTAAAACGTGTCCAAACCCTATTGGTTGTTTCATTTCCGACCATGGGAATATTTGGCTCCATTTTGGGACCCCATGGAGCCACTTGTAAGTGATAATGACAATTTAAATTAATTAAGTCAAAGTAAATACAAAAATGTATTAAGCATATATCTTTTTGCAAAAAAATTTAAATAGGGTTATATATTCTATATTTTAGACAATAAATATTAATAATAAAGTAAAAAATATTTCCAACATAATGGGATTTTATTTAAAATTTTTAGGCATTGATTAATTAAATTTATTTATGACACAATAATGATGCAGTCTTTTCCTTATTAATGAAATAATAAAATAATTGGTATTATATATGTCAAAATATATATAATTTTAATGTCTTGATGAAATACACAAACATTATTGGTTAATATGATATATGTTTATTAATTAAATTAATTTTTGTCGAATAAAAGATGTTTTTTTCCTTTAACAAAAATCAATTATTAAATAGTGTCAAAATTGACATAAAAGAGTTTTTAAAACAAATATTATATTATTAATTGATATTCTATTACTAAAAATATAAGGTTCTTCTAAATGACTTATATAATGATATAAGTATCATTAATGGATCACATGGGGGTCTCTTGGAAGTATATAGTATGTTTATTTACAATAAAATATAAAAATACAAAGAGACATCGTAAATGTCAAACTATTTAACTATGTGTTAAATCAAAAAGATAAAGTTAATATAATGACCCAAACCTATCTAAAACCTATTGGTTGAGTGGTTTTATACCTATACCCAACCCAAGCATTAAATAATCCACTTTGGAGCCACTATAATCCGAATATGAAATTATAATAAAATAATATTTCAAGATTTTCAAAGGTGCCCCTCACCCCTCTTATAAAAGGGCACTCCCCCTTCTCTCAAATTCACACCGTCAAAGCCTTTTGGATCGGAAAACCCCTACCCAGATATTCTCGCAACTTCCCTCACTTAAACCTAGAGGCCCTAGTTTGATCAGAAATCCAACATAAGGAGCCCTTTTGGTCAAATTAAAAGAAATAACCCGAAGAAAAGTTAATGTTTTCACCACCCTCATTCATGTTCCTTTCTTCTTCCACGTCATATTTCTTTGTTATTTCCATTATAAAATAATAACTCCAGTATCATCTATACACTGTAATGTTATTATAAATATGGTACAACCATATTCTGTATTCTATCTATCTTTTGAATGACATGTCACCATACGTGTGTACGTACGGCTTATAGTCTCCATGTTGTGGTGTAATTGTTATTCAAAACATTATTATTTGAATGAGTATGATAATGAAGTGTAATTTATGTAAATAATAAATATAACATAATAATGATTATGTATATATGAAATAACATCAAATTATATATAATTTAAATATCAAAATAATGATATTGTCGCTCGTGCGTACGTACGGACTACCGTCTCCACGAACACTGTGAGATTCATTCCCCATATTATCCATTCAAGAATAATTTCAATTTTATGGTTAAAAATAATGTTTAAAGACTTAGAATCATTATGGATATTAATATGATACAACCTATCCATATCAAACATGGATTACATAACAAATAATATAAAGGATAATGAATCAGTTAACACCTGAAACAACGATAATACAAAGATATTATTAACAAAGCAAGGTTCAATGATAATATATGATATCATATTAATTTATATGATTCTTGTATAATTTAATAACTATTATTTTACCATTACACAAGAGTTTATCCTATCCTCGACCAAGTAAGAGTACAAGGAAAAGGGTTTATTACACAATCTCTTCATTATCTGAGGTTGTTTATACGTAATTATCTATTGGGACCTCTTTATCATCCACATCCATATTTCTTAAACATGTATTAAAAATAAATCTTACTATTTAATAGACTATGGGATAAAGTCATTTATAACCTTTTTGACTTTTTATATGATGTTTATAAAGTAATATTTCCGTCGTTTTCCAAACAAGGTCGTTTTTATCCTTTTCATCAAAATTAATGTAAGAATGTATTTTTTAACATATACGCCGGGTACAGCTATTTTCCACCATTATAAAATTATTTAAGATTCTCTTAAAAGATTATATGAATATTTTCAATGTAAATGTTTTCTTTTATAATTATGTGACTTTTAAATGATTTAAAAAAAGAGATATTTCCTTCAAATAGTTTTGATTTCATCTATGTTAACATCCTTTGATGGAATTTAAGCTTATTTGATATTGATTTATTATGATACAAAAAATTCATATTGTATTGAATGTTTTGTGATATGTTTGACTGTGGATGTGTTATTTTTATACCATTCATGGTTTATGGAGAATGTATTTTCATTTTGTATGTTAGTTTTAATATCAATGTTTATGTTATGTTTAAAACTATTCATATGAGCAATGCATTGGACTTAATAAGTGACGGTTGGAGCCGCTATAGCTCCTCGATGAATCGGTAGGTCTCAAGAGACAAACTAGTGTCTTGAAACAAGGCCTTGACAAAATATTATTTGTAGTCTCGGCACAAGGGCTTGACTATGTGGTTATGATAGTCTATCATTATGCATTCCATCGTTATGAAAGTGGTTATTGATATTTCCTGTGATTATTCTACTTGTAGAATATCCATGTAAATAATTAAATGGAATTATTTCATTTTATGTCTTCCATATTATGCTAATGTTCATGTTTAAAAGGTTTTTTTTAGTTATACATTACCTAAAATGATTATGCTTATTTATGAAAGTTTATGCTAAATCTTCATCGTTACTAGGCATCTATGCTCACCCCTTTCTATGTTTTATTTTTCCCTGGAAGTGAAGAAGTATTTTATGAGTGACCTGAAGGGATAATACGAGGGGATATGAGTGTGGCCTATGGAGACAAGATGTTGTTGTATTTTTCATTTTATGATGTAATGTAAGACTTAAGAATGTATGTAGTGAATCCAAGGCTACTAAACTAATCGGTCTTCCGAGACGTGATATTTAGTGATCATGAAAATATTATGTAATAATGCATCGAATCTGGGTAACTGGGGTCGGGGTGTTACAGTTGGTATCATAGAAAGTTTAGTACAAACCTAGAAGCAAGATTTTGATAAACTCTGATTAGAGCACATAAATCTAAGATGGAATTTGAGGATTAGTATAGAAGAACATCCTTGAATATTAGTATTATAGGGATTTTATGAGATTTATGAGAGATAAATCCCTGTCCGGATATGAGCAGGTAGAGGCAGCTCTGGAACACATGTACCTAGGGGAAAAATCCAAAAACAGAGCTTTGAGCTAGACTCGAATGGGAACTGGTGCACAAAAACGATCTTTGCTGCACTCTTGGTTATGAAACTCTTGGTGGATATGCTTAGGATAATTCTCATTTTCATTACAAACCATTATGATGGGTTTATGAGTATATACTTCCTCAAAGAAATTTTTTTTTATGATTATGAATTATATCCATAAACTGTTCAACTCATATTAAGTGTTTTACAAGTTTGGATTTACGTATTGTGATTTATAAACCAATCTAGTGTATTCAATTGTTAAGAAATGGAATCTAGTGGAAGAAATGGAATCCATATCAATTCATGCACTCCGTGTAGGGATTCCCCTCATTCTCAAGATAATTATAGTGGAGCTGGTGATAAAACTGGTGTTGCTCATCTAATCACCATATTGGGACAACTCACTCAGGTTATAAATAATAATCTTATCGGTATAGACCACCCAGATCCACAGCGTGGAGGATCAATGTTAGATCGCTTCATGAGGCAACAACTACAAACATTCAATGGGAGTACAAATCCATTAGTAGCTGAGCAATGGATAAATTCCTTTGAAAAAATATTACATTCCTTGGGGAGTAGTGAAAGGGAAAAAGTTATCATGGTAGTTTACCACCTCACTATAGATGCTGACCAATGGTAGTCATTGATTCAAAACACAATTTAGGATGATGAATTATCAAATATGGAATGGAGGGAGTTCAAAATCTTTTTATAGAAAAATACTTTCCTTGTGACCATCGAGCATAGATGGAAAGGCAGTTTCTGTGTCCGAGACAAAATGAGGATGAGAATGTCGCAAAGTATGAGGCTAACTTTATATGGTTAGCGAGGAATGCAGTAGATTATATATGTAACCAAAGGAGTAATATTGATCATTTCCTTTATGGGTTAAAACCGTTTCTCCATCGAGCATTAGTCTCACAATCCATCTTGTCATACAAAGATATTTTCTCATGTGCTATCAAGAGATAAAAATAATTCTCTATGTTTTATGACTTTAAAGAAAATCAAGAGAAGTAGAGATCTGTTGATCACTCTGGAAATGGAAATAAGGGGGAGAAATGAAAAGTTGATTTTCCATCCTGTAGTAAATGTGGGAAGAAACACTGCGGTATTTTCTTGAATGGAATGCGAGTCTATTACAAGTGTGGTGAAAAATTCCACCAAGCTCGTGATTGAAAGGGGAAGAAAGAACACCAATGCTCAATGCTATAATTTCAGGGTGATGGGACATTATGCAAATGAATGTACTAATCGTCAGAGGAACGTACATCAGAAAAGGCCAAGGGATCAAGGAAAAGCATATACTATCACTACTACTGAGGTAGAAGCTCCGAAAAACGTGGTGGCATGTAAATTAATGGCTTCCTCGAGTTTGAAAAATGATTTATTTTATTTTGTATCATCACATTTTTTCACATCTTCCCAGTTTTCTAAGAAAATTAGATATTTTCAATTTGATTTAACAAGGGTGTCTTCATTCCAAACTCTTAAGAGAATTATCATTACAACAATGTTTTTTTAATCAATCTCCATTAGAGAATATAAATGTTCTTTATCTACTGATCTCATCATCATACCCATGATTGAATTTAATATAATCCTTGGTATGGATTGGCTTTCAGACCATGATACAATGATTTGTTGTAAAAAGACGGAGGTTGCGATTTTTTATGATGATGATAAAGAACACCTTATCTTTAGAGAAGAATCGTAACCACATGATTGTTATCTAGATCCACCCCTAGTAGCTCAACTAAATTTTATTATAGGGGAGTAAGAGAATTAAATAACTTTGGGTGAGTAATGTAATGTTCAAATAAAGGATGTACCTATTGTGAAGTAATATGTAGTGTTGTTTCTGGAAGATTTACCTGGAGATCCTCTAGAATGATAAATTGAGTTTTCCATTGATTTAATTCCTGGTTCAAGGCCTATATCGAAGACCCTTTATAGAATGGCCACTGTGGATTTAGTTGAACTACATAAAAAACTAGATGAATTTTGTAATAAGGGATTTATTCGCACTAGTGTTTCTCCAGGGGGAGGCCTTGTCCTTTTTGTTAAGAAAAAAGATTGATCAATGAGGTTATATATCGACTACAGGGAAATCAATGCTATAACAATAAAGAAAAAGTATCCCTTACCTTGCATTGATGATTTATTCAACCAACATTATGGAGCTCAATACATTTCAAATATTTACCATTGATTTGGATACTATCAGTTTTGTGTGAAGAAGGAAGGCATTTCGAAAACAGCATTTTGAACCAAGTTTGGGCATTACGAGTATACACTGATACCTTTTGGGCTGACTAATGGACCCTTTGTTTTCATGGAACTAATGAACAATGTTTTCAAGGAATATCTCTATGATTTTGTGGTTTTATTTATTGTTGATATCTTGGTATAATCCTAAAGCTAAGAAGATATTGAAAATCACTTGTGCGTTATCCTAAAGACTCTTAGAAGTCATGAATTATATGGGAAGTTTAGCAAGTGTGAATTCTGACTTCAGGAGATTTCTTATCTTGGCCATATTGTCTCTAATGATGGAATTTCCGTTGATCCTTTTATGATCAGGGAAATCCAAGAATGGCTAGCACTAATGAGTATTACTGAGGTACGCAATTTTATTGATTTAGCCGGTTATTATTGGAATTTCGTCAATAATTTTTCCCATTTGGCTAACCCATTAATGAAGCACACAAGTAATAGGGTTAAATCTATTTAGAAAAAAGAGTGTGAAGAATTTTTTGAAGAACTAAAGAGAATATTCTTCAATGCTCTTATATTGACTCTACCATCAGTGAATGATGGGTTTTTTATTTGTTGTGATGCTTCAAAGAAAGTACATGGTTGTGTCCTTATGCAGAATGATAGGGTTATAGTCTATTCATTACTCTAGGTAAAAATGAATGAGAAAAACAATCATAGCCATGATCATGAGTCTGCAAGTGTAATCGTTTCTTTTATGATATAGAGACATTATCTCTATGGTGAAAATGTGAGATATATATTGATCACAAGAGTTTGAAGTATATTTTCTCACAGAAAGAACTCAACATGAGGCAAAGGTAATGGCTTAAACTACTCAAGGATTATTATTTCACGATACACTACCCCCCGGGGAAGGAAAATAAGGTGGAAGATGCTTTGATCTGAAAGGATCGTAGAGTTTTGGAAAAAATGAGAGTTGAAAGGGATCCAATTTTCATGGATCTAGTAAATTTGGATATGAGAATCACGATAGAAGGTGAATCATCAATAATTTTGCAAATTGTTACCAAACTATCACTACTAGAAAGGATAAAGAGTTCTCAGACTAATGATGAAGAGTTTAAATAGAAGATTAAAGCTGTGAATGATGGGATATTGAGTGACCTTTTGTATGAAGATGGAATTTTGAAATCTGGGAAGAGGCTTTGTGTTCCCAATATACCTGGTCTAAAAAGGGAATTGTTGGACGATGCTCATAGTTCCAATTTCTCTATACACATTGGGAGCACCAAAATGTATAGAGAATTGAAGGAACATTTTTTATGAGATAACATGAAGAGGGAGGTTGCTGATTTTGTGTTAAGATGTATTTGGTTTGTAAACAATTTAATGCTCAAAGGCAATAGCCTAGAGGATTCATTTAACCTCTTCCCATACCTCAGTGGAAATGGGATAATATCACAATAGACATTGTCATGGGACTACCAAACACTCCTAGAAGAAACGATGCAATATGGGTCATTGTTGATCGTCTTACCAAGTCAGCACATTTTCTTGCAATAAGGGAAGATGTACCACTTGAATGTCTAGCAAGACTATATATTAATGAAGTTTTGAGACTTCATGGAGTACCCATATCGATTATTTCTGATCGTGATCCATGTTTTACGTCAATATTCTGGAAAAGTCATCAGAAAACCCTGGATACTGAACTTCATTTGAGCACTGCCAACCGCCCCTAAAATGATGGACAATAAGAATGAACAATTCAAACCTTAGAATAGATTTTGAGATCATTCCCACTTGTCTGTCAAGGTATGTGGGATCAATATTTACAAACAGTAGATTTTTCCTATAATGATAGCTTCCATTCAAGTATTCGAATGGAACCATATGAAGCGTTATATGGAAATCGATGTCGCACACCAACCTATTGGGATGATGTTGGTTAATGAAAACTCGTAGGCCCAGAATGAGTTGAGGAAATGATGGAAAAGGGGAAGTTAATTCAAAACCACATCAATGCATCTCAAAGTAGGCATAAGAGTTATGCTAACAACCAAAGAAATGATTTGAAATTTCCTGTAGGAGATCATGTTTTCATGAAGGTATCTTAATGGAAGGTAGTTACACATTTAAGTAAAAATAGTAAATTGATTCCCAGGTATATAGGACCTTTCGAAATTTAAGAACGAATTGGGGATGTAGCATACCGTTTGACAATGCCACCAAGTCTCTCCAAAGTATACGATGTGTTCCATGTATCACTGTTGAGAAAATACATGCCTGAACAAACACATGTACTCACTTATAAAGAATTATAACTAGAACCCGGTCTATCTTATTGCAAAGAGCCCATCGGTATTCTTGATATCAGAGAAAAAGTGTTGAGAAACCAGACGACTCATCTGGTAAAAGTTCTATGGAGAAACCATAAGATGGAAGAGGAAACGTGGGAACTTGAGGTACTTATGATGAAGAACCACCCAAGTCCATTCACACGATAGTATTCTAGAAATTTTATGGATGAAATTATTTGAAGTAGGGGATAATGTAACACCCCATGCTTCCACGGTATGCTTCTCTTTGAATAATACAGTAGTGTGTGTTGTACGCAACTTCGAGTTCTAACACACCATAACCAATAAAAATAGCCATTATGAATATTAATACCAAATTTTTGAGATTTTATCATTCAAAATGGACTTCATTTTTGGATTTGGAATATTGAAATTATCTTAGGGTGAATTTTTGGTACTTCTCTGATAACTCTCGTATTTCTATGAATAGTGCAAATTACTAAATTTTAATTAATTTTTTTTAATTGAAATAGTTAATACTGATAAATTATGAATTTGAGTGATTTTAAAGTATAATTAGATTATATTTTTACCATTTAATACAATTTATTTCTTTGGACATGATTTCGAATTTAAAATGGACAAATGCAAGTGCCAATCTTTTTATAGTTATTATTTCTTAAAAACACGTTTTTTGTTTTGACAACGGGAATTAATATTAAATTAGTATCCCCTAATTCTGTGTTTTGAATTTAGAAAAATTTATTCAATATTTACAATCACGAGGTAGAAAATGTGTTAATTGGAAACTTTTATTTTTCCATAGTTTAAATAATTATTTCGGCAAATATTTATTTTACCATGTTTAAAGGGTAAATCCGCTAAATAAGGGTAAAAAAATAATTTTATAATAATATTAAATTACACTAAAATGTGTCCTAACACTATTTAATGATATATTTCCGACCATGGGAATCTTTCAGTTGATTTTGGGATCCCATGGAGCCCCTTGTAAGTGATAATGACACTTTATATTAATTAAGTTAAAGTAAATTCAAAAATGACTTAAGCATATATCTTTTAGAAAATCAATTTTTACATAGGGTTATATATGTTATATTTTCAACTATAAATATTCATTATAAAAATAAAAATATTTCATACATAATTGAATTTTATTTATAATTTTTATACTTTGAATAATTATATTTATTTATGACACAATAATGATGCAGTATTTTCCATATTAATGAATGAATCAAATAATTGGTATTATAAATGTTAAAATAAAAATAATTTGAATTTTTTACAACATAAAAAAAATTTATTTGTTAATATGATATGATAATATTACTTAAAAGAATTTTTTTTCGAATTAATATAGTTTTTATGACTTTAAAAAAATCAATTATTAAATATTATCAAAATTGACAGAAAGGAGTTTTTAAAAAAAATATTATAATATTAATTGATATTATATTCCTAAAAATCTATGTTTCGGCCATAAGACTTATATAATGATAGTTGTATCATTAATGGACCACTTGGGGGTATTTTGGAAGTATATAGTATGTTTATTAACTATATAATATAAAAATACAATGAGACATGGTAAATGCCAAATTATTTAACTAAGAGTTAAATCAAAATGATAAATTTAATATATTGACTCAACCCTATATAAAATCTATTGGTTGAGTGGTTTTCAACATTTACCCACATTAAAATTTAAATAATACACTTTGGAGCCATTAGAAACAGAATATGAATTTATTATAAAATAATATTTCAAGCTTTTCCAAAGGTGCCCCTCACCGATCTTATAAATAGGCACTCCCCCTTCTATCTAATTCACACCTTAAAATCCTTTTGGCTAGTCCAATAATGGCCCAAATATTCTATCAACTTCAATAACATTAACCTAGAGGCCTTATTTTGATCAGAAAGACACCCTAAGGAGCCCTTTTAATCAAATCAAAAGGAAGAACCTGAAAAGGAGGTAATGTTTTCACCACCCACTTTCCAGTTCCTTTCTTCTTCCACTTCTTCTTTCTTTGTTATTTCCAATATAAAATAATAAATCCAGTATCTTCTGTATAATGTGATTTTATTATAAATATTGTACAACCATATTCTGTTTTCTATCCATTCTTTGAATGACATGTCACCATACGTGCGTATGTACGGCTTATCGTCTCCACGTCGTGGGGTTATTGTTATTCGACACATTATTATTTGAATGAGAATGATAATGAAGTGTAATTGAAGTAAATACTAAATATAACATGATAATTATTATTTATATATGATATAAAATCCAATTATATATTATTTTAATATCAAACTAATGATATTGTCGCTCGTGCGTACGTAAGGACTACCTTCTCCACGAACGCGATGAGATTCATTCCCCATCGTATCCATTCAAGAGTAATTTAAATTTGATAGTAAAAAATAATGTTTAAAGACATAATATCATTTTGGATATGAATTAGATACAACATATTCGTAACAAACATGACTTATGTAACAATTCATATAAAGGAAAATGAATCAGTTAACACCCAAAACTACGATAATACAAAGTTATTATTAACAAACAAATGATAAAAGATAATATATGATATCATATTAATGTATATGATTCTTGTTTAATTTAATAACAATTATTTCACCATTATATAGGAGGTTAACCTACCCTCGGCCAAGGAAATGTACAAGGTAAGGGTTTATTTCACAATCTCTTCATTATTCGAGGTTGTTTATACGTAATTGTCTACATTGACCTCATTATCATCCACATCCATTTTTCTTAAAAATGTATTTCAAATCATTATAACTATTTTATAGACTATGGGTTAAAGTCATTTATACCCTTGTTGACTTTTTATAATATGTTTATAAAGGAATCTTTCCATTTTTTTCAAACAAGGTCCTTTTTAACCTTTTCGACAAAAATAAGGTAAGAATGTGTTTTTTAACTTATACGGCGGGTGTGGCTATTTTCCACCATTATAAAATTTTCTAATCTTCCCTTACAAGATTATAATAATATTAACAATGTAAATTTTTTCTATTATAATAATGTGACTTTTAGATGATTTCAAAAAAAGGGATATTTCTCTCAAATAGTTTTTATTTCATATATGTCAACATCCTTTGATGTATTTTAAGCTTATTTGAAGTTAATTTACTATGATACAAAACATTCAAATTGTATTGAAGGTATTGTGATATATTTGTCTGTGGATGTGTTATTTTTATACCATTCATGGTTTATGGATAATGTATTGACATTTCTTATTCTAGTTTTAATACGAAAGTTTATGTTATGAGTAAACCTATTCATATGAGGAATGCCTTGGACATAATAAGTGACGAGTGGAGAACGATATAGCTCCTAGATGCATCAGTAGGTCTAATGAGACAATCTAGTGTCCTGGCACAGGGCCTTTACAAAATCTTATTTGTAGTCTTGGCACAAGGCCTTGACTATGTGGTTATGATATTCTGGCATTATGCATTCCAACATTGTGAAAGTGGTTGTTGATATTGCATGTGATTATTCGACTAGTAGAATATACATGTGAATAAGTAATGGAATTATTTCATTTTTCTACCATATTATGCAGAAGTTCAAGTTTAAACATCTTTTGTTTTAATTATACATTTCCTTAAATGTTTATGGTTATTTATGAAAGGTTCTGCTATATTGTTATCCTTACTGGGCATTTGAGCTCAACCATTTCTATGTTTTATTTATCCAAGGATGTGAAGAAGTATTTTATGAATGACCAGCAAGGATAGTATTAGGGGATATGAGTGTGGTATGTGGAGACAAGATGATGTTGTTGTTTTCATTTTATAATGTAATGTAAGACTTATGAATGTATCTAGTGATTCCAAGGCTAGAAAACTAATCAGTCATTCGAGACTTGATCTTTTGTGATCATGCCAATATTACGTATTAATGCACTGATTCTGGGTCACTGGGGTCGAGGTGTTACAGTTGGTATTAGAGGAAGTTTAGTACAAACCTTAGAAGCTAGATTTAAATAAGCTCTTATTAGAGAACATAGATCTAAGATGGACTTTGAGGATTAGTAAAAAGAACTGCCTAGAATATCGGTATTGTAGATATTTTGTGAGTTTTACGAGCAATACATCCATGTCTGGAAATGAGCAGGTAGAGGTGGGTCTGGAACAAATGTTCCAAGGGGTAAAACCCAAAAACTTCGCTTTGAGCTAGACTCGAACGGGAACTGGTGCACGACAACAGGCCTTGCTTCATTATTGGTTACAACACTCCCAGGGGATATGCTTAGGATAATTCTCATTTTCTTTACAAACTGTTATGAAGGGTTTATGATTATATACTTACTCAAAGAAAATAATTTTATTATTATGATTGGTATCCATAAACTTTTCAATTCATTTCAAGTGTTTTACAGGTTTGGATTTATGTATCTTGATTCATAAACTAATCTAGTGTATGTCATTTTTTAGAAATGGATCCTAGTGGAAGAAATGGAAATTGTATCAATGCACACACTACATGTAGGGATTTACCTTCTTCTCAAGATAATTGTAGTGGAGATGGTGATGCAACTGGTGCGGATAATCTAATCACCATACTGGGACAACTCTCTCAGGTTATGAATAATAACCATACCCGTATGGAGCACCCAGATCCACAGTATGGAAGATCAATGTTAGATCTCTTCATGAGGAAACAACCGCCAACATTCAATGGGATTACAAATCCATTAGTAAATGAGAAATGGATAAATTCCTTATACAAAATATTCCATGCCTTGGGGAGTAGTGAAAGGGAAAAAGTTATCATGTAAGTTTACCGCCTCACTGGAGATGCTAAACAATGGTGTTCGTTGATTCAAATCACAAATGAGGATGATGAAGTACAAAATTTGTAATGTATGGAGCTCAAATAGATTTTCATATAAAAATACATTCTTCATGACCATCGTGCAGATATAGAAAGGAAATTTCTAAGTCTGAGGCAAAAGTAGGATGAGAATTTTGGAAAGTACGAGGCTAACTTTACAAGGTTAGTGAGGTATGAAATATATTATAAATTTAAAACAAGGAGTAAGATTGATCATTTATTTGATGGGTTTTAACTGTTTCTCTGTTGATCATTAGTCTCACAATCCTTATCATAGTACAATGATTTTGTCTCATGTGTTATCAAGATAGAAAAATAATTATCTATGTCTTACGACTTTAATGCAAACCATGAGAATAAGAGAACTTATGATCACATTGGAAATGGAAATAAGGGGAAGAAGGGAAAAGTTGATTATCCATCCTACAATTAATGTTGGAAGAAACACCCTAGTACTTGCTTGAAAGGAATGGGAGTCTGTTACAAGTGGGGTGAAAAGGGCCACCGAGCTAGTGATTGCAAGGTGAAGAAAGATGCAACTAATGATAAATGATATAATTTCAGTGATATGGTACATTTTGAAAATAAATTTCATAAGCGTCAAGGGAAAATACCTTAGAAAAGTCCAAGGGATCAAGGCCAAGATTATACTATAACTACTGCTGATGTAAAAGCTCTGAAAGATGTAGGGGCTGGTAATTTAATGGATTATTCATGTTTAGAAAATGATTCTTTTGATTATGGATCATCACATTATTTCGTATCTTCCCAGTTTTCTACGAAAATTAGATATTTACAATTTTATTTATCAAGGGAGTTGCCAGTAAAAACTCCTAAGGTAAGTATCATTGCAATAATGTTTTGTGAATCAGTCCCCATTAGAGTATATAAATGTTCTTTATCTATTGATGTCATCATCATACCCATGATTGAATTTGATATAATCCTTTGTATGTATTGGATTTCAGACCATGATGTGATGATTTATTATAAGAAGAAGTAAGATACGATTTTTGATGTTGATGATAAAGAACACCTTATCTTTAGAGCCGAATCATCACCACCTGATTCTTATCTAGATCCACCCACAGTAGCTCAAATAAATTTAATTATTGGAGATGAGGAGAATGAAATAACTATGGGTGAGTAAAGGAATGTTCAAATAGAGGATGTACATATTGTGTAAGAATATTTAGATGTGTTTCCAGAAGATTTACCTGGACATCCGCCAGAATGAGAAATTCAGTTTTCCCTTGATTTAATTCTTGATTCAAGGCCTATATTAAAGACCCCTTATAGAATGAACGACGTGGAATTATTTGAACTAAAGAAACAACTAGAGGAATTGATTAATAAAGTATTTATTCTCCCTAGTGTTTCTACATGGGGAGAAATGGCTTTTTTGTTAAGAAAAAATATGGATCTATGAGGTTATTTATCGACTACATGGAAATCAATGCTATAACAATAAAGAACATGTATCCCCTACCTCACATTGATGATTTATTTGACCAACTGCATTGATCTCAATACTTTTCAAAGATTAACCTTCGATCTGGATACCATAATTTGTGTGTGAAGAAGGAACACATTCCAACGACAGCATTTCGAACAAGGTACGGGCTTTATGATTTTATAGTAATGCTTTTTCGGGTGACTAATGTACCCATTATTTTCATAGATCTAATGAATATAGTTTTCAAGGAATATCTCGATGATTTTTTGTTGGTATTTGTGGATTATATCTTGGTATATTCCAAAATCTATGAAGATCATAAAAATAACTTGCGCATTATCCTAAAGACTCTTAGAAGACATGGATTATATGTGAAGTTTAGCAAGTTTGAATTCTTGCTTAAGGCAATTTTTTTCTTGCACATATTGTCTCTATGGATGTAATTTCTGTTGATCCTCCTAAGACCAAGGCAATCCATGAATGGACAGCACCGACGAGTATGACTGAGGTACGCAATTTTGTTGGTTTAGCATGTCATTATCGGCGTTTCATCCAGAATTTTTCCCAATTGGCTAACCCATTAACGAAGATCACACGTAAAGGGGTTAAATTTATTTGGACAAAAGAGTGTGATGAATGTTTTGAACAACTGAAGAGATGATTTTTCAATGATCCAATATTGAATCTACCATCAGGGAATTATGGGGTTGTTATTTATAGTGATGCTTAAATGAATGGACTTGGTTGTGTCCTTATGCGGACTGATAGGGTTATTGCCTATGCATCATGACAATTGAAAATTCATGAGAAAAACTATCCAACACATGATCTTGAGTTAGTTGCTATAATATTTTCCTTGATGATATGGAGACATTATCCCTATGGTGAAAAATGTGAGATATATACCGATCACAAGAGTTTGAAGTACATTTTTTCACTGAATGAACTCACCATGAGGAAAAGGCGATGGCATGAACGACTCAAGGATTATGATTTCACGATACAATACCACCCCGAGAAGGAAAATAAGGTGGCATATTCTTTGAGAATAAAGGATCATGGAGTTTTGAACAAAATGAGAATTTAAATGGATCCAATTTTCATGGATCTATTAAAGTTGGATATTGTAATAACCATGGAAGGTGAAACATCAATACTTTTTCAAATGGTTTCCAAACCATCTTTATTAAAAAGGATAACGAGTTGTCAGAACAATGATGAAGAGTTTAAAGAGAAGATTAAAGTTTTGAATTATGGGATATTGAGTGACTTTGTGTATGAAGATGAAATTTTGAAATTTGGGAAGAGACTTTGTGTTCCCAATATACCTGATCTAAAAAGGGAATTGTTGGAGGATGATCATAGTTCCAATTTCTCTATACACCCTGGGAGCACAAAAATGTATTGATATTTGAAGGAACATTTTTGGTGGGACAAATCAAGATGGAGATTGCTGATTTTGTGTCCAGATGTATGTTTTGTCAACAAGTTAATGATGGAAGGAAACAACCTAGTGGAGTCATGAAACCACTTCTCATACCTAAGTGGAAATGGGATAATATCATGATGGACTTTGTCAAGAGACTACCAAAGACTACTAGAAGGAACATTGAAATATGGGTCATTGTTGATCATCATACCAAGTCATCACGTTTTCTTGCTATAAGGGAGGATTTACCACTTCAACGTCTAGAAAAACTATATATTAATTATGTTTTGAGACTTCATGGAGTATCCATATCGATTGTTTCTGATCGTGATCCACATTTTACATCAGGATTCTGGAAAAGACTTCAAAAAGCCATGGATAATGAAATTCATCTGAGCACTGCCTATAACCCCCAAACTGATGGACAATCAGAACGGACTACTGAATCCATAGAATACATGTTAAGATCGTGATCACTTGACTTTCAAGGTATGTGGGATCAATATTAACTTCTGGTAGATTTTTCCTATAACATTAGCTTTCATTCAAGTATTCGGAAGGGACCATGTGAAGCATTAATCGGAAAGATATGTCGCACACCAACCTGTTGAGATGATGTTAGTGAATGAAAACTCATAGGCCCAGAACTGGTGGAGGAAACGATGGAAAAGGTGATGGTAATCCAAAACCACGTCAAAGAATCTCAAATTAGGTAGAAGAGCTATGCTGACAACCGAAGGAAGTATTTGGAATTTCAGGAATGAGATCATTTCTTATTGAAGGTATCTCCATTGAAGAGAGTTATAAATTTCGGTAAAAAGGTCAATTGAGTCCCAAGTACATAGGACCTTTTGAAATTTAAGAATGTATTGGGGTTGTAGCTTAACGTTTGTCAATGCCACCAAGTCTCTCCAAAGTTCACGATTTGTTCCACATATCACTGTTGAGAAAATAAATGCCTGACATAATGCATGTACCCACTTACGAGGATGTAGAACTGGAACCCGATTTTTCTTTTTGAGAAGATACCGTCAGGATTCTTGATACCAAAGAACATGTATTGAGAAACCGGATGACTCGTCTAGTAAAAGTTCTATGCAATTGCAATAGGTTTTAGTGGAAAATATTCTTTCTCTTTGCAGATTTTGCCTTCCCCTAGACATTTAGAAGAACTAAAAGCAACATTTCACATATATTATATTATATATGTATTACGTCTAAGAAATGATGTGAAAAATTTGTTGACCAATATGGAAAATCAAAAAAGACACCCCTCTTCCTCCAATTGTAATAGGTTTTAGTGGAAATATTCTTTCTCTTTGCAGATTTCATTTGACCCTTCCCGAATGAAAAACTGAAATCTTTCAATTCATTAATCACATCATGTTCATACATAAACTGAGGTGGATCATTGCTCTCTATGGTATTATCAAATCATTGAAGATTCATTCTATATGGATGATCATTTGGAAAGAATCGTCGATGTCCCATATAACTGAAAATACAATGATGTTTCAGTCTTCTAGATCGTGTATTCTTCATACAAACTGGGCATGACAGTTTTCCCTTCGTGCTCCATTCAGAAATCATTTCATAATCCAGAAAATCATTGATCGTCCACATAAGTGCAGCATTAATCTGAAATATATCTTTTGAACATGCATCATATTTGCGCACACCCACATCCCAAAGAAGTTTCAACTCTTTTATTAATGGTTGCATGTATACATCAATATCAATGTCGGGATCAGAAGGACCAGATATGAGTATACTCATGAAAGTGAATGGTTTTTTCATACCCAACCATGGGGGAATATTATAAATGTGTATAAGAACTGGCCATGTGATGTGCAATGTAAGCATCTTCCCAAACTGATTAAAACTGTCGCATGAAAGACCCAGCCTCACATTACGCATGTCAGTTACAAAATCAGGACGTCGAGCATCAAATCTCTGCCATGCAAATCAATTTGTAGGATGAACCAACTCATCATTATTCTTCATTCTCTTGGTATCATGGCATCTCATTTTTATTGATATGTCATCAGACATAAAATGATTCTAATGTCTGGGAACAATGGAACGTTCCACATTACATTCTGTGGAATGTGGGATGGAATTCCATCATATTTTGACTTTTAGTGGGATGTTCCACATTTGATACAATCATTTCATTCAGTGGTTTCGTCCATGAATAAACTGCAATCTTTCAGGCAGGCATGAATTTTTTTCATGAAAATCCATGTTCCTCAACTAACATCCATGCCATATAGTGGTTTGAGGGAATATTTGTATAATATGGAATTAAATCCTTCAAGAGGGTAAGAATGTAATCAATTGATGTATTAGAAATCCGATACATAGTTTTTCAATGAAACAATCAGATTAAAAATTCCAGTTATTTCATTTTATCACATTGTCAATATACTGGAGTCGTGGCATCATCATTCAATTTTTTCACCCTATCAATATCATCACATTCACTAGATGCATCAGCTGTCCTCATATCGAAGTCTTCTTGAGTCGAAATCCTTTATTTTACAAGATGGCGAATAAATGGAAACTGATCATCTAACAAATTCTTCATTTCACTACTTTCATTTCTATCATCACCAATTTGAGATATCGTTTTCTCCCCATTGTGATTCCACACAAAGTAGTATGCTTGAAAACCATTTTTGGTTATGTTGTAGATAACTTCTTCATGGCTCAACCAAGGTCTACCAACACAATTGGATCATGGGTAGTGTATGCGACCACTCTCTGAAGCATTGTGAAATGAAAAATATATAAACCCCTCAAAATTGTTTTGAAAATCGCTTGAGATATGATCGGTATCATACATCCTACTTCTGTACATTTTGTTAAATGAATTTATATAAGTCATTTTGTCATAAACAATTCAATAGGATTGAATAGTAATTGCATATACATTTAAGTAAACAATAAAGGATATAGTTTCTAGTCGATGTAGTGAACTATTAAAATAATGTAAAGAACAAGTACTCATAAATTAAATTAAATTTATTTATATTAATTTTCATTAGGTCTATAAGAGGAACATGCCTCAGGTCCCATTATGTGTTATAGGCATCCCAAATCATTCACTCATGTTCAATAACTCATTATTGGAACCTCTATGGCCATACCTTTCATTACCCAATAACATCCCCAAGTCAGGTGCACCCCATGGGTGAATATATTTTTGGATTCTACACTAATAGGTTGTTCATGGCTTGTAAAAATATTTAATTTCGTTATGTATAGACAAAAACATTTATTTTTAAATTTGAGATTAAAAATAAAGTATTTAAATGATAACAACATTACTGAATTAAACTTGTGACATATCTAACATTTCTACTGATGTCTACACATGCCAGTATGGCTAGTGAAAAACACCCCACACTCATAAAAGTGAGTATTGGCCAAGAAGTACACATAATATAAAACGTACAATGAGAACCATATTTAATGGACCCTAATGTTATATTAGTACAGTCATCTTGGGGGCAATGGAATATATGATCATGTTTAAATGATGATTTAAAAATCTCGTATTCCATATGTTGGACACTATCTAAGGTAAGAAATCATGGGAGGATGGGATTACATTATTCAATTTCTTAAATTCAATTGAGAATGAAGGCTTGCATTAATTACGTGAGTTCACTGATT
This sequence comes from Viscum album, assembly GCA_963277665.1. Classification (NCBI taxonomy): domain Eukaryota; kingdom Viridiplantae; phylum Streptophyta; class Magnoliopsida; order Santalales; family Viscaceae; genus Viscum; species Viscum album. The sequence goes on along the minus strand of OY728141.1, from coordinate 296,997,846 downwards.
AAATGAGGGTAGAGATTGCAAAGCCTGTGTAAACAGAATGATTAAATAAGGGTAGAGGTTGCAAACATTGTGCATGGTGGGGGAGTCTCAGCCGATTTAGAAACTAAAATAAATTCCCATCATAGGTATCAATTGGAACATCAACATCAAAAGAAACTCCAAATAAACAATGACAAAAAACATCAAACACATTTTATGTTATCCCACCAAAAAATGATCATGATTGTCTCTATACATTTTTATACTTCAAAAATTTATAGAGAGTTTATAGTTATGAGCTTCATCCATCTGCACACCCTCCCCACCCCACTTGTATAGACATACCCCAACCCCACATGGACGACCTAGCCCCCCCAACCCCCACCCACCTGGACACCCCTTCCCCCCACACCCCATTTGGAAACCCCCCCCCCCCCTCACCCTACCTGGACAGCCCTACCTTCACCCCACTTAGACACCAGGTCAACCTTTATACACACCATGTGAACCCTTATACCATATTTTCATTATTACAACCATTAATAATAACTTATTAAACTACATCATCTGTAAAAGATAATAAAATTGAACATAAATAAAAAATAATATTAGATATATCACGTAAAATGAAGTCATACTATTTTATATCCTAAATGACCACTCAAAACCATGATTAATGACCACAAATCTCCCCTTTCGGCCAAATCAAAAGTGAAAACAAAAACACATAGTGGCAAAAAACAACTTCATTTGTGTGAAGAATAATAATCCCATGGACCTCAAGATATCTGAACCACACAGTCATGATTTTCAAGATGAACTTAAATACCTGAAACCATATGAGAAACACGATTCAGTACATGTGTTTTTTTGATTTTTCCAAGCATTTTGGGGAACCCCAAATCAGTGAAAATGGTCATTATGTTTGCAAAATATGATTGAATAACTCATGTATGATGTTGACGGCAGAATGATTAATGGTTATATTACAAAAACTAATATTCACTAATATTGTGAATTGGATATTATGTGAATTAGTTTCATGAAGAAGGAAGAAATACTAAATAGGGACCACATACTATTTGCAAAGTTCAAGAAGATACTCCACATGTTCTATTGTGAAAAGGATATGTGAAAAATGTGTCATTATATATATATATAGACTTTGATAGAAACATGATACATACTTGTTATATAATACACATAGTGTAAAAAAATTATGATGAACAAGATCTTCATTTTTGACATGATCTTAATGAAAGGAGTGATTTTCATAAAATACTTTCAATAAATATTACAAACAATTTCTTATGAGTTCATATACTTGAAGCTATAATATTTTAAGCATTGAGATTTAAAAAACTATGAATCTTTAAAATTAGAACACAATAAAGAGACACCATGACCTTATAAATGTATATGTGTAATGAAAACATTAATTGAAAAATGTGTACACCGATGTAGTGATTTGAGTACACAATTTGTGGAGTAGTGAATCATAAAATTTTCAAAAAAACCCTAAAAATTGGGAATAATGATATCCTTTAGAATAAAAGGATATCCTTGGGAAGAGTTGGAAGGATATCCTTGAGAAAGGTGGAAGTAGTATAACCTAACAGCTGATCCGATGGAAGAGGTGTACCTCTGGTGGGGCTTCTCAAGGGCTTCTGCAAGTCATAATCACCTCTTGGAGAGCCGCACAACGCATCTGGAATGCTTCTAGAATTGTGGGGAGGGGGCTTCCTGGGTTTCACAAATTTGGGGCCTATTTTTACCAACAGTTATTAAAAATTGTTGGGAATGATAGAGTTTTCCCAACGGTTTCATATAACCGTTGGGAAAACACATTTTTCCCATCTTTACCAATGGTTTCATCAAACCGTTGGGAAAACATATTTTTTTCCCTATTTTCGAACTGTTTGATGAAACCATTGGGGAAAATCAATTTTTAGAGATCTTTACCAATAGTTTGCATAAAACGTTGTTAAAGATCACCTATACCAATGGTTCAAAAGAACCGTGGGTATACATGTGTTGGGAAAGCCATGATTTTTAGTCGGGGAACATGTATAGACTTACCATTACCTTAATCATATGTTTTCCATGAATATCACCATACCACTAAATCAAAATTCTATGTCATAAAAATCATTCAAAATATTCTTATGATTCCAAAAAACAAAAATTATAATCAATAATCCCTTTATATTTCATAATTCATGAATTACAATACAAAATAACCTCATTTATTCCACAATAATCATACTCTAAAAAACACGAATCTTAATCCTATAACATAATACTTCATTAAATTACTATGTCATTTATAATCTCTTCATAGTTTCACATATATCCATTACTCAAAAAAATATCTTTTAATCTTCACGAACATTCACATTAGGATATAAATTTTTAAACTTACATTAAATTTCACATCTTAATGATTCATCCATTGATAATACATTAGGGAGAGTAATATTTTCATCCATGTCATTCGCAGAAATTTTCATTTTCAATCAGAAATGACATACTTTATACCCTTCTAATATAAACAAAAAATATATTATCGTTCCTTTAAGATATTCAATAGAGTGATCTTTCCAAATTTAATGAAAAATAGGAAATTGAATATTCATTCGACCTTGGTATCCACTACCTAAACACACTATGATCTCGTTCATTATATTATTTTGGGGCTCTGTGAGTTGGATAATGTGGATTTTTTTAATAATGTTCTGGATATCTAATTTGGAAAAATCACAATGTTATTCACTCTACTTATCATCAAATATTTCTTCTCATAAAAAAATTCCTATAACATTAAATGTTTACATCATTCCATTAGGTTCCCTTTACTGACTTAAACCAAAAAACATAGTGTGATAAAAAATAATCATAATGGGAAACCCAATAAACCTCAAAATAACTTATAGGATTTCTAAATAATGACACCTTTTTTTAAATCTATGACACCTTGTATTTATACAAGGTCATTAATAATTTTCAACTTTTTATATCATTAATGATTGTTCATAAAGAGATTGTGAATTTAAAAATAATATCTCCTGAGTGTGTTAATCCTGGTGTGCTGCCAGACCTATTTTTATACACATGTGGATGATCGACTCTAGATCAATGCACCATTTTTTGTTTTATTACATCTAGGTATGTTTTCAAGAGATACATCTAATTGTACTATCTAGAGATTTCAATTATTAGAAACCACATTTTATATAGTTTATGAAAATTATTGTATATTTTCATATAAATTGTCCTAGCCTTATAATTATCCTTATAGACATCCCTAAATGTAACCTTAGAAATATCAAAAGGGGTCCCACTAATGCATTCTCATCCTTGTTTCTAAAGGATAACTAAAACATTTCACTTAAACCAACTACATCAAACCGATATTATCATATAAGGATATTTCTAATTTGTAGATGAATGTTCATTTAATTACACAAACACATGCCCATGAACAATAATATATGACTTACACTAGAAACATAGAGCATAATATTATTAATTGATGAATTATCTTCAATTCCCCCCTTAATGATCCCCCCATTTAGTAAACCTACATAAAAAATTTCTTCATAATATTAAGTATTGAATTACATTTTACATGATTAAATTTTATGTATAATGAATATAATTTTAATATTTTTATATTAATGGACTATGCATGTAATACCCCATTTACGTTCTATCACATATGTTTTATCCTTATATTTTTTCATTGTTTTCCATTATTGGAGTAATGCTATGAAGGTATTGTTATGTTACCCGTAATGGTGAAGTTATGAACTTGTTTTACTTTTCAGCATAAAATAGGTAGTTTTGAAATCTATTTGGGATTTACATATTGTGTAATGGGGTTACACGATGTGTAATCAAGGAAAGAAAGATATCATGAAATGGGTATAGATCGTGCAAGGATACACACTATATAAAAATTAAATTCTATGTAAATATAAAAAATATGGTTTCATAATAATATGAGATGGATTTTACATTTCCACAGTGTTGAAATACCTTAACAGTATATAATTTTTGTGGATTACTTGAATCCTTATATAAACAATCTCTCGAAGATACTAATTAATATAGTGCCATTAGAAACACTGATATATAAACACTAGTACAATATCTATCACTAGGTTATTCATGACTAGATACCTTCTGAAACACATCATACTTAATATATATCTTCATAACCTATGGAATGAAACATAAAAAGAGGTGAGGTCAGATGCTCAAAAAGTATAAACCAAGAGACATAAATGCAGAAAAACAATAATATATATATATATATATATTTATATATGGTAATGTGATAATAACATTGTATGATCATTCCCTGAATATCAAAGACTAGAAACATGAATAATTTCACAGAGCATGGTATTTCGTAACACATGAATCTCATGAAAATTGAGAACATAATCCATAATTTCATAATATAGGAATAAGACATGGAATTGTGTGAATCATAAACATGCGATATCATTCCGCATAAGTCATTATGAAATGATATAACTTATCAAGGGTAATCATGAGAACTACACCTACTGGGAAAGATACACTACCATCCCCATTTCTAATCAATTCTTTGTAAGGGATCATGCTTCTCAATCTTCTCAAGTGGATAGTGTTTCCCAATCATCCATATTCATGGTGACTACCCAAACTGGGTGTGACAGACCAAAATCCCCAGTCAAAGTCCATTCTCAGTAAGGTATTGGGTTTCCCAAACCAATATTAGTTGATAAATACAATCGACTTGATTCCAACCATTATCTCATGAGATATAAATATTTACCCAATTCATTAAAGGGAGATATAAGTTCCACTAATCTCAAATTGAAATCATTCATACATGTTCCACATGATAGTAAAAAATTCATTTTATATTGACACCTAAAAAATATGGGATATATAGACATAAAATAATAACCCATGAAATCAAATGGGTATTATTAATTTTCATCACATTATTACCTATAAATATTATATATTTTTTATATTCATTTCATAAAAGAATTTCCCATGAATAGAATTGGGTTTCAAAATTGTATAACCCATTCAAGGGAAATGTGTTTCAAAAGAATCATTCCATAAAAACATAAACTATTAATGAAATAATATGAATGGATCCTTTCGATCATTTCATAAATGGGAATTATTAACAAAAATGGATTTAATTTTTTATGAAAAAAAACATGGAAAATTATTTATAAATCCTTTCATGATGAAAATATCATTTATTCTTAGAAAATGATTTCTAAATCAGAAAAAAAATACAAAATATTTTTATTTAAAAATAAACTTTAAAAACATTTAATGAAATATTTGAGAACATTCTAAAACCATGTTTCATTTAAATATTCTAAATTAATATTGAATGAATTTTGAAAAACATTTTATTGAAATTACATTGAAAAAATATAAATAAATATTTAAAATGTGTTTGAAAACACATTACCCAAGAAAATAGATATTGAAAAAGAATTTCTAGAATATTAGATGATTGTTTTATTTTATAATTTTAATTTTAATATGGTAAATAAATAACAATGGTAACATCAATCATGATAATGGGTAAATTCATAATCATTGAACAATCCCTTTTCACCGTAAACTGATCAGAAAGGTGCCTTGACCGGAAGGTGACATGAATATTACTTATTAAAAACAATTTTGTTTAAAAAATTAAAGAATGGATAAAAATGATTTTTTACAGAATAGGTGAATAATATAATTTTTTTTGGAAACCTTTTTGAAGACCTGGGTTTGAAGGAGCATAGATTTATTTTTAAGGAGTGGGTAAAGTCGGTCGTTCATGAAAAAAATTATTGATGATCTTATGTACCAAAGAGTGATTAAAAACAAGCAATATATTGATATAAAATGAATTACCATAGATTAATAACACTCATAATAGTTCATGAGATACGGGTTATATGATTTCATCAATAGGATATTAATCGAAAACAAAATCCATAAATAGTGAAATTATAGCTATCAACCATTAAAAATTTTATAACATTGGATCATAAAAAACATGAAAAGTTAACAATAAATGAAGATTAAAATATCATGAAAATAAGGATATTAATTATATAATAATTTAATGTCATTATGCATCCCACATAAGAAAATATACGTATATAACATTGCATGTGTCTCAAAGAATGCAAATGGAGACAAAATAACTTTATTGATTTTATAACAACTAAAACATTGGCCCCATGAATGAAATGTCACAAATTAGATATTTAGATACCCATAATATAAATTATATGAATAATGTAATATATCCATGGGAATTATAAACACCACACAAGAGGAATGGGTGTTGAATAAAGAATGTATCTCACAAAAATTAAAATAGAGATAAAATTTCATTACCTAGGGACTCGTCTCTCATCCTACTAATTCAAACTCCATATATAATAAATTTAATTTTTTTTATAAATATTATATAGCATCATGTTATAATATCTAATACCATATATTTTTTTATTAAGACATTATATTACCATCTTTTTTAAATTATCATGTTAACGTTATGTGTCGGGTAATATTCACCTTGTTTTTCATTTGTGTCTTAATTTGTTATATATTTGGTCCTTATACATTAATCATGATTTAAATAATTTAAAACATGTTATATATATATATATAATTTATATTCATTAGATTATTATTATAATAATCTATATAATATAGATGTATGATATGGAATACACCATTCATGGAGACGATGTGTCGTACGTACGCATGAACACTCCTTCAATTTTATAGATGTATTGAAAGAATGAAATTAAATGAAATATATAAATATTTATATATTTATATAATAAAATGAAATTTTTATTTTTTAGGCTATATATATATATCATATAGTATCAGTAAATATATCCTTAGTATATTCTATGTAGCGGTTCAATGAATCACATTACATTGAGGGGTCAGTAGTGCACACTTCCTTTAGAGAAATTAAAGTAATTAAAAAATATAGAAACCATTACTGTAGTTTCAAAATAATACTTATAAAATAATTATTAAATTATAAATATAGTATATAAAATATCTAAATATAGTATCCATAATAATTTCTACAATGAGAGGCAGTAAAGGAAAAAAATTAGCAATCATCATTTCCTCAGGCGGTAGTACACCATACACATAATATGTATGTCTATTACCCCTCAGATATAAGTGTATGTATAGGTATAATGAAAATATATCATTAAAAACATAGTATATTTATAGTATGATATTTTTTATAAAATCATATATTATAACAGACTATATAGTGCATAATGGAAATAAAAAAACGAGCTTGAGCGACGGTGTTACCTTTTAATAAGATAAATTTTATTGGATTGATTCAAATTGATACCTTGGAAGTATTTACACAAAATTAAGGGATAAAATAAATAATGGATGGTTTTATGGAAGTTTATTTAGATGATTTTTTCTTATCTTAAGTGGTTTTAGAGGTTTGTGGAAGTGGGAGAAGTGGAAACCATTTATAGGGAGGGGAAAGGTAAACGTTGTAATTTTTTAAAAAATGTTAGGTGTACACTGGTTTTTACAAAAAAATAAGAATATTGTATGATTTATTTACAAAATATGGCCATTAAATGGGCGTTTTTCAAGTGGAATAGTCATTTTGGATCATATTATTAGGGTTTATTCCCTTATTAAGCTTAATTTCACATCAATATTGGTAATTAATTGTAATTGCATACACAAATGTTTTTGTTAAAATATTATGTTTAACAAATTATAAATTATAATTTATAATGAATACAAATTTGGAAAAAATGTTCCCAAATTGAAATCACATAATTGGTAGAAATTAGTTTAATATTAACCGCGTATATGGTATGATAATGTAGGTGTTTAATGAAAAAATATCCAAAAGAATGATATTCTTTTTATATTAAAATTATTTGTAAAAATGATTAAAGTGATGAAAATTTCAATAAATGATAAAAATAATATCTACTTAAAATTGAAACAAGTTTAAAATTTTATTTATTCTGATAAATAAAATATATGAAAAATAAATTTACAATAAAAATTTTGTGTTTCACTATTCATCTCAAATTGAAAATTCATAGAAAGGTAACAAAAATTTAACCTAAAATAATATTTATGTCAATATTTAAATTATGAATTTTATTTTAAAATATTAGATTTGTTAATGTTCCAAAATTTAGATTTATAATAGTTTCACCATTAAATAGTGATAAAACTATTTTTATAACAATGTAGCTTTTTATGTGTAATATTAAGTCTGTTCCCATATTATGCATATAAAAAAATTTGGATGATTAAAAAAAATTGTAATATTAATAATATAAATTTAATTATATAATTAATTATTATTAATCAATTTTTATTATTAAGATAAATAATATTTTTTGAATAAATTTGACATTTCTAAAATTATTCAATTTATTTTCAGTGGGTTTCATATATTCTTTTCTAATAAATAGGTAAAAAATGAATTCAATTATATATACTCAAAATTTAGTTAATCTAAGAATCATAAATTTCATATTTAGGTTACATCTTACTGAAAGAAAATTTATTAAATAATTATTTTTTGGTAACACCCGCTCAAGCATGTTACGCAAGCCATCATTAAAATTCATTCTTGTGTGTAACGTAAGATTCCCATGGTGTTACATGTAGATAAATCTATATTTTAGGTTTTTTAGTTCCTAATTAACTTCTAGTTTTATATAACACACGTCATACATAGTGCTTTAATGTAAAACAATTTATTCTCAGTATTGTGTGAAATATAAAATAACAAAAATTATAAATTAATTAGAAAAAATATTTCACATTATCTATGGTTGTAAACGTTTTTTGAAGTATTTTTGACTGAGTAATTGTATAGTGTTAAATTTGGTCACACATAATGTATATTTTATACTATCAGATTTAACCAAGAGATTCACCTAAAATTTGTATTTAATTTCTCCATGTGTCCATTCTTTTAACCTTGAGGATTTTCATAACTGATTTTTGGGATCACTTATCCTAATAGACCATTCATTCGATGATTGATCATTATGTTATTTATGGTGCATCATTCTTGTTTAGAGGTCTTCTGGTCTCTTTTATCTCTCTCTCTCTCTTTCATCCTTAGATTTTGACAGATCATTTTATGATTTTTGGATCAAAACTATGTGTTTCGAATTTTGATTCTAGATTTTGTTCTAATAATATTTTTTTATTCATATTAATTGGAGAGTATTATTGGGGGCCTCCTATTTTCATGAAACAGGTAGGCGGTGTTGTTTAAGATCAGACAATTGATTAAACAATTAATATTTTGTTATTTATAATTTATTTCAATTTCATAATGAAAACACAAATTAATGAAAATAGGAAATGAAATTTAAATGGTATGGATTTTTGAAAAAAACCCACTTCAAATGGAATAAAAAATTAGGGTGTATATTGAAATAGGTGGAATTAATTTTCATTAGAATGTATTTAATTGAATTAATAATAACCAATTACTAGTTTTGGATTGAAAATCCATGATCATTTAAAATTCATATATATATATATATATACTATAATAAAAAATTGGTATACTGAAACTGAATATGGTGATATTTTATTTTGACTGTATTTGAAATTATTTTACACATTTTTTGATTGATTTAGTACATGGGATCCTACGTAGTAAATTTTTATCTTAGACAAACATTCTAGAATGGAATTTCCCTAGAAATAAATTAACGATGAAAACTATAAAAAGCATATTTTAGAAGATCTTATCCTTGATGGGAATTAATGAGTCCTTTATTCATAATTATGAGGGATGTGTGTCACTTTTTATCTATGATCACTTATATAAGATGTTAAGGATCCCATAGAAAGACAAGATCATACTATAGTTTAGATGACCATAGTTCTAGTTCTGATTATTTTGAAATATATTCAATTGATTTAGAACATTTTTAATCATGCCTATTGATTTATATAAATTTTTTTATATAATTTTTTTTGTTTCATCTTCAAAAAATTTTCTAGTAAATTGAAATGAATGAATGTTTTTATTAAATCTAAAAACGTATTTCATTTCCAGTTTTTAATAAAATTGAAAGAATGGATTAGATTATTATTATGCAATATTTCTATGAAAAAATTGATGAGACCATATATGGATTTTTAGTTCAAAACAAACATTTTATTTATGTAATATTATGGTTATGTTGTACCAAGTCTCATTAAATGGAATGTGCCTCATAGAGTAGGTGGATATTCATTATCCATTAGGGCATAGAGTTTTATTTTTGTTTGTACATTTGGTAATCTTGTATGTTTAATTTTTTTTATTGATGCATTTTTTGGGATCTTAATGTACATTTTTTTTCTGGTACTTTGTCCATGTGGAGTTTTTATCATACTGATATGTATCATTAATTTTTTTTGTTGGAAAACATTTCTATCATTTTAATTTCATGATTCTAGTTGTTAGCCACTAACACATTGGAATAAGAAACACATTTTAGTATATGTCGTTTCGATCTTGACTATCAGGGTACCAGGGTGTCTGGTTAGTTAGTGATATGGTGGTATGAAACGGTATATTTAGTGTCATTAATTGATGTTAGTATGTAGTATAGATATATTTTTATGAATTAGTAACATGTTCTGAGAGAGTGTCTAGCTAGCTATAATCATAATGATCCTAAATTCACCATGGGTTTTTTGGGAATAGTGTAATGAGGATTAGTTCTAGGCTCTTCCATTTTTTAGATTATGATAGGTAAATTTGAAAATATTTTTTTCTTATTCAGTGGGACAAATTCTTCCTATTTATATTATATCATTTTTGATCTATGTAATCATTTGATGCCCTCATTGTTGTTTACTTATGTTTCAAAGCAACCTGACTCTGAGAATACGTGTGGATATAAACATAGAGGAAGCTGTTGATAAACCATGATAAGAATATCCTCTAGTGTTCTAGAATCTATTTAGGGTTTTTGGGCCTGATTTCCATGATCTGGGAAATATACCAGATCCCATTTCTATATAGGATTTAGTAATGGGAAAAAAAGGAATATTCCTAGAATCATGCTTCGGAGTTACTTAAAAAAATAATATTCTTTCGAAGGATGAGATGATACTGTATAGTTTGAGGACTACCTGAGAAATATAGAGATTATATTTGATTCCAGTGAGACACTCGAAGCTATTGTGGTATATTGTGATACCTTAATGATTGAGGGACTTAATAATTGAATGAGGGATAAAATATGGACATTTGTGAAGTATTATAGTTTAGAGTTTGTGGTAATTAAATATATTTTAATAGACTAGTTATATCTAGAATAAATGGTTTTGGCTTAGGCTATGATGTTTATCAAACTCGAGCAGACTGATAGGACCACGAAGGAATATACAAACTGATTCGTTGAACTTTTATAGTTTCCACCAGAATCTTTTTCCACTTAGAATATGTCGAATTGATTACTGGATATAGATATTCGAAATGATATTAATTATCAGGTTTTCTTTTTGATTTTATATTATAATGTTGATGTGTTGGATAGGGCATTATTACTGGAACATTATCACATTGGAATGTGATTTTAAAACGGTATTTCATCTTCTCCTAGTAGTAGTTATTTATTATCCCGTAAAGGTAAAGGGAAACATGATGCGTCTTATAGTGGATCTTGATAGAATAGTTCTTATAAACCTCTTGTAGTACACATTATAGGACCTTTTTCTTGCATTTATTTGGGAAAACCAAGGCACTCCAAATAGTTTTACACTAAGGGACCTGATATTTTTTTCTCATTGGGATGTTTATGGAGGTTGAAGAAAATTTTTATATCGTGTCTACTCGACATAGTGGAATGGTATCATCATCAATAAAAGCTATTATGGTATAATTAGATGATTCAATATATATAGGGTTAAATTGACAAGAATCTGGAAGTAAGATTCATCAAATAGTGGAAGAGTCTATATAATAATCATATATGGGTCGAGTGACTGTGATACATACAATCATTATAACTTAAAAATTAGTGAATGCTTTATTTTATACCGGTTCATCTCATTCATTTTTATTGACTCATATTTTGAAATTTTTATATTTACTTAGGGATCATATGTCATATGTGATGGATATTACTATAAACATTAGAAAGAATAGATAGCATTGTCGTTATTTTCCTAGTTGTGTTTTTCCATTATCAAAAAATGAGCATACCAGGTATTTTATGGTTCCTAACATGAATCTACTTGATTTTATATTATAGATGTATTGGATTATTGTTAATAAATAAATTTATTTATTTTAATCATTGATGGGTTTCCATTATGGTGCCCAATGAAGAGTGTCATTACTTTTATGGAGAATGGGACATGTGGTCGAGTAGAGCTCAAACATATTATATATAGTTACGTAGAGTAATAATTGTGTTTTATTTTGATCTATAAGGGGAATCAATTAATAGTGTTCGCCCACTAGTTTCCATTGAGTTTTCCTATGATTTTGTCCTTTTGTATTTTCTAGATTTTCACCGGTTTGGTAGGTAATGTTTTTATTGATTTAGTGTCTAGTAATCAACCAGTATCTATTAATTATTTCATATAGTACCAGATGAAATGGAATTGTTTATGAAATTGTTGGATGATATATTAGGTAAAGGATTTATATTCCTCCATGTCACCATGGGAAGTAAAAATTATCTATTCTGTGATAGAGGATGGAACCATTTTTATATGTGTTGGATACCAAAATCTAAACATAGTGACCGTAATGATAAAGTATTTGTTACCATGAATTGATTATATTTTTTACCATTTGAAAGGGAATAAGTGGTTTTCAAATATTTATCATGGATCAAGTTACCAGCAGTTGATATCAAAATAATATGAAATTTATAAAACTATATTCATGCACATGTATTCCCATTTTGAGTATCTATTCATTCCATTTTTTCTAACTAATGCTCCTAAAATTTTTAGGGATTTGAATAATTGTACTTTTCTGAAATTATATTAATACATTCATGGTGGACTTTTTAAATAACATCATGGTTTACTCTATTTATGAGGATGATCATGTGCATCATTTGGGAGTAGTTCATGAATTATTGAAAATTAGTGAAATTAATCTAAGCTTTTAAAATGTTATTTCATGATTCATGATGTGAAATTATTTGGAAATGTTGTATCAAAACCTAGTATTTTAGTTGATATTGAGAAAGTGAATTTTGTTTTGACATGGATGAAAATGAATAATTATTTCATGATTTAGAGTATCTTGGGTTTAGTGTGATATTAATGTTGGTTCAAAATTGATTTTATGAAGTTGTATTTTACGATTATTTATCAAGGTCAAATGTGTGTAATGTTTTCATGGTATGTGAAATTTTTGTAATATATTGTTGAGCTGAATCAGTTTCAAAATTTTGTTTTGGTGTTGAATCTTCGAGAGGTCAGGTAGGGGTATGAGGACTTTGACGATGCATCATGTTACATACTTGGATGTGTTCTTCTATAGGGTGTTCATGTCATTACCTATGGATCATGGTAGCTTAGGCCACATGATAAGAATTATCCAACCCATTAACTTGAACTTGTAACTCATATGCATTCATATAAGAATTGGTTGAATTACTATTTTTAAATGAATTGTTAAATGTGTATTCCAACCCCAATACCATGAGTTGTATCATCTTCTGTAAAATATTCCAATCATCAATATTGTAATTTAGTTGAGTACCTGTAATCATTAGATTTTGATTCAATCTATACCCTAACAAAATGGAACTTAATTGCTCATCCATTGAGAAGCAATCTTCGGACCCAGGTTTGAATGAATCATCAAATGTTTGGAATAGGATTGATCTACATTCATTGTTTCATATTGGATTTTGGGAAATGAGGTCCACGATTTCTTTTTATAAAGTTCAGTTGACCTCCACTCTTCATGAACTGATTTTTTGTTAACAAAAACTTGATGTTAAATTCTATATAATTAGAGACTCTCTTTCTAGTGGGGAGACAATTTCAGAGTGATCATTCTCCATAGAGGGAATTATATGATTTTAGAATCTAGTTTTCATGTCATTTTTATTTATGGAATATGTGATATAATATTTTTTAATTACCATTTTTTATTCTCTCAGAAACAAAAAAGATGTTTTTTACATGTGTGGATGATTCCGGTGGTTGGGAATGAGATGATACATCACTAAGTTATTTCTAATATTTCATACATCACAATAGGTCAAAGGAGATCATATGAGACCTTCATGATTTATTCCTCCACTACGAGGGCCGACTTCAAAATAGGATGACATGGATATGAAAATTTGGGTTGGGCTGCTGAATAACATGAGAATAAAGAATGAGATATGGGTTTTGAAAAATAGGTCAACAAAATTGGATCACATTATTCCCATTCATTAAAAATCCAAAATTAAGGACCTTGGATTTCTCTATATCAATGATATATTTAATTCTCATGGAGTTCAGTATAATGTTGTCTATGATATGGATTCATAATTTGCATCTTTATTTTGGAGAGGACTCCAGGATGTACTATGATATCATGTTAATTTTAGTACTCTATTACATCAATATACAAATGGTCTGAAAGATTGATGTATATAGATTCTTCTATACATGATTCCGGGATAAGACATCTATTTTGGTGTAAATTTTCTTGAAAATTTGGGTCTAGAAATGTTTTCTTATAGAAATATTCTCTAGGAAATGATTAAAATGGCTCTACATGAGGCCTTTTATGGCATGTCATGGAAATATATATTGTGTTGGTCGGAGATATGTGCAAGTTCCTTAGTTGGAAAGATATCAGTTTAAGATACAATACTAAATATTCAAAGGATTTTTTTGAGAATGTTGAAGTCACATATCTGGTATAAAGCTTATTATTATAATCATAATGCACCATTGTATTCTTTTTTTGGTGACCCGGTGTCGTCAATGTTTCACCTCATTTAGCACATCAAATTCTCAAATGTTACAGGAATATTTCTCCTTATTTTATGGGAACATTTGGGGTTTTTCAATAAGTGAGGAATGTTCTGTATAATTTATTACACTTTCTATAGTTTAAACTGATAAAAAACATTTTCCTTGTATCGTAGATACATAATTATATTATTAATCCATCTCACATTTTGAGTTGTAGTGATCTTAATGTGGACTACGATTTATAGGTGATTACGAATACAGTCTTGATAATATTTTTTTAAAATACATCATGATAGGAAGATTCCTTTGGTTTGTTTTTTTGGTAGTATTGTTCTGACTCACAAGAGATGTCGAAGAGTGAATCACTGATCAGAGGGTAGCAGCATCAGCCTTCTTATATGGAATCTTCATGATAGGATTTTTGGGGAAATATTTTTTTTTATTGTGAGGTGGTTATAATGCAGTATTAACTTTCAATCAAGATATTTTTTTACATTCTTTATGTTTTCCTTTTTCATTGGAGATATGGAATTGGTTGGATATGTGTAATGGTGATGTCAGAATTTTTTTTGGAATTTTATTTCTTAAAAAATTATGTTTTCAGAGAGTTTTGGATTTATATACTGTGTAATGGTGCTACACAAAATGTAGTCATTTCATATTTTTTTAGGAAATTGATTCCAATGATGTTGGATTAATTTATTTTTACATATTACATGTCATGAATATATAAAAAATATGATATTTATTAAAAGGTGATGTGATTTTCTATGTACTCAACCATTACATTAATTGTAATTAAGTTTCTGTCCACCTAAAATCCCATGAATCTATGTATAAAAACTATAAAGTTGAAAATATTATTTTTTTCATCAAGGTTTCCCTTATCATGACCTATAGGCTCCTCTAAGTAAATTTTCAAACTCTATAACCCCTCTAGATCATCTGATCAGGGATTTATCATCATTTTGGTTGGGATGAATCTCACCATGTATGTGGTATGACTATCTCTTACAATAACTCACTATATTCTTTGGGGTTTGATAGATAAAATAGTAAATGACGGATCTAAAATCAATTTTGTGTAATCATGATTCAGGGTAACATTTCTCGATCTTGCATCCCTTCGTTTACCATCAGAAAGTCCCATTGCTAGTGCTCTTTTTTGATGAGAATGATATGTGGTTCTGTTTATGATTGGACAATTGATTAAAACATTAATTGTTTTTTGTATAATACTAAATTAAAATAAATTTAGAAACCCCTATATTATATATATTTAAATTAAAATTTCATTGGTATGGATTTTGGAAAAACCCACTATTCCAATGGAAAAAGAATTTTGGGTGTATTTTAAAATCAATGGATTTTTTAATTGATTTTTCAAAAAATGGATTATGTTTAATATTAAAAAACATATGATTGGTATTTATTTTATTATATAATTAATGATTAAAAATCTATGTTATAGTTTTAAATGATTTTGGCAAATTCAAAATGAAAATTGTGAAATTTTATCTCAAAATAGTATTTAATTATTTTCATATTGTGGATCTATTGATTGATAAAATGTGATCTTGGGTTATTAGTGGGTTCTTTGGGACAAGAATACTATGATGGTAATTCAATGTAAACAAATTTATGATTATAATGCTAAAAATACCTAGTTTAGAAGATCTTATCCCCGTGGGGATTTTGATGAGTCCTTTTTCAACCCAATTATAGGGGATCTTTAAAGACATATTTGAAGGGATCATTGATATGAGATGTTTGAGGATCCAATAATTAGAAACTATCATACCACCACTAAGATGAATAGGGTGCTTATTGTGATTTTTTATATATAATCCATTGTTATAAACTTTTTTGACACATGATTAATGATTTATATAAATAGTTTTATATAAATTTTTTAATTATTTCATGTTGAAATGTTTTTTCATAAAATGGAATTGAAATATGGTTTAGTATTAAATATGGAAATGTATTACCCTGAATCTATTCATTATAATTTTATCAATGATTTTGATTATTATTATGTAATATGATTATGGAAAACCTGTTGATATCGTATATGTATTTTTATCTCACAACCTTTCTTTTACTGCAAGAGTTTGTGGATTTTCTCCTTCCTTGTATAGGTAGTGAGAATGTTCCACAAGGAGTAAGTGAATTTTCTTGATCCATTGTGTATTGAAGTGATCTTTTGTTCGAGATATTGGTATATCGTGACTATTTTCTAGCACATTGATGATGAACTGTTTTGGTTGTTGATAAAATGGTTTGGATTATAATATATTTTTCATTGAGGAGTTTGAGAATACTTTTATGTATCATATTATTTCACTATATTTGTGAAAAATTGGTTACACTTTTATATTTTATGATTCTAGGTGTTAGTCACCAACCCATGGGGGTTGGGAATTCCCTTTTGGATATGTTGGTGTCATCTTGGGTATCAGGGTACTTGTGTGTTTGGGCGTGTTTGTGAAAATGAATATTCATATCATACCATATAAATTTTACTTATGACCATTTATTTCCATTTTATTATCAATATCATGTTAAATTTACATTTTTGGAAATAACCAATTCCTTATTTATATAAGTTGTGATTTTTTATTTTTTTAATTACCTAGATAATGGTTTAATCCAATCTAAAAAATTTACATTCATATAAATGTCATATATATACAATATATCTATATTTATAGTAATCCATTTAAAGTAGTAATTCGAAATTAAATACACCATTAATAGAGATAGTAGGACGTATATACGCATGAACATTATTTACATTTTCTCAAAGTATTGAAATATTTAATGAAATTTATATATTATAATTCTATAATCAATTTTATTTAATATATATCACATGTGATCAATAAAACCATCCTTATTACCTACTATTTAAATAGTGAATGAATTATATCGCTTTGCAAGGTGGAAGATTGTCGTACATATGAGAGACATTATCATATTCCCAATAAATGAAAAATAGGAAGGTATGTGTGATGTAATAAATATAGAATCATAATGATATAATAAATATAATATATAAATAATAAATATTATTTTATAAATTCTTTTTTTAAAACCATTCAAAAATAAATTTCCTGATTGTTCTCAAAAATAATTAACATAAATAGTATTTTTGAAAATATTATTTTCCAAAAATATAAATACAATATTTAAAAATTGATTACATTTATATCAATATGAAGTAATTATAAATAACTATTATACATAATTTTTTTAATTAGTTATTTATACTAATTCAACCAATTTAATGGATATAATATAATGGACTTCTTTGAAAAAATAATTTTTTTTGTTGCAGTTCATTAAAAACTGGAATTGGTGGAAGACAAGAAAATTTGGGTGTTTCATATAGTATAAGATGAATATTATATTTCATGTGAAGAAAAATATAGAAAATAGTAAATTTATATTAAAAAATTATTTCAAAAAATTCCCATCATGTTATATCATGAGTGAGCATTCATTGTCTCATTTTTAAAAAATACTTAATAAAAACACACTATCAAATGTGTAGTTATACTATATTTCTCTCGTAGGGAATTTAGAGTTTTCTTAAAAATAACCCTGTACACTACACATCCACATCCTATTATCTTATAATTATTAAGAGATATTCAAATTCAATCAGCCCTAACTTGCCTTCTAGATATACAATCACACCAATTCAATATTAAATCTTCTTGGCTCCATTGTATACTATGATGATTATAGATTTGAGGGAGAATGGTGCATTAGAAAAATTTAAACCTAAAAATATACTGTGAGGATACATAGGAACCTTTCACATATACATATTATCCTAGTAATATCCAAAGAAATAGGAAACCATTAAATATTAATGATAACTATGTTGTTATCACCAAAAAATTCTTCCCAAGTGAAGTCCCTATAGATTTTTATTCACCACCACTAAGAGTAGAGATCATTGTGATGAAATATTGTGTAAGAAAAAATACAATAGAGAGATAGAGATATATAAATAATGATTACATTACATTAGAAATGGGATATTCATTTATATTATAAAATAAAATAATAACCCAGGTCTAATTTTCATGTTTGAAGGCCATGATATATAGTGGGAAAAGAAGAATGATATATGAGAAAAAAATTAATGATGGGGGAATAATTTAAATTGGTTGGGGAAAACAATGTTATTTAATTGATTCTTGTGGAATGAACATTATATGTCCATGAATTTGTAGTAGTAACATATTTGATTTCAATATGAGGTTGTAACAATCATTAATGTACATTAATGCCCTCCCATGGTACATTAATCTTGATCTTTACATTAATTTATATAATTTGATTGACCAAAGATATATAAATATCTATTTTTATAAAGACTGTAAATTGATTACACTCTTTTTTTCTAATATTAATTCCCTAAAAATCATCTTCGCATCATAATGGTGTAAAATAAATTGTTTTCAGCACCAAGATGGTAGCTATAACAAAAACTTTTTTGAGTATTTTTTCAAAAACATAGACATTTAAACATATATTCAAATTGTTTCTCACTGGATGTGATTTCAAATATAATGGACTTAAAAATTCAATTTCAATAGTAGTGTTCTATTTGGATAACTTATATCCACAAAAAATTACATCATGTCATGGTTCCTGATATATTTTCTCAAAAATATTTGACTATAAATACATTATTCTATATCTTCATTCTTTATATCCTAGATGAATTTACCAATTCATCATTCCCAATTTATATAAATTTCTGAAGTAGTAGATATGTCGTGTTATAGTGATGATCATTACAAATTGAATTATAATCTCTATGGAAATTTGAATCTGTATTTCATATCTATATAGATCGTATAATTTTCATTTACCTTCCCTGAAAAATTACATTTATATGTTCATTCATTCAATAAAAATTCATTATAGGGAAAAATACATGCTTTATTATTGATTCATCATCACGATTACATTTATGTACTTACTAATGAATCTTATGTATCAATATACTCTACAAAATTTCATCCCTACTCCATATATTATTTATATATATCTTATGTATCTATAAAAAGAACTTTATATATCACATTTATTTTCACTTATGTTCTCAAACATAGCCAAAATGTTATCCTCCTCCAAAGATATATTTTACGTAATAGTATATTACGCATACACATGGCACCACATTATCAATTTCCTTTCATAAATTTAAAATAAAAAATATATAAATAATAAATTACTCAGTCATAATATTTGTTTAAAACAATTAATAAAAACAAATATTTAAAATTATGGATTTCCAAATAATTCTATAATTAATTAAAACAATTAAAAAAGAATTAGATAATTTTGGAAATAAAATGTAATTTCATCCAAAAAAATTACAATTATATAATTTCCAATAATATGTTAACATGGTGAGGATTATATCATTAAAATATAATGTTAAAATATTTAAAATATTAGCTATATCAAATATTATTGGAAGGGATTATTTTTTATTTAACATACCAAAATATACCCCATTTAAAGTTCTCATATATTAATTAGACCAACATGTGGTATCAAGTGAATTTTTAGAGTTGTTATCATATCATATATAATAATTTTATTTCCATGTAAGTTTCACACTTTAGGATATATGGAAGATTCAATTAATCACCATGAAATTTCAATAATTGATGCATATAACTTCTAATTAATGAATAATCTAATGAATGACTACATCTAATCACATAATATGGTTATGTATATAGTATCCCTTATGGAATTGTGGCAAATATTGATAGTAGTTCATTAAAGGAAATATAATTTAGGAAATTGTATATTTATTCAAATGGTATTAATTCTCTTGGATGAGAATTTCCTAGAATAATATATATTAATTTAATTGTATACAGCTCTTCCAAAACCATCTTAGAGATGATACTAAATAACAATAACGGGGAAAAAATGAAGAAAATAAGAATTTTAAATAATTTTCAACCTATATGAATACCTTTGGATCTTGTAAATAAAATATATTATTAAATTTTTTTATCCGATGAATGTGTTTTTGGATGAAATTTTTATATTTGGAACAGTATGGAAATATATCAACATATTTAAGAATAACAGAATAATTTTTTAGCATTACTTATACATAAAGGATTCAGTTATTAAGGAAAATTATTATTATAATGTCTTTTTGAAAGAATATACAAGTATAATTTTTTATAGTAAATATTAATAAATACATAGAGTCATATAGAAAATGGTATATAAAAAGATGATTCATTTAATGTGATGATAAGTCACATTTTAAAGGATTATCTAGAGGGGAAAGATAATTATTATTGGATATCTTTACATTTCATAATTTAGAAAATGCAATAGGGATGTCTAAATGGAATCTTCTAGAAACAATATTTTAAAATAGAAATGGTGTGTACAATTCTATTGATTTTCCCAATAATTATGAGATGATACATAACATGATTTACCCCAAAAGATTTATTTCAATGCAATGAATGGAAATTTAAATTCATAGAAAAATATTTAAAAAACTATGTCTTGATCAGTTGTTGACAGACCATAAGAATTATATATGAATGTTATTTTTTATAACAAATAATCAATTAATAATTTCCATGATTATAAGTTATAAACCATAATGTGTGGAAAAAACTAATGATAATGAAAGTTATTTTGAGGATTTTTTTACCTCATAGATAATATTTATTCTGCACTAAGAGAGGAAGATATTCAGAGGGATATAATTATGAAGGATAGTAGTGTATCACATAACTCAAATCTCTATATAAAGTATATGAAAATAGGGAATTAATATTTGAAGGATGAAATTTAAAATATTAAACCAAAAAATATTGAGATATAAATGAATGGGTTGATAATAATACGAATATAAAGGATATTGATAGATTCATAAATATCTTAACCATTATTGTGAATTAAAAGCCTAAATAAATCCTTGAGAACAACTAAGAATTCATAAAAATTGGATAGAAACTAGATGATAAATATTGATAAATGACCAATTAAATAACCTCAAGATGTTATCATACAATTATTATTGATAATGTTAAGTAAAACATAGATATACTTAAAACATTATGACTTATATAGCTATAACTATTCTGTTGTGGTTAAAAATATTTGTGGAACTTAATCACAAAACAATTTGCCATTATTTATAAAATGAAACGAACAACCAAGTAGATGAAAAATACTGTCTTAGGATAGATACAAAAGAACAGTTGAAGACTAATAAAAACATTAAATAATACACTTCAAATTACATGATATTATTATTAAATTTTATCACAATAAATAAATTTATATACAATAATTAAGAGGTAATTTAAGGCATAATGGAAAAGCAGATAGGTGAGAATATTTGAAGACTCATGGTATTTTTTAATGGAAATTGTTTTAGTATGATGGTTATGCAAAAAATCCATGTAATACTCATTAAGGATACAATGTAATGTGTTAACAGAGATGTAAAGTAGTTTATTTTATATTCCCATTAAATTATGAAATAAAATAAAAAATTTAATAAAAATTAATGATGATTATTATCTATAATATGAATATGAGGAAAAAACATGTAAACAACCATTGGATGTGAAGAATCATTTATGGTTGAAAAATTTAAGGTTTCGATATGGTTTTAGAGGTAGGGAATTCTATTGATGAAACTAATCAAGGAAGAGTTTCGATTCTTGATTTTTGATATATTACACTACATTATATCAAAACTTAATATTAAATTTTATATATAATGTTTTAAATATCTTGTTTTATATGGAACAATGATAAAATTTTATAACATAACAATTATAATTTTTAAATTAAATTTGTAGGAATTAAAAGATGTAAATTTGTTATGAAATATATCGAAATGAAATAAATCATTTGTAGTATGACTTACCAGGATCCATTTTTTAGAATTGGAAATGAGGTTCGTCACAAGGGTTTCCTTATTCCAACCACATGCTGAACCATAACAATTACATATTTAGTAAAATATCTTATTAGATAATTTTAAACTCTATAAAATCACTAAGAGATCTATTCATGGTTAACCAAAACCCTTTTCTTCAACTAGTACAAATCATACACATAGATCCTAAAAGGAGGTCCTGATGGACTGAATAAAAGTTAATTTTTTATTATTCAATCACTTTTGAGGAGAAAGTGAGAAACCATACAAGACATCGATGACTTAAAAACAACAAAACCACCCTAATTGAAAAGTATAAGGTCAAAAAACTCATTCAAGCATACACAGAGGATCCCCAACCCAGCATCAAAAGAGGTCATGATAGAATTTTTTATTTAAAAATTAGAATTATATAAATAGTAATTTATTAACACAATCAATTTTATATGATTATCTTATTATATGTAGTTTTATGATTTATATGCTTTTTTTGAAAATTTATATTCTTATAAAATTTATTAATTTTGTTGAATAATATCATTATAATTTATTGATTAAATTTATGTGAGTATAAATTATTAGAAATTTTGTAAAATTTAATCATATATAAATAATTTCAATTTAATTTTTCATGGATACCCAAAATTGTTTTTTTTTTAAAAAATTTGTCGATTATATATATATATAATTTAAAATTTATGTTTGTAGATTTTATTATTTTAATTTGGAAAAATGATAATAAATTTTATATATATCATTTCATTATTATCTTAGGGAATTGTTTTTGGATTTTTAAAAAATAGTTGATTTTTAGGTGAATGGTGAAAAATAACATTTCAATATTTGCAATCACTATTTTGAAAAAATATTTCTATAATGATGAAATTAAATTTTATGAAAAACATTCTAAAACCAATATATATTTATGCAATAAAATAAATAAGGTATGAATATTATGTCCAATTTCAAAATCCTAGGTTTGACATTTTGGAAACAAAGTGATTTATTTCTAATAAAAACATTTTTAGATTTCTTATTCTAATCAAGTAATCAAAATGATGATTTGGTTATAAAATTATTTTATGAAATACTTACTATAACTTTAATAATTTTAAAAAACAAAAGATATGGGAATCCACACTATACAACATTTTTTTGTATAGTAATTTTTAGAATCAAATTTTTATTTTTCAAGACAAAATAATTGGGTTATGTGTACTTATTTTAAAATAAATGTTTACCAAATATGTTAATATAATATTATAAAAAGTATTCCAAATATTTTATTTTAATTTTATTATTTGTAATTTATTTCCATTTCGTTTTTTTGTAATAATATATTACCATGGTAAAACATGAGTCACCAAAATAGATGGTTAAAAGATGAAGAATAGTTATTAATGTGATATAAGGTTCCAAAATATTATATTTAATATTATTAGATGATTTATTTTCTAAAAAACTCATATAAAAATATATCATTTATAGAATGTTTTAATTTAATTGTACCTTACAATTATTTTAAAACAATGAATATTTATAAGAGTATCACTCCTGTAACATCTAAAATGATCCCTTTAGCCCAAACATTTGTAACATTATGATGACAATATATTACCAAAATATACCCAGAATCTCATTTACATCTATTAAATGTTTTGATCTAAAAAAAATACTAAACTATGAAGGATTTTGGTTTATGATAATGAAAGATATACAATATGTGAAGGTATTAACCAAGTTCATTAATGATTTAATCTTATTCCACTTATTAAAATTGTTCTATAAGAAACTAAATAAAATAAATTTAGTACAATTATTATAGTTAAATATTATTTTGTTAATGGGAAAAAATTAGAATATTATTTCCATCTATGGAAAATGAATGCATCATTCATATATACTTACAGACTACCTCTTCTATAAATAAATGTATTACATTTTTGCTCACTACCTCTCATGGGTGATATAAATATGGACACGATTTATATATATGAAATTTATGAAATATTAATATTAAATATATAGAACTATTATATAATTTTCTTCACTCTAATAAGTTGGAAAATGGAATCATTTATCATGTGTATTTGTGCTCTACCCCTTCCATAGTTAACATTTTTCATTATTCATCTATAACACACATGGTTTCTTATAATAATGTATAAAATAAAAAATTATTATATTTATAGAATAATTTTTATTTAAAATTTAGAATATTATATACATTATTTCACTTCAAAAGATTTAGATAAACAATAAATCACCTATTTATTTGTTTTTTTTACAACATCGATGAATAAAATGTTTCGTGTACTGGGTCGTGTATGTGCCTTATGGAATGAGGATGTGGTTCATGTAAGGGTTACCCTTAAACTCTTAAAATGTGACATTATACAAAATAAATAAAAAATAAGGCCTCTCGTCCATTCGATGTATAGTTATTTTAAGATAGTTCAACCATTTTATGACAACTGTTGACTCCAACAAATTCACTAAATCTATTATGATCCAAATGAACTCAAAATGTCATATATAGACTAAGAATATTAATTAACTAAATAAAAAATTATAATAAATGAAATAAAATTATAAAATATAATATAATAAAAAATAAACAAATTATTAAGAAATAAAATTTTTATTATAAATTTATTACCCAAGAGGTTATAGAATGTATGTGGCATGTTGTGACACGAGGTAAGGGATTTATCATATCTATTTTAATAATTGTCTGTGATTCCATTTTCCTCCCTTATTTTAATTTTTGATGTTCATAAATTTCCATATACCAGGAAAGTCAGTCAGAGGCAGGCCCCTGACTATTTATTAAATAAAAGAAAAGTACAGAAAACCGGTTTAAGGGTTGCCGGTACCCCTTACAGTCCACGTCACCAGGAATTTGAAATTCAAACAAAATACATCCAAATTCAAAAACTTAGTCTTCAACGCCTCGAGCTGTGCCCCACCTCGGGTTTCAAAACATCACACAGACACCACGGTCCGCACAACTCGAACCACTCACACTCGCTGGATCACCACGCGCCCAGGCGGGGAGCCATCATCGGAGCCACTCAACACTTCACCACGACGTTGCCGGAATCGCAACATCGAACAGGGACGATCCTCACATAACCTCTGCATCGTCGTTCGCCTTGCAAGGTTCGAGCCATCACGAGTCCCAAAGTCGACTCCGTCCAAGCCGCTGGGAAAACACACCGGACTGCCACTGTATTCACGGATCCAAGCATCCAACGACCTTGAGGGAAAAGCCCAAACGGCGCAAGCCCGAACATCACCACCGTCGCAAACCATCCACTCAAACGAAAACAACATCCACAAAGCAACTTCAACCCATACTCGCGAAGTCGCATGAATATAAACCACGGCAGATCGGAACCCCGCAAGATAACAAGAACAGAAGAAAAAAACCCCCAAAAACACGCCAAAAAGGAAAGCAGGAGATCCCGCCGCCGCCGACCAGATCAGCCGAAAAAAGCACAAAAACCCTAACTCACCAGAGGAGAGGCGGACCACCAAACCACCGACGCTTGAGCACACCTTCAAACGGTAGGGAAACTCACCATAGGTCATCAAAAAACTGCCAAACCGAATCAGAAGTGCTCCGTAGAGTATGCCGATGACGATCCGGTATTACACCCCCATATCCGAAGCAACAGCTGAAAAGCCTATGACGCATCACAAACCGCGAAGCCGCCTAACGCCATTGCAGCGGTGCCACCACGAAAACCTTCTAATCTCGAAGAGAGAAGACGCGCCCTCCGCAGCGATGAGGAACGCTGCAGCGAGAGGAGAAAACCCTAGGAGGAGAGCCCCTTACGGGCGCATCTTCTGTTCTTCACATCATAAATTTCCATATAATTGTATCATATCCTTAATTTTTGAAATATATATGGTTTTCATATTCATTTCAATTTGTCTCCATCAATGTCTATTTTATTCCAAAGTAACAATAATCGTAAGATAATTTTCATTCAATCGTTATTCTAAGGTTTTCTATTAAATTGTTTTCCCCCCATATCCATTTTTATTTTAATGTTATTATTAAAAGAGAAATTGAATGTTAAAGGTAATTTTAAATAGTATTTTACGTTATTTAAATTTATTAAAAAGTATAGTTTTAACGTTTTTGGTGTGGGTTAACATTGAGTTTATTTATAAAATCATGAAAATAATATAATTTTTATGTTTAATAGTGTACCACTTTTTACCGAAATTATGAAACATATTCATTATTCATATTTATTTATATTCTTTGAGTGTTTTTGAAACAATATCATAAACTTACTATTCTGTGATTTTTTAAATTTTAAAAAATAAAAAAAACTTTTATTTTCCACCATTTTTATCTGATAACACAATAGATTTTTCATATGGGATAAAAAGTATTTATTTCATTTCTTTTATGATGAAATTAAATCTCTATATGTTTATTCATGTAATTGTATTTTGAAATTGTATATGGCGATGGTCGGGTAAGATATAATCCTCAAAAGAATTGGATATTTATTAGTTACTTTTGAGATTGTATATTGTAATAAATTAGTTCAGTTATTTAATTTGTATGTGTTCTAGTAAGGGTGATATGAATATAATTCCACAATATGCCTACCTAAATTTTAAATACATTATAAGAGTTTTTTGGGAAATATATTTATTTTATGAGTAATGAAAATGGGTATTTGATTATAGAATGGTTTATCATCCATTAAATTTGAATTTTCAATTTTTAAGTGAATTCTTTCATCAGTTATCATGTATTAAACTAAAAATTCATGATTATAATTTTATCATTATTTTTAAATATGATATGTTTTATTAAAAAAGGTGTAAAATAATTTTGGATTCATGATAAATAAAATAATTCTTATAAATCATGTAATATTATGTAAAAATAATAAAATTTTATATGGGATTTTAGGTTTTACAAATAGATTAATGGGGTTCCATTATTTTTGTATCCCTTATAAAGCATTATGTAATCATCCCACATTTATAGTTGTTTGTCATGGGCCTAAGAATGTTTCATAACTATATCACGATCAATCATTTTAGTATGATAACTCTTATTGAAAAAATAAAACATATCATTAATTAAATGTGAGTGTAAATATAAGAACCTATTATTGTGGAAAAAATTGTTCATTATGTAGAAGAATACACAACATTATATATTATTTCTCCTAGATCACTAAAACTATAGACCGGAATATTCTTGGGTAGGTATGTGAATATAAAATATATTTTTTAAATTTTTATTATTGATGCATAAATTTGGGTTTCATTTGTTTGTCTCAATTCTATTATTTAAAGAGTCTATTTTGAGCACTAGATTAAGGTTTACAAGTTTAGTTTTTTATAATTGTTATCAAATAAATTTTTTTAATAATATTTCAGTTTAGGATATTTTTATATGAGACTAATTTAAAATACTTAGGAATCATTAGTGGTAAATATACTATTTTTTGGATCATAATTTGGAATTATTTTATATCCATAAAGGATAGGTTGTTTGGGAGAATTAAGATTATTTTGAGAGATTATAGGATGGAATGAATGTTTTGAATAAAAGGTTAAAAAAAGAGGGCATGTTATAATTTATTATATTAAAAATATGTTTTATTATGATTTTATATACTTACATTATATGTTTTTATAATAGTATGTTTATATATGTAGCTGCTAGTATGCGAACAATATCTGTGAAGGAAAATGAAATGGTTAACTGAATGAGCTACCAAAACATTATAGAATCTAGATTAATGAATCTTATGTTCATTTTTAATAACCAATCTCGTGTTATAGATATCATCATCAATATTTCAAAATTTATTAACATTATAAATAAGAGAATAATGTAGATTAATAGAATTTACATTGATAATAACCATGGGGAAAATATTAAAGTTTTTTATGGGAGGAATTTGGGAAGGAGAACCTAAGGAAATGTCATAAAAGAATGAATAGATTTTTTTTTATTTTAAAAAAGTAGGAATATGACTTTAAACTGCACAGAATAGTAAATAATTTAGTTATCACAATTGAAAAGGATAATGATATTCCTATATCACCACAAGAAATATATAGTTTTAAAAAATTTGAATAGGAAATTATGAATAACCATATTCTCAATGGAAATCAAAATAGTGGGTACATCGTGATATTTTGATTTTTTTTGAAAATTTGTATGATGATATAATTGAAGATGAAGATTTTATGAAATCCGAAAAAAAGGTATAACTAATTTTAGCTATTTCTCATAAAATTAAAATATAAAAGATAATTATTTAGAGATTGATAAATCAAAGATTATTATTAAAAAATTATTTTATGAATGTTTTATTAATAACTAAAATGATAAATATTCTCTAATTGTTTTTAAAGTAATTTAAATGATTAAATATCTTCTTATTGTGGGTTTAGACATAAAATTTAGGGGGATTTAATATTAGGATTAGAAATTTTAAACGTAATCATGTGTTAAAAGGTATATATAACATTATTATGACTTGTGTGACTATATCCAAAGTGGATTAATTGTATATTCAAATATTTTTATTTTTTATAAATTATTGAAGATTATGTTATAGATAACTATATCAGTTGATATGATATTTTATGTTAAGGTAATTAGTGAAATTAGTAAAAAAAAATTTGGTATTATAAGTTATGATAAACATTGGTTTTGAAAAATTGACTCTTTACATAGTGAATGATTTTATTTTGGATTAAATTCTCTATATTTTGTTTTAATAGTTTATTGAGGTATTTGAATCAAATATGTATAACAATATTATTGAGTGTAAATATTATTCGTGGATGAATCTAATTTACTTTATGGAAAAATTAACTAAATGTTATAGATAATCTTAAATGTTAAATTCTATAATAATGATTTAATTTTGGATAATTTAGATAATGTATTATCACAATCTTGAGAATATTATATGATTATGGAGAATAGATAATTAAGGATAGTATGTGATTTTATTTTAAGAATAAATATTGAGTACATTCATTAATGGTTTTTTTAATTTTTTATTGTTTTATGTCATTGATAGTCGAGTAATTTTTGGAAAAAGGAGGAATATTTTAGAGAATATACTATTTGGTTATCTTTATTTTTGGTATGTGACATTATAAGTGAATAATAATTTTTGGAGATTAAATTTTGGTTGATGTGGAAAAATATGTGATCAAATCATTCTGATTTTCAAGATTAGAATTTAGCATTGAATATTTCTAATAGTTTCTGGCATTCTTATTTATTGGATTATATAAGTAAATAATTTAGTTTTATTGTTGAAAATTGTGAAATAAAATTATTATTTATCAAAATAATGGGTTTTTCGTAATCATATTAACCATATAGAATTTATTAATAAATTAAAAATTATATGAAGGAATTGACATATTTATTTGTTTCTCATAATATATTAGACGATTATTTCTATTATTATAATTGGAAACATTCATTTAATTAATTCATATTTTTTATTTGAAATATGTTAATGTTTAATATGGAAGAACATCTAATTAGAGGATGAAATTAAACATCTGTTATTGATTGAAATCCAGAAAGTATAATTTCTCATATTCACTACCATGATAGTCAAGGAATTCATTTGACTCGAGAAAGAGGATTGTAAATATATCGAGCCTTGTATGGGAGATATTGTTCATATATCAATCTACACTTTTTTGTAACTCATTAAAAAATATTAGTCTGATAATGATAATTTCATGAATTAATAAAGTTTTATTTATGAGGTGAATATTTTCCTTATTCCAACAAAGGCATTAAAGTTCTATTAAAAATGAAATATATTTAATGTTGATTAAAAAGTATTTATTACCACATATCAACATTTAACTCTCATTCCATGTTTCTTGTCCCTTTGAATTTTTAACAGTTCCATTATTTGGGATCCTTTTAAATTAATAGTCTTCAATTCCCTCTACCACTCCTTGAAATTGATTCTAATAAAATAAATACATTTTCATTCAGAAAAAAGATAAAAATTATGGAGATGTATTTTATTTTGGTGGGAATATTAAATACCAATACATCAATGTGTAATTTATATTTAAATATATACCTTTTAAAATAGATTTTTTTAACACGCAGCCATAGTAAATGTTTTAGAAGTAACTATTATAACATAGTTGTTGAATTAGTAATCCTAAATTGATGTATGTGATATTTAAAATCTACATTAATGGAATAATGTAGTATCAATATTCCTTTATAGAGTTAATTTTTTGTTCTTGAAAATGAGTGTGAATATCAATGGTGTTTCACTGACAAACAACAAGAAAAACTACAATGAGTATGAATAGATTGAAATCACAAATGGGTAATTTCATGCTCATTTAAATCACAATGTGATCCAATCCATCTGAACCCCCACCCATAACTATAACTACATTATATCTTATCATTAGATATTATATTGAGTTAATTACAAATTTTTAAGTATAAATTACGATTTTATATATGTTTAATTGTTAACATATTAAATTTTATATGTTTTCATTATTATGTGTAGTTTTATAAATATGGAATTTTTAAAATTATAAATTATTATTTATGTTATTACCATTTAGTAATAATATCAATACCATGTATTGATGAAATTAATGTTATTATAAATTAATAACAACAAGTAAATAATAAATAACCAAAAAAGAACTTTAATTTTATTAGTCAATTCTAGACACAAATAATTCATTTTAAAAACTTATTTTTATTGTCTACTATATATAAGTTTATTTAATGTTAACATCCTATATTTTATAATTTTAATTTAATGAAATTAAAATATTTTTTAATTCATAATTTCCATATTATCATAGTGATAATAATTTTTTATTCTCAGAAAAAATATAATTTTAGGTCAATAAAAAAGAAAATTGTTTTTAAATATGTTTTCACTATTATTGAATCGTCATTTTATAACATTAATTGAAATTGTGGGAGGAATAATATACATGAAAATAAATTTTTAATTTTTGTAAAAATTTGTTATTATTGTCTTAATGAATTTAAAAAACTATGATTGTTATTTTAGTATCATATTGATATTCTCTACAAATATAAATATATATTTTTATTTTATCAAAGTAATCATAATGATAATTATAGTTTGGATTATTTTTAAGGGAATATAATGTATTTTATTTATAATATTCTGTAAACATATATAGGAATCTACATGATATGTGAATTTAGAGTAAATTCATTTTATGATTAAAAATATGATTTTGTAAAATCCATTTTTAATGAATAATGGGTACTTGTTTTAAAATTTATTTATACAACCTCTAGAAATAAAATATTAGAAATTTAATTACATATTTCAGATAATCATTTTATAATGATGTGTATGACCTAAATTAATTTTTTTTAAATATGATATGATGGAAAAAGTTAGTCGAATGGATAGGGGTATAATAATGAAATGGAATCAATATTAATACATAACATCCCAAAAAGACACATCTAAAAATATTTTATGACTGGTTTCAAAACAAGTAATCTTATCCATAATAATAATAATTTTGGAGCAATTTTTATTGAATTATTTTATAAATATATTTTTAAAACATTTAATATTAGCAAAACTGTCACTCTTCTATCTTATAAAATAATTAACTCATCCTTAAAATATCCATACACATTGTGGACTATATATTAACAATAATCTACCTATTTTACTTCACACATTTCATAAACACATTCAAGAGGCCTCAATATCACCAAAAATCAAAACTAGGAATGATTAATGTGTAAGCCATATAAGGATTCCAATGGAACAGGTAAAAGTAATTATCAAGTTCATTAATGTTTATTTATTCTTCCACCCTTATAAAATATTAAATAACCAACTAATAAATTTATTTATTATCATTAATATAAATATTTTATCTATTTTCATGGAATAACCTTGTTATATTTTTTTCCATCAAATTAAAAATGAAAATCATTCCTAAGCATACGTGTATACTGCCCTGTCTTTGGATGGATGCATTTGATTTTTCATAACATCCTCCCATGAATGGTTATATATATATGGATTAAATTAAAATATGTTTTATTTATGAAAAAATTATGATTCATTAATGATAACTTATTTTCTCATTTTGATCCTTTAAATCCTTTGATAAATCGAATTGTCGGTCCCATATATGTTCAGACTACAACCTCCATGGATGATACATTTAATTTTCTATAACCTCCTCACATGGATGGATATAATTTTGGATAAATTGATTTATTATAAAAATTAAAATATAATTAGTTATATTTAAATATAACTTAGTTTCTTTTTTCAATCCCTTAAATAAAATTGAATTATGAAAATTTCCCTCATATGGACGTGCATAATACTACCTCCATGAATAATATGTTTCATTTCTACCTTATATAGAATGTTATAAAATTTTACATTGTGAGTAATTATGATTTTTTACTTTATTATAGGTTTTTAAAAATTATTTAATCATTTTAGTAATCTATTTTAATCTGGTAAACATATTTAATCTTTTTCTAGTCCAAACCTCTTCAAACTTACCAATATATACTAAATTGATTTTTAACCAAATAAATCATGATATTAAAATGAATTTTGATAATGTAATAAAAATTTAAAATATTATTAATAATGAAAATAATTTATTTGGGATTACTACTGATTATGGTATAGAACTTATGTACAATGTTATGACTCTGGAAAGATATTCTCATTTAATTTTTTTTATTTGAGAAAAATGTAATTTTGACTACATTATTTTTTATAAACTGCAATTTGGAATATGTTAATCATTAATTTTTTAAAATTAATGTTTTATACAGATCCATTTCATTTTCTCTCTTTCAATATAATTTTGATTAAAAGGATTAAAAAGTATTTGGAAATTGTTCTTTGAATCATTTTATATATAAATCCCTTTTGTCAAAATTCTCTTAAAATTAACTATTGACTTAATAACTAATCATTATTCTTTTAATAAATGGTTATGTAAATTATAATCAATCACTATTTTTTTATAACTATTTCAAAAGATACTTCTTAACATTTTCCATATGGGTTACTTTTAACATCTAATACAAAATATTGAAAATATTATTTTTTAATGTTTACTACATGATATCTTTTTCACAAAACTATAACCCATATTAATTATTAACATACCATTACATGTATTCATGTTTTTTAAATAAATTAAAAAATCCCATTATTATTGGAATCTTTTTATAAAAAATTAAAATAAAATGATTTTTTTCTTTTTTCCATGAAAACTAAAATTGATTTTACGTATCAATTAAAAAGTTCATTTTCATGTACTTAATAAATAAATGAATGATATATGAATTTATTCTTAGTATGGATCCTATAAATTGTTCGATATGGTGGGTTTATTTTATATAACACTCCAATATGTTGGGTTGTGATTTCTTTTCCAAGAAAAACTATATTATAATTAATTGGTTTGTTCATTCGATTTGTAAGGGTTTATGTATGGGTGATTTGAAGATAATATCACATTGTAAATTTATAAATCTATACTTTCTATTATATTGTATCAAAATATTTTTTTATTAACTAAAAACTATTTTTAAATTATTGATTTTTAATGATGTATTAATGGGGAATGGTATTTTTTCATGGAATGTTTTCTTTCCGTTATCACATTATTTAATAAAAAATCATGATTATTATATTGACATTGTGTTTTCATATTATATGTATTAAGAAAATATTTTAAAAATTAGTTTCATTTAATAAAAATTTATTTTATTAATATATTTATAAGTTTATTATTTAATAGGGAAAAAATATAGGATTTATGGACTTACAAATTAATTAACATGCTTACTTTTTATTTATATAAACTATCAATCTTTTTCCAATAATCACTTGTTTTCAACGATTCTTAACAAGAACAATGTATATTTATAAACTATTTTAGGTTCAAATAATTTTTTTATAATGACCAATCTTAAAAGAATTTGAATTTTCATGAATGAGATTAGTGTCTAAACTAAAGAACCTATTTTGTAGGAGGAAATGAACAATATGTTGATGCAACAAAATTGTTATGTAATGGTATTCACTATTAAATAAAACTCTAAACTTAAATTTTCATGGGAATACAATTGAATAAAAATTTTATTTTTGATATTGTGATTATAAAGTATCAAATAATGGTTTCTTCAGTCTTTATTGAAGCCTGTATGTAAATATAATTTTTCTATAACTAGATTTGGTTGTATGGGTTCAGGGAATTATAAGATGTATTTACCAAATCATGGTGAATAATATTATTGGAAACATATAAAATATGATAAGTAAATAGATTTAAGGTTTTGGAATGAGAAATTATATATGGTAATTAGTTCTAGTAAGGTTAATATTAGAGGAAAAGATATAAAAAAATTGATTTCTTTGTCAATAAAGAATTTAATACCTCATGGTACATATTGATTTAATAATGAGTTGGTGATGAGAGAAAACATTACCCTACGGTGATTAAAAATAAAATTGTTTTTAAAGATAAAATACATGTTATATTTATTTTTAATTGGATGTTTCATTATGGGAAATTGATGAATGAGAATGAAATAATGATTCATATTTGTGAAAAATGATATATTTGGAGGTAATTTGGTGATATTAGTATGTAATATAGATATCATATCTTCTAAAGCTTAAATATATGTGGGTTTTTGTGATAGAATATAAAAATGAATGACTAGTTGAAATATATGTCATCCGCCTATAATTTCCTATAATGGAATAAGTTCTAATGATATCTAAATATTTTTTAACATCAATTGTACATTTCATAAGGTATAAGTCAAGGAATAGTGTATGTAAAGTTCATAAAAATTATAATATGACTACATTAGCATTATAGATATGGGTTAGAATCGATTTATTATCTATGATAGGTAGTTAAATATATAATATGATAGTTATATTGAAAATAAATAACAAAAATATACTACTGTATTCAATGATCATATAAAATCTTCACTAGAGACACCGTAAAGAAAATAGAAAGATTCGATGATTTTTTTTATTTTATAGATAGATTTTTGGTGTTTTATAGTCAGTAAATCAATTCCAATATATATATCAATGTTGTATATGTTTTTATATTCATAAAATCATCATTTTTTATTAATATAATTATCTTAAGAATTTTATGATCATATTTTTCATTCTTAAATCTTTTCAATACCTTGTGTATTCATCAATAAATTTATATATAGAATTTATTTTATTTTTTAAAGATTAAAATTATCAATATCAATTAATTATCTTATAGTCTATCTTAATTTCATTTTTATGAAGGATTTTATCTTTCATAACATAATCATAAAATGATTCTCTTATGGGAAAATGAATTATCATATACTGATTTTGATTTATCATAAGAAAATGAAATTTTTAAAGGATATATATTTATCTTGTAAAAATAACAATTTAAAATTAAATATATAAGGTTTTAAGAAGTAAAATTTATATTATGTTTTTAAATTATAATTTTTTAATGTTAAAATGAAAAAATATCTGTTGAAAAATATTCCTCAAGGATTTATTCCTATGAATATCATGTTATCTTATGAAGAATTTTTGATTTCTCTCTAAAATATAGATTATCATTCATATATTTTTCTTTATTATTTTTATATCTTTTTTGAATTTAAACATAATATTTTATGTGATTTATAAAAGTTAATTTATTCATATTAAATGATAAATAATGGTGTAGTATAATTTTACAATTAATAAGGAAACATATAGAGATGAAATCTATTAAACCATGTATTCAAAGTTCATTATATATATTACAAATTAGGATACACACTAACTAAGAGCCAATATATTTATATTTAAAAATATTTATTCACAAAACCATTAAAATTATCAAGAGTTATTAGTTAAAATTGAAATATTTTGATATAAAAAATAATTTATGTTGATGGATTAAGAATATATATATATATATATTGAAAAAAATATACACATGGAGATATATGAACATAAATGATATAGAACACAAAAGGATATGAATTTTCATACACATACTTATTTTTGAGAATTTTAGATTCTCTATTATATTCAAATAACCTCTTAATAATCTATTTTAATTTATTCATCTGTCGAAACGTTTTGTATTAATTTTTTAGTTAATTCATGAAACAATGTACTACACCTATATCAATATTCATTTTTAATTTCCTCATCTATATACACTCATTATGATAGATTGGGATAATTCATTGGATACTAATTATGAAGGTATAGCATGGTTAATATCTCTTTAACCTTTGTAATAAGTAAAAATAATAATTTCACTTAGGTGGGAATCCCCTTGAAAAAGGGTTGGTATAGAAAAATCAGCAATGTCATGGAGTATTCTATCAGTGGATAGGACATGGGGATCATTATGCATTGAACCACTATAAATTATTTATGTTATATATTTCTCATTATATTTTCATTCCATTTATTAATTTTTATAAGATATTAATAGAATCATTTAGTCCAAAATAGATGGTGGGTTTTAACCAATGAATGTATCAAGAACTCAATTCCACTCTCCCCATCTACTTGTAATTCTCAATTATACTTTTATCTATATGAAAATTTTTATAAAAGGGTGATACTCATTAATTAAAAACACTAAAATTCTAGTTCATAAATTGTATCTTCAAATGGTTTTAATTATTTCCTTTGATGCAGGAACCAAATTGGTCAAAGAACCGTAATTTAGTAGTCATAATTAGGGACATATGAACTGTTGAATAATTATATATCTCAGAAATCATGTTATAAATGAGTATATAAAATATATTAATCCTTATAAATTCAAAATATTGAACCTGTGACATTATATTCTACTATTCAAGAAAACTATGATCGTAAATGAAAATCCCTGAACACTATCATATGTGGATTTTTTCCATATGATTTCAACAATGCATCACAGTTTGATATATTAATATTAATTTATAATTCCATTTAGTAGCTTTCACATGAATATACATTTTTCACCAACATCGATACAGTATATTTTATCTACTTTTGACACTATTATAATTTTTTAAGGAGAAACTATTACTCAGTCAAATGGAAGACTAAATATGTTTTTAAATTAAGTATTTTCATATAGAATGATACTTATGGAACAAGATCAATCTAAAAAAATTATTTGAATTTTAATATGGAAATATATTTGAATATATTTGATGTTAGATAGTCTTTTGGTTTGATAAAACAAAAAATAAAAGAGCTTACAAGTACAGTATTGATGTATGAATTTGAGACGGAAGCTAATGATTGATGTCACTAATTATTTCAATATTAAAAGTATATTATAAATAAATATTATTTAAATTATTATAATGAAATCAAATAATATTATTTTCCATAATCATTTATTGAAGAACCTACATGTAATACTGATTTATGTGATGGGCTTGAACAATTTTACAAATATTTCAAAATTTTGTACAAAAAGAGGGGTCTATTCTGAAACTCATTCAAAAATTATAAAAATTATTTTCTAAACAATAACTAATTAAGATAATTAAAATCTAATAATCATGGTTGCATCCAGCTGGACATCCCTTAATTATAATCCAATTATATGTTTAAGGAGAAATAAATAAAAATATTATTCTATAAAATGAAAGAAAATAAATATTTTATGGAAATATTAAGTGCCTTATAAAACCCTAGTAATGAATCTAGTTATTATTCTAAATCTCAAAAATATATTCATAAGGATAAAATGTTCTCTATGGAACAAAACAGTTGTGTAAATGCTACCTATTACTATTCTCATGAATTTATACCTAATGAATCCTCCTATGATAAACAAAATGATAAATTTTATATATTATAAGGGAGAAATATAATAATCTAATGAAAAATTTCATGACTATAAATAAATCATATAATGTTTTTGTCAATTAATATGTAGTTTTAAACAAAACAAATTCTTATCTTATAGTCCTGATAGACCATTCTGTTTCTAGTATTGCTTTCCATGATAACAGGACAAATTTATTTTAGGAAAATGATAAATATGGGAAGGTTTGTGTTAGTTTTTCTATAATTTGGGAGAATGTCTAAATGAAATCCATGGTAAGATAAAATAAAATATTGGAAAATATTACATTCGATATAAAAAATGAAATTAAAAACTATATAAAAATAATTTTATTCATATCACCCAAAATTGAAATATATAAATAATTATATAAATTCATTTTGGAAGAAATGTTCATTTTGAAAATAATTATTTCCTTAAAAACACTTTGATTTTTAAAATAAAATATTCATTTAATTTTTTCTATTTATTTATTTATCTTTCTTAAAATAATTGAAATTTTAAGGAAATTTTGATTCCTAAATCAATAAATCGAACACAATAAGACATTATATAATTTAAAAAGGAAAAAAACAATTGGATAAATTTTTATTGGTGAAAACCCACATAAGAAAAAATGAAAATTGTATTGTGGAATATTGTTTCTCATGAAATATGAGTGAATAATTTTTCAACATTCAATCATTATCTAATATTCACAGATAACCTGTCGCATTGGGTGACAATCCCCAAGGAATGATAATCGGTATTGGATAAACTGGAGATCCTAAAAAAATAATGATTATGAAAGTACATCATTTAAAAGCCTAAAAGAAAACGATGAAAAATAGTTTTCACCTTTTTAATGATGCATATTCATTCTAATTTAAAAAAAATGCATTATTGTAATTTAAATATAATTCATTATATATTGAGGTTCCAATATCTAAAAATGTATATATACAAGATCATAATTAGTTTTTAAGACCATAAGTAATATATTTTAATGATTTAATGATTAATTAATTATTTATAAATATATTTTTGGACATTACAATTTTTATTCAATGATAATGTTTTCTAAATGTAACATTATTTTTGATTAAACTAATAAAAAATAGGATAACAAGAAAATATCAGATGTTTGTTGATGGTAAACAAACTCAAAACATATTTTAATAAAATTTATAGAGTAAATATAAGAATGTATTTTGTAAAAACCAAAATAATTTTTTTTTTCAAAACATTCATTATAAATTCATTTTATGTACCCAGAAAACCTCAATAGATTGTTTTTTATTGAAATTATGTGTTTCTCCTTGTAGAATATTTCTAGAAAACATTTATATGAGTATAAGATACTAACTCACTTATAAGATGAAATTATAAACATAGAATGTTATGTCACCAATAGAGTTCTAATCAGGCTTATATTATATAAAACTTCCCATGAGTTATGGAATAATATATTACCGATGGTTTTATACATTAGTTTGTTATGTATTGTGTATGTCTTAAAACCCAAATAAAACCATGAAAAATTTGATTCAAAGGATGATGAAAAAATATTCATAGGGTTTTTTACATATTATAAAGCATATAATAATTTTAATACAAATTCCAAGGTAGTGGAAGTATCAATTCATGTTTAATTTTATAGAAATTATCCTTTTGATAACAAAAAAATTTCTAATTGATAATGTTTTTGATTCTATGGATAACCAGGAAAATGAAACATTCTTTGGTGAAAAAAGGATTATGATTTCGAATATGATTTTGATAAATTAATAATTGATGAAATTGATTCTAAAAAACTAGGAGGTGTACTACATAGAAACCCTTTAAACCTTAAATAATACTTTATAGAAATTATTATAGGAACCCCAGATATAGGTGTTTGGATTAGGAGAATTATAGAGAACCCTATTTAATATTCTATATTTTTTCACTACGTGAATATTGAACCATATTACAATCCCCAAATAATGAAAATTAAGTTGTTCAAATGTGGTATGATTTAATCTAGTTCTAGAGGATCAAGGCATGATAATTAGTTGACAGTCCTGTTGATTATCCTTTTATATCAACTAAATTAATATTTGAGGACAAATAGTATGACCAAGGTCTCAAAAATATATTAAGGCTATATTGGTTGTGAATTGTTATATCTATGAAGAAATAATAGATTTTGAGGAAACCATTACATGGGGAGCTAGTTTAGAATACATTATTATTTTGTTAGCGTATGCATCCCATACTAATTTTAAATTATATTAGATGAATATTGAATATTATTTTCTAAATTAATTTTTAATTGATGGATTCTATTTTAAAACACCACTTTAATTTTAAATATTCTCATTTTAAAAAATAAATTTTAAATCATGCTAATATTTATTTGTGGTCAAAAAGTATATAGATATTATTATGAAATATTATGTTTATAACGGTTCACATTTTCATGTATTTTGGAAACTAATAGAAATGTGGACTTTTTTATTCCCAAGGTAGTTTAAAGAAAAAAATTACACTGTTATGTAGTAATATAATCTATAAATTTTTTTCCAACGACTCTATTGGTCTTATAATACTGTTATTATGCATAAAAATTAGTTTTGATGAAATATGAGACATTTCAATTTTTATGGTATATTTAATATTTAATTTATTCACTCATTTTTATTTGGTGATATCTTTTAAATTGTGATTGAGAATGGTATTTCATCTCCATGAGTTTGTCTTATATTGGGGATAGGGGTTAAGTGTGGCATAACCTTGTGTCAGGTGTTTAGGTCATCTATGGGCCGTTTTTAATTTTTCTTCTTCTTCTTTTTTTCATTCTATTTTTTATTTTATTTATTATTTTATCTTCTCGAATTTAGATTGTCGTGAATGTTTGTAGAGTTACAACTTTATCGTCATCTTGTAAGAGAGGGAGAGGGAGATAAGAAGAAAGGGAGGGGAGGTGGAGGATGACTTGGGAGATGATGTGGAGGTGGATCAAGGCTCAGCATGTGCATTTCATAGATATATTGCAAAACATTAGCGATTTCCACCTGAATGTGTGCTTGTTTTGTGTTTATGACTATAAATTTATTCATTCCGATTAGTTTTTTCATATTTTTTAAAGTATTTGGGTTATTGGGGACCCCGTTTTGTTCATTCTTGGTTTAAATTTCGAGAAATGATGGTTTTTGGAATGTTTCCGTGGTTTTTATATTGAAATACCCTTATAAAAGAAAAATATTTTATAGAAAATATTTTATGTGTTATTAATGTTCAGGAATATGGTTTTTTGGGACTACAAAACATGTACAATGGGGTACACACCATATAGTGTTGACCCATGGTGTTATAATGGAACATGGTTGTAAAGGGTAAAAGACATACCTTGTGCAAGGTAAATTTCCATTGGTCATGTACAATTATTTTTCTGAACCTATGTAGGGGTACATGGATATGTACATGGCCTAGGACCCCATGTGGGTAACACATAGCGTGCGGGAGGTACATGCCATGTTTTTTAAAGGTGTACAAACATAGTGGTGGATGGGTTCATGGGATGGTATCT
Organism: Viscum album; assembly: GCA_963277665.1. Classification (NCBI taxonomy): domain Eukaryota; kingdom Viridiplantae; phylum Streptophyta; class Magnoliopsida; order Santalales; family Viscaceae; genus Viscum; species Viscum album. The sequence continues at coordinate 296,955,415 of OY728141.1, read as the reverse complement.
AAATGTGGGTACAATTTGGTTAATGATCATAAATTTCATATTCTTCATAATATTAAAAAAACGTTTCATAATTCACATGTTTAGGGATTAAAATAGGGTTCCCACACCATTTACCCCAGGTACACATCATGTATTCTTTCTACTATGGAATTTTTTTCTATCTTTTCCCAGGCATCATAATTTAAATTTTGTAGTCCATTATGAGTTTTTTTCTATTAAATATATGAAGGTGTATTACTTTTATTGTTTAAGGTCTATCTAGATGTATTTTTGGACATGGTGAAAATGTTTAAGATCATTTCCTTGAGTTTTAGTTTTAGAATCCTCTGGATGGTTCGATTGTGGGCTTTGTGAAAAGTGTGAATAAGCAGGGTTTGGTGATCAGCCTTGATGTAGTGATCCCTAGTGATCTGTTTGAGGTTATTTATATATATTCTAAAACATGGAATCTTGTGGTATCACAAAGGAGATATTTTATTAAACCTGTCCGAACAGAATGGTTTCTCGAGGGTTGTGTTGTTGAGGTATATCATGGGTATGAGGACTAGAGCTGTTGGACCCTTTTAGCTAGCTTGAATTCATATTATAGTTCATACAACCAGGTTCTGTTGAGATATTGAGATATGTCTAGGGGACTCATGGTGATTCATTGGTGGGTTTTGTTGTGACCCGTCCCACTAGGGCCCTTTATGTGACTCCTAAAGCCTTCCTCCAATAGTCTATGGTTTGGTGGCTAGCTCCAAGTGGGAATATGACTAACATGGGGGGAATTTCTTAAGTTCTTATATATATATACATGTTTCCATGACACAAATGCAGTCATGTAAAAACCAATAAGGAATAAAATTCATGGATACCACAAAACCCAACTAACATAGTATGACATGAACTTAATTATTAGTAAGGTAAACTTGGAAAAAATACAATCCCACTAAAAGAAATATATTGAAAACTACAAACTCTAACATGTAAAAAAATGTGTATTGGTACTAATGCTTGAATCCATTGGAAGGAAAAATCCAACATGAACTGACAATGCTCTTTCTGGTCTGGGTCTTCCCTAGACTCTGCCAAAAGGTTCCTCATATAAAAAAGACATGACATGTGCTTTCTAGGCCCATGAAAAGGTGAGTAAAAATATACTCAGTAGGAAACCCCAATACCACAATGAGAATCTATATGTAAAAGAAAATACATGTCTATATAATATATTTATATAGTGAAAATATCGATAATATATCTTGATATACTCAAACCCCAACCTAAAGTATAGAGGTAAGTCACAACTACCATATAACAACACTAGAGATTCAGTGAGAAGATTCCACAAAGCAACTCATCTGGAAGAACACACTCTTGAGTTTGATAGAACTAATAGCATTGGCCTAAGATGTATTGTTCATTTAGAACAACCAGGATAGAGGTACATTTATCGATCTTATGAGAGATATGTCACACTCACTCTAGGAGTACTCACTCCACAAGTGGGAAGATCAAGGTACATGGATGTGGATCACTGTTACGGGCCTGGGGTGATACCACGAATCATCCAGGCTCACCTTCTATGTAGTAGAGGATCATAATCAAGTTGGATTGGTTGCACTATTATCAAGACACTATTTTGGGTACATGAATTGAAATAGGACCCTTCTATAGGACTCTTGGAGTGGAATCCCGACTATATCCTATGAAATCCGTCTAAAGGGAGCATACTTTTATAAATATGAATCAATAAAGACAAACATTCATTTGAATATGAAATGACTCCAACCCTTTCAAAACATGCATGAGATATGGTGGACAATAGATTTAATCCATGAATAAAATGGGTACATGGTGTATAGTAGTGTCACACGCCATTTCCCATGACCCTATGTGTTTCTCTTGTTCGATGACCAGTGTCATTGTGAAATTTCATGTAAAAAGGTATACATAACATGTAGAAAGAATAAAATGAAGTGTCCTACTATCCTAGGTCCCCCAGTGTAGTCTGACCAGGTTCGAGTACATGGTGGAAATCCGTGTTCACCTACCCATGTACAAATATATAAGGTATCATGTGTATCTATTGTGGGTTTGGCCATGTAGTGAGGTACACGATAGGTAGGAAAGCCATGTATTCCCCCCTGTGTTCCTATAACTCCCAAGATAAACCATGATCCTCTTATAAGGTACACATATCATGTGATTGGTTTCATACACCATGTTAAACTTCTCTCCTACCTGAAACCCTTGATGTCATTAAATGGGTCCCCCATGCCATGTATTCCGAGATACTTGCTGTGTTTTTTTGAGATTTTCTTGAACATTGGTTCTTACTCTGGGTGCCTTATTTGATTCTCTAGTGTTCAATAAAATGATAATTCACATTGAAACTGATGATCCAGGGTCATCTCACGCTGGAAATACTGAATCGGTGGGATTCGGGCCTCTGATCAGCACCAAGAATAGATTTTTATCATCCCCTAGGAATTATGATGATGAAATATATCTCCCAAAATACATTGATTTTTCTTCCACATTCATTTTTGCACATCCCATAGGTCATCATGAGGTTGGGTCTCCGATTTTCGATCTTCGATCCATGAAATGAAGGCGCCAACAATCATCAATTCATATTCAGCGAAGAATACAAATAATATTAAGTTAATAGTGTAGAATATCACAATTGAACAACCCAAGGAACGAACCTCAACCATTTTTGATTTGTAGCCTCTATCAATTCCATAATAATGATCAAGATAAAGAAAACAATAAAAACCATAATAATAGAAAATGTATTCTTGAAATCAAATCCCTCCCACAAGAATGATTGAATCAAAGGTCAACATGGTCGTGGGTTGATATATGTTTTTCATCAAATCCAAGAATCATGAAAATCAGAAATTGAAACTACATGACCTACTTGGGGTTTGGATCATTATTAGACGATGATTGATCACTACATCATCTTCATTGTTAATATTCAACTAGAACAGCTCTCATCGATCCCTGATTCACAATCCATCATGAATGATCTTGATCTATCATCTCATCATCATCTGTTAAGATGTTTATCCAAGTCATTTCTCCATATATTCCATGTATTTCACTAGGTTTATGATTATTAAATTGAGGTCCCTTCAAATATTTTCATTAATAATAAATGCATCATTGCATCATCTTATCATAAAAATAAAATTCATCATTAATTTATTTTATTCTTTAAACATCTAAAAACTAATATTCATAGTCATCCCACCCCGGCCAATGTTAGTGATTTCCTAATGTAATTTTGTTTCTTTGAATTAAATAGTGCCCAAAAATCTCTAATTCCAAAACCCATTTTAATTCTATATCACTATTTATAGAAAACCACTCATGCACAGTATTTAATATATTTCAAACAATTATTTTGGGCACACCAATCCATAGAATCACATATATTCTATACACTTGGTCTAAAATTAATTCCATATAATAATTATAAATAATACACTGAATAATCTAGGATAATAAATTATCCCCACCTTCTTGATTTACATCCCAAAAAATCTAAAAAACATGGACTTTGCAAATTTATGTGAGTTCTACGCACGAATCTGCGCCTCTAGCTCCTATGTTATATCATGGAGAATCTTGTGCTTTCACCAGACACACACTAAATTAATCACTCACCCACGAATTAACCTCTCATATCGATCCTTGATATCCACTGGGTACTTAGAAAGAGTCACCCCATTGTCAATGTCCATATCACCATAGTCTATGATGTGTGATGGGCCATGCACTTACACTCTCGGATGCGAAACTTGGAGTACATCATGTACCTGGTCTAACTTGGGGGGTAGAGATAAGTTATTTTCCACCATTCTAACGTTTCATAGTATCTAAAGAGGGTCACTAAAACTTACATATAACTCTCCCCCAACCAAATCACCACAACTCTCATCGACGTGATACCTGAAAGAAGACATGGTCTCTTTCTTCAAACATCGATGGTCACAACCATCTATTTGCATTGGATTTTTTAATGCTCTATGAAGTCTTCATCCACTCCTTGATGATTTTCACCTTCTTTTTAGTTTCACGCAACAATTCTGGTCCCATGAGTGCTGATTTTCTTGGTTCAGTTCACCATAGTGGTAACATAAAGGGTCACCCATACCAAGCCTCGAACGATGCCAAACCATTGGTGGAGTGATAGTTGTTGTTGTACGTATATTTTTCTAGTGGGTGGTGGTCCTTCCAACTATGACTAATGTCCAAGAAGCAATCCCACAATGTGTCCTCCGGATCATGAATGGTCTTCTCTGTTTGGCCATCATTATAGGGATAAAATTCCATGCTCATGCATAAATGAGTCCCAAATTCCTCCTATAATCCCCTTCACAACTGGGACATGAAATAAGAATCGTGATAAAAAACTATCATCGATGGGACTACATGGAGTGAAACTATCTCATGAACATAGACACACCCCAAGATCTATAATAAAATCTTCTCTCATATAGGTAATAAGTGGGCCGAAATTGTGAGTCGGTCCATGATCTCCCAAATATTATCATGTACCCTTGACCTATGTAGAAAACTCATCATAAAGTACAGAGATATCTCATCCCACTTTATGTCTTTCACATGAAGGGGTTGAATCAAACATAATGGAATCTATTGCTCATTCTTCACATGGTGGCACATAAGGCATTGGAAAATAATGTCTGCCACTGAATTCTTCATCCATGTCCACTAAAACTAAAATAAAAGATCTGTGTACATATTTTCAACATTATGGATCAATTACAAATTGGAATAATGAAACTCCCTCAGAACCCACTTTTGCAATGCCACTGGTAAGACTATGTGTCCTCAGAATATGACGACATGTTCCCCACCATGTGAATTTCCATCTGGTGCATGCTTTGTGGAAATCTGAGCACATAGGGTCTTGCAGTTTTTATCCTCAATATGTGCCTCCCAAACATGATGTATGAGTGGAGGTGTGACAACTATCTACTGATGTAAGATTCTCCAGCTCCATCCAAGAAGGATAAGTGTAATGAGGACAACCTCTCTGATGCCTGATTTAACAAATACAAACTAGATATCCTACTTAGAGAATCTTCCACCATGTTCCCCTTCCAAAGAGTATAGACAATCTGAGAGTCATAAACATGGTAAAACTCTAGCCAACTCCATTATCTCGTGTTCATGTCCTTTTGAGATTAGATATACAATAGATTGTTGTGATCAAAGTAGATGACAAACCACTTTCCCATCAAGTAATCACTCTATATCATTAATGTAAAAACTATCAATACTAACTCAAGATCATTGGTCTCATAGTTCTATTCATATGGTATCAACTTTACCAAACCATAGGCAATTACACCTTGCCTCTACATTAGTACACAACCTAGTCTTCTCCATGATGCATCGTAGAGTACTACGTACTCAACACCATCTGCTGGATATCTCATGATCGGAGTGCTCATAAAACTCTCTCTCACCAATTAAAAATCCTAGTGGAACAAATTTTCCATATGATAAGATCCCCCCTTTTTTTCAAAGTATTCATTGGTGCTTATATGATTGTGAAATCTGGTACAAATATCTGTTAATATCCTTACATCCGATGGATGCTATGTACCTTTATCACTCTCCTATGTAACCCCCATTATAACATTGCATCCAACGTTGTCGGGTCTACTAATAAACAATCCACTAAGATACCATGTCACAAAAATAATACATCCTGAATCTAGAACTACCAGTTAGAGAGATTCCCAAAAGGTTTGTGCTCTCAAAGTATGTCCCAAACCATTCGTAGGTGTCTCGTGTGCTTCACCTCGGAAGCCAAGTACACCAAGATATAATGGAAGAATAATAAAATGAACCATTATATATAAGTATGAAAGATCTGGTTCTACATTTCCATGAACACTGATGTGGTGTTCGTCTAGATGAAGGGCTTAACCATGTAATGATAATGACTATATAGGAATCTGAAAGTAATATTCTTTATATTCTCATATTTTACTTGAAGACGGTGATATACAGGCTGATGGTCAGCCAACGAGACCCATCATGCCCCTCTCAAATGATGGAAAATTTCACCAATCCATTTTATGGGATAATTTTTCTTCATATTCACCTTGTTACAACATCAGTAATCCACAAAAAACCTTATTCCTTCATCTTATTTCATGGAAAAAAACTAGGGCCGCCCAGGGTGAAACAATGGGAATCACTAAGTTGTTCCTCTAAAATTCCACCAAATGCACCCTCATATCTCGATGCTCTGTGGGAGACATATCATATCATGGGAAGGATATTGGTGTTTTCCAGGAGTTTAATTCTATGCAGAAGATGATCTACCGATGGGGAGGTAATCTTGGAGAATTTTCTGGATGAATTTCCTCGTACTCTGCCACTATTACTGGGAACTGGAAGATCATAATATCTACTGCACTGAGGGTAAGGCTATCCAACTCATGATTGATTAGAGACACCCTCTTGTGAATGACCCTATCCTATGCTACCAGATTTTACCTTTCCCCAAAAAAAGAAAACATCATCACTTCGCTACTGAGACACCACACCATTCTCCTAAAATAGTCAATCCGGGCTTGGACCGAAGATAGCCAATCCATATCGATAGTGACATTGTATGGTCTCGATGTAGACACCAAGAGGTTACACAAAAAACTCTCTACTCCAAGGTTAATATCACAATTTTTTCATATGTGTGTCATCATAGTGTCTCCTCCCTTAGGATTCTCTAAGTGTATGAGTTGATTTAACTGTTCTATCAGAATATCATGGTCTCATACAATGTTAGTGGTGAGAAATGAATGAATGGAACTTTTGTTTATAAGTATATATTCTATGGTAAAAAATAAATATATCATACTTCGTATCATCTCAAGAGTCCCCAGTTCATATTCCTCAGCTTTATATAGCTTCCCCCTCCCATGTCTTCCGTATCCCTGACACTTGTGTGGCCGCATGGGGGTGGTGGCAGTCATATGTCAAAACGTTGGATATCTCTGGTATCTCTCCTATACCCTCTACCACATCATCCACCTATAGGATCTTCCTTCTCCACTCATTTCCTCTTCCTCAGTGGTCCATCTATCTTCCCCCTATTAGTATCTTGATGGGATAGGAAATAACTTGTGAGATGTCCCCTTACATCGCATGGGTAGCATCAGATCTCCCATGGATTACTGGATGAAACTTGTGATCCCTAAACAATATATCACTTGTTCTGTTACCTCATGTTATGTATCCAATGTTAAGATCCTTATGTCTAACATTGGCTCCCAATTTCCAAGGTCTTTACACTTGTTTTTATTATGTGGATTTCCACCAACTGTATCTACTCATCCAAGAATCTCTCGACCACCAATTCTTTCTCAAGAACTCTTTCATAAGTTAGAATGCTTATAGGTATATCAGTGGCTCAGATGTACCAATTTAGACCATGCTCAAATGGATTATCCCTTTAGTACTGATCCCCTACCATACCCATTGAGTACCTTGAGATGTAGTTTAACCACAATGAATAGTCAGCCCCCATCAAGCAACCTTACTAGAACTGAAAAAACTCTTTTATATACACTTCTCTCCGTGTAACTAGAGATAACTCCTCTCTAAAGAGGCACTCGATCTCTATGAAGCATATAGTCCCCTCATTGCGAGTCTATGTGATCAAACTCAAACATAGCTCTGCCAAACCCTGATGAATGCTAGTTTCTAGGATTACCATCTGGTCCACCGTATTCCTTACTAGATGAAAAAAATAAGTTTGATACCTCAATCTATTCCCCATTCGCTGGAGGGTCAGACTCACCTAAAAACCTAAAGGGTATCTATCTCTAAAACTAAGGAATTTTCCTTAACTTGTACTCTTCGTATGATGCTACTACATGTACAACCTATTTCTACAGTAGTAATTTTACAGGTAGTGCACCACCTAGAGTAAACATATGGGAAAATAGTACCTATAATAAACCCCCATCACTAAGGCGGTAATCCTTATGATTGATCTATTTAATCCTAGCCAGTATGTGTCTCAAAGGTATCTTGTAATAGAAAAGGACGTACCACTATCAATGAGTGTATCTGGAGATCTAAATAAAAAAACATCAAAATAACACACATTCTTATATCAAGAATGCTCAATTATTTTACATTCAACCAAAGTTCTCACACACTAAGTCGAAAAGTCTGTTTTTAGGGTCCTAGTGTATGGATACATCAGTAGCTCGTACCAACACTAGAGTCTCTATCCAAAAAGATGATCTTGAAACAATTAATAGTGGTGCCTTAAACCAATGTCAAAAACTCATTTTCTTTATTTAGAACCATCCAACTGTAATAAAACTCTATCAAAACCCATACTAGTGGGTCCCATACTGTGAGTCTCCAATCCATCCTAAAATAGACCAACAACATGTGATTGTTACAGAGTGGGTATAAAAATAACATTAAAGGCGTTTACTAAGTACATATACACATGCACACTTATCCATGCCACAAATACAGGAACTTAAACCCCACGATGGAAAAAAATGCATGCATACCACAAAACCTAACCAACAGAATACGAAAAAAAAGTATAGTGTAGTAATGTAAACTAGTCTCGAATACAATTACACCAAAATGAATATTATACAAACTACAAAGTCCATCATTTAAACAAAATAGGTTCTATGACTGCAGCTCGATGCCATAAGAACACCTTGTCCTGCCTAAACTCACACATATATGTTTTGTCCTCCTCTAATATGGACATAAAAAAATGTATTCTCATCTGCAAAAGATACAACATGTGGGGTTAAATCCCATGCATGGGATAGTATAATAGTAAATAATAGGAAACATTAAACCCACTAGGAAATACCAAAAGTAAAGGTATAGTTAGCTCTACATAGTATATGTCTATAGTAAATGTAACAATAAAAGAACCATATATACTAAAACCCCAACCTATATTTTACAGGTAGGTCACAAGAACTGTATAAAATCACAAGATATTCAGTCGGAAGATTCCACAATGCAACTCATCTGGGAGTGCACACTCGGGCATTTGATGTCACTGTTCAAATCCACCTAGGATGTATTGTTTTTCAGGAACCATCATGATAAAGATACACTTATCAATCTAAATAGATATAAGATACACTCGATCTCGGTGTAATCTCTCCAAAAGGGGGGAAGATCGCGATAAACAGATGTGGGTCACTACATGGACCATGGGATGATATGATGGCTCATCTGGATTCACCTACTATGTAGAGGGTCGATGTTTAGTAGGATTGATCATTCTGATATCACTACATTAATTATGGTACATGATTTGATATATTATCTTTATGTGAGCCTCTAGGAGGGGATTCATGACTATATCCTATAAATTATTGAATAAGAGGCCATAATCTTGTGAAAAACAATTAATCCAACTAACATTCAATGGAATAAGAATGGGAACAAACCCTAAGAATAATTTTCTGAGATACTGTTGACACAAGATTTAATCCATATAGAAATGGGTACATGTTCTGTAGTATAGTCACATGTAGTATCCCTTGACCTTGTGTACTTCCAATGATAAATAGTCTTTGTTATTTGAACAAGTCTAGTAGAAGAGGTATACACAACATGTTGAAAGGATAAAAAATTCTTTAATACTATTCATGTTCTACCCATATACTCTAGTAATGAACTAGTACGTGGTGTCTACACAGGTTTTCCTACCCATGAACCAGTACATTGGGGAACCCATGTATGTGGTCTGGATCTGGCCATGTGGTGGGGTACAGGCTGTATAGAAAATCCATGTACTCAAGCCCCTATCTGTGAAACTCTAGAGATACATGTTGAGCCTTGGGGAAGGGCCCACACACCATGGGATAGGTGTCACACACAGTTTGAAATTTCTCTACTACATGAAACCCTAGATGATGTTGAACTAGTCCAAAAATCTATGTATTTTGAAATACAAACTGTGTTCAACGAGATTTTCCAGAATGACTGTTCTTCCTCCACACACTTTTGTTGATCCTTTGGTGTTTGATTTTATGATCTGTTCACCATGAAAATGAATATCTAGGGTTGTCTCACCCTAGAAACACAGATTTTGTGGATTATATTCTTATTATCATCTTTAAAAGCTAATTCTAATAATTATCTCAAAATTCATTCAATGAACACTATCTCCCAAAATACATTGATCTGTCCATTGCCATCATCTTCGCACCTCAAATAGGTTTTCTTGAGGTTAGATCTCTGATTTCAAATCATATCACCATGAAATCGAGGTCTGACAATTATTCATTCATATTCCATGAATAAGGAAAAGAACATGACGAGCATAAGGGAGAGAAGAAAAATTGAACATCATAAGGAATGAACATCATCCATTATTAGTTTTTGGCCTCGATAAATTTTGTAAGAATCATCAAGATAATTAAATAGTAAAAATCATAATCATCCCCATAATAATACCTACAAGGAAAAACCCCTCGCAAGAAAGATCAATTTGTGGGACTATCTATTCTTGGGTTGATCAGTGTTCATCATCAAATATCATAACATGGAAAATAATCTATTGAAACAAGATTCCCAACATAGTGTTTCAATCATTTGTTAAAGATGTTTTATAATTTTGTATTCATCATTGGTGAGATTCATCAAGAATGAAACATGTTGATCTTTGAGCCAAGAACTGTCATGAATGATCACGATCTTCCATCTCAACATTGTCTATCCGGAGGAATCTCCATGAAATTTCTCAACAACTCCCATGGATTTATCTAGGGTTATAAATTCTAACCCCAAGTCCTTGAAAATATTTTTATTAAAAAGAAACACATCATTGCGTCACCTTAACATCAAATTAAAATAAATTGTTTATTTATTTATTCTGTAAATATCCAAAAACTACCATTCATAGATGAACCATTCTATAAAATGATATTTGATTGATAAATTCAAGTCGCATCTTTGAATGCAATAGTGTCTTAACACTTATCATTAGGGCTCCCATTTAGAAGATATTTCATTGTTTCAGGAAAATCGCTCGCACACAAAATTTAATATATTTAATACATTTCAATAATTTATTCATAGAACATAAGTCATCTGAATTACACGTCATATCAGTTCCGTGTCAGGAATTAATTCAACATAAAATTTAAAAATAATATATAGGAATATCTAGGAAATCACTTCTTGGTTGTTGATTGAGTGGTCAGTGGTTTTCAGTTTCAATGGTTGAGAATGTGGGTGTGGAATCATTTGGCCTAGTCTAAGGATCCCTTATAGGGTCAGGATTTTGAGGTTTGTGCGAGGACTATTTTAAACTCCCTAGTCAAATGGTTTGGATTATAGAATCTATTCTAGTAATATTGTTTCTTGAAGATTATTAGTAGGACACTAATGGCCATCTTTCTTGTTTCCACACTAGTTCTGTCTTGTTCTCTCGATTGAGGTAGACGTCTTAATATAGGGTGTCCAATATTTTTTGTATACATTCAGTCATAAGAAGATATATAGATAGGTTTGAAATATAATGTTTGGTGTAGTAATGGAGTCCCTAAAATAATTTCCCTTTATTCTATGACCCTTGGGGATGTGGGAGCCCCATGTTTTTTTGGCCTTGAGGTGGTCCATTGAGAACTCATAACTGGAATCTGAAGCATTATATAATCCATGGTGCTGAGAGAGAGTCCCCATTATTTTGTGATAGTTCGTCAGTGAATATAGATTAAATTTTTGGGTGGTGGGTTATATGTTGGATTGTAACACATTTGGTTGGACATCAACCATGTCAGTTGAGTAATTTTCTACTAAAGATATTGGTTTAAATACGAGACCCTTTGGACAGTTTGGGTCAAATGTTGGCCCTGAGTGATGATCTGGTTCAATCCACTATTGTATAGTTGTGGTTAGGTAGTATTTGGGAGATAATAGAAAATATTAAATATTGAAACCACCCTTTAGTTGAGTTTTCACTTGAACTATATTGGAATCAGTCAGATGAGGTGATATGGTTCCCCTGGATTTGATTTTATGTTTTTTGGATGTCATTTTTCTCTCAAGGATGTGAATGTTGTATGATAGTGGTTTCTGGAATGGATTCCACTTAATTTTAGGCCCATATATTTCTCTTAATTCATTTTTTGGTACTATTGAGACCATCAGTTTCTCTAGTTGTGTCGACCTATATGTCAATATCACATATTTAGATTGTGTTATTTGACTCAAAGAGCCTAATATATGTAATTTTACAAGTTGAAACATATTGTAACCCCATAGGGTCCCAGAATTATGAATTTATTTTTAGACTCTTTAATGATTCTATGTAGATCTTTTGAACAACCTAGTTTTTTTTGTTGTGTGATATACATACCAAATATCCTACTGTATGGGCATAGCATGGGTATATTTACATTGGGTTCCAAGATATAAATAATAGTTATATTTTTATTTTTTTCCCTTGTTATTATATGAGTTTTTTCTTTTATGCCAATGGTTATTTTTTTCATATGGGTTGGGAATATCAATTTCACAAGCACTTGTCAGGATAGTAGATTATTGTCTTCCTATAGGGGTGGATTATTAACATATATTTTTCACCCCGATACATAAACCATGGTGTAATTGGTGACCTAATGTTTGAATTAAGTTTGGAGAACATGTTACATGATGGATGGGTTTGACGCCTAGGATTTCATGATCTAGTATATCTACTCTTGTGGAGTTTCAGGACTATGATTTTATAGAACATGAATTTTGGAGACAAGGTACGTGGTTTGTCTCATTTTATGAATTAGGGCATTTTGTGTTTATTTTCAATTTGTTTTTTTTATAAATTTCATTAGCCTAATTGGTGACCAAATTTAATATGTATTTAATGATTTTAAGTCATCATGACTATATGATATATTCCATTTATTAGAATTATTCTATTATATTTAGTAATTTTTTTTAGTCTACTAATTATCAATGGTGATGGTTTGATTATTTACATTATTATTTAACTCTAACTAGAGTATATAGTCTTCCCTCGATATCATTTAACCCATCACCACTTGTATTATAACCTATAGACTTGTATGTGGTGTATGGGGAATCTTATTGTGATCTAGGTCGATTAATTTCTTAGGTCAAACTGGGTTTGTTCATTATAAAATGGTATTAGATATTTTTTGGTTTTTTAATTTGGTGAGTTAGTATCCTATCAGCCTCATAATGCGTATGGAATATTGATGGATATCAGGATGGTTTTCAATAGACACATATGAATGATTAGAACCCAAGTTTCTATGGAATTGGATTTTTTTTCTACGTTTCCATTTTTTTGGGGGTTTAATTTCTTCTAATGTGATGCACATTGTTTTTGGATTTATGATTTATCCAAGTTTTGGTTCTTAGAGCATGGATAAGAGGTTAGTTATCAAGAATCAGTCTATTCAAATGTTATTACGATGAATTCTTAATTTAATTGGTACTTTTATTTATAATGGACTTTCATTTGTTTAATGTATAAAAAACTATTCATATAGAGTTTTCTCATATAAGTACATTATGGAATTATACATAATTAGACCACATGTATATAGTTTCTTCTGATTAATGATCATGTACATCCTTTGCGTAGGATTTCATCAGGGATTGAGATTAATTCCATTCATATAGGGGTTCATAGAGACCCTTTATAGTGACCTAGTATTAACATACCTGGATATAAGATCATTTCAGATGAATAATCAGTACATAAAAAAATACATTCTCGAGGACCATAATAGTTTAGTGTATTTAGAAACAGATAAAAACATCTTCTATTTTAGTGAATTATCCCCATCATCTCCAATAAATATATCCTCTATTATTACTTTAGCCGAAAACCATTCTTTATAACCAAGCGATAAGAAACAAAAGTAAAGGGTGATATCTGATGCTCATTTTGGGTAAATAATGTAAATGTGTAAGCGTAACATGAAAAAAAGGTATGTAACATGGGATGAGAATTTGAAGATCTTACCTAGAATATTATCTATCATAATAAGGTTTGCAATTTCATAATATGTAAATCATAAGGGAATTACGATCATAATTCATAAAATAATTTCATAGGAAAAATATTTCAAAATTGTGGCATAAAAATAATAATAGAAAATATAATTTCAAGGATACATTCCAATACATTTATAACATAATATGATTTATCTATAACCCATGTACCTTCTACTATCTTGGCCTAAGATCTAGTGTACCCTTTAACATTTCATCTTGGGCTAAAACCCATGTATCTTCTTGTTTTTGAGATTGTGATACAAAATCTAAACGCTTTTACTTTTAGTGATGGGCTACAACCCTTATACCATCTTATTTTTATAATTAGGCTACAACTCGTGTACCCATTACTTTTAGGATGGGGATACAACCCACGTATGTTCTTTTTTTGGGCTTGGGATACAACCCTTGTACCCTCTTACTTTTTGTCTTGGACTATAACCCATATACCTTATTTTTTCATGGGCTACAAATTTTGTTCTCTTTGAGATCATATACAACATATCATTACCCAATGAAATTAAGGGACATATAGGTACAACCTATATAATAATAAAATAATCCATTGATTTTCCACAGTATAAAAAACATTCATCATATCATGGCGCATTACAAGCAATAGGTTTTAAAAAATAAAATCATATCCCATGAAATGAAATGGGTATCAGTAAAATTCCGTCACATAATAATCCATGCAAAGAGATAGGTTTCAAAGACACTTCATGAAGGTGTTCCCTATTAAAATATGTGGGTTTCAAAAGCATAAAACTAATGGAAGTGAAATTGGTATCTTAATATTCCTTCTATCAAAATAAATACCATTCAATATAGAATTTTAATGGAACCTTTAGATCATTTCCTATAAGGACATCATTAGCACCAATATAAGACATCTCAGAAAGAAAATTTCATGGAAGGATATGTTGAAAACCTTAATTGATGGAAATATCCTTTCATCTTTGAAAAATATTCTTTAAAATATAAAACCATTAAAAAAAATTCCATTGAAAACACTCTAAAAATTGGAATAGGATTCTTGAAAACATATTCCTTAAATACATATAAAATATGCTTGAAAACATTTTGAAAATCATTTTTTATGATAACATATAAAAGGATCATGAAAATTCTTTGAAAATTTCTTCTTTTGAAATTTATTAAAAACATATAAATGAGGATTAATAAAATTTTTAAAACCATTTTCCTTAAAAACTTATAAAATATTTTTGAAAATATTTTTTAAAACAAATTTCCTTGATGTCATATACAATACGCTTGAAAATCATTGATACACATTTATTTTAAAGTATATTTTAAAAAAATCAAAAAATTAACATTTAGATATACAAATAATTCTTCAAATGAATGACCATGGATAAATGTGTGCATCTCGTACGAGGTAAAATGAACAATATTTATTCACAGTAAAATGTTAGAAAAACACTGCATTTAGAAAGTGATAAGAATATTCCTTTGAAAAAATTAGATAATCAAATAATTGTTCCAGTTTATTTTTATTATAATAGATTAATAGTAGAATATTTTTGGAAACCCTTTTTATAAAACATTATTTTAATGGAACTCTAATTTCCGACCGAAGTGAGGGTATTGTCGTGCTTTCATAAAAACACTTTCTTAACTATATTTTGTACCAAATAGTGGAATAAATTTCTATAATATATTAATAAATAAAGATCTACCAAATTATAAAATAATCTATGAATTTTATTGAGATATGGATAAAAAAATTTCATTAAATTTTTCCTTAACATAATCAAACTTGAGAAGCAATGAGACTGTCACGACCTATCCTCGGGGCCCGTGTTGTGACTACCCCAAGCCTGCCTTCCATAGGCCAGGGGCTAGCAACTAGCACCAAAGGCGTAAATCCTATTAAATAGAAATGCATTTCCTTTATATAATTAATCAAACACATTAGGTTATGCAAGCTGTAGTAAACACTGAATAAACTGAGTACAAAAGTATGTGATGAAAAGTAAATGGGTCAGAATACACACCCAACTGAATGTACAGTACAATTGAAAAGAATGTGTACCAGCATTAAAGTAAATCAGCAACCACCGAGTCTTCCTCCGAATATCCCACCTGAAGGGTGGGTACAGATGGTCTCATTAGCTCCTCGGGTCTGGGCATCCACTCCATGTACGTCCCACCTGATAGTCCACCTCTGGGTACCGTCCCGCTCCATAAGCCTCAACCACGATCAGTGCTCTCTGTCGTCTGCAACCAACACAACGTAGTGCAGGCATGGCCCATGCAGGGGTGTGTGTATGATACTCAGTAAGGATCTCGAGACCCCCGAAGGTCTCCCAGAATCTGCCAAGGATAAACCAAAAAGGAAGGATACGAACATGATGTATCAAGCAACTCTAATTAGGTATATGCCCATGCATATACCTAAGTCATCATTTCCAGTTCGGCTCCAACTCACGAGCCCAAGTACTACCCAGTCCACACAAGAAAACACAACCCAATCCACATAGGAAAGAAACTCAATCACATCATTGATAATGATTAAAGTCAAGAATCATCTCACACAGGTATACTACTCACGAAGAGGGGTGGAGATGATTAGATGTAGCCTCAGAATCATCTCCTCTGCCGAACCCATATAGGATCGAAGTACAGAATTCATCGTTGCCAAACCCACGTAGGATCCAAGTACATTAACCATCACTTCTGAACCCATGTAGGATCCAATTACAGTCGTTATTGATGTCAAACCCATGGAGGATCCACGTACAGTCGTCCTCACTGCAGTACCCACATTGGATCCAAGTACAGTCACCATCGTCATCACAGTCGCAGCCATCTCTAGGGTTCCCGCACACAACATGCTCGATTCCGGGAGGGTCCGCTCCATGATCCAAGGGGTTCGATACATTTACTATCACAAATTCCTGAGTTGATGTATCACAAAGTTCCATCCCGTCAATAGGAACACAACGCGATAGATGGCACGTCAATCGGATGCCCGGTCTGAGAGATATTGGCTTTTCCGTCCTAGGGGCCCGGTCAGTTTTAAAACTAAAACCAACCCGACTCTACTCCAGCTGCATCCAAACCTCGTGTGGAGTAAGACAAAAGAACCGTCTCACTAAGTGGAATCTAACTTAATTGATGGCACATTAATCGGACGTCCGGTCCTTATGTTATAAGAGTTTCCGCTCTAAGGGCCTAGTTGGTTTCGAGTTCGAACCTACCCGGACGTAGTCAAACTTCTCTGAAAACTCAATTTTAATATACCGAAACGACCTTCTCGATCCATGGATCCCTACGAAACAGATGGTGCATCAATCAAAGGTCGGTAGCCCAAGATATGGGTGTATGAACGAACCTGTTCAGAAAATAGGGGGTTTGGGTCTGGTCCAACCTGGCCCATTACCACCTGGGTTGACCTGAATCGGGTCCACCCGACCCGGGTCCGGGTCCAGGCCGATTGGGTGCGGCCCAGCCTGACGCTATCAGCCCGGCTCAGAAGCCGGTCGCGGCTCGGATTTTTCTCGAGCGGGGAGCGAAGGGGGCACCACCCCCTTGTTTCCGAAACGGTGGACCCGTGGGGTCCGCCCTAGGGATCTGGTCGTGGGGATATGACCCCCCAGGTTCTTTGAATGGCATGCTGTATATGTCATCTTTTTGTAACCGCACGACCCTCTCAGGTCCCGCCTTCATGTGGCATCGCAGCCGGCTTAGCCGGTCGGCCCTATGAAGACCGCCACGACCTTAGGTCGTGGCTCCTGGACGACCAGCACGGCGCGACAGTGCCGCATACCTCCGCCATGGCCCGCTCCAGGCCTCGGCCTCCATCGGCCTCACCGGCTCGGCGCGACAGCGCCGCGCTCCACCATTGTGGCCCACTCTATCTGTGGTTCTCTTCATTCCCGCGCAGTGCAATGGCACCGCGCTGCCTTCTCCACAATCCTCAAAGAAGGTCAACAAGGAAAAGGGGAAGAGAAATCAGTTGTGTTTGTGCGGTCTGATCTCCTCCCGTTACGTTGATAACATTTCGCTGAATTAAACGAGATACATTAATGTCATAACAAAGCATAATTGTAATTCATTAAAATTGAAATTAACCGCTACCTCAACAAACGATGACGAATGTTGGTGTCACGGTTGACAGCTTCACGTGGTGAGGTTTCGTAGACATCAACGGAGAGCGTCCGAGTAGGAAACGACGACTCCTCTTTTTATCACGGTGAGAACAAAGAGTGACGTCGTTGGCCAATTCTCGCGTCGTTGTTTCCTTCCTTTCCATGGAGGAGGAAAAGGGAGAAAATCTGGGGTTTCTGAGTCAATGTTCTTCATCAGAGCCTTGGAATTCTTCAACGAAGGAAATGAAGTTCTTCATGTCTCAAGAGCTCTCTCCCCTTTCTCTCAAAACAACATGACTAACCAAAATAAAATAGGGCATCTCCTTATTTTATTATTTTTCCATGCATTTCAAAATTACAAAATTCATATCCTCTTAAATAATAAAATGTTGAGTAGTTTAATTTAACTAAGATCTTGGTTGGAAAATTAAATTGGAAGTGGAAGAGTTACATAAATAAAAGGGGGGTTAACATGTTTAAAGGGGGGAGTTATGGGGTTAGGGAATGTGAATGGTTGGGGATCATGTGGGCCCCACCTCACAAATATCCTAACTTGAGTAGTTAGAAACTTGTGGGTCCTACTCAAACATCCCCATGTAGATTAAAAAAACATTAGAAAAAGAAATAAAATTATAACACAATTTTATTTTACTTTTCATTTAATCCACATTTTTTTAAAAACTCCTCCCAAGAAGACGCATCTTCAGTAAAGGTCCTATTAAGAAATTAATTCCTCTGTAGTTCCATTGGTGCCCTCAGGTTTCAATTCCGAGCACCGGTTGAAAATATAGAAAAACCTGCTCATTCGTTCACTGAACGTACCCAAGATAATCTTCTGAAATTGATTCTAGGAACACCAGGCCTCGGAATCAGGTGCCGTCAAAAACTGTGTACTCATAAACTCACACAGAATATATGAAATAATTTTCCTTGAAATTTATGGGTCTTTACATTTCTCCAACCTCAGGTCTTTCCGTCCCCGTAAAGCTACATCATAAACTAGGGAAAACAATGAGGGTACTGTGCATGCATCTGAGCCTCCCGCTCCCATGTGCTCTTCATGAGGTTCTCATTCTTCCACTGGATGCGCACTAGAGGAATCGACCGTCCACGTAGGACCCACTCTTGTCGATCCACGATCTCCACTAGAACCTCTGCAAATAATGTGTCGTCATCGATTTCCAGTTCCCTGTGCTCGATGATATGTGTCGGGTTATGCATGTATCTCCTCGGCTGAGATACGTGGAAGACGTCGTGCACCTGGGACAACTGAGGTGGAAGAGCCAGGTGATAATACATCTCTCCTATCCTGCTAAGAACCTATAATGGTCTGATGAAGCATGGATATAACATTCCCCCCTGGCCAAATCTCTATAATCCACGTCGAGGTGAAACCCGTAAGAAAACGTGGTTGCCATCCTCGAACTCTAGTGGCCTTCGCCTACTTTCGGCATAGGACTTCTGTCGGCTCTGAGCTGTTCTCATCCACTCTTTGATGATTTGTACCTTCTCTGTCATTTCTTGGAGCATCTCTGGTCCTAAAATTGCTGACTCCCCATGGTTTGTCCAGTACAAAGGTGATCTGCAAGGTCGGTCGTACAATGCCTCATATGGTGCCATCCTGGTGGTGGATTGGTAGCTGTTGTTGTATGAAAACTCCACCAAGGGTAGGTGATCCTCCCAGCTGTGACCAAAGTCAAGAAAACATGCAAGAAGCATTTCTTCGAGTGTCTGAATGGTCATCTCCGTCTGGCGATCCGTCTGAGGGTGAAAAGCGGTGCTCAGGCGTAGCTGCGTCCCAAATTCCTCCTGTAACCCCTTTGAAAGCTGAGAAATAAAACGAGCATCTCAATCGGAGACGATAGATGATGGTACACCATGAAGCCGTACAATCTCTTGAACTTAGAGGCGTCCCAAGCTCTCCACTGAGCCCTTCTCTCTGATAGGTAAGAAATGGGCTGACTTGGTGAGTCAGTCAACAATCACCTAGATGGAGGCGTGTCCTCTAGATGTACGTGGATGTCCTATCACGAAATCCCTAGATATCCCATCCCACTTCCACTTCGGGACTTCTAAGGGTTGTACCAAGCTTTTGGTACCTAGTGATCTACCTTCACCTACTGGCAGGTGAGGCATTGTGAAACAAACTTTTCCACTTCATTCATCATACACGGCCACCAGTGCTGTCTTCTGAGGTCCTGGTACATCTTCGCAACTCCAGGATGTACCGCTAGAGGGAATGTGTGAAACTCCCTCAGCCCCTCCTCCCGTAATGCAGCTGGTACCATGGTATGTCCCCTGAAAAGGATGAATTGATCTCCTCCTACAGAAAATCTATTAGGTGCATGTACGAAGAATATCTGTGCACATTGCGTCTCACAGTCAACGTCCCCAAACTGTACCTCTCTAACCCGAACAAGTATTGGAGGAATGACTATGAGTGACAATAGAAAGGCTGCTCCATCTATATCCATGAAGGATATATGCAACGCGGCTAGCTGCTCTGTCGCCTCTCCAAGAATCTGAATTCCCGACCTCCTACTGAGACCATTTGCTAATACAAACCCATTTCCTAGGAGTATAGACTATCTCAAAGTCATAGTCTTGGAAGAACTCGAGCCATCGCCGCTGTCTCATGTTTAGGTCCTTCTGCGATAAGATGAACCTGAGTCTCTGGTGGTCAGAGTAGACTGTAAAGCGCTCTCCCATCAGATAGTGCCTCCACATCTTGAAGCCGAAGACCACTACTGCTAACTCGAGGTCCTGGGTAGCGTAGTTCTTCTCATGCTACCTCAACCGTCGTGAACCGTATGCAATCACTATCTGCTCCTATATCAGGACACACTCGAATCCAGTCCCTAATGCATCTTAGTAAACTACGTATCATACTCCCTCCTCTAGTAGTCTCAATATGGATGCACTGTTCAATCTCTGTCTCAGCACATGGAAGCTCTGATGACATATATCTGATGATATGAAGGGTTTCTACACCTTCTTCAAAGCTAAAAGAAGTGATGCAACTCTAGATAAGTCCGTCACAAATCTCCGATAGTACCCAGCCAGACCTAGGAAACTCCTTACCTCTGTCACCCTTCTAGGTGGCTCCCACGGTAGAACTACCTCGATCTTCGCAGGATCCACCATAACTCCCACCTCCGAGATGACGTTCCCAAAGAAGTGGACCTCTCGAATCCAGAACTGACATTTCGAGAGCTTACCATAAAGCTAGTTCTCTCTGAGTGTATCTAGTACAACCTGCAAGTGGTAGGTCTGCACCACCTCAGTAGTCAAGTAAATCAATATGTTGTCAATGAAGACTATGACAAATCGATCGAGGTAAGGTTGGAAGATCCTGCTAATGAGACTCATGAACAATACTGGGGCATAAGTTACACCGAATGGAATAACCAATAACTCATAGTTCCCATACCGACACCTGAAGGTCGTCTTCTGCACATCCTGGTCTCGAACTCTGAGCTGATGATAGCCTGAACTAAGGTCTATCTTCGAGAACCAGCGTGATCCCTTGACCTGATAGAAGATGTCATCTATCCTCAGATGTGGATACTTGTTCTTCACGGTCACCTGGTTCAGGTGATGGTAGTCGACACACAGTCACAAGCTCCTGTCCGTATTCTTGGAGAACAAAATTGTGGAAGCCCATGTTGAAACACTGGGTCGGATGAATCCCTTTCCCTGTAAGTCCTCCAGCTATACCCGTAGCTCTCGAAGCTTAGCAGGATCCATCCGATATGCTGGAGTAGATATTAGGGCTATCCTGGGGTACAAGTCAATATAAAATTCTACCTCTCTTGGAGGATGTAGTCCTAGAACATCGTTAGGAAAAACGCCTGCATACTGATCCAATTCAACAGGGAAACTCGAACTCCTCACATCAACTGCTCCCAGGATGAGACTACCCAACTGATGAGTGATGGGATGTCCTCTCCTCTATGTGATCCCATCATGTGCTGCAATGTCTCCCTTCTCACTGGTGAAGGTGAACCTACTCCCATCGGTGCGGACACACAACACCTTGCGCCTAATTCAGTCGATCTATGCATGGACTGTAGATATACAATCCATGCCCAATATGACGTCGTAAGGCCTCGACACCACTACAAGAAGATTCCAGTCGAAGCTCTCACATCCAAAAGTAAAATCACAGTACCGCAACCAGTGTGTAATCACGAGTCTTCTCCCGTAGGAGTCTCTACCCATAAGGATCAAGCCAACGGCTCCGTCAGAATCTTTGAACTCCAAACAAGGGCAGCGGCAATGAAAGAATGAATCACTCCTGTGTCTATACAAAATGCAGCAAGGGTGGAGTAGACACAGATAATACCTCAAATCATATCAGGTGCGCCGTGGTCATAATCATCCACTTCCTGAAGCTGAGCATGCCTATGTCCACCAGTTCCCTGTGGTCGAGGTGGATCTCCTGGTGATGGAGGTGGTAGAGCCCCGAAGCATCGACCACCACCTGCTGCTCGGCCAACTCCTCTACCTCATCCGCCTACACCCGGCAGACTGCCATGGTTGAATCTATGCCTCTTCCTGGGTGGTCCCTCAACCGTCTACTGCCCCTCTATATGGCGGGTTAGGTATTCACTTGCCATGTGGCCCTACCCACCGCATGGATAGCACTGTCTGCCTCTCATATAAATGGCTCTGCTGCATGTTCCCCGCACCTCCAAACCAGTATCCTGAGGTTTCCCACCTGATGGCCTGGTCCACTTGGACCTCTGCAACATCTGTCTACTGTCGGCTGCATAATACTCTGATACGTGTCTCCCTACGGTAGGCCTCACTGCTGGTGTAGGCTCAGCAAGAGAGCTCTCCACAAGAAGGGCTCGCTCCATTAATCCTACCTCCGTCAGAATGCTAAGAGAGATCATCAATGCCCTGATCTCATGCCTCAGTCCCTGCTCCAATGTTCGGGCCCAGAAGAATGGATCTTGTACCATGTCTGTGGAGTAGCGTGAGAGGTCGGTAAACCTCACCGAGTACTAGGATACTGCCATGATACCCTGCCGCAGCTATAGTAACTCTTGGATGCGCACCGCATGGAGGTAGGATCGAATGAACTTCGATACAAGGAGGCTCTTGAAATCCATCCAAAGTAGTGATGCATCATCGTTCACCTGGAGGATCATGCTCCACCATCTAATTGTTTCCACAGGCAGGAGACTCGACGCAATGATCACCAGGATGTTAGATGGGGTCCCAGCTTATATGAAGACTCGAACAACGGCCTCCAGCCAACCCTCGGTTTCCTGAGGGTCTGTCTCTATGTGGAACCAGGGCGGCCTCTGATGCTGAAACTTGTGAAGTGCACTAAGGCGATGTGCACTCTCAGCTACTTCGGCTGGTGGCATCGGTGGCTCGGCCAGTAGAGGTACCTCCGGTGCCTCCACTGTAATGGGTCCCTGCACCGAGGCCTCGTCGCTCGGTGGGCTGCCATTTCTCATAAACCTCGGAAACCTAGCTTGCTATCGTCATGGGTTTATCCTGAAAAGAAATAGTTGCGCCATAGTTAATACATTATACCTGGTGAGATGACACAAATTAATCATAAAGAAAACTTTTGAACACCAATGCAATCAATTTTTTCGTGCACTATGTCAGAAATCAGATGTCAGGGTCATGGTGTACGGATATGTCGGACGCCGCACCAACACTGGACTCCCTTGACTGATAACCACACTCAATACTCTAAACATTATTTCTTCACATAGATGAAATTATCAGAGTCCGTAGTTCTGTGGTAGAAGAGACTCCTCGAATACCAATTTTTCACGACCCATCCTCGGGGCCCATGTCGTGACTACCCCAAGCCCGCCATCCATAGGCCAAGGGCTGGCGACTAGCACCAAAGGCATAAATCCTGTTAAATGGGAAGGAATTGCCTTTATATATGTAAAGAAACACAACAGAGTACACAAGATATAGTAAACACTGAGTAAACTGAGTAAAAAAGTAAGTACTGAAAAGTAAATGGGCCAGAATACAAACCCAACTGAAAGTACAGTACAACTGAAAAGTAGGTACAATAGCAGTAATGTAAATCAGCAACCCCCCGAGTTGTCCTCCGACTATCCCACCTGAAGGGTGGGTAATGATGGTCTCCTCAACTCCTCGGGTCCATCCGTCTGCTCCGTGTATGTCCCGCCTGATAGTCCACCTCTGGGTACAATCCCGCTCCACAAGCCTCAACCACAATCAGCGTTGTCCATCGTCTGCAACCAACACAATGTAGTGCAGGCATGGCCCATGTAGGGGTGAGTATACGATACTCAGTAGGGACCCCAAGACCCCAAAATGTCTCCTATAATCCAAAAAGGATAAACCAAAATGGAAGAATACAAACACGAAGTATCAACCAACTCTATTTAGGTATATGTCTATATATATACATAAGTCATCATTTCCAGTTCGGCTCCAACTCACGAGCCCAAGTACAACCCAGTCCACACAGGAAAACACAACCCAATCCACACAGGGAAGCAAGTCAATCACATCGATGATAATGATTGAAGTCAAGACTCAGCTCACACAGGTATACTACTCATGAAGAGTGGTGGAGATGATTAGATGTAGCCTCTGAATCATCTCTTCTACCTAACCCACGTAGGATCCAAGTACAGAAATCGTCACTACCGAACCCACGTAGGATCCAAGTACAGTAACCATTGCTTCCGAACCCATGTAGGATCCATGTATAGTCATCATTGCTGCCGAATCCATGGAGGATCCAAGTACAGTCGTCCTCACTGTTGAACCCATGTAGGATCCAGGTACAGTCACCATCGTCGTCGAAGTCGCAACCAGCTCTAGGGTTCCCACACACAGCATTCTCGATTCGGGGAGGGTCCGCTCCATGTGCCAAGGGGGTCGATACATAAATTGTCACAAAGTCCAGAGTTTTTGTATCACAATGTTTTGTATCATCAATTGGAACTCAACGCGATAGACGATACGTCAATCGGACGCCCGGTCTGAGAGATATTGGCTTTTCCGTCCTAGGGGCCCGTTGGTTTTTAAGCTAAAACCAACCCGGTCGTACTCCAGCTGTGTCCAAACCTCTAGTGGGGTAATCCAAAATGACCTTCTCACTAAGAGTAATCCAACTTAATTGACGGCACATCAATCGGATGTCCGGTCCTTATGTTATAAGTGTTTCCGCTCCAAGGGTCCGGTTGGTTACGGGTTCAAACCAACCCGGTCATACCCAAACTTTGCCGAAACCTCGAGTTTAATATACCGAAATGACTATCTTGATCCAAGGATCCCATCTCAACTTACTATTCATTGATCAGAGGTCCTTAGCACATGATATGGGTGGTTGAACGAACCAGGTCCGAAAATAGGGTGTTTGATCCGGGCCGACACGGCCCAATACCCCCTGGGTCGTCACAAATCGGGCGACCGACCCGGGTCTGGGTCCGGCCCGATTGGATGCGGCCCGGCTAGGCTGGCGCGGCCTGGCCTGGTTGGTGCAGCCCGGCCCGACGTGGGCGGCCTGGCACGGCCTGGCGCGGCCTGTGGCCCAGCTCTGAAGCCGGCAGCGGCTCCGCTTTTGGCCGAGTGGGGTGCGGAGGGGGCGTCACCCCCTTGTTTCCGAAACGGCAGACCTGTGGGTTCCACCATAGGGATCTGGTCAGGGGGATATGACCCCCTGATTTCTTCGAACGGCTGGCCATATTGGCCGGCCTTGTGGAACTGCGGGACCCTCTCGTGTCCCGCCTCCATGTGGCGTCAGCGGCCGGCTCAGTCGCCCTCCCCTTTGAAGACCGCCGAGGCCTTAGGTCGCGGCTCTTGTCCGACCAGCGTGGCACGACGGCACCGCACCCCTCCATCGCGTCCTTCCACGACCGCGGTCCCCTTGATGCTTCGGTGCTGCGCTCCACCGCCGCGGCCCGCTTCGACTGTGGTTCTCTTCGTTCCCACGTGGTGCAAGGGCACCGCGCCCCCTTCGCCACAATCATCAACGAAGGACAACAAGGACAATGGGACAAGAAATTGGCCATGTTTGTGTGGGAGGATCTCCTCTCGTTACGTCGATAACATTTGGCCTAATTAAACGAGATACTTTAATGACATAACAAATCAGAATTTTAATTCATTAAAATTGAACTTAACCCCTACCTCAACAAACGATGACGAATGTCGGTGTCGCGGTGGACGACGTCACATGGGGAGGATTCATAGACGTCGACAGATAGCGTCTAAGGAGGAAACAGTGTCTCCACATTTTATCACGTTGAGAACAAAGCGTGACGTTGTTGGAGAATTCTCGTGTCGTTGTTTCCATCCTTACCACGGAGGAGGAAAAGGAAGAAGAATCTGAGGTCGCTTAGTCGATGTTTTTCATCGGAGTCTTGGAATTCTTAAATGAATGAGATGAAGTTCTTCAAGTCTCAAGAGTTCTCTCCCCTTTCTCTCAACAAAAAAAGAATAACCAAAATAAAATAAGGCATATCCTTATTTTATTATTGTTCCATTCATTTCAAAATTACAATATTCAAATCCTCTTAATTAATTAAATGGTGACTTGTTTAATTTAATTAAGAGGTAGGTTGTCAAATTATATTTGAAGTGGAAGAGTAATATTAATAAAAGGGGGGTTAACAATTTTAAAGGGGAAGAGTTAAGGGGTTAGGGAATGTGACTGGTTGGGGCTCGTGTGGGCCCCACCTCAAAAATATCATAACTTGAGTAATTATAAACTCTTGGTTCCCACCCAAACGTCCCCATGTAGATTAAAACCACTTTAGAAAAATAAATAAAATTGTAACTCGATTTTATTTTACTTTTCATTTATTCCACATTTTTTTAACTACTCCTCCTATGTAGACGCATCTTCAGTAATTGTCCTCTTATGATATTACTGGCACTGTGGTTCCATCGGTGCCCTCAGATTTCAATTCCGAGCACCGGTTCAAAAGATAGAAAAACCCACTCATTCATTCACTGAATGTTCTAGAGCTAAACTTCAGAATGTGATTCCGGGCACACCGGGCCTTGGAATCAGGTGCTGTCAAAAACTGCATACCTATAATATCCCAATGAATTTATGAAAAAAAATTCCTTGAAATTTACAGGTCATTACAGATACTATTTCAAAAAACTCTAATAATTTGTTTAAATGGGATCATACTCTCCATGTACGAAAATGAAATTTCATGAAACATTAAATACCATGAAAATAAGTAAATTCACTATATAAATTCTGAAATGGGTGTATATACACCTCAAATTAGAATTTATGGGCATAAAAAACATGATTATCAAATCAAGGAAATTAAGACAAAACTATTTCACCAATTAGGAAATTTTAGAAACATAATCCCCATGAAATAAATTTGATGAAATAGATAGTAAAATATCCAAAACATTACATATAAGTCACATATAATAGAATCATGGGTATTACATACATCACCCGAAAGAAAATAGTATAAAATATAGCACGTGTCTCATAGAAATAATAAGTGAGATGAAATATCATTACCTTGTGTCATGAATCACTACATATTCATAAAAAACACATATAAAATAAATATAAGTTTATTTTAAATATTTTAAAATACTATATTAACATATTTAATTCCATATTTGTTTTGATTATGAACGTATATTACCTGGTTGTTTTAAATCCTATATTAAGTATTCAATTTGGGTAATATTCACTTTATTCTTTTCATGTACCATAATTTGTTATATCAATAGTATTTATAATGTATATCATTATGGGAATATTATAATCCATGATATCAATATTTTTTATAAAAATTATTTGTTTGTTATTACAATATATAGTATATATATGTATAAAATAGAATACATTTACCATGGAGATGGTAGGCCGAACATACGTATGAATGATATTTCCTTTTAATTGTCCGGTTGAAAGAAAGTATGTAAAAGACATATATGCATATATATATATATATATAATTATTATATTAGATTATATATGACTTATATATTCACTCTAACAATCCATAAAACTATCCATGTTGTGTATGAATAAATCATGTTGCATTGAGGGGGTGGTAGTCTATACTTCATCAAGGGAAATTATTGTATTAAAACCAAATAGAGAGAAAATAATAAGTATATTGTAAAAGTAATAAATAATCATAGATAAATATTAAATATAATATATAATATATATTAATATTGTGATAATACTATTTTCCAACTTGAGAGGTAATATGGAAAATTGAACAATCGTCATTTTGTGAGGCGGTAGTTCACCGTACATATATACAATATATTCATTATTAATTATACAAATGTATGTGTTAGTCTACGTCAAAACCATATCATAAAAAATCATAGATTATTGAGTATAGTTTTTTTACCATTTTGAAATAAAGAGAGTAGAGTGGGTGGAGAAGGAAAATAAAAGAAAACATCTTAAGAGAAGGTGTTACCTCTTACTCAGGTAACTCCTTTTGGAACGTGCCAAATAGCTTACAAAGATTTCATTTTGCCTAAGGGAAGGATTAAAGGAATAATTGAGGGATGTTGGGATGTTTATTTGGAAGATACTATCCAATTATTATAGGTTTTAGTAGTGTAAAAAATATGGAGTGTTGGTGGCCTTTTATAGGGAAGGAGAAGTGACACTCTTTTAAATATTTAAATAGATAATTCCATCAACGTTTTTCATGTTTCTAGTTGCTCCAATTATCAAAAAAGTATAGAATAATTATTATAGTTTTGAAATATATCCATAAGTGTCTGTTTTATAAGTTTATATGTCTTTTTGGGTCTTAAATTTAATTTATAGTCCTTCGTTATGCTTGAATTTACCTTAATTGATTTAATTACTTTTAATTAAATTCACAAAGATTGTTTGTGAGAAAATACATTGAACTTATTAAAAATTATAAATTATTATTATTCAAAATATTGATTCCATGTTTCCAAATTCCAATCATAGAATTCACATTAATTAATTTAAAATTATTCTCAAGTGTTGGGTCTCCAATTGTGTTTATTAATGTGAGTAGTTTCAAATTTTTGCTACGTTTTTATATCCAATAACAATGTGAAATTGATTCCAATGACCAAGTTGTATTATTTGATAAAAAAATTATCTATATAAACTTTTAAAACAAATTAAAATTCTATTTATAATTATAAATTAATTATATGAAAAATAAGTTTTATATTAAAATCTGGTTTTTGAAATATTCATTAAAAAATACATCCTTATATAAAAATACTAAAAATAATAATGATAAAATAATTTTATATGTTTCAATTCAAATGATAATGTTTACTTTGACATATTAAATAAAAAAATATCCAAAATTGGATTTAAAATTGGTTCACCATTAAAAGGCATTAAACCCACCGTTATAAAAAATTTATTTTATGCATAAAAGTAGGTTTGATCTAATATTATGTCTATCTGATCTATTGGATGAATAACAAATATATTTTATTGAATATATTACATATATATTAAATTAATAACACTCAGTTGTTATAATTAATTCAATTCAATTGGGTAAAACATTATTTTGACCATTAAAATATAAATATTTTCATTTATATTAAATCTCTATTCATATTCATTAATAATAAATTAATATCCAATAAATTTATGTTATATTTGTGTAAAGCATATTTTTTATGAATAATTCATTAAATATTTATAACATCTAATTTAACTATTATGTTATATCGTATTTTATTAAATAATAATATTTTAATAATATATTAATGTTCATTAACTCATGGTCATGCGTGGTACACTATCCATTGTTGAAAGTCATTGTTGTATGTAACATATGGTAGGATTAGTTAACATTGTATAGAAATCTAAAATATATCGTTTTCCCAGTTGAAGATTAACTTTTTTTGTCTCTAAATCAAGAAAAACAATGTTATTTATTATAAAATAATAATTTTTTATAGTTTTGTGATATAAACAATACCACAAAGGTTAAATTAATTACTAAAAAATAATTCAAAAAATATTGGGGTGTAACATTATTTCCCCATTAAAATGAATTTCTCCATTTAAATTCATCTGGTTTATCAAGGTTTAATATATGAATGTTTCATTCATAGAATCCAACATAATAAAAATTGATACTAAATCTTCCCTTAAACAGGGTAATGTATGAACCATAATGCTTACCCAATGTAATATGTAACTAGGTTTCCACATTAGAGAAAATTTGTTGGGAGTGAATTTTGGAAATGGATTAAAAAAAAAAATTATATGTAGAGATTGATTCCATCAATCGCAAAAAAAAATGAATGATCAAAGAAATATTGGGGGAGTCAATATAAAAAATCCTTGAGGATTTAAAAGGCCATAAATTTAACAAAATTTAGGTATTAGGACAACACATTTTATTTTGACCATTATTTTAAAGCTGAGTAATTATTTTATATGAAGATATAATAACATGATATACTCTTATAAAAAAGATCATTCTTAATTTTTTCTTTTATCAGTTTATAATTAATCCATTACTTCATGTAATGGACATGAATAAATTAACATTGATCCCATAAGTTTAAGAGATATATTCAGTATATCTTAAGGCCCATGAAAGATAGAAAAGTGTATCTATTTATATATACATATTCTAAAAAAAATAAGTATGATTAATACATTAATATCTAAACATAAAAAAACTATTGTTACACTATAAATATATATTCATCAAAAATAGTTATACATTAATGAGGATATCATATAGGTCAGTGATTTGTGTGAAACCCCTACCATCCTTTGGTCAATGGTACATGACCCACTACCATTCCCGAATAGATTTTTTTACACCCAACAAACATGGTCCCCTTTTCAAAAACCATACTAATATAAATTACAAAATAAATAAAATGGAAATACTTGAAATAAGGTTAAAAACTAAGCATACTTTTAAAAATCTTATTCGATATAAACAGAGTTCATAAATTCTTACATTGAAGTTTATTTTTTAATTATCATTAATGGTTAACCATATAACCCTTATGAAATATAAAAATTGTAAGCCTTAGAATTATTGTCATGAAATATTCTTAGAATTTATCTTTCATATATCACAATGTACCACTTGTTTTTTCACATTCCAAACATGTTAATAGACTCATCATATATTACCTTGAAACATGGTAACAACCTTAATTACCATAAATACATTTTGGAAACATGCATGCTTCTTTAATTGAATAATTAATCGATATATATTTTAAATCAATGATGTTATAAACATGTTAATTTATGAAGTAAATTAATTTTTCATTAATCATTAAAAAGATAATCTATATCATCCAATTTACTTATTCACACCTAGCATACATTTATCCAAAAATAATTATCTCTATGTCAAACATTAATTATGTGTTCCCTTTACTTAATCAAAATATCAAATTTCATTGAAATCAATTTTCTATTTCTTCATCACCATTTAATATTCCCTTTTATAACATTATATAAATCTTATAATGATAATAATTTTATATTTCATGATTCATATAACTTAATCTCAACATTCAAAAACATAGATACTTTATTCATCCAGCATAATTCTTAAACCATTACCTAGGCTTCAACAACTTATTCTATAATACCCCATTCATATAATATGAACTTTTAATAATATATTGAGGTTCCTCAACCAAAATCTAATCATGCTTATTATTTTTAATATAAAAAATAATTTAAGAGCATCACATACCTTTGAAATGTTGTTTGTTTTATTTTTATCATCAAAACAATAAGTAATACTTACACCACCTTCCTAATTATATTTATGAGATTTCCACATGGGAAATTGATTTTCCCAATTCTCATACATTCCAAATCTAAAACATTAAATTTGAACCATGTTTCTTCTAGTTCTCCCCATTGACCAAAACCATAAATAATATTTTGGGTAACATTTATCGTATTAGTATATCATATAATAATGAAAATTTTCTTTCCAGATGCCTAAATCATGGTTCATACATCATTAATCATTGATACATTTGGTTTATCCATGGTTATTCATAGTCATCCAACATTTATTTCATTCATTATAGTTTATAAATATTTTGTAAATTCTAATAACATATCCCCTAGGAGTGTCAAACTATGTGTCTAGTAAGGTCTGTTGTCATGTACTCGATAGACCTGAGTCAAGAAAGGGACATATTTTTAGAGTTTTACCCCTAGTTATTTCTATTCTAGAGCCACACCCCCATTTATTGCATACATATATGGATGTATTTCTAGTAAACGAATCGATATATCATTTACCAAAATTCTAGGATACTTTCCAAGATATGTATGAATCCTAATACTTATCCATAGAGACATCCCTAGAAATATACATAGAAATATACATAAGGATTTCATTAACATTTTATCATTATAGATTTTAATTGTTAACACAAAATATCCATTTATTTCATATATAGTGACCCAGTATTAACATTCAATGATATTATATCATTTTAGACGAATATTTCTTACTATAAAAAAATACACTCCCAAGGACCATAACTGTTTTATGTATATAGAAAAATGGAAACATAATCATATTTCCTAGTGAAGGATCATAAAAATAAACAATAAAGATCTCCAATATTTGTAATTCTACCAAAAATCATTGTTCATATCATTGGAAATAGAATCATAAGAAAGAGTTCAGCTCAGATGCATAATATGGGTAAATATAGGAACTTCATAAGAATAACATGAAAGAAACGGTATGGATATTGAGTAAATCATTTGAAGATTATAACCTGAATATTATATATTTTAATTTATATTTGAATTTCATAAGACATAGATCATAATATAATTAAGATCATAATTCATTAAATAACAACATAGGAATATGGATTAGAATTTCAGGAATGCACATAAGAATATAATTTTTTTTCATGATACCTTCCAAGTCCGTTATAACATGATATGCTTGGGATAAAACCCATGAACCAACTTTGGGCCTAGGATAATAAATTTTTTACCCTAATACTTTTAGGCTCAAGCTACATCCCATGTAACTTCTTGTATTAGGGCTTGTGAAACAACTCGTGTACCCTATTACTTTTTGTCCTGGGTTACAACCAATGTACCTTCTTTTTTTCAAGCTTGGCCTACAAAAATTGTAATATATTACTTTTAGGCTTGGGAAACAACCCATATACCTTATTATTTTACGGTAGGGGATACAAATTGTGGACCCTTTAAATTTTAGTCTTGGGATATAACCCACATACCTTCTGGTTTTTGGTATTGGGCTACATCCCATGAACCCTTTGAGATCATATAAAACATATTATTACCTATTCATTTGATGAATATATTGGTCACACAAATATCC
This sequence comes from Viscum album, assembly GCA_963277665.1. Taxonomy (NCBI): domain Eukaryota; kingdom Viridiplantae; phylum Streptophyta; class Magnoliopsida; order Santalales; family Viscaceae; genus Viscum; species Viscum album. The sequence goes on along the minus strand of OY728141.1, from coordinate 296,921,889 downwards.
TAATAAACTCATCCATACACATTCCACAAGATAATTAAACTTCCATCATATCGGGACCCATAAAAAGACACTGGTTTTATGATCCTCATACAATATCCCTTGAAATGAAATGGGTATAATATTCATTTCATCACGTAATGACCTATGAAAATAGGCATGATTAATAAACACTCCATGATTTTGAAACATGTGGAAAGAAGCGAGTTTCAAAATCATATAACTCATGGTTGTGAAATTAGTTTCTTAAGAATAATTCAATCTAAAAATAAATCAATCAATAATGAAAATGAATGGAACCTTCGAATCATTTTCTATAAAAACATGAGTAACATCAACAAACCTCATCATAAAAGTAAAATCACATCAAATGATATTTGGAAACCATTTCTGGTGGTTAATTTCATTTCTTATCTAAATAATATTATTTAAAATTATAAAACTTTTGAAAACCATTTTCTTTTAAAATAAATTGAAAGCAATGAAATAATGCTGGAAAACTTTTTGAAAACTTTTTCCTTACCAAAATTTAATATAATCTTCAAAAAAAAATATAAATTCATTTACAATGAATACATATAAATTCTTCATGAAGATTTTTTGAAAACCATTTCATTGAAAATACATTTCAAATGTATAAATTTGTCTTGAAATCCATTTGAATATTGATTTCACTACAAAGATCAATAATAATAATGATAAAAATTTCAAAAACCATTTCCCATAAAAACATATAAAATAACCCAGAAAATCTTTTTAAAACCTTTTCTTGGATACAATCATTTAAAAAAATCATAAAAATTAATGTTTAAACATGAAAAAAACTCTTCAATGTATTGATTGTGGATAAATTAGTATATCTCAAATAAGGTAAAAAGAAAATATGTTTTCCATAGTAAAACGTTTAGAAAAATTCCTCATTCATAAAGAGACTGAATGATTCCTTTGATAAAAATGAGAAAAGTAAAAAATGATTGAAATTTCATATACTTATCACATGAAAATATTGTTATGTTTTTGGAAACCCATTTTAGAAAACATTATTTTAAATGAAAGAATATTTATTTCTGATGAGATTGTAAATTAGGCTTTCATTAAAACACATTCTTAACTATCTTATTTTCCAAATATTAGAATAAATGTTACCAATATATGATTGAATCATGAAAACCATAATGAGTAGAAAATTCATGAATATTCTAGTTATATGGATCATAAAAGTTAATCATAGTAATCCTAAATATAAACAATATCAATAATAAATGATATTATTTCAAAAAAACTCTCATTACATGTTAAATAAGTATCATACACCCCATGTAGGAAAATTAAAATATATGAAACATAAATTATAATGAAAACAATGAAATTCAGGATATTTAATATAAAATGGAACTATTTAGACCTAAAAATTGAATTTAGCTGCATAAAAAATAAGATTCTCAAAGGAAAGAAATTTAGAGAAAACTATTTCACCAATTTGGAACCTTTTGAAAAATAATCTACATGAATCAAAGATTATAAAATGGATACGGGAAGGCTGGTAAATTTTACTATATTTTACATAGAATGAAATCATGGTATGTAGATACACCACTCAAAATGAAGGTGTAAAAAACATAGCATGTATCTCATAGAAATTAAAAGTGATATTAAATCCCATTACTGTAAAATCCCAGGTAAATAAAGAATAAAGAATTTTCATATTTATTAATATTTACGAATTAAATATTAATTTTACTTTAAATGGGTTTCTATGTTCGATATCGTACCCGATACGCAAAAAAGAGTTTCATTGAAATCTTACGTTGCACACTAGTAATAAAATAATATTATTTTAAATGGTAGGTAACACATAGCCATTGTATTGGAGGGAATGGATATAAATAACTAAAATATGATTATATATGTTTTTAATTTTTTTACATTTATCCAATAAATGATAAAGGCTTAAAATACGAAAAGAATTCAATTTTAGGCATATATGCCCTAATTTTCACTAAAGGTTCACTTATCGCCTTTTGATGGAAAACCGTCCTTAAATATAGTTTTTCTCACTCTTATACATTCTATTGTACCAAATAAAACTCTTCTATAGAATCGGGACATCCAAATTTACATTGTGTGAAATTTTGGTATCTTTCCGATAAAGTTCATTTTTTAATGAATAGTGTAAAATGTTGTATTTTAATTCAAAACCTCTTTTTAATAAAATTTATTTATATGACTAGATAATCTTTTGAATTGGTTTTAAAGTGAAATTAGAAAATATTTTTACCATTAAATCCAATAGTGGTTGGTAGAATTAATTTCACTTTGAAATCAGACTTAAACTAGTGTCAATTGTTTGATACTTATTGTTTCATAAAAACACGCTATTTGTCATGACAACGGGAATCAATTATTAAATTAATTAATGTGACTTATATTTTTTGAATTTTGTAAAATAGACTTCATTTTTGAATTCATAATATCAAATATATCTTAGGGTGAATTTTTGGTATTTTTCTGAAAAACTTCAATTTTTGATGAATAGTGAAACCATTAAGTGGTACTTATAAAAACGGATTTTTCGTGTAAATGAAATTTTACCACTTCTTTGTTTTGAATTTCAAAAATCCGAAATACATGGTTGTCATTAAGAAGTAAAATTTGGTTCATTGAGATTAAAATAATTTTTTTGGTGAATAGTAACTTTTATGTAGTTAATCGCGATTAGAGATAATTAGTGTAGTTTAAGGTAAAAATAATGTTTTAATAATATGAAATGAACATGACACATGTCCTAACCTCATTTTATGTGTCATGGCCGACCATTAAAATCCATGGGTCAACGTGGGGACCCCATGGAGCCACTTTAGTTGGAAAATGGCATTAATACCTTTTCATTTAATGTTAAAATAAAAATGTCACAAACATGAGTTGTTTTACTAAAACAATTTTTACATGGGGTTATAAAAATAATATTTTTGACTACAAATATTCATTAGAAAGATGAAAAACTTTCCTACATCATGATATTTTTTTTATAATTTTTAGACATTAAATATATTAAATTATCTATGACATCATGATGATGCAGTGATTACCTCATTAATAATGGATTTAAATAAAATGAAATGATAATGTATCATCTATGACCTACACATGTCCAAAAACTATTTTATGGGTATATTTAGAACCCTTATCACCTTATACTTGAATTATATCAATGTGGGACCTATTAAATCCGAATATCATTTTAAAATAAAGTAACTTTTCTTTACTTTCCAAGAGTGCCCCTCCTCTCCTCTTATAAAAGGCCCCCACTTCTACCTCTTTACCCACACTTCCAAAGCCTTTGGCTCTACCATACCCTGCCCATTTTGTCTTTCCACATCCCTATCATACTCCTTGAATCCTCACTTTGGGCAGAAGTCTTCCCAAAGAACCCTTTGAGCTCAAATCTAATAGAGTTACCCGATTTTGAGGTAATGTGTTCACTTGGGTTCTTTTCTTTTATTTTGCTTCTCCAACCCCCTAAACTCTTTTTATTCATTTCTTTTGTAACAAAACCAGTATATTCCATATACTAGGATTTTTTTATAAGAATTATTTGAGCTAAACTTACACACACCTACATCTAATGGTTAAAGAACATACTGTTTCTGTGGATGGCGAATTTCTGCCTCACGAAACGATGATTGTTCAAACACTCAAATAAAACCATTAAAGGTGGCCATTAAGATGTCACTATATTTATATATGATATATAATATTTTTATTTTTTCCTTAATCTACTGTATTTTTTTATTTATGGCATCACTTTATGGCTTCCACTATGGGTAAACACGATAATTTCATTTTAGGAACTGCGGACTACCGCCCCCTCAAAGTGATGTGATTCGTTAATGCCATATGTGGGACGTATAAAAGATGGATTTAAAGTTATTATATATGATGTTATACTGGAATTATTATATTCCTATATATCATTATTATTTATTTCCATTAAAGTCTGATATAGAAATTAAAGTACCGTTCATGCGTACGTACGGCTTACCGTCTCCATGAATGATGCATTTCATTTCTTATCCCCAAATGTAGTGTACTATTATAAGTACATATTTATAAGGGATATATATAATTTTTGTTACATATAAATGATGAATATAATTATGGAATTAAAATATACATACCTCTCATTTATTTTTAATTCCATTAATATGACATAGAAATGAAAGTAGCAATCATGCGTACGTACAACGTACCGTCTCCATGAACGGTGCATTTCATTTCTTACCTCTAAATGATTATGTGATATTATAAATACATGTATATTCTAGATATATATGATATATATGATATTCAAATCAGGAATTTCATTCTGGATTTAAATAACCTTTGACCACACAAACAACATGTAATTGTAAGAAGTCCACTTTCGACTTAAGAACCAAATATCGACAAAACAAACATTATTAACTTAAATGATTACATAATGTTTATAAAATGATAATAAGTGATATAAAAGTAATAATGACCTTGAAGAAGGTTCTCAAGCAAGTATAAATTAACTCAAATTTATTATTTAGGACGTTAAAAAACGATCGAGTCAAGTCGGACCCGAGGTAAGGGACTTCATCTTAATCTCCTTTCATTAAGGCATATTTCGTTTTATACACAACATTCTTTTATATGGTGTATAAAACCCTTTTACTTTTACTTTTATACAAAAGGAATATTTTTCTACGAAGCGTTTTACAAAACGACAAAAAGGAATGTTTCTTTTAACGTACGCGGTGACAACGAACTTTTCCGTCGCCACGAGTATTATTCGGTCTTTGGCTTCCTCAACAAGCCGTAATGTTTTTAAAATGAAATAAATACCATATACTCTTTTATGTATTTTGGTATTGAAAATGGTTTTTATAATGGATTTGTTATGTCAATATATTTATGTGATATATTGTGATCAAAGTGTGGAAATGTTTTCTTTCCATTATATTTGTTTTAGGTTTTATGATTTTATATTGGTACATGTACATTTGTTGGGTGGTTACGTGATAAACCATATGACGGGTGGTGCCGTGAATACCAGGATGGGTGGTTATGTTATAACCTCCAATGAATTGGGTATGGAAGTCGGTCGTATGGCTATTCCATTAAGTATGTATGGAAGTTGGCTGTATGGCTATTCCATTAAGTGATATGTGTGGAAGTCGGCTGTATGGTTATTCCACTTAAGTATGTTTATGTCCCAAGTTACCTTTATATGTTATGAGATCTTTTTATGGGTTTTATGGAAATATTTTTGTTACAAAATGGTAAGTAATGATCTTTTATTCAATTAAGGGTTTTTACTACTTCATAAAGGTGAAAAGTATTACTTTGATAAAGTATACATGGTTTAGTTTTTGTTTTGATAAACTAACAGTTTTCATTCTTTGTGTATCCCTTACTGAGCTCTCTATGCTCACCCCAAGTTTTTTTGAAATGTTTTTCACAGGACCTAATGTGGAATAGGGTTAATGATGGGATCAAGGGAAAGTAATGCTATATAAAACGTGGAACTAGACATGTTTCTTTTTAAGAGTTTTTTTCTATGGAAACTTAGTAGAAGTGTCTACTTTGTAATATTTTGAGATGTAGTATTTATGTTCTAATTCTCTAAAACTCTAAACCTGAAAAGATCATCAATGTGAATTATTCATTTAGTTCAACATTAAGATATGTTTAAGGCCGGGGCCTTATAGTTTGTATCCGAGGTCGGTTTAGACAACTTTAGGAGTTAGAAAAGTGTTAAATTATAAGTTAATTTATGGTATGGTTGAAATATTAGCATTTGAAGACTACCATGTTGCTTCATCTGAGACATGTTTGTTAATAATGGTTTTTCATAGAGGAAACAGAACATCTTTTATGGGAAGGCATACAGAGTGAAATGACCTTTCAAATCAGTATCCTGAGATGATCAGAATCAGAACTAAACAGTTTGTTGTCGTGATGGCTCAGTTGACTCAGGTGAAAAATGTTGGTTGTTTTTCTTGATGATATTTTGGTGTTTTCTACAATTAAAAAGGAGCATGAAATTCATTTAAGGGTTATCTTTAAAACCTTAAAAAAAACTATATGGAATATTCAGCAAGTGTGAGTTTTGGTTACAACAAATTTCTTTCCTGGGTCACATTGTTTCAAAAGATGGCATAACTCTTGATCCTGCTAAAACAAAAGTTGTTGAAGAATGGCCGAGACCCACAAATTTAACCGAGATGATCCATAGTTTTATTGGTTTGGTAGGTTACTACCAAAGGTTTGTTGAAAAATTTTCATGGTTATCTAGTCCAATGACTAGGATAACTCGGAAGGGTGTTAAGTTTATCTGGACAAAAGAATGTGATGATTGTTCTCAGGAGTTGAAAAGAAGATTGGTGAATGCTCCAGTTTTGGAACTTCCTTCTATGAATGGTGAGTTTGTTATATACAGTGATACTTCATTGAAGGTACTTAGTTGTGTCCTTATGCAGAATGATCAGGTAATTGCTTATGCTTCGCGTTAATTGAAAATTAATGAGTTAAATTACCCTACACATGATTTGGAATTAGCTGATGTTGTTTTTTCTTTAAAAATTTGGAGGCATCATTTGTATGGAGTAAAGTGTGAAATATATACTGATCACAAAATTTTAATGAATATATTCACTCAGAAAGAATTGAACATGAGACAGAGGAGATGGCTAGAATTAATCAAGGATTATTCTTGTACAATTCACTACCATCCTGGAAAAGAAAATAAAGTGGCCGATGCTTTGAGTCGAAAAAGTAATGCTTCATTAACCATGTTACGTTTGGAACAAGATCCTTTGGTTTTTGATTTGATGAACTTTGGAATAGAAGTTGTTGGTGTAGGAAGTTCTTCTGTTTTGTTTCAGGTATCAGTGAGATCATCCCAATCAGACATAATTAAGCGAGCACAGAGGGAAGATAGTGAGTCACAGAAAAAGGTAGAGTTGGTTCAGAAGGGTAAGTTGCCTGAATTCAACATTGATAATGATTTTGTTTTGAGGTTTGGGAAGAGATTATGTGTGCCTTGTGATTCATAGTAGAAGAATGAGTTGTTATGTGAGGCTCATAGTTCCCCATTTTCAGTTCATCCTGGCAGTACTAAGATGTACAAAGATCTGCGGGAGTATTACTGGTGGGATGAAATGAAAAGGGATATTGCTGATTTTACTGTGAAGTGTCTGACTTGTCAGCATGTTAATGCAGAGCGGCAGTTACCGAAAGGGATGCTTCAGCCTTTACCAGTGCCAGATTGGAAATGGGAAAACATATCCATGGACATTGTTGTGGGATTACCGAGGACATCTCGAGGTAATAATGCAATCTGGATTATTGTTGATCACTTGACTAAATCTTCTCATTTCCTTGCTATACGAGATAATTTTTCACTAGCTAAAATTTCCCGTTGGTATCTTAAAGAGATAGTCAGGTTACAGGGAGTTCCTCTCTCCATTTTTTCCGATCGTGATCCTAGGATTACTTCTAAATTTTTGAAAGGCCTTCAAAAGTTGTTGGGTACTAAATTAAATTTTAGTACAGCTTTTCATCCGCAATCCGATGGGCGGTCAGAATGAACAATTCAGACCTTGGAAGATATGATACGAGCTTGTTCGATGGATTATCAGGGAAGTCGGGACCAACAACTTTCTTTGGTTGAGTTTTCTTATAATAACAGTTTTCATTCCAGTATATAGATGGCTTCGTTTGAGTAATTATATGGGAAGCGGTGTCGAACTCTAGCTTTCTGGGATGAAGTGGGTGAAAGGAAGTTGATGGGACCATTATTGATAGAAGAGTTGGCAGAATAAGTTCAGTTGATTCAGAAACACATTAAAATAGCTCAGAGCAGGCAGAAGAGTTATGCGGATAACCGGAGGAAAGATCTATCTTTCGAGGTAGGTGATCATGTTTTTCTCAAGGTTTCTCCATGGAAAAGTGTGATGCGATTTAGTAAGAAAGGAAAGCTGAGTCCAAGGTTCATTGGACCATATGAAATTCTCGATAAAGTTGGATCAGTTTCTTACCGAGTGGCTTTACCTCCGATTTTATCTCAGGTACACAATTTTTTTCATGTTTCGTTGTTGAGGAAGTATATGCCAGATCCATATCATGTTTTGAGCCCAGAGGTAGTTCAGTTGGAAAAAAATCTCTCTTATAAAGAACAACCCGTCCAGATTCTTGACCGAAGAGGGCATGTGTAGCGAAATTAGGTAATTCACCAGGTAAAGGTTTTGTGGAAAAACCATATTGTTGAAGAGGCAACATGGGAATATGAAAATGCTATGAGGGATAAATACCCCCACTTATTTTGATAAGTCAATAAAATTGCGAGGACGCAATTCCCAAAAGGAGGGGAAGGATGTAACATCCCAGGTAAATAAAGAATAAATAATTTTCATATTTATTAATATTTAAGAATTAAATATTAATTTTACTTTAAAGGGGTTTCTGTGTTCGATAGCGTACCCGATACGCAACAAAGAGTTTCATTGAAATCTTACGTTGCACACTAGTAATAAAATAATATTATTTTAAATGGTAGTTAACATATAGTCGTTGTATTGGAGGGAATGCATATAAATGACTAAAATATGATTATATATGTTTTTAGTTTTTTTTACATTTATCCAATAAAAGATAAAGGCTTAAAATATGAAAAGAATTCAATTTTAGGCATATATGCCCTAATTTTCACTAAAGGTTCACTTATCGCCTTTTGATGGCGAACCGTCATTAAATATAGTTTTCTTCACTCTTATACATTCTAGTGAACCAAATAAAACTCTTCTTTAGAATCGGTATATCAAAATTTACTTTTTGTAAATTTTTGGTATCTTTCTGATAAAGTTCATTTTTTAATGAAAAGTGTAAAATGTTGTATTTTAATTCAAAACCTCTTTTTAATCTAATTTATTTATATGATTAGATTATATTTTTATTAGGTTTTAAAGAGAAATTAGAAAATATTTTTACCATTAAATTCAATATTGGTCGTTGGGACTAATTTCACTTTGAAATCAGACTTAAACTAGTGTCAATCTTTTGATACTTATTGTTTCATAAAAACACGCTATCTATCATGACAACGGGAATTAAATATTAAATTAATTATTGTGACTTATATGTTTTGAATTTTGTAAAATATACTTCATTTTTGAATTTGGAATATCATATATAGCTTAGGGTAAATTTTTGGTGTTTTTCTGAAAAACTTTAATTTTTGATTAATAGTGAAACTACTAAGTGGTACTTATAAAACTGATTTTTCGTTTAAATGAAATTTTACCACATATTTGTTTTGAATTTTAAAAATCTGAAATAAATGGTTGTCATTAAGAAGTAAAATTATGTTCAATGAGATTAAAATAATTTTCTGGTGAATAGTAACTTTTAAGTTGTTAATCGCGATTAGAGGTAATTAGTGTAGTTTAAGGTAAAAATAATGTTTTAATAATATGAAATGAACTCTACACATGTTCTATCATTATTGGATGTGTCATATCCGACCAATAAAATCCATGGGTCAACTTGGGGACCCCATGTATCCACTTTAGTTGGAAAATGACATTAATAACTTTTTATTTAATGTTGAAATAAAAATGTATCAAACATGAGTTTTTTTACTAAAACAATTTTTACATGGGGTTATACAAATCATATTTTTTACTATAAATATTCATTAGAAACCTAAAAATATTTCCTACATCATGATATTTTTTTATAATTTTTATACATTAAATATATTAAATTATTTATGACATCATGATGATGTAGCGATTACCTCATTAATAATGGATTTAAATAAAATGAAAAGATAATGTACAATATATGACCTAGACATGGCCAAAACATATTGGATCGGTATATTTAGAACCCTTATCACCTTATCCTAGAATTATATCATTTTGGGACCTCTTAAATCCGAATATCATTTTAAAATAAAGTAACATTTCTTTACTATCCAAGAGTGCCCCTCCTCTCCTCTTATAAAAGGCCCCCAACTCTATCTCTTTACCCACACTTCCAAAGCCTTTGACTCGGCAAAACCCTGCCCATTTTGTCTATCCACATACCTATATTACTCCTTGAAGCCTCACTTTGGGCAGAAGTCTTCCCAAGGAAGCCTTTGAGCTCAAATCTATGAGAGTTACCCGATTTTGAGGTAATGTGTTCACTTGTGTTCTTTTGTTTTATTTTGCTTCTCCAACCCCCTAAACTATTTTTATTCATTACTTTTGTAACAAAACCAGTATATCCCATATACTAGTATGTTTTTATAATAATTATTCGAGCTAAACTTACACACACCAACATCTAATGGTTAAAGAGCATACTGTTTCTGTGGATGGCGAATTTCTGCCACACGAAACGATGATTGTTCAAACACTCATATAACACCTTTAAAGGTGGCCATTAAGATCTAACTATATTTATATATGATATATAATATTTTTTTTCCTTAATCTTATGTATTTATTTATTTATGGCATACCTTTATAGATTCCATTATGGGTAAACACCATAATTTCATTTTAGGAAGTGCGGACTACCGCCCCCTCAAAGTGATGTGATTCGTTAATGCCGTATGTGGGACGTATAAAGGATGGATTTAAAGTTATTATATATGATTTTATACTGGAATTATAATATATCTCTATATCATTATTAGTTATTCCCATTAAAGTATGATATAGAAATGAAAGTAGCGTTCATGCGTACGTACGACTTACTGTCTCCATGAACGGTGCTTTTCATTTCTTTTCCCCAAATGTAATGTACTATTATATGTACATATTTATAATGGATATATATAATGTATGTTACATATAAATGATGAATATAATTCTGGAATTAAAATATACATACCTCTCATTTAGTTTTAATTCCATTAATATGACATAGAAATGAATGTAGCGTTCATGCGTACGTACAGCTTACCGTCTCCATGAATGGTGCATTTCATTTCTTACCTCTAAATGATTATGTGATATTATAAATACATTTATATTCTAGATATATATGACATATATGATATCCTAATCAGGAATTTCATTCTGGATATAACAAACCTTTGACCACACGAACAACATGTAATTGTAAGAAGTCCACTTTCGACATAAGTACCAAATATCGACAAAACAAACATTATTAACATAAATGATTACATAATGTTTATAACATGATAATATGTGATATAAAAGTAATAATGAACTTGGAGAAGGTACTTAATCAAGTAGAAATTTACTCAATTTTATTATTCAGGATGTTAAAGAACAATCGAGTCAAGTCGGACCCGAGGTAAGGGACTTCGTCTCAATCTCATTTCATTGAGGCATATTTCGTTTTATACACAACATTAATTTATACGGTGTATAAACCCCTTTGACTTTTACTTTTATACAAAAGGAATCTTTTTCTACAAAGCGTTTTACAAAATGACAAAAAGGAATGTTTCTTTTAATGTATGTGGTGACAACGACCTTTTCCACCACTACGAGTATTATTTGGTCTTTGGCTTCCTCAACAAGTCGTAATGTTTTTAAAATGAAATAAATACCATATAATCTTTTATGTATTTTGGTATTGAAAATGGATTTTATAATGGATTTGTTATGTGAATATATTTATGTGATATATTGTGATCAAAGTGTGGAAATGTTTTCTTTCCATTATATTTGTTTTATGTTTTATGATTTTATATTGGTACTTGGACATTTGATGGGTGGTTACGTGATAAACCATATGACGGGTGGTGCCGTGAATACCAGGACGGGTGGTTATGTTATAACCTCCAATGCATTGGGTATGGAAGTCAGCTGTATGTCTATTCCATTAAGTATGTATGGAAGTTGTCTGTATGGCTATTCCATTAAGTGATATGTGTGGAAGTCGACCGTATAGTAATTCCACTTATGTATGTTTATGTCCCATGTTAACATTATATGTTATGTGATATTGTAATGGGTTTTATGGTAATATTTTTGTTACAAAAGGGTAAGTAATGATCTTTTATTCAGTGAAGAGTTTTTACTACTTTATAAAGGTGAAAAGTATTACTTTGATAAAGTATACATGGTTTACTTGTTGTTCTGATAAACTAATAGTTTTCATTCTTTGTGTATCCCTTACTGAGCTCTTTATGCTCACCCCAAGTTTTTTTGAAATGTTTTTCAAAGGACCTAATGTGGAATAGGGTCAATTATGGGATCAAGGGAAAGTCATGCTATATAAAACTTGGAACTAGACATGTATCTTTTTAAGAGTTTTTTTATTATATGGAAACTTAGTATAAGTGTCTACTTTTTAATCTTTTGAGATGTAGTAGTTATGTTCTAATTCTCTAAAACTATAAACCTGAAAATATCCTCAATGTCAATTATACATTTAATTCAATATTAATAGATTTTTAAGGCTGGGGCCTTATAATTACATTCTATCTTGAATCTCTTCATACTCAAGAAAACACTGGTATAATAAAAATTAATTTATTATAAATATTTTATAGACCCAAATTCTGATATTTTATACCAAATATGGTTTATTATGACCTTATATTATACTCTTTTTAACAATCCATTGTTATGAATTCACTTTAGGTAATATTATCTTTATTTTTTGCATGTGTCTTAATTTTTTATATGTTTGGTATTTATAGATTATATAAGATTTCAATAATTTTATTCATGATATAAATAAAATGTAAAAAATTTATATTTTTATTATAAAAATCTATAGATATATAAGTATAAACGAAATACACCATTAATGGAGATGGTAGGCCATAGGTACGAATAAATGGTATTTCGGTTTAATTGTTGTGTTGAAATAAAATAAGTAAAAGACATATATTTACCTATATTTATATATATATATGTAATTATTACAGAATATCACATTTGTCTTATATATTCACTAAACCCATCCTTAATACAATTCATGTAGTTTATGAACCAATCATATCACTTTGAGAGGGAGGTAGTCCACACTTCCTCAAACAAATGAATCATATTAACAAAAAATTTAAATTTAAATAGATATGTGTTAAGAAGAATAAAAAATATTAGATTAATAAAATATATATTATATAACATATATAAATACATTTTCCATCATAATTTACAACATTAGAGGCTGTATGGATAATTAAAAAATCATCATTTAGTGAGAAGGTAGTTCTCAATACACATACATAATATGTTCATTATTCATTATATTGATGTATAGGTAAGTGTTGGTTGAAACATTATAATAAATATGTCCTTATATATTTTGGAGAATTATTATTATAAAATCATGGAATAAAGAGAGTGTATTGTGTGGAGAAAGAAAATAATAAAAGGATCTTGAGATATGCTGTTTGCTCTAAATCGGGTAATTCCTTTTGGTATGTGCCGAAAGCCTTCCTGGGATTTCCATCAGACCAATGGAAGGCTTATAGAAGGAATTTAAGGATTTTTTTCAGTGAAATGTGGAGATATTGGCCAATCCTAATAGTTTTTAGGTGTGTGAGTAAGAGGGAAAGGTGGTAACCTTTTATATGGAAGAAGTCGTGGTGATCCTTTAAATATTTGAAGAGAGAATTCCAGCCACGTTTTTCAAGATGAATGTGGATCCAATAATTTTCAAAATTATATAAAATACCATATATGGATGAAATATGGAAATGGAATTGATTTTTGATGTGTTTAATGTCGTCTTGTTTCATGAATTTAAGGTTGGGTCAATATTTATGCTTAATTATACCTTAAACGATGTAATGAATTATAATTACATTCACTAATAATTTTGGAGAAAAAATAAATTTACAATATTATAAATTAAAAATTATTTTTATTTTAGATATGGAATAAATTTTAATAAATTCCAATTATATAAGTGGCATATATTAATTTATAATTAGTATTGTAGTTGTGTTGATAATGCAGGTTTTTTATGTAAAAACATTGAAAACATTGGTTTGATTTTATACCCAATTTCAACATTAAATTAAATAAAAATCCATGAGTTGTATTAATTTATAATAATATTACATAATTAATATTTTTCAAAAATTTAATATATAATTTATCCATGAAAATTAATTAGATGAAAATCTAGTTTTGCATTAAAATACAGTATTTTTACTATAATTTTAAAAAATAAAACCTAATAAAAAATACCAAAAAATAACATAAAATTATTTTAATGATTCACTTATAAATATATGTTTTATTTTTTAATATTAAATTTATTACAATTCAAAAAGATATATTTAAAATGGGTTCTTCATTGAAAGCGTTAAAACAACCATTATAAAAAAATATTTTTTATGCATAAAATTTGATTTTTTTATATCAGGTCAACCCCATCAATTGGATGGGTAACAAAAAAATATAATATAATATATTACATATATATTACTTTAATATCATTCAATAATTTTAATTAATCTAATTTAGTAGGGTAAAACTGCTTTGTGACCATAATAAAATTATATTTTTCTTCTATATTCATTTGGTTTACATATTCATTTCTAATTAATTGTTAATCTATAAATTCATCGTTTATTTTTATAAACCATATATTTTCAAATATTAGTTAATAATATTTTTATCTACTAATTTAGATATTATTTTAAATCTTATTATATTCAATAATATTTTAATAATATATTATTATTTGGTACAACATGATCATTCATGGTACGCAAGTCATCGAGGAAAGTCATTATTGTGTTCAATGAAATGTAACATATTTTTCTATGTATAGAAAGATAAAATTTATGTTGTTTATAGTGCTTGATTTCAATGATGTTACATATGTTTCATGAAAAACATATTGATTTAATATAAAATAAACTATTTTTAGTGTTATGTGAAATGAAAGATATGGAAATGTTTATATTAATTTGAAAAACATAATTCATAAAATCTCAGGGTGTTTAACCCTTGTGGGTTAGACAATGAATTGTGTTCCATTTTGGTTACTCGATAAGGGTAACTACGTCATAGACATCCTTGTATTGGGATCCATTTCTCAAGGGTTGTGATTCCCTCTGAAATAACAAGTTCAAGTTCTTTGTGAGTGAGCTGTCCATACCACATGTTAGATTCCATGTTTTTTGGTGGGTCCTGTGTTCCTACAATCACAGATGAATTGGGTGGGAATGGTTGTTCTTCTTTTTTTCATCTATCATTACCCATCAGAATGGGGCTTATACCACCACTACCTTAGGTCCACCTCTAATAGGCTTGGTGTTAGTAACTAATTTTGAGTAGGCATATCAGTCACTTAGGAGACTGTACCCTACAGTACCTATAGACACACACACACATCTCCAAGACCATAAAATGATAAAATTTAAAACAATTGATAAAAAACATAGAAAAATTATAAAACCAACTATCATAGTATGAAAAAATGTACTGAAGAAAAAGGGAAAAATAAAATCCCATTATAAAGAGTATAAAAACACAACCAACCTATTAGTATAGAAGGGAACTACAATAAAAGTGACTGTAAGAACACACATCTGTCTGTATACCCCCCAGATCTATTTATTCTCCATGTCCCTTTAAAACTCCATCAAATGGTTGACCATTTATACAAGACCTGATATGTGATGGAAAATCCTGTTTATGGGTGAGTATAGTCGTACCCAGTAAGACACACAAAATTTATAAAGTAATTAAAATAAATACCATCTAGCACAACACAGTTATGTGTCTACAACACATATATTATTAATATCGAAATATAATAAATAAATACAAAAGGTCTCATGGTAATTTCAAAATTGTAATGCCAGTCTAAGAATCTTGCATGAAGGATCCACATAGAACTCGTCTAAGATAACACACTCCATGAGTCCCACAACAATGATGGTGTCTATCTGAGGTGTCAGGATTGATGGATATTTTCATAGGAATTATACACTAAAAATCTTAATGTAACGATATAGATGATGATAATCACATCAAAGTTCATGTCTTGTAACTACAAATCAATATGTAAAATCACATTAACTATAGGATTAACTCCCATGTAGTGTTTCTCACAACAATGCTGAGAACTCCACCAAGGTAAATATGAAGATATAGGATCTCACATAGGGCCTCACCGAACTATGAAAAAAAATGTTTCCATGAATTACCACTGAGGGGATATTTGTAATATCTATAGAATTTGATTCCATACAAACCGTTGGGTAGTGGATCATGGGATGCTCTCTAATGAAACTCATCCATGAAGAAGAGGATATGGGATCCATGAAATCTTTGATAGAGTACATGGTGTGAACTAATATAACATGGTGTTCCCATTTATAATTAGGTCATTTCCAGGTATTGTTGACTAATATTGGGTGTATTTTTTTCATAGTACACAAAATGTCATAGCTCATGTACTTCTAGTTGTGTCCATGTCCAGATAGTCATCTCCATGGTTAGATAGTCATTCATGTGCCTCTATATGATCCCAGGTATACAGAAAGATATCTGGGATGGGACACATGTATTGTTATAAGTTCCACATGATTTTTGATATGTAACATATACATAGGGGTCCCATAAACTATGTAGTAATATATTGTATAGTGTGTTATGCGGTATTTTCAAGAATCCAAGATCTATATGCTTAGTCTTATCATGCTCCACTAATCATAAATCAAGCTATTCACCATTTATATAAATGAAATTCTATAGGCGGACAACCATTATTTTCACCGATAACTGAGCTTTACCTATCATATCCATTTGGGAAATTCCCCACATGCATCAAACATCGTCACATGCCAAATAAAATTAAAATCGGCGATCCCCAAATCTATATAATTCACATACACATCTATTTATGTATAATCATGAAGTCATACCAATAACAGATCTAAAATATCAAATAATTATACTTTGAAAAAGATGTACAATAATTAATTTCTCTTAAATTTTGTTGAACTACCAATGATGAATGCAGGATGAATGGTTGGAGAAATACATGAAACACACAAATTGTTATGAACCTCAACTATGTTTATTTTGGATTAGATTCATATCAATTATAATGATGAATGATGATCTTCTCCCATTTAATCACTATGGATATACTCATCGAGTAATACAAACAATTGAAACTCAATCCATTGGTTGACTGATTTATGGTCATTGTAGCAATAAAAAACAAAGAAATAAACAAAATAAATTAACATACTATGTATAATAGGTTTTCCTTCTAACAATGAACTAATCCTAATAATCATCATTCATGAGATACTTGAATTCGATTTGACAATGGTTGTCGATATTCGATCTAGTTTTCATTCTATAATGGATGTTCCTCAAAAGGATCCTCTATATATCCAGGGTTTTGTGAGTAACCGTGATATTTACCATATATTTGTATTTATATAAAATAATTCGGTAAATAAAAAATTTCAAATTAACTGTATTAATTTTATAATATATTTATTATCCACACCCTCAATGAATTTTCAATAGAAACCTAGAAACCACAAAGGATATGATGTACCTGGGTTAAGATCCATGCTCTGAACACAAGGATAACAACAGATTTAGGATTTGATCCTCTTTATGGAATTTATTAAACTTTTTTAATTATTCATGTATTAATTGAATATAATTATTATATTTAAATAATTAATTATGGACACACTAGACCTTGAAATCTCAATATATATCTATGTTTAACTATAGATATAACCTATTTAATAAAAAAACATATCGAAATATAACATTTGTCATATTAACCCCACCATGGGCCTTTAAGTCTAGAAAATTCAAACAAAAGGATACATAAATAGATATGGGTAATGATCATGCATCTGAGCCTCCTGCTACTAGGTTCTCTCTTGAACATTCACATGCAACCACTATACACGCACTAGGTGATTATATCTCCCATAATGGATCATCCCCTTCTTATTATAAATATCTAATGGGTTCTCATTAAGTATTTCTCCATCCTCAATGATTAACTCACCCCAATTGACATCATGTGAAGAATTGTTCATGTAACACCTTAGTTATAACACATGGAAGATGTCATGTCCATAGTAAAACTATGGTGGTAGGGCTATGTAGTACACCACCCCTCTACCTATTTGGAGTATCTATAAATGAAAAATGAATGTCAAATATGGCATGGAACCCCTAACAAATACCTAAAATCTAGATCGAGGTGAAACCCATAGGAACACATGGTCTCCCTCCTAAAACACAAATGCCCTCTATTGTCAGTCAACATAGGACTTCTGATGACAATGTGTAGTCCTCATCCAATCATGAATGATCTGAACCCACTCTATAGTATCATGTACAAACTCTAGGCCAATAAGTGGGGACTCAACGAGGTTGGTCTAGTGTAGTGGGGACCATCAGGGTCTCATGTACAATGCCATAATGGTTCCATAATGATGGTGGAATGATAACTTTTATTCAATGAGTTATCCATCATTTTTAGGTGCCCCCTCAAACTACAGTCAAGTTAAAAATGCAATACTATAGATTTTTCTCCAATTAGTGAATGGTTATCTCATCCTGGCCATCATTCAAGGGGTGAAATTCCATGCTCAATCATAGTTGAACCTAAAAATCCTTCTATATTCCCTTATATAACAGATTTTTTATGAGAGCATCATGCAATGAAAAAAGAATTCATATAGGGAAATACATGGAGTCATACAATATTTTCTATATGAAGTTGTCCCATGCTTTCTCCTGAAAAAATAACTTAGATATCTTCAAAGTGGACTCACATGGTAATTTAGTGTATAATCACCTTGATGGAATCATGTCCCGTGTTCATATGTTGAAACTATATCACGAATTCCATGCCTATACCATCCACCTTCCTATATGGAACCTAAAGGGTAGGAGATAATTCTACTAGAACCAAGAACTAAGCCATAACTTCCTATCAAGTAAGAAATGGAGAGATAATCTCAGCAACTACCATCTTCATTCATGGACATTGATACTAATATCGGAAGTCCTAAAACATCTCTTCGACACCTGGATGTCATTCCAAAGGATATTTATGAGAATATATTAGAAACTACTCCCATAACATCATGAGTTCCTTAATTAATTCTCAAAAAAGAACCACATTCTACCAAAATTTGGGAAATCCAACAATAGAAAATCTAGTAGGTATATGAGAATGTAGTGTCTCACAGTTGGTATCCCCAAACTATGCCACCATAACTCACTATAAAAGTGAAGGGATGACAACCATCAATATTAGTTAAAATTCTCTATACATATCCAAAAATTATATCTGCAATGAAGTCATCGACTTTGATTCCTTTCTCATCAACATCAAACAATATCACACGCTGAAAGCTTATGTTACAACATTCCCCTTCCTATGAGTATAGACAATCTCAAAGTCATAATCCTGGATGAAATCTATCCATCCCCTCTATATAACATTAAGATAATCCTAATTTAAGATATACATGGGTCTCTCTTCGATATAATATAAGATAAATCGCTAACCAAAAAGGAAGTGTCGCCACATCTTTAATGAGAAAGCTCTCGCTGATAACAAAAGATTAAGGGTTACATAGTTCTTCTCATGTAGTCTCAAATAACATGAGACATTGGAAATCACTACCGTCCTCTGCATCAGAATAATTCCAAAACTAGTTTTTGATGCATTTAAGAAAACTATATACTCAACACCAACTTTGGAAATATCAATATGGGGTCACTCATCAAACTATGTCTCCACTCCGGGAATGTCTATTGTCACCTCTCAGTCCATGCGAATGGAATCTGCTTTTAGTTCAATGTTGGTAAAGGGATATGATATTATAGATAGATATATTATGAATCATATATATTATCCTAAAAACTCAATGATTATATGTACCTCTATCAATCACTGTGGTGGATACTATGAAAACATCACCTCAACCTTCACCAGGTCCACTTCTATGTTGTCTGATGTGATAAAATATCTCTAAATTTATTCCCCCTGAATCTAGAAATTATACTAGAATAGAATCCCATATTTCTAGTTCTCTTACAGAACATCCCCAACTATCCTCATTTGTTTCGTGTGATCCTCCTCAGATTCCAAGTATACAAGGATAACATCGATGAAGACTACCAAACAATGGTCTAGCAAAAAATGAAAGATCTAGTAAATGTGTCCCATAAACAATGTAGGGGTGTTTGTCACACCAAAGGGAATCACTGAGTACTAATAATGATCATAGTGACACCTAAAATTCAATCTTCGGTATATCCTCATCTTGAACAATAAATTAGTGATAACCTTATCTGAGATCAATGGTCTAGATCCATCATCCCCCTCTGAATTGATCAAATGATAAATCAATCCTCTATAGTGGATAATTTTTATTTAATGTAATATGATTCATGTGATGTTATTCTACACATAACCTTAATATCTCACCCGTATTCTTGGTGAATAAATCATTGGGTACTCAGGGTGGAACACTTTTTTTAACGAATCCCTTCAAATTGAAGTCCTCATACTACACCCTTAGCTCACAAAGCTCTATAGTAGATATATGAAATACTAGCAACGATATCAGGGTTCACACTATAGTGTAGTTCAATGTAGTGGTATATATTTTAGAGGGGAGGTAATTATAGAACATCCTCAGGAAGGAAAGACACATAATCCACCAACAATATAGGGAAATTAATACTCATATTATCAAATCACCAATGTTCGTACAAGTCAACTACTGAGTAAATACAAACACTATCCTATACATGACTCTATCCTACACATACAGGGTATACTTTTCACCCATAGTGGAGAACATAGTCCCAACACTATTGAAACACCACATACTCCACATGAAGAGTTGATCCAGGTACAATCTATAGATAAACAATCCATATATATGGTGAAATAGTAATGAATATTAAATTAAAAAATAGATCATGACAATAACTCTAACCTCCATGATTCTAGTAACAATGTTTAATGTAATGTGTGATTTATAATTTATCTCACGTAGGTCTCTCAAAGCAAAAGGGTTGATCTAATGGATTAACCAGAATCTCTAAATCAGGAACCATATATGTGAAATAAAATAATGACTCACACCAATACCTACCAATATTAATGATAAGTAATAAAAGACACAGATTATACCGTGAATATTCCCAGATTCCTTTGGGTCATAATCCTTGTTCGCTTTCAGCTGGGCTCACCCATGTCCCATACTCGCAGAGCCTCGTGTGGATAACCTGGGGAGGTGGGGGTAAAAATCAAATCATCTACCACCTCTATAAACTCTCCCAGTTTCTCTAAAACGTCTTCCATCTTATATATCCAAAAGATCATATCACCAGATCATCTTATGTGGCCAGTTTTTGGGTAAAAACCCATCAAGTTATCATTGAATCTTTTTTGAAGTGATTGTGTTTGTGACAAAGTGGGCATCTGTGTTGTGTTTGTTGATAAGACAAACCATGACGTACATATTTGTTAAAAAAGGGATTTCATGGTGGAATGTCGAGTTCATGGGATGTTGTTATTTATCCATGATTTATTCAAGAATTTCGACAAAGGAATGTTTCATATGAAGGTGGTTAAAAAAGAGCAGATACAAGGTCGCACCGTTTTCCAGTGTTTGCCAAATTTTTGGACCTCAAAATCGAAAAATGGAGAAAAGTGTTTTTGGCAAAGGGACTTGTGCGCCTGTGTCTTAGAGGCTTGGAAACTTTCACGCCAAATTTTTTCAAGATCATAGCATCAAAAATATGGAAAATTAACAAGGGGTGCACAACGTTTGTGTTTGGTCACGCAAGTGACTAGGGAGACAGAGGCTAGGGCAGCTGGACTTGCGTGCCAAGAGGTGACATGCACGCAGATGCTCTGGGTGTCCAAGTGCCTATAAATAGAGGTCAAACCCTCCTTATGTTGAGTATTTTAAACCCTTAGAGAAAATTAGAGCTCCCGTCACGTAGGTGGTCTGGTCGTGCAAGTATTAAGATATTCAGAAGTTGTGCTCCAGTTGATAGTTGGGCGCCCAAAGTAGTTTGTGTGAGAAAAAGTGTGAGTCACCCATGATTAGAGTTGAAGAAGGGGATTTCACATATATGGTTTTGGGACACTTGCACATCATGAATTGAAGAAGCGTGATAGTTGGTAGTTGCGTGCCAAAATTGGTTTGGGCATAAGAGGGTGTGAGTCGCGCAAGTTTGCAGTTGAAAAGTGAGTGTCGCGAAAGTAGTTGAGGTGAACATGTGCACATTCATGGAGAAGCGCGCTAGGTATGGTAGAATAAAGACAATCATTTTTGGGTTTCGTGAAAGGTGGAAGATTTCCCATTACCTTTGGTGCAAAGTTAGATTCATCTATGGGTGAAATTTGGACTCAACAGGGCCTCTACATACAACAGAGGATATATTCATTAGTCATAATGAAGAGACCAATAGGTCTATAAACTGTAAGTGGATTCATTCCAGAGCTATGAGAAAAGGAAGAGGAAGAAGGTGATCCTCTCCACTGGTAGTGGTCCAAAGAAAGAGAAACAGGGAGTGACCCTTTGGAAAGCACTGAGATGACCCTAATAATTGTAAAGGTAGTGACCCTAGGAATATAAGTGATCTATCCTGAACATTGTTAACAGAAGTGCACTTTTAGTGAATTTGGTACATCGACACATTTCTGGTATATACTCCTTGGACGTAGCCCAGTGTGGGTGAACCAAGTAAGAATCATTGTGTCATGTGCACCCCTTTGTTTTATTATACTTTCTTGTAGGAAAGAGAGAGATGAGAGTCTTACTTAACAGTTATACAAGATCAATGGGGGTAGTTGTTTTAATCTTTCATACCTCGATTCACCCCCCTCTCAGGCTATTTAACCTAGTGGACCTAACACCCATAAAAAATATCAGTGATATTAGTATGATAGGTCAGATAATCTCATTAATTTTTCCCTTCTATCACAATTGTATCTCAACATCCACCTATGATAGCTAGACCCATCTTATGAGCATTGAACTCTATACCCTCTATGATGGGATCACCCCCTAAAACATCATATATTTATAGTTTCCAAGGAATGACATCAGGTCCCTACAACCGAAGTCTCTACTCTTATGTTCCCATTACAGTCAATAACTGGCAACATATGCTCATCCAAGTAACTCTTAACCACCAAATCTCTCTCTTTCAACCCCAAATAGTTTGGAATGTACATAGTTGTAACAATGGATAAAGATTCTCTATACTATCCTAACATAAATATACAATCCACATATACAAGATCACAAACCATATCCATGAAGTACCTAGAGATTTTGGTGAACCTTGATGAATAATCAACCACTATTGAACTACCTTGTCAAAGCTATAGAGGCACTGGGATATTCAATTCCCTCGAAATTATGGTAGAGAAATCCTATATGATATAACACTAAAAAACTTATAATGATATAGCCACTAATTCAAATTTATGTGTATCTAATCCCCAATATTTTCCAACATATCCTAAGTGAGATCCCACTTCTAGGACCACCATCTAGGCTTTGGGGGTCCTAAAAGGACAAAAAAATACATCACCTCCTCTAGTTATTTCCCACTCACATGCTGGTTGGGGATCACCACAGAATATGTGGGGTTGATATTGCTAAAAATCATGAACATCTCTAAGACTACACACCTCTTTTGCAAGTACGATGGGTACGATTAGTTGTTTTACTTGTGATCGAATAACTATTGCACCACAAAGAGGTAAAAACCCCAGAAAATTAACTTATGTCGATTCCTTATAACTTATGGGATCATCTTCATGATCCTAATGCTGAATCCTATCTAGAATGAAACACATAGGAATCCTCAAATAGTAATGTTGTACAATTTTAAATGAGTGTATTTGGAGAGCCGACATAAGAATGACATGGAAACTGAAACCCATTATTATATGATACATATACCCTTGTTCGTTAAAAAAACAGTTTACTCAAGTGGAAAGTAAAGAGTATGTTGATCAGATTCCTTGTGTATGGATATGTCAGTCGTCGCACCCACACTTGAGTCTATATCCTAAAAGCCAAACTTGAAACGCTTAACATTATTCTTCCAAACCAATCACATAGATTTTGATTCTATGGTATAACTGACTTCTATGATACCACTCTTTCATGACCCATCCTAATGGGTCCAATGTCTCATATAACCCAATACCACATCTAATAGACCAAGGGATTTTGACTTGCAATGAGTAGTTATATCACTCACACTAGAGGCCTTATACTAAGGTACCTATACACAAACACACCTATCCTAGCCCATAATTCTAAAATGTATAACAGTATATCAAAAAAATGCATGTGTTCTTATAAATCATATTACGAATGTCTAAAAACATTTACTAAACCCAAAAGTGCCAAATACAAGCCCATCATAATGATCTCCAAAACAATTCTAACAATAAAGTATATAAGGGAACTATATTCATGGGGACCATAGGAAAACACCTAGGTCTGTCTATCTCACGAATCTCTTCCTATTACATGTCCCTCTTGGACTTCTTCAAATGGTATATCTTATTCATTATACGGGACACATGTGTGAAGTTCCCATGAATGGGAAAGTATAACAACACCAACTAAGACACCCCAAAATCAATATTCACATAACAAGAATTATTTTCTTCTCAAACTAACTATCTCACTTAAAAAATATAACAAGAATATATAGATATAATAAACAAAGACATAATGTCTCTAGGAAAATTCAAAACCATGAGTCTAGTCTATGAATGATAAATAAATGTTCAATATATAAATTTCATAGGAAAACATAATATTTGATCCACACAACACTGAGAGAGTCTATACGATGTGTCAGACACATCAGATATATCCATAAGAAGTATACACAAGAAGTATGAAGATAATAATAAATATATGAGGATCTTACTGAAGGGAAATGGGTATACCATAAACTCATTATATAGTAACCAACTAAGTAGAGGATCAACACCTATATAGTTTTAGTCATAGTGACACTGAGAAGTCTACCTAGAGGAAGAAGATGATAGGGGTTGTCACATCGAGTCTCTTGAAATGATAGATACTGATATGTAAAATAGTTTTCATAAAATTGATCACTATACTCTTTGTAGGTTTAGTTTCCATGACAACCCTCATGGAAGGGATCATGGGAACACTCCCTTAAAAAATGTTAAATTGGAATATGATAAGGGTTTGAAGCCAAAGTTGTTGGAATAAATTGCATATAATAGTAGCACATGACATGACCCTTCAGCACTATGTTCTACCCATGTATCATCAAATGTTCTCATGTTTGTTTTCATTCCATTGTACATTGATTTTCCAAGACATTGTACATCTAGCTATATCTGTTTCCCTCAGACCATGTTGGTGTATAGATAACTATGAACATGCCTATGTACCGTCCTGGTTACATACTGAGAGGGATAAGAGAAGTCACACATAGTGTTACATGGTTCCCACACATTCTAATACCTAAATATTCTATGAAAATCCTTGTGTCGCACGATGTTTCCCAAATTCGTTTTAATATTTTATTATATGTTGTTTTATTTAAAATACTCGATATAGATCTCGCATATTATCCCACCCTTCAAGCCATTGATCCAACCACAAACCATAATAGAAAATGAAAAATTGTATTTGAATGACCATTTCCAACATATATCACCATGTTTTGGCATTTGAATCTATTCATAAAATTCCATTGTGTGTCCCCCATTATTGCATCTCAAATAATACGAAGATCTGATATCCCCAAATTCATATTATTTGTTTCTTCTTCCATCAATGTTTGATCCCAATGTCAATCCAAGCCCATGTATGTAATAAAAAATTGTATCCATGAAATGGGTGTGCAATGATATATTTCTTACTAAATTTGTTGAGACAATAGTCAAATGAAAATCGGTTTTGATCACACAAATATTTGTTAGAGAAATAAAAGAAATAAATAAATGGTAATACACCACAACCATTTATAGTTGGACCTAATTCCTTTCCATTATAATGAACAATTAATAACCAAATAATGATTGAAAATCCTCCCAATAAATCACTAAAAATAAAATCATCTCGCAATACAACTGATCCGTGAACCAATCTATTGGTTGGTTGATTTGGATTCATAATATCATTAATCAATGGGAATATAATCAGAATAAATCAACATCCACCCAATAATATGATAAATTTATTATGTGTAATTAATCCACATTGTTTTCATTTGACATATCCTTGAATTCCATTGCATGGCGGATTTTTATCTTCGATCCAGTTATCCCTCACTAATATAACATCCTCAAATGCCTCCTATATATCTCCAAGGTTATGTAAGTAACCCTATGATTTCTCATAGACATTTATTTATAGAAAATAATTAGTTCTATATGAAATTCCATTTTAAATAATTTAAATTTATTAATTTATTTCTTCTCTATTCCGAAGTTGACTTTTCTAAGAACACCTTAGCCCAATAATTATTATTTATCATTAAGGAAAAAACACATTCCCTGAACAAAATGGTGACCTAAAATTTTTAATTTGAGCCTTTATTAATATTTTATTTTCATTTTTATGGAAAAATAATAAATATTTACATTAATAAATTTATTATTTTACAAAATTAAACTTCTGGAACACTAGGACATTGAATCTCACACTTTCATTACGCCTAACACAATAAATTACCAATATAAAACACCAAAAAATGGAATGATTTTAGTTGATATACATGTTTTTTTGGTATTCTATCACAAATATGTACTTAGGAAAAATGATTCTTGATTTTTGATTTGTGGATCATTGGGATTCTTACATGCATCGTATCTAATATGGGAGGGTAGATATGGTAGGTATACTAGAAATTATAATTTTTTTTATACATTGGGTTTCAATATAGATTTGTGTATTGAAACCTATGGTTTTGGATTATCACTTGACAGGAGGATGTCCTTTTAGACTGTTTATTTATGAGGGAAATGCCCTTTATTTGTAACATGTGTGTCGATGATGCTCTAGTTAATTTAAAATGAATATGTGATGACTATGGTCAATGGTTTTAGGCATGTTTCCCAACATTTTCTTCAACATGTTCTTGTGAGAATGGGTGTTTTTCTCATTTGAGAGTGGTTTATGTAAATCCATGTGGTATCGAGTGAACCATACCCGATTAGAGGTCATGATACTCTTTTGAGTGGATTTTTTAGCATGGTGGTAATTGGTCCTTCTAGGATGATAATTAGTGGTTTTATTTTAATTATGGCACTCATGTGTGAATGGGGTTTCCACATATATATTTTTTCTTTAGTGATGTAAATTTCATGGGACATGTGATTCATATTTTGGAATGAGGGAAATAATAAGGATTCTCATATTTTGGGGGGAATCAAATTGAACACCTTTTAGTGTCTTTCATGTTTTGATAGATGTGTGGATGTTGTATTACTAACCATTGGATGGTCTATATAGCATTGGTTACCTCATTTTTTGTTTGAATTAATGGTATTTCTTTATCCATTGAGGCTTATTAGTGGTAAGAAAAAATTTTCTGTTCTGTTATTGAGGATCAGTGTTTCCATAGTTTTCTAAAATAGGATGATGTTGAACAATTTTTTTGTTAGTAGTACTCTAGGAATAATGTGAAATACTAATTTAAGATTATCTAAAAAACAAGACTACTATGTCTGTTCTGAAATACAGTGTTTACCCAATGATACATGTTTAGGGAAAACATGGCCAATTTGAATTTTATTTGAAAACGTAATATTTATTTAATGAATTTTTTAATTTAATCACATTTTATAGAGATATAGTTTATATATATCATCATATTTATATTTTTTCTTCATCAATCAGTTAGGAATTGGGAGTTTTGTAATTCAATTCATATCCTTCAGTCAGACACATGATCTAGGAATTGGCCCCCATTAAATATCATTATATATTTTTATTTTATTTTATCCTTATTTGTTTTGTGTATTCCCATGGTACTTCCCCCTTTTTGATATTTAGTTTAGATAGTTAATGTTGGAGAAGTGGAATGATGTGTATGAGACGTCTGTCATGGAGCCACTATGAAGGTAGATCGGGGCTCGAGAAGTGTGTAGTATGGTTCGAGTTTGACGATTTGGATTTTTCCACCCATAGGTAGTCCCTTTTTTTATTTTTTTTCATAAATCCCCATATCTTATATATTTATTTTTTAAATACATTTTGGATTACTAAGTACCCCATGGGGTTTTATCTATATATAATTGGTGAAAACATGTGTTTCAAACATTTTTAAGGGGGTTGAATTTGAAAACATTTATATATGAAACATGTGATTTAGAAATAACATGTCTCCTGTTATTCCTATTTGGGGAATATATGGTAATTTGGAAGCAGTTGGATTTGAAATTACTTCATCATTTTTACACTATTGGGATATTTCCATGTAGTTTCCATGTGGATTCCTTCCCCACTTATAAAAGAAAATCTCTTTTCCTCACCTCTAAAAACTCCAAGACCCTTTAATTTAATCGATAAACTAAACAAAAAAATTGTTTAAATCTATTAAAAATTCATAGAGGCCTTATTTTTATTATGAAACCCATCTATGAAGGCCTTATGTATAAACCTAAAGAGGCTATCTAAAGAAGTGGTACATCTCTTAACCATGTGTTACCAATTTATTTAATCTACCAAAATTTTAAATATTAATAAAAAATGATTTTATAAATACATAATTTTCTACCATATACTATTATTTTTTATTTTTTTGGTAACAACCTACATCATTCCTATTTCTCATAAAATATGAAATGAAATCTTTAATCACATGTATGGAGGAATAAGACCACGTGAACCGATTTAGTTTTTTTTCCATCAAAACCTCCCATGACAAGATATGATGATAAATTTAAAATATTTAAATGATCTTAAATATATAATAATAATTTTGGAAATATAATATATATACAACTTCTTAACTACTAGTATATAGAAAAATAATAACATACCATGTGTGTACATGTAGAATATCACCTCTACGAAGAAATGTGGTATGATTTTTGATTTATATTTTTTGGATAGATATAAAAATATAATAAAAAATATTATTTATATAATATAAAAAATATTTTAGAATATTTTATTAATATTTACATTCATTTAATTCCATTTATCGATATAATGAAATCATTATTCATGCGTATGTATGGATGACCATATCCATGAATTGTGTAATCCAATTACTATTTATAACTTATGTAGATGACTATATATATATATAAATATATACAAAATATTATATTAATATCCTGATTAGAATTATTTATTAATTTGAACCATAATCAAATTAAATGACTAAAAACTACTAAACCAAAACATACATGAAAAAGGAATAACTTATTAACAGAAATGTGATTTTGATAATGAATTTTTAATAAATGGGTAATAAGTAAATCATATATGATATGATATATATGATTATTTTTATGGGATATATTTATTATAAATATATATTTATTATAAATATATATTTATTATATTTTAGATTTATTAAATATTAAAGAAGTCGATATTTAGCTAAGGGATTTGATGTGACTCTTTCATTAATGGGAGACATATCACATATTGACTAAAAATTTTATATAGTGGTATATATACTAACCCATTTTAAATTTTATTTCATTAATATTTATTTTCATGATATGTATTGATTAGTATTATTTTATTCATTAATCGGTCTTTTGATTATTAGGATTTAACTGTGGTAATGTATTTTTATCGGACTTTTATATTAATGAGACACATGTAATATTCACAATTTGATTCCGTTATTTGGTGTATATACTAAGAATTAATGTATTTTGGGGTGATTATTATTGAAATTATAGGTATTTAAATAACCATCAATATTTTTTATTTCATGAGGTTTATAGTTAAAAATATACTAATGTGATAAGGGTTTCATGTTACAATCAATTTGTTTATCAAGGTGGTTTACGATTATGTTTTCGTTGATGAAATGTTTTGATCTATCATTGAAGAAACATGTACATTTTATTTTCATATGGTTATATATGTTTAATAAATGACCATTAATTTTCCTCAATATGTACTCATGATAAAGAAATATTCTTTTAAATAAAAATAATATTTCTTTATATTTTTGATCAATTTTTTTTTCAAATATCCATTTCATTTTAAAATATTATAAAGAATTTTTTTAGATTTCTCTAAGGATTATTTGAATATTTTTTCACCATCATTTACTTTTTTAAAAATGGATTATGTTTATTTATTTTTACAGTTTTTGAACATCTTTAATTTCACTTTTTACAAAAATAAATCAAAGGAATCATCATTTTAATGTGAACAATATGAAGGGTATTTTCTTCCATCATTACCTCACAAGTATTTAATTATTACTTTTAAAACATTCTATAGTAATTTTAAAAAATATTTATTTAATTTTTGATATTTTTTATATTTTAAATGTTATTGGAAACTAAAAAGGATATATTCCACAATTAATATTCCATGTAATTTTCTCCCAAATTATTTCCCATCTAATATTACATCCTTTGATGAGACTTATAATTTAATGGTGATACGATCCTTTCATACAATACTAAATATATATATAGGGTTTTTGATTATTATGAAAATATTTTTTTGAAAACTATTCGTTTTAAATGCATTATTCTTTGATTAATTTTTGAAAACATTATTTAATGCATTTCATTTCCAACGATTATGTTATAATGATGTTCATATGAAACAAATTACTTTTCATGGGTTATGAAATTGTAATTGATTATAAAAATTTAGAAACACATGAATATAATTTAATTTATGTGATGGGTATTATTATAATTATATATCCATCCAATGCACTAGGAAAAGAGTGATATCTCATGAGGAAATTAAGTGTGGAATGGGGGTTTGAATCCATTTCATTAATTATTTTTTTCTAGTATATAGTCTTGTGAGAGAACGAAAAAAACTATATGGTTTTATATAGTTAACCCATTTCACATTTATATTACTACCAATGAGCCTTGGCTAATAAAGTTACTATTTTCTATTCATGTATGTATTCCACAAATCAATGTTGTATTCTAAACTTATTCTCTCAAGGGACCTTTTCTATGAATTATTTATGATTCATGTCCTATGAACTACAAAACATTATTCCATGAATGGTGTTTATGATTTATGATAGCAAATTTTATTTTTTTCATATGTTTTTTAGGATCTCATAACCTTATTCACATGCTATGTTCATATATCTCTTTTTAAACATAGTGAGTATCTATTATCAACATTTATTTTGTTTTCATTCCCCATGTAATGGAGAATTATATTATTTATGATATGTATTTGACGTATTATTTTAATGAATTAAAAAGTGGGAGATGATTTAGTTCACGTATAAACCAATTGATTATGTATCCATGTTCCCAAAGAAATGATACCTATAGGAATCTAGTGTGGTTAGTTATGTTATTTAATGAATATTATTATGCAAAGATATAATTTACACGTATGAAAAGTGTGGGTAAATTTAGGGGACCCCATCTTGTGTACACACCATGTACAAACTGTGCATGTTGTTTAGTCTGGATGTATACAAGACATCTGTTCCATGGGGTACATAAGAAGGTACCCATGTTGGGGTACACACCTGGTACCATGAATATATGTCTTATTATATAGAAAATTATAGAATGAGTTGATAGGGTAATATAACTATAGATGAAGTATGGGGTTTCATAGCATGTACCCCATGTACACATCTTGTACATTCTCCAACCATTCCTTGTTATTTCCTATTTTCTCCATTGGGTCATAATTGTAATTTTGATTAGTCTGTTCATAGTAATATTCATCATTGAACCCAATGATGGTATAATTTTGGAATTTAGGGGATGTGAGGATGTTTTTTACTGTGAAATAAATTTTTCATGAAGATTTATGATATGATTGGTTTCATAATCTTTTTCGGGGGTTGGATTATGAATTTTGGGGCCCAAATATGGGTTGTAAGGATAATGATCATATGATCTTGAGTTTTCAATGTGGATCTATATGAGATTCAATTGATGGATTCCAAAATATGGGATCCAGAATAATCCTAATGGAGATAATGTATTTTACTTACATGATGAGACTGATTGTTCATGGTTAGAGCAATTGAGGTGTCTGCTTTGTTTGAGGACCTGATATGTTGTATCCTTTACTCTATATTAGAGCCTTTTGAAATTTTATATGAATGGGTATCATTCATCTATTGAGACGGTTCTAAGAGACTCATGATGACGCAGTTATGGGAAGTGTATTTATTGGTTGACTTGTGGTTACATTAATTGGTAATTGAAATTTCATGTGTGGAATCGTATAGCTATCATATAGAACCCCTTGGAGGGTCATACTTTTTAGGTTGTCTTAATGAACATTGTGAAGTCCCTTGTTGGACTATTTTGTTTTTATTCCCTTTCAGGCACATTGTAGATCAATGATCTCTTGAAGGCCACATAATCTCTTCCTTGTTCTTTGTGTACTGGGTATGTCCATTGATTTTAGAGGAGAGAGGGGAAACACTTATAGGTTTTCGTACTCTTTATGAGTATTATAAATTATATAATGATCTTTTTATGGGCATGGACTATGTTATTGGGGGTATAATTTAGTCCCCTGAAGGGTGTCCCATTATTGTGTGACCCTAAGGATCAAGGGATCCCCGAGATTAGATTGTCCCTGAAGTAGGTCATTGGGATCCTGTGGTCATTATTTTTTGGATGTTGAGATCTAGGGTGACGAGGTATAGTACATATGATTTTTTGGTTAATATTTTATTGGAATAACTAGTTTAGAAGATTGTTCAGTGGGTTCAGGGTTGGATCATCCCATGTTCAATTTTTTGATTTCTATGACATTTGAGGTGGTTTCTACTTAGAAATTTGGTTTCATAAATATACCATTATGATATTTAGTTTCTGAATATTCCCTTAGCGATGATTCATTTATCTACAACATTGGTTGGTTAAGGGTTGATGGTTTTAGGTAGCTAATGGATAATCTGGAGGAGTGTACCCCCCCCCCCCCATACAGTTGAGAGGAAATCGTGGATAGAGTGGATTTTGGACTATAAGTGGACAAGGAACTCATTGAATGGATATGTTTCTATTTTAGATTTTTTCTTACTCAAATGATAGTGGTTGTTTTATTCTCCCTAATTATGGTCTAGATCCCACCTCTTATTAGACCCATAACTTGTACACAATTCGTTCTGTAGGACCTTCTCGACTGATTGGTTCAATAGTTCTGTTGACCTAGATTATAATGTCACATTATTAGAAAATTATATTAGATTCATAGATCCTATTAACTTTTACATGCAATGAAGATGCCTTTGGTTATTCCACGGGGTCCAGAATTTGGAAATCATTTTATATTTTTATGAGCTAATTTGTATATCTAGAGGAAACATTAGTTTTGGTGGGTGGTTTAGTGAGAAATTTGTTTTAAATCCTTGGTTATGTGATAGAGAGAAGTTATATTTACCTTGTATTTATTTCTAGAACACAATGTTGGGTGTTTTATTATTTTTTACACTTTACTTCATGTAGGTTTTGTTTTATGCAAGATATTATTAGTGTTTTTATAGGTTAGGTATTTCATGTGTGCATTCACTTATTCTAATAGCCAATTATAGGTTTTCTTTTGATGGTGGCCTTTTGAGATTTATTTCTCACTATTGTACATTGATCTCATTACGTGTGAGTAATTGATATATTCATTATGGATAGTGAAACTACAACACAATGGATGGGGATGAGTCATATGCTCTCTAGATCGAGTAGAGTCTCAGGTGTGTAATCTCGGTATCTGGCTAGTTTTTCCTATGCATCGTGGTTAATAAGTATGTTTTTTTTCTAAATGTTAGTAGTAGTATCTATTTTGTGTGTGTTAATTTTATATTTGTGGAAATACCAGTGGGAAAAAATTTTTTATATTTTCATCCTTTATTTCAGTATTATGATTAAATTTTCAATTCCATTAATTATACCAGTATTCTATTTTAGTTATTTATTAAGTGTTGTGTTACATTTATCCCTATGGATATTTGGTTATTGTTACTATTATTTCATTCTAACTAGAGGGTATAGTCTCCCTTATGTATCTTTTAGAACCTCACAACTAGTCAGAATCCTCTCGAATTTACGGAGGCAAGATTGATGATTTCTAGAGAGACATAATGGGAGAGGTGTCTAGTAAACAAGGGATTGTTCATTGCAATGTTATTTTCTCATATTAAATAGATTTTATGGGGGATTATAATACAGTTTTATTTTTAAAAAACTCCTAAAAATTAATTTTCCCACAAAAATATGTGTTGATAATGTTATTTTTGGATAAATATTTCAATTTATGTGTAACAAATTTTCAAAACCCATGAAAAATGAATTTGAAATGATTATTATGGTATAATTAAACTACATCCTTTATTTCAATTCTCTCAAAATGAATTTTGAAATATTTTATATCAAAAAAATTTAAATACATTATTTACATAAAATATTTACAAGTAGAAGTAGTAAAAGTTCTTCAACACCTATATGTACCATTATTAAACATTAGTTGTATGAATCTAGAAAACTAGTTGGAAATATAATATATCAATGATTGATCGGGATATTACATTATCTCACTCGATATAGATTTAAAATTTTAGTTTTCGTATGTCTTTGTTATTAATTTCAACAAAAACCAATAGAATATCACTTGATTTCATATGAAATAATTTTATGACATTTAAAAGGATCTTTTCATATTTCATTTAATTTTTAAAAAAAAAATTATTTTTATTGATATTCAAACTCAAATTCTGATTTTTGTGCATGCATAAATTATTGGAAAAGTACCACAATAAAAATCATTTTCTATGAAAATATTTAATATTATGGTCTAGTATGAAACAACACACTGTTACATTATCAAATATTAAAGATGTATATATTTGGTATTGAAGGTGTTTTGCATAAGAATTTTATATGAAAAAAGCACGAGAAATTGTTTATTCAATTTCGATCATTTACTAAAATAAGTTTATACCACAATTGCTATTAGATTTTTTTAAAAATGCAATACACCATTCAATAAAAAAATTACATTGATATATGACATCATTTCCAATAATATGTCATACAAAATAAAGATATCTTGTTAGGATTAATCACTATAGTGAATAAATTAATAGAAATGTTTATTCATTCACAACCTATTATTCAATTTAATTTTTCCACATATGAATTTGGATTTTCATAATTCATTTAATTTATTTTTTACATGATTCATGATTTTCCTTGTGATAATAAAATTTTCGAGTCATATTTTTTTGGTATTTTAATTTAATGTAACAATTTTTGGTTATCAATCAGTCAAAAAGTGACTTGGGGATTCTTTTTTGCGATTATGAATTATTTTCTCTTTATCTGACTTATTTACTAACTTGAATGAGTAATACTAAATCCGTATTAGATGAAAAAATATCAAACATGATTTTGTAGTTTTACATTATTCAATCTCAACCACTTATTTTACTGAATATTTGAACCCAAATTCTCATCCATTATTTAATCATGTGAAATAATTGGTAACTAAAATGTTCATCTACTAGTATCTTGAATATGATGAGGATATTGAGAGGGGGTCTTAGTGGAAAAGATATTGATTTTATCTAGTTGGACAAGAATAACAAGATGGAATATTATATTATTAATCTATAAATTTTAAAGTACATTAATTATAAGATTAAAATGTAATTCTTAATTAGGAATTAAGAGTGGTAATTATATGATCATGTGGTATATTATTTTAGAGACAATGTATAACTAGTTAGTATATTTTCAATCAAAACTATTTCTCGATGTAGGTATTGGCAATGACAATCCTTTTTAGGTGTCATCGTGAGGGATTTTTTGACATCATTAATTTAATTTATATGACCAATGAAGTAATTAGTAAGTTTATTATGAAATAAGTTTTCATAATTCATGATGTGGAGAAAAAGGATATGATGTATCATGAGGTGAAGATAAATTTTTTTATTGTGTTCATTCAGTCAATGATCACAAAAAACCATGGTGAGTTTAAAAGGAATACATTCCATGATATTTTATTAATGTATATTATTTGATAATGAATTATATACATTTAAAAATATATATCATGTTATATATCTATTTGTATAGAAATGGATCATTTTTTCAATTATGATTTTCATCTTAATGAGGTTAAGATTACTCATTTTAATGGTATGATTAATCTCAATATAGTTATGATGAAAAATAGGTAAATTTTGGATTTTCTATACGAATAAATACATCCATTTGGTGCTAAATAAGTTATTGAGGATCTCCAAGATTGGATTTCTGAGGATAAATCTAGAACATATATATTTAAGTGAAAACGTAAATGGAATTTTTTTTCACTGTTGATTTAGAGGATCCATTAGTTGACGTGATCCACACAAGTTGATGATGTATAATCCAATTTTTTATATTATATGATATTAAATGTGGATTTTTTTTATAGAATATAAAGTATCTCAATAAGTGGTTTCAATTTTGCACAATGATTCTATTCCGATGGATTGAATTTAAGCTTCCATTCCTCTAGTTACTTCAGTGCCTATGTTGGTTGTATTATTTTACTCAAAGAGAGAATGTTCAGTTTTTTCTATAATGAGACTAGTATGTTTTTTACAAGAGAGGAATATTTATAATATTTCCAATATGGATCCCTTTTTTGATTTCGATGATCCATTTTATGAAAAATGTAGAAAAATAGAAAAAAATTGGATTACTGAAAATTTTTCTTTATTATAAGGAAGAATCAGAATACATATCATTGGATGATTCTCTATTGGTTTTTATGATAATGAAAAATAAAGAATCTTTTAACCCCTATGATGTTGAATAAAATAATGATAGTAGAGAGGGTTAATAATTGGATGTGAATAGAGAAGTTACATCTTCTTATCATATTTATGTTGATAATGGTAGCACTAAGGTTCATAATACTAATATTGTAAATCATATAGAGTGGTTTATATCTCAATTCAATGAGATGGTTGTTGATTTCAATTCAACGAAGACTATATTGGACGAGAATTCTTTTTTAATTATAAATATTTTAAGATAATTCAGTGTCTAAAGTTTAAATGAATGACTTCAAGTACTTTTTTGAATCCCATTATGATTATATCAAAACAATTATTACCACTAAAATAATTCTATTTTAAAGATACATATTTCAATTAAAAAGAGCAAGATCCAATCTGTTTTGGATTCTACTTAGAGAAACATAATTCTTGGAACTTGTACATGAGGAACTACAAATCTTTTTTTGTGGGAGACAAGTTGGAGATTGTATCAACTGCCATTTGTACCTTATAAAAGTCTATTTAATCAATGAAGTGTCTTTGCATTCACAAAATACTCTATAAGATATAAAGAGTGCTTCAATTACTAAAATATAGAGTATAACCAGCATTCCTTGAATTAGTATCAAAGGTTTGGATTATACATGTAATCATTTGTGTAATCTTGGACAATAGAATTTTCATTTTATTATGTATATTTCGTTGAATTCTGAAAAATAAAGTGGAACTGTTTCAATAAAACAACGAAATAATGTTCTTGTCTCTTAAAATTAAATTTCATTTTCTTGCGGATAATATCAAAGATATTCAAAAGTTGGTTCTCTCAAACAATAAATTAGTATACTAGTCATTCCTTGAATCACAATCAAAGGACTAGATTGGTCATTTAATATTTTGTGTAATCATATTGAATAGAATTTTACATTTATCATGTAGCTGGTGTTGAATTATTGGAATCCCAGTTTGAGTATATCAACGAAATTATAACCACCAACATAATAAATTTTTTAAGATAAATTTATCTTTTAAAAATAGAATGATCCTATCTATTTTGGAGTCATCTTTGTGAACACTAATTGTTGGA
This sequence comes from Viscum album, assembly GCA_963277665.1. Taxonomy (NCBI): domain Eukaryota; kingdom Viridiplantae; phylum Streptophyta; class Magnoliopsida; order Santalales; family Viscaceae; genus Viscum; species Viscum album. The sequence goes on along the minus strand of OY728141.1, from coordinate 296,883,825 downwards.
ACTACAGTATGAGGCTCTACATATAATTTTTTTGTTGGAGACAAGAAATAAATAGCATGAAGTTACATTTATACCATAATTAAGATTATTGAATCTATAAAGTTTAATTTCATTCACCATATATTCCATAATCTATAAAGAGATATTCAGTTACTATAATCCATAGCATACCCAGCATTCCTTGAATCCCTATCAAAGGTTGTGATTAGTCATGTAATCTTTTGTGTAATCATGTTCAATAGAATATATCTTTTATTATGTATATGTCAATGAATGATCAAAACTACACTTGATACATTTAAAAATAAGTATTAGAATGATGTTAAACTCTATAAATAATAAATTTTTATATCCTAGGGATAATATCGAAGAGCTTCACTAATTGGTTATCTAATATCATTCATTCGATTGTTACTCAAAAGAAGAATATTCTATTGAGGAACTATCTAGGCATCTTACTATTAAAACCAAAAAATTGCTTTATTTTTCATCAGGATACCCCAATCTCGATTATATGTTTTCTAGATAATGAGATAAATGTTTTAAAGTTGATGACCTGTAGTTATTATTGAATTTAAAACATTTAATGTTGTACCATAACCTTTAGTAAAATAGAAATGAATTTATTTACTATTATTCATTACATATAAAATAATTACATTAAGAATAGAATAAATATTTTAACCATGGAACTATATTAATTATATTACGGATAAACACTTTGAACTATAATTCCATATATTTAACCTTCAGAATATCAATGCATTAATACAATCAATGATCCTGCTATAATTTATGCTAAAGAAAATCAGACTCTTATACTATAATCCTCAATAACTATTCTTAATACATTCTTAATGTTTACATTAAATCAATTGAATAAAATATATTTATTGAAATCTCAAAAGTGTGTTTTTGAATCCAGTCATGTACCCTAAAAAATTTCCTCATGAAAGAGACAACAATAGAGGTTAGTTTGTATCAGATTCTTCTATGGATATTATTTGTGGTAGAACAGTTTATACCACTTTAACTACAGTATCTTTACCACCAAACCTACCTCAATCCATTTAGAATACACATCCTAAACATCATACTTCATATGTTACACTCAAAGAATGAAATTTTTCTATGTATTGTTTAACTAATTATTTCATCATAAATTTGGAATCCTTCAATGCTGATTTATTTGAATGTTTATTGGTTGTTATTTTATTGATTTACATTACTTATGTTGTATGTTAATTTTTTGGATTATTCTTTATCAATTATATAACATATTTTGTTCATTTCGTTGGTTAATACCCAAATATTTATATTTAATAATTCGCTAATGTTAATATTTTTCTCTATGCTTTCACCATCCATTTTTATATCACAAAAGGGGCAATGTTTATGAAATATTTATGACAGTTTTAAGGTAGTATTTTCTGAAATATTTTATTATATATAATAAAATGTTTAAAAATAGGGTACATGTAAAATATTTGGATTATTTATTTTATATTATTTAATGTCACCTAAAGGGGTATATTATTATAGTTGCTATATTTTATCAATATATCATAGTATATCATATTATTTTTTTCTCACAAATACCACATTTATTTTTATGTTAAAATATTAATAAGTATTTCAAGATGTTATTTTATTTTCCTAACTCATTTGACCAACACGAGTTTCCATCAATAAATTTTCCTTCATGATTATTAATCACATTTTAATTTTATATTCCAAATATAATAAATCTATATCCAATAGTCAAAATTTATGTTCACCCAATTATATTTTAACTTACATAAGATCCTTATAAAATAATTATCATTTAGTTTCTATTAATTGTCTTCTAATGATTTTCATTTAACTTATGAAATGGAATTTCATAAAATATTTACCACTATTTTAAAAAATGAACATTTTAAACTAATTATCTTATTAATTAATGAATTCAAAGATGTCCTTGGGGTTTTCATCCTATAGAAACTATTTATATTTTGATACTAAAATTATCATTAAAAATAGTTCTTTTAGAATTTATTTATACAAGTAATGATTTATCTTACATATAATTTATATTTAATGCTCAATGAAACAATATAATTCAGATAGTATTGTTTAATATTTTTTATCACTATAGAAGTCATCTTTTTCTGTTAAGTGAAATTTTGATGTAATTTTTAAAATAAGGAATATATTGTTTGTACATAATATTTTTTCTAAATAATTGAACATTTCAACGAAGTTGAAAAAATTCTACATCATTCATCTATACTGGTTATATATTATGAAAAGTAAGAAACATGATAATTAATAGCTTATTTCTTACTTTTTTAAAAGGATTATTCCCATGACCATTAGTATTAACAATTTTAATTAGATTAAATTCAATGAAAAGATACAGAAATATCATATGTATATGAATAAAGAAGATATATTTAGAAAAAAACAAAGATATACTAATATAAATGATATATAACAAAATATGATATGATATGTCTTTATCATCTATTTTATACACTCAAGATTACACATTGAAGTATAAGAAGCTTATGGTAATCTTATTATAGTTATTAATCTCCTCTATATTTTTCTTCTTCATCAGTTAGTTTCTCTTGAAAACTTATGATTCACATGTATCAATATTCATATTAGTGTTTGTATAAATCTTCAATTACTATGAGAATGTTTGGTAAGAACATGTATATTATATGTAAAGGTGTATCCTGGATAAAATCACTATGACCATTGTAACAGGTAACTACTGATTGTAATCATTCGGAATGCCCCCATAAAATTTCATCTAGTAGTAAAAATCACCAAACTCAACGAGTAGACTATTTGATGGAGTAGACTATGGGATATGTTTTCCCAAACCACTTCCAATATCTTTAATCTATCATTACCATCATATTTTTCATTATATTTATTATTGGTGATTAATGGGTATTATAATGATTTGTTCCAAAAGAGATGTTACTTTTTGATAATGGAAAATTTCAAGAAATAAATTTAGTTAAATATTACTATAATACAAAATGATGTATTTTGGGGAATAATTGTAAATGAAATAGATATTTAAAATAAAAATAGTATATCCCATGCATCCAAATGTGAAAGGAGTTCATTTATAATTGTGGAAAATTTCCATTCCTATGTGAATAAATCATAATAAGAATCCACTCCCATGTAGAACTGATCATAGTAGATAATGTTTAAGCATGTGCTTATATATGGAAGAGAATATTCCGGTAATATTTATTTGATGAGAATATATCCCTATAAATTTCAATAATTTTAAAAATTCATTTTGAAAAAATAATATTTCCTTGGATCTCTTTTATACTCACAATTTATAGATGATTATCATCCAATTTTTAGTCTATGGGAGAGATTTAGTATAGTTTTAGTTTGAAATTAATATATTATTAGTTTTTATTATTTAATTTTATAATTATAAAATTTATATTAGTATTAATTGGTATTAGATGATAGTGACATTCTATTTATCATCACTATGTTTCATCTAAAAATGATTTTCATATACAACAATTCCACATCCTTAAATTGTTTGAAAATTAGATTTCATAAATGATTATAGTGTTAATAGTCCATGATAATGGATCTATGATTTAGGATATATTATATATGATTATTTTTTCCAATGAATACATATATTGAGAGAAGATATATTATGTAACCAAGGCCTAGGGTAGTTTTTTTCATTCATTGTTGTGGGTAGGCCAATTCATTAATGATGATATAATGATATGTAGAGATTTTACTGTATTTCATCAAATTTCATAAAATAATTGCCTAGGAGGATATATTTAATTGGTATGAAATTGAAGGGAAATAAAACTCGGATAACATTTAATGTAATTTTTTTCGAATGAAAAATTATGTACACAACGGAATAAAAGTAATTCGTTACAAAACTCATTTTAATTTCACACCATTTTGTTTTCATCAAAAAACAAATCAACCTTTTTTTATTACATTCAATATAATATGAAATAATAATATATAATAATTCATGTTGAGACCAACTTTGAGAAATAACATGGTGGTCATCCACTTTATATTATTCATATAATTACGATTAATATCTTTTTATAAATGGATAATAAAAAACCTATAATTAAATTTATCATTATTTAAATTGAGTTTAATTCATTTCACATTATTTTTATTCATTTTATATTTTTTTTATTTTATGTTTCTATGGAGGAAATAAAAAACCATCAATATAAATGAAAAATTAAATTATTGGGAACATTCTTATGGTATTCTGTGATATTTTAGTGTTTTATAAACACTAATAATATATTTTAATAATAAAAGATTTATAACAACAATTTAAACAAGAAAAGGATAGGGAATAATGTCTATAAAGATAAATAATAGATGACAATTAATGATCCTTATCTATTTTAGTTTACAATAATGTTATAATATGTTCACACATATTCTAAATAACGAGAAGAGATATTATGTTGAAATAAGAGTAATATCCATATCATGACACCCATAAAATTTCATTTTCAACATCATTATAATAATATTAATGATTTTTAATTAAACAATCAATGGATATAAAAAAATTTAACCCATATTGGATAATATTTATTTAAATTGGATTTCATACCATTCTCCCTTTGAATAATTTTATTTAATGGACACTGATATTTCATTATGTGGATAAATTTAAATAATCTAACCTTTAATATGTTATTTATAATAAAGAAAGGAAAAAATAATCATATATTATATGAACTGAGATAAAATATTTAGGTAGTATAGATCCATGAATTGATGATTACCCCACTATTCAATATAATGAAAATTTGCTTATTTATATGGTTTTAATCAGGTTTATATATTAAAAGAAACATCTTATAATTAAATACAGGAAGATTCATACCTATTTCCACTAACATTAAGAATATATTTCTTTCACTAGATAGATAGTGGGAAAGAAAAAACATTTTTAGAGGAATTTTTAAGATATACATTAGTTCATTTAGATCAATTGAGATACAAGAATGTGGATGTTCAAATAAAATAAACCATATTCTTTAATATATTTTTGATTTCAAGGACCATTTTCTAGCTATGGACCTTAAAAATACTATTGGAAGAAAGGCTATTCCTTTATAGAAATTGAGTGTGGTTTGGGTTTTTTTCTAAAAAACATTGGGTTTCTTAATAAGTTTTTAGGGAATGTGGTCTTACGATTGAGGATAAAAGTAGTACTGAAGGCAGTGTAGTTTCCAGGTGTTTTCAGTATATTTGTGCCTCAAAATAAAGTGATTTTATTTTTTAGAAATGGAAGAGTTTCAGATAATTAATAGTTAAATTTTAACCATGTTTTTGGAATAGTTTTCATATAAATAAATTTGATACTTGTAATGTTGAACCGTGAACCATGAAGTTGAAATGGAATGTGTACTGTGTATGAGTAGTGGTTCGCGAATGAGGTTCAGGGAAGGCATCTGGTTCCAAAAAGAAAAATGAGTCGTGGGATGGAATACCATTTATAAAATCGAGGATTTTTAGAATCCATGAAGGGTGTTGTTTGGGGAAACGAGGTGGTGATTTTTTCCATAGTATAGGGATAATGGTGGTATGTGAACCACATAGGGAATTGGTTCACTAGATGTGCACGATACCGGGTAAAGGTGGTGTGGTATTGTAGATTTGGTAAATCTTGATTTATAGGATATTTAAAATCATTTTTACAATATAAGGACCATTGATCCTTTCATTAATAATAGGGACATATATTAATAAAATTTAGGGGGAATTTAGTGAAGTCTATAATATTTTGGTGGAAAATAATCTTCTAATGGAGAAATGGTTCCAAAGGGGATTCCGCAAGCGGAAAAGTGGTCTATGAAGGAGAAATTTTTTTCATAATCGGATGTCTTTTAAATGAGGTGGTACACAGAGCAGAGTCTGTATGTGGAGAAAGAACTCGGTTGGTGGTGTTCTTGTTCTATTTAGAGGATGTGGGTGGTATGCAAGGAAAGTACGTAAGCAAAGTAGGTGGCACATGGGAGTATAAGTGAAGGAATTTTGTAAACATGGTTTGTTAAGGTTGTATGCGGTCATGTCTGGTAGAGTTGATATGTAGGCAAGGTGGATGGAGCACTCTAGTATGTGGAAGAAGAAGGCCAATTATCAGAGGAAAATTTCAGGAACGAACTATACGTAGAAAATTTTGTTATATATACCAATGGAAACAATACCTCAACAAAGAATATATCTACAGTTGAGGATGAATTAATTAATTCCAACCCTTTAATGTAACTTTCATGTTGATAAAATTAGTACAGATTCTTCCAAATTCAGTGTTCAGGGGGTGACAATGGAATTTCTCTGAGGGACATAGTGTGTTATCCATGAAAACATGTAATTGTAGTGTGCCTAGGACACATCGACTATGATAAACATTTTTAATCCACAATTGGTGAAGATTTTTTGAATTTAATACAACTGAAAACTTGTTGGTGTAAGATCCTTAGACTTAGATCTTAGCGGTGAACCAAATAAATGGTTTTTCTATGCTTTTCATGTGATATTTTTTTTTCTACACATTATCATTATAATGGTTTAACAGGTTCCTACAAACGATGGAACAAGATTTGTCATTTCAAAGGATAAATTTGACACCCAGATTCACCCTTCCCTTATCAGGGTGTTCTAGAGTCCCTCAAATACTACATCCCTTGGTTTTTGGAAATGTCCCAAACTACTATAAATAAAATTCCACTTTTGGTTTTTAAAAAGTTATATCAGGTATTATGGTTATAGAAAATGAATGAAATTGTTATGGTTTGTTATATCATATTTAAATGACCTTTAAGCTTAATTTAATTTGGTAATATATATATATATCATCTTGAGGACATGATTATTACAAATACAGGTTTTTATGAAATCCAATTGACACAAAAAAGGATGTGATAGACTAAACCCACAGGATCGTACCCTATAATACACCTTTATTTGAGCTACCAAGGGAGGTTTAGTAAGTAGGATTTTCCCTTAACCAATCCTAATTTGAGCTACAACATATAAATCATTATTGATTACATTTATTGGATAAGATCAAATTCAACGAGTTCCCTACCGAAACCATGTATGCTAAACCACCCCATGAAACTCTCACCAACCCACATATTACCCTTAGGGAATTTTTTTGAAGTATTAACGGTTTATATATCATCATACTAGAAATATGATTATGTGCATTATATTTCATAGAATAATGATTATATTTTTTTCAATTATAATTACTAAATAAATTATTTTTAAAAAATAAAACACATAAAGTAATTTTGGTTAATATTCAAATTCAATTATGGAATTTATTTTTATAAAATAATTATTATTATAATTAAATATAATTTTAATAAAATATTATTAAATAATAATTTTTTATTAAATATAAATGATCATAAACATTTTATGAAGTCAAATGTAAATTTTATAAGGTTTCTTAAAAACATATGGTCAAAAACCCCATCATTTCTAAATGAATATCAATTTTTTTAAAGTGAAAACTAACATATTTATAAAATTATTTACATAAAATGAATATAATTTTTGGAATCATAATATCAAAATTATCCAATGCGGAATTTTTCATAATTACTTGAGAAGTTGAATTTTTGGGTAAAAATCAAATTCGACATAAAAATACTTTTGTATTATGACATCATAATGGAAAAAATGAGTTTTACTAAAAAATATAAAATTTATAAATGGATAATAATACGTTTTAACATTAAATTAATGTTATTTTATTTTATTTTTGATTATTTTTATAATTCCATTATGAATATTCCCAAACAATTAATATATTTTATGTGTTTGAAATCATTTATGTAATTGTATGACCGACTTGCACATATGAAATGATGTTATTTTATTACATTATCACATTTTCCTTATAAAATAAATAAAACCACTAAAATTTTTTAGAAACCAAGGGATAAAACCTTGTGATTGTTTTTTTTGGTTTACATTATTAAATAGAATCTAAAACCAATGTTTGAAAATAATGAATAAACCCCAAATTTCATTCTATATAAACCCACCAATGCTACAATAAGTATTCAATCAATATCCTTTTATGGAATACTTACTCTAATATAACCTATCTAGATTCATCCCATGATTCCCCCAATATCTCTTTAATATCCTCCCAAGCATTTGTAGCCACACACTCTTGTAAGGGATCTCCCTGTCTACTTTTTATGTCAGCAACTCTTTTATGTTATGAATTTTGATTTCCATTTTTCCATGTTGAGATACATTATTCCATATACACTTTACTATAAATTTGATTTCTAAATTACATTAGACGAATTTTTATCTCATTTAATCCCTCCCGCGAACCAATATATGCACTTCTTACCATGATGATATTTAGTAAGGGATCCTCACTTTCTCTATATTATTCATGTTTCATTATTATATATTGACTTATTTTTACATTTTCTAATTATTTGATATGTCTTTCCATGTCCCTATTACTGACCATTTCATGTAAAAATGATTCTAGTCTCGTCTCTCTCTCATCGAGTCATTTTTATTATTATTTGTGTCATGTCTTTATGCTAATGAAATTTCACCGCAATTTTCCTATTCCAAAACAATTGTGCAGTGAATACCATACACATTTTTTTAAAGGGTGTTCCACATCAATCAATTATTCATCCATGAATCATGACTTACATGTATGTAGTCTACACTTCTTGATCATGTGTTAAAATATGATGAAGAATGAATCCATGTTGTATGATCTCTATGGTACATTTAGGAATAAGAATGAAATGAAAGTGATGGGTGCACCAAGAATTATATATCTCTACAATGTGATGGGTAATGTTTAGTCTCATGATATGTTAGTTTGGGGTAATAAGTGAACATTATTCCTTTATAATACTTTTTCCATCATTAATTTTAGGCAGTTGGACTTCATATATGTTTATGACGTATTGTTTTAATTTCTTTCCACATTTCTCATGTCATTATTATCATGAAATTACATTCATTATTAATCATTTTCCTTTAATTATTAATTTTTATTACTATTATCTGAATTTTGTTCCATATTAATTGATTTATCCATTAATATTATTTATACCTAATACCATTCTAATGTTTATCCGTAGGTTTTCCAGTGTAGCTTTAAAATCAGAAGAATATTATGATCGTGTTAAAGATGTTTTCAATAAATATTATTTATTTCTTGTTTTTTGTTCTCATGTAATGTAACTAATTCAAAAATACACTATAATTCTCCATAACATGGGTTGTATTAAGTGTAATATAATTTAATTATTTATTTATTCATTTGAAATAAAGATAAGGGTTGTTATAGTTGGTGTCAATGTAAAAGAATAGTTATTTTTGGGATTTGGATTAGAAAACACTCTAGAAATCCATAGAAATAAGACTATGTATACAAAACCCTAAATTTTGGTAAGTTTATAGTTAGTTGTTTATCCAAAAAATGCATCCCTTTCTAGATACAACATGTGGATACGGTTCTGACACAGATGTACCTAGGGGTGTCAACTTCTACAAGATGTGTCCACCCTGACTTGGTGTAACATGGTACATAAAAATGGGACATGCTTCACAATTAGGTTGAAAATACAATGGAATATTATTTGGTAAATTAATAATTTTATTATGATCCATTAACAAGGGTAGAAATTCCCATAATATTGTATTTTTTGAAATAGATTATCCATAATATATATTAAATCCTATAAATTTATATGATATGTAAATAAATTTATTTTATATTTTATCTCCTTAGTTCCATTGGATTTACCCTTTATGTGATTAAAATTTTAATAAAAGTCATCCCCATTATTCCTCTCATTTTATCCAATGGCAGGAAATAAAATAAATTGGGTAAACAATCAATTTCATGAGAAATGTGATGACTTCCCCAACAATATTCACAATCCTATGGGAGTGGGAAACACAACATTAGTGATGATACTATCTCAGCTAACATAGGATTTCAATAGAAACCTAGATTAGGTGGATTTACCAAATCTCCCTAATAGATTACAAGATGTGATTTAGTTCATTATCTGAAAAAGGACTCCAAATATTAATGGATCATTTGATCCCTTAATTATAGAACAATGGGTCAACTCCAATGAAATGATATTCTCCATCTTAAAATATTCTGATAAAAAGAATGTTTTACTAGATTCTTATTGATGGAGGTAGAAGATGATCAGTGGTGGAAATTGATCAAAAATAGAGTGGAAGGGGAATATCTAGAATTAATAGGGTGGGTAGAATTCAGAAATATATTTTTAGATATATTTCCTCACTCTCTAGGACATAAAATGGAAATGGATTTCCATTCCATCAAGATAAATTATAGTGAATATTTCTGGGTGTAGGGTGAACACATCAATATACATGCATGATTCACCTCTTTTTTTGTGGTTACCCATGAAAGCAATGTTGCATGATTCTTTAGTGGGAGGAAACCGAGTTTATGGAAATCCCGGGTGATCTAAGACATTGATAGATATGAGGAAAACTGTTCAATGTTCCCAAAAAGCTGAATTTGTGGTTGGAAAATATAAAGGGTGTTATTTGTATATGAAGTAGAAAGTGGTGTTTAATTATGATGGTCTGATGCAGAAATATAATTATGTCACTAAATTTCAACATCTTGCTTTTCAAAGGTGTTGAAAAAATAACAAAAAAATCATAATTGCAACATATAATGATTTAGGTGTGGGATGGAAAGGAACCTAAAATGTGATTTGAAGAAGGATAAATCCACTAATGTGTTCGAATAATGTAATACTTCAATCAACAATCGGTTCATTGTTTATTTCAACAATGATACATACCTGGTTCAATTTTCAAACCCATGAACTGAGACAGAGGTTTTCAGAGACAACCAAAAACCTCAAATCAATCAAGGGTGATATTTTTTCATCACAAATGATATGGTGTATAAAGACAATGTTTTGGAGAAATGTACACTAGTTATTCATTCAATAATTGAAAAAATGATTTTTATTCAGGTTCTACTTATTCTTTCATATGATTAAATTATAGTATAAATATTCAAACACCAGAAAAAATAATGGAAGTACAGTTGTGAGTGAAAGTGATAAATGGAGAGATTATTTCATCAATACTATGTAACTCTTCTCCAATAACAATTTATGGGATGAACATCCTGATGAAACTTTTCATGACCTCTTTAGGGTAATGTGATATAATTTTTGTTACTAATTTTCATTTCTTATATAGAACCAACATAAATTTCTATGAGAAAGAATTCTATCTCCGTATGATGAATCATACACTAATTTTGTATAGTTTGATGGTGGATGATGAATATTATTTAGAACCAACATCCCAAGAATGGATATTATTTCCCTATGATAATGAATATTTATTTCAAATTATTTATTATATGGATTGAATCATCTTTTAATATCTGACCATTGAGAGAGAATGTACTAACATGTTTCATGAATAACTGGTTGGTCTTACTTCTTGTCGAGAGGTTTATTTTTCAATAGATCTTATACATGGTACATTACTATTTTCCAAGACATTTTATAGAATAAATGTTGTATAAAATGATGATCTGAAGAAATATATAAATTACAATATAGATAAAGATATCATAATATCATGTGCTTTACAATGGGGGGCACTAGTCCTCTTCATTATGAATAAGGATGGGTCAATTCCCCTTTTTATTGATTATCATGATCTCAACAAGATCATGGTAATGAAAAGGTATAATCTTCCATGGATTGATGACATGTTCAATCATAAATTTGGATCAAAACACATATCCAAGGTGGATCTTCAATAGGGAAATTGCCAAACTAGGATGAAGAAGGGGGTATCGATATGGAATCTTTTATTATAAGGTGTGAGAACCATGGATTCATAGTAATGACAATTGGACTCTATAATTATCTAGAAATCATCATTTACATAGCCGATATATTATTTATTGAATACCTTGAAAAATATGTGGCAATATTTATAGATTAAATTCTAATATACACAAAATTCACGATGGAGAATGAGTAAAATCTTATCATTGTTCTAAAGACCTAACGAATGGGGAATCATTTTGCTATGTAAAAAATGTGAGTTCTAGTAGAACGAAGTATCATTCATGAGGAATATCATCACATGTAATATGAAATATTTGAACCCTTTATTGAAAGATGTAATTTAAGGATGTATGAGGTCAATATCTTTGACATATATCTATATTTTTATTAAAATAGTGGGGTACTATCATCGATTTGAGATAAATTTAGTATAATTGTCAAACCCTATAACCAATATAACTCAATAGGGAGTCAAATTTTAATAGAATAATGAATGTGAATATAAATTCAAGAAGCTTAAAAGAAGGATTATCTCTACACCTATTCTTATACTATTTACAAGAAGATAACATTTCATAGTATTTAGCGGTTGTTTGATTAAGGTATTGGGTTTTTTGTTACTAAAAACTAACCATGTGATAACTTCTTCTTTATGGAAGTTGAATGTTTATGAAAAAAACTACTCAACAGATGATTCGGAGTAGGATACATTTATTATTTCATTGAATATATGGATTAATTATTGATTTTGGGTGAAGAGTGCGATATATGCATATCCAAAAAGATTAATGTATATATACTCATAAAAGAGATAAATATTATCCAGTGTAATTGGATTGAGTTGACCAAGGCTTATGAATTTTCAATCCAATAACTTCCTTGTAAAGAAATTAAAGTTATAGATTATAGAATTAAAAAATATAGATATTCTATAATTGATGAAAATTAAGATGGATATACATCATCTTAGATATAGAGCGGATTTAAATGGGAATCATAAATGAAGAAACATCATCAATTATTTAACAAGTAATTACTCATACATCATTTCCAAGAAAAGATAAAGGATAGTCAAAGAAATTATGTGAGAATTAATAAAAATATGGTAACAATATGAAAAGGTAAACCCCCAAAGTTCAAATTTAATGTCATGGAATATTTAAGAGTATGTTCACGACTATTTGTACCATATTATCAAATGATATATATAGAGATTATAAATAATGAACATAGATAAAAAAAATTCATTCACCGAGTTAGCACATATAAATATCCATATCACTTAAGGAACTATTAGGGGTAAAAAATAAAGTAGTATATTGCTGAAAATACATCATACATCATATTATTTTAGATAGTGGTGGGTGGAAGAAAAAATTACAAGGGAATGATGAAACCATTACCCATGACAACATGGAAATGGGAAAAAATAGCTTGGGCGTGTCACCAAAATTCCAAAGACATCGATAGGAAATAATGTTAGATGGGTTTTTTGGATCTTTATATAAGGTCATCTCACATTATCACAATTTTAGAGGACTTGTCAATCGAATAATTTTCACAAGTATAAATAAAAGAAGTGGATAGGATGTATGGTGTACCACTATCAATTGTACCTGATAGATATTAAATACTTACCTCCATGTTATGGAAAAATCTCTAACATTATATAAACATTGAGTTCAACATTATTGTGGCCTATCATCCTCAAAATGATGGTTGGTATGAGCGAACTATTTATACACAGGAAGACATCTTGTGATCATGTTTTATGGACTTTAAAAGAGGATAGGACCAACATCCACCTCTGGATGAGTTCTCCAACAATAAATTTTTACATTATAGCATCCAAATAGATCCATATGAATAACCATATAGTAATATGTGTATGAAACATAAATCCATGGATTAAGGTAGGTAAAAATACTTCTAGGTACTAAAATGTTTGAAGAAACAATGGAAAATATTATGACCATTCAGAAACAAATCAGGGTTTCTCAGAGTCGACATAATTGCTTGGTTTTCAATAATTAATGAGACATGAAGATTGATGTTGGATACATGGTATTCCTCTTCATATATGCATGAAAAATTTTGAAGGTATTTTTGAATAATTTAAATCATATTCCATGGTACATTGGCCCCTTTGAGATCCTTGATCACCTCAATTTTGTGGCCTAACAACTTGTAATCCCAAATTACCTCTCTCGGGTACATGATGTATTCCATGTATACCTCTGGAAAAATTATATATGATACCCCTCATTGGTAATAAATACAAATGTGGTACTGTTTGAGAATGATCATTCCATTGAAGAAAAACTGGTGAAAATCGTTGTTCATAGAGACGATGTTTTAAAAATAAGACAATTCACCTTGTAAAACCTATATAGATAGACCAAAAGTTTGAAGAGGGGAAGTGGGAACTAAAATTGGTGGCCAAATTGAGTTACCCTGATCTGTTTTACTATGGGAAATTAAAATATTTGTGATGAAATTTCTTAATGGGGGAAGATTTCATGAACCTAAATGTTATAAGTAAAATCCCACATTTGATTTATTTAAATATATCATTATGACATATGGTTCTAGAGTAGACATGAATTTTTTTTTGGATTATTATATCATATTTAAAATACCACTTGAATAACATTAATAACAATGTTTTTTAATAATCATCACATGATTAGAATAAATATCATGTTTTAAATTATCCAATTAACACAAACAAAGGAAGTGATAACCTTAACCAGTATGATTGTTCCCTATAAAGCCCAATTATCAGAGCTTCCATGGGAGGTTGAATCACTCGGATTTTACCTTGACCAATTCCAAGATGATATCCAAACATGTAATATTGAGAAATACCATTTATTAATGAATTTAAAACTCACCGAGTTCACGACCTAAACCATGTACACCAAATCACCCCATGAAAGTATCTTTATTGTTAATCTTAATATTTGGGTGTTTTTGGGATTGTTAAGGTTATATGTTTCAAGACCCAAGTAATATGAGTATGAACGTTATTTTTCAAATAATAATTACTATATATTGACCGTATTATTATTTCATTATAATTGTTTAGTATATTATATATCACATATATTATTTTTCTGTAATAACCAAATATAATATTGGAAGTTATTTTTATGAATTAATTGATAATTAAATATATATTTTTTTAATATAAAATTAATTTGAAATAATTTTTATTAAATTAAAATTTTCATATAATTATTATGATGTCAGATGTAATTTTTATAAGGGGTTTAAAACTTTTATTGTCCAAAATCCCACATTTCATAATAAATTTAAATTTTATTTTAAATATGAAAATTCACATATTTTGAAAATTATTTAGAAGAAAATATACTTTTTGATTCATAAAATCAAAACAATGTACCAATTATTATTTTTTATAATGTTCTGAGATAGTCAATTTTTATTGTAAAAATTGAATACCATATAAAAATACTTTGTGTATTATGATATCATGATGACCAAAAAGTGATGTAATAAATATTATTCAATGTATAAGATGAAAAATATATTAATCCAGTTAAAATAATGTGATTTTAGGATTGTTTTATCAATTTTATAAAAACATTATGAATCCGCCCAAACCATTAATATATTTCGTGGTTTTAAAATAAATTCTTTAACAAAATGAATCACCTCCACATCATCAAAGGAATTATTTAATTATGGTAGGAAAATTGAAATATAAAATTATTAAAAAAACTCCCATTTTAGGAAAAAACAATGGGAGTACAAATGAGAACGCTTTTCGTTTTGGTTATTTTATTATACAGAGTCTCAATACTATGTTTGAGAAATACTAAAGAAATCCCCACACTTCCTGTATATAAACCCACCCATCATGCCATTTATCTTTAATAACTATCATTTTAGAAAATAATTAATCATACCTACTCTCTCTAGTTACCTTCCAAGGGGCCCATAATCCTTCATGAAGCTCCTGCCAAGTATTTTCTATCACAGACTCAAGTAAGGGATCTCCCTCTATTATTTTCAATAAATTATCTGTTTTATATTATTCCTTTAAATTACCATTTTTTCATGTTTGTATATGTTATTACATTTCCCCTTCATATTCCGTTTTATATATAAATTATTATAGATCTCATTCTCTCTTATTAAATCCAACCCATGATCCATTATATGCACCTGTTACCATGCCAAAATTTAGTCGGGGATCCTCACTTTCTACTCCTGATTCAGGTTTCTTTTTTATTGTATGACATATATTTCTAATTCATAATGTTGAGAAATAACTTAACATCTAACTATTAATTAAAATTTAATGTAAAAATTATAAGTGACACCATTCTCTCTCATCAAACTATTTATATGAATTTTTATTTGACATCGTAGTTCTATTTAAATTTCACATCAATTTTTTCATTTTTAAAAAATTACCCAGTGAATAACATAGCCATTTTTTAAAGGGTTTTCCACTTTATACACTAATAATTTTTTGACTATAGACATCCATGTATTTATTCAATACTCAATGTTCCGGGGATAAGATATTATGATGAACGAATCCATGTTGATTGATCTATGGGAAACACTTATGAATGAGAATAAAATGAAAGCGATTGGTGTTACTAGAAATATATAGTGATCCAATGTATTGAGAAATGATTACTATAATGGGTTATAGTGTTGGCATAAAAAGAGAATCGGATATCCTAATAGGACATTTTCCATCATGTTGTCATGGTATTTATCTAAGACCTATGTTTATGTTGTTGTGTTTTAAGATGTTTATACATTTCCCTTGTTATGATTACCGTGTTCAATCACGCCTGAGAAGTCATGTTCCTTTAATTAAACATTGATATACCAATTTTATAACAATTTTTTATCTTATTCCATTATTATGCCCTCATAATTATTTATACCTCACCCATTTTTAATGTATTCCCAGAGGTAATCTCGAACAGTTTTAAATGTAATGGAATATTTTGATCTTATTAATGATGTTTTCAATAATTATGATGTTTTTCTTGTTTTATATTTCTATGTAGTTTACCTAATTCCAAGTAACACTAAAATTATTGATCATCCACTATGTAATATGTGTAATATTAGATAATTATTATTGTATTGTATTGAAATGAGGATAAGGGTTTTATATGGTTTACAAATAAAATTTCATTATTCTATTCTTTTTTTAGTTTTAAAAAGTAGCTTATATTTTATTAATTAATTTTTTTTGTTCAGGTTATATTTTTTATCATTAATATAGTGAGAATTTAGGTTGTGATTATCATTTTTATCTTTTGGGTGAAGGTGGATCTTGTATGGGTGTGATGCTACCACTATCTGTATTGAAATGGGTGTTCATTTTCATTACTCATATGCAAAAAAAGAAAAATAATAATTGGTTATTATTTGATATCTATTCACTTGGTAATGACATTAAATGATTGTTTTGATGCAAATATAATATGGATATTTTTATCTTCTTTATGGATGGATGACATCATTATAGAATAATGAATCTATTTGAAATTCAATATAAATATTATATATGAAAATATTTAATGAATTTTAGAAATATCAATTTGTGTTTCACATGTATAATTGGTGTAATAATATCTGAATATATAGATTTTTTTTTCTATTGAGTTTTTAAATCGATGAAATTTTTATCACTTTGAAAGAGATGAAAATATAACTAAGCATATATTTTTATATGAGGAATTATATTTAATGAATTAATTTTGTTGGAAGATGATTGAATAATTAAATTAGAGTAACATAAGATTAATTTTATTGAAATATTATGAAATATATTTTCATTTTATAATATTCATTAGATTTATTTCAACACTGATAAGAAATTTTTTCGAGTTCAGTTATATTTATAATGAGATAAGTTTATTCCATTATTTTTAATCATTGAGTTGAGTTCTGAAATTTGGACATCAATATATTAAAAAAAATGTCTTTGATATGTAATATATTTCCCAGTATCTGTAATTTATAAAAGGATAAAACCATGTATAGTTGTGTAATATATTCTCAAATCTTACTAAAATTTACAAAGTCAATGATCGTACTATGATACA
This sequence comes from Viscum album, assembly GCA_963277665.1. Classification (NCBI taxonomy): domain Eukaryota; kingdom Viridiplantae; phylum Streptophyta; class Magnoliopsida; order Santalales; family Viscaceae; genus Viscum; species Viscum album. The sequence goes on along the minus strand of OY728141.1, from coordinate 296,865,803 downwards.
TAAGATGTATCATAAAATTGATATTGATATTTTTTAATGTATTTGTGATCAAACACTATTATACCTAACATATTAAATATTTTACACTCAATTTTATTCTCTTTAAATTAAAAAAAATATAGAAAAATACATGATTCTTAAAAGTTTCATTATATTACATATTAATACATATGTTTATATTTTTTGATAAGATATTATAAAATTCCTCATATTCAACATTGAAATGTAATATATTCAATATATTATGTTAGTTTTTATTCACCAATAAAACTATGAATTTAGAATGGAATAGATTTTCTAATCATAAAATTGATGTTCTTTTGGGTAAATGGTTAGCAAAAATTTTGAGAGGGAAAGAGTTCATTGTGGAAAATAATTGCCATCAACCTTTTTTATAAGGGACATTAAAAATAAACACTGAAAATTGAGGATGTTCTGAGTTGATCAATATAAAATGTAAGAGACTATTGAGAACCCTAAAGAGTATTTTCGAATTTTTTATACATGATATAAAAAAATCATAGAAACTGTAATTAATTTAATGGTTTATTAAAACCCATTGTAAGAGTCATTTACACTAACATATAGTTATCTGGACGATATGGTTGACGATTGTGACTATGTATGATAGTGTTATACTATCAAAGACAGAGTCATTAACCTGGTACATAAATGTATTCAAAAAAATTCTGGAGTCATTTACTCTTAAAAAATGTATTTCTACTATGATATTAGATATATCAAGAATATCATAGTGGTTTATAATAGAAACCCACTCATATAAAAAGGGAAACATATTAAATATTTGAGTTTGTGTGTAATCAATATTTTAATATAAAAATAATATCTTGATGATACATTTGGATGTAAAATTTGATGACGCATATTCATTATTTAATGTTTCATATATAATGAATATGATTATTATCATGATCCATGTTATAGGTTTTAGCAGTATATAAGAATAATAATTGTTATGTGACATGGAGAAGAATTTGATTCCTTAGTGTGTGATGAATAAGAAGATTTAATAGTGATTTTAACTATAATTGGTAATTCCATAACCACGAAATATACAGTTTCACATAGACATGAATTCATATATTTATCAAGATGAGGGTTTTCTAGAAGAAATAAATAAGAGGTAATTCCACTAAATTTATAATTATTTTGTGTAGTCAAATTGGCAATTCATTAGGAAAATGAAATGAGAATAAATGTGGGTAGATTAAAATGATACTAGATGACCGAACATTATATAATCTTCAAGGGAGATATTTTTTGTTAATTAATTTATTATATATTATGAAAAATTGTTTTCATTATTTTTTTCAATATATTTGAATGGAGAAAAAAATAATATCAGTCAGAAAACTATTATTATATTTCTGGGTGTAATCTATGTAATGAAGAATGATGCCCTACACTCCAACTATGCATATTATATTTGGGTTCAATGATCTAATAGAAATGAAATGTTCATATATGGATTTATTTTCATTTTCAAAAGTAGAATAAAAAGTAAAAGTGTGTATATCCATTTATTCAATAGATTAACATATTGATTAATGGACTGAGATTTCCAGACTATGATATCCTAATTTCCTAATGTCCTAAAATGTATGAGGAATTGATTTATATTTTATTTATAAATGGAATATGATCAGAAAATTTTAATTTTATTGAAGAGAGTTATTCTACACTACTGATAGATTTTGGAGGTTCATTCGGATTTCATGTATAGTGTAGAGGAAGGCATGGATTACAAGTTGGTTGTTTATATAATACCAAAGTATATAGTCATCAATAATTAATATGAACATCATTAATAAACATTTATTTACAATAATATTTTACATTTACGACTATGTAGTATATGATTTCAAACCTATCGTTAGATAAAATAGGGAGAGATCAATTAACTAAAAAAATTTAGATGTTAAATGTATTTATGTCTTAATGGGTGAAATTGGGACAAACATTGATTCACCACATGGTGGTTACTGGGATTAAAAAAGATATTTATCCTATTCCCAACAACAGTTTTCCATTTATTTATTCAAAATTTTCCATAAAATATAGATGAATTAAAATTATATAATCCTAAATAAAAAGTAATTCTTATACAATTAACAATTAATTTATAAAAAATAAATAAATTTTTTTGGAATTAATTTTTCTCTGTTAATCTTCATGACCACTCTTATCATATTTTCATTATAATGAAGTAATCAATGGTAAAATATTATGTACTGTTTTTAAGTGTTACATGAACCATAATACATCATAGATGGAAACTTTCAAACCTACACTAATGATTGATCACCATGCATCATTTTCATTGATCAAGAAAATAATTATTTTTATATTAAAATGAATAAATATAATACAATCATGTCTTGAAAAGTGGGAATTTGATAAATACATTCCACTATCTAGATAATTCTTTATAAATATCTCTCCACAAATAGAGATAAATCACTTTGAATAATTTGTTTACAACACCTGTCTGGCCATAGAAATAATATATTGGTGATTAAATAATTAGGACATAGAATAAGATGTTGTACAATGTCCCATAAGGAATCATATAAACCAAAATAAATACCCACATCAAATAATAATATTTTTACTTTTATTTTTATTTTATTGAGTTCCACAAAACTCACAGATAATTTAAAAATAATTTCATAAAAAAAGAAACAAATATTTAGTTAAGACAATTAAATGTAAATTTTTCATAAAAGCCTTTAATTCAGCCTTCCTATCATCATAATCATTTATCAAATTTTTAATAGTAAAAATTTATTTTTCCATATAAACTTTATAATATTATACAGTGATTAATTACATAAATATTTATATGATCAACCTCCCAAGTAATTTATATTCTTTAAAACTATAGAATTATTATTGTTATATTAATATCAAATAAAATATTAATAATATTCTAGATATTTTTTTTGAGCTTATAGGAATATTTATATGTGTAATTATGTTAACTTGTATAATTTCAAGGATTAGTGCCTAACAAAAATGATAAAGTACCCATAGAGAAAAATGATAATGTTGGAATAATAACAACACCCTATGGATGATGATCATGTCATATAATCCATTTTAACTCAGTATCTTGCAAATTATATTACATGTCATGGGTTATTGGCCACTATTCTTCATATATAATTCATAGAATTTCCTGAAATGAATATACCCATAGAATCAATACGTTGTGGACTTAATTAGAAATTTTTATTCCCATAAAATGGAATCATATATCTTCTTTCATTTACTTGGAAGCGAAATCCATAATTTACTTATTCATTCACTCTATATCAGTTGTAATGCCCCCAATATTTCTTACTTCATCACAAGAATTTTGAATATTGATTTTTTTTCTACATATCTAAGTATGTGACTAATGATATAAATTAATGATATCCTAAAATCTAAGGAGAAAAACACTATTTCTATTTTGGGAATATCCAATGAAACATTTATCATGTGTAAGTACTATAGGTGTATCAATTATCCTAACTTCCTCCTTTATGGATTACCATGTGCAAACATAATGAGAAGCCTCGATTTATTATGATCCACCTTCACCTGTATCATATATTTCAATGAACATATTATAATCCAACAAAAAAACCAATATTAATGAATATCATAAAATCACATAATATTATATTTATAGAAACAAACTTCTAATACCTTTCTTTGTGAAAAATACTCTACATACATTAGCGCTTTAGTGTTGTGGAAAAGAATATAGAGCAGGTGATGGGAAATTTATTAATATTTATGACACATGTATTCAAAATTATATGGTAGTTAGTACTAGGCAACCAAATCTAAAAGACACAATCTTATACCTGATATAACTCATCATTTGAACTAACATGATATTAATACTTCATCTTAATTAAGGATTTATTCAATTGGTCTTCCATGTTCTACATCAAGAGAAATAATCACATTATGACCTCATCCATTATTGATAAAAACATCATGTCATAATAATTATGATTTATATGTTTTATCCATTTATATAACCATGGTTCCAGAGTGAGTGAAATTACTATAGAACTTCACCAACATAAATTCTTCAAATCATTTCTACTATGAACCACATAATTCCATTAAATGAAGTTGAAAATAAATATTACCTCTTAATCTACACCAAAATTTAAAATATACTAAAAATATATGAAAAATTTGAGATACCTATCATCATTGAGATCATCTATCTCCCAACTCTTCAATTGGGGTTCAAAAAATATCCTAATAATAAAATAATTTTATCATAAACACTCTAGAAACATTCATTTTATGTCCCATAATGAATAAAATATCAACTCCTCCAAAAACCTTGACATATCTTTAGTATTACAAAAATAATTTAGGATATACATTAATTCTATTTAATAATGATTTCATATATCCCTTTGATATGAAAATATAATGATCAATACAATGAAAACATAAAATGTGTTCCATTACACGCAATACATGAATGAGATTATTATATCCATGTAAGGAATCATGGAAATACTCAATATCTTCCCTTTTATTTTGAGGAAACATTTTCATGGATAGATTTATGAAATGTTACACTTGTAAAAATCACATATTAGAATTTTCCATACTGAATCATTTTAATATCATTTAATAGTTTGTATCATCACTTTTCCCAACTAACCTCTTAGAACTCCAATTCGTTATCATGATCCTTAGAATATTGGTTTCCTTGCCTATGTTTTCAGCCACATATTAATATAATTTAATATTGGTATATTGTTTGAAATTAGTAATATTTCATCAATATATACTAATAAAAAAATTTACGATAAACATGGCAAAACATTTATAGATAGAATGCTCAAATTCATTCATTAGGAAACCAAATTCAACAATCACAAACTCAAATAGAATTTTCCATGATAGGGATAAGTTAATTAATACATATATTGTTATAAATGACTTTAGTACCTTATCTGAATCCATTGGAGTCACAAAACCTTATATTTTTATCTTATGTAATAATTTATTAGATTACCATTATGTTGTCTTGAAATCCATTTTATAAATCATAGAATCCTTATACGCATGATGTGAATGAAATATTTTGATTGATTTTATCATGTAAAATGATTAAAAAGATTCATCATAGTTTATTACATGATGTTTTGTAAAACTATTAGATACTATCAATTCATAAAAGTCCCTAATATTACCATGCATGTCTATTTTCTTCTAGAATATGTATTATCATTGATATTTAAGTACATAATTTATGTATTGTTCATAACAAAAAAATTAGTAATGTTATATGGAATCCTTATCAAAATTTGTGGCATCATTCCATCTTGAAACTTCAATGATTCATATGGCCTCATTATAGGATAATGGTTCAACATTTCAAATCATTATTTATTTAAAATCCATAGTTCGTAGAAATCCATATCTGTATGGATATCTAACATCAATGGTGCTTCTACATTTTATCAATGTCTCTTGAAGAACATCATCCACTGGGAATTGACAAATCTACTCCTATACCATCTACTGTCATTCATCAATGTCTAATATAAAAGAGTTACACTTTCTCCCACAATAAGTTTTAAAGAGGTCCTCCCTCTAAATATATTTTCATTTTATTTCCACTATAAATTTTTTCTATGTGGGATTACATATAATATCTCATTGTATTATTATCTGTATCATATAGAGGAACTCATCGTGTCCATGGAACATTGATTGTCTGAAGAATTGGCCTTAACAAACACCTCACAACCCCATAAATGTGTATGTGATAAACAAATATTTCATACCATACATTAACTTATATTGAATACTAGTGTCCTCTTTAGATTGCACAAAATTTATTATATGTGACGAAACTTATAATATATGTCCCTAAATAGATAATAAAAGAACACTATATGATAAACATTATATTTTCAGTTATTGTATTTTTTAGTTTAATTTTTTTGAAACCCTAAATTCGAAATTTGTAAGGTATTTTTCACTTTTGTATTTTTTGTAATAATATGGACATTATTATAAAAATGGGTCAATTTTTTTAGTTCCCACGGAATAAAGGTCTACTAAGAGGGGGTTGAATCACAAATAATATTTTATAATTTATTTTCTCTTTAAATTAACCATTTTAAATTGTAAGAGTTTATATAATTTTCATCTATATATATATATATACCTAAAAAATATGGAATTATAGGAAATTAAATAAGGGAACTCAATAATTACAAGGTTTCCTCCCATTGTCGGTGAATATTTACTTGTTGTGAAGAATCTAATCAAACCATGAAAATACTACGGTATAATTTTCATTTAATTGACCAAATATTCATCGATATCGTTCTATATTTTAATGGGTGATTATAATAGTTCTCAATAGTTAATATTTATTCTTATACATATAATCAAAACAAGTCAAGGAACATTTCACAAATGCTCACAAATATTTTGTAAAATACTATATATGTTTACCCTCTATCTAGTATGACCCAGACTGGTACACCGGAATATGTTTTGGTAGAAACACTATATGATATGTATAAAATATTTCTGTATTAGATTGATGAAATTAGTTTAATAGTACTCTACTAGTGCACCTCTCTCTTATATTATTTTAAATAGTACCTCTATATGGTACATGTATATCTGGTAACTCTATCATATACAATTTATTCATATAGTAGATTCCATGGATGAAAACTCAAATCGAAGAATATTCAATTCTTTCCCTCTCCTCACTCTCTCGCACTCAAAAAATAGGGCTTATTATGCTACCTTGACCCCTTTATATTTGATCACTTCCTCCAATAATATCCGAGATACCATGGGATTAAAAAATCTTTAATTTTTTTTATTTTATCTGAATTAAACATCAATAGAAATCCTTCAAAACCATCTAGAAAATTTAGGATAGCATCCAATTTAAAATTCTGCGCAAAACTTATGGTTAATAATCTCTTCAAAAATCCTCATATTTTTTAAGAATAATGATCGATGAAATATTAAATCATCATCTTTGTAAGAGTCATTACAAAGATTATGTAATGTTTATTAAAACATCATCTAGATTTTGTGTGGTGGATTCCTTCATAATAACATCTTTATTTGTTTCATTTAATTTGAATATCCTTTAATTGATTTTACTCATATTATTGAATTTGTCTAGTATTATTAGGTTATAACTATGTGATTATCCTCACAATTCACTTATTTTGGATGAAAAACACATATATATTTTTGACATTAACAGTTTGATGTGTTGGAATTTATTTGTTTTTTCATTTTTTTCTGTTCAGAATTCATATATTTCATGGTTTGATAAACAATGTCAAATCTAACATCATAGAAATTTTCATCCAATGACATCATATTCCTAGTGAAATGTTTATGAATTGATTCATCCATCTGAATCATATTAGGGTGATCCTCAATAAAATTTTATCTAATATAAATTAATCACATTGTCATGTACAACTCATTAGAATTCATTTTATCTAATGTTCCTTTTAATTGTATGTATACATGAACACAATTAAGAAGATTTAAAAAATTCACTCAGATTGATACACTCAATATAATTTTATACAATTATTTTTGGTCATCATCATTGATTTCATCTTATTCGGAAGATACAATTTCATTGTTCAATCATTCTAAATAATATCATATTGCATCCAATTGAATTGATCTAGTAACCCTCTTATAGTTGGAAAAGTCATGACATTATATAATTAAAAATAATTGAGAATGAATCTTTATCTCACTAACAATATATTCATAAAAAATATATTTCAATGAATACAACATAATATATCATAATTTTTTTAAAACATGCACACCTCTGTAAAAAAATCATTCAATCTCAATTAGAATATGGAATATAATCATGAGGTTTTGTAATTTAATAATCATCATAGAATCAAATTAAATCAAGAGAATGTACCTCAATATTTTTATGATGAACACTATCATAATATCACTTAATATTGAAAAACAATCAGAAACCTGATATTGGAAACAAAAACAATAATTATTACAAAAAAACCTAAAGGTTCTTTAATCTCCACTGCTATATTTATTAGAAACATACCTAAATTCTTTGTTCATAAATATTTTCAAATAAAAACTTTTGTCATAATGATTATGAAAAAACCACACAATCAAATAAAGAATTTCTTTCGATGGAATTTTCTCCCTTAGAGACAAGAATGTATATATCTATGATATGAAAAACATCCAGTCATAATCTTTATATCCCCCTTTTTATAAAAACCCCATATTTTTATTCAAAAATGATAGATTATATATTTCTGCTTCATCTAAAACATTTTCAAATTAATCTAATGGTTCATTATGGGATATTTCTTAAAATATTTATTGATCCATAATTAGTAGTTAAAAATTTATTATTATCCCAAATTGATCAAATAGTTTCTTTGGTATATCATTGGATAAAATGATATTAATTTGATATTATGATATAATAAACTCTATCAAAATAACTCCATTATAATTTTTATCTTTTTTGAATTGAAATTAAAAACAATTTCATTTTATCTCGAATACTGTACAAGATTTTATTTAATGATCAATGGTAATCGAATTATCACAAGAAAAATTTATTGGTTTTAAAAAATTATCATCTAAACCATCTAGATAAACAATAATCGATATAATTTATTTCCAATAATATGTTGGGGTATCATATTCTACTCAGGCAATATTGATGGTTTTAAAACATTACTTATTACTATTACAAATCATGTAACATTATACAATGAAGAAATTTACTCAACATATTGACTATTTGTTATTGAAATATCCTGCCTAATTAGCCACATTGAATCCATGAATAATTAACCCATTGACTTTTCTATACATATGGATGAAATTTATTATTCATTTTACACACATGATAAATCATTTTTCTTATATAATTAGTGAAATATATGGATAAATATGATATCATTCAAATGAATATGAAATAAAGGAATGTTTGGTGTTCATGTAGTATAATTAAGAGAAATACTAATCATCTTTTAGAAATCGTGATGATTAACACTCTGACTAGCTTCATATTTTCTCATCATCATTTCAACAGAGATATGAGTATAAAACTTCAACAAATCTTCCTTGTTATGTTTTTGTTATAACACTATACCATAAGTTTCTTATGATAAATATATATTTTTTATTCTATTTAAAATATAATCATAGAATGAAATTTAATTATCCATACATTTATAACTAAATTTTTATTTTCATTGTTTCACCATACTCTTCACAATATTTATCCCTTCCACCAGTAAAAATTATATCATCAACATAGACATTTTAGATATTGGTATTTGAGTTCTTATCATCCATATACCTATTGAACATAACATTCAATATAAGAAATCTAAACAGTATTATGAAACTATAATGTTTTGAATACACAAAACAAGGGTCCTATATCAACATATAAAATTATTTCTTTAGTCTACAAAATAGGGTTCCATAATAATTATGTATGTACCCACTGAGTTTATCAATATATACATACTTTTAAATTTCTCAACTTATAAAAGATAACCTAACATCCGTTTGATAGACATTATAATTTTAATATCTATAAACTACCATAAACATTCTGATAGTTTCATGTATCGTAATATGGAAAAACATTTCTTTAGAATCAACAAATTCCATTGTAGAGACACCATTGAAAACTATGCATGCTTTATTTCATGATTTTTTTTCATATTCATTAATGTTACATTTAAACACTCATTCTTCCCTAAATCATTCATTCATACTGTTTGAATAACATGATCAAATGTTTCATATTTATCAACATTATTTGAATCATTATTTATTTCAATTAAATAATCATTATGCTCGACTACCTCTGAAATAGAATCTAATTCAACTTGTGAGATAAGTGATCCCTAATTATACAATCTCAATTTTTTATTTTTAAAACATTCATTTCATGACTTTTTATGTTATTTTATAATTAAATAAATTAAAATACATATTAAAACATTTGTGATTTTAAAAAGATCATTCATAACTCATCATTAAACTAATTTGAGCTGACTAGTAATGGATTAGGCTAAAAATCAACTCCCTTGAAATTATCATATTTTGAATTAATCATTTTATCTTTCATAACATATGCCTTAAAATATTCAAAATAAAAATAATGGATGAATGGTTTTTGATAAGATTAATGTCTAACATACCAACTAACTTGTCTCTATTAAACATGTACTATCTAAATAAAAAATGATTTTAATTAAACTCCCTTTCTTATAATAATTCTCATAGGGAATCACATTTTTTCGTCTCAAAACATGCATCCATTTTTTACATGAATAGACTTAAATACATCATCTCTAAAAAAAATAACATAAGTCATCTATATACAGTGAGAAAGATACACCCAATATCAGCTAAAAATTCTACATTTCATCTTTGTTACTCTATTTTTTTATGATTATATAAATTACTCTATTAGTGTTTTATTCATTATTTATTTAAATAATAATTGAAAGATTCAAATTTCTAATCCTTCCCATTATGTTCTTTTAGAGTAAATATATATTCACCCAACTCCTACATAGTATTCCTTTCGAAACGTGTAAAGAAGTCAATATACTATGATTTAGTATTCTTTAATATTGTGTTGTTTATCATAGTAAAATCATCAATAAAAGAAATAATTTTAAAATGTATATTTTTTGGTGATTTTTCGTCATCCCTTAATATTTAATGTTCATAAGATCAAGAGTTCTATTATATTTTATTTGATATTCATTATTTCTTATACTAACCATTATTGAGTTCAACTATATTATTTAAAAAGAAGCATATTTCGTTTTTAGTTGTGGTAAACCAATTAATACATATTCTATGGAAATTATGAGGATTACATTCCTTTAACAAAGCTCGAGTATTTAAAACCATGACTTATTTTCATTCACATTGATGAAATTTAAATAATTAAAAAGATATCCAATTGGGAATTGATCTTCATTGGTTATTCCTTCCTTATTAAAAAACCCATCATTCATACATTATATTAGACGTGATTACTTTCTAAATAAAACATTCTTAACATCATTATAAGGTTTGTAAAAACATGTTAAGTTATACTTAATACCCATTCCAGATAGGACTTTCTTTGACATAAATTTTTGAGATTCAATCTGTGTCATTTCAATTCATTATATTTAAAGGAAATTTTATAACTAAAAATGACAAACTCACCCACGTGTTCATTAATATTTTTCAATATTCGAAGGTCACCTGTAATATGGGAAAAACCACAATAAAAAGTCAATTGTTTATTTATTTTCATAGTTTTTAGAGAAAACTCAATAATAAAATACATTCTTCATTTTTAATCTTCATACAATATATTTCTATTCAACTATATAAATTTTTTCTAAAAGGTGTTTTTATAGATTCTTTATCATTGTGAAATTATTGGTAACACCATCCATAGAATTCATTATTTAATTTAATCATTGTTTAGTAATATATATATATATATATATATTTGTGTGTGTGTATATAAGACATTTCTTTTCAGTCTTCTGGAATCATTAGAATGTTAATATGTTTTCATCTACTATTGGTCCCCCTCGGGTTATGCACACTCATAGAGAAAGGAATTTTCTTCCAATAGATATATTCCTTGTTCTTATATATAAGCCAACAAGAAAATATCCATCAAACCAATATCATATTTTGAAACATTGTTTTTCCATTTGATGAGTTTTTTATGTTTAACATAACATTCAACATCTGATTACACTTAGAATGGGGAAATATTTTTCAGAAAAAGTATTTTTATCTTCTTTTAATGTGATGTTCTTTTCATAACATTTTTTCCTCATCATTTTAATATTTTTTCCCATAACCTTAATTGTTATAAAAATTAGACTATATTGTATTCTTTATGTTGTTATATTTCACCAAATTCCATGGATGAGTTCATTTAGTATCTTTAGGTTATTCATCATTAACCTCAAAATACTTATTGAAATTCACATTCATTTTCATCAAAGTAATTTCATCCTTGAGACATCATGATTGTGTCTAATATAGTTCATCTTCCATATTAATTTGTTTTTTTCAATATGTTTCACCCCCTTCCCTTATTCTGTAACATTCAACAATGGATATTTAATCTTCTCAACATACTGATCAACCTTTTTTTCAAAATCTTATTTTAAATAATTCTTATTCTCAGTTACCATCTTAAAAATTTTGGATTCATTCTTGATTTTTCTTGTTTTGATTAATGGACTCCTCAATTTTTGATATCAAATAATATTAATTATAGGTTTATTCACCATATTATTATTTATTATTTTAAGTGTATTAATTTATTTAAACATTAAAAAAAGGTTATGAACTTATCCAAATTTTCATATTTTAATGAACAGTTGTCAAAATATTTTAAATTAAATTTTTTACCCAACATACTTATTTTATTTCATCAGTGTATGTAACATCCCGACATGGGTGCCACACACTAGTGGACTAAGAAAGATAGTTACCTGACCTTAAACGCCCCTCCACATACTCTAGAGGATTCTTACAAGATGTCAGGGAATAATATATGTATCATAGAGATACTATACCCTCTTTATTAGAGTATCATAATAGTAGAATTCAATGAAAAATAACCAAAAGAGAATAAATGATAACCATCTATCATACCATAACAATAAATACCGACTTTGCATGATGATCCGAAATAGGAAACAATATCTAAATGAATGCTTTAATCATGTCCTACCATATAAGTGTCAAGTATCAAATCGAAAAAACCAAAATAAAGAAACTGAAAACTCACAACTGGGTCCCGAAACCATTTCTAGATCCCTCATCCATTCCATATGCCATCCCAACTATAACAGCTTAATATTTTTATGATATATATATATATATTGAATATTTATTATTATTATTATTAATTTCTATGATATCTTTTGTTGTGTGCAACACATAGATAATCTTTTACTATATGAAACATCGGTTTAGCATACAGTATACACAACAATATGATTACATTTTTTTGTGCACAATTTCATGTTCTTTGGATATAATTAATTTTACTCAAGGCCTAGTTTAAGAGGAAAAAATTATTATGGTACCTTATAACCAATTCATTATAATAGTGAGTATGAACAACATTATCTTTTTTTGAAAAGCTTTATAAATGAAAATATGTGAGTTTATAAAGTATTGAAATCACTCATGGTTGATTTTATTAAATTTTATATATATTTAATATATTATATATTATTTTTAAAATTCATCTTATATGTTTTTTATATTTGATATAAGAACAAATTCAAAATTTTAGATAAATGATGTAATTAAAAAATGCAGTTTTCCACCTATTGATATCACATTTATTTTAAATATTTTTTTTAAAATATTAAATAATATATTTAACAAAATAAACATATTATTTTGAAGTGGGATACAATAATTTTTTTATGGACAAATTATTGATATTTTATGGATTAGTTTTTTCTATTGATGAATAGTGAAAATAAACTAAATTTTAATTCAAACAAAATTTTTCATGAAAATAATATATATTGATAAATTATATTTTTAAATAGATTATAATTAATAATAAATTATTTTTTATATATTTAATTATATTTTATGTTTTTTGAATTAATTTTACAATAAATTTTAATGTAAATAATTTCAATCTTTTGCAGTCTTTTAATTTTATAAACATGTTTTCTATTCCAACAATAAGATTAATTTTGAATTAATTAATGAAAAATCATTTTTGGGAATTTTTCAAAATGTATTAAATTTTTAGAATCATTACGTCAATGTTATGTAAATAAAATTCTTTTATTTTTAATCATTATGAATATGGACTTCAATAATTTTACTAATATGGTTAAAAGGTAAATCACTTATTTATAGGTAAATATTATATTATAAAATTACTATAACACATGTAAAAATATTATTGGATGAGTTATTTTTTACCTAAAAAATCCTTGTTTCTAAATTATACCCTTTAGAAGCCAATTTGTTGATAATGGAATAATTTATTAATTTTTTTAAAGAAATTTAAAATATGTTCAACTCAAATTTTAATGATTAATCTTTTTTACTATAAGGTTTTACAAAAGATAAATTAGATTATAAATAATCAATTTCAAGATTGAATTTTTTTTCATCATCATGGAAATATATTTTGTAAATTTTATGAAATAAATAATTACTTTAATGGTTTATACATTGATGATGAATAAATTATTTAAATAGGGAAAATAAAAAAATAATTATTATCAAAATGATAATAATAACTGAATGAACAAAAAACGTGACCAAATATTATTTGATAGGTAAATATTGACCAAATCATCTATGGGTCTCATTAATCCCCATTTTTATCCTTATTTTTTATATTATGACACTTATACAATTTTATTTAAACTATTGTTAAAGATGTCACATTTATGTTTTAATAAATATTTCATTTTTAATGTAGGATTGTATAGAACAAATATTTGAATATAAGTATTCCTCTAAAAGCTGGAATATTTATCTTCATCATGTTATTATATTCTAAAAAATTATTTAAAAATAATTATATTATATAATTACAGAAAACTGATGTAGTAATTATTTTCTAATTGAAAATATCAAATTAATGTGATTAAAAATATGATAATAAATATAATATTGGATAAGAAGTATGTTAAATAAATTTTATATATTAAATTTACCCCGTAGAGATGTTATAAAATATTTTATTCAAGGATAACATCTTATATTTATATTTTTTAAAAATCACGAAATGAATAGTGTCTAAACGGAAACTATTGATATTTCCCTAAAATAATGTTTTTTTTTGAATGAATTAAAAATCATAATAAATATTTCAAAATATAAAATAATTATTATATGGTTGAAAATGTAAAAAAGAAATTAACTTATGGAATTATTGAAATAAGATATTTAAAAATTAAACTATTATAATATTGAAACATTTGTCACAATAGTTAAAATTGAAAAATAATCACTAAGGGTAAATTAAAATGACAATGTTTAATTGGGCCGAAAAAAATTTGAAAAATATATTGGATTATGTTATTAAAAAATTATCTCATATCCTAATCAAAATTAATATTTTTGGTGGTTTTTTGATATTTTTGAATTTATTATACATTAATATTTTTGGATATCCAAAAAGTTCCCCTAACATCAATAATAAAAGGGGACCTCCTCCCCATCCTCTTCAAATAACTTTGTCACTTAAATATTTGCATATACATTCCCAATTAACTTATAAACATCAGTAATATGTTATAGTGGTTCTGGTCTTCTCAAAATACAATCATTATTTCCTTTAAGAGGAGATCTAGAGGGAGCATGTCAAAGTAGAGGGCATCTCCAATAATAATTAATTTAAACTTATATATTCTTATACATCCTATTAATGAGTTTTTTTAGTGATAAATCCAATATAAATTATATACTAATATGTTATTTTAATTATGGAATATCCATATTTCTCCTTGTATACATCCTATGAAGAAAAAAAATCATTTTGCATGCGTACGTACGACTTACCATCTCCACACCATGGTTTAATCTATTTTCACCACCACCATACTTGGATTGGAATAATTAGGGAACTAATAACTATATATAATTATTATAAATTTATATTTTCTTCTGTGACAACAAATATACCATCCACTTCCATACTTTTTTCTTTTAATAAATGATACCATCGCTCGTACGTGCGTACGACCAACTTTATCCAGGACGTGATTTGATTCATATCCATGTACAAAATTCATACTTGATTATATAAATGTATGTAATAAATTTATTTGATATATATTATATTAATATATTTCATAAAATTGTTGAACAATGTCCTTTTTATAAGAATTGGGACACACATAAAAAATGAATTAAAAAATAAACCTATTAACACAAAACAAAAGTTGTAGTAAAATATTATTAAATGGGTTTTAATATGATCACATATGATATCATAAATATTAATATGGTTCTTTAAGAAGTTATTTAAATTATTTAATCAATTATACATTTTTTTAGAACGTATACAAAGGATATCGAACCTAAGGTAATGGATTATTTTTCCGGATGTTTAGTTTTGTGAGACATATTCATTACACAACACCTATTTGTTTTATGCGGAGATTATGTTTCCAATGAATTATTATTATTATTATTATTATTATGGACATTATGATATTTACATGTGAATATAATTTTCCTTATTTCATGAGGCATATAATTCATCTGATTATAAATTGGTCATGAATAATTTCACAATCTCATTATTATTTGATCCAATCTATATGTAATTATTTTCTAGGGGTATATTTATCATCTATGTCCATGTTTCATAAAAAATTAATTAAATTTTTTCTATTCTCCTATGTTTTTACAAATTTAGGATTACCCATTTTTAAATTTTAATAAATGGTTGGGATAGAATATTTCTTTTGATTTCCATTCTCGGTATTTTTTTACTTTTTCGAAAAAACTACGAGAAAAATGTTTTATAACATATACGTCATGAATGATTTTTTACACATTCATAAAATATCATTTTAATGAGATTTATTAAATTTTTAATGTGATTTTCAAATAAATTATTTTATTTTAGAAATTACAGTTGTATTTGGAAAATAAAAAATTTTCAAGAAGGATATTTTCCTTGATAATTAATTTCAATTATTTTATAAAAATTATATACCATTTAAGTTGAAATTATTTAATATGGTTTCTCTTTAAGTATATTATACTTATTGTTTTTTTTTTGTTTTATAATTTTTGTGATGGAATTATATTTATGAAATCCATTTTTCAATGGATTATATTACGAAGGAATAATGTTTTAAAAACCCCATTTAATTATTTAGGTTTTAGAATGACGAGTAATTTATGTTTTAATAGCACATGTAATAATGATTTCCATATGAAATGTGTTGGGCATATATCTCAATTCAATTAACTGGGTAATGATTTATTTCTCATGAGATAGACCAGACTGGAATGAAATGTAAATCAGGCTCAGTAATAGAAGGCAGGAAGGGAAATTATGTGTGGATCCACAATACATGGATGGAATGGAATGTAATCCCAATTAAGTAATGAAATTTTTCTACTATGATGGTCTTGGAAATGATCTTTGGATAATATGGAAATAATTTTATGTGCTTATGTATTTTCCATAATTCCATGTTTTAAGTTAATTCTCTTTTTTCGTGTCTCTTGTTCTTTATGATATATTCTTTTTGAATTACCATGATTAAATCCATAACTCATAATTTTGATATATGTTATAAATGGTATTATTTTCAAAATTTACGTTCATGTTTTTACATTAATATGTTCATTTTTTTGTTTTTATACCTTTATTATGAATATGATCTCACCATTTCTTATGTTTTAATTCATTAGTTTATATTGAAATCATATATGTAGGAGTACTAAAGGGTAATATATTGATTAAAGATGTTTAAGATCCTAAAAATGTAAGAATAATGTATTCCATGTTTCCAATTGCACTAAACTATTACGGTCCTCATGCATGTGTTATAAAAATTTTATGAATATTCACAAAAAATGTTTTAATATTCATATATGGAATGACAGTGTCACCATAGTTGGTATCAGTATAAAGGTTTTGTCATCATTTAGAAACATTGGTTTGAAAACTTTAGTGATATACCAATATATATTTATAAGGATATTTCATGGGATCTATTAAGGGTAATTCTAATTATAGGTTATAAATATAGAATTTTGGAAACAATCATGAAAACCCTTGGATTAAACAAAAACTATTAAGGATTTAATATACTCCCCTTTTATTTGATGTTTTCCAAGTATGATTTTTTGCCTCTCACTTTTCTTTTTGGTTTTCAGAAAACTGCTGGAAATAGGTTAATTCATGTTAATGAGGAATATGATGGGTAATTGAATGATATTCCTCACGATACACCATATGAAATGAGATTAGGATGGGGAAATATCTTTGTAATTCCTAATTAGAAATCTCATAATATGATCAATAATCTCATCTTTGGTGTGTTTCCAGAAAAACTAATAAGAGAATGATATATTTTCATTGTGAATATAGAGGAACGAATGTTTAATTTCCCACATGTAAATAACAAGGAAATTGGGTTCAAGGAAAATTTTTCAATGGAACTGGAATATTCCATGGTTGTGGAAAAGGAGGATAAAAATAAAGTAATTTCAATGGAAAATATTTAGTAACACAATGGAAAAGTTTAATTTTATTTCTAAGGCATCAATAATAGTTAAATGTTTTAGATGTGTAATTTATGGTCATTGTGAATATGGATTCCCAAGGGGAAAATCTCATTAAGATAATATGCATAGTCATTTGAGTAGTGTTTATTTTCCAAATGATGAAGATACTACAAACTATATGTGAGATGAAATATGGGTTAAGGAATAAAGTAATGAATCCGGGTCAATGGTTTTATAATATATATTAATGATTTATTATTTATCAATAAAAAGGTTTATAAGTAATTTTATGGTAATATGGAATAATGAAACATCTATGGATTGTTACACTATTTTATTCCTTATATATTATAATGTATATGTTGTGTGGTTTCGGAAGCCATGAAATGTTATTTAGGTAAGAAGGTGTTGTTTTGGAATAAACACATGATATAGGAATGTATAACCCTTAATATGAGCATGAATTTGAGATAATGTTATTTGGACAAAGATATGTTGGATATGAATAACTAAATTGGATGGTAATGGTCTCCTTAGAACTGATTATCGATTTTTTATCAATAGGGATATACTATCATGGACGATGTATACAAATTTTTTAGGGATATATGTAATATATTCAATAATATTTGGAATAATAAAACCTGCATGAATAAAAATATATGATAATTTAGTTTATTTACTTTTCCCAAGATAATACGTGTTGAAGGAATTCACATGTTTGGAATGTGACCAAAAATATACACCGTATGATATGGTGGATAAAAGAAAATCCAAGTTAGTAAACCTCTTTCTAATTTTTTGGATATTCATCATTCAGATGGTATGGTTATTAATTTATTGATAGTATATGATTAAATCTGGATGATGTTTTTTAGATTAAATTATTATCTTACCATAAGGGGAGTTATGAATTTTTTATTAATTATTATCACCTTTTTCCAATGATAAAGATAGAAGGAATGACCTATCATTTTATTTGTGGTTCTCAAGAGCTTATAACACCTTAGGAATTAATAATTCAAATTCATTTCTTTGAAAAAGTGTTGATGTAAGAATTTTTCAAGGCATGGAAGATAAATATATTGTTATGAAATCAATTAAGTATTTCTTATCATATTATTAAACATTAGATAATTGATCTTGAAAAAAAAAAATATCCCAGTTCCTTCAGTTACGATGAATCAAATTTCCCCATAAATAATCAAATATTTATGAATTTTTTATTTTTAACATTCTCTTAACCTTGTTCTCTATAACACTTTTTCAGAACATGATGGTAAAAATTAACTTAGATATCTCTTTTTTGGAATTAAACCTATTTTTTCTCCAAGGTGGAAACACAATTATGAGTTACTTTTGAAAATAGTTAAGCTTCTCATATTCCCTTTTGAATATATTTTATAGTCATTTTTTCTGACGTTAGTTTCTATAAAATAACTTTTAATGTATTGATCCTTTTATTGGATAGGAAAATTTCGAGTGTCAAATTCATTTTTTGGGGGGTAGAATGTAACACCGTTATATTTTTATGGTAACTTTTTTTATTTAATTTTAATAATTTATTTATGTTTTTTATTTCATTGATGTCATGTGGCATACAGGACACCAAGATAAGCTTTCGATGTACGCAACAACGGCTTTGTAAGAGGTATTTGAAAAACTATTATTTTCTTGTGTTATAAAAAAATACAGGTATTGTGATAAAATTCATTTTATGAAATAACAAGTTTCATTTAACAACTGAATATTATTATTTTAATTTATAATATAGTTATCATAATAGAGTGTATGAATAATATTATCTTTCTTATGAAGAAAAAAATTAATAGAAAATAAGTGAGTTTATAAATTTATAAAATCACTCATAATGGATTTTTTTAATGTAATATATATTAATATAATCAATATTATGTTTAAAATTAATTTTTTACGTTTTCTATACATGATATATAAACAAATTCAAATTGTTAGTTAAAAGAAGTGTTTATAAAAAAAATGGAGTTTTACACCTTTTAAAGGACAACCCATTTCAAATATAGTTTGAGAAATTTTATTATATTCTATTTAACAAAATTTCTTTCTTATTCGGATGAGGGATAGAAAATTTTAACTTCGAATAAATTCTTGATATCTTACTAGTATGTGATCTGATTTGTTGAATATTAAAAATATACTAAATTTTAACTTAAAGAATATTTTTTCATCGAAATAATTTATATAGTAAAATTATATTATTAAACTGTTTAAAAGTATACATAGAATAAATTTCTATTATTATATATAATTTATGTCATTATAATTAATATGATATTTAATGTGGATGTTAAAAAATTTCAATAACTATATTAATTTGTAATTAATTTTTGTAACAACTGTGTTGTGAACATCTAAAATAGACTATCTATTTGGAATCAGTATGTCCAAATTATGTAAATACCATTCTTTTATTATTCTGCATTATGAATAATAACTTCAATGATTTTATTAATACGGTTAAAAGGTAAATCAGGTAATTATGGGTAATACTAATATTATAAAATTATATTAAAACTTTTCCAAATATTATTGTATAATTTTCTTTACCTAAGGAATAATTGGGTCGAACTTATACCCTTTGGATGCCACTTGGATGAAATTTATACAATTAATATATTTATTTAAAGAAAAGTTAAATATGTCTTACTCAAATATTAATAACTATGTAATTTTTAATATAAGTATATACAAAATATAAATAACATTATAAGTACAAATTTTTAATCAATATTTTTTTCCATTATCATTTTAATTTATTTTGAATTTTTATTAAATAATACATTAATTGTTTATATATCAGTGATGTAGAAATTATTTAATTGATATAAAATCAATAAAATAAATTTTATTAATTTGATTGTAACAATTAAAATACCAAAAATATGGGTAAAATCATATTCATGGACTATATATTCCATAATAATCATCTAAGGGTCGTGTTATTGACTATTTGGATCCTTATATGATAAATTATGACACTTATATTGTTTAATTTAATGTCATGTAAATGATGTCACGTTCATATTTTTTTAAATATAACCTTTTTAATGTATAATTATTCAAATGAAATATTCAAATGTAAGTATTCCTATGAAAACTAGAAGTTTAATCTTCATCATGGTATTTTATTTTTATTTTTTATTCCAAAAAATATGTATATTAAGTAATTACACAAAACTGATGTATTAATTATTTTATTAATGGAAATGTTAATTTAATGTGATTAACAATATTGTAATAAATATAACATTGGATAATTAATATATTCAATGAATTTTATATAATAATTTGTCCCCTTAAAGATATAATAAAATATTTGATTCTAGGATGACATCTTATCTTGATATTTTAAAAAATCCATGAAATGAATAGATTCAAAATTTACAGTATTCATTTTTTTTCAAATTAATGTTTTATTAAATTATTTAAAAATAATAATAATTTTTTTTAAGTAGAAAATAATTATGATATTGTCTATAATGTATAAATTGTTCGTCTATGGTCTAATTTAAATCATATAAGTAAAAAATTACACTATTTCAATAATGAAATATTTGTTACCATAGTTAAAATTAAAATAGAATAACAAATGGTTAATTTAAATTATAATTATTAAATGGTTAGAAAAAACATGTCTTAAAAGCATTGGATGAGGAGATTATAGCCTTATCTAATTTGATATTCAAAACTAATACATTTTTATAGTTTTATAATTGGGTTTTAATTTATTTGAAATTAATATTTTTGGAGATCCCAAAAGTACCCATCGCCATAATTATAAAAGGTCACCTCCACCCTCACATATTCACTTTACATTGATCCTTCTAGCTCGGCCATCCCCCACCGAGCCCTTTTATCAGCTTCCCTAATTAAATTCTTTCATTGTTGGTCTTCTTAAAATTCAAACTCTAGTGCCTTTACTAAGAGATCAAGAGGGACAAAATCGAAGAAGTGGTAATCCCCTTAAACAATCCTTTCAAAATTCATTCTTCATATAATTTCTATTCATGATATTTTTCATTCTAAAGTTGTTAATCTAGTATCACTTATATACTTATATAATATTATAATTATTTAACAATGATATTCCACCTTCTATCTATTCTACTAAAAACAAATTCACCACATTTGTGTATTACGACATACCATCTCCATGCAATAGTATAATCTATTTTTCACCACCACATGTCATTTATTGGTATAATAATGGAAATAAAACTATATGGGATTATTATAACAAGATATTGATACTTTAACAACAAATATACCATCTACATCCATATTTTTTACTATTAAGGAAATGATATAATCGCTTGTGCATACAGACAACATACCGTCTCCCCAATGCTATGTGATTCATATCCATGTACATTATCCATGAATGAATATATCAATATATATAATTACCAAATTCTGTATATATTACCTTAATATAAATCATTAAATGATTTAACTATATCTTATTTAGACATATTGGGACTTATATAACAAGGAAAGAAATATTAAATAATACAATTAACACCAAAAAAAGAATAATAATGAAATGTTATTAAATGGGTTTTAATATGATAACATATGATATCATATATAAAAATATGGGTCTATAATAACATAATGTCATTTTATAAAAATTATATAGGATTTATTGATACATACAAAGGATATTGGACCTAAGGTACATGATTATTTGGACTCAATTTTATTTCGGTGGGACAAATGCTTATACACCGCTTATTTCTTCTATGTGGTGTTTATGATTCCCATGAATTTATTATTATTATTATATTTTTTAAGGTTATAATATATGAATATGTATATAATATACATTTTTTGGGCATATTATTCAATTAATTATAAATTCGTAATGGATAATTTCACAATCTCATTATTGTCCGAGAATGTTTATATATAATTATTTACATTGTTATAGTTATTATCCATGTATATGTATCAAAAAAAAATTTCTAAAAATTTCTTCTATTAAATTATGGTTTTATAAAGTTTTTTTTCCCATTTTATTCTTTTGATACACTTTTTGGAAGAAATCATTATTTAATTTCATAATGAGGTAATTTTTGTCTTTTCTGGAAAAGGTACGAGAGGAATGTTTTTAACATATATTTCATGAATTGATCGTTACTCTTTCATAATTACTTATTTCCTTGAAGCATATCTTATATGTTTTCATGGATATAATTAGTAAAATACTTGTATTTTAAAACTTCTTGGTGTTTTATGAAGAGAAAATGATTTTGAAAAAGGATATTTTCCACAAAATATAATTTCAAGTACTTTATCAAAATTACTTTTCTTCAAAGATGAAATTATTTAATAGAGTTATGTTTCAAGTGTGATATACTTATTGTTCAGATGGGTTGATTATGAATATTATTGACTTCTATTTCTAAAATCCATTTGATTTACCTGGATTATGTTATATTGGAATAATTTTAAAGAATCCTATTTTATTCTTCTGGTTATGCTATGATGAATACATAATGTATATTGGAACACATAAAAATGATTTCATTATGATAGGAGTGGGAGATATATCTCCATAATATGAACTATGTAAATTTTTATATCTGATGATATAGACATGACTGTAACGAAATTTAAATCTATTTCAATAACCCTAGTATGGAATGACAATAAAATCTAGTTTAGTAAAAAGGGAAGGAATGACAAGTAAACTCAGATTAGTAATAGGAATTTTCCACTATTATTGTCTTGTAAATAAGCCTTTTCTAATTTGGAATTTATTTTCTATGATTATGTGTTTTTACATTTCCATGTTTTATAATAATTCTATTTTTCCAAGGCTCTCGTTCCATAATGATTTATTTTTTATTAGTTACCAAGATTTTTTCTGTGACTCCTAATTTTTATATATGTTATACATGGAAGGATTTTAAAACGTTCTATTCATATTTTAACAGTTAAATGTTCATATTTTGTTTGTTTACCCTTAATAAGAATTTCATCCCTCCCTTTCGCATGTTTCCATTCTTCAATTTATAATGAACACTATTAAGGAGTGTAAAAGGGGATGATCTTTTTGGGAGATGTGGAAGAGTTTTGAAATGATAGAAGAATTTATTACACATTACCAAAGGCTATAAAAATACAATCTTCATTGTGCATGAATTTGAAATATGTAATGTATATTCATGTAAAAATATGTAGTATTCATCTACATCAGGATTGGGCAGTTTTATCAACCATCTATCATAGGGATCATTCCCTTATCATGTCATGAAAACATAAAGTATATTCTGGTACCAATGAGGCATCCCAATAGTGGTGTGAGTACAATATATTAGGCCACCACCAATGGTGTCCAATTCAATATCCATTATAAATCATTTTTTATTGTTTAATAAAATATAAAGTAATATAAAATAAGCTAACAGTTTACAAAATACATTATTCTTTAATTAAAAACATAATAACCCATGTTCACGATGACATATGGACCATAAATTTCTGCATTGTACATTATATTTCCTAAGTGTATAACATACCTAATCACAATTAATTTTATCATGGTGTTTCATCATTCATTTCAATTAAATTTCATATCAAGGATTTGTGGAGCTTGGGTCCAATGACAATGTTATGGGCCATGAATTTCACCTATAAGACCCCCTATGTATTTGGAACATCATTCCCTATCCCACACCTCATTATCATCAAATACGGGTATTGAGAGTATCAGTCCCTCTCCCAAACTCATTATCACATGCATGAATTTAGTGATTGTAACTCCATGTATAACACCCCATGGGTATTTGGAGTATCAATCCTTATCCCACATAAAATTTATCAATCAATCACATATATCACATATATCATATTTTTAATGGTTAATCATCATTATCCATTTTATAAAATATTGAAAAAAAAGTTAATCATTTCAATTTAACAAGGAAATAAGGGTTTATCACATTAATTCACATGGAATAATATGAACAATTCTTCATTTAACAATTTATCAATATTTAATCTTATAAACCATTAACCCTTAAGTTTTAATCCAACCATACATTAATTCCCATCATCAATCAATTCATAATCCCATTAAATGACCTATTTTATATATATTATACCCCTCTAATTTCATAGGTCCATTATAACACCAATTTCATTATTTCGTTAATTAATTAATAAAATAATTTTTCAAATTGATTGATAACTTTTCAAATATGGAAATTGAACATCCATAATTACATGTATAAATTAAAATTAAAGACAATGGGAATTTAAATTTAGACCACCTACCTCTAGATAATTGATTAGCACTATCCAAATGTAAATTACAAAATTCAACCATGACGATTGAATTCATAATGCAATAGAGTGTAGAGAATATAATCCTAGAAACAAGATCAAGTGGAATAATATCTATTTTATTGTAGAATAAACCATCTCTTATATATGATAAAACATTTTCCTTCATCAAGAAATATAGAAAGTAGAGAATGATAAATAAGTGAAAGGAGAAGAAATTGCATTACATATGAGATATAATTCATCAAATGGATATTCTATTCATCAGGATCATGGTTTAAGAAGGCAAAGAAATACACCAGAAAATTGAAAATGAGTAGGATTATCTTTAGGGTCATGTCGGGTCGAATGAGGTCTAATAATGAAGGTTTAAGAAGTTTTTAATTTTTTTTTTCACGGATTAAAATTATGCATGGATATATTCATTATCTAGGTGCATGTTATTCCAAACTATGAACCTTAACTATGAACATTGTATCAATGATACAAAATTTCTTCTAAGGGGGAGAACAATTTGACAAACCATGTACAAACTATTAAATCCCCATCTATTTAATGTTATATAGTTTTATGTGGGTATTTACATTGATTGGGAAAGATGTGATACAACCTTTAACAATCCCTTTAACCACCAAAATTCCTCGATTTCATATGAAAAACCATGAATGAAAACCCCAACCAAGATATCCCAAAATAAAGGTAAAATGGTTTTTGTAAACAAGCATGATAAAACTCCAGAAACGATTTTGATCTTATAATCTCCCCATATTATAATATATCATTCATGATCATTACACCTAAGAATATCTATGATATTGAGGTAAACATTTTGACTCATTGCGCTGATATATCAACTTCTCTCTCCCATGCTTCCCCCACAAACAGAGCCAGGTTTCAATATTACATGACCTGTGGACACAGTCTTTCCATAAAGCACTGTCTCACTATGATCCATAGCATGTATCGTATTCTTCTCAAAGGATGAATTGGTATCAAGCTCAACATAATCAACATCAATCGCATGAGAAGGGTTGGGGTGATACCAATGAATCTCTTACACAAGGAAAACATCATTTATAAAACTTTACCAATGTGAAATATTAAATGGGTACACCACTGGCATGATTCCCACCATAATCTCAAATGGATTGAGAAAAAAGGGCACTAGAATTATATACTATTGGATCCTATGGTCACCCAATATTGAAACACACCATGGAACACACAACCAAAAACCGTAAAATCAATGGGTCATTGATGCCTATCATTATAAGAATTCATCATAATATGATTCCAAGACATACGTCTAAGTATCATATGAACCTGGTGTAATGTCTTCTACATGAGAGTCATTCCAAAAATTATGACTCACCAATATTCATCCATAATAGATTTTATCTATATAACCTACCATAAAAGGCCACATTTGGCTTCATCTAATTATTATCCTGAAAAATGTTGTTATGGGAGAGATCAAAAAGAGATGGATTTTCTCACAATACCCACAAATGTATTAGAAACACTCCCATGGCATATCCAAAAAAACTTGTATTGTATATTCCAACATCCCTTATGTTTATTTATGAAATTTCAAAATCAGAAATACATTCTTCATAAGAAATTTATGAAATCCACTTAAAAAATGTTATACAAGAGTCATGGATTGAAGCTATACTATGTGTCACCCTATTATTATAGACTATATCCAGAATATACAATTCTCCCATCCAACCCACAAATAATGTCTCCCTAAAAGAAAATAAAACTACTACATTAGTTATCCGGTCAATAATTTCCCAAATATAGTCATTCTTATGAGGTGTCATGATGAGGCCCACCTCAAATTCCTTGGTTACATCATCCAACATAGATTCAAGAATGTGGAATTGCTATAGTAAGACACTAGATCATGGATTCTCGTACTTCATCTCTTGATATGTATAGCATTGTGTAATGAACTCTACAATATCCTTTTTCATTCTCTCCCACCAAAACATTCGACATAGTCCATAGTATATTTTGGTCAGTCAAGGATGAAATTATCACTTCGAGGCATGAAATTCACACATCAACTACTCTCACAGACCCATAGACATAACAACCAGATTCCTAAAATATATGATCTCATCACCATCTATGTTAAAGTATGAAGGTGACTCCCTACATTAAAGGAATTACCTAAAGGTCAAAAACCATAGATCCTCATAATGTATCTCTCTAATATAGCTCAATATTTAATATTCCACTAATATTGATATGAGGGTAATATTATCCTAGACCAACCAAACCAAAATATGCATCTTAGACAGTAATGTGAACAAAATTCAATCACAAAAAGACTCATAAACTTCTTGAGTTTGAGTTTTCATACTCAAAGCATCAATAACACCTTTTCCCTTCTTGGGAATATATTTTATCACAAAATAAAATGACTACATATAATCAACCCCCATCATCTACTGAAGATTCAAATATATCTAAGGAAATATATACTTTATGATCGTTTGGTTGATAAAGATACTAATATTTTTCCCAAATATATAATAATGTATACAATTCAAATCATAATCCATTATTTTCCACTCAATGTTGTATTAATGGGAATTAAATTCTTATTCCCTAAAATGATGTGTCCCTACACTGCAAATCAATCTCCCAACATCAAAACAACATGAATACCATTCCCATATTCATTATTAAATAGCGTATATTCCGCCCTAGCATGGGTAGGATCAAGAACAATGTAGTAGTCGAAGGCTAATTAAACCACAAGAAATCATTCCCATGGGATCCATACCATTAAAATTAAATTCCCTTATTCATCTAGACCAAAAATGGGGTTTACATGCACGAAAATTCATAGATGAGCCTATTATATTATCTAGATATACCCATAAATCTATAATCATCAAAGGTAGTCTTGGGATGATCCCAAAAAAATAATGATTGCACCTTATTTGGTACCGCTTACACACATTCAACCTAGATGAGGTGACCAAATAAATGTACCTAATCAATCCATAATTAGAACTTATATATATTGGCATATAGAATATGACCCCTTAGTTTAATCGGGTTGACATTAGGGTGTTAGGATTGATCATCATGAGTCTTCGTGTGAAAAAATATTTTACCCCCAAAAATAAAAAATATATATTCTAGGTATGTGTGGAAGATTCGGTTCATCAATTCAATGAACATAGCAGGAGAATTCGTTATCCCTTATGGAATCATGAAGAACTCATAAAGTCTATAAATTATTTTGAATGATGTAAATGGTATTTAAGAAGATCTAAATCTAAGATGATGATACTATGATCTCTATAAAATATTGTAGAAAATGCATTCCCCTCGGAACTAGTGAAAGAGATAGTCTATATGTGGAAGACGATATTGGTTCATCCATATCATCAAAAACAACATCCAATAATCTAAACATATGAACAACGTACTATTAGACTTCATAGAACGAAAAAATATGGAACCCCATTGTGATGTAATCTGATTGATATATAGCTTATCTATTATCTCTTCCTGTTATGTATTAATTTATTGAATCTATGCTGGTTCCATTCTATAAGGTTTAAAGGAAACTATCTCAACTCCATGAATTAGATAAATCATAAACTCCATATACCTCTCAGGTGGTAGCCCTATAAATCCCATTGGAAAAATGTCTTGTAAATAGTGTACAAGGTGTTGAATAACATCATGCTTCATACCCACATAATCCAACTACATATTTCATACTATGAGGTAAGATCCACCCATTGCTACTGAAATGGCCATGCACGACCCGTGTTGATATCCCACTCCCCATGATGAACATAATTGTATCCTTACAATACATAATGGAAACTTTGTGGCTGAAAAATCTATGTAGTCTTGGTACACTACTTTCCAACACACACCGGATATCATGTCCACACCTGGAATCTCATGTGTGCAAATATTCTGGTATAAACGATACTCTAAAACAATGGGAGAACTCCATGTTCATAAAAATTTGTCTCCACACCGTATTCCCAATAATTATCAATCATCATTACACGACTCATATTCTCCACTACCAATCTCAAACGAATAACAATTTTTGTTGATATAATAGAATGAGAAGAAACAGTATAAAATATGGCACTAGAAAGAATAGAAGTATCATGAATAGTATCGAGGATTATTTATAGTCCAGCTGTCGTATCCACAATTTGAGGTATAATTACATGTAAATATCATTCCCTGATTTATTTATTTTGAGGCTTGATATCCCTAAGATACACCACACTACATAAATGGGTGATATTTTCCAGAAGTACCATGTCAACAACCTCAATAACCATGGCGATTAAAACTCTAACTGTGAAACTAATATGGGGTAAAAGACCCCCTTCCAACACTCAGATTCTCCTTAAATCCTCAATATTTACCCACATGTCAGGGTTTTCTATAGAGCTGTTAAATATTTCCCAAGCTTCTTCAATCATTTCAGGTTACTGGTTGTCAGTGGATCTTTCTATGTAAATGATACATCCTACTGCAATGGTGGAAGAGCATTCATTCATGTACTAAGTAATTGACCCTTCAACCTAGGAACTATGCTTGGCACTATCATAGTTAACATTATAATAGATATGGTTCCTAAAATAAAATGGAATACCACTTGGTCATCCAGTAGGAAAAATATTTCCTTCATTGGAAGCCTCCATCAGGTTCCTCAGAGATATGTGATCCTGCTTCACCAATTCCTAATAATTAGTTAGCATAATGATGGTAACCAGAAACATATTCTCGCATTTATTTGTATCATGGAATTTTTTTCCTAAAATAGGCTCATCCCTTACCAACATTGTAATAAATTATAAATAATATGAATAGAGACCATAATAGTCCCTCACTAATGTACCTCATATGGTCAAACTCATGCAGCCATCTCACCATTCCGTCTTGAGTGTCTTAGGGTAAAAGTTCTCCAAGAGAATCTCTTAAATGTCCTTACAATAAATATTATCTATATTTCCATCTATTTTTATCATTTCCCACAAAAAAATCTTTATCAAATAATATAAAAGTTACTAGCATACCTTCTTCACAATAGGAGTCACAAAGTGGTCATGAATTGTTGGGGAAGACTCAATCCAAAACACAGATGCCTTAGGGCCACCCTCTCTAGTAAATTTTGGAGGATTATTCAACTATAACTCTTGTTTCTTGTCTTATATACTCATAAAAAACCCCTAAGTCTCTTTCCATAAACATCATAAACCTATAAATGTTCTCATGGAACTACTCTCAGTCTACAATTCTAGAAACTATCAAAGCCTCTAGTTCCGGTACTAGACTCAACTATTCATTCATGTCATCCTCATATCCTATCTATAAGTGTCCTTCTGTAAGCATATCTTTTAAATTTCAAACAAACTTATTAAGAAAATTCAAAAAAATCTCATTTAAATGATATGTATTGACAATAATCTATGACAATTTATCCCCTATACACTACCACACTGTCAAAATCGAGGCAATAACAATACCCCCAACTGTACCTCATCTATTTCATGGTTAACTAAGTGTAAAACTTTTTCACATTACAAATATATCTTCATAAACCCATTTAACCACTTAATTTACAAAATTTTTCATCATTTAACTTTTTTCATTTCATATTAGGCATTATTCCATTTAAATTACAATTGTAAATAAAAGAATTTTTCTTTTCAAAACTCACAAAAAACATTCATTTCCACGTGTTACGAAAAATGATTCATTTCACAATAATTCATGAGTTACTATAAATATGCATGTATTATCTACCTTAATTCCATATCTATCCATGAATAGAACCTTGTAAATCCATAACATCGCATTGCATCACCCAATATGAAATAACATTCAACAATAACTAAAAACAACAACAACAACAACAACAACAGTCCTACAATGGGTACATATCTATCCCCCAATACATTGTTAAGATACTATCATGCATGATCTCACGAACATGGCATGACTATTCCTAGTATCTTCTTTGCCTTTCCCAAATAGTTAGATTAGTGAAGATAAAATAAATATCATTGGATACCACTTCACAACATCTTGTATTAGGTGCTATACACCGGTTCTCTGAGAGTATTGGTTACATGACATTAAGAATGACTCTCCATATGTCCTAGATTATCAACGAGTTGTGTGGGTCTAATATATGTACCATTGGGAGACTATCCCCACGTTACCAATATTATCACAAAATAAGAAGTAAAAGAAAAGAACCAAAAGTGAATAAATGATAACTAGATTTCATAACATAACAATAAATTCTAAAATCACATGATGATCCAAAATAGAAATAAATACCCAAATCAAATATTTCTTCTTGTCATGCCATATATTTTTCACATGTCAAATGAAAAATCCAAAATAAATAAACTATAAACTCCCAATAGGGTCTCGAAACCACAATTGGATCCCTCATCCATGAAAAATCTCAACTCATCAATCTATCATAGGTATCTTACCCATATATTGTCCTACAAAAATAATGTTACTTTAGGTACCAATCAAGAAGCCCATGTATGGTTTGAGTACAACTCAGTCGGCCATCAACAATTGTGTCTAAAACAATATCATGTCAACAATCGTGTATGATTTTGGTTGAATAATATAGTATAATAAAACATTGACTCAATTTTGACAATTAATTATTCATTAATAAACCTTATATATCACCTGGGTACACAATGGCCCCCAAACCATAAATACATTACTCGGACATGTCATAGTTTGAACCATATCATATAGAAAATCACAATTCATTATATCATGTGACTTCATCATTCGATTCAATTCAATTTCATATCATGGTGATATTGAACTGGGTTGTAATGCTGGTATCATGGGCATTGGGAATCATTTCTATCACCCCATGTGTATTTGTATCATCAGTCCACTTACTATAATAATTATCATATTCATGAATTTGGTGTCTAGAATACCATCTCTATAACCCCGTGGGTTCTTTGAACAGACATCCTACCCACACAACTCATTTATCAAGCATTCAAGTATATCACGTATATCACATTGATCGAGGATAATCATCATTAACCCAATTATAAAATGTTAAAATAGTAGTGCACAATTTCAATTTAATAAAATAGTCATTGTTCATAAAATTAATTCACATATAATATTAATAAAAATTCACCATTGGACCATTTATCAACATATAATCATAAATATCATTAACCCTTCATGGTTAATCCAACCATCCATTAATTCATATTATCAATCCATTCATAATTGCATTAATTTAAAATTTTCATAATTATAATATCCCACCAATTTCATATTCCCAATATCCCACAAATATCATAATTCTATAAATTAATTAACCAATTAATTAATCAAATTAAAGATCCTATTTAAAAACAAGGAAATTTAAATTTCACTAAAAAATAAAATAAATTGTAATTAAAGAATTTGGTAATTGAAATTTATACACCCTACTATAGAATCTGTGATGAGACGTCACCAATTGGGAAAAAGAAAATTAAAGAAGTATGATGGACATCAGAAAGGCGCGTAATATCCAGGAAGAAATAATCGAAACAAGATCAAACGGAATTTGTTCTGTCTGAAACTAGATCATAAACATCACCAGAAGCATATAAGAAATTTCTCTAAATATCAAAGAGAGGGACAAGACATATATGTAACCAATTAGAGTAGAGATAACATACTATGGTGGAGATGTTCCATTGAAATGATCTTCAATTTTTCATGAATGGGGTTCGAGGATCCATGGGTGATTTTTGGGAGATTCAAAATTTTTATGAATAGGTTTAGGGTCGACCAATTTTGAATTGGGATTAAATGTGGGGGTTATTTGAATATTTAATAAATTTTTAGAAGATTATTATTTTATATGAATGTTTCTTTGGGTAGTGTCACACGGGTTTCCAAACCATGCCCCCTAACCAAGCGTTAGCCCTGAAATCCTAATTTGACTAGGGTTTCACATTTTCCAAGGGGGTAGGTGCACTATTTGAAGAAAGCATTCTCCAACATTTAAATATCCCTTTTAGCTCCAAAATTTTCAAATTTCACCTGAAAGAATCCAAAACAAAAAACCACCCATGATATACCAAAAAATGGTAAAATAATACATGTAAATAAGAGTGAGACACCTCCAAAAAATGTTTGGATCTTATTTGGGGATTTTTCCATTATTTTATTAGAACCCTTATTATCCATGTAGGTTTTTCTCCACTTATTCCACTAATTATTTTATTTAGAATCATATTCACATTCTATATATTTCATCATCAAATTGTTTATAGAAAATTTTCAAATAACTCTACACTTGAAATATTTAAATGGGGATTTTCCTTTATACATGCCGCTACCTATTGATTAATTTTTTATATAAGGAACATAATCTGTTCATTCCCATTTGAATAATATTTCTTATATTCAAATTCCATATGTTTTGTTACCTGATGTTGAGAAACATGATTTTTTCATTCTAAAATATTATTAAACAATTTCTTTTTTATACTCTTTTTCAATATCGGTTCATTCATAATATCATAGAAAATAATGATTTCATAAAATTAATCAAGAGGTAATATTATTACCTTCTAAAGAAGATATTTTTTTTGTTAAACATTCAAGTAAATTTATTCAATATCATTTAAACCAAGGTTGTATTTTACAAGACATCCATGAATCCTCAGATATTGATGAACGTTTCATTAAATATGGTTATGTAGTCATAATTAATTCTATATTACATTTGTATTATATTTTTGACCAACTATTATAAATTTAAATCCTTCATTCCATTACTATAATATTTCCCTCGAAGATGGTTTCATGTTTCCCCCCAATTTTCTTGTGTCTTCTTGAGACCCATTTCCTTCAAATAATCAATTTCATAAAATCTTATATGGATATAATTTTATGGTTTTCTAGTAGACTAAATATTAATTTTATTAGAAAATTTCATAGGATCCTTATTACCAATGGTTGGAAACCCAAATATAGAGAATTAGATCACCTCAATGTCAAAAGACATAATGTAATGTTTTTTTATTTCCATCAATTAAATTTTTATCCATTGAAAATCATAACACCATTATAGGTAACTAATTTGATATTATCCAAGATAAGGAAAATGAGGATCTTATAGATGGATAAATGATTTTCTAATACGAAAATATTTTTCACATGAATTTGAAATGAATTTATATTGGATGGTGGTTGAATCAGTTATGATATTTTATAATTTCTGTTCTCTTGAAAGAAACCCCTACAAATTGTTATAGTTTCCCTAATTTTCAATTTTATGTCCCAATATCGCTAGTATGTGTATATATAAATGTAATATAAGGAAAACTATATTTATAAATCCCCCACTGTAATTTTGGTTACATACATCTTTATCATGAACTCTCTCAAAGTTCCCTAGAAATTTAGAATGATATAAAGTGAATTAAATTGAGCTAATTCTTATTAAGTTATATCAGTCTACTAATTGGCAATGATACTGGTGCTCCATAGTTACAATCTATTTTTACCCATTTGAGAAAAAATAGAATCTTCTCAAAATGGGTCATAAGAAACTATCCATAAATATGATGTCTAGAACCTCTTATTTGTCAAATTGAATCCATAAATGTAAACACCCCTTGAAAAATCATTATAAATTTTATTCTCTCTCTCAGGAAAAAATATTGTATTTTTTATGGTCCCTACAAAAATTTATATAGTCCCACATACATCGAAAAACAAGAATAAACATGGGAATCCAGAAAAATTAAATTTAAATTTTCCTACTAATCTATGCTTTTATAGAAGCCACTTAACCCTTCCTAGATATTCAAGATAGAAACATTCATCAAAGACTCCTCAAAAATAATTGTTAACAATGTAAAAAATCTTTCATTGTTTTTAAAAAAAATAAACATTGAAATAAATTTTCACCATTATCATGGTTTGGTAATTTAAAATTTTTATGTAAAATTTCATAGAGCTCTACATAAAAAGGGTCTGTATGATTCCTTTATTAGATGTTATTTATTTGGTACTACGTTTCCAACTCATATATTCCTTATTATTCATCATAAGAATAAATTGATTTCCTAGACTCATTATTTCGCTTTAAGGTACACTTCAAATTCCTTTTCATTCTGTTGGACTTTATATAATTTCATTCCAAATCATCATTCAAATGAGTTGCCATGTCAGTTCTCATCTATCCTATTTTTACTAAAACATTTTACATTTATTGAATATCAAAACACAACCATGTAAAAATTCATAGAATTATATATATGATAAAATATAATTCATCTATCTATTTTTTACCAGTCTATTAATCATGTAAACCCTGATATGGTTGAACTTCTATAAAATTTATTTTGTTATAAATGACTCTCTCTATCAGGATTAACTCCTCATCATTCAAGGTACGATCTCCCTTGGATTTCTCTTTCAAATTTATTGGTCTGAAGACCTTATAAATATATTTACATTTAAATTTTGTATAAAATCCTTAAAAATCACAAGGATTGGAATAATCTATATAAATTTTAACCAATTAATCTGATTACAATCGGATATTTATTCTTTTCCTGCACATAAAAAGTAGTTTTTTGATCATTCTCGGATAGATTATAATCTTTATGAAGAACTTGATCTAGTAACAACTATATAGAATTCATATTATTGAATTCATATCTTCGTACATTTTTTAACGTACAACATCAAATTTTAATATTCATCTTAATATAAAATATTTGTAAGGAAACATTATGAGGTATCATTATTTTTATAAAACATATCTCAATTTTTTCATACTCATACAAATTTATCTAGAATTAGGTATATTAAAATAAAATTTTATATATTGAAGATATGAATACAATATTATGACATCTTAACAATGTATCATAGGATTTATTAGGATCAATAAATTAGTTTCACCTAAAATAAAAAAACAACTCAAAAACAGTATGTTGAATGAAAATACCCCAATCATTGAAAAACAACCTAAAGGATATTCATTTTTTTATGTCAACATTATTACTCAACCACAACCTCTTAGAAAATGATCAAAATTTTGAAATTTTTTCTTCAACAATTTCATATTTTGGAAAAATTTCATTCGATTGGAGCTAAAGATAATTGAATCATTATTGATTCAAATGAAGCATAAAATTTGTGCACCATAATATATTCATAATTTTATAAAATTCTATTGTGTATCCCATTTCACAGTAATTATTGGTCTAAAAGAGTTGGAAATTTAATGGAATATACTGAATAGGTTGAGAAATTTATTTTTACTTATGGATATTTTTTATTCAGAAATATCTAATTCCATAAAAACATGGGGAAATAGATGATGTGATTTTTCAAGATCTTCAAGTCCATTAATAGTTTCCCAATTATTTATATCATGACTTATCCCAGTGGAGCCCACACTGTGAATCCCCAAGCCCGACTCCAATAGGACAGCGGCTAATGACTAGGACCGATTAGGCATATCACTAACATGGGAGGCATTTCTTAAGTACACACACACACACACACACACACATGTCCAAGCCCAGAAAGGCTGAAATGTAAAAAACTGCTATAAAAGAAAATGCATGGATTAAACTAAACCCAAACTACATAGTACACCATAATGTAATGTGTCGAAAGTAAACTGGTCTAGAATATAAGCCTGCCAAAAAACACGAGTTTGGAAACTACAATGTCCAAGATGTAAGCACAAAGATGTACTGGGAATGCTACATGTATCCGTAGGAATCCCTTGTCCTTTAGTGAAAATAGAAATCATGGACTAATCATGGTTTTCCCTTGAATATATCCAAAGGTTGATCATCTCCAAAAGACACGACTCATGCTGGAAAAGCATGTGCAGGTGTGAGTATAACAATACTCAATAGAGGGCCTCTAAAACCACAAAGGAAAATGAAAAATACAAGTACAATCATCCCAACAGATTATATCTAAAATTAACATATAACAATAGATACACATCCAACTATACTCAAAACCTAGACCCGTAGTCTAGATACAAGTCACAAAACCACATACCCACACTAGAGGTTCACTTCGAAGATTTCACCAAGAACTCATCCAGAAGAACTCATAGGACATGTCAGATAACGTTGATGATGCACTTTCATGATGTATTTTTCATTGGAAAAATCCATGAGAGATAGATACAGTAAATCTGGGAGAAAAAAATCCTATGTGGGGAAATATCATTGTACATAGATGAGGATCGTTTCAAGGGCCTTGGAGGATATTACGACTCATCTTTATTCACTTTCTATGTAGAGGATCAATGTCTTGTAGAATTTTTCACGTCGATACCTAGCTCTACCTAGGGTCAGGAATAGATTGACGATCTTGCTTCGGGCCTCTCAGAGGGATACCTGAATGTATTTCAAAAATTCCTTCAAATTAAATCATACTCGTGTGGGAGGAAACTATACCTAGCCTTTAGGATAAGGAAGAAAAAAAGTGGAACTAACCCAAATGAATTTTTTCCATGTATCAGTGGATGAGAGGATCAATCCATGTTCCTAGATATTCACAGCGTGTAGAAGGGTCAGACAACATGTCTCTCGATTCCTGGTACAGCCTGTGTAAAATGGACTGAGTCAGTAGATCATGTCGTGATGAAGGGTGTAGGTACACGGTGTAGAGGATGGACCACAAGTCATGTCCGAGTAATCAGGGTTTCCTCGGTGTACGAGGACATGTAACCATACATGGCTTCAAACCTTTTGGTCTATCCCATGTAACTAGTACATAAGTTAACCCATATAACCGGTCATGCCTCACCGTGTGGTGGAGTACATAGCTATGTACTTCACCCTATTTCCATATATCCCTTAGATACACGCCATGCATCGGGGAAGTGTTTTGATGTCATGTGACAGGGATTACACACCTTGCAATACCTATCTGTCTCCAAAAACAGTTGACATCATAGATCTCGTACCACACGACGTGTTCTTCCTATAACATGTTTCATTCATCGAAAATTTCTATAATTGTTGGTTCTTGGCCGGAACACCTCTTATGGTGCCCATTCACCAATCTGGCTGTCTGATTATTACAAAAAACAAGGTTTTAGGTCGCCGCGACACCCCAAACTATATTCTGCTGCTTTTGGTCCTCCAATCGGCCCTGAAAACACATTCTTATCCACTAGCATGAAGAACAAGAACTCCCGAAACATGTTGATTCTTCTTCTACCATCACCATCACACATCCTCTAGGCTTCCACGATGTCAGATCTCTGGTTTGGGATTGTTGCACCAGGTAATGGGAGGGAAATGATTATTCATTTCAATTCCTAGGAAGAACATGACGAATGTGGGAATGGGGGGGGAATTAAATAAAAAGAGTGGAATGAACCTCTGTCTTCATTCTTCATGGCCTCAATCTGATTCTGTTAGAAGGTTCATGTGGGTTGAATTAAAATCATAAATCATGGAATGTAATATTCCCCAAGAACAATCCTGATGAACCCCTCTCACAAGAGATATGATGCATGGAGCAACCAGTTTGTGGGTTGATCCAATTTTATCATTGAATTAAATAACGGGGAAAACAACTTAAAACGGAACCCCTACCTCGAGGAGGGACCTATCGCCGATGAAGGGATCATGCTACCATCATCGCCAAGATCCTTCAACTCTTTTGGTGTAGTTATTTGCACTTTTGATTCGTCCGCATTCATTTTTTAGAGTTCTCCCCAAATGTTTGAGAAATCTCCAATGTTTATCTCAATATTATTCAAACAACCATTATTTGATTGACCCATTAATAGTAGGGAATGCATTTCAGTGTTCTGTCACAGTGAGTCTCTACCGTTACACTGCTGAATTAATGAGTCGAAAATGCTGTTTTAGAGTGATTTTTTTCATTAATTATTAAAACAATTTCCCCTTAATTCCTTTGAAATTATCATTTTCAAATAACATTAAATATAATTTTCAATTTATTTTATTTTATTTTATTTTATTTTATTTTACTAAAAATATCTGAAAATTATCTATTTCCCTCAACCGGCACTGGTCTGGGTGATGCCCATTCATAGGTAAAGTCATTTTCTTGGACTTAACGGTGACCTTAGAGTTTTGATTTGGGCATCCATTTGGAAACTTCTACAACCGCACACACACACACAGACTCACATAACATAAAAAGTTTGAACCACTATTTCGGGATCACACGGCCTTAGAATAACTTGTCAACTCCATGCTTGGTCTTGATAAAATTTGATATAATATTGAAAAAATTAATTTATATGGAAATTTCAAAAATTACATTCTCCCCCCCCCCCCTTGGGGATTTGCGTCTCTGAAGAGCCAAAAAAGGGCTACTCAAAATGATTTGGGTACTAGGTAAGGATTTGAGCCTCCCGCTCCCT
Source organism: Viscum album (assembly GCA_963277665.1). Classification (NCBI taxonomy): domain Eukaryota; kingdom Viridiplantae; phylum Streptophyta; class Magnoliopsida; order Santalales; family Viscaceae; genus Viscum; species Viscum album. The sequence goes on along the minus strand of OY728141.1, from coordinate 296,825,677 downwards.
CGTGCTCTTGAAAAGGTTCTTCTGCTGCCACCAAATACACTCCAAGGAAATTTATTGCCTAATAAGGATTCCCTCTTGTCTATCCTTAATGTCCCCTAGGTACTCAACAAAGGTCACTACATCCTCGATGTCCTACTCTCCCCAATAGATGAAGTGTGATGGGTAATTCATGTTCCTTCTCTTCTGCGACACGTGGAAGACATAATGTACCTGGTGGAACTGCAGTGGTAGAGCTAAGTAGTTCCCCACCTCACCAAATCTACATAGTATCTAAAAAGGGATGATGAACCTTGGGAAAAAAATTCAACCATAGTCAAATATTTGCAACCCTCATCCTAGCGAGACCTAAGGAAGACATAGTCTCTTTTCTCGAACACCAGTTGTATCTGTCGCCTATCATCATAAGACTTATGCTAGATTTTTGCAGTCTTCATATACTCTTAGAGGGTCAGATCCTTATCTGTGGTAGCTCACACCAACATTGGATCCATGATTACTGACTCTCTAGGGTCGGTCCAGCAAAGCGACGACTGGCAGGGTTACCTGTATAAATCCATGAACGGTTCCATTTCAATAGTGGAGTGGTAGCTATTATTGTATACAAACTACACCAGTGGAAATTGGTCCTCCCAACTATGAAAAAGCTCCAAGATGTAGACTGGCAACATATCCTCCCGAACATGAATGGTCCTCTCCATCTTACCATCTATCTAGGGATGGAACGTCGTGCTCAGGAGTAGATGAGTCCAAAACACCTCCTGCAGTCCCCTCAACAAATGGGATGTGAAATGAGCGTCATGATATTAGAATATAGTCCAAGGTATTCTTTGTATTTGAACTATATCATGCACGTAGAGGAATCCCATTTTATCAATATAATTATGCTCCCTAGTAGCTAGGATGAAGGATGACCTGGTGAGTCAGTCAACAATCACCCGCATGAAATCATCTCCCTTGGATGTTCATAGTAAGAACGTCACAATGTCCATTTATATCCCATCCCACAGCCACTCCAGGACTTCCAGGGGAGATCTAACCCATCGGGAAACTAGTTTTCAACCTTCTCCAGCAAGCACATAAAGCATCGAGAATCAAACATTGATATTATCTTCTTCATAAAAGTCTACTGGAACTGACCTGAGGGGACCTGGTACATTTTCTCGACTCTAGGATGTACTACCATGGGGGTGTGTGAAACTCCCTCAGAACCTCTTCCCGCAACGTCAAGGTACGATCGTGCATCCTCTAAAAATAACAATGATCTACACACCTTGTGAATGCTCATCTAGTGAATTGCCTATAGATAACTTAACATGTAAAGCCACACATTCTATATCACCATGTTCTGCCTCCCTAACTCGTTATATTTGTGGAGGGGTGAAAACCATTGATTGAAGGTAGGATTTGTTCTCTTTGTTAATAAATGATAAATATAACAAGGCCAACCACTCTATCACCTCACTCAACATCTGCGAGATTGATCTCATTCAAAGATAATATTCCACTCTGTTCCACTTCCTAGGAGTATAGATGATCTCGAAATCATATTCCTCAAAGAACTCTAGCCATCACCTCTACCTAAGATTCATATCCTTCTATAAAAATATGTATTTGAGGTTCTTGTGGTCAGAGTAGACAATAAACTGCTCACCCATATGGTTTTGTCGCCACATCATCAATGTGATGACTACCACTACCAACTCGAGATCATGGGTCTCATAGTTCTAGCCATGTGTCCTATGAAAGAATAAACAATAAGAAATAAATAATGTATCTTCATCAGGAAATAGTCGAGCCCTGTACCTAATGTGTTACAAAAAACTATGTACTCGACACCCTATTTTGGCATTGTGATATATAACATTCTAATGAACATGTTCTCTATCACTCTCTATGAAAACATGATGGTTATATCATTCATCCATGTACATATTTTTACATTAAGCGAATGTTATCCTATTTGAATTGGTAGTTTTTTATTAAACAAATCATTTCATTTTCTCTATTATCAAGAGAATGTTTTATAACCCCTATTTTGATGTGGGTTTCTATAAGGTTATTTTCAAGATTCAACCACTAACATTCAAGGTGCAATTTCCAATTATGAGGAAGCAATTTTGTTAAAGGGGGAATAATGTAATGCCACTGTAATTTATTTTCTATTTTTAAATATTACAAGTTTTGAAAAATAATAATTTAAAATTTTGTGTTTTAATTATTATTACTTATATATCCAATTTATAGATTTAAAATTAATTTTAAATTAATATTCAAAAAAATAGTATATTAAAATTTTATTTTTTTAAGGAATATTTTGAAATGAATAAATGTATATTATTATTTATTACAAAATTTATTTATCAATAGATTATTTAATTATATATTTTAATAATAATATATATATTGACAATTGTATTTATTTAGATAAATATATATTTTTGATATGAATATTCTCACTATTAATATAAAACCGCAAGATTTTATGGTTTGTATCCTCATTAATAATTTCATTTCATTTGATAGCCTATATGATGGAAACACTAAGTCTTTATGATAAAACACATTGATCCAATTATAACCTAGTCGTTATACATAATTTTTCCACTTATATATTTTGAATTTCAAATAACATACAAACACATTTGTGTTATGTACGATATTTATTGTCTAATAGGTTCAACTTATTTTTTTCAGGAATAGTAACATGACCCTTATGTATTTTCATATACCATTTGAATAGTAACATTAACATTATGAATTGTAATGCACCCTTTTGAATATTAACCTCACCCATGTAAGTAAAAGTTAAATTGGCGCCCCTTATAAATGAGGGTGAATATTTTAAAAAGTAATAATTTGGGTTTGGTAATTTTTTATGAGAAAGAAATATTTAATTGCAATTCTATAATTAAAAAATTTATTTAACGTAAATTTATTTTTCATAAATTTTATTATTAAATAAAATTTTTTTTCTTAATTTTTTAGGTAAGTTTTATGATAACTCATTTAGTTTTTAACGTATTATAAGATCAATTTTAGAATCAAACTCACTATTTTTCATGTAAGTAATGATTTTATTTAATAATAAAATTTCATATATTTAGAATAATAATTTCAAAAAATTTAGTCCATTTATTATTTTTACATGTTGAAAAATGGTTAGGGTGAAAATTTGGTATTTTTCTGAAATACATGATCTTTTTGTAAATAGTGAAATTCCATAATTTACCAAATAGGCTAAATAAATGAATTTTTGCATGATGCTTGAGTCATGGATAATGCAAATGGACACTGGTTCAAGCTCACATGCACATATTACTATTTTTTGTCACAATAATCAATACTATTTCTTATCTTGTAAAAAATTATAAAATAATGAATAATATATTGAGAAATCACTGCTCTCCTACACTATAATATCCACCCCTCACCCTCTTTTCCACTCACAACTCTAAAGATTTTATCATTTCCAATGTTCTACCAAATAATCATCCTCGGACCCTCCCCTACATACAAGTTGTTCATTTAGAACTAAAATATAAAATCCAAATAACTTAAATAGGTTATCAAGGAGCATAATTCAAGAGGTAATCATCCATATTCTTTTCTTTTCTATTCTTTTCATGTTCCTTGGGTTATTATACTCTCCTCACATACACTATCAAAATTATCATGATAACTATATTATCATCTATATGAAATAATTATATCATATTTATGTAGGATACATCATCAATATCTTTACTCTATATATTTTATTTTAAAAAATGAAATCATCATCTGGGAGGTGCCGACTTACAACCTTCGTGGACGAAAAAAATTGTTTCTTAAATTATTATTTCATGTATTGTCATGAAACCATTTTAATAGTTGAAACAGATTATATAATATGTATTATTTATTAATTAGGTTTCTAGAACCATTTTGTATACATGATTTTAAATAATAAAACCAAACTCGTTCATTAAGATAAAAAACCGCAAAAATCAAGGTAAATGATTATCATAAATATGTTTTCAAATTATTCATCCGTAAATAATATAACAAAATAATATTTATAAACATTTACACTATTGGAAGTTCATTAGTAAAATTTAATTCCAACTCTAGATAATTATCTCCATTCCTCGTGAACTTCATTAATCATAGTTAAGAAAACCTATAATGAATATCATGTAAACGAACACTTCAGAATGATAGAATTCAATCTTATAACTTATAAAGAAGACCATGAAGAAAATTAATAAAACCAAAATTATTTATATTAATATATATATTTTTTTTAATTAAATAATTAGTGGGATTAATCTTATTATTTAGTATAATAAGATCAAGTGAGGAACACATTCAGACATAAGGTAAGGGGTTTCTCAAACACACTTTTATTTCAATGAGATTTCTGTTATTTTCCACATATTTCTGGTATGTGGTGTATGACTGCATAAATTTGATATATTATGTCATGAATTTATTTATATTCATGGAATTAAATTATTAATTCTGTTATTCTTAATTCTTCGACATATGATTCAATTGATAACAAAGTAGTAACGATTTTCTCATATCATTATTTTTTTGAGATATTCCAGATTCTCTAATATTTCTTATCTACGGAGTTTTTATACTGAATATAGATGTATCATATCGTGTATATATTTATTTTCACCGTATTATATGTATAATTTTATGACTATTAATTCTAGGTTGTATGATTTGATTGATTATAAAGTGGTAATGGATTCCACCCAATCCTTCATTTTCTTTCGGGACATTCCATCTCTATCCTTACCCAAATGTAATGCTTATTTATTTTTGTGTAAATATTATATACCCCATTTATATGTTCCAAAAAATATACTTAGATAATTCAATTATTCTTTTTTAGGGATTAAATGTTTTAAAATAGTTCCCATCTTAATTCATCTCGATAAATAATCCCAATTCAAGGGAACTTCAACAATTGTAACCCATTTTCAAGTTCACTATATAATCTATTTAAAGACATCATTTTTTTAAATAAAAAATTTTGACATATAATGAAATCTTGGTCCATTTCTGATTTTATGATGAAAAACATATTTTTCATATTTTAAATCTCTTTAATATTTTTCTTAAACCCTATGAAATGTATTATTTTTAACGATTTTTAAAAAATCTATTTTTAAATGATTTTAATTCAGTGGGATATAATTTATGCCTCAAATATAATTTAAATTTTCATCCCTTTTTTTTCTCAGATACACATGTTTTCGTTCTTTTTTAAGGACAAATATAAATTAATTTCCAAAAAAGAACACTTCTTTCCAAAGAAAAAATTATTTTTTGTGTCTCGCTTTAACATCTATAATATATTTTCCTTGTAAAACAATTATTACTTGAATGTGGTGCATGTAATTCCCTTTTATATATCATATCATGATAATTCTTATTCTCATGTTATTCTAAGGTATTATTACCTTATTTTTTTAAAGTGGAATGTGTCACATTGGAATGTTTAATGATTATTTCCTCATGAATCCTTTAATTATATCATTTAATGTATCTTCATATATGTCAATGTACTTATTAAAATATTGTACTTCATTGATATTTATATCTTATGATACCATCTACCATATATTTTTGAAGGGTTGATTATCAGTTTTACTATTGATATGATAATTTGATATCATTAATGAGACATAGTTAATGTATTCACATTTCATATGCTGATTTTCTAAAATGAATAATTATGTCGTCTGTCTATCGCCCTTTTCATATCAGGAAATTATTGGACTTAGTATGTGGAAATCAAGGCCCACTACATCCCATTGATGAATCGGTATATCTCATTATAAAAACAATGGTTCGGCATGGGGCCCTTATAGTATGGTTGTTATGGTCTTGCCATGAGGCCTTGATGGTATGATTATGATGTCTAATATTATGCATTCCCTCGTTATGATATTAGTAATTGATAAATAATTTTATTATTTGACTAATAGAATATCGATGGGAAAGTTTCATGTGTTCTATTTTATGGAATTATTTAATAAAATTTCATTCCTTTCATATTATTCTCTTGATTATTTTTATTTGAATGTGTTTTGAGTTTTTCACCATGCCAAATCTTTATGTTTATGATATATTTAACTAAATTGATTATCTGTATTGAGCATCTGAGATCAACTATTTCTTATGTTTATCTTCCTTAGGTAATGGGTAATAATATTTTGTATAATATATCAAGTATTTGGTTCATTTTATATTTAATCATGTATAATATCAATGTACTAATGTATTTTGGCTATCATGAATGTATCTAGTTACATCAGGACTACTAAATTTTTCAGTCTTTTGGGATCTGATTCCTTGTAATCATGCCAATGTAAAACAATAATGCCACAACTTCGGGATTCTAGGGATGGGTCATTACAATACCCCAGACTCCATATAATAAATTTCTAAAACTATTTGTATAGAGCAATTTGTAAAAAAAATATACAATTTTTTTTATAATTTGAATTCTATTAGCTTATACAAATAGTTTTTAAAATAATTTTATATTGGTTATGTTATACCAATAGTTTTATCAAATATATGATATAGTGTCGCATCATATGATGTGAGTGACCTCCCCTCCCCACATCATCATTAATTCCTCCCAACCATCAATGACAACCTCCCCTCACCTCTCCCAGGTTGTCTCCCCTCACAAATTGGATAATTATTCTATTCTTCATCATCATCAAATAAGTGAGTTATAAATCCATAATCTATACTATAAAGCATAATTTTTATTTCATTCAAAGTATCATACACTAACAATGATAATTTGATGTCATGATTAAACCTGATTCATTGAATGAAAAAAATTATAAGATATTTCTTTATATTATTGCATAATATATGTGATCAATGTATATTAATTTTTATAATTTATTCACTCACTTATTCTATATAAATTCAATATGAAGCTATTCTTTAATACATATTTTGCGATTGTGAAATTAATTATTATATTATTTCATTATTCGTTTAATGTATTATAGGGATATAAAACTATACAATTAATTTTTATATTTTATTTATTTAATGTTCAAAAAAAATTTATAAATAAAATCTTTTAAATATTACGTGAAATGTTTGAATAATAATGTTATTAAATAATGAAATCACATTTAATAGTAAATTAATATTATTAAAAAATAAACTAATATGTATTAGATTTTTCGTCTTCCATGTCATATAAATTTTTATGCATCATAAAGTATTCATCGATTTTAGAATATTCCATATCTAATTATTATTTTTTGGATATCCATAAGTCTTCATTGATGGATTTCATATTAAAATTTTTATTTTAATTTTCTCATTGGAATTCATTTGATGAAATTTTATATAAATTTGTTTGTTTATAGTATTATGGGTGTTTCCAAATTAAAAATATACATATCTGTGATTGGAGTACTCATATTTGGTGGGACCTTGGGGATATTCCAGAATAAATTTTTTCCCAAATAATAAATTTTTTGTTAAAGTAGATTTATTTCTCATTAAAATCCATGAATTTTTATTTACAAATTTATTCATAATGGAATATTTATTAATTGGATTTTCTTCAATAAAATACAATCTAAATTAAACTAAATTTTTGAAAAAATGATCCAAAATAGCTAAAATGAAATGTATATATTTATAATGAATTGATTTATTATTTAAATGATTAGTTTCTATCAAGAATTTAAAAAATATCGTTTACTATTTTGAGATTAATAAAAACCATTTTTGGTAAAAAAAAAATGCATAGATGATAGATATATGATACATAATAGATCCCAATTTAGTTTATAATGAAGTAACAGATTTTTTTATCTTCCAATAAAAAATGTTTCAAATAGATTATTATATATTTCTCTTGTTATAATTTTATAGTCTTCCATTTTTTATATTAGGAAGAATTTAGATACCATAAAAAAGTTTTGTTTCAAAGACAAATTTATTTGTGGTATCATAATGGAATAAAAAGTCAATATCATGCTATTCTTGGTCATTAATAATTGATTGGTATTGATAATATTTTATTATTTCGTCATCCATTTATGAATACTCTTTTGAATTATGGTATGTAAATATATGAGGATAATTGGACAAGTAAACTTTAGGTGACTAATGAAAATGATTATATTAAGGTTCTAAAAAATTAATTGATGATTTTAGGTCACACGTACATCAAAAATATAGTAAAATAATAATTCTAGAATTTTTAGTGAGACTACATCTTGGGAAAACCATTTCTAGAATTCTAGTGCTTCCATAAATTATACTCTTACATTATTTATGGAATTAATTCTTGAGGGTATGGATATTCAATAAAATTAATATATGTTATATACTTTCATTTTCTATCCTTGTTTTTTAAATAAAATGCATTCTTCATTAACAATAGAGCTTATTCTATGAGGAAACCACAAAAATACATTGTTGTAAAAAATGTTTTTTATCTTATTAGAGTCCAAATTTTGTCTTAACGCCATCTCATGTTCTAAAAAAGTAATGTGTAACTTTCTATTACTTCCTAGGTTCAAAAATCGTTTTCTATATGATGATATATTCATGAATATGAGATGGTATGATACTGAGAGAATTAATGATAATAATGGTTTGGTTTATATTTTTGGTGTATTATCATGGTGAACATGTAATGTATATATCCTATTTTTTAGATGTAGTTTAGAATATCTGTTTGGGTTTATCATGTGATAGGTTGATTTTTTGAGATTCACACATCCCCTATAATGTGGAAATTTTTTAATAACATTTATGATCTTCAACCACAAACATGTATGAAATAACAATTCAATTTCCTAATTATATACATATCATGAACTTGTGATCATTGAATTTATATAGATATACACATGAACATTTTAAAAATTATTTCTAAAAGCATAGCAATGTGGGTTTTCCCACATACTATTCATCTTCTAAAGATATTGTTTAGATTCATAATGATCTCATATTGATGATAAATGATTTACCTAATTATGAAATGATGTATTCTTTGAGAATGAAGAGAAAACTATCATTTCCAATTTATAAAAAATTATACATGATCAAGAATAATTAAATATTAAAGTAGTTTTTGTTTTATGGGAAATAAATGATTCATTATAATGGATTATACATATAAATATAGTCATTGAGTGTTTTAAAATAATATAAAAGTTCAATATATCACCTCAGTGTATTTCTATAACTGATGCGATTAAATATTTCTAATGTGATTAAAAAAATGAAAGGAAAGATAAAATCTTTAAATATGAAAAATGTTCCAATTGAATATAGTTACTATTTAAAATGATTTATTTATTTGATATCTTGGTCAACCAATTTTTGGTGTCATTTTTAAGAAAAAATTCACATCGATAAGTATATATGTAAAATATTTCATTTAATTATTATAAATTATATAGTGAATAAAAAAAATGATATTTTATGTCATCGTGATTTGGAGGATTATGGTATTTGACCAGAACAACATTGTGGTTGTATCATTGAAAATTTATAATGTTATTTGTCATTTATAAGTGATGAAATATTTAGGGAAAATTATATTCATGTAAGTATTAATGACAACCGTGGTTCTTCATGTTCATTCAAGAAACATATTTAAATGATTCAATAGAACAGGTGTAAAACATCAATACCTAAATAATCATGACCATCCCATCATTCTTTATGAATTTCATCTAATAGAAATAATTCATTTACTATAAAATAATATATGATAGAATGTGTACCAATTATTACATTTAATGTAGTCATTTTTTAAAGTGGTTTTATATGTATTTCTTGATGAATCGCCAAGAAAAGTCTCCATAAATATTTTATGAGTCGGAAGAAATTTTTCCACCATATTTTTTATATGAATGTTGGATCTATCAATATATTGTCTAACTAAAATTTAACATGGAGAACCTTTTTTATTTATCCTATAAAAATAAATATATTCATGGTGAAGAATTAGGTCTACTATAAATCTATTCCTGATGATTCCATTGTGAAAGGTTATTTGGATTATGATTTTAAGAATTATTGTTTAGTGCATTTGGATGATGTGAGAAACTAACATATATAATATTTTTATTATGAGATAATTGTGAAAACATTTCTATTTGGTCCCAAAAAAGAGGGAAATCATGAGTCATACACATTATCTACATTCATCATTGAATAATAAGAGATGTCACATCACACATCCTTTTTTAATTGTGTTTTAATTTATTTCTAAATCATGTAAATTGAACATTTATACATTATCTCATATGAAATAGTTACAAAACATGTTTTAAGCATTTAATGAAATTTTATATTTGTAATGAATATATATATATATAATTCATTTTTCATTACTTTGATAGAGAAAGATGTTTAATATCTAATTGTTTTCTTCTTGAATTAAATTGAAGGTATGAACATTAATTTAAAATTATCAACACATAAATATTAATTTAATTTTAATATTCATATTTATTTTAGATATTATGTATACCATTTCTATTTGTTTCTCAAAAAAATTTATCACAAGAATTTTTTCCAACTAGAAGTTTCATGATTGAAAATCATTTGTAATGAATTGGATTAAATTTTATATAAATTATCATTAAGTGAACATGAGAACACAACGGATTTATGTTATTATATCTCGAACAAAAATAATGTCATTCTAGTGAATCAGGTAGTAGGAATTGATATGAAAATTTTAATTTTTTTTATGTTGTTAAAAAATAACGATATTGGATTGTCACTTCTAAATTAAAGTCATTATGTTGAAATTAATGTATTTTTATTTAATAAAGCTAAATATATAATTTTTTTAATAAATTTTATTTACATGAATTGTTTCATTCCAATATATGATGCATATATTTTTTCATTAATTTCGAAACAAGCATTTTATATGAATGGTCATCTAAAACCATATTTTTTCATTAATAATAGAATCCAAAGAAATATTTTTTTTTATTTTTGGCATTAAATTGATTCCATCATTTTAGAGATTTATTGAAGATAAAAAATTATATATGATGACTCAAATTATATAATATTTCATGTTTATTGTGGACATGTGTAATGTTGGTAAATGATTTGAAGAAACCAAAAGCATTATATGATAATTTTAAGTAGCCAATCCTGGGTCTTTCATCTTGGTACTAATCTAATTGTATTGATTTTGTTTTAGTTTGGATGGTTATTTTTTTTTACTTTTTTTTGTATTAATTTCATTTAATTAGAATTATTTCATATCAAAATAAAATCCATACCAAGAAATGGATGAAAACTAGAAACTGATTTTAGCCATTTCATTATAAACAAAAATATTAGATAGTGTATTCTATAATTGAATTAAAACATGATAAAACATTTATGATTTTCCAAAATACCACAAAAATAGCATTCATGGAGGATTTATCATAAAATAGAATATATTTAAAAATGGTTAATAACTGGTTGAAAATTATTTTTGAAAACATGGTAAAACATCATTTGAAGAATATATTTTTTACATTGTTTTTAAAAAATAGGTTTAACAAATGTTCAAAAAATGTTTAAAATTGTTTCATTAAAAATTATCAATTTTTTTATGGAAGATTATTCTTAAATATATTTATGAAGTTATTTTAAAATAGGTTTTTATATAAATAGCTCTAAAACAAATTATAATAACTAGTATAAATAGGTATTACAAAATTATTTTTAAAAAATGTTTTTAGAAAACACATCTTAAGATGTTTTTAAAAACTGTGATAATTTCTTTTAAAAAAATTGATTAATATATTTCGTTCATACTCTTTTTTGAAAATATTGGTTTAAAATATATTTTTAAAACAAGTTTAAATCCAGATCAACTTTTTTGAAATAAATTTAAATATGTTAAATGTTATAATGTTTCATATACAAAATCAAAATAGATATAATTTTTTAGCTTGACTATTATATTGTGTGACATGTAAAATAATCTATAAATTTTAACATTTCATCCCATTGGATCAATATTTTAGGAATTATTTTATGCCTTTTGGACAAAATATTTTTATGATTTGGTTATGTTATGTTGAATATTATTCATGGTAAGGTATTCTAATTAGTATGACTTAAATAATTCAGAGCTCCAAGTACACCTAATTTTCCTTTTACTATAGTATTTAAATTCTAAAAAAACTAATACAATTCATTAATATGAAATATATGAATCGCATTAAAGAAGTAAAAAATTAAATATTTTTATTGAAAATGATTAAAAAATATAGGGGTATGAAATAATTCCTATAGTGTTTTTGGTGATTATAGTAATCTTAAAATTTATCAATTACTCGACATTAAATTTAGCTTTCTAGTTCCTTATAAAATTTTGATTATGGGCATAAAAATATGTTATAAATGATCAATAGTTAAAATATTGATAGTGTTCAACAATATAAGATTCCATGTAGTGGAGAAACATGATATTCCATCACTGGACCTTGAAAAACCACCAGATATATGTGTTCATACCCTAACCTATAATCAAATATACCATCTATCAAGCATTTCCCTTCACCTACTCAACACAAGTCCTCAAGGGTATTCCCACCATTGTCGGAATCATAATTTTACTATGTATATATATACCCGATGACATTTCCTTATATTATGATTGTTCATTATCTCCTTTATCATTTTCGTTCCACCACTAAGTCACCTCCACTTAAAACTCTGATCGATTGATGGTTTATTGATGGTGCTCTATCAAATTCTCTGCCACATCTTTTAGACGACCAAAAACTGGATTCAGATAATACAATTAATTCTAGATATATTGATCTAGAACATAATATAGATCCATAATAGCTTAATAATTAGCTTGGATCAGGTATATGATTGTTATTTGATTAAATTCTATCATAATAATTTTATTTTAGTTTAAATGTTATTAATTATATTTTTCTTTTTCATTTTTCTATGTGATATTTTAGTAAACAATGTGTTCATACCCATATGGGTGATTCCATGAATGATAAAACCTTATACTTATTAGATTATAATTAACATGCATTATTGATTAGAAAAAATTCTAGTCAATGTAAAATTTTCATAGAGATATTAGAAAATTATAGTGACATCATTCTTTTTTAACCAATCTCCTTGAAGAATGTTGATTATAAAATCAAGGAGAATACATGGGAAATGACATGGGAATGAAATTTTCTTAAATATAAATATATATATTTTTTATAATATAAAAAATTATATGTTGATCACAACTTGATATGTCTTTTATATAGTCAATATGTGAAAGAAACCCTGTTTATGGAACTATGGGGACTGAGGATTTCTTATAAGACTGAGCTATATGTTGGTTGGATGTGAAGATTTGAAACCAAGTTAGATTATATATTAATTTTCCACTATTATTCAGTTACACGGTAACATGAAATGAAATCTTATTTAAAGAATAAATAGTTTAGGTTAATATTAAAATTTATAATTTTTTTATGTATATTAAATGATTAATATTTTTTATAAATATTTGTTCCATATAATTTAATTTTTTCATACTTTCATTAGAATAATATAGAATGTGTTGTTCTATGAAGTACATTCGCAATTTGGGATGCACTTAATTGATGTTCAACGATAGAAAAAATGTATTTTATTTATGACCAACATTTATTATTTATTTACAAACACAACTAAATGAAACTAAATAAAACATATCACACTAGAAATTACATAATATGAATCACATATGAGGAATACAATATCATAAAAAATTATTATACAGTTACTATCCTATTAGTTCATTTGGATTTTATTTTATTCTTTAAATGTTTAATTTTTTTCCTTGGATGACGATAATATCTATTTTTATGGGTTTATTTAGATTTATTTTAGTTATTTCGGTTGTTGGGTTAAATTTTCTCTAATAAGTTTTTGTTTTTCAATGCCTACTCAATTTTTTTATTTAAACATTTTCATCTTGGTGTGGTAATTTCAAAAGAACCGTTCATTTTAATATTATATTATTTTACTCAACTCAAATCTATTTTATTTAGTTTTGTTTTCTTACCAATGGTTTTTATCAAGCATGTTTTGTTTCATTGGACTAGGGTTAATTTTCCTTCATTTGATTGATTAAATTAAATTTGTTTTTGGTTAGTTTATTTCAATATAAATAAATTTCAATCTACACAAATAAACCATATATAACCAAAACTACTCAAATACTAGTTAGTGAGTCACATCATAAAATTAATTGGACCTACACCAAAAAAATAAACAAAAAAATAATCAATCCGAACTACATGGAATATAATCAACTTTTATGTAATAGAACTAAACTTCTGATAAAATGAACTAAGGAGTCGTATGCCTAATTTAACAATACCAAATTTACCCAAATCTACATGACCCAAATAGAACTCCACTTTGTCGAATCTATTCATCCCAAACGAGACTTACAAAAAAGAATTCAAACATAATAATACTAAATTATTGTCAATTAAACTAATTTGAAATTATATTAACTATATCAAGAATCTCTGAATTATGAAAAATGTAATAGAAATTAGAACATCCAATAGTGAACAAAACCAAAATGAACTACATATGAGCATTTGGAGGGAACATTAAACTCCTCAATTGAAAAAAGATAAAATTTAATTTAATAAATCTGGGGACAACTCACTAATAAAATACAAAATAAAATACAAAATCCAAATAAATTTAATAGAGATGAATTAAAATGTACTGACATGTCATATATTGGACTGAAATTGAAGTATATGAATCAAACTCAACTATTAACACATTCTAAAAAAACTAAATCAAAAAAATTGATGTGATTTGAGTTGAGTTATTTCAAATCAAGAGAGAACTGAATATAACAAAATATTTCCAAATAATAATGAACTAAAAATAATAAAATATTACATAGATGAATTTCAATAACATGAAATGAATGAAATCAAATTATATATTTCTAAAGAAAAATGATCAATGAAGGTTTTAATATATCCAAAAATAATAATTTATAATTATTCTTTAGTAAACCAAATAATCTTGAACTATTGTGACATAGGAAGAACCAATATGATCCAATAAAAATGACATCAATTGAACCAAACTATATAAAATATAATGATACCCAAATAAACTAAAATCAAATTTAAAAAACTAATTTTTTATCAAATTTTAGTAATGAATTGATTCAGGAAATATTGAAACCAACAACCCTAATATATTAAATAATTTAAAATTATCATATTTTAAAATAGACACATTTATTTAAAACCACATTTAATTTATCTTTTATAAAAAATAAACATGATATATCAATTTAGGTTTTATGTAAACAATTTCATTTTTATTAACTAAAAACAATAATTTTAATGTCACTAAATATCTACTTAAATATATATATTTCATAAATTAATTAAAATAAATAAAAATATCAATTATCTTTTAATAAAAATACCAACTCATATGTTGGGATTCTCCAAAATCATTTAATATAATGAAAATAATTTTGAAAGATGATAAATAATATTAAAATAAAAATCAATTAATAATAAATTTAATATTTTAATATTGTTTCATATAAAAAGTCATATATACAAACACATCTTCCAAAAAACACATTTTTCAAAAATATTGAAAAAGGGAGAAAATATACCCTAATAAACCTCATCCAACAAGACTAAAATAAAAATTAACTAAATCAAACTATATATAATAAATAGATAAATAAAATATATTATTTTGATGTGAATGAAAATAATATAAATTATATTCTATAAAATTGAACTAAAAAAATAGAATTGAATACATTAAAACCCAAATAATTAAATCCAAACTAACATGATATAATCTGTACCAAACTAAATTAAATGATATTGACAAAAATTAAAATGAAATAATAAGTTTAAATCAGAACTAAACCAAAAAAATATGAATTGGAGATAAAATTGGGAAATTATTCTAAAAAATAATTACTCAAACTAATCCAACAAAAAGCAAGTCCAACCAATAAAAATAAAGAGAAATTAGTAGAACTAACCCGAATAGAAACAATACAACCTGAAATAATATTAAAAATAAAAACAAATCTGAATATAAATCAACCCCAAAAAACATTGTTTGATCATATTATTTTTATTGATTATATTTTTAAATAGATAGAGATTATATGTTTCATTTCTAATAAATTTTGTTCAACTATTTATGTCTAATCAGTAATTTTTTTATAATCAGTCAATTGTCTACATCAATTAAATCATACCATATATGTGTTCTGTTTTTGTTCTCAATATAAAATATTATTATACAAAAAATATAGAGTATGTGTTCGGTTTTTATGTTTATTGTGACAGGTTGAATAAATAATTTTACTTATAAGTTGTTACATATATCTTCAAGATATTGAATAAAAATTTGGTAATTGGATGGAGTATGATCCCATACTAAAATCAATTTAATTATTGTTATATTATACTATATAATGGTTTTCTAGAACCATTTGTGTCAAATTATTCTTTCACCCCATAAAAATAGCTCACTTTCCAACAATCTGGGAACCATTTTTATAACCTATAACAATGGTTCATATGCCTCTAATTTTTTTTAAAATGATTATATAGGGAAAATTCCTATAGAGATGACATGTATGATTTTCTCATGTCATTATATCACATCTAGCCTACATTTTTCATATATAATTGAATATTCATTGTGTAACTAATATATAAAACATACTGTAATCAAATAGATTCCACAATTCCTATAGGGCCAAACCATGTGAGGGTAACATTTCTTTTACACTAGTTACATAGAGTGTAATACTTCTTGATTTTTAACATTTGCATATTCAATACATGAAATATAATGATAAAACATACATTTTTCCAATATTTTGTTCTATAATTTAATATTAATCTAGATACACAAATTTACTTTTTAGTCATATTTCATGTAGTCAGTTTTATCTTGAAAGATTCATGTAACATTTGGATGGGATCCCCAAATTTTTATTACTATTTATTTACATGATTAATGTAATATAAAGGTGAAAAAACAAAATATCTTGATTTCTAGATTGAATAACACAAACAAGAAATAAATACTAACATCCAATGTATAATTTTTTAGTGATTGAAAAATAATTATAAATTAATATAAAATTAATAAAATACCAATTGATGATTTTGAGAAATTATAGAAATGGTTGGTTTTATTCCCTACATTATATTTTTTTGTATCTTTTTTATTTCTTTTAAGAAAATGTCAAAAATAAACTTCAATATCCTCGATATTGGATTATTCACATATAATTTACAACTAATTTAAAAATAAAAAACTTATGTTTCACTTAACATTGTCTTTATTGTCAATTCAATTGGCCAATTTTTTAATGTTTTCATTGTAACTAAGCGTTCAATGGTAGAATACCTATATTATTATCAACATATGTTCCATGAACCTAAAAACATTTTATTTAGATCTTTGTATTCAATCATTGAAGATTACTAACCTTGTATTATTCTTAATCAAAACAATTGGAAATATCTCTTGATTGGAAGGAATTAATCTTTTGTTTTCATGGATTTAATGGGGTATGAGGATGAATACACTTCATTATTGAGAGTGTTATAGAGAAAATTATCACTGATTCCTCTGATAGATATCTTTAGAGAATTATTTTAAAAGAAATTCAAACACTAGAAATTATATTATCACACATAAGTGCATAGGTCAATGAATAAGTTATTAAATAATGTCACTCAATCAATCACTTTATCCTAAAAACCCTCAAATTGAAAATAATTTCTATTATTATTATTATTTCCATGATAATAGGAAAAATCAATTATTATTTAAAAATCAAAAAATTAATAAATAAATTAATAATTATATAAATGAAATTTACTTAAATCTAATGTATACAGGATGTTACTTTAGTATTCTAATCCTCCTAGGTATTTTTCATGCTATTAATAAAAAATATTTATTTTCCCAAATAAATATTCTAATATTAATTATTATTAAATGAAATTAATAATATGTGATCAACATAACCTGAATAATTATTATTCTATGAAATTGGGAAAAAATCCAATATTAATTTAAAATTAAATAGAACTAGGGTTCTACATATACTTCATGTGTGTCCCTATAGGCCTCACTATTAATGGAGGTATTCTAACTAAAGTAATTTTCCTTATTATTACCAAGAAACCCATTGAGGAACCAATATAGAAAAACATTAATGTTGTTAAAACAATAACTCCAACAGACACACTATGTGTAATATAATCCCTTTGTCTCGATATCTCATCAAGATAGTTTCATCGCATATGTCATCAATATATATGCCTAATTTATCTTTCAATTACTTTCCTATAATGATTATGAAAATAAATCAATCAGTTTCATAGACTTAATCATATAGTTTTATTCTAATCAATGGTTCATAGATATCTACTTCTATTAACATAGAATAAATGAATCCTTTATTGAAAAATTCATTAATTCCATGTGACATGTTATGCACCCAAGATATATTACCTCTCCATAAGAATATATAATTTTGTTTTCTTCCATATATTTTACATTGAAAATAATTGTATTAATTATTAATAATAACCTTCTTAAGGACCAATACAAACATATAAAGAAAATAATATCAAATGAAACATATAACATATGTAATTCCTATGGTTAGTTCTATTCTTATAGCATCCTCTCTTTGGGATTAATGAGTTAAATATTCAAGGGAGTATGTCTAAATGTATTTTGATCCCCCAACAATTAAAATAATTTATCATTTTTATCTACTTATATGATGTCATCAATCCATAGAGAATTTATTTAATAATGTAATTTTATGAATTTAAGTTTATCATTATAGCAGGGAACCGATTATAAATTTTTATCTGAAAAATACACAAAAGAAATTGTCTCATTAATGTTTTTTAGAAGAATAATTATCTGGTTGTGATATATATATGTATATATATATATATATATCAATATTCCAGACTACAAATAATGTGGTAATTAGAAATACATGGTATTTGGTTTTAGGTTATTAAATCCAACAACTCCACTCAGAGCTCAGAATATATTATGGGATACTAATAATTGGTAACTAATCATAAGTCTCACCTCTGCTTATAGTCTAAAAAATATATTGAATTTAAAATTTATGTTTATCATTATAACTACATGATGGAGTGATGAATTGAGGAATATGTTTCAATTACATGATCAATGTTATATATCTCCCAATAAGTTGGATTATGAAATGATTACTTTTAAAAGGAAGATAAATAATGAATCACACTTATATAAATAGAATGATAAGGTAGTCTCAGCATGTTTTAATTAATATTTACACATATCTGGTGTATCTGAATAAGAAATGTTGTTTAAATTAAAAACCAAAGTTATCGAAAAATAGTTATTCCCAAGGTAATTTAAATACATCAACTATTGATGAGGTAACAAAAATATCATTCCAAAATTTTCCCATTGAATAACTAAGTATTATCAAGGATGATCATATATCATAAGATTCATAATATGAATCATCTATTTTATTTACAGGATATTTATTATTACAATCCCAAATATATATTCATATTGTTTTGACTATATTATATTATTAAAGAATTATACCATTCTCCAAAAATATAAGTTCATGAAGAGGAAGAAATAACACACCCAAAATGTAATAATGATCACATATTTCAAATGGAATTGTAATTCCAAGAGTTATAGGATTATGGATCTTGGAATAAAGTTACACCAAATGTTGGAATAATTAGTTTTATGTGATCAATAAAAAATATGAAGACTTATAATGTCTATAAAACACGATCCATTTGTTGGAGAAAATTAAGAAATATATTATTAAATTAATAAATCGATCATCATGAAATAAAATAAAATAATATTAACAATCTATACACCATATTCTAAGAAAATAATTTAATTCATTAGTATTATATTTGAAAAAATAACAATTAAATGTGGATAAAATTAATAGTTATAGAATACATGACAAGTATTTACAATATAATATGTGTTGATATTGAGGTAAAATTTTAAAAATATTGAAATAGTTCAAGTTGTGTATTCGTGATAGGATTAAATATAATATAATTCCACATTATATAAAAACGTCAATTATTGTAAAAAGTAACTCTAATTTATGGAACAAATAACTTTAGATCATATAAGGAACAATATTTAGAAGACTTAATATAGTTGGTATTATCCACATAAAAATGATGATTGTGCTAAATCTATTTTTGGGATAGTGTTGGATTGAAATAAAAATATGTTCAAAAGTGGATATAGATAATTGGATAGAGACTAACCACAATGTCTGTGGTGAATAGAATAAAGTGTGTTATAGTCTTCCTGTGAATCATTATGTTGTCATGGGTTTTGAAAATGAAATTATAATTCAATATACTACTCTTTGATGTGTTATAGGGAAAATGGAAACATTTTATACGAGATGTTTACAAATAATTTTAATGGAAACTTTTTTAGTCCTATAATAGAGTGTTTACAGTAGGATAATTTTTTTTGGAAATCTAAGTAGTTTGAATTTTAATATAATTTTTATTTTCAATTCTAAATTAATTAAATATGAATCTATTCGCACTTGTTCATTTAGTTATATCATTAAAACAATGTTTTGGATTGAGATGTATTCTCAGAAATTGATTTTGTAATTGTGGGTTTTTCTTTGGTATGTAATAATCCTATTTTAGGCACCAAATTCAAGCATGATCCCCATATCATTTATTTTTCTTATTATTTTTTATTCCACTTGTTTTTTATTTTTCCCCTTTATATTCCCACATTTGCATTATCACTCATTCATGTGGGGAAATAAATATTGTTTTCTTTATTCAAGACATCAAGAGGGAGGGAAAATGGATATGGAGGAGGGAACATTTACTATAGAGAGATATGGAGCTAGATTGGACACCAAAAGATTCATCTCCATGATCAAGGAAGAAAGCATAAGTTGTTTCCACCCCGTGGAAGGAAAGCTTTAATTTTCACTATAATCAATATATTTTTATTTATTATCAATAAATTATATTTATGGGTGGTTCGGGACACCATGAGGGTTGATTAAGGTTTAAACTAGGAGAAACAGTGGTTTTAGAATCTTTTGGGGGTTTTCAATTCAATTTTACCTATTTAAATTGCATGTTCCCTATTAAAAAGTCATAATTTATTCTACATAATCTAGAAATAATACTTTTTTGGAACTACATTTCTTGTACATGTGTGTAAACACCATGTAGTGGCTTCTTGAGGTGTGGCTAGGGGCCTAAACAAAAACACCTTTTTCGGGACACATGGCTCTGTAGGGTAAACAACCAGTTCTATAGTGATGTAAAAGGCTATTAGAGATGTAATATTTTGGTCAAAACAGTCTATGTGTACATGGATAAGTTCCTGGAACAAAATCCCATTAGGGCGTATATGGTTTTTAATAGGATATAATTCTATATACTTGGGTGTTTTACATCACAAGATGGGTTGAGGTACATGGTAAGACCCCTCATGTGGGGTATACACCATATACATTGAAAAAAGTCAAGTTTTATTTTAAAATTTCTCACAGAGTGACCTAAAGAACATGGCCAATGAGAACCATTTGGGTTACATGTTGTGTACCTGAAGTACATGTCATTTACTTATTCCTCCATAGTGTTTATTTCTTATTTCTCCCATGTCATCATAATTAGACATAATTGTAGGTTTTTCTATGTTTGATTTCAAATAGATCACTATGGTGGTATAAATTTTCTGTCTAAATTATATATATATTGTGTTTTGGTTTTTCATGAAATTTTTGGAGGATTTTGTTCGGGAATATATTCAGATTCACCTATGGTTTGGGTTTTGAGTTGTTAGTCCAATGTTACTATTGTGAGTTCATTATATGGAATGGATTGTGGATTTCATGCTCGTTCTATTCGAGGTTCATTGAGATAAATACTATATGTTGATTAAGTGTAGTATCTATGATGATATTTTTTGTTATACCTTTATGTTAGGACTGATTACTCAAGGATTCGTCTATTATAATATATAGGCAGGGTTGATGTCATGGGATAGATGATATAGTCGTGTGATGTTGTTATTCTGAACTAATTCTATAGGTATCTTTAGGATTCCCTTACGGTTTTTCTCTAATAAACTAATCAAATGATGTCATATTCAGTTTTTAATGTTTCCAATTTTAATTTGGGGTTTTTTTGGAGACTGTTGTATAAATTTTAGAACCCATGTATGGTTTTTTCAAAGAATGGAATATGATGTTTTCTTTAATATTAATTTTACCGAGGCCTCATTGGGTTGAGAGTCCATTTCAGGGTTCTCCTCTTTTTGAGGTGGCCATGAAAACAGTTTGGAATACCCTTGTATGTATAATTTTGTTGGGATGTACCTTTGGGAGCATTTTTTATCAAGGATCATTACAAGGTCACTCAAGAATATTTATGAAGTTTCACCACTAGTCATTTCCTTTCATTCTAATTAGATGAAATAACCCCTTGAATGTTGTCCTACTCTTTTTATGGAAATTGGGGAATAGGTGGATCTTCTTATGGGATCGTATTGAGATATTGGGTGTAATAGGGGAGTCCCTTATAATATGTTTCTTTATGTTGTAACCCTTGAGTCTATGTGAGATCAATGTTTCAGTTTTTCCATGTGGAGGGTCCTGGAGAACCCACAGTTGTTTCTACTATAGATATGAATATCCATGGTACTAAGAGAGACCTATTATTTTATGGAAAATATTAGATATGTTCTTCTAGTTCAGTCATTTGGATGGTGATTTGAATATTTAGATCAACTCGCGTTCTTTTATTCATTTGCAACTATTTTTTTTGGAAATTAATTGTTAGTACCATGATTTGGTTATTATTCCCTTGAAATATCTGGGAATGGGTTTTTCCCTTATGTTTTATCTAGTTATCTCTCCAATTTCATGGTTTTGGTTAGGCTGCCTTAGGGAGATGATGAATGATTTGGCTTATTTTACCCCCATTGGTCTAGTTTGTTCCATGTAAAGAAGATATATCTATCACTCATATTGTTTCTATACATGTATGATGGATTTATAGTGCACCTAGTTTCATGAATGGATCTCATTTGGTCGGGAATCGATCAGTTCCATGTGCACGGAGTCCATAGGGTGATGTATTTCATGGGTCTATGTCAGAGGAAGATTTTTTGTGGTATATTCATGGAAGGAGAGTTTCTCAAGAGTGTGATGTAAAAATATTTCATTAGTTAGAATCAATATATAATATTCCAATATCCTATTATATTTTCATTCCTTTTTGGAAAAAATGCTAAAATATGGGGTTTGATATTCATTACCTAACATTTACACATCATAGATATCATGTTTATTTCTACTGGACATGACTGATGTTATGCGGCTAGGTGATCCACATGTTATAAATCCTCACCTGGGGTCTTGAGTTGGGTAATATTTACCTCAAGTGCTATTCTATAACTCGTGGTTGGCTATTTTTTGGTTTTTACCCAACTATTTTATGTAGATGTTCTTTTCATTCTATACTTTATCAATTTTCAGGTTCTCTGAGAATATCACATGTACATGAACTTTTTATTATAGATGATTATTTTTTCACCATTAGGGATGCAAAATGTGATTTATTTATCACCCCTTATATTTTAAGCTTACTTTGTGTCCAATCTCGATATCTTCTCTATTTTGGTGCATAGGATTCATAGTGGATTGAGATAAGGCTCATCATTACTTAGTTGACTGGAGTCACTCATACGGAGTTTTAATTTTATGATGGCAGAGCCTGAGAGTCTTGGAATCTAATCATTTTTTGAACATGAGTTGTAAATACAACTTTATTTATTTATTTACGGTTTGCTTTTTGGTGTGTGTGGTTGTCCTGGTAGGAAAATAGTTAACTATTTTCCATGACTCGAGTTTTTTCGAATGAATTTTAAATTTCATTATTTATACTATGCAATTATTTCAATTTAATTATTATTCATATTATAATTTCTACAATAGTGGATGTTTGTATTATGTTATTGTATTATTACACTTTAATTCGAGGGTATAGTCACCGTACTATATCAATTAGAACCACATTTCCATTCGAATTCCTTTAGCATAAATGGATGAATTTTTGAGACCTTTTGGCATGTCAAATTAAGCGACATGTTTGGTCTACCTAAGATGGATCATTACAAAAGGGTATCATTGGTTTTTGGTTATATAAATTCTGGAGTTAGTAAATAGGTGGCATACGAATTTTTTTGAACCTTTGATTGATATTGGATAGGACTGTTTCTGACACCTTTTTAGATAATATTTCTAGGTTTATGGGAATTGGATTTCATTTTTTGTTTTCTATTTTAATATTTTTTTTTAATTTCATCTATTATTATTCATCGTGGTTTTTGGATTTCACAATTATTCTATTTTTTGAAAATTTCCCCATGGGAAAGATTCTAGTGTACATTAATAATTTTATGAAAGATGGATTCATATGAAATATGGGGTTTTTTGGTATTTACAATAATGATTCACGTTTAGTTTTTTAAAGTGTCTCCAATGATCAATATAGTGTGTCACAGATTCCTCCTTCCTGTAATTCTACTCATCTAAATCATGTGATTATTTTTTATCTTACAACAGATCATGGAAATTCTTTAGTCAGAAATTGATCATTAATGGAGATAGAACCATCTATTATGGGATGCATGGAGACCCATGTGGGTTTTTGTGGGATCTATTTTCCATCGTAGTATATCAATGAGGGAATAGATTTTTTAGATATTTTTTATCAGGAATAAACTACCCTAATGTAGTGGTTAATTTGATATCCTTGGTTTGAGATTCATTAGGGGAGAAATTATTTCCATGTGTTATCTATCAGGTCATGTCATGTGTCCCGTGTGCCTATTATCACTGATGGCTTGGGTGTTCATGGATGTACTTACTTTATCAGACCATTGAGGTCTTATTTCCCTAGGATGAGTTAATGAATTGTGATGCCTTTTGATTGATAATTGGGACACTAGAAGTGCTCACAGTTTCATTATTGTAAATAGTGGTCATGTTTGGTATGATACCTTCCCTATATTTTTTTGTTGCACCTTGGGCAGCATGGTGAGAGAATAGTTGGAAAAATATGGGTTTGGGTCAATTCCTAGGTATAGGGTGACAATTTTGTTGATCTTAAAAAGAGTGATATTCCATGATTTTAATAAGAGTTTAAATGGTGGTACTATTCATTGGAGTCATCCTTCATGAGAATCATGGTCAGTGGTTTTATGTGTGTCATCCTAGATTCATTATGACTCAGCCCTTTTATGAGTGAGTCCTATGGAATGATAAATATGCATGTTAATGTAATAATTATGGTGGGGGTTAACCATAAAATATTGGAGGTCATTAACATCATTCTATGAGTTTTTTCTAGTATAGAGTCTTCTATTCATGGTGAACTCATAAGGAGAATTGGATTTTTCATTTTTCAAACTAACACTGATGTGTTAGTAGTTTCCTAGATCATTCCATTGTGTTTGTTGATAGATTTTTTTTGGGATGTGTTGTTATTTGTTTGGTCAAAATTGTGATAAAAAGGATAATCTAGTTATGGGGATCATTACATTTGTTTCAGTTTAATGTGGGGGAGAGTTGTTGATGTTGTATGGCTAATCAGAAAATGGTAGTGAATGTTTTGGTTGATCAAGTGCTTGGGTGATATCATGGATGATGGTTCTCCTCCAAGTCTTTATAGGGATTAAAAATTTGTGGATGATAGTTTTATATGACTATAATTATCCCGATTTGTAAAAATAAGGATAATTATGAACTTTTTTATCCAAAGTAAATCTGGGGAAATTTGTAATTTCTTTAAATAATTGATCTTGTATAATTTTTATGACCACAATTTTAATCCCAATGTAGGTCTTTAAACTAAGAAAATAGTTTTTGGAAATTATTGATATTCAAATTTTCATAGAATATTTATTTTTTATTATTTCATTAATAAAATATTAATTTATTCAAGAATGATTTGTAGTGATATCATTAAAATTGATATTTAAATTGAGATTCAATATCTGTGGCTGATTTTAGGATGGTGGGTTTATTTTAAGAGAGGAATAATATTTTCATGGGTGTCAGGCTTGGTCCTGGGCCATTTTTCTTTTCTTTTTCTTTTTCTATTCCATCATTTTTGTTATACTCTTATATCCTCACTCCCCATTAGCATATAATTCATTAACACAGGCCTCCGAAAAATTGTGGTCCTTAACCAATAGAGGGAGTGGGTGATAAGAGGGTGAGGGAGGAGGGCGTCCCACCCATGGACCAAATATAGAGATAGATCAAAAAATGTTGGATGAATCTCATGGGTCCGAGAAAGAATCATCACCAGTTTATAGCCAAAAGTATAATAATTTAAATTTTTTTTCACTAATCCTTTGAGCATAGTTATTATTATTTTTAATTCCTTATAATGATTTTTGGTTTCCCCCAAAGGGTCGATCTAGGATGAATCGACGATAGATGAGGCTTTAGGTCTATCATTGGGGTTTTTAATTAGGGATAACCCATATAGAAGAGGTGTGGTTTTGGTAAAACATGTATTTTTTTATTCTTGTTTAGTTAACATACAGTTTTTGGAATATATAATGTGTACAATAGAGTACACTCCACATAAGGGTGGCTCAGGGAATGGCGGGGGTTCGACCAAACACATTATGTCATTGTACATGGATATGTAGTGTACAAAACAAGCACCTTGGCATGGTATATGTTCATAGCCATGCACCACATGTGGGAGTAAACACTTTCTAACAGGTGAGAAATCCATAAACATTGATGTTTTTCATGCCATGTTGGGATGATTTATACAGGAATATTCCCCATGTTGGGTAAATGATGTGAATGGGGATGAACTTCTATGTTCTATAGAAAAGTGCATTCCCAGTGGCTTAGAGAACATGGCCATAGGGAACCATTGAGGGTACAATCCATGTACCCTTGGTACACATCATGGAATTTTTCATCGTTGTTGTATTTTATTTCTTTATCATACAGTCGGAATTGGAAAAAATATGTGTCCATTATGGGAATGTTTCTATTTACATCATGCCAGTGGTATAATTATCTTATTTAAATTAATTTTTTCTTTTTTTTTTGTGAGAATTTTTTGAATGATTTCTTCGAGGATTTGATTCATGATCTTCTTGTGGGTTGGTTTTTAAGCTATAAGGTCTAGGAATGTGTTGGGAGCTAATTAGTTGGCATGAATTTTGGATGTTAGGCCAGTTTCATTTGTGGTAATTTTAGATTGCTCCCAAAATATAGAAACCATGTAGTATCTATATGGATATTGTGCATTTTTCTTATATTTGAGTCTATTTTCTTGAGGTTAGTGTTATTGGGGAGTTCTAGAATGTTTGACATAGTAGGTTGGATGTAATAGAAAAGTTATATTTTGATGGTGATGTGAGTTTGATGAACTTTTTTGAAATCCATTATAATATTTTTTATAATAATGCAATCAGTGGATTTCATAGTCAACTATTTTAAATTCTGGTCTAGATTGGTGTTTTGTAGGATGGAATTTTGGTTTCATTATTTCCCGTGAATAGGGTATTTACCAGGATGGCGAGCTCATGATTTATCTCATGGGATAATCCGTGATGTGTTGTTGCATTGAGGATCCATTCTATTGTTTCCCTATTTTTAAGGTGGTCATGAGGACCATTGGTAATCACATTATAATACTAATTTTTGTTTGGATACCCCTTTTTGTGTGATCTAGTTCAAGGAACAGTTTGAGGCCACTGAGGTATTTTGGGATGATTCACAATAGTTCATGTTCTACACTTATATTAATCTATAAGAACCCCTTATATGGTATCTAACACTTTTAATGGCCTTTTGTCTATTGATGGATCTTTTTAAGGGTGTGACCTTGTTTAGTTGGTGTAACAATGAAGTAAATTATTTCATATCACATTCTATTGTGACCTTAGGGTCCATGGTAGCTCTGAGTATTGGTGTATCCCTAAAAATGGTTATGGAGAGCCTATGGTGGATGTGTAATAGATGAGAAAATCTAGTATACCAAGATATTCCTATTCTATTTAGGCCCAGGCATTATCAGCGTATTTTGTTGTGCTCTTTTGATGGTGGGCCTGGGAGTTAGACTAACCCACATTTTCTTAATGTGGGGAGGAATTTCTTGGGATATCCTAGATCAAGAATTGGCCCTAGCATTGATTTTTTGTAATGTATTGGATCCTTCTAGTACATTACATGTCGAAATCCTAATGTTTGAGGTTTCATGGGGATCATCGATGACTCATTGAAGAATTTTACACATTTTTTGATAAACGAACGATGGAACCGATTAGCAACGGAGGATCCGATCAGCATTAGGGGAACCAATCAGCCATCGGTGGCACTAAACGACCATCAATGGCATGGATCAGCATCGGTGCCACACCGAAAAGTGCTGGGTGTTAGTGACTCACCCATCAGTTATTCATTTCTAGTTTCTCCCAAAATATCTAATTTCACTCCCATAATGCCTCTATTGACATAAAATTATTTTAATACCCCATTAATTTTTATTTAAAACCTATAATAAATATTTTAAATTCCCAAAGATTAATGCTGCCATTAATCTACCAAAACATGTGGCCTTTTATCGATGTCACACCATTTTTTCATGTTTTCTAATCTCCCGTGTTTTACCATTTTCGACCTTGTTTTGTGTTTTAATTAATTTAAAGTTAATCTATCAACTCAAATTCAACCACTAATCTCTCTCCATGATTATTGAGAGAAATTATTACATCTCAATTAGTTACAATGAGTGAAACCTTTGACATGCATGGTCAATCCATGATCCGACTTTTATGTATATCGAAATGGTCTTCCTGATTTTAAGATCTATCCTCTTATTATGTTGAGCTCATCTTTACTTATTCTTTTTTGTTTCTACTTGTGAAAATTGATACTTTCTCCCGAGATGAGTTATATGCCTGTGATGG
The DNA here is from genome assembly GCA_963277665.1 of Viscum album. Taxonomy (NCBI): domain Eukaryota; kingdom Viridiplantae; phylum Streptophyta; class Magnoliopsida; order Santalales; family Viscaceae; genus Viscum; species Viscum album. Next base: position 296,796,544 of record OY728141.1, on the reverse strand, counting down.
ATCCCTTCCCACTCAGCCTTGGAGTTTAATTTTCCTACTAGTTCTTTCGTCCGAAATTCACTGTGTGAGGATAAAACATCGCTCCTTGATCATCTAAGTAGGGGAACCGTCCTTGATATCTATTTAATGTCCATCATTTTTGTTGTGTATGATGATGTTCCATTAAGAAATCAATTAATCCAACTTTAATGAAGATAATAAATAAATTTATAAAGAATTATTCGGTGTTGAAAATGAGGATGTTTTTTCATTTTACCTTTTTTTGATGTTGTGAATTTTATGGGATCATTTCCACTGAAAATAATTATCTTTCATGATCCTTCTTGTGAACTAATGAAGCTATTTTATCTAGATAATCTTTAGATATAATGAATGTAACATGGATATTGATAAAACAATTAAACATTGTTGATTAAATGGATTCCCGATGAATAAGAACCTTTGTGTAATCACCCTGGTTAAGAAAATTGAAATAAGGAACCTAATGAATGGTTTTTTATTAATATTAAAACATCATTTCACTATTCTGGTGATATGGCTAGTTTTTCTGATTGATGCTTTGTGGGGGGATGTATAAGGGAACAAAATCTCTGGTTGAGAGGTTGTATATTTGGGAATATGAGGCTGAATGCTGCCAGGAGTAAAAGTTTTGGACCTGGTATGTTGTGGCTTGTTTTGGTTCATGTACATCCATGTCTCTCATAGGATCTTATTTTGATGTTGTTATTTACAATTGAACCGGGATTGAATGCTTAAACGCCTACTTGGATGTTTTCTTTCTGTTGTTTTTTTGGCCCATGGTTTTTCCTAATAGATTCCCAGTAGTGAAGGAATATGTAAATGGAATCATTGGAACATTATAATGATAATGAGTATAATGGGTAATTGTTTTATAGAAATTAGTTAGGCCCGGTTTTTGGTTGTTGTGTACTTATGCATGTCTGGGTAGAAGCAAGAGTGGTTGTGAGCTGGCTAGTTATTGGATTCGGGACCCTTTGGTTGGGATGAGTTCTTGATTAACTATATGTATAAAATTTAGTTCATGTGTGCATTATACACTCCCCACCCATGTTCATAACATTGTGTCAAACACCCCCATTTAATGGGGGTGTTTCTTCTAACGTTCCTATGAGTGGTTGGTTATTATATCCTTTATACTCCCTCTCCCATGTAGCCCACAACTTTTAGGGAAGGTAGTGACGGCCCAAGGTATAAAATAGCTCAAGACCCTTTCGGTTGGGTGTGTTGTGGTGGGTTTTCCCAGCTATGTGTGGGAAAGTTAGTTTCCCAAGTGTCTTTGAGATGATTCCTAGGTGTCAACATGTTGGAAGTGTGGTTGTGGTTGCCCTGGTGTCTGCAGGTAAGAGGTGAGGTTGTGATGGCACATGTGAATGCATGTCGGATGTTTTTTGGTGTGGCCCATGTGTCTGCGGGTGGGATAAATGTTAAGTTGGGATGAACCATCTGTTTGTTGTTGGGGGAAGTAGTGGGACTATAGTGGGATTTGTGGGGGAGGTCCAATGTGTAGGATGTTCAAAATGACTAGTGGGAAAGCAGTGAAGGGTACCCAAATATCGATGTTTTGTTCCTATAATTTTATCATACCTATGTTTTTATTAGAGTGAGTCTTAGTGAGGCTGGGTGGATATCTTTCCCCACTAGGTGTTTTGGTTACGTCTATTTTTTCTCATGGGGCATTAGAATGTCTCCCCACTTATGCACGGGAGATTTTGGTTTCCCTATTCTTACATGTATACTCACCCTATGTATATAAAACAGCATTCTGGTTTCAAGGTGGACTTTATGGACCATGTTGGACCATACTAGCTAAAGCATCAGGACTATTTTCATTTCTTCATTCCTTTTCATTTGGTACTTTACATCAAATTTTTTCTTGTAACTTGTATTGTTTACCCTTTTTGACATGCATGTTGGTATAGATTCGTAGCTTTACATTTCTCATTAGTTCTTTTTTTTTTCAAGGACATACCATATTATCTCCTGATATTGTTAAATAAAATGGGTAATGACTTCAACTTGTGTTAGAATCAATACATGGGGGGCTAATCTACACTGCATGGCCTAGTGAAGGTAGGACTCCAGGGTCATTATATCTCTTTAACCTAAAAAATGGATAGGTTGGGCACCCTGTTGTCATTTAACTCATCTTGGAGAAGGTGGGACATGATAAAATGGTATCAAAGGCTGATGGTTGAGAGATATGATGGATTTCGGGATTTGGAACATGGAGGATTTCATGGGATGGTAGGCAAATAGTGTTTGGAAATCATGGTTCATGAAATCGGCCAAAGAAGACCAGCTAGGACATGGGTTATTAGGGACCCCATGATCCGACAGAAGGAATCTGAGCATACCGATCAACCATGTTAGGATACATTGGTTGCAGGGTAGATACCCAATGAAAGGTACATGCATTATAATGACATGTGTTCTTAATTGAATTGGGTTGTCCTAGAAAAAATATAATAAATAATAAATAAGACCCTAAGTAAATTCTTTAGTACTCGGGCTTAGTCATTCCTTTTTTACCTTATAGTTATGGAAGCCAAGAATTTTCCATGGGTAGTTCTGGCAGTTGAGTCCTAGAAAGTTGATCTAGTTGATCAGTAGAGGGATAATCAAGAGGGTGATGATGACCGGTGGTAGAAAACGATTCATTCCTTATAGTGGTAGACTCTTGTAATGTATGAGGGCAGCGTGTCAGAAAAGGAGATAGAGAGATATCTTGAGGAGCTGATGATATCTCTCATCATGATATGGGATATGATAGAGTACTAGGGTTCTCATGATGTGATTTAGATATGAGGGGTTTTATGTTAGTGGTGGCCACTTTATCTCCGGGAGAAGAACAAAACTGAGGTATTATTGAATGAAATTGAGAAGAAGTTCTAGGAGTACTTCCTTTCATCCATGATGAAGTTCAAGAATGTGTAGCAGTTCTCTCCCTCTAGAAAGGGAGTATGTCGATGAGGGAGTCTGGTATCAAGTTCATGTATATCTTTTGTTTTGATCTCGACCTCCTTCTATATGATGATTCATTGGAAAGTCACATAGAGGAGGCACACTGACTTTCTCTTCAATATGGTGTTACTCCATTCAATGTACCGACATACGTAAAGGTTAAGAAGATGAAATAATTAGTGAATAGGTTGCACACACTAGGATGTGTGCTATGAGAGGGGATTTAGTTAGGTTCTTTCAAGGGGAAGGTCATAAGTAGCAGGCCTCCAGCATCAAGGCCTTTAAGGTTATGGCTAGTAGAGAGCGGGTCTCCACAGTTCTAGTGCCGATCTCCTAGTCCTAAATCATTCACCACAGGCCTGGGACCGAGGATTTTTACCTGTGATAGCTAGGGAATATTTAAAATCAATTCCATGCCCGAGTTTAGTACTGTGGGGTTGGGTAGGTTCAAAACTCACCTCTGTAGTATCCGTTGCGAGCCAGGACCTTCCAAAAACAGGTGCAGCAAGATCCCACTCCACTGATGGTTGATAGTGATGGAGGTGGCTGACCGTATGGAACTACTTTGGGACATCGACAAGGGTGTGGTCGGGAAGGAGGCTAACAGAAGATGGGTAGCGGAGTAGGGCGTGGGAAGTTTCATAATATAGAGGCGACATATCCAACAGGTCTAGAGGTCATTCAATGTTCGATCAGATTGTTTAGTACTCTTGCCTATGCCATTTTTTGATTTAAGAGCTTGATAGTCCTTTGTTTCAACCATTCTATCCCATGACTTATGTCTAGATGTAGTGAAACATTCCATGCTCCAGCTATTGAATATTCTAGTTCCAGGTTAGAAAAGCTTATTTGATGTCTGATGAGGATGTAGATTGATGTTGGGGCTACATTAGTTTAGTGGGGATCTCCTTTTGCTGAAAATGAAGCCATACGATGTCATCCTTGTCATCAACAGGTTGTTTTATGGGCACGATGTTATTGACTACTTCTGGAGAAGGGTTTTTTTCTCATGTATGGGCATCCAACATGTAGCGTTCCATGGTGAGCCATTTTTTCAGGAGGCCAACCGGCATATGGAGCCCCTTATTTCTTTATTATCCAAGATATCAATGGAATCCAAAGACTTTGATATGGAATAAATTTATGAAATTTTTAGTGATTTCCTAGAAGTATTCCCCATATGTGGTTATAACTCTACCCTCTCAGTGGGATGTAGATTTTGGGATAGACCTACAACCCAGTGCCCGCTTGATTTCGAAGTCTCCCTTTTGGAAGGAACATTTTGAATTGCAAGAATTATAGATTATGGTTGATGACCTGATAGAGAAGGGTTTTATACAACCATGCCTATCACTATTGGGTGCTCTAGTTTTCATTCACAAAGTAGGAAGAATGTGGTCTATGTATATGCACATACTACCAAAGACTAAATTAGTTAATCATCGTGAACTGTTACCCCCTCCCAAGGATCAACAACATTTGTGACCACATTTAGGGGGCTAGTTGGTTCTCTAAAATCTACCTGCAATCTAGATATCAAAAATTGAGACTCAAGAAGGGTGAAATCCTAAATAACACTTGCAGATGCAGGTAAGAGCTCTTTGAGATCATGGTCATGACATTCAGTGTTACTATTTCACCAAATGGTTTCATGGAGCTCATGAAATCTATTTCTCGTGTGTATCTGAACCAATTTTTGGTCGTGTTCATAGATGACATCATAATCTACTTAATATCATATGAGGATCACACCAAGAATCTATGGACATTTTTGGAGTTCCTCGGTCACTACTACATCTGGAGGATGATGTCCAAGTGAATGTTTGGGACATGACAGATGAACATCATTAGACACGTGGTGTCCCAGAATGGAATTGTTGTGGACACATAGAATGTTGATGCAGATTTTTAATGGGAAACACCCAAGAATGATTGGAAGGTCAGTAGTTTACTAGGTTTGGTAGGTTACTACCAACGGTTCATACCCACCTTCTCTCAAGTTTTTAGCGTCATTGACAACATTGACAAGAAAGGACCATACATTCTTATGGAGTGAGATGTTCCAAGAAGATTTCACTTATTTGAAAGGGATTCTAGTCAGTTCCCCAGTGTAGAGGTTTTTAGAAGAATGGGTGACATTCAATGTGTTATGTGATGCTTCTGGTCTAGGATTAGGGTGTCTGCTGGTGAAACAGTGGGGATTGATCACTTCTGGGACTTAGCAGTTACGTCCCCATGAACGTAACTATGCCAACAATGACATGGATCATGCATCAGTGGTGTTCTCACTAAATTTTTGGCATCATTACCTCATCATGAAATGCTTATTCGTCTTCAAAGATCATGAGATATTGAGTTATGTGTTCTCCCAGTAAGATTTGATCTTGTGGCGGCAGAGGTGGATGTAGTTTCTTCATGACTACAACTTCAACATCTCGTAATACTCATGAAAGGGAAACATTGTGGAAGGTGATTTGATAAGGAAGTAATTGAGGTAAGAGGTTTGGACATCTGTGGATGAGTGTATAACGATAGAGGAGTTGGCTACCTTGCACCTATTTTTAAGGGTAGACAATGGTAGAGGAAATCTTTATCAGATGAAAGTGAAGTCCCGTCTGATGCGGTCGATAGGGGAGAGTTAGTGGGGGGACTCAGAGACCAAAGTGATGAATGATCACATTGACCAAGGAAATTCTCTAGATGGATGGTCAGGGGATAGTCAAGATCAGATGATTTTCTACTTGAAGATGATTTTCCAAGAGAAGATGAATGAGTGGGTTCTATGTGGTTTTCATAGCTCAACCATGGTGGTACACCTAGGAGTATACAAGATTTAACACGGCCTCAGGGAACACTTTTGTTTTCCAGAGTTAAAGTAAGAAGTGGCAGAGTTTGTGGCAATGTGCCTTGTGTGTCAGTAGGTTAAGGATGAAAACCGTGTTCCTCATGGTTTGGTGCAACCCGTATACATTCTTGAGTGGAAGTGGGATGAGGTCTTGAGAGATCTTGTCAAAGTAATAACTGGGGATGAGGGATTCTATGATTCAATCTAGGAAGTGGTTGATCGATTGACGAAATATGGTCACTTCATAGCGGTTAAGGAGTCGAGGGTAGTGGATTCCATTACACAAAGGTATATGGGTGAAGGTGTGAGGCTGCACAGAGTTCCCAAATCCATCATTTTGGACCTGGATACAGACCTTAATTCGCAATTCTAGAAGGTATTATATCATGCTTTCAGCACCCAGCTATGCCTTTTCACTAGTTTCCACCCTTAGAACGATGGGAAGACAGAGTAGACCTTCCAGACGTGGGAGGATATGATATGTTCATGTGTTATGGACGTCATAGGATCGTTGGCATGACACTTTCCACTAGTAGTATTTTCCTAAAACAATATATATCACTCTAAAATTGGTATTTCCCCATTTGAAGCATTCTATGGAAGACTGTTTCATTCACCCAAGTGTTGGAGGGTGGTTGGGGAGATATGTTTTCTTGGACTAGAGGCAGTGTAGCACAAAATGAAGAAGGTTTAGCTTGTGTGTGAGAGGATGAAGGTAGACTAGGACCGGAATATGTCATATGTCGATCATAGGAGGAGGACCATGGATTTCATGGATTGAGATCATGTATTCTTGAAGGATACCCCTAGACATGGGAAGTAGAGGTTTGGAAGGGGGAGTAAGATTTATGTCTTGTTTATCAGACCTTTCATGGTGTTGGGACAAGTCGATGAGGTGGAATATTAGTTGGAATTACCACAATGGTTGGAATAGATCCAAAATATCTTTCACGTATCTCTTCTCCATTGTTATCTACAAGATGATTCCCAAATCTAGGATTCGGGAGAGTTGGATATCTAGGATGATGTGACATTCATAGAACGACCAATAAGAATTGAAGATTGTAAGGATAAAGAGCTTCATGGTCAGACCATTCCCTTGGTTCATGAGTTATAGAGGCATCATGGCCTTGAGGAGAGTACCTAGGCACATGAGGGAAAGCTTTGTGCCAAGTACCTAGAGTTGCTCTGATTTTTTATCTAGTATTTTAATTGTGTCTTACCTATGATTTAATGTTAACCCTACCTTTTTTATGACAGTTGTTTCCATATTCAGTGTTTTTTTTAAAGGTTGTGACTATGGGGAGGGGAGGTCCTGATCCCTATGAAATACGCATTTATGTAAATTCTATTAATCCCATGAAGATGAGTTAGTGCCGCCCAAAGTGGATAGTATCTTGACAATGAGGAAGGAGCTCCCTAATCCATCTGTCTAGAAGGTGTGTCCTTTTTGAGCTTTTGTGGTTTCATGGGATACTAGAGCATTAGTGTTTCCAAAGATTTTTCAGGATATATATATGACAGAGATGTATCAGGATGTTGATGTTTTATTCTAGCTTTAGAACAACTCTAGGATGGTTGGTATTTGAGAGTTATCTTACCAGGTTGTTGTTTGGACCCATGTCCTTTCGTCATGTATACTCTTGAATTCTCAAGGGAGAGAGGAGTTTGAGAGGTATCTGATTTAATGAAATGGACCCTTCTGGACCATTATATTTCCAAATCCTAATGTTTAATATATCCTAGAGACCATCAGTTACTGATTGAGGAGTTTACCAAATTTCATGTTAAATGAACGTTGGAACCGATCATCATCGGTGGCATCGATCATCATCTGGGGCGCTGATCGGCCATCAGTGGCACAGATCAGACATCAGTGGCACCGAAGGGCATCAGTGGAATTTATGGGAATCAGTGGACTGATCAACCATCAGTGGCAATAATCAACCATCGGTGGCACCATTCATCTTTTGTGCCTCTCTAACTGGTTCCAGGGCATCATTTCTAGGGTTTCAGTGATTCACCCATCATTTTGAAATTTATAGTTTCTCCATGACTTTATAGTTTCACTCCTGTAATGCCTCTTTTAATGTAAATGTTTTTTAATACCCCTTTCAACGTTATTTAAGGATCGTGTGTGATGTTTTAAATTTCCTAAGAGTAGTGTGACCCTTGAATTACCCAAATGTGTGGACTTTTTTGGTTTAAAACCCTTTTTTCAAGTATTCATGTCTCCTATGATTTTCCAGTTTCACCCCTATTACGTTTTTTTCACAGTTTAAAGATAATATATGAACTCACAAACATCTTATGGTCTATCTCCACCGTTTCGAAGGGGAATTATTAAATCAAAATTAATTTCAATGTGTGAAACAACTGATCTGTGTGGTCAAGACACGATCTAGTTTTTATGTACATTGAAATGGTATCTCTTATTTTAGGATCTTCACCCTTCTTATGTCATCACGATCTTTCCATATTCCTTTTCATTTCTCTCTTTTCACCTCAACACTTCCTCCTGAGATGAGTCGTACTCCCGTTCGAGAGAACTTCCCACCCATCCTTGTAGTTTTCATTTACTGAAAGTCACTCTAACCCCATTTCTTGGTGCAAGGAGAAAACATGTATCTTTGGTCATCCAATTATGGGTTCTCCTGTGTCTCTCAATAATGTGCATCATTCGGGGTGGGTATCGTGAGGTCCCCTCAGGACAGAGATGAAACTAATTTTAACGAAGTTAATAATCGGACTATTAGACAATGATGCGGTGGGGAAGATGATGTTTTTGTTCATTTTACCTTTTTTTTTATTTTGAATTGTATAGGATCATGTCTACTAATAATCATTTCCATTTCTGGTTCTTCATTCACACTAATAAAGTTCTGTTTTCTGTATAATCTTTATTGAATAATTGTAACATGAAAAATGATTAAACACATAATCATGGATGATTATGTGGATGCCCGATGAATAAGAACCCTTGTTTGATCACCCCAGTTAACCAAATGAAAAGAAACAACATAATTGATAGTGTTGGATAAATCTAAAATATTACATTCCATGTTTTAAGGATATGAATGGTTTTTCTATTTGATGCTTTTTGGGGTTACATAAGTGGTAATGAAATCTCTGGTCGATAGGTTGTTGGTTTGTGAATTAGAGTCCATGTAGATCTATTGGTAAAAGTTATGGGCATGGACAATTGGAGCATGTTTTGGTTCTAGTTATTAAGGGATCTCATAGGATCCCACTTTGATGTTATTATTTACCAGATAAATGGGAGTGAATTCTTAAACGCATGCTTGGCTGTTTTCTTTCAGTAATTGGTTTTACTTGTGTTTATGCATGTTAGTTTCACTTTAGTGAAAGAATATTTTAATAGAATCACTTTAACTTGATAATGAGAATTGGTAGAATGGGGAACTGTTTTCCAGAAACTAGTTGTGCTCTAGTCATTGTGGTTATGTACTTGTGCGTGTTGGGGTAACATCAAGAGTGGTTGTGGGATGGTTGGTTGTTGGTTTTGAGGCCCTTAGTTTAGGATGATTTCCTAATTACTTATATGTATAAAATTTAGTTCTTGTGTTTTTTATATACACACCAAAAAAATTGGGAAGTTTATTCAAAACACCCCCATTTTCATTGGGAAGGGTGTATTTTCTAACAATCATATGAGTGGATGTTATTAGCCCCTTTATTCTCCCTCTCCAAGGTAGTCCACGCCTTTTTGGGAAGACATTTATTGCATGAGGTTTATTATAGCGCAAGACCCTTTGGGAAATGTGTGTTGTGGTGTTTGGACCAGGAATTTGTTTGTAGGGTTCTTTCCAAAAAAATTGTTGGGATGAGGACCAGGTGTCTTCAGACTGGAAGTGTGGTTGTGGTGGCCCAAGTGTCTTTGAGTAGGAGATGCGGTTTTGGTGGCCCAAGTTTATGCAAGAAGGAAGTGTGGTTGTGGTGGCCCATGTGTTTACAGGAAGTATAAACCTGTGGTTGGGATGTCCCATATTGTTTTCATTGGGAAGTGGAACTATAGTCAGATTTGTGGGGGGTTGTCTAATGTGTAGGATGTTCTAAATTAATAGTGGGAAAGCGGCATGGGGTACCCAAATATCAATGTTCTATGAGTATTATTATAAATTCCATGCATTATGTTTGGAGTGTGCCTTGGTGGGTATGGGTGGATAGTTTTCCTCACTAGATGTTTTGGTTACCTTTATTTTTTCTCATGGGGAATTATAATGTCTCACCACTTGTGCATGAGGGATTTGGGTTTCCCTACTGAGTATACCTATATACTTACCCTTCGTATAGAAAACTACTTTCAGGTTTCTATGAGTAAATTGAGGATTATGTTAGACCTTACCAGTTCGAGCATCGGGATAGTTTCTATTGCTTGTTTTCTTTTCTTTTAGTACATTACTTCAGTGTCTTTTGTACCTTTTATTGCTTTCAATTTTAAACATGCATGTTGTAATGGATTCTTAAAAAAAAGTTAATATTTATTTTTTGGTGTTATTGGGACATACCATATTATATCCAAATCTTGTTCTATAGAAATGATTATGCCTTCTATTTATTGGAGATTCTATACCTGTGGTGTTTGTCACCCATCTATGCCCTTCTAAAGGTGGGACTTAGGGGCGTCATTATCTCTCCTTCACCTTAAAGAAGGAAGGTTATGGAAATCTATCATCCTTTCCCTAATATTGGTAAATTTGGGTCGTGATATTTTGTTCTCTCCTATGTTGGATCGTGGTGGTTAAATTAGATTAGTGATATAATGGATGATCTGGATGACTACACCCACTCTAGTTGAATATTTTCCCTACGTAGTTGTAATATATATGTATTGTTTTCATGGGTGTTTTCTTACTAAATATTAAATTGATACTTAACACTCCTAGGCTATTATATGGATCCCATATGATAGTACATCCATCAGGCCCATGTGGATGGATCCCATATGTTGGTGTACCTATTGGGTCCATGATGGAACCCTATTTTTTATATACTACTTTCTGGACATGAATGTTTCTCTAAAGTGTAATATAAGGATATATCTATAATTTGAATCATATGATTTTAGATCTAGATCCCACTAGTTTCTCATTATCATGTGGAGGCCTGTGGTTATACTTAAGGCTCTAGCATTCCTGACATTGTGTTTATATTTCTCATAGATACTCTATAGATATGGTGGACATGACTTCTGTCATGTGGTTGGGTGAGAGATGTGATATAAATCATATAGAGGAGGCTATAGTAGGTTTATACATACCACTACATTTAAATTAGAACATACATTTAAATTTCCTTTTTGTTTATTTATTTACCCTTTATTTTGTGATGTTTTTCTATAAGTAATAGTTTTTATTTGTTTTTAGTTATGTTGGGAATATCATGTGGGCATCCACATCTAATAATTGCACATTATAGGTCCCCAATCGGGGGTGGCCGAATGAGATTTATTTATCTCCCCCTATGAGTGAACCATAGTGTGTGTGTGTGTGTACATGATTTTTACTTTTAGTTTAGAGAACATGTTTCGTAATGGATAGGGTCGATGCATAGTTTTTCTTGATGGAGTGGAGTTTCTCTTGTGGTGTCCATGTATCAGGCTTTATAGACCGAGATTCATGGATATATTCTATATTATTCCTCTTTAAGATGTTATTAGAGACTTTTGGATTTATTTCCAATTTATTTATATATGTAGGTAGTGTAGTAGGTAACTAGTTGTTTCTTTTACATGCATGATTTTTTTACATTATGTCGCATTTCAATTATTATAGAATTTCATTGTATAAATTTATTTATTATTTATACTATTATTTAATTCATTTGGATTTTCTTTTAGTTTATATATTTATTTCAATATGAACAGATGATATAGAATCACATTTCATCTATCTAACCCTTTTTTCTAGTCGTCAGCCACTCTTATTGGGGTGAACACACGTGAGGGCTTGTGGGGGCCAAATTGGGTTACATGTTAAGTGGAAAAGGATATTATTATTATGTTGTTCCCAAAAATAATTATAAATTAAATTTGGAAAAACAGAGAAATAACATCTTATCAATGATGGATATGTTTATATTTAATGAAAAAGTCCATGTTTTATGGGTACATTTAGTGGTCTGAAATGTTAAGGAATGAAGAACTGTATTTTTAGTGTAATATGTTGACCTGTAGAAGAAAGGAAAATAATTCCTTGATGGGGATAACATTTTATCTAAAGAAAATGTAATAAGAGAAAGGATAAAAATTCACATGGTTCAAATAAACATAGAATAATACAAAATCTCTAAGAAAATTAAAATTAAAGTTGTAATAGTTTAGATAAATTTTTATTAAAATCTACTAAAATATGGATAAAAAATTTGAAAAAATAATATATTATAATTATTATAATTAATTTTTCATATCTATAGATTATAATAAAATGGAAAACTATATAAAAAAATACCCTTGTTGAAAATCAAAATGTCACACCATGAAGATAAGGCTACTCATATTATGGGGAAAGTGGTCAAGCCCTGAATCGTTATAAAGAGACCATGTAAATTTCATCCAGTTTAAGAAATCATATGAAATAATGGAATAAATCAATACATGAAATAAATTAACTTTTTTCGTAAGACATTCCTTTGAAGCCATGTGGAACATCAAATGGAGATGAGCATAAATCAAATGAATGTATTTTAATTGGTTCATCTATTGGAAATGGAAGAAAATATAATGGGAGAAATTTTGAATTCAAGTTATAAATAGAAATAATATATTTCACATGATGAAAAATATATTTTGAGAGATGGTCATCGAATGATGTCCCAATATATCCTGGGGAGAAATAAGAAAGATTATTCTTGAAAGGTCACATTTTGATGATTATTTTTATAAAATATGAGTTAATAAAAAAAATGTAAATGGTGAAAAAATAACTAAAACACTCATATTCATAAATTATTACCTTAAAGGAGATAAAACCACTCAATTAAGTGTTTTAAAATAAATGGAAGACCATGAAACCCAAAAATATCAATGTATTAAAAATCAGAAAAAGTCAATCATGAACAGTTCAGTAATATTTTGAAAAATATTTAAAAGAGTATATTTGTTGATAATAAATTCTCATCCTTCCTAATTAGACTTAATAGTATAGATGATCCACCTTATTCATATATTGATTTTTCTTCTACTTTTACTTTTTATGTAAGGAATTTAAGCTGATACAGATGTTAAGGTGTAGAAGTTATGAAATATTCACGTTTCTAAAAGTAGATAAAATATTGAAAAAGTTACCATTTTGGTATGATTTATCATTTGGTATCCTGAAGTTTATTTGGTGATCTGCCTTGGTGAAGTGATTTTGTAGTGCCTCCTTTAGGGCTTGAAAAATAGAGAGATTGTGAAGCATAAAAAATAAGTTATTCAATTCAAATAAGTATGTTTTGGAAATTATCCAAACATTATCCTTAAGATGGTATGTATGATAAAACTCTCTTAATTTTTCTAAATGAATATGTTCTGATATTAAGTTTTATAAATTGAATTTTTCAATAGAATGAATATAAGATATTTTTATAAATTCAAGATCTAAATGAATCCTTTAATCTATGAATTCATGAAATTTTTTAAATATATGTGTTAACCGAAGATCATGAATTTCTTGTTAGAAAAGTAATATCATAATTTTAGTATGAATTAGTATTTGTCTGATAACAATTAGAAATCTCCTATGAAGGGGTGTTTTTATTAGTATCAAGTCATGTTAGATTATGGACAACAATTTATGTTTGATTGTCCCTTACTGTTTTTATTACTGATCATGTATTATATATTACAATATTTGAATAATTGATGATACAATAAACCAATGCAATTACTCCACTATAAATCATGTTTATTTGTAATTATTTTTAATATGGTGAAGATATTAGAAAATGGTTGAAGAACATATTGACATGATGTTTCAAAATTAGTATTGATAAAAAATCATAAGTGGTAGATTATTGAACACGTTTTTTTTTGATATATTTTTTTCAATTAGTTGGTAATTAAGAAAGAAGAGATATTTTTTCAATATTTGTTGATAGAAACTCATTTATTTGTGAGATAATGTCATTATTTATGTGTAGGAGAAAGTAATATTCCTTTCATTACTCATGTGATAAAGGAAGGTACTAATATTGGTTGTCAATAGAGATCCATTCAAATGGAAATAAATAAAAAAGTACATGTGTTATTGCAAAATTTTAAGAATATTATATTCTTAATGGATATTTGAAATGATCATTTCAGAATAATGAATTAGATTTATATTTTATAAAAAATATTTTAATTATTAGATTTAATTAATATGAGAAATTAGAATTTTTATTTCAATTGAAAAATTGATTTATAAATATTTGAATATTTTGAACCTAATTTATATAGATCCCAGTTATTTATTAACCTTATATATTTTTAAAGTATACCAAAATATAGCTTAGAATATCTATCCAAATATTTCTATATAAAGATAGATGTTTGGTTATGATATATTCTAAGACGGTGATAAAATATTGAAATATGTTTTACGGAAGAATAAAATAATTCGAATATTTTAAGGAATATTTACATATAAGATTATTATTTATAATACTTATAGTGTTTATTATAAATTATTTTAAGATATTATAAAGTGGATTTAATTCCTGTTGTTGTATTTTGAAATTATGGATGCAAAATTATTGAATAAATGACAAAGCCTTTGATCCATAAAATATTTTTTTGTGACAGAATTTTGTTAAAGTAAATAAAAATTATAGATAAATAATATATTCCATTTTATTGAAGAAATTAGAATAATGTATAATCGTACTAATATACATAAAATTTATTAATAATATTATTATCATGTTTCATGTTATAGTACTTAGAAGGAAATAATTATGTTGATAGTATTATGTATCATGAAAAATAATTCTAGGGATCACTTACTAATAAAGGGCATATTTCTGGAGATCCGTTCATCGCTTCTAGTGATTCTATAACTACATATAATATTTTTCTCACAAAAACATGAAGATGTAGATTTTTTAAGAAGTGCACATTGGGGAATAAATAAAGATTTGTTCAATCTATTACAATTTTAATTATCTTTAAATGTAAAAAGACATATTTTAAAATAATTAAATGGAAAAAATATGTCCAGTTTAGAATGATACTTGAAGATTGAAGTTAGTGGAGTTTGGAATATTGGTACTTGAGAGTAATTAATGTGTTGAGAATTGTGGAATATAATTAAATCTAATTTTCGAAAATATATTAGAAGAATAAGAAGAAGAAGGAATGTGATAACACCCCATACTAAAATTCCATTTATTTTATCTATATTAAATAAGGTACATAACACTACTACCACATAGATTATATATTATATTTAATATTATTGAGAAAAAAATCCATAGTAATGTTTTATATTACTTTATTGAAGACTTTGTGGTTGAGGAGGATGAATGAATAAAGCCCTATCTTTTCTAGATTATTATTCTCCCCATATGGTTGAGATACCAAACAGTGATATCCTAAAATTTAAAGTCTGAAAAAATATGGTCTAATACTTTAAAAAATTGATATTAGAGAGAAACACTATAATAATATAATTCTATTGAAGATATATGTTTTACACTATTTATTACATCATGAGGTGTTTTTTGAATTATAGTATTAATTAATGGATGTCTGGGTCGGTGCTAGAGCATGAACACCACAATAGTACTTATTATTTTACCAATTTTGTTCTTGGATTATGTTACCACGGATAGACCCTTTTAAAATAGTTTACAATATAATAAAAGAAATAAAATGTGGTAGTGGCATAACATCCACATTATGTTGATTATATAGCCATCCATATTAGAGGAGAACCTCATTGACAAATCCTGAAGTCCTTTTTTGTTTGACAATATATCCCTATTTCATGTATACAAACCAAATGTGAGAAAAATATCAAGGAGATCAATAGACAAAATAAATATAGAAGTAAAATGATATGAATTTTGTAAATGGTTAAATTTTCACTGATTTAGTTTTTTTACTATCTTTTTTTAATATATCCCATGTAATTCTAATATGTCATTATTGTTTTTTACAGGCTATTAGGATCCAATTGTAGATGATTTTGTTATAATTTTATTTTATAAATAAGGAACTTCGTTTTTCTCTCTTCCTCCAACTTGTTTTATGCTATACAATGTTATTTATATAAATTATATAAGAACAATTTGTGTCATTTAAGCATGGTGGGAATATAATCAGTTATCATCAAGGATTTTCATTTAATATATATATATATATGTGTTAAATTTAATTCCAAAGAAATTTTTACTCATTTATTGATTAGTAATAGACTAATTTAATTTTAAAATAGAATACCTAACCAAATGTGGTTTTTTTGTTACTAAACAAGAAGTTTTTTTGGAACATCATATAAATTCATTTTCCATGAGTATTGTCCAATGATAAATTTCACCATCCTATATGGTTTCTATGAATTTTTATATATTGGTCCATTACCATATTTATTTAGGTAGATGATACAAATCAATATTATGATAAATGATTTCATTCTACATCAATTATTTTATTATTATATTTCGTGAAAAAATAGATCAGGGAATTAATTTAAAAGGCCTTTTTGAAAATAAATTGAAACCTCTCATGGCATTTTAACTATTACATTAAGAAACTAAAAATCCATGTAAAACCTATTAAGTGTCCAAATTATAATATTAATAACTTTACATAGACTTATGTTGATTAATATTCATGTGTACAACTATAAAAAACTGAGGTGTTTTGTGGGCATCATGGGAGGTAATACACCTGATGGTAATCTATAGTGGTGTTTTCAGGCTTCTTGGAAGTATATTACAAAAAAATAGTTTAATTTCATATATTGCATTATTTTTATAGTAAATGTTTTGAATGATTAATATTGTATATAAAATAATGAAAAGAAAAAATATATGGATCTCTGGTAAGAATAAGTCACACTTTGTGGGTAAATCTTTAGAATATGATGGGAAGTGTTGTGATGGGTTACTCACATGTATATGTAATTATATGGACAATTAAGTGAGGTTAAATATTTTATTTTATATTAAAATTTCCATATAAGTCTTAGACATTAAACATTACATAATCTTTAATTAAGTTATTAATTCAAAATGATGATCTTTTCAGGCATAGCGTTTTAGAGAATTTGACCATATCCATTACATTACATATCATATATTATAAAGAATACATTTATACTTAGTATCCATTTTTATATAGAATAAAAATTCTTAAAAAAATAATTATGTTTATGGTATAATTCTTCATGAATTGTTCTTTTCTCTTACCATTCCTTATATCCTGCCAAAAACATTTTAAAAACATTGGATGAGCATAAAAAGCTCGAAAAGGGTTATAAAACAAGGAAAGAATACATTATTCCATCAATACATTAAATTCAATGAAATTAACTTTTCAATATTTATCCTACCACACAAGATCATAATATTTTGGAAAAAAAAATTAAAATCATAAATCATGAAGATAACTTGTGGCATCTATAACATACATACATTGTAGCTTTCACAGCTATGTAGGGGGTTACATTTAGATTACCCATCATAGTATATTCCCTAAATCTCATAGGAGAAACATTAATGTTAATGTCTATCATGTTACCCAATACATTAGAGAGCTATCTTGGGATCACCCGCCCATGGAAAATAAGGGAACCACCCGTATATGTAAACAATTCCCAAGAACCATAACATATTCATTACACATAAAACAAACATACCGAAAAGATAATGTTTCCACATTCCTATCATAGTATATAATTTAAATATATTTACATAAAAAGTACCTTATCAAAAAAATTTCAACAATAAAATATGTAAATGATTTTATGGTTCTTAATTCACTTTTAAAACACATTACGGCTTGTTAATCAAGGAAAATATCAAATATTTATCATTATGACAGAAAGGTTATTTTCACCGTATTCGTTAAAAAATTAAACATTCCCTTTTTTATTTAGTGAAATGCTACGTAGAAAAATATTTCCTCTAAATTAAATGAAAAGTCAAAAAGGAGTATACATTGTATAAACGATCATCATGTATGAATCAAAATATGCCTCAATTAAAAGAGATTGAGACAAAGGCTCTTACCTCGTATCTGACTTGACTCATTCATTATTTAATCTCCTTAATAATATACAAAATTTAATCTATAATTTTTTAAGAAGATTTTTAATGTTTATTATTCCTTTTATATCACATATTACTACTTGATAAACATTACATAATCATTTCTGTTAATAACAATTATTTTGTCGATATTTGGTACTTGAGACAAAAATGAACTTATTATAATTAAAAGATGTCAATGTGGTAAAAATTACATTATCTTTAGAATGAAATTATTTATTTATATATCATATATATCTAGTATATATATGTATTTATAATAGTAAAAAACATTTTGAAATAAGAAATGAAATGAAATGTTCTTGGAGATGGTAAGTTGTTCTTATGCATGAACGCTACTTTCATTTATATTTCATATATAATGGAATGAAAACATAATGATACACAAGTACATTATAATTAAAGTATTAAAACATTTATAATTTCAGTAACTCCATCCTTTATACATTCCACATATGGTATTAATGAGTCATATCACTTTGAGGGGACTGTAGTCCACACTTCCTCAAATGAAATTATCGTATTTATCCAATATGGATACCATAAAGGTATGAAATAAATGAAAAATACTAAATAATATTGACAATAGAAATATAATATATATAACATATAATGATATTTCAATCATAATGGCCACCATCGTAGGTGGTTGGAGATAATTGAACATCCATTGTTTCGCGAGGTTGTAGTTCGTCGTCTAGAGAAATAGTATGTTTGTATCCATCAGATGGAGGTGTGTGGAAGTGCAGTACGAATACTTATCTTTTCAAAAACCTAGTATATTAAGGATAATAGTGTTTTTATGTAAAAAATGAATAATAATAGCATAGGGAGTGAAGAGGTAATTTAAAAGAAGAGAACTTGAGGGAAGATGTTGCCTTTAAATCATGTAACTCCCTTTGGTTTGAACCAAAAGGCTTTATTGAGGTGCCTTATGAAAAATGTAATTCTTCTAGGATGAAGATATGTATTTTGGGATATTATTTGGGTAGAGGTTTGATGATACAACAGGGCTTGAGAGGTGTGAGTAAGGGTTATAAGTGATGACATTTTTAAGGGGGGGGATGAGCTCTTTAAGAAGGATTTAAAACATTATTATATTATAAGATTAATTTCAATTTCAATAGGTCCCCAATTAATTTAATTAAAATATAAGGTGATTATTTTTCTCAATCCTCTCATCCAATTGGTTGTAGACAAATTATTGGAATAAAATTTACATTAGCTTTTATCTATAACCTTTAGTTATCTTATTTTTTGTTTACCATGTCCTCTTATATATTCAAACTACATGGTTCATGTATTTACTATAAAATGAAAAAAGACCAAAAAATGGATCATTAATGACATTTATAACATCATATAATCAATTTTTCCGAATCATAGATTTTTAGGATTTTTTTATCTTTTAATAAAATACTGATTGATTTAAAAACTAATTTTTTTCAACTTATAAACTATTCATATCATGAATTTTATAAAAATAAATATGAACATGATTATTTCCAAATAACTACATTAATCCAAATATAAAAAGTTTTAATCATCCATAAAATCATTGGATGTCATACAAAGTTTCAAAATAAATTCTTTTCTAATATTTATAATCCTGTTTATTTAAAACATTCATTAATGATGTAATCATTACATCATCATTGTGCCATAACGAAATTTACTTATATTATTTGAAAATAATTAAAAATAAAATAAAATGATGTAGAAAATATTTTTAATTTTCTAATGACTATTTATATTATAAATTAACATTTATATAACGCATTATAAATATATTTTTACTAAGAGATATATGTTTATGTTTTATTTTTTATACATTAAATTAATATTCATAAAATGTCATTTTCACATACAAGTGTCTCTATGGGGTCCCAAAATTGACCCAAGGATTCGCATGGTCGGAATGTATCTTCTAATAGGAATAATACATGTGTTAGTGTAATTTTTTATTATTATTTGATTATTTTTTTAAAGATATTTACTAGATTTAACATTTAACCATAGTAAATAAAGTATTTACTAAAGTTAAAATTCCTAATGTCTAAAACTAAATGTTACCAATTTACACAATTTTGACCTCCTGATTACAAAAATGAAATCATGTTTCAAATTCAAAATATAGATATTGAAAAATTTAGTTTAATATTAATTTGTTTTGTAAAAATTAAAAAAGCATGTTTTTAATAAATAATAACTATCCACGGATTGATACTTTTTTATGTTCAATTTCAAAGTAAAATTACTTTCAATGAACAATGAAGGATTAAATAGTAAAAATATAATGTAATACGATTTTAAATCTAATTTAAAAGATAATATAACAACATAAATAAATTATATTAAGTGATTTTTTTGAATTAAAATGCAGTATTTTTCACTAATCATTAAAAAATGAACATTATTAGAAAAACACCAAAATTTCATCCAAAGAAAATTTTTATATCCCAATTCTATAGAATAATATTATTTTGTTAGATTGTATATATAAAAGGAACAAAAAATTATTTCATAAAGGGTTCACCATCAAAATGTGGTAAATCGTCATTTTAAAGAATATTAAAATACTTATGCTTAAAATAGGATTCATTCACATTTTAAGACACTAAATTTTTTTGGATGAATGTAAAAACATTTTAAAATCATGTATAATAATATTGTATTTAGTTCCATTCATTCCTTCCAATACAACAGCTTGGTGTTAACTACCATTTAAAATAATATTATATTATTATTTTTGATTATGAATCAACCTTAACTGCAACATGATATTTTTGGAGAAACCCATTGTTACGTCTCATGAACACCATCAAACATAGCCCCCACTTTAATGTAAAAAAATAATTAATTCACTAATATTAATAAATATTAAAATATCATATTCATTATTTTCTTGGGATGTTACATCCTTCCCCCCTTTTGGGAATTGTGTCCCCCAAATTCTATTCACTTATGAAATAAGTAGGGGTATTTATCCCTCACAACATTTTCATATTCCCACATTGCATATTCAACCATATGGGTTTTCCACATACTTTTACCTGATGGATTAACTTATTCCATATCACTTTCTCTTAGTATTCAAGAATCTAGACCGAGATTTCCTCAAAAAAAATATTATATTATAACTGAACTGCCTCTAGACTCAAAACCTAAGATGAATACGGAATATACTTTCTCAACATTGATCCATGAAATTAATTGTGTACCTGGGATAATTTTCGAGGTAATGCCACACTTTAGGAAACTGGTCCAACATTCTCCAGGATTTCATGGGGTCCAATGAACCTCAGAGTCAGCTTTCCCATCTTACCAAAATGCACAAAACATTTCTATAGAGAATAATTGAGAAAGAACATATCACCTATCTCAAAAGAAAGATCCTTCCTCCGATTATCTATATAACGTTTCTGCCTATTATGTGCTATTCTCATGTGGTTTTGAATCAATTGTACTTTTCTACCATCTCTTCTTTCAATTTTTTTTCTCTTAGTATAATTTCACCTACTTTATCCCTGAAATCTATTGTTAGGGACTAATTTCCATATAATGCCTCTAATGGAGCCGTCTGTATACTAGAATGAAAAGTGTTATTATAAGAAAATGCATCCAATGAACGAAATTGGTCCCAACATCCCTAAAAATCATTTGAGAAATCTCGTAGCATATTATCCAATATCTAAATTGTAATTTATGACTACCCATTTAATTGAAGATGAAAATTTGAACTAAAATTTAATTAAGAACCCAACGACATCTGAATTCCTTTCCAAAAGATAGAATTAAACATGTGACTAATATTAGATACAATGGTAAGGGGAAATCCATGAAACGTGACTATCTATTTAACATACTACTGATTAAGATGATCTAGATAAAATATATCTTGAATATGAAGGAAATGAGACTTTTTAGTCAATTGATAAACAATAACCCATATGGCCTTATTACATAAAGATGTCTTTGATAATTCCATGAAAAAATCCTTAGGCACATTTTCCCATTTCCACTTTGGCACCAGCAAAGGCTAAAGCATCCCATATGATAACTGCAACTCTACTTTAACCTATTGACAAGTCAAACACTTCATAGTAAATTTAGAAATATCTCTTCTCAATCCATCAAACTAGTAATACCCCTGAAGATATTTGTGCATCTTAGTATTGTTGGGATGAACTGAAAACGGAGAACTGTGAGCTATATATAACAACTCTTTCTTCCATTTTGAATCAAAAGGAACACATATCCTCTTCTGAAATCTCAAAATACAATTATTATCAATGTTAAAATCATGCAAATTACCCTTCGAAACCAATTCTTCCTTTTCCTGTTACTCACTTTATTCCTTCTCTGCTTGCTTAATTTTTTCTGATATAGATAATTTTAGTAACACCTGAAAAGAACTAGTGGAATTCCCTTCACAAAAAAAAATTTATGCCAAAAGTCAACAAATCTTTAGTCCAAGGATCTTGTTCCAAACTTAACATAGTTAATGTTGAATTACATTTCTAACTCAAAGAATTAGACACATTTTTTGAAGTTCATGGATGGTAATGATTCTTGAAATCATAAACCTTGATTAATTCTAGCCATCTCTCCTGCCTCATGTTCAGTTCTTTCTGAGTGAATATATACATAAAATTTTTTTGGTATGTATATATTTCACATTTTACTCTATATAGATGATGCCTACTAATTTTTAAAGGAAAAACAACAATAGCTAATTCCAAATCATGTATAGGGTAATTTAACTCATGAGGGTTCAACTAACATGAAGAATAAGATATTACCTGATCATTATTCATTAAGACACAACCAAGTCCATTCAATGAAGCATCACTGCAGATACCAAACTCACCATTTCTGGAAGGTAGTTCCAAAACAAGATCATTTATCAATTTTATTTTAAATCCTAGAAAAAAATCATCACATTCTATTATCCAAATGATGTTAAATCCTTTTAGTGTTAACATAGTCAATAGTATATATATCCATGAACAATTTTCAAAAAAACTCTAGTAAAAACATATTAAATCAAGGAAAAATGAATCTCAGTTATATTTGTATGTATTAACCATTCTTCCACAACTTTTGATTTAGAAGGATCACAAGTTATGGCATTTTTTGAAACCATCTGACCAAGGAATGAAATTTTTAATAACCTAAACTCTCACTTGCTTAATTTCCCATATAGTTTCTTTTATTTTATGTTTTTCAAGAAAACACTTAAATAACATTCAAGTTACTCTTTACTTTTGGAATAATCCAAAATATCATAAATAAGAATAACCACAAACATATCCAAGAACTCATAGAAAATTTAATTCATAAGATACATGAATACAATAGGTGAATTGGTTAACCCGAAAGGAATAAACTCCAATTCAAAATACCCATCTCTAGTAAAAAACATGGTCTTCGGAATGTCTACTCACTTTTCTATCAACTAATGGTACCCTAACCTCATGTAAATCATCGAAAAATACAATGTTCCCTAGATTTGATCACGAAAATAATCAATATGAGGAAAAGGATACATGTTCTTAACAATGAATTTATTCAACGATCTATAATCAATGAAATGTCTCATTGATCCATATTTATTTTTAACAAACAAGATAGGATCACCCCATGGTGATGTGCTAGGTTGAATGAAACCTTTATCTAATAACACATTCAATTGATTCTTTAACTCTAAATGTTCAACTTGAGCCATTCGATAAGGGGGTTTTGAAATTGCATTATCATCTTGAACTAAGTACACAACAAATTCAACTTTCCGATTAGGTATTATACCAGTCAACTCATCTGGAAAAACATCAAGATACTCATTTAACACTGGAACATAATTAATCTGAATAGTTCTTTTGTTTTTTACAATCTGTGAAAGGTAACATTCATTTAAACTTGTTACTAGTTTCTTAGCATCTTGATATGTTATCAAAAGTAAGGGTTCATGTTTTTATTGAAATTAAAATTATTTTTGAAAATAATCCAATTTAGTTATGCAGCCAATCATGGCATGATAAATGGAAAGCCAATCCATACCCAAAATAACAACAAACTCTACATGAGGTAAAACAATAAGGTTTTTAGGTAGATTCTATCAGCAAAGAAGTGTATAGAGGTTCTTATAATTTCTTTTTGTCTCAACATTTCCTCCCGATGTTTTTACGATAAGATTAGGCTTTATATCTTGAGATGAAATTCCCAATTTTCTAGAAAACTGCTCAAAATTGAATGAATTTGTAGACCCCGAATCAAACAACACATTGGCATAATCTAAATAACAAATAGTGTACCTGATACTACATCAATAGATGGCCCAACATCTACTGAATTAGTTTCAAAGAATTTTACCACCCCTTTCTTCTTATGGTCTGGCTAAATTCCCTTAGTTGTGTTTTTCGTTGGACACTCATTTTCAAAATGACCCATTTCCTTGCACTTAAAAAATTTTACTAACTGTATATCAAATTCTGTCTTACCATTACCCTAATCCTTTTCATTGTAATTATATGCCTTATTTCCCATTTTACGGCATCTGTTGAACTTACTAGAATTCAAAAGACATTCCCCAACATGAATTTTAACACAATTTTTACAAATAATAAACTTATGTTTCATAACATGTGAATTTTTTGAAGTGTTATTCCCTTTCATCTACCACCTCATCATCTTATTCTGCTATTTTTCAATGAACTCCGGATCATCAGAAAACTCCATTTCCACCTTCTCCACACATCAAACCAATTTTTCAAAAGATATTAACTCACTAGAATCAAAATCCATTCGATACATTGGATTTAATCTTGAATAAAGATGGTTTATTTTATGATCAATATCTTAGATAAAATTTGTAGAATTCGTTTCTAGTAGAGTGAATTTTGAATCATAATTAGTCACTAATTCATCCACCTATCTCAATTAGAGGAATTGATTTTCCCTCCTAAAATGAACCACCTTATAAAAAATATTTCTCAAGAAACATACCTTTGAATTCATCTCAATAAAGAGGATCAATCTCCCTACTACCCCTGATATTTTCCACCATCGACCTCTACTGATTGACTTCACCTTCACAATGGAAAATTTCAAGACTAACCTTTCGATTTTATGAACATCCCATGAAATCAAAAATCCTTTCAAGTTATTTAAACCACCCTGCAGCTAGAATAGGTTCTGGTGATACTCAAAATGATGGGGGTGTTGCCTCATGAAATGTTCCACTACTGACAAGTTTCTTTTTTGTTAATCTGGATGAACTCATGCGTGGATAACACCACAATTTATAGCCTCAGTCAACAGTTTCATCATTGTAACAAACTGCTTGGTTCTGATTCCGACCATCTTAGGCTGCAGATTTGGTAGATTGTTTTCCACCTGATTTTTTTCATTCATAGTTGTCATGTTACAACTATGGAAACCCATTCTAATCATAGAAATATATAAGGTGAAGCAATGTCGAAATATGTAAATGATATATCATTTAAATCATACCATAAATTATTTTATGTCATTAATTTAACAATATACTAACCACTAATGTTATCTAAACCAACCTTTGATACCATTTATAAGTCCCTGACATTAAACATTGCATAATTTTTAATTAAGTAAATAATTAACATTGTGGATCTTTTCATGTTATGATTTTTTTATAATTAGGAAATAACTATTAAATTACATCTCAAATATTGATATTATACATTTCAACACAATATCCATTTCTTTCATAAATTGAAAAATCTTAAAACAAAATAAGAATTCTTTTCATGATATAAATCTTCTTGAATTATTAATTCCTCTTACACTACCTTATATCATGTGAAAATCATTTCAAAAATGTGGGATGAGCACAAATATCTCAGAAAGGGTTATAAAATAAGGAGAGAAAACACTAGTCAATCAATACTTACAAGTCAATGAAATAATACATTTCATTCCTCATCAAACCACACAATATCATAAGATTTCTAAATAAAAAATGGAAATCATAAATAATAAAGGTAACTTGTGGCATCCATAACATACTTATGTTTTAGCTTTCACAACTACGTTAGAAGTTACATTTGAGATACCCATCACAGTATATTCTAAAAATCTGTTAGGAGAAAGATTAACGTTTACCTCCTTCACATTACCTAATGCATTAGAGTGCTATATTGGGCTCACCTACCTTCGGTTTACCATGGAACCACCCATATATGTAAATAATGACCAAGAACCATATCATATTCATAACACATAAAATAATCATAATGTAAACATAACATTTCCACATTTTATTCACAATATATCATTTAAATATATTTACATAACCAATCCATTATCAAAACGATTTTCAATAACACAATATGTAAACGCATTTATGGTATTTATTTTCCATTTGAAAAAAAATTATGGCTTATTATGGAATCCAAATATAAAATAATGTTGCGAATACTGAAAGGTTGTTGTCACCGCCTATGTTAAAAAAAGAAACATTCCCTTTTAATTTTCGTAAAATGATACGTAGAAAAATATTTCTTTTCAATGAAAATAAATGTCCAAGGGGTTTATACATAGTATAAATGAAAGTCGTGTATAATTCAAAATATGCCTCAATGAAAGGAGATTGAGATGAAGTCCCTTACCTCATGCCTGACATGACTCGTTCGTTCTTTAATATTTTAAATAATAAAATAAAGATAATTTATACATTCATAAGAACCTTTTTCAACTTTATTATTTCTTTTATATTTCTTATTACCATGTTATAAGAATTACAAAATCATTTATGTTAATAACGGTCATTTTTTCCGATATTTGGTTCATGAGTCAAAAATGAACCTCTTATAATTACAAGTTGTCTAAGTGGTCAAAATTACATTATCTATATAATTATATTGCTTATTTATTATAATATATATCATATATATCTATAATATATATGTATTTATAATAGTATATAATATTTAGAGACAAGAAATGAAATGCACCGTTCATGGATACGGTAAATCGTACGTATTCTTGAATGGTACATTAATTTCTATTTCATTTTTATTGGAATGAAAACATAATGATACATATATATATTATAATTTCATTATAAAATCATATATAATTTAAAAACTCCATCATTAATACATTCCACGTATGGAATTAACGAGTCGTGTCACTTTGGGGGGTTGGTAGATTGCACTTCCTCAAAATAAATTATCGTATTTACATATTAAGGAAACCATAAATGTATTCAGTAAATTTAGAGATTGGAGAGCACCGAACCCTAGATCCCCTTCTCTCCCGATGACCTAGCTTCGGAGGCCGACATACTCTACTCCCCCCTCCCGATCAGGGGGGGGGGAGATTTTCACTGTCTCCCACAGAGGATGAGTAGTTCAGATGGTAATCTTCCCCCCTTACCGAGAATCAATATCACGCCGAAGGTTCTGAATCTTTTCCGAGAGGCGCCTCAACTTTCATTGCTACCAGAGGAGATTAATGGCGCCTCTGATCTTTACAAACTCACAATGGTGGCCCGATTCCGTCCCTAGCGACCCTCAGTTGAATCCTTTGAGAATTTTGTCTCATATTCGTGGAAGCTAAAGGATCAAGTGGTCATCAGTTTACTTGATCGACGACACTTCATGATCCATTTTTATTTGGAGGAAGATCCGATCTACGCCTGGTCCAAGGCCCCTCGAAGATGCAACGGATCGGCGTTCTATCTGTTTCGATGGAACATTGATTTCCATATGCGGCGTGATCCTTCAACATTTGCGACCTGGGTTAGTCTACAGGGTCTTCCACTTTCTTTCTAGAACCCCTCTATTTTGTGTGCAATTGGAAATTTGATCGGGAGGTTCTTATGAACTAATTGGCGTACTAAGGTGGTGTGTAACCCTATTTGTCCAAGGATCTGTGTCGAAGTTGATTCTGCAAGGCAGCCGGTCTGATGCTTATGGATCATCGATGATAAGGAATTTCAATGGAGGCAGGAGGTGGGTTTTGAATCATGGATGCACTACTGTGTAGCTTGCAGCCATTGTGGTCACTTGGCGTCGAATTTCCGTAGCAAGAGGATGAAGGGTTTCTCTCAGGAGAAGGTAATGCGTCATAGCGGTGGGATTTTTCTACTACCCTGGAAAGGACCTTGCACACTGATGCTAGTTTGGACGTGAAAGGGGATATGTTGAGTGCCAAGTTGGGTTTTGCAGAGGTTATTGGGTGTGCTAAAGGTGGAGGTTCTGTCGAACAGGGAACTCGGGTGGGGGATCCCGAAGGTGTAGGTGATGTTGTAGATGATCATATGGTTCCAGTGCTTGTGAAGGGGGTGGAACGTGTTTTAATCAACAAGGTAGTGGGAGAGGGAGTATCTATTGTTGAGGTCCCTGGTTTCTCCCCTGGTATTAAAGAGTTGCAGGATGGTTCGGCGAGGGCTGCAGACAATCAGGCTATGGATGAGAAGTCAGGGCAATCTCCTTCTACGGTGTCTCAAAATCCGACAGTTGAGCAGGTGCTTCACTGTTTGAAGTCTGATCTTGGAATTGGGAATGCTAATACAGTGGGTTCCATGGCATGCAGTCCCTTGCTGTCAAGGAATATGGAATGCTGTGTCTAGGAGCAGGAAGAGAATGCTGGACGTATGATGATCTTGGTTCCCACAGAACAAATATTTCTGGAATTGGACAATGAGGAGGACTTGCATGAAGAGGATAATGTGGCAAGGCAGGACAGTGGTATCTTGCAGTTTACTGACTCTCTAGTGGAGGCTGCAGCTGGTGAAGATGTCTGGAACTTGGTTGATCAACCTCAATGTTCCAACACATCTCAAGATTGTGGTTCGTAGGGGGATTATCGAATGGTGGATATTTTATTAAAATTGGGTGACATCTCAGACAGTGAGAAAGAAAAAGATGGTGGGATGCTCCGGCCCTCCTTCAGTGATGTTGTTCAAGGTGATAGGATGAAGGTGCATGGGATTTAAGACAAAAGGACTGGTCCACCATGTCGACTGTCGAAGAAAGATTATTCTTATCTCTCAATACCGGTGTCTACCAGAGCCTCGATTGGGAAGGAAAGCTGGTCTATGCAATCTTCGAAGGAGTTTTTAACTTTGGAAAAGTTGAATCTAAGAAGAAAATATGCAAAGGTTCATAAGTATTATGAAAACTCCGAATGGGAAACTGATAATGCAGAAGAAATAGTCCATAATGGGGATGGTGATGGGTTTGGTTTCTATGATATGTATGTTTTTTTCTTGCACATTGTACCTGCTTTATGATTTTTCTTATATTAATAAATGGTCAGAGTCTTTGCCTCTGACTAAGCGTCTCTAGTATTTTATAGATTTTAAAAAATATTATCATAGAGACAAAATAAAAATAATATATATCACTTATAAATATATTATCATCTTAATGGCCACCATGATATGTGGTAGTAGATAATTGAACAATCATCATTTTTTGAGTTAGTAGTTCGTCATGCCCAGAAATAGAATGTTCGTATCCATTAGATTGATGTGTGTCGAAGTGTATTGTGAATAATTATCATAAAAATAGCATAATATATTGAGGATATGGGTGTTGTTATATTGAAATGAATAATAAGAGCATAGAGATAGAATAAGTAAAATAAATGAAGTGAACTTGAGGGAAGACATTACCATTAAACTGAGTAACTCCCTTTGGTTTGAACCAAACGACTTTATTGAAGTTCCTTATGACTATGGTAAGGATTTAAAGAGGAATATAGAGATTTTGGGATATTATTTGGGAAGAGGATGGACAATCCAAGGAGTCATTAGTTGTGATAGTAAGGGTTACTGGTGATGGATTCTTATAAGGGGGAGGAGTGGCTCTTTAGGAATGTTTGAAAATATTATTTTATTATAAACTGAATTTTGACATAAAATGGTACCAAACTCAATTAATTTGAATATATGGTTAGTATTGTTCTAAATCCTCTCACCCAATAGGTTTTAGACAAGATTAGGGTATAAATATAACCTTATCTTCTTGCATTAACCTTTTGATAACTAATTAAACATTTACCAAGTCCTATGGTATATTCATACTATATGGTTAATATATTTACTATAAAGTACCGAAAGACACAAAAATGGATCATTAATGACATTAGAAACATCATATATGTCATTTACCTGAATCATATATTTTTTAGGAATATTTTATCATTTAATAAAATTTTGATTGATTTAGAAACTCATTTATGTCAATTTATAAACCATTCATATCAAGACTTTTAAATAAAATTATATCAACATGATTCATTCCAAAAAAACTACATTAATTCAAATATAAAAAGTTATACTCAACTATAAAATTTTTGGTTGGCCTAAAAAGATTAAAAATAAATTTATTTTAATATTTATATTCTGATTTATATAAAAAAATCATTAATGATGTAATCATTACATCATCAGTGATTTATAAATAAATTTATTTATATGATGTATAAAAATTATAATTAATATTCCGTGATGTAGGAAATCTTTTCAGCTATTTAATTACTATTTATAGTAAAAAATATCACTTATATAACTCATTATAAAAAAATTACTAAGATATATGTGTTTATGTTATATTTTCCTTAACTTTAAATATATTTTTATAAAGTTTCATTTTCATTTACAAGTGGATCCATCGGTTCCCAAAATCAATCCAAGGATTCCCATGGTCGGACATGTATCATAAAATAGTATTAGGACATGTTTTCGGGTAATTTTATATTATTATAATATTATTTATTTACCCTTATTTAGCATATTTACCCTTTAACCCTGGTAAATATAATATATACTGAAATTACATTTCAAAATGTCTAAAAAAGTTACATATAAATAAAATATAAAAATCATGATTATAAATATTGAATACATTTTCCAAATTCAAAAAACATAAGATTCAGAAATTAATTTAAAATTACTTCCAATTGTCAAATCCAAAAATCATGTATTTAAGTAATAATAACTATCAATAGATTAACCCCTGATTAGGTGAAATTTCAATGTGAAATTACTTTTAATGTCTAAAATTGGATTAAATGGTAAAAATATAATTTTATTTAACCTTAAATCCAATTAGAATTGTAATCTAACAACATAAATAAATTAGATTAAAAGGCAGTTTTGATTTAAAATGCATTATTTTTCACTCTTCATTAAAAAATGAACATTATATGGAAAATACCAACAAATAATCCCAAGTAAATTTTGATGGCCAAATTCTAAAGAATAATATTATTTTTTCAAATATAACATATAAATATTACAAAAACTAGATTTAAAAATGGTTCTCCATCAAAAGACGATAAATTGACATGTTAAATAATATTAGAGTGTTTATGCTTAAAATTGGATTCATTCAAATTTTAAGCCTCTAAATTTTATTGGATAAATGTCAAAACATTTAAAAAAATTATAATCATATTGTAGGTTTTTCTATTCATTCCTGCCAATAAGAGACTAGGCATTAACTACTATTTAAAATAATATTATATTACTATTTTTCAGTATGACTCTACCTCATGTGCAACATGAAATTTTCAAAGAAACCCATTGCTTCGTGTCTGGTACACCATAGAACATAGAATCCCTTTTAAAGTAAAATTAGTATTTAATGTTAAAATATTAATAAATATTAAAATATAATATTCCTTATTTACCTGGGATGTTACAATCAATGACATAATAATGAAAACCTTTTTTCACAATGACACCCAACAACTATTCTCAAAATAACTACATTGAAAATTCCTTAGGGCTGACATGTTTCATGTTTTTGATAGTAGAGAAAAATGGAATAACTAGATTATGGTGACATATATGTATTTTTTATAATTGAAATAACAATATTAAATCTTATAATGAGTGGTGAGGGAATCATTTCCTTTAATGTTTGGTGAAATTCTATGTCTGTGAAAATAATAAGATGGAATAAATATTTATGAATATAATAAAAATTATAACTATAAAAATAATATGAATTTAATAATTAAGTCTCTTCTATAAATTAATATTTAACATTACATGGTTATATAATTTTCAACTTAATTAATTATTTTCATTTCATGGTATTTGAATAGATAAGAGAGAGGTAATAATTAACCTATATATTTTACAACTATTTTCTTTGGTTTCCTTATAAATAGAATGATTAATTTATTATTTTTAAATAAAATAATAAATTTAAATAATTTAAAAATAATTTTATCAGGTTATTTATTTTTTAAATTTTAATTTCTATAGATGATTAACAATAATTTTAATTTTAATGATTAACGTTTGAAAAGAGTTGAGTCCAACCAAAAGAGATAAGAAAATATAAAGGGAATTGATTAATAGAGTTGTGTCATATGTACTGATAGTTAGATGATGATTCTAGTTAATGTCTTACATGGAGGAAATATAAAGACTCTTATATGAGGATATTGATATCATTTGAACTGATTTTGGGATATCAACCTGCATGATAGATGTTTTCCTTTTTTTTAATCACTAATATTGATAGTCTACAATGAAAGAAACTAATGAGGATTTACTAATAAACAGATATGATATCCGCTTATTAGTGCTTATGAAAATGTAAACCCCTATATTATGTAATTTAATGATAAAATAATGTACTCTATTTAGTGGTTGATGAAATTATTCCACACAATATATTTTTCCAATAATTTTGACATATCGACATTTTTTATTAGGGTTCGAAAAATATCATTGGGAATAATATCTAACTGGAAAATAAAATTGGATATCATGAAAACTAAAAATAAATCAATATATATTTTGTTATCTTCCAATAATATAATATCATAAAAATTGAAAAAAAAACATATTCTATGATTGGGATGCATTATAAAAGGTGTTCGTAATGGTGAACTCCAATTATGTATATCCTCAATACGATATACACATACAATAAGCACAAAAATTATATTAAATAGTCATTACATTTTCATTTAAATTTTACAAATACGATCTATAAACCTCATAATGAACATTTATAATATATTTATATGATGGAAGAAGATAATGTGTCAGTCATTGATAAAGAAGGGAAGCAAGATGGAGTTTATGAAAAACTGGGGGGAAATATTGAATATCAAACGTACATGTCTAAAAAAGTATATAAAACGTACAAATCTAATAAAATGTGGCCCCCTAACACATAAAAATGAATAAAAAGTGATCATGGGGAATGATAAGTAATTACAACCAACCAAAAGAAAAATGAGTTATATAATAATTTTGGAATCATTCCAATTCCATATATAAGAATCAAATGGAGAATCCATTCAAATGGGTATGTGAACCCATTAACTATAATTCATGTTAGTTCATATAAATGAAAGTTATTGGCTATGAAATAACTATTCTGATAGGCCATCTCGCTAAAAATATATATAATTTTTTATCATATTTTTCATTTATATTTTATACAATTGTGCCTCTATATTTTTGTATCATACTCCATTAATATATATGTGCAATCTATGTTAAGTTTAAGGGATTAATATTATCGTATCCTTAGGTTATTTATAATATAATTCAATTTTATTATTATTTTAGTATTTTACAATTAGATTCAATGGGGTTTCTAATACGTATTATATGAAAAATATTCTAGATGGGTTTTATAGGGGATTAAAAAACCAAGTTAAAATCTAATTAAATATAAATTCATAAAAATATTTTCAGGTATAAAAAATATTAAATAATAGAAAAATATAAATAAATAAATCTTTGAACGTGTATACAATTACATCTAATATATTAAAAAACAAGCATCCATAATTGGAGGATATTATGACTAATTTATATTTTATAAAAAGAATGTGTAGGGGAAATTCAGGGGGTGACTATTAAGGCCCCATGATTAGGTTGTTGTGATCTGTTCATGAAGATGTTACTCTATAATAATGTATTTTCCTAAAGAATTTATTTTAATTAAGGATTGAATATTGATGAATGCATGGATTTTATAATGGATTTTGATATTAATTAATTAATCATATTAAATATTATATATATTTTTTAATTTAAGGAAATATTGTTATTTTTACTTAGTTCGAATTATTTTCAATTCCATTAGAAGAAATCTAGATTCATTTCAATTAAATCTGTTCTAAAATATCTCGTAAAAAATGTATCTTTGTAAATTATCTTACACATAATATATTTTGGTGCACCATATTTTATATGAAGATCTCATAAGATAATTCAACTAAAAAGGCAAAATATACAATTTATATAATACAAAATAGAATTTATAAACAAGATAATCATAGGATACTTCTACTATTGACAAGATAATTCATCTATGTCAGCATTATAAGATATTTTATTTTGATGTAGGTATTTTCAATTATTCAGTGTCAACTTATTTTGATATCTTTCAGGGATTTATGGAATCCCATTTTTTGAGAAATTTTTAGAATAAAAATTCACATAAGACGAGAGATAAATATTCCAAATAATATTATTCAAAAAATATTTATCCTTGAATGAGATAAACAGTGAAGAGAAATTTTCAGGAACATTATAAAAAAATATCCAAGATGATAATTAGGGTCAATTCAAATGGTATGAAAACATGTAATTATTTATTAATATGGGTTTTCTCTGTAATGAATGGATGTGATATTTAGAAGTTCAATAAGATAAGATATTGTGAAATTATTCTATGAATTTTGAATTGAATTTTTGGAGTTAAAAGATATTAAAAATATGGTGGCTTCTTCACTAGTATTTGACACAAATTATCATGATTTTAGTGATCCAGTTATTTTTGTAATTATTTATGGAAATACTATTCAATAATGTTCGAAGAATATAAAATGAATAAATATAGAGAAAGAATCTAGTAAATATTTTTTTGAGGAACCGGTATAGAAAATAATTAGACATATGTTGTATCAATTAAATAAATACAGGTAATAATAAGATGAAATTTAGAATATAGAGATTTTAAAATAGACACTACATAAAAATGAAAAAATGAATCTCTTATTGTAATTATATTTATAGATGAATTCATTTTTTCTGAAAAATTACAAATAATTATGGTGATGATGAAGTTTTTTGAAATGTACATTCCTATTAAGATGAATTATCTGCTTGGATTATAAATTTCTCAAGATGGTGATCATAAATTTTTTCTAAACAGAATTATGCTATATAAATTCTAAAAAAAAGTAATGGTGGATTCATGACTAGTTTCATACACCCATCACATAAGGAAACAAGCTATCTAAAGATGAGAAAGAAACTGAGTTGGGTCAAGGAGAATTGATAATTCTAATTGGAAGTAAATAATAATTGACATCTTCTTGGATATAATAGGATATTTTCCCATCCTTTATACCTTAAGTTGACATTCTCCAAAATGATCGCGTCAAATGGTGGGAAAATAAATTTTTAGAAAAATAAAAATAAAAACAGATTATGGAATGAAATATGATAGAAACGAAGTGTTAATAATTTTGGGTATACAAATGTATATTGGTAAGGATGTTTTTATAGATGTAAATCAACAATTGGGGAATTTTTCAATCGTGTTGATAAGTTAATTTTTTTGGATCATAACCATGTAAAATTCTTGACCTAGAGAAATGTTGTTATAGAATATGTGGTTTTATGTCTATCAACCACTCAATTAATGTGGATGAATATTCCACTATAGTATTTTATAGTAGATTTTAATATTTCTCTATAATAATGTTGTTATAATAAAAGATAACAAAATTTTCAGAAGAATGTTATTTTTTATTAATTTTATAAGTAAATTGATATAAAATATCACATTATCAAATTTATTTAATATGTAAATGATATAAATCTATAATTTTTATTTATTTCAGATAAAATAGTCAATGTGTAGAGCAATATATTTCCAATGGATACATTTTAATAGATGTGGCTTGATATAGGTGTTCAATATTCATTTTGATGATTATATGTTATGTAACTTTTTTCCCTTTTGTAACATTCCTTCAGATATTATTTTCATATGAGGAGAATCTATTTGTCAGCATAAATATTTCTTCTATTAAAACTTATACAATTGATAGTGGCAGAATATTTATAGGGTGTATCGATTGATTTTTGTTACCTTTTTATGGAGTAATATTTTAAGGGAGAGATAATTTTAAGAGAGTGTTCTTAAAGAGGGTAACATTTTAATTTCTCTTGTTGTATGTGTGAATTATATTTAAAAAATTTTAAAGTGAATGTAGGAATTTTTTCATTATAGGTTTCATGGATATATTTAACGTGATGATGTTGTTATGATTATAGAAGTGTTGATTCATAGATATGGTTGTGATTTATTGATTGAAAACTTTTCTAATTCCAACTTTTACTCATGTGGATTCATTTCAACAAAGATAGTCTATAGAATCAGGTTTGAGGTGGTTGAGAGTTTATCACTATATTTATATATAACATGGAATTATTATTTAATAATTTCTTTCTATCATGAGTTCACTAAAGTAGGATTAGAATTATTTTAAGGTGGTTCATTTCTATTTTTTTTGAGTTTCATAATCATATATGTTCTTTATTATACAACCAAATATAAATGTGGGTATTATTGAAGCCATGTCTTCTGTTATGGAAGTTTTGTTAAGAAGAAAATATTGAGGATATTATTATAACCACAAAGATAAATGTGTTCTGATTTTAACTTGCATAAGTTCCTCTAGAATATGGTATTGATTAGGTGATTTTATTTTGAGGTAGTTTTCATGATCGAAGTGGGTATAGATATCGTGTTGGATTATTTATCCTATACTAAAATAATATTCAATCGCATATATTTTTTTTAAATGAATGTACATTTGAATTTTGATGTTGATTGGAATTATTAAAAATGTGTATGTAAGAAATCATAATTCTTTTCAAACATATCTCTTTTTTTGTATCTCATGCCTAAAAATTATCAAAGTAAATTATCACTGGAATAAGTCATTTTGAATAACCCTATGAATTTTTTTGGACTTTTTAATTCATTTTGGATCCAATAATATATTTTCCATGTCTATGTAAATTAATTTACATGTATTAAGTTTTTGGATCATGTATGACAATTAAACCATATGGGAACCACAATTAATTTTTTGTTTCGTGCCTCTGTGAGTTATTGGGTTTGTCTTAATAGTTTATTCCGTTACATAATCTAGATAATATAGTATTTAAAATTTTTTAACATAAAAATTTATCAATCACCAATTCCTCCACTCTCATAGATATTTTTTCGATCCTATGGGTGTCTTTTCAATTATGATCTCTAAAGATATATGAAAATAACCCTTCCCCTTATAGAGTATCCTTGGGAAAAAATGTTTTTAAATAGGGGATTTACCACCCTCAGTGATTTTCTGTCCTATTATTGGTATTAGGATGTAAATTATGGGTAATTTTCTCTTGGGGTAGTTTTAACCATGAATTATACTAACATCACACACTCAAACGTCCATATAATGTTTCTGGATTTATATAGACACTGAGGAAGGTGATTAGTGATACACACATTAACTCATGGGTTATAAAACATAATTTAATGCCTCATAATAATCAATTATCATATGATTGATTATGAAACCTAACGTTAATTACACCACATGTAACATGTGTTTAAATGATTTTAATCATAGTTAATCATATAGAATGCTACATCTTAAGATTATGATTCCTAATATGTATTATATACTTTCTAAATGAATCATCATATATGATTATTTTTAATGAAATGGTATTTGATCTTATTACATATTACATAGGATTGCACAACAATATGATATGATTATATGGGGTCACATGGGAGATGTAATGATTTCTACAAACCACATAATATGATATAAAGTAATAATATGTTATAACATAATAGGTAGTGGAATAATTTCACTAATCCATGCAACATGATATGTCATGAATCATAAAATATTATTTTTAATGTTTAACATGTTATCTAATCCAAAAAAATTATGATATATCTAATCATTAATTTTGATTGGGTCATTTCTATAATATGAAAATGTACTTTAGGGGATATCATCACCTTCAATCATCCACAAGAAGTAAAATCAGAAAGCCTTTTTTCCATATCAATTTATATTGTATTCTATACAATAACACTTTAAATCAAATCCAAAAAAATTAAATAACTTCCAAAATAATTTTTCAAATCATGTTTAACTTAATTATTTATCACATAATATGTTATAACTTTTGAATACCCATTCAAAATGATTTTTAGCTAACTCTAAACCAATTTTATAATAGATATACATGTCCAACACAATCCTCATTCATTTAA
This sequence comes from Viscum album, assembly GCA_963277665.1. Classification (NCBI taxonomy): domain Eukaryota; kingdom Viridiplantae; phylum Streptophyta; class Magnoliopsida; order Santalales; family Viscaceae; genus Viscum; species Viscum album. The sequence continues at coordinate 296,758,126 of OY728141.1, read as the reverse complement.
TAATTATCTCTGACACCATAAGACAATGTACTATTTCCCAAAAAATATGAATGGATATGCCCATTAATGTATGTAATGAGATACCTCTGGAAAATAACCAATTCTATTCAAGATACAATGGGATTTGGCATTATCTCTATAAACAAATGTATTATTGTACCTTATTCCACCCAATATATCTCAGGTAACTGTGAATTCTCATACATTACCTTTTCTCAATAACTAAGTGACCATGTATCATAGAATATTTCTTTCCCATATAGCTAACTCATTTGTTTTCTGATATCTGTGCATAAACATACTTGGTTTTTGAATACTTCATATGCCATTCAATTTTTTGAATGATCACATTACATAGCCCTAAAATTAGTAGATAATAACATCATATTTACTATATAATAATAGCCAAAAACTATAAAATATATTTTTATTGAGGGCCTATATTCAATAATTTTCATGTGATCATAAAATCACATCATGTTTAAGTTCCCAAATGTTATATAAAATGAAAAATTCCCAATCACCCCATGATTAGCATAGCCTCATTGGACTGGTTTAGAAATATATATATTTATGAGGTTTCTCAAGATAGATATCTCACAAACCTTAGGAAATAGGGGCCACAATATGATCTATTCACCACCGATGTACCACAATCTCAATGCATGACACTTCATGTGGTATATTTAGTGGTTTATGAAATGAATAAATAATTAATTTTTAAACTCATATGCATATTACAATTCTAATAAAATAATCATACTCATTATAAAAAAAATTAATGATATCCTATAATACTATATGAGTACCCTCAATTAGGGACAAATGAAATTCATACTTTGATAGATAAATTATCACTTCTCTTCATGGAATGTATGCCTATATGTAAAATTATAAAAAAATCATTAATAGAAGATAAGGTATCTATTTTCATTGATATGATAAATTTCATATTCTAATACACTTTAGGAATACGTAAAAAAACTCCAAATACAAATCCTCTTATTATATCATGTATAATAAACAATCAAATCGTCATTATTTTTTCTTCCCTTTATAATGTTTTTTAAACTCACTACATGTGTATATAATTCAAAATAAATCTCTATATGAAAACCGAAAAAAACCCACAGACTAAAATATTTAGTGATTAACATATATGAAAAAATCAGGTTCTAATAATAGTGATTTTTAGGAATCATATTCATAGTGTTTAACTCCATGAATATATTCAACCTCATTAGCATAATAACTGAATTTGTTAAGACGTTAACATTTTTTTCGACTTAGAACTTACATAAGTTTAACATCATAATCCGTGAATCTCATTTAATAAAACATTTTATTTCAAATAATTAATTATTTTTATTATTACTTTTTAGAAAATCCTGATCATTTTAGGATAAAATGGAATTAACATTGTATTTTTAAATACCAAATCCTTTACAAAATAGAGATATCACATTTCAAAATAATTGGACACTTCTCATACATTTTATTTTACCCTAAAATATCAAAAAAATCTTTTGGATATTAAGTGATAATAACATAATATAAAATGGTGTAATATTTTTAATATTAAATTTCATCATCTCAAAGAACAACATACACCCACTTACCTCTTAGGCACTATTTTTTAGAATATCAATAAAAGAAACACATCCTCTATTATGTTATGAAATAACTCTCATTTCCTTTAGTAGTAATATTTGACAAATAACTAATGATTCCAAATAATATATGGTATTTTATAGGATGTGTTCATTTTTCTCTACAAAGATGACTTTATTAAAATAGGAAACTGATTTTAGGTGGGAAAAACTTTTTTTCTATTTAAAATAATCAGATAAAACATTTTTCATAGGTATAAAATTTATATCATTTTATCCTTTCAATACATGTCATAGAACCTAATAAAACATGTGTATTTAATTGAGCGTGTTAATTTTTCCCCAAAATATACTATTTCATGAAAAATTTACTTATCCAATAAGATAAATATGATAATGATGCAGATCATTCGTTTTGAACCATATGATCCTTGAAAATTAAAATCCATGATATAGTAAATATTTATTCATAATTATGATTATAAATATTAAATCATTTCAATTATTCCTTTAAAATTTTACTCTATCATATTTACAACACCTATAACATGTTTTTTTGATATCACATACCCTTAAAAATTAAATGAAATAATTTATATAAAAAAGAAATATTATATGAACATTACATCGAGTTTTAATGAAATGTTAACATATTTGGAGCATTTTCATCTTATGAAATCATTATACCGCTTTCATGAGGCCAAATTCTGGTTTCAATGACCTGAATATTATATATAATTGTATATATAGAAAAAATATTCTCCCACATTGATATTTTACCCATGTGTGATATAACACTAGAAATTTTACATCACATCCCTAGTTAATCTATTCCAATGTCTTGATAAAATAATGTATTATTTTCATGAACTCATTCATGTTATTATATATTTTCAATAAATAACCACAAAAGTAATTCCATAACCCAATAAGTCATAAGGAAAAATAGTCTCACAAAGTTATTAGAATATCCAATCTTGTAAAATAAATGGATGGAGTTTAAAATTCCATAAGTTATTACAAATATAATTACTATAAAATCAAAAATGAATAATATTGTTCGTTACAATCATCTTGATTAACCTATTGAACAACATAAATACTTAGTTACTAAAAAGGTGTATATCTAAAACATAAAATAATTCATCACCTAATGCATCATCTTATATTACCAGTCTAAGGATTTGATTATATTAAACTTCTCCTTCATATAATATTTATTTAAAAAATATGTTTGACAATGATGATGTTTATGTAAACGATATAATGTAGTATTACATTATTGTCAGGTTTTATTGATATATAATACTGGTTCATATTTAATGTGTTCTGAAAAAAATAATGACCCCTTTGAAATTCATCACACCAATGAGTTATAAAATAATCATATGTCACTAAAAAATAAGTCTAAATGGAATTAATCTCACCACATGGATACTTAGTGGGGGAATAATCATGATCATTTAGTGTATGGTTCTTGTATATTTAAGTGTACAACACTTTTTTCAATCTCACATATGGATAAATATAACTATATTTCTAAATTATCTGAACTATTATTGTTACCCTGTAAATTGTAACCGATAAAGAGCATGAGGAACAGGATAACACTAACAAATCTAGGGGAACATTATAATTAAATTTTCTCCCTAAGGATTGTTCAGTTCCATCTATTACATTCACTCATTATTGAAGACACTCAAGGGGAACCTAGAAATGTAACAAATTACATGGCTTATGAAAACTCATATATTTAACACACATCAATTCATGATTTAGTATATAATTGTACACATAATATAACTATAAAATATATTGATTCTGTGTGTCTTTTGGAAATTAGTTACGTCAAAAAAATTCTTCAAACATGGGTATAATATCATAATTTGAAGACCATGAAACATGACCTTATGTTCCTAGGATTCTCTAAAACGTGATAAGATAACTTGAAAATTACATAAGAATGGGGTAATCTATAATGACTGGTAAGGGAAGAAAAAATAGAATAATGCAATTTAGTACATGTGATCTAAGAGGCATGTCATGAAATATAATTGGGGAGAGAATCATAATCCTAAAAAGTGATATATGATATAACCTGATAACAAAAATGAACAACAAGATAGTGGAAACAACATAAAACATCCCATCATAAACACAATTAAAAGATAACCAGTAATACAACATAACATAGGGTTTTTAGGATTACCTCTTATGTATCATACAAGGAATCACATGAGATAAAAATAGTATCCAATTCATTTGAGGTATATATTATTTTGGGCACACTCATCACTTTTATATCATGTACATGCATAAGTATACCACATAGATCATAAAACATAAGTATGTATTTAAAAAAATTAGGCTCCATGATTATGTAGTTCAGGTCAAATAGATATAAGACCCCAATCAATGAATGATATATGAAACATGGTGAACACTATTGGGTGTAAATGGATAATGTTATTCACTAAGAAAACTATTGGTTTGGAAAATCACAGGACAAATTGAATGACATAATGGGTGTACATAATAGTTTATAAGAAGGTTTTAATGAAAGATAAAGGTTTCATTCCTCATGTGGGAATCATAAGGAAAATAATACATATTGTAAAAACATATTCCCACATGAAAATTTGAAAATAAAAAGGCATTACATAATGAAAGTTCATGAGTGACGAGATGATAGAGAGAATCCATTACCTAGAGAGGGAACTTCTAGAACCATTAGTGTACATTAATAAGAGATCGGGGATATATTACAGGGATATAAAGATGGATTTAAAGAGTCTAATTTTTATTCAAGAGTACCAAGTGATGATAAATGGGAGGATTTGTCTGTTTATATAGAAATAGATTTGAAAACTCTATATTAATTCCCAAACATGGGTTTTGGACTCTATATGAAAATGAAATCAAAACCAAAAACGATCCCTATATTGTTCCCATTATTTCTACCAAATTGGGGTGGTATTCATTATTTTATAATAATAAGAGCCTAAAACATTAAAATATTTCATTCGGTGATGTTGATGTGAGTCATGTTTATAAATAATTGATTTCCAAACCCCAAAATATAATATAGGCATTGGAAAATCTATTAAGGGTTTTTCAAATTAATAAAATATTCTCAAATAAATTATTTTAAAGGAGAAGGAATATTTTGGTCATGGATACCCTTTATGGAAATATTTAAATCATTATTGATCTTTTATGTTCTAATATTAAATATATTATAATTATACCATATTTAATATTTAATCAAAAAATCAAACATTTCATAAAATTATGAAAAAATAACTATTTGATATTATTGAAGAAATTATGTTAAATAATATATTCATTTTATAAAAATGATTACAAATTTTTTTAAAATTTTTGACTTCCAAAATAGAAAGAACATATTTATAGAAAAATACTAGTTTTTTTAATAACAGTTTTTAACCCTATAAAAATTAAATTTAACTTTGTATATTTATATTAAAGTTTATAATTAATAAAATGTATTTAATCATATAATTTTTTTAAAACATCATTTATTTCAGCAATTATTTTCTTAATCAAAAATTGTGTCTTGTGTGAAAATATATGTTACCCAAAAACAAAATTTTTGTTTCATCATGTAAAAATATAATTTTTATCAAACTAATTAATTAATAATTTAAAATTTAATATAAGACTGTGATAAAAATATTCATTTAATTATTAAAAAAATATTCACTTTTATGTCGTTACAATCTAGTATAAAATGTTTTATTACACTAGTGAATGATTTAATGGTCAGGTGTGGGATCATGAGATTTTAATGGGGTGGTTTGTTAAACATGGTTTTATTAATGACCTTGATGATTTTTAAATTCACCCATAAATAGTTTGGCTCATTTGTTCAGTTACTGAATCTTATCATGGTCTTAGACATAGGAAAATATCATTGATGTTATCTCCCTTTAAAGCTCTGGTAAATGGGATTACTAGGGTAGAATCCTACATGTTAAGGCCATAACATCTATTGAATGCTTCAAAATTACTATATCAAAACCCTTCATATAATAATCATAGTGGTAACCTTAATATGGTTACATTATAAATGATTATGATTTTTAATGGTCATTTAAATTTGACCGAGAAAAAAATTGTCCAAAAAAATTAGTTCATGTGACTTATATAAATTCAATAAAAATTTATTTACTCATTTTATGATATAATTTATTTTAGAATTTTTCATTTCATTAAATGGTTGGATGAATAAGGTATTGGTATGTACTTATTTAGAAGAAATCTACCTCATAGTCTTTAACTGTGATTTTGTCCCACCATATTATCTAATGATATTCAAATAACGTTTTCATGATTATAACTATTTAGTTATGGAATCCTATTTTTCAGCCAAATAAAAATGTTCAAACCCTGTTGATGTTAAATTTTTATATAGCCTATATTTTGTGTTATTTTCCCAAATATAGAAAATAGTCATATTTAAAAATATCTATTTGTGCCTCAATCATTAGTTACATTTAATCTTCATGTAAAGTCGTAGAGTTATATGATATTGACAATATCTACATGGGTATGATATGAGTGATAGGTAAAACACCTACATGTTTCTTCAATAATTCAGAAGGGTAACACCCAAAGATTTTAGAATGTATTAAATTTTAAATATATATTTTTTTCAATAGAGAGTTCCACACTGAACACCAAGATTAAGAGAACCATGATATACTATGAATATATTATAATTTTATTGTTTCTATTTTCATCTGGTTATTAGATTAGAATGTATTTAGAGGATAAAATAAATTAAAATATATATAATTTTTTAACAAAATTAATTAGATTTAACTAATGACTAAAAAATAAGTGATCATTTTTTCATATTAAAATAACATCACTTTATATTAAAATATCACATTATCAAAAAAAATTATGTATCTTGATAACTGTGGAAAATTTATTTCGATTAAATATGTTTTTATTTATGGTAATAATTTTAATAATAATTCATAACATGATTATATGGTGGTTACAAGTGAATATAAAATCATTTTAATTAAACTACAATTATTATTTGAAAATTGTTTTTATATGAACAATGGATTTTAATCATAGTAAATTTAATTAATAAATAATGATGAATGATTTTAATTATAAATTTAGACCAATAATTAAATAAAATATCTTATCAATCACCTAGTGGTTTTTACATGGATAGGAATGATAATAAAATCGTTTTTGTGCTTAGAATTAATTGTTTTCTAAAAATAGATTTATGTCTTTCGTATAAAAATATTAAAAGTAGTTTCTAGAACATATTTTAATAGAATCTTATAAAATTTATTTTCTATTTTTACTCATAATATCCATTATTATTTCCTTTGTTATCCTAAATATTCTTCATAATGAACCTGAATAGTATAAATGTTTCTTCACCTCAAAAATGGTAAAATTGGTAAAATGGGTTAACATTATGTGATAAAGTCTCAATGTTCCTCAAACACTTTCTGCTATTATTTTAATAATTATAGTCATAAAAACCTCAATTTATCTTAAAAAATATATCACTTTTTCCATTGTTCAATCAATGGTGACCTTCATATTACATTATATAATGAATAAGTACAAAATGTAATTTTCATTATTTTAACATCACGAATATGTTTTCATAAGAATAAAAAGATTTTATGTACATTTATAAATGGTTTTTTAATTATTAAAAAAATATTTTCAATATAATTTAATTATTATTTTAATTGTATAATTACTTGAACTGCATACACATCACTGATGCTACACATCTGTTAGTGGGTGAAAAATAAAAATACTATATTTAAAATATTTAATGTGACGTGTTTTAAATAATTAATATTGTTTCATAATTTTTATATATAACATTAAATGGTAATTAATGTTTACAAATACTTTAATTATAAATCCATGATAATATTGATGTCTTTAAAGTCTCATTAAATGAATATTTTTAAAAATGACTATAGGGATATTAAATGTGAAATAGTATTTATTGAAAAAATTTAAAAATCATAAAAAACATATCAGTTTGAAATCTAATGGAAGATTCTGAATCATATCAACCATTTTCAAATTATGATCAAATTTCCCTTCTTGAATTTAATTATTAACCTAAGAGAATATGTATCTTATTACTATTGTTTGAGTTAAAAGGGTTACATTGGCATTAAACTAAATATATATGTGTTTAAATAGACTAAGAACATGTTTATATTAGATTTCTTGAATGGATTTAAACATATTCTCATACCAAATTTTAAATTATTCCAATTTGGAACCACGTTCCAATTAATGTGACATTATATTATTTTGAAGCATAAAATAATTATAATTGTGTCACTGCCCTAACTTATAAAAGGGAACCATCTCACATATCTTCATACTTCATTAGATTGACTATTATCTCAAAAAAACAATACAAAAAAACATTATTATATTCCATAGACATATTTTGGAGGTATTGGTACTCTTAATATTTCAAACTAATAATCCTTAAGATGATACCCATTGGTGATACATCAACGAACAAGTGGCTAAGAGAATGAAAAATGAAATTTGGAACCCAAGGTAAGTGTTTCCCATCTCACTTTTTTTCAATTAAACATATTTTATGTTCACAATAAGATTAATTTTTGTTTTTTATATAATAAAAGTAATGTAATTTATTATTCATCCTAACAATAATGTGGATTTTCAAATCCATCTATGTTTTTCTACTGTATTATGTTTTAATTTAGATATTACCAAAAAATTAACAGTTATTAATCTAAATGTTTCTTCATTGAGAAAAATTACACATTATAATTTTATTTATGTTTATATGGTGTATATACTACCATTTTTATATATTCTATCATGAATATTTTATTATTTAGTATATTTAAATTTTAATTTCATTTTATATTTATTTAAGGGATTATTATTCAAAAGTTACAAATGTAGTAATGTTGTTTATTAAAATCTCATTTTTTATCTTTATTATTTATGAATCAATATCTATAGGGGGTTTTTATTCACCTTAACTATTAAAACATATCTATTTTCCACTCCCTTGGGTTTTACCTACAATTTTGAAGTATTAGTATCTTTTCCACTACTTGATGCTTAAAATGATAGAATTTTTTTTATAAAAGCTGATCTTTCCTATCTATGTATGCTAACCATTTCATTTCATGTAAATATAATTACTAAAATCATGGTTGTTTTAATATATACAGAAATGTTTGTGAAATATTATTCTTACTTCCATAGAATTATTATACAACTGATTAATATGAATATTTTAACATTTATTATGTATGAATCACTATTTATTTATTATAAAACCACTAGGTTGTGGTATTAGGGGGATTATACCATATCTTTAAGATTTTACAAGGTTATTTTTGGCCTTGACATGGTTTTGGATGTTTAGTAATTGTTTTGGAGATATTTTGGAGGGTGTGTCATTTAACCAATGCATGAAGAAACTATTTGTATTTACTAGTTAATCATGTGAGATGTTTAGAGTGCCCAAGAGGAGGTTCATGATTGGAATATGTTTGAGGTAAAACATGATGATTTCTTTTGTAACCACGAAACATGAGATATATGTGTTCAACATTATTGGTACACATTTTTTCAAATAGTACCATCAAACTATATGACATAGGGGCTATGAGATAGTCACACAAGCACGGATGGTGCATGGTTTTTTATGTCGTGTGGCCTAATCATGAAACATCATTAATTGAATCTTGTCATTTTACTTTTAAGAGAATATTATATTAGTGTTTCTAGTCCTAACATTAATAGATTTGTCGTGCTTGGAAAATTCATATTTTGTGATTTATATACGTAATAGAGAAAGGGTCCTATATTAGTATGATTGTGTCTTCATTATCTGTTTTTTAGATATATCATGAGATGAATGGATTTTCTCTTTTCTCCAACTATTCTATAACATTAATTATTACTCTTTTATAACATTATACTATTAGATTATTAATGTAAATGATGGTTTATTTCATAAAATAAGCACTTTTGGATTATGATTTGGAATCATAGTATTTTGAATCTAGTTTTTGGAAAACCCCTATTGATTTGTGGAGGTAACATGTTCATGTCATAATGATGTTAGTTATGAAGTCTTTATGACATTTCCTACTATTTATTATTAATCACCACCAGCATATTCAGTTCGGTACATATGATGATGATATTTTCCATGAAATCAGAAAAGGGAAATTTTCATGTTTCTCTTGTGGAGTATTATTGTTCTAAATTATTATAACGGTGGTTTGCAATTAGAATAATCTTGTAAAGTGGTTATAGTAATTACACATTGATGTATCTACATTGTGATTCATCTTAGTTTTTTTTTGGATTCATTTTTCATTTATATTCTACTATGCTTATATTGTAGGTTTTTATTATATCAACAAAGTTATATGTTTCATAAATCAAAGATCTTATTGTTTTTTGGATGTTTAAATTTTTTTATTGATATTTTTTTTAATTTTATAGGAAACCCATCCCGAAAATGTTTCATTATTCAAATTAAAATATATAATAGATGATGAAGAGTCAATTGTACTAGGGATCGACATGACACGACTGAGGGCTAATGCACTTTGGCTAACATAAGACATTCCATTATTGTAATCGAAACATGGATTGATGGGAAGAAAACTAAAATAGTTTTCTTAAATGTATTGATCAACTGATCGATCCTTTATTATTGAAATTTAATTTTGAATTTCTAATTTTATAGTTAATTTTTAAATTCTATGGTTTTTTTGTTGGGTTTTTATGGTTTTTTTGTATTAGGACGTGTTATGATGGTTTAATATGTATTTTTCTAGTATCATGTAAATATTGAGTTTATTTTAAAAAATGGATTTGGTGGGGGATGTAACCTAATGTTAATGGAATCATAACTATTTCTAAGCCAATGGTTAAGCATAGGATGATAAATATAACATTAATTAAGGTTAACCTTTCATATTTTGATTGTATCAATGAGATAGAAAATATTTTAAAATGAAATTTTTAGAATAAAAAGGAAAAATCTAACCACATTATTTAGAACATAAATTTACTTTGGTAGTAAGTATACCAAAAGGATTGTGAAACACCTCTAGGGTTTTCTTCGCCGCATCATTTTGGGTATGGAAAATAAGAGTTTTGTATCATGCAATAGAAAAATACATCCCACTAGGATAAAATCATTTTTGTAGTAGTTTTTTGGTTTATCATTTGAAAATAGAAATATGATAACCTTGTTTTTAAGTATCTGTAATTATTCATTGGATGAAACTAATAGTTTCTAAGATATTTTTTTGAGAACATCATATGTATGATTTTTTTTTCTAACATGTGCTAATTATTGATTAAATTTTTTTCACTTTAAGAATTAATTTTATTTTATTGTTAAATGGAATATGAAATTTATGAGGAATTGTAAATTAAAATACTAATAATATTTATTATTATTAATTAACATAAATTTTCATATAATCTATTTAATTTTCTAATAATTTTTAAAAAAATTATGAGAATATAGATTCCCAATTTCATGTTTACTTTTCTCTATTCATGGTACCTGTTTCCATGTAAGTGATATAATGGTCCTCTGTCTATGTTTTCATAGATTATTTTTTTCCTATTATTTTAATTTTTTTTTGAAATACTATATTTTTAATTAAATTTTCTCAGTTGAAATTTTGACACATATTATAACATTCGAGAACCCACACACCTGTTTCTCATGTTGAAAACTAATAATAAATTTTTCAGTTTGGATGTCAATAATTTTGAACCAATTTTTCAATCCAAATCTTAGATAATTAAAAGAAAAATTGGATAACTAACAGATTTAGAACCATTCAGTTTTATAAATTTAGAGAATTTAGAAAACTGCTAAACAATACACATGTAATTAAATTTTCATTTCTCCCACTTAACCTAGATTTTCTTATTTGACATTAACTTTATCATCATCATCCATATGAAATCACTTCAATACATATTTCATTCATACTCATTATTTTAAACATGTGGAAAAAGATACAGAAGAAGGGAGATATCAGTTTATTATGCGTAAAAACTATGAAATAGAAATTTAATGTCATCATTCATCATATGATGTGAATACAGTTATGATGACATAATCAGATTGGAAGAGTGAATAATCAATGTAATCATACCCCAATATACATGGATCCTCAAATATGAAAACAAGGTAATGGAAATAGTAATCATACTCATCAATTATGATCCATGTGATATCAACCAAGATCTGAAGAAACATTATAATCAAATAAAAAAAATGAACCCAATTTTGTTTACATGGATAATCATATGCATAAAACCATTTAAAACCACTTTAATGTTAATAAAAATAATGATAAATTACCATATAATCATTACCAAATACATTAGAGTGCTTTTTAGGTCTACCCCTTCTATAAGAAATAACGGGTTCACCCAGTGCTATCTCGGATGCCCCATTTATAGGCTTTTACATGCTCAACCAGTGTTATCAAGGATGCCCCATAATATAATCTATAATGGGCTCACCCAATAAACTTTCATCTACCCAATCGTATAAATATATAATCATTATAAAATGAATAAACATTATAGATCATTCATTTCATCATAAAATGCAATGATACAATATTTATTCCATTTATAACTCAATTAACCCATGGAAAATAATTGGGTTTCATGTTAATATATTCTCAAGATGATTTAACCTTTAAAAAGAAATGGGTTTCTTAAAAATTCTCCTAGAAAAAGGGTTTAACTAAGGATAATAAATCATAACCATAATAATCAATTTGAAACAATTTTATTCCATTGAAATAAATGATGACTATTGTTTCATTAAAAAATATTCTCAATAACTTCTTATTAAAAAGAACATGGTTATTAAATTTATATGGATTCAAATATCATTAAAATATCATTAAAATCATGTCATGATGAAAATATAATTTCCTTTTCGAAAAAAATATTTTAAAAACATAAAACATTTTGAAAATACATTTCATTAAAAATAAACATGAAAAATTATAATGTAATATTTAAAATTTTATAAAAAAATTTTTGAGGAAAATATCCTTCATTATTTGTTAAACCATTCCATAAGATTTTTTAAAACTGTTTTAAAAATCATGATTTTTGAACAAAATGAGTTTTCAACTTAATTATTTTTTTAATAAAAATGAAAATATTTAGTACATGAAGATATGAATATGAATTGAAAATGGATTATCAAAAAATAACCATAGAAAAATATGATTCATCATTTTATTGTGGTATAGATCGTACAATTCCATAACTGGATGAAAAGTCATAAACAATCATGAAAAACTGTGAGTTTAAACATAAAAATCTTACCACATTGGTAACATCGAATAATAATCCAAATGATATAATATAATTTAAATAATTATATTTTTGAAATTAAATATAAAATTTTCTGTGTATACACCTCATTAAGTAATATATATGTATATAATAACTTACATCTCAAATAAGGAAAATTGGGACAAAATCCTTTACATCTTTGGTAACTTTGAAACTATAAATGCCCCAAAACTAAGATCATAAAACGGAAATATAACACCCTATAAAATTAATTATAAGAATAATAAATTACATTCATGGTCATTATATACACCACATAAAAAATATTTGGTGAATATGGAATATATCTCATAAAAATAAAAGTGAGATGATAAAATCCTTACCATGCAATTCTTTTTGGGTGAACGTCCACTAACCTCAATAAACATATTAATATTTATTATTTCATATACGAATCTTTTATAACATCTTCCACCTATTGGTTAATAATCATTTATTATTTTTCATTGTGTCCGGTGTTAATGGCTTTATTTTCTGATACATGTTTCATCATGAAAGTCACACTTATTATTCTTATTATATGGTTTAATTAAATACAGAATAATAATAATTAAATAATTATCATACATATACTTTAATTTCTTTTCATCCCAATCATGAAATATGGTTATAATAAATGAACTAATGTTACGATCATGGAGAGAGAAGGTCATATGTAAGAATGAGTAACATTTCAATTTCTGAATGACCATTTTGCAAAAAATGTGAGTGAAATTTTAACTTTGCATAATGATAATATTTTAATAAATAAAATATTATATATATATATATATACACATGTATATATATAATTATTTTTATTTTATGGTGAAAAAAGTAATCACATCTCTTTGAGGAAGTGGAATTCCACACGTCCATGAATGTCGTTATCTTTTTCTTCAGTGTTTTAAATGGTAAATCTAGAAGGATATATCATATATAAAGAATGATAAATATTTCCTAAATGAAATAAATATTTCATGTTTATCACATAAATATTTTTTTACCTTCATTACCTTCAATGTATTATGTTAGTGGAATGTGAATCACAACGATTAGTGAGGAAGTGGTCCTCTGTTCACTTGAGTGACATTGTTATATCCCTTACAGAGTGAATCATAAATGGGTATATATGATATAATAACTCCATAAGTAAATTTATTTTATAAATATCATATATAAAATTTATATTCATTATCATAACCAACATTGATAGGTGGAAATGGAGATAATAATCACATTTTTTCACAAGGTGATAATCTTCCACACACACGAATTATGATTTTGTAACCCATTTTGTGGAAGTCTATGTGGTTTTTGGATATAATGTAACATAATACATCACATTAAATTATTATTTTTTATTTTATATTATCATCATGGTATAACTATAAATTAATGTTTTGGAAAACTAAATTAAATAAAAAATCATGTTGATTAACATTAACTCTTCTTAGGGTAACACCTTTGGGATTTCACAAAAGGCATTCTTTGGTTGGATTTCGTCCCAATGTAAGGATTCAATAATTATTGGAGGTATTTTTAGAAGTGACTTGGTCAGGTAATTTCTAACCCAAGAATTTTTAAAATTAATAATAGGGGATCAAAGGTGGTGGCCTTTTATATGTGATGTGACTGACACAACTGTAATTTTTTGAAAGTGTGAATTCAACACATGTTTGTTCCTGTCACTAGACCCCAATAGTAACTCCCATTGTTTTGAATAAATATTATTTTTAGAATAAAATAAATTTCAATGATGTGTTTAAATATATGTATGACCATGTTAATATTGCACTACATAGAACAGTGGCCTAACATGTGTTACATGCTACACAATTTTTTAACAGAAACAAAACATATTAATAATATAATTTTTAAAATGTGACTGTTAAAACTTATAAATTATAATTAAATACCTGAATAGTAATAAAAATAATTAAATATTATGTCTAATTTTTTTATATAAATTGATCATATTGAAAATAAAATACAAAATATTTTGTAAAGGATTTATATGTTTTGAAAATTATATTTTCTAAAAAAATTTCATTTTATGTCTCTCTATGATCAATAATGAAATTAATTTTATATATTTTAGAAAATTTATTTGATAAAATTACAATAATTTTTTAATTCATAATTTCAAAATTAGTATTGGGTAATTTTTTTTGTATTTTTCTAAAAAGTTTCCTTTATTGATGAATAATAACAAATACTAGTTTTTAAATGAAATCTATCATTCATTTAATTTATTTTTAAAGTCAAATTATATTTTCAAATGGTTTTATATATAATTATCTCATTCATACATATATTAATCCATCTTAGGCCATTTTAATCAATTTTACATTAAAATTGGATATAAAAACATTGTTACTGTATGAAATTTTTGGTTTTAAAAACCTGCTTTCTCATCACGTCTACATGATTTATTTTAATTTATTTTTTCCACTTTTGCCAATTTACTTCTCAAAAAGTGATTCCATATTTTTATTTATAAAAATTTATAATTTCTAATGTTTTCTTCATAATTGTTTACAATAAATTAATAGTGGATGAAGAAAAAATTAGTTACTTTTGTTATTGTAAAAACTGATTTACAAGGGTTAAACGAGAATTATAATAGTTAAAATTTCCCAAAATATAAGATTACTATTATTTAATAATTTTATTTTGACTGTTTCATCAAATAATATGAAGTATGGAAATTTATAATGATTTTCCTTTGAAATTGACACATATATTATGTTATGTAATGAAAAAGACCCTTACTTTTAATTTAATAATGATTTATGATTGGGATAACAATAATATTTTTTTAGTTTTCAATATTGTTATGAAATATAAATTTTCTTCTTATATGATGTTATTTTTTTAATTTTCAAGATAAATTATATGCATTAAATTATTGTGAACTACGAACACATTATTCATTTAGTTAATAATTAATCAAAATAAATGAAATTATAAATATTAAATGTGATGTAAATTTTTTAATTTTTTTCCGAAACTATTTTTTGAAGAATATATCATGAAACACAAGTGTGAGTGTAGTATATTCTAATTTCATCAATTTATCTGTATATATTAAATTAATATTAAATTAATGAAATCAAAAATGACATTAATTACATTTTATAATAAATTATATTTTATTAAACGATTTGAAATTCCTAAATAATAATCTACCATATAAATTTTAAATGTTATTTAATATTAATAATATGTTATTAATTGAAAAACATTTTTTCTTAAATGAATATATTGACTAGTAAATAGTATAATCCTAGTGAGTGTGTTTGGGGTTAAAGTGGTGTTTTAACATATTACATTCACTTATGTTAAAATAAATTTCCAAAACACATATTTATTATTTTATAAATTATATATCACATTGATATTTATTGGGTCATAATTATATAATAATTCTCACTATATTTTATTATAAATGGATAAACTACCATGGTTTAAAAACTAGTTACCATAGTTAAAACCCAAAATGGTAAAAATAGGAATTTTTATAAGTTGAGAAATAAAATGTTTAGGAAATGGGATTCATTTGTGTAGTGGAGGTGTTAATCGACCATATGGCCCTTAAACTCCACTAATTCTCATACTTTGATATACTTCAGCTGAGATTGACCTCCCACATGTGAATACTTTTGTGTTTTAACAATAATGACACTCCTCCTCGACTATAAAAGGGATCTCACTCTCCCCAGTTCAAAACACCTCTCAATACATTTTTTGGACCACTTTATTCCCAAATAACATCCCAATTTTCCGCACCTCTTACTAGTAGAGTTATTTGGAATAAAAACAACCAATCTAGGATGTAGTTCCAATATATGAAGTTTATTTGAGGAAGAGGAAACGTTCGTCAATGAGATTTCTTAAGACATTTCCTCCTCCACCTAGTGAGTTAATAATATAATATGATTATATAATAATCCCAACATGTTCCATATATTGATATTTTATTATGTTTAGGTTAGGACCAAAAACCACAGAGGCATCCATCAAATGGGTTATAAAATCGTTATTCGTGTGTACGACAGACAACCACCTCAAGAGAATATGTCATTCATTTTTCCATTACCAGCTCTAGAGATTTGGAATTGTCAACACCTGTTCTCCAGCGACCATTCGGGAACTACCTCATGCCTGCCTTCCATAGACTATGGGTTGGTGGCTATCACCGAATAGGCATATCTCAAAAGAGGGAAGGCATTTACCTTTAAACCTCTATACATGTATACTACTAAAACTGTGGAATGGTAAACACTAATTAAATCAAATCATACACAGAGATAAGTACTGGAAGTATAGTAAAAACTAAAAAGTAAAAGGGGGACATAATACATGACCAAAATCAGAATGGAATGTATAGCTGCCATGGTCCATCTACTCAAACCCGACCTAAAGGCAGGTGGTGGGTGTCTATCTGTATTCTTAGAAGTATGTCTCATATGTCCCAACTCAATGGGCATTTGATAGTCCTAGGCCACCATTGTAACACCCCGGGTAAATAAAGAATATGACATTTTCATATTTATCCATATTTGTGAATAAAATATTAATATTACTTTAAAGGGGACGCTATGCTCGATGGCGTACCCAATACGCAACAACGAGTTTTTTGGGAATCTTACGTTGAATTCTAATAATAAAATAATATTATTTTAAATGGACGTTAATGCCTAGCCATTGTAATGGTGGGAATGAACGGAACTAAATACAAATTGATTATATATGTTTGTCAAATATTTTACTTTTCTCCAATAAATGATAGAGGCTTAAAATGGGAATGAATCCAATTTTAAGCATAAATATTATAATATTCTTTAAAAGTTCGATTAATCGCCTTTTGATGGCGAACCACTTTTAAAACCACTTTTTGAAAATTTTATGTGTTATATTTGACAAAATAAAATTTTTATTTAGAATTGGGACATCAAAATTTACATTGTGTAAACTTGTGGTATTTTTCCGATAAAGTTCATTTTTTAATAAATAGTGAAAAATGTTGTATTTTATTTCAAAACCTTTTTTTAATCTAATTTATTTATATGATTAGATTATCTTTTGAATTGGTTTTAAAGTGAAATTAGAATATATTTTTACCATTTAATCCAATAGTGGTCATAGGAATTAATTTCATCTTGAAATTGGACTTAAACTAGTGTCGATCATTTGATACTTATTGTTTCATAAAAACACGCTATTTTCTCTAACATCGGGAATTAATTATTAAATTAATTAATGTAAATTATATGTTTTGAATTTTGTAAAATAGAAATCATATTTGAATTTGGAATATCAAATATAGATTAGGGTGAATTTTTGGTATTTTTCTAGAAAACTTCAATTTTTTGATGAATAGTGAAACCACTATGTGGTACTTAAAAAACTAATTTATCATTTAAATGATAATTTACCACCTCTGTGTTTTTAATTTCAAAAATCCATCACACATGGTTGTTATTAAGAAGTAAAATGTGCTTAAATGGGATTAAAATATTTTTTTGCTGAATAGTAACTTTTAAGTTTTATTCGCGATTAGAGGTAATTAGTGTAGTTTATGGTTAAAATAATGTTTTAATAATATTTAATGACCTCGACACATGTCCTACCCTCATTGGATGAGTCATGGACGACCAGGAAAATCCATGGTTCAACTTTGGGACCCCATGGGGCCACTTTGGTTGGAAAATGACATAAATACCTTTTTTTAAAGTTAAAATTAAAATGTCACAAACATGAGTTGTTTTACTAAAACAATTTTTAAATGGTGTTATAAAAGTCATATTTTTTACTATAAATATTCATTAGAAATATAAAAAGATTTCCTACATCGTGATATTTTTTTTATAATTTTTAGACATTAAATAAACTAAATTATTTATGACATCATGCTGATGCAGCAATTACCTCATTAATAAGGGATTTAAATAAAATGAAAAGATAATGTTAAAACAATAACATACACTTTAAAACACTTATTGGATGAGTATATTTCAAACCCTTACAACCTTATCCTAGAAATAAATCAATTTGGGACCTTTATAATCCGAAACTCATTTGAAAATAAAGTAATATTTTATAACATTCCAAGAGTTCTCCTCCTCTCCTCTTATAAAAGGCCCCCACCTCTACCACCTTACACACACCTCTCAAGCCTCTGGCTCGGCCAACCCCTTCCCATTTCATCTCTCCACATCCCACTCTTCATCATTGAATCATCACTTTGGTCATAATCCTTTCCAAGGAAGCCTTTGAGCTCAAATCAAAGAGAGTTACCCATTTAAAGGTAATGTCTTCCCTTTTGTTCTTTTGTTTTATTTTTCTTCTCCAAACCCCTAAACTCTTTTTATTACTTGTTTTTGTAACAACACAAGTATATTAAATATACTAGTATGTTGTTATAAGATTTATTCGAGCTACACTTTCACACACCTCTGTCTAATGGTTAAAGACCATACTGTTTCTATGGATGGCGAATTACTGCCTCACGAAACAATGATTGTTCAATATTATTTTAACACTGTCAAAGGTGGCCATTAATATGTCACTATATTTATATATGATATATAATATGTTTATGTTTTCCTTTAGCTTATGTATTTTTCATTTATGGCATAACTTTATGGTTTCCATTATGGGTAAACGCGATATCTTCATTTTAGGAAGTGCGGACTATCGCCCCCTCAAAGTGATTTGATTCGTTAATGCCATATATGGGACGTATAAAGGATGGAATTAATGGTATTACATATGATATACTACTGGAATTATAATATACCTTTATATCATTATTATTTAATTCCATTTTATACAAAAAAAAGAAATGAAAGTAGCGTTCATGCGTACGTACGGCTTAACGTCTCCATGAACGGTACATTTCATTTCTTATCTCCAAATGATATGTACTATTATAAGTACAAATATATAATGGATATATATGTAATATATTACATCTTAACGATGGATATCATTCTGGAATTATAGTATATATATCCCTCATTTTGTTTTAATTGCATTAATATGACAAAAAATGAATGTAGCGTTCATGCGTACGTACGGCCAACCGTCTCCATGAACGGTGCTTTTAATTTTTTATCTCCAAATGTTATGTAATAGTATAAAATGAATATACAATGGATATATATGATATTTACAACATCAATACTATTCTGGATATGATGTACCTATAACTACATGGAAAATTCATTTCCAACAAGTTCGATTTTTACTCATGTACCGAACATCGACAAAAACGTCTGATATGAACTGACATTATTAACTAATTATTATAAAATTATAAAATGTGATATTAACTGAATAATAATATTTAATTTAGGTCCTTAAAAAATTATAAATTGACCAAATTTTATTATTCAGGAGATTATAGAACGATCGAGTCATGTTAGACACGAGGTAAGGGATCCCACCCATCTCATTCTTTTTAAGTACACTCTTTTATGTCATTCCTTTTAAGCTCATCTTTCTTATGATTGGGATTTTATTTTATATTAATCCTATTGTACTTTTTATGTTCATATGATGAGATACCCTATTTTCTCTCATCGGTCCATTTTGGATGTTTTGAGTGGCACCGTTAGGCTGCCGAATTTTCATAAGAGATCTAACCTATCTCTTTCTTTTTATGTACTCTCCTTTATGTCACATATTTTAAGCACCTCTTTGTTATGATGGGGGGTGTTATATTTTATTCCTATTTCTGTAAACTTTATTGTAAAATTATGAGAGACCATATTTTATCTCATCAATCCATTTTTGGAAGTTTTAAGTGGCGCCGTTAGGTTGCCGAGTTTTTGTAAGGGATTTTTCATCTCACTTTTAGTCCTGTGAGATTTATGCTACATTTGCCACCATTTTCTTTGAGTGGTGTATTTACTTCACATTATTATACTCTTTGTGTAATATAATTTCATTTATGGGTATTTACATATTTATTGTATAACCCTTCTTCAATGGGGTGTACGTGTCGAAAGTAACCCAAATCGGTAAGGGAACCTTTCACCCTTCTCTTTTTAAAAGACATATTTTGTTATGTCTTTTAATTCACATACTATTATGTTGTTATATGTTATTATATATCCTTATTGATGTAAATTTTATGTCCAAGTGATGAGATTCCTTTTTTATCTCTCATCAACTCTTTTTCTGAACTTTGAACTGACGTCGTTAGGCTGTCGAATTTTTACAAGGGAACTTCTTAACCCAATTTTGATTCTTTGGGATAAACTTGTACTCCTTGAATATGTCATTATATGAACATGTGTGAATGTCCTCTGATTTTGTTACACATAATATCCACTTATATTTGGTTTATTCTTTTGTCACACATAATTATGTAATTGATTTATCCTTAATCCAAGGATACCGTCTTTGTATGGGACTTCGTCTCAATATCCTTTAATTGAGGCATATTATGTTTTGTACACAACTTTATTTTATATGGTGTATAAACCCCTTTTACTTTTACATTTACTCAAAAGGAATATTTTTATACGAAGCGTTTACTAAATGAAAAAGGGTATGTTTTGTTTTTGTCGTAAGTATGTGGCGACAACGACTTCTCCGCCGTCGTGACCATTATTTTAGTTTCGGCTTCCTCTACAATCCATACTTATTTTACCATGTTTTACTTTTCTTTTATTTTGGTATTTAAAATGGTTTTCATAATTTTTTTGTTATATCAATGTGTTGTATTGATATCTTCCGATTGAAATGTGGAAATGTTATGTTTCCTTTATGCATGTTTTATGTGATATGATTATGTTATGGTTCTTGGGCATTATTATGAAGATTGGTGGTTCCGTGATAAACTAAGGGCGGGTGAGCCCGATATAGCTCTCCAATGCATTGGGTAACGCAAAGGGGTTAAATGTTAAGGTTTCTCCGACGAGATTTAGGGAATATACTGTGATGGGTATTCCAAACATATCCAAGAGGGTTACTCTCTTCGTAAGAATGTTATGAATGCCTCAAGTTACCTTTATTTCTTATTATTTCTATGATTTATTCATGATTTGATGAGGTATGTTAAAATGCATATGTTTTATGAGTAATGTATGATTTCATACATGGACTAATGTTTTCTTTTCATACTTTTATATCCCTTACTGAGCTTTTTATGCTTATCCCATGTTTTTGAAATGATTTTCACAGGTCAAGGGAAAGGTGCATGGTATGTTGATAGTGTAAAGGAAGTGTAAAGAATTAATCCATGTTTTATTTTAATTATGTTTTCGTTGATGGGAAAAATGAATACTATCTTTTATGTAACCACTTTGATTAAATGTGGAATGTAATTCATGATTTATGATCTAATTCTCTAAAACTCTAAACCTGAAAAGATCCTCAATGTGAATAATTCATTTAATTCAATATTAAGTAATGTTTAAGGCCGGGGCCTTATAGTTGGTATCAGAGGTCAGTTTAAATAACTTTAAGGGTTAGGGTATTCTCTAAGCATAAGTGACATTACCATAATGCCTAGGATTTCAGAAAGAGTCATAATTTTTAGATAAAGTGAATGAGTTAGTATATCTTAGTGTTTATCTTCCTCGTTAGTACATGATAATTTTGTTGATATACTCACACTAACATTTCTGGTTTTAGTAAATGGATGGATCTAATAGGCACAAAAGTGACAATGGGTTTGAAGGAAACTGTGCTGGTTCTCTGATTAAGAGACCAGATGAAATGGGGTATTCCATGAGGAAACTCATGGTTGTTCTAAACCAACTATCAAGGAGTCATGATCAACCACTTGAACCTTGGTAAGTTCTGTAATTCATCATGTACGAGATGACCAGTCGATGTGGAAGTTCAGGTAATAATTATAAAAGGTAACCATTAGGGTCTATATGATACTTACTTTTGAAGTAATTATGGGTTACTATATGTTATGATGAAAAGTGAACAACTTGGTATAAACATGTGGTTAAAATATGTTAGGGTTATTTTTGGATTTTTATAAAAAGGACAACACTCAGACCGTGTGACAACCCGTCGCGTCGGACAAAGCTGCAGGAATCGAACCCACAACCAAATTGCAACTGGTATTTATCGCCTACTACTGGGCTATGTGATGTCTCAGGTTAGTATGAACTATTCTTTTTTTCTTATATGATTTTACTAATTAAGAGTAAGTCTATTTTGGGTTATCTATGGAAATTATTAACCTATCATAGAGGATATGTGATTAGGTTAATTATTTTTCAATAAGAGACTTTAAGAGAAACTAATGTTATTTGGAGATAAGTTTTAATTTTTACTTTGGAAGACTATGTGATTAAATCCTTCAAATATTTGGGTTTCAATCTTAGTTTGGTTTACTTTGAAGTAATTTATGGAAAAATTGTTTATCGAATGGTCTTCGTTGAACATTGGGTTTTGATGGACAAATTTTGGAGATTAAGAATAGATTTTCTTTTTATAAAGGGTTACCCTTTTCTGGATTATCTGATCTTGTACTAACCTTTTTGGTTTTGGTTTTGGTTAAAGACTATAGACATGGGAAGTATATAGTTCTCTTTTGTGGATTAGGTGATTCTATAGAAGTTTATTATATATCTCTTAATGTAAACAAGTCTTCCTAAATACTCATCAATGAGGGAATGTATGAGTTTGTGTAATAAATCTATTAAAAGTTGAAAGTTAACATGACAAGTAAGTATGTTTACTTAAGATCAAAAATAAATTCCTCAATGAAAATTAACTTAAAACAAAAAATTTGTCTATTAAATTTTTCCTACTGGGGAATCGAATACCATTTAACCCACCACAAGTTTGTGATTTTCTTGTGGTTAACTTTCTCCTAAACATGTTTTCTATCACTCTCCCTCAGAACATGACCCTTCTCTTTTTCCTACATGTCCAAGTTTTCATACATTGAATCCTAGTATGGGTTAAATCGGGTGACCTTTTTACTTATCTTTCTATATTTTAATGTGATAGTTTTACTGACTCTTGTTCCGATTTGAGATTTTCAATGAAGTTTTCAAGCCCAATTTTAAAATTGCGAGGACACAATTACCAAAAGGGGGGAAGGATGTAACACCCCAGGTAAATAAAGAATATGAAATTTTCATATTTATCCATATTTGTCAATAAAATATTAATATTACTTTAAAAGGGACGCTATGCTCGATTGCGTACCCAATACGCCACAATGAGTTTCTTGGGAATCTTACGTTGCATTCTAATAATAAAATAATATTATTTTAAATGGTAGTTAATGCATATCCGTTGTAATGGTGGGAATGAACAGAACATTATACAAAATGATTATATATGTTTGTCAAATATTTTACTTTTATCAAATAAATGTTAGAGGCTTAAAATGTGAATGAATCCAATTTTAAGCGTAAATATTCTAATATTCTTTAAAAGGTCGATTAACCGCCTTTTGATGGAGAACCTCTTTTAAATCCACTTTTTGACAATTTTATGTGTTATATTTGACAAAATAATAATCTTATTTAGAATCGGGGCATCAAAATTTACTTAGTGTAAACTTATGGTATTTTTCCGATAAAGTTCATTTTTTAATGAATAGTGAACAATATTGTATTTTAATTCAAAATCTCTTTATAATATAATTTATTTAAATGATTAGATTATCTTTTTAATTGGTTTTAAAGTGTAATTAGAATATATTTTTACCATTTAATCCAATAGTGGTCATTGGAATTAATTTCATCTTGAAATTGGACTTAAACTAGTGGAAATCTTTTGATACTTATTGTTTCATAAAAACATGCTATTTGCTCTAACAACGGAAATTAATTATTAAATTAATTAATGTAACATATATGTTTTGAATTTTTTAAAATAGACATCATTTTTGAATTTGGAATATCAAATATATCTTAGGGAGAATTTTTGGTATTTTTCTGGAAAACTTCAATTTTTTGATGAATAGTGAAACCACTAAGTGGTACTTAAAAAACTGATTTTTCGTTTAAATAAAATTTTACCACCTCTGTGTTTTGAATATAAAAAATAAAACATACATGGATTTCATTAAGAATTAAAATTTGGTCAAATGGGATTAAAATATTTTTTTTGGTGAATAGTTACTTTTAAGTTTTAATCGTGATTAGAGGTAATTAGTGTAGTTTATGGTAAAAATAATTTTTTAATAATATTAAATGACCTAGACACATGTCCTAACCTCATTTTATGAGTCATGGCCGATCAAGACAATCCATGGGTCAACTTGGGGACCCCATGGAGCCACTTTGGTTGGAAAATGACATAAATAACTTTTTATTTAAAGTTAAAATTAAAATGTCACAAACATGTGTTGTTTTACTAAAACAATTTTTAAATGGGGGTATACAAGTCTAATTTTTTACTATAAATATTCATTAAAATATAAAAATATTTCCTACATCATGATATTTTTTTATAATTTATAGACATTAAATAAATTAAATTATTTATGACATCATGATGATGCAGTGATTACCTCATTAATAAGGGATTTAAATAAAATGAAAATATAATGTTAAAAAAATAACATACACTTGTCAAAGACCTATTTTAAGATTATATTTCGAACTCTTACCACCTTATCCTAGAAATACATCAATTTGGGGCCTTTATAATCCAAAACGCATTTGAAAATAAAGTAACATTTTATTACTTTCCAAGAGTGCCCTCCTCTCCTCTTATAAAAGGCCCCCACCTATACCACATTACACACACCTATAAAGACTTTGGAACGGCCAACCCCTTACCATTTCATCTCTCCAAATACCTATCTTCATCATTGAAGCCTCACATTGGGAATAATCCATTCCAAGGAAGCCTTTGAGCGCAAATCAAAGAGAGTTACCCGATTTAAAGGTAATTTCTTCCCTTGTGTTCTTTTGTTTTATTTTTCTTGTCCAAACCCCTAAACTCTTTTTATTACTTCTTTTTTTAACAAAACCAGTATATTAAATATACTAGGATGTTTTTATAAGAAGGATTCGAGCTACACTCTCACAAACCTCTGTCTAATGGTTAAAGAACATATTGTTTCTGTGGATGGCGTATTACTGCCTCACGAAATGATGATTGTTCAATATTATTTTAACACCTTAAAATGTGTCCATTAAGATGTCACTATATTTATATATGATATATAATATGTTTATGTTTTCTATAAGCTTCTCTATTTTTCATTTATGGCATAACTTTATGGTTTCCATTATGGGTAAACGTGATATCTTCATTTTAGGAAGTGCGGACTACCGCCACCTCAAAGTGATTTGATTTGTTAATGCCGTATGTGGGACGTATAAAGGATGGAATTAATGGTATTACATATTATATCCTACTGGAATTATAATATACATTTATATAATTATTATTTAATTCCATTTAATACAAAAAAAATAAATGAAAGTAGTGTTCATGCGTATGTACGGCTTACCGTCTCCATGAATGGTACAATTCATTTCATATCTCCAAATGATATGTACTATTATAAGTACATATATATAATGGATATATATGTAATATATTACATAAAAATTATGGATATCATTCTGTAATTATAATATATATATCTCTCTCATTTGGTTTTAATTCCATTAATATGACAAAAAATGAATGTAGCGGTCATGCATACGTACGGCCTACTGTCTCCATGAACGATGCTTTTAATTTTTTATCTCAAAATGCTATGGAATAGTATAAAATGAATATATACTGGATATATATGATTTTTAAAACATCAATACTATTATGGATATGATGTACCTATAACTACATGTAAAATTCTTTTCCAACATGTTCGATTTTTACTCATGTACCGAACATCGAAAAAAACATCTGATATAAACTCACTTTATTAACTAATTATTATAACATTATAATATGTGATATTAACTGAATAATAATATTTAATTTAGGTCCTTAAGAAATTATAAATTGAACAAATTTTATTATTCAGGAGATTAAAGAACGATCGAGTCATGTCGGACACGAGGTAAGGGATCCTACCCCTCTTTTTCTTTTTAAGTACACTCTTTTATGTGATTTCTTTTAAGCTCATCTTTCTTATGATTGGGATGTTATTTTATATTACTCCCACTGTAAGTTTTATGTTCATATGATGAGATACCCTATTTTCTCTCATCAATCCATTTTGGATGTTTTGAGTGGCGTCGTTAGGCTGCCGAATTTTTGTAAGAGATCTAACCTCTCTCTTTCTTTTTAAGTACTCTCCTTTATATCACTTATTTTAAGCTCCACTTTGTTATGATGGGGGATGTTCTTTTATATTCCTCTTTCTGTACATTTTATTGTAATATTATGAGAGACCCTATTTTATCTCATCAATCCATTTTTGGATGTTTTAAGTGGCGCCGTTAGGCTGCCGAGTTTTCATAAGGGATTTTTCATCTCACTTTTAGTCACGTGAGATTTATGCTACATTTTCCACCATTTCCTTTGAGTGGTATATGTACTTGACATTATTATACTCTTTGTGTAATATAGTTTCATTTATGGGTATTTACATATTCCTTGTATGACCCTTTTTCAATGGGTTGTACGTTTCGAAAGTAACCCAAGTCGGTAAGGGAACCTTTCACCCTCCTCTTTTTAAAAGACTTATTCTGTTATGTCTTTTAATTCACATACTATTATGTTGGTATATGTTCTTTTATATCCTTATTGATGTAAATTTTATGTCCAAGTGATGAAATACACTTTTTATCTATCATCAACTCTTTTTCTGAATTTTGAAGTGACGTTGTTAGGCTTTCGGATTTTTGCAAGGGAACTTCTTAACCCAATTTTGATTCATTGGGATAAACTTGTACTCCTTGAATATGTCATTATATGAATATTTGTGAATTTACTCTGATTTTCTTACACTTAATATCCACTTATATTTGGTGTATTCATTTTCCACACATAATTATGTAATTGATTTATCCTTAATCCAAGAATATCATCTTTGTATGGGGCTTCATCTCAATATCCTTTCATTGAGGCATATTATGTTTTGTACACAAATTTATTTTATACGGTGTATAAACCCCTTTTACTTTTACATTTACACAAAAGGAATCTTTTTATATGAAGCATTTACTAAACGACAAAAGGGAATGTTTTGTTTTTGTCGTACGTATGCGACGACAACGACTTCTCCACCGCCGAGACCATTATTTGAGTTTCGGCTTCCTCTACAAGCCATACTTATTTTACCATGTTTTACTTTTCTTTTATTTTCGTATTGAATTTTTTTTTTCATAATGTCTATATTATATCAATGTTTTGTATTGATATCTTGTTATTTAAATGTGGAAATTTTATGTTTCCTTTATGCATGTTTTATGTGATATGAGTATGTTATGGTTCTTGGGAATTATTATGAAGACGGGTGGTTCCGTGATAAACTAAGGGCGGGTGAGCCCGATATAGCTCTCTAATGCCTTGGGTAACGCAAAGGGGTTAAACATTAAGTTTTATCCGAATATATTTAGGAAATATACTATGATGGGTATTCCAAACGTAACCAAGAGGGTTACTCCCTACGTAAGAATGTTATGAATGCCTCAAGTTACATTTATTCCTTATGATTTCTACAATTTATTCATGATTTGATGAGGTATGTAAAAATTATTATGTTTTATGAGTAAAGTATGATTTCATACATGGACTAATGTTTTCTTTTCATACTTTTATATCCCTTACTATGATTTTTATGCTCATCCCATGTTTTTGAAATGTTTTTCACAGGTCAAGGGAAAGGTGCATGGTATGTTGGTAGTATTAAGGAAGTGTCAAGAAAGAATCCATGTTTTATTTTAAATATGTTTCTATTGATAGGAAAAAACGAATATTATATTTTATGTAACCACTTTGTTTAAATGTGGAATGTAATTCATGATTTATTATCTAATTCTCTAAAACTCTAAACCTGAAAAGATCCTCAATGTGAATTATTCATTTAATTCAATATTAAGTAATGTTTAAGGTCAGGGCCTTATAACCATGGTCTCCATTGATGCTTCAATCACTTTCATATGACCTGACACATATGGGAGTAGCCTGTGTTGGGTTTATTAACATAATACATAGTAGGGACCCAATCCACAAAGGAAATACCACAAAATAATACCACACTTCAAGATCTCATAACAAGGCCACAAAGCAAAGACATCTCGCTGTATATATAAATTTATTCATAGAAAGTAAGATTATTATTCATATAGCTGATATATATTACCATTATTGGGGACTCATATTGGATGATCCACAAAGGTCTGCTCAGCTAGTGGACCATTGAGTTTTGCTCGTCCGTTGGACCAATGAGGTCTGCCCATCTGCTGGACCACTGAGGTTAGCTCATCTGCTCTACCACTAAGATACACTCGTCTGCTAGACCACTGAGTTAAGATCATTTGTTAGACCACTGAGGTCTTCTTGTATGTTGGACCATGGAGATCTTCTTGTCTGTTACACCACTGAGGGACACTCCATTGTTGAGCCACTGTGGTACGCTGGTCTTCTAAACCATTATGGAACACTCATCTACTGAACCACTATGATATGTGCATCTATTGGACCAATGAGGTTCTCTCATCTTTTGAACCACTATGGTTTGGTCATCTCCAAAACCACTGATATCCTATCATCTATTAGACCAATGAGGTCCTCTCATTATATCATTCGTGTCACAACCAGCTATAAGATTTCATCACTTATGTGCCCTTGATTATGGAATAATTTTACTCCTCAAGCCACCAGTCATATCTCAACTATCACGGAATATCACTAATTGTATTCCCAAAGGATCTTCTTATCGCAAGGGTTCGAACAACATAGAAAAAGTGTCATTTGGAATCTGATTCAGATAGATATTTTTATTTTATTAAACAAGGGCCGGTTGCATTCATACTCAGCTCTACATGGTCAGACTGACCCGACCAACCCAACCTGGGGGTCTAGCATGGCCCAACCCATTTTGGCCAACATGACATGGTATGGTCGGTCCCATTGACCAATACCATTGGGCATTGTTGGACCTCCCTCCATTTGATTGTGGATCCGGCCTATTTGGTTACCCAGCAACTCGGTCCGCATTCTCCTTCCAAGACCTCATTGGTGGGTCAGTTCTCTTCCATCCTTGGCCGCTCTGTGGCCTAGTTTACTTCACTGTCCTGGCCCTCATACATGAGCCGATCTACTCCTAACCTGGATGTCGGGCAATGTCCAGTCCACATAGCCACACCTTGCTACCATGGTGTCGTGTTTTTACTCATCCAGTCTGCTCCCGTGGATCGGTTCTTCAATTTTATCCACGGATAGTCATGGGTTTAGCTCACAAATGCACTCTGAAAACCATAGCTCGCACCTATGATACAGATGGGTGGCTGCATCTTCCTGCTACTAGCCACCGACCTCCATGTTGATGACCAGTTTGGCCGCCATAGTGGGCTTCTAGTGCACTACCTCCCACATGCCGATGTGGTTAAGTGTCGTGGACCTATTCTACCACTGCATCTAGGTGTCACATCATGGTTTTGATGCCACTTCTTGGTGTGGATGTCATCACAAGCCTGGTCGTAGCCCTTAACACTAGAGACTCTATGACTGATGTGGCAAAGACCTTTGTTCCACGATGATTTAGAAAACGAAAGAAGGAAAATGGGAAGGATTCAGACATATGATAACCCAATGAATGATATGGGTCTTGTTCGTGTTGACCCAGATGCATTCTTAATATCAGGATCACGAAGAACCAAAATAGTCCAGAATGATCACTATGATAAATATCCCCTTTATCCCACATCATTATCCGTATCAGATGAACAATATATTTTCATGTAAACTTGTTCATGACTTAACCCTCATTCATCGTTTAAAAGAGAGAATAAGGAAAATAAGTTCACACAGAAAACCAGGAAACCCCTACCAAGGAAAGGATTGTTGGTCAAAGATGAATGGGATTGTGTGCCTCCTTTATTTGTTCTGGATCAGAATCCCATTTTTGTTTTCAATTCATCAAAGGGTTTATGAAATTGTGTTGCTTTTTCATCATCTCCATCCAAAAAAACCTCATATCAATTAAATTAATATTCTAACAATCCTATATTTCATGATAGGATATTAATCGATGAAACATGAATCTGAATTTATGTTAAGCTTCGTTATAGTGTCGTTACGTTAACTCATTAATGTGGATCATTAATGGTATTTAGCATCCCCTTGTCACTGCGTAATGAATGAAAAATATAATAAAATAACTTCTTATGTTTTTAAATTTTCCTTCCAAAAAATAAGAAAATTATCTTTCACATTCAACCTGTGCCAGTCAAGGTTAGGCTCCCCATAAAGGGAAGAACGCCATCACGATCCCAATAGTACTCTTAGATTTCTGATATGAGATAGAAAATATGAGTTATAAGAATTTGAAAATAAAATAAACGTTATTTCAATAATTTTATTTATGGAAAAAATTGTTTATAGTTGGCCCGTGATGGCCAATGTTAGGCCCTTTCTAGGTGAATCCCGGCGCTTTGAGTTCAAAGGTTCCTTCATATTTTTGATCCAAGAACGAGTTTATAATATAGAAAAACCTGCTCAAATGTTTATTTAATAGAAATTAAAAAATAGTTCAAAAATGAGATTCGGCTACTATGGGCATCGTAATCACATGCTATCTTAGAGATTTATCATTAAATAATCCAATTTAGTTATAAAAAAATACATCAAATTATGGGGTATTACATTACTCCCCCCTTTAGGGATTTACATCCTCATAACCCAAAAAAAGGGAAAATCAAAAAAATGGCAGTACTTAGCACAAATTCAGGCCTTCCACTTCCACATTTTCTCCTAGATATTCATTTTCATTCAACGAACACAAAATAGAAGAATCGACTTTCCATGAGTGATCCTCTTATGTCAATCCTCTCTCTCCATTGGTTTCCCCATCATTTTTTTCTCATCATCAAAATACAACTCACCATGGTCAATAATGTGAGAGGGGATATTCATGTATCTCTGTAGTTGAGATATGTGGAATATGTCGGGAACCCTATCTAACTAAACTAGTATATCCAAGCGGTACACCACAACATATACTCTATAAATTATCCGCAATGGTCTATTGAACCTCAGAGATAACTTATTTCCCCACCGAAATAATCGTATCCCTCTTTGAGGAGAGACTCGAGAAATACTTGGTCCCCATCTGTGATCTCTAAGGGTCTCCATTGAATACCAGCATATGACTTCTGTCTGCACTATACAGTCTTAATATTCTCTCAGATGACCTATACCTTATGAGTGGTATCATGTATGATCTATGGACAAATGAGTTCTGACTCCACTGGGTATGTCCATTATAATGGCAACCATTATGGTCTTTCGTATAGTGCTTCGAATTATTCCATACTGATGGTGGAATGGTATATGTTTTTGTACGTGAACTCCGCCAATGGTTGCTGGTCATCCAAATTGTGAAAAAAATCAAAAACTCAAGATCAAAGCATTTCCTTTATAGTCTATATGGTCTATGAAATCTGACCATCCATCTATGAATGAATGGATGTTCTCAATCACAGTTGAGACCCAAATGACTCATGTAATCACATCTAAAAACAAGATGTAAAGCATGCTTCATGTTCTGAGACTATCATAGATGGGAATCCATGGAGTATATCTATCCCATGTGTGTAGAGGTATTATAATCTTTCTACTAAACCCAAGTCTCGAGTTGGTAAAATGTGGGCTAACATGGTGAGCCGATCTACAATTAAACAGATGATATATTTCCTCCAAGACGTATGTAGTAATACCATGATATCTATTGATTTCACATCCCACTACCACTCCAAAACCTCGAGGGGCTATTTTAAACCTGCTGAAACCTAGTGTTTAGCCTTCACTTGCTCATAAGTGAGGCGTCTCATGAAAAACACTGCCACACCATTCTTCTTTTCCCTACCACTAGTACTAATGTCAGATGTCCTAGTACATCTTCCCTACACCTGGATGAACTACAAAAGGGGATTTATGGAACTCCCTCAATACCTCCACTTGTAATGCCACTGGTACTATGGTGAATCCTTTAAAAAGGATGATGTGCTCCCCACTATTAGAATATTCATCGGGGGAATGCCCTATGGACATTTGGACATGTGTAGTCTCACAGATGAAATCTCTAACTTGCGCCTCCCTGACTCACTATAAAAGTGGAGGGTAACCTATTAAAGGCGAAAGATACACTACCTCATCCCAATCCCTAAATAATATTTGAATTCATACCAACTTCTCTCCAGCCTTGTTCAGTAAATATGAAGCCGATATCCTATTGAGAGCATCTTCCACCACTTTCCCCTACCAATGAGTAAAGAATATCTAGAATTAATTTTCCTAGAAGGACTCTATCCAACACAGACGTTTATGTTTTACAACATTATATGAAAATATATACTTGAGACTCTTGTATTGAATTTAGGAGATGAATCATTATCCCATAAGTTAGTGAAGCCTAATCATTAGTGCAAAGACTACCGCCTCCAACTAAAGGTAATGAGTTTCATAGTTCTTCTCATGTGGTCTCAATATTAATGATCTGTATTCAATAAATACAGTCCACTACATCATGAAACAACCATGATCAGTCACTAATGTGCCATAGTACACCACATTGTCGGTTCCCTCCTCTAGAAACCCCAAGATATGAGCACTCATTATGCTCTGCCACAACAGCTGAAAACTATGATGGAATACTTCAACCCATTTGATGGGTTTCCACTTCTTCTTCAATGTTGTCATGGGTTCTTCCTCACTAGAGAAGATAGATAAAAACCTCCAATTGTACCCATCCAACCCAAGGAAGCTTTGTACCCTGATAACTCTCCCAGGTGGCTCCCAAGAAAGCACCTCATTGATCTTCATTAGATCCACCACAACTATAGCCTCTGAAATGACATTTCCCAGGAAGTGGACCTTTATTAATCATAACTCACACTTCAAGAGCTTCTGTAATACCGGTGATCTCAAAGTGTTTCCAAAACCATCCTCAGGTGTATTTCATGCTCCTCCTCAGACGTTGAATACATATAGATGCCATCAATGAAGACCACAACATGATGGTCAATGTATAGCGGGAGATCCCATTTATAAGTCCCATTAACACTATTAGAAAATTCTTCACACCAAATGACATCACTATGTACTCATAGTGTCCGTAGAGGCATCTGAATGTCCTTTTCGATGTGTAATCATCTTGTACTCAATGTTGCTGATAGTTTGATCTTTGGCCTATCTTTGAATACCAGAAAGATCCATTCAACTGTTCGAAGAGGTTATCCTTCCTCAGTAGAGGATACTTTCTCATTATGGTCACCTGGTTCAGTCATCAGAAGCCCCAACAAAACCTTAATCTTCCATCTTACTTCTTTAAATAAAACACTAGGGCATCCCATGGTAAAACGATGGGTCTTATGATCTCCTTTCTTGGTATGTCCTCTAATTTTACCCTATTATGTCAATGGTTTTAATGATTCATATGGTATGATTGTTTAGATATAAGTGTTTTCCTAGGGAATATATCAAAGTAGAAATGTTCCCCACTGTGAAGAGGTAGTCATAGAACATACTCTAGAATAATGTCCTCGTACTCGTCCACCACAGCAGGAAACTGTGGACACATCTCATCCACTACACTAAGGGTCGTGTTAGCCATATGATGATTGATCGGCTTCACCCTCCATTGTGCGAGTCCATACTACATTTCTCATGTTTCCTTTTCACTGATAAAATAAAACCTAGTCCCATATTCATGGACAAACTACACCGGGTGCCTAAAATAGTAGATATTGACATGGAATACTAATAGCCATTCTATACCCAGAATGACATCGTATGTCCTCCACGCTACTACTAGGATATCCCAACTAAATCTCTTGCCTCTAAGAGTAATCTCACACTCTATAAACTAGTGTCTGATCATTGAATCCATTCCTATAGGACTCTATAATCATAAGGATCAAGCCATCTGCTCGATTAGAATCTCTGAGCTCATAATATGGTATGTGATAATGAAAGTCTGACTACCACCTGTGTCAATAAGAACTGAAGCTATGGTAGAGATGAAATATATTGTACCTCATATCGTCTCTTACACTTTCAAACTATAGGCCCTGACATCCTAAAGTCGATCCCACCCCTTTCCACCTACTCCAGAAGCCCATGAAAGTCCACTTGGGGTGGTGGGGTAGTACCTTGTATCTATTACCACCTCCTTCTACTCGTCTCTCACCTCTAAAACATCGACCCCCTAGTAGACGACCATGTTATTATCTCTTCCACTACCTCGTCGAACCCTCAATTGTTACTCTATCCTCTTCGTAGTGATTCGGGAAATCCTGGTCCATGTAACCATGTTCTCCACATGTGTACCATATTGTGCTCCCCTAATGACTTCCTTGACCTTAAGAGCCTCATGCCACCAAACCTGATTCATTGGGCCATCCATTAAATGTTCATGCCTGGTCGGTCTTCTACGTCATCTTTTGGATACCTTCCAGGGATGACTCAGCCACCCTTCACCTAGTGGTAGCTCCCACTATTAGTGCTTGCTCAGTGAGGAAGCTATCTAATAGTAAAGCTAACTCCATCACCCCATATTGCGTAAGAATGATGATGGAAAATATAGATGCCCTAGTCGTCTGTATGAGTCCCAATCAATGTTTTATGCCCTAATTAATGGATTCCCCACCATATTCGTGGTGTAACTGGAGATGTATGTGGACCTCAAAAATTACTCTGAGGAAATCAGTCATCCCTATTGTATGTGATGAATCTCTTATATGTGCACGAGGCAACTTGTATCAGAGAATAACCCCCCATAAAAAGGATCTAAATTATTGTCAAGTGAGGGTTTCGTCCTTGTGATTCTAGACGGTCAAACTAAGACATATCCTCATTGATCCCTACATAAGGATCACTACTAAAACCACCATCTAGTCAAGTAGTGACCTCACTAAAAGGAAGACTCATGTCAACACCTCAATCAAATCCCCTATAAACTGAGGATATGTCTCTCCCTTTAACCCGGTCGGTGTCTATTGCTAGAATACGTGCATGGAAGTAAGACTAAGTGCCTCTTATACCAGTAGTGAATGTAGTATCTATCGACCAACAGGAAATGGTATTGCTGAGACACTCTTGGAAGGTCCCATCTCGAGCAACAGTCCCTCAACCAAAGCCTCGTCTCTTTGTAGATCATCCTCGCAGTCACCCACTCGAATCACGACTGGCTATGTGTGGAGGAATCATGAAAGAGATCCATATGAACCATGGTCAATATATTATTCTTTGTGAGTAGACACTGAATCAAGAAGATCATAGGAAAACACTCTAAGAAATATGCTTGTAGTGTTTTCAGGTATCAGTTTTGAAAATAGAATCCAACATCCTAGTGCATGGGTACATCAACCGCCTCACAAACAGTAGACTCTCTGGCATGAATCTCAAACTCAAAACACTTACCATTGTTTCCCCATTAATATATAAAGACTCTTGTTTCTTCAAGTAGAAACAAACTCTCTCTGATAAAAATTTGTGGCTAACCATACCCTAGGGATCGTTCCATGACTACCCCAAACCCACCTTCCATAGGCTAGGTGCTGGTGATTGACACTGAAAAGCCATATCCCAAAAATGTGAAGTTATTTACAATTAAACTTGTACACCAACAAAAATCTCAAACTGTGGAAATTAAAACACTAAGAAAAGAACAACAATCACTAAGATAACTACTAGATGTATAGTAAAAACTAAAAGGTATAAAGGGTCTAGAATAAAATTCCAAAACCACAATAGAGTTGAAACATTACATGGTCAATCTTCTCAAAACCTACTTGAAGAGTTGGTGGTGGGTATTTTCATGTTTCCATAGAAGTAGGTCTTATCCATCTCATATCATTGGGCATAACCTCGTCCAGGACCACCAAGTTCTCTTTTGAAGAATCGATCACCTTCATGAGACTTGACACATGTGGGTGAATCCTAGGGTGAGTAAAACAATACATAGTAGGTACCCCAATCCACATTGTAAAGACCACCAAAAAAGTCCAGACATCCGGATAACATATCAATAACACAAAGCAAAGACATCTCAAAGCATGTTTAACTTTAGGTAAAGAAAGATTATTAGTATTATAGATGATTCATCTTTTAAAATTAAGGGACTCATCCCAGATGATCCACTAAGTTCTACAAGGCTATTGGACCACTACGGTCTGCTCGACTACTGGACCACTGAGGTCTCCTCATCTGCTAGACCACAGATGTCCTCTCATTAATTGAAACACTGAGGTATACTCATTTTCTGGACCACATATGTCTTCTCATATGTTTGACCACTATGGTCTACTAATCCGTGGGACCACTGAGGTCTGGTCATCTATTTAACCACTAAGTTATTCTTGTCTATTGAAGAACTGAGGTACGCTCATCTGCAGAACCACTAAGGTACACTCATCTGCTGAACCACTAAATATAATCATCTGTTGGACCATTCTAGTCTTCTTATCTTCTGCACCACTAAGGTAACCTTGTATTTTTCACCACTAAGGTTCTCTTGTTATAAGTACCACTGAGGTACGATCGTCATATCATTCATGTCTCATCCAGATATAGGATTTCTCGATCACCTATGCACTTTATTAGAAGATAATTTTACTCCTCAAGCTATCATTTTTTTCAAGACTGTAATGGAATCTCACATAGAGTATACCCAAATTACCATTTTATCTTCAAGGACCCAAATCCATAGGCAGTGTGCCAATTAAATGCATTGTCCAAGGGATATTTTTATTTTAATAAATAATGGACGGTTGAATCTATACCCAGTCCACTTTAGTCAAACCGACCCATCCAACTCAGGTCAGGGGGGGTCCCATATGGACCCACCCATTTCATCCGACCCAACCCATTTCGGCTGACCTGATCTGATTTGGCCTCGCCAATTGACCAGACCCATTAGGCTTTCCTAGGCCTGACACAATTCAGTCATGGGTCCAACCCACCAGGTCACCCAGCATCTCTCCCCTCATTCTCTAGCCTAGTCTGACTAGATCTATCTTGTACTACCTAGTCTGGTCACCAGGTGGAGTAGTTTCCTCTCTGGCACATCCCACATTGGTGGGCCAGTTCTCCTCCATCATGGGCTGCCCTGCGGCCTAGTTTAGTCTGTCATCCTGACCCGCACAGTCGGGCCATTCTTCTCCATACCCCGATGCCAGTCATCGTCTAGTTCTCGCAGCTATGGGGCGCTAGGGAGGTGCCGTGTTTTCATCCATCCAGTCCTCTCACATGGGCTGGTTCCTCTACCGGACCCATAATGAGCCATTTGTCCATCTCGCCACCATGATTTTCGGTTCGCATATTTCACCTTCGACATGGCTGGGAGGCCACATCCACCTTCCAGTGGCCCTTATCACTGTTGCATCGTTCTGCCTCTTACATGATTCCTCTGTGGGGTGTCGCTACCACATAAGGGTGTCAATGTTGTGACTAGGTGTCATGGTCATCCTGCCCACTTCCCTTCTATTTTTTACCTCCACAGCTGATGCATCTCTGACCATTGCACCACAAATAATTAAAAAATAAAAGAAGGAAAAAGGGGATTAAGTCTCACATATGAACACCAAAATAATTATTCGGGTGTCGATCATAATTTCCTTATTGCGTTATTATTAGCAGGATCACCAATATAAAAAATAGGGTGGAATAATCATTCAGATAAACATACCCTTTATCCCCCATCATTAGCCATCCTATATGAATAATCAATCTACAGTTAAACTCGTTCATGAGTTAACCCATGTTCATTGTTTAAAATAGAGAACGTGGAAAAGAAATTCCAATAGAAAAGCATCAAACCCCTACCTAGGAAAGGATTGTTGTAAGAGGAAGAAATAGATCATGCTTCTCTAGTATTTTTTATTGATATGAATCCCACTATTACTAGAAATTCATTGAAGAGTGGAATTAAGTGAATTATTTGTCCATCTTTGCCACCCACCAAATCCTAAGAGAAATCACAAGATTATGCCAACAATATTGCATTTCTTGTAAGTTTATTAATTGACCAAATAAAAATCTACATTTCTATTATGTTTTGTGGTAGTGTCATTATGTTAACTCATTAATGTGGTTCATTAATGGGATTTAGAATCTCCTCATCACTGTGTAACTAATAATAAAATATAATAAAATATGATTTTATGTTATTTTATTTTTCTTCTAAAATGTATGAAATTTAACTTTTATCCTCGACCCACATCGGTCGAGGTTAGGCTCCACCTAATGGAAGCACACCCTCATGATATCAATGGTACTCTCCGAATTCTAATCTCACTTACCATTTATGAGTTATAAGGATTTGAAAATAAAATAATCATTTATTCAATTATTACATATATGGACAAAAACTACATTCCACTGTTGGCTCATGCTGGGCAAAGTTAGTCCCATTCGAAGTGTGTCCTGATTCTCTATGTTTAATGGTGCCCTTTAAAATTTGATCCAAAAACCAATTTAAAAGTTAGAAATACCTGCTCACATGTTTATTTAATCAGAATTAAAAATTCATTTAAAAATATGTTTTATCCACTTCGGGCATCAAAATCACATGTCATATCATATCGAGGTCCTCAAAGATTTCCATTTAATTTAAAAAACAATTCATTAAATTATGGGGTATTAGAAGAATAATGATAGATTTATTATGTATATATGATATAAATGAAATTTATTATAATATTATGATTCTTTAATTATTATATCACATGTATCTTCATGCTTTTCATTTTTGGGTAATATGATAACAACGTTGATGTGTATAGTGGACTACCACTTCACAAAAAGATTTGTTACGATCACGATTTACATGAAATTTATTAATGATGGGTTAGATAAAATATGTGATATATATGACATAAAAAGTATACTCGGATTATTATATATACATATCATTTATCTTTTCCTCTTTCAATAGGATAAAAAATGGAAATATTGTTGATGCATACATATGACCTACTGTCTCCATGAATGATGCATTTCACATCCTATCACAAATTATTATGGACTAATCTAACAAGATATATAATTAATATATATTATGTTTACATAATTTTTTGTTATTTTTGAAATTATTAAATCATGATCAAATGAATGAGGACCAAAAATAAGAACTCAAAACATATAAGAAAAAAGAAATTTTTACAAGAGACCTAGCTTAACATGAAATAATTAACAAGGAGATAATAAAAGGCCATTATAAAATAATTTATCGTATCATATGTATGAATATGGCTCTATAATAGTTTTATGATAAACATAAATTTATTATGCATGAGTTTAGAATTGGTACAATATAATTGAAAACATAATGTAAGGGATTTCCCACTCACTTTTATATTCTGTGAGACACATTCCATATTCACCATGTGTTTATTGTTTGTGATGTATAGATATACAATGAGTATATATTTTAATATTATTCTATTTATAATTTTGTGGATTTAAATATCCATATGAGGATATCTCTTTCATGGGTTTTATAGTTCAAAAGATAACAGTTAGGTAAGGATGTTTTGCCTCAATTTTCCTTAATTGAGATATATGTTATGCTATGAACCAATATTCATTCATGGGGTCTGTATACAACCTCCATGATATATAATATAATGAATATCTTCATCCTCATGATATTTGATGTTTCATTTTATGTTATTACTTCCTAGGAATTATGATTCCATGTTACCAATGTATTATAGATTTTATGAAATAATCTAATCATCCATCAAAACTGTTTATGATCAAGTATTCCATGATGAAATCTCATGAAGTAACACTCAAAAATTATAATGAATTTTATTATCCTAAAATTATTCAAGATATTTTATCATAATCATAAAATTATTCCACTCTATGGTAATTAATATAATAATGAAAATATTTTTAATAAATTCATTCATTTTTTCTCTCATTAGTTGGAAAAATGTAATCTTCAAAAACAATATTTTCAAAAAATGTATTAAAAAATGATTTTAAATTATAAATTAAGTTAAATTTTATGTAAAATTATTTTTAATAGATTTTATGTTTAGGGAGTGTTTTCAATTATTTTAAAATATTCCTTTCAATTCCATCAATGGTATATTGAAAGAAAAATATTTACAAAATGAATTGTGATTTAAAATGAATTTCTCAAAGTGGAAATGATATTTTTCCCAAAAAAGGTTTAAATAGATATTTCAAAATTACTTTAAATCTATTTATAAATCCATCGGTGTTATATATTCCTCAGTTGGGATATTTTCTATGGATATCATTTATATTCTCTCTATAAGTGGTCAATGATTGTTGGAATGATGTTTATGAATCGTGTATCATTTCTATAGATTATACCATGATAAATTTATTATGAAACTCTCTTATTTTCATGATTTATACTATGATTAAATGATTATGAATACGATATCATTCCTACAGGTTATGATATGAATAAATGTTAATGATGACCATATCATTTCATGGGTTATGATATGATGAATGTTTATGATCTTTTGGCACACAAAAATATGGATTTAATTATTTCATGGGCGGGGTCTATATGCCCCTCAAATGCATTTGTTAATGATTTATATCTCTTGATATATATAAGAATATAATGGACAGTTAATCTGGTTCAGTAAGGGTCTTTTTCTGCTATTATGTTCTGGGGAGTGAACTGTGAGTACTATGATTATTATATATGTACTTCTCTTTCATGTCTACTATGTTATGAGTTAACATGATTCCATGTTAAAAATATTATACATGGACCATATTACATGTTCATACTGTTTTTTACCTATATTTCATGTATATAATTCTATGTATGGATCTGGTTGGATGTCCATGTGTTTAGGTAGGGGTCTAAATTCATGTCCTAAGCATAATGACTAAACACATTTCTATATAAAGATAGTAAAAATTTTATAATATTATCTTTATTCTAGAAAATAAATTAATTAGTACAATTTTCTGATCTCATAGCTCATGTTATTTAATTGCACTATGATTCATGTCCTATGAACTACAAATCATTATTTCATGACTCATGATTATAATATATGATAAAATAATATATTGTTATCAAATGTGGAGATCATGTTACCCTACACTTATATTCAGTTTATGCTTATATAAATCCTTTATTTTCCCTTACTGAGCATCTAATCTCACCCTTTATTTTGTTTCCTTTACCCACGTCATGATGAAATGATTTAATTAGATTATAAAATATGATGATCAATATTAGAGTCGTTGAATAACTTTAAGGTAGTTATCATATTATTTTCCCATGTTTTGAAAGGAAATAAACTGTTATGGTCATGAGGAACATGTCTGTATAATTTAATTAATAAAAAAAGATGTAATTTAGGTTTATGAAAATACTTATTCTCTATAGTATATACCAAAGGAATGTTTTTGTAAACCATTCACAACAATGGTAAAAAAATTAGTGAGATTTCAAGTGATATTTATCTGGATATATCTCTAGATGTCTCTAATGAAAATTGTAATGGTGTGTTAATTTTTAGGAAAATATCCTCAAATTTTGGTAAAGGATGGAGTGAGTGGTTACTAAAAAATAACATCCCTATATGGATACTACAAGTTGATATGGATCGTGAACAAATATTCCAAGGATAAAAACCCTTGAAAACCCCATATAGAGTTGTAATCGATTAAGAAATAGTAAAAATTAATGTGTAAATTATACAATTGGTTAGACACACATGGGGAAATTATTTGGAAATTTAAAAAAACATGATAAACCATCCTGAATTATTTAAAATCATAATGATATGAAAGTCATAGGAAAATTATAATGTGACATATATTGAATATATGGTGTATTTATTTAGAGTTCCTGAGTGATTT
This sequence comes from Viscum album, assembly GCA_963277665.1. NCBI lineage: Eukaryota > Viridiplantae > Streptophyta > Magnoliopsida > Santalales > Viscaceae > Viscum > Viscum album. The sequence continues at coordinate 296,715,095 of OY728141.1, read as the reverse complement.
TTTAGAATGTGTGAAATTTCAATATGATTAGTGATTCATACACAATTATTTCTGGTATTAGTAAATGTATCAAACAAGAATGAATCTTTTTTATGATGAATTTCATTGAAAATTAAATGATTTAAAACTTGAGAAACAATGTTTTTATGGGTATTAGTTACAAAGAATTATTTTTATGACTATAAAACATTCAAAAGACTTGAATTGGGATGAAATTTCACATTATAAAAGTAGGGAACGGCATTTTCATTAATCCTTTCCAAGGAAATGTCGAATATATTTTAGTGGAATGGCTGATCCAGTAGTAACTGAGAAATTGATCAGTACCACTGAAAAGATATTTTTCATTATCCGTTGATCAAAACATGAAAATGTTATTTTGGATTCCTATCACATGGATTGTGAAGAAAATAAATGGTGGATCATTAGTAATAATATGAGGAAACATTATAAAAATGAACCCATGTTTTTGGAAGACATTAATACTTTTTTAAGTACCTTACTTATATTCTTTATGAAAAATGGATATTAGAGTTTATATTTAAGATCCTGGTTATGATAATATTGTATGGACAGAATTCAGAGGAATATGTAAAAACAATGGATTTAATATGATGAGATTTATATCATCATAAATGTGTGGTAGGAAACATGGAGGTAATTTTTATAATATTATCTTTATTCTAGAAAATAAATTAATTAGGACAATTTTCTGATCTCATAGCTCATGTTATTTAATTGCACTATGATTCATGTCCTATGAACTACAAATCATTATTTCATGACTCATGATTATAATATATGATAAAATAATATATTGTTATCAAATGTGGAGATCATGTTACCCTACACTTATATTCAGTTTATGCTTATATAAATCTTTTATTTTCCCTTACTGAGCATCTAATCTCACCCTTTATTTTGTTTCCTTTACCCACGTCATGATGAAATGATTTAATTAGATTATAAAATATGATGATCAATATTAGAGTCGTTGAATAACTTTATGGTAGTTATCATATTATTTTCCCATGTTTCGAAAGGAAATAAACTGTTATGGTCATGAGGAACATGTCTGTATAATTTAATTAATAAAAAAAGATGTAATTTAGGTTTATGAAAATACTTATTCTCTATAGTATATACCAAAGGAATGTTTTTGTAAACCATTCACAACAATGGTAAAAAAATTAGTGAGATTTCAAGTGATATTTATCTGGATATATCTCTAGATGTCTCTAATGAAAATTGTAATGGTGTGTTAATTTTTAGGAAAATATCCTCAAATTTTGGTAAAGGATGGAGTGAGTGGTTACTAAAAAATAACATCCCTATATGGATACTACAAGTTGATATGGATCGTGAACAAATATTCCAAGGATAAAAACCCTTGAAAACCCCATATAGAGTTGTAATCGATTAAGAAATAGTAAAAATTAATGTGTAAATTATACAATTGGTTAGACACACATGGGGAAATTATTTGGAAATTTAAAAAAACATGATAAACCATCCTGAATTATTTAAAATCATAATGATATGAAAGTCATAGGAAAATTATAATGTGACATATATTGAATATATGGTGTATTTATTTAGAGTTCCTGAGTGATTTTTTAGAATGTGTGAAATTTTAATATGATTAGTGATTCATACACAATTATTTCTGGTATTATTAAATGTATCAAACATGAATGAATCTTTTTTATGATGAATTTAATTGAAAATTAAATGATTTAAAACTTGAGAATCAATGTTTTTATGGGTATTAGTTACAAAGAATTATTTTTATGACTATAAAACATTCAAAAGACTTGAATTGGGATGAAATTCCACATTATAACAGTAGGGAACGGCATTTTCATTAATCCTTTCCAAGGAAATGTCGAATATATTTTAGTGGAATGGCTGATCCAGTAGTAACTGAGAAATTGATCAGTACCACTGAAAAGATATTTTTCATTATCCGTTGATCAAAACATGAAAATGTTATTTTGGATTCCTATCACATGGATTGTGAAGAAAATAAATGGTGGATCATTAGTAATAATATGAGGAAACATTATAAAAATGAACCCATGTTTTTGGAAGACATCAATAATTTTTTAAGTACCTTACTTATATTATTTATGAAAAATGGATATTAGAGTTTATATTTAAGATCCTGGTTATGATAATATTGTATGGACAGAATTCAGAGGAATATGTAAAAACAATGGATTTAATATGATGAGATTTATATCATCATAAATGTGTGGTAGGAAACATGGAGGTAATTTTTTTATGCATATTACAAAATGTTATACACGTGGAACATATGGTATTTGATCATATGGATATCTAAGTAATTTTAATAAAGAGAAATATATACAGAATTATCCTCATATAATTCTACATTTCAAAAATATAGAGATTTGTAATTATTTTAAAAAGTGATTAAAACCAATTGTTAATGATTATGATGATCAAAATCAGCAGGCTCCTAAGCCATGTTATAATGAAAAATATTATGCAATCACAATGGATCAAGTGAATCATGATATTTTGGGAATTCTTATTTTCCCAGCATTGTTTTGATTTTCATGTTTGGGTTTTTATGAATGATTCCTAGGAAAATATTTTACATCATTATTCATTGAAATTTCATTTAATTATCTCCCTCCACATGGATTTTGGAACAATAAAATCATATTTGATGTTATATCAGTACAAGGATAAAACCAACCATTCAATGAAAAATATTTTTTATATTATAGGATCTTGTTTCAAGAATAAATGGTTTAATATATTTTGGAAGCATATGTAAGGATTATTATCATCAAAATTATAGATTCCAGTATGGATTTATGAGTTTAAAAATGGTCATAAGATTAATTTTTTAACACCCCATTCTTGAGGTTTTATTTTATGTGAGATTATAAAAATTAAAGATATTTTAAGAGGTATTTATTAGAATAAACCCCTTTGTTATTATGTTTAGTGAAAATTTTATTTTAGGATTAATTCCATTAAAAATATAGGACGTGTAATTAAAGGATGCTCTATGATATTATCCTTTTGATTTCAAAGGTGTTTTGGATCAAAATATTCATCAATTTTAGATTTCATACAACAATAGTTTACAATGTATTATTTAGATGTATCCTTATCAAACGATTTTATGGAATGGTGTGTATTAGTCCAATGTAATGGATTGAGTTTATGAGAAGGAAGAGATGTTTATATCGATTCTGAAAAACGTAAAGACATAAGAAATTCAAATTAAATACTATGTTGATAATCGTCAACATGGTCTATAATTGGAAGTTGGTGAGAACAAAATTCAATGAATTTCTCAATGGAAGAATGAGTGGAAAAATAATCCCTAGTTATATTTTTTACATAAAAATACATGATCATATTTGGATAGTAGTATACATTTGGTGCATCCACAGAACCTCTATATGGTTCAAGAATTGTTCTATGTATCACTCCTAAGGAATTACATAATCAATCAATCACATGTACTGATCATATAGTTCATACTATTGGATAAGGATATTTTTTATAAGGAATGACTAGTAGACATTTTAGATCAAACCCAGATTGTTCTACTGAACTATTACACTCACCAGGTTAATGAGTTAAAAAATATTAACTTTGTGAATCTATGTGGGAACGTGAGGACATGATGATGGAGAAGAATCCTCATATGTTTGTATAATAATGATGAATTTAGAGAGAGAAATCATTTTAAGGGGGGTATAGTTTAATACCCTAAGCTCGGATGAATTATTTATTTTGAATTAAGTAAATTTATTCTATTTATTTATTAATAAGAAACACAATGTTAATTTTACTTATAGACACAACACTCTTTTATCTTTCATTTCATACAACACTGTGTCTTATAAAACTGTCATATACTATTAATATAGTTCTTTAAATGATATTTTTTTAATATATCCGTTAAATATAGTAATAGTAATATTAATATCTAATTTTATCAATACTATGAAAAAATATTTATATAATGAAAACATATTGGTAATAAAATAAATAATTTTCGCTAAATGATCTATATGTTTTGAAAAAACTATTTTCTCAAAAAACTACTTTTTAAGCCTTCCTGTATAATATAATAAAATTAATTTTTTATTCTTTTAGAAAATAAATTTGATAAAATAAAAAACATTTTGTTAATAAAAATTAAAAAATTTATCTTGGGGAGTATTTTTGAATTTTTTGGAAAAGTTTAATTTTTTGATGAATAATTAAAAATACTGATTTTTAATTGAAATCATCCTTTTCATTTAACTTATTTATAATTTAAAATTATAGTTTTAATTAGTCTTAAAGTACATTTATATGAAATATAGACATATTATTCTAATTAATTCATTTTCAACCAAATTCAAATTAAAATTGTTTATACAAATGTTCTATTTTTTGAACCTTTTCATATTAAAAATCCGACTTTCTCGTCACGCTTGCAAGATTAATTTTATATTTTTTTATTAATACATCTATAAATATAATTATTAAGAATGGATTAAATATGTTTAATATTAATAATTATTTATTTATAATAATTTCAACTTGTTTTTTTGTAAAAAATGAATAATGAATATAGTAAAAATTAATTACCATGGTTAAGGTAAAACCTATATACTGACGGTTAAACTAGAAATTAGGAGTTAAAATGTCCTAAAATGTTATATATATTTTAGTTTGAGAGTTTATTTATACCTCTACCAAAAAATAATATAAAAAATTTAAATGTATTTCCACTTTCCCTTGAATATGACACATTTAATAAGTTTTGTAAGGAACATGAAAAATAATACTTTTCTAGCTTTTAATTTTATAATGTGTTTGGTTAGGAAAAAAATAAAATAAAATAAGTTATAAATAATATATTGAAATATAAATTTCATTTCCATCATGGTAAATTATTTTATTTTTATAGTTAAATTAGTTAATATAAATTCTTAAGAAACACCAACTCAGTTCTTCTTTTGTTAACAATTAAAATTAATAAATGTTATTACAAATAATGAAAGCGAAGTAAATTGTATGTATTATGTTCTACAATTAATTTTTTAGATTAATTTCTCAAACTAAATGTGTTTTTGAATAATATATTCTAATTCTATATTGTTCCTGATATTTTTTAATTTCAAATCAATTCAATAAAGTCAATGTTTATATTAATGTAGTGTTTTAATAAATGATAAGTTATTAAATGATTAAAAATTAAAAAAAATCATTTCTTATTCCAAATAATTTTAAAATGTTAATAAATATCAAATATATTTCATTCATGGTCTAGTTTTTATTTTTTTAATGAATATATTAATATTTAAATAGTAAAAACTCAGTTAGCGTGGTTAAGGTTAATGAAGTTTTTTTCCACATTAAATTATTTTATATAAAAATTAATACCCAACATACAAAGAATATATGTTGTGTGAATTAGGTAATAAATTTATAATCTTTGGGTGAAAATTATATAATAATTTTCACTCTAATTATGTCTTAATATTTTAATTACCTTCGTTAGAAACTAGTGACCATAGTGAACAACCAAAATGGTAAAAATATGAACACCTAGAAGTTAAGAAATTAATTATTTAAAACAAGAATTATAATGTGTGTTAGAGGTATTTATCCAGATTATCATCCCTATAATAATTTAATTATCATATCTTGATCCATTTGAGGTAAGATTGATCTCCCAATAATGAATACATTTTACAATTTACAAGAATGGAACTACTCCTCAAATATATAAGGGAACTAACTCTCCCCAGTTATTCACACAACTCAAGCAATTTTTATCGACCAAGATCTAAAAACATTACCTCCAAAATTCCCACCCCTCATTCTAGTGTCATTACCATAGGTATAAAGGTATCCAATCAAGACTTTAGTGAAAAAGATTGTAAAACTCCGAAAGAAGATGTAAAGTTCATGAACGAGAATTTTTTATTAATTTCGTCCTCCATGCAAACAAATTCTTATTTTAACATGATTATATAGTAACAGAAATATAATTTTAATTATTTTTTTGTTATGTTAATATTAATATCTACAATTACAATGAATTCAATCAAATTTGTTATGATGCCATCATTCTTGTATATGGCGGAAAATGGCCTCATGAATCGTTGTCGTTCGTTTGTCCATTACAAACTTACATGGTTGGAAGAAATATGTATTTATAGTTTATATATGATATAAATGATATTTATTATTTTATTATTCACTTATACTTATCATATCACACATACCGTCATTATATCCATTTGGTGGTAAAATTTCATAACTTCATTCTTGGGTACTGCAGACTACAGCCTCAGAAAGTGATATTATTCTTTTATGAATTACCTAGAATTTATTAATGATGGGTTTAATAATAATATGTCATAAATATTACCTAAAATATTAATATAATGAATTTAAATATAAATAAATTACCAATATTTCATAATATATGATAAAAAAATGGAAGCAACATTTATGTGTAAGTATGGATAACCGTCTCCATGAACAAAGTATTTAATTTCCTATCACTAAATATTATATATTGAAAAAATACATTTTTATTTAATATATGTGATTTTTATATAATTTTTATTATTATTATGATTATTAAATCATTATAAAATCAAGAGGACCAAAAATGACAAATTAAAATATATATGAAAAACAAATCAGTTATTACGTGTGACAGAACATAAAAATGAACTAATTAATAAGAGGTTAATAAATGTCCTGAGAAATTAATATATTCTTTTATATATTTGAGTATAAATATATAATATTTTTATAATAAAATTATATTTATTATAATGTAGGTTTGAATGTGTATGATGGAAGTCAAGACAAAAGTAATGGTATTTCTAGTGCGCTTTTATATTCTGTGTGACACATCATATAATCACCACGTTTTTTCATTTATATTTTGTATACACTTACCATTAATGTGTTTTATTATTATTCACCATAAAATCTTTGGTATTTATATACCCATATTAGTGTATTTCATTATTGGGGTCTACGGTGCAAAATTTAACAAATCAGAAAGGGTTCTCTGTCTCAATATTCTTTCTTTGAGATGTAAATTATGTTATGCACCTATACTATTTCACTATGTGAATATAAAACCTATTTGAAAATTAATATCATGAATATGTTACTTGTCATTTTTTTTAAGTTCTCATTTTATTTTATTATTTCATGGGTCTTATGGTTCAATGTTCTCAAATAGGTAGTGATTTTATGATACAATATCAGCATTCATCCAGGATTGTTTATTATCAAGTAGAAAATGTTGAAATATCATGATATCCATCTCAATAATTATAATTAATTTTATTATATTCTATTTATTAATGATTTAATTTAGTAATGGTACCATTTTCCTACACATTGCTGCTAATTATAATTAAAATATTTTTTTAACAAAAATTTAACTTTATTTTTTCTTTAGGTAGAAATCTATTTTCTTACAAAATAATGTTTTCTAAAAATATTTATAATTTTTGTAAATGAAATGTTTTGCTTATTTTAATGGAAAATATGTTTGATTTCATTTAAAGATTAAAATATATATATTTTTATTTTTCATTTATATTTTTTCAATGATATTTTTAATAGTTAATGATTACATAATGATTAAGTATTTAAAAAGCAATTTTCAAAGCTAAATGTATCATTTCATGAAGAAATGTTCTAAATGATATTTCAAAATTATTTTCCATATAAGATGAAATAGATTAGTGTTACCTATTATTTACTGGGGATATGGTCCAAGTACACCATTCATATTATTTATTTGAATGGTTTATGTTTGATGGCATGATAAATAGGAAACCTATTTCACTTCCATGGGTTATACCATAACGAAATTGCCATGACACCTAATTGTTTTTACAGTTTATGATATGATGAAATTATAATAAAAATTGTCTATTTTTTATAGGTTATTATATGATGATGATTTTATGATTCCTATTTCATTTTAGTAGTTATTGTATGATTAGTGTTTATGATCTTGTGACACATATAAATATGATTTTAATTATGTGAATTATGGGACCTTTATGTCCGTATGATTAATTTGGTAAGGATGTATATATCATGATATAGATAAGAACAGAAATTATAGAGAATTCAGTATAGTAAGGGTCTTTTTCTACAATGATGGACTTAGGAGTGAATCATGATTATTTGAATTGTTGTACATGGACAATTCTTTCTTGTACTCGGTTTTATGTGTGGTTCAAGTTACATTTTCAAAATGAAATGAATGAACATGATTAAATGATAAAAACTATATGTGTGGACCAATATTTCATCCCAATAAAGTTATGTGGGTGAATTTTTTCATGTCATTAAGATTATGTGATGTCCTGATTTCATGTACTTATCTTAGAAAATGAAAATGTTTCAATTTATACATATTCACAATGTCATAATCTTATCAATATTCCACAAATTTCATGTCTTATTCCAATGATATTCAATCATAGATCGTGCTCTTTGATTCCCTTTTTATTCATATTTTATGAACATCCAATATTTATGGCATGATGCATGATTATAATCTTTTATATGAATTGTATATTTTTCAAATACTTTTCTCATGTTCCCATACCCTTTTTCATTTTATTATTTTTTATCTCATTTATTTACCATACTGGTGATCTAATATCACCCTTTATTTTGTTTCATTTCCCCAGGTTATTTAGAAAATATTTAATTTGGAGTACTAAAGAGGAATATATTTTTTGAATCATTGCAGATATTTCACCAATTTATGTTACTATGTTTCAAATTTTCCAAATGCACTAATATTTTTGGTCCTCTGGCATGTGTTTATGTAATCTAATGAATATTATTTCTAAATTGATTCAATAAACATGAATGCAAATCATGGGTCTTTATACCAATAATTGTGCATTCTCAAGACTATATGGGATAATATCGAAATATGTCTATCAAATGGGTTTTTGATAAGTTTTGGGACATTTTTGTTTACTTTATATTATAACTGCAACCACTAATTAAACTTATTTTTACCTTATTCATTGAAATTATTTTTCACTAATTTCAATGAATGTTATTGTCAAAAATTCTGTTGGCCATATTCAAAATTGAAAATTTATGTTTATTCCAAATATTTAATCCATTTTTTCAAATTAAACACACATAATTAAAATTATTTATATTAAAATTAATCATGAAGATATAGAGAGATGTTTGGTTTTTGGGAAGAGTGTTTTTTAGAAAAATATGATTACATTTTAACATTGTGATTAATAATAATCATTGTATGAAAACAAATTAATACATAATTATATTTAATTAACACATTTTTTAAGACATTCCCCATTTGATCTTATTTTAATTAATTAAAATGAGAAATCTTTATGCATTTTAAAATATTTTTTTAAAGAAACCCCATTTTAAAACAAAAAACAAACTTATACTAAAAACATATATAATGATCATTAAAAATATTTAAGTTGATTAATTATAACATAAGATACATTAAAACTTAATAAAAACCTATTAGAATATTTACATTACTTAATTTATTTAAAGGAATTACATTTTACAAAAAAAAATTATTTATAACTATTGACTGAAAATCATTATATATTGAAAAATCCCCAAAGTTATCCCAAAGTAAATTTTGATATTGTAATTCAAATTATTAATTTTATTTTATAAAATACATTTTATAAAACTTTAAAAAAATGAATATAGTATTCGTTTCATGAAAAATTCATCTTTTAAGAAAACATAATTTTGAAGAATAAAATCACATTACTAAATATTTATTGATTATTTATTACAAATTTCAGAACTCGGTTTTTTGCTGTGAAATACTTTGGAATATTCGTTATGGTATTCCAGAGCAGCGCCTTCAGACGGCGTGCGATTCCGAGCCCCGGAATGGCCGGAATTAAATTTTTAGTGTGTTCACACTGGAAACGCCAAATAAATAGGATAACCCCTAAATGGTGCACCGGATCAGGGATCCGAGTGTACGGATGGGTCTAGAATGGGTTGTTTACCCTAGGGACGACATAAAACATGTCGGCGCGGGCCGTTTGTACCCCTCGCCCGCTTCTGGAACGTTAAACGGAATAATTAATTAATTAATTAATTAATTTAGTGTTGAAACTCGAGTTTCTTTTAAACGGTGGCTCTGATTGGAAAACCAAGGGCACCCTTGAGTTCGGAGCTTGCCGTTTACCCTAGGAGGGGTGTAAGTTTTGCGGGCACGGCCCGTTTATGAAAAATGGCCCTAGGGGAATTTTCGTAATTTGGCGGCTTTGAGCGTTCAGTCTTATAACGTAAAAATGGAAGCTCCGAATAGAATTCTGAGACCTCCATTGTGCTCGGGAGGTGGGTTTTACCCTAGGGGATGGTTAACCTCGACCCCGTCGGGCGTTTTGAGTGCGGGTCAAAATTGAAGATTAAATTAATTTAATTTTAATTAATTTAATTTTTGTATTCTTTTTAAAATCTAACCCCACCCTTCTACTTCCCCATCCCCCTGGCAGCCCCTCCTCTTCCTCTCCTCTTCCACCTCCGGCGAGGCAGCTCCAGCAAGGCGACGGCGCGGCGCCGGATCGTCCGTGAAGCATCGGGCGAAGCCCAACAAGGTAGGAGGTCTTTGTTTGCGTTTTAATTTCTGAACCATCGTTCAACCTAAATTATATGTGTTGATTGTTGTTCGGTCATCGAATCAAAGACCATAGACGCGTAATAGATTTTATTCTCTCTCCATCGCTTGTTTCGGTTTGTAAAACCGAGTTCCGAGGACCACGCAGACGTCAGCCGAAGTTTGCGGGTTTTTGAAGGTTCCGGCAGCGGTCCGGTGGGCAGCAGGCGGCCCAGGTGTTCGGAGCGAGGCGGCAGGATCCCTCGGCAGTGGAGGCCGGGATGCGTCGGTCTTCAGTCGGGGCAGCCAGGCGAGGCCAGGGGCATGCGGCGCTGGCGGGGTGCTGGGCGGCGGTGCGAGAGCTCCTCCGGGAGAGCGGGAGCACGGGAGCTCGGTCGGCCTCGGGGATCGCGGCGTCGGCAGGACAAAGGCGGACGAAGTGGGCTCGCGGCGTCAAGCAGAGGTGTAGGGAGGCAGCCGACCGCTGCCTGTCGCGGTCGCTAGGCGGAGGCCCGAGGTGGTCAGCGCCGTGAGAGCGGGGAGGGTGCAAGGACCCGCCAGATGCGGGTCCGGCTGCGCGACACGGTAGACCGGCCAGATTGCCGGTCCGCGAGGAGAAATAAAACCGGACCTGCTTGGGTCTGGTGCTGAGGGGCGGGCCGCGACCAGTGGCCCGCGGAGGTTCGGGCTGGACCCGCGGCTGGGCCGCGGGCTGGCAGCTCAGACCGGTCTGGCCGGGTGAACAGGCCCGGTTAGGCCCCCCTGCATTCGGGGGGCCATATCTTTCAAAAGCGCTTCTGTTGGACGCGCCGTCTGCGGCGATGAGTTCGTATCGACGATGCACCCTCTTTAAGTTGTGTTTCAGGACCTTTGGATTTCGTTCCCGAAGACGAGTGACCCGAGTGCTTTAATTTACTAATATTAATTTATTATTGACGTTGCGGCGGACGTGGCTCGCGAGCCAGACGTCCGTTTGATGCGCCGTCGGAGGCGCTGTGGCCCTAAGGCTGAGACGGTCCTTCCAATGCGGTTCGGAACCTTTGCGGGTTGGTTTCGTTGCTCTGCGGCTCGAAACACAATGTGAATAATTAATTAATTATTTAATTAATTATTTATTCTTGCATCGGACCTAACTCCTGCTTGGGATGTCTGATTGACGCACCGTCAGCCACAGCATGATTCCAGTCCTCATGCGGTCTTTTTGAGGAGCTTTCCAAAGCGTTCCGGTTGGAGACGAGATGAGGGCCCCACGGGGCCTAGTTTGCACGTATTACGGTGAAACGCTACTTTTTCACCTGACATCCGTTTGGGGTGTTTGAGTATTCTATTTTGGATGTTTTTCCGAGGGGATTGCGATGGTGCAATCCGCCCGCCCTTTTTCGGCATGATGGTGCGGGGCCCATGAGGGCTGTTTGGGCGTCGAGAGTGTTTTTCAATCCTTATCATCGGGCGACCGTTTTGGACAAGTGAATATTCCATCTTGTGTTCTTTTTCGAGAGGATCACAACGGTGCGATCCGATCGTTGAGTTTCGGGACCGGGTTGCGGGTCCCACGAAGCACCGCTCGTGTGCGGTGCGCCGAAATGCATCTTTTTCTCAGGATACCCGTTCCACTCAACTGAGTAGTGATTTTGACATGCTTTTTCGATAGCATTGCGATGGTGCAGTTAGCCCGACCTTTTTCGGAGATGTGGTGTGGGTCCCACCCGACCCGGCTACGGTGAATAGTACCCTTTTCACCGGGTGTCCATTTTGGGCGATTGAGTATTCAATCCCGCATGTTTTTCCGAGGGGATCGCAGTGGAATGATCCATTTGTTCAGTTTCAGGATCTTGGGGTGGGCCCCACTTGGGTTTTGTAATGGTGAATAGTACCTTTTTCACCAGTTGACTGTTTCAGGCGAGTGAGTAGTCTATCTTGCATGTTTTTTCGTGAGGATTACAACGGTACGATCCATTGGGTTGTGCGGAGCCTCTTGCGCAACCTTATTAAATGTGGAGCTTGAAAAGTTCTCCGGTGGTGGTTCGTCCTACCATGTTTATAGCGGACCCTTGGTGTGTGACCACACACTATTGGGAGACTGATAAATGGTTCACAAGATGTGGCTGGTCGTGCATGGGCCTTTGAGGTGGAGTGGTTACGTTCACACCTTTGCGTTGATGCTGGGTGTCGTGTGCAGGATAGCCCTTGGGCTGAAAATGAGGTATACTCTGGGAGTATACGAGAGCGCTTGGAGGCACGTGTGGTTGGTACCTGAGACGTTCATGCCCTTGGTTGGGGTTAGCATGGGGGCCACATGTCGTGTGGGCCCCAGGTGCGTGCGGAGCTCTGATTTGCGTACTTTGACCTCTCGTGAAATAGAGGGTCCCTCTGTGTGTTTGTTTGACCAGCAGGGTGGAGTTTTTCCCCTGGCATTGTGCTCGGTTGTTGACCAGCAGGGTTGAGTGGTGTCCCCCTGGTTTTTTTCTCGATGGATCGGCCAGTAGCGGTGCTAGTGGCACCCCGTGATGGAACAGGCACTGAACCTCTTTTGGAAGAGTTTTTCGGGAGTTGGGTGGTTGTGCGATACCCACTCTGTGTTCGGTTGGCCAGTGTTGTACCCTCTAGTAGAGATGGCCAGAGCAGTTCTGAGTTTTACCCTTCAGCGGGGCTGGGCAGTGGGTTACTCATCGACTTCTTATGGTTTACCCTCCAGCAGGGCTAGGCAGTGGGTTGCTCACTGACTTCTAGGGTTTACCCTCCAGTAAAGACTGGGCAGTGGGTCACCTGACACTCTTAGGGTCTACCCTCCAACAGAGACTGGGAAGTGGGTCACCTGATGCACATAGGGTCTACCCTCCAGCAGAGACTAGGCAGTGGGTCACCCGACAACCTATTAGGTTCTACCCTCTAGTAGGGCTGGGTAGTGGGTCGCCCGTGATCTAGTTCCAGGTCTACCCTCGAGCAAGGCTGGGCAGTGGGTCGCCTGTCGACTTATTCCAAGTCTACCCTCCAGCAGGGCTGAGCAGTGGGTTTCCTGATGATGTATTATGGTCTACCCTCTAGCGGGGCTGGGCAGTGGGTCGCCTGATGATTTATTATGGTTTACCCTCCAGCGGGGCTGGGCTGTGGATCGCCTGATGATGTATTAGGGTTTACCCTCCAGCCGGGCTGGGCAGTGGGTTAGCCGATATCTGGTTATGAATTACCCTCCAGTAGGGCTGGGCAGTGGGACACCTGTTGGCATTCCAGACTCAGTCCTTTCATCTAGGCTAGATTGTGGCTTTCCTCCGTGCCCACCGGAGTGGGACCCTTGGTTGTACGGGTCGGTGATGGAACGACTTTGACTTTGAGGATATCTCTCGACTGCAGGGCAGTGACGAGTTATGGTTGATGTTCCCCCCAGAACTCTCAAGTACGAGGAGCGTTATCCCTCACTGAGACGCGTCCTTATGACACGACCTAAAACCGTTCGGGCGAGTTAGTGCCGACCAAAGTGGATAGTGTTGAGGTGTGGTGGTTTAATCCCTTGACATGTAGTTCGGGGCAGACGTGCGGGATGCTGGGCATCGATGGTTTACATCTGGGACTATTGGAGACTCTTTTCGTGGGCTGAGCTACGGGATGAAGATCCCCTTACGACCTTGTTCGGGTTTTTGTTGAGAATATGGGCTTGTATATACCTTGTTCTAGTACCCTCTTCTTGGGTTTGCTTACTCTCCTTCCAGGAGAGGCGAAGACGCGCGGGGTAGGCCACGTGCTTTCCATTTCTAGCTTCTCATGGTTGGACGAGTCTACTCTCCTACTATAGGTAGCGAAGACTCAACGGGAAGTTCATCTTCTCACCATTTCCAGCTCCTTCTGTTTGGACGAGTTTACCTTCTTTCCTCTTGTTGGGATGAGCTGGACTCTTTACTGTACTCTTACTGCACTTTCAGTTGTACTCCTCTACTTTTATGTTCTCTCTACTTCTCACCCTTCTGTACCTCCTTTTTTTCTCCCTCGAGCCTTCAGGGTATCCTGCTGAGTATTTTTATACTCACCCCTACTTGGGCTTTGCCCGCACTTGGTGTGCCCTTGCAGACAACGGACAGGTGGAGCGAGACTTCAGTGGAGCATAGAAGTTCGGGAGCTTGGACCGCGTGTGGTGGTCATAGCCAGGTTCCAGGTGGGAGACCCGTCAGCTGTTTTTTTACCTATTGCTGGGTTGTGGCACTTTTGGGTTTGGCGCGTGTTTTGCCCCTTTTTTTCAGTGTTCCTTCAGCTTTCTTTGTACTTGTAGAGGTTGATGCACATAGTGGTATATATATAGCAGTTGTTCTTTTTACTCTTCTTGTTCTTTCTTTTACTCTGCACTTTGGCATTGAGTGTGTTGTGTGTGTGTGTACAGGTACTTAGGCAAAGGCCTCCCCGAGTTGTTGTACCTTCGGCGCTGGTCGCCAGCTCCTGGCCTATGGAGGCGGGCTTGGGGTAGTTGCGGCTCAAGCCCGGGTAGGGTCAGGTCGTGACAAAGTGGTATCAAAGGTGGTTTGTTCCTTAGGACGTTTTGTGGACGTCACTAAAAGAGGAATTGGTTGGGATTTATGGAAATAGTGTCAACGTGTCAGGCCAGGGAGTCCAGTGATGGTGCGGCAACCGACGTATCCATTCACCGGGACCTTGATAACCCACTTGTCGACTCAGCATGCTGAGACACTTTTTGCAGGGAAAATTTGGTTTGTGCATCACATAGGACTCAGTATTGACTGTAATTCTTGAGTCAGCTCCCCATCGTTGTTGTTGTTGGTATATACATTATGCTCATCTGACCGCGACACTCCTTGATAATATTCAGGATGTCTCCGCGAAGACAGCCAGCCAGGATACTAGCTTTGGTTCGTGACGACGACCCTATGAGCTACGAGGCCACAATCCAAGACCCATCATGCGAGCCCCTTTCTCTAGGTGGTACGGTAGCAGCACCCCCACCTGTTGAGCAGCAGATAGTTTCAGCAGAGCAGGCTGAGCTTGAGCGCAGGTTGAGCGCGCTCTGTGAGTTCCAATGGTATAGACCACTGAGGATCAGTGGTGAGCTAGACCCTCAGGCAGCAGAGGTTTGGCTCGAGGTAGTGGTTAGCCTTTTCAGGCTTGTGCAGACGCCGACAGATCAGAGAGTGGCTTTGGCCACCACCCTTTTTCATGTAGCAGCTTGGCATTGGTGGAGTCTGGTGAGTCAGTTTCATGACGAGTCTTCGCATCCATGGGGCGACTTTCAGTTGTTGTTTTGTGAGGAGTTTTTTCCCTCCTTTTTACGCTCCTTTCAGATTATGGAGCTCCTGCAGTTTCAGCAGGGAGGGATGACGGTGGCCGAGTACGCGGCTAGTTTCCCAGACCATGCACGCTTTTTCCCAGACTTGGTCCATGACGACAACATCCGAGCGTGGAAGTTTGAGCTGGGTCTCCGCCGAGAGATTCGTGATATCATAGTACCCTTGGGAATTTCCACATATGTCGGGGTGCTAGAGCAGGAGTTGGTGACAGAGAGCTTCCTGTCACGTCTTGCGGTTAGTAGTGGCTGTGGGCATGACAGAGCTGAGACGTCTGCCGTAGCTAGTAGGCACCCGATGACAGAACCTCGACGCAGGTGGCTTCCTGATGACCGGACTCAGGGTAGTGGTCGTACACTACAGTGGCACTGGAGGGCACCAGTGCAGCCTGAAGTGAGTAGGTGTTATGCTTGTGATGGTTGAGGTTACTTGGCATGAGACTGCCCAACCCGAGTTGTTGAGAGATTCGGGCAGGCAGCAGGCGCACCACCACGGTAGAGGCAGCACCATGATCAGAGTAGCGCCCAGCGAGGTGGTGCTAGTAGAGGAGCGGGAGGAGCTGGTAGTGGGGGATGACTTTACGAGATCTCCCCATCACCACTAGGCGGTCCACGTTAGGCTCTGGGAGCTGAAGGTTCGGACCACGGACAGCCGCGAGCTTTGTATGTCTACGATCCTGCAGAGCATGGGATGGTGAGAGGTACCCCTTGTGACTCTTCTACTTTTTGCAGTAGAATTGTTAGGCACTGCGCGTGTGAAGTGATTTTTCTCCCCGCTCCAAGCTAGAGTTGATACCAGGGTGATGTAGGGCGTCGGGTGTAACCCTGTGTTGGCAAAGTGAAAGGTGTGTGACCTTTTCCTTTAGTCGATGGTGTTGACTCCTTCGCTTCCGAGCGGGTAAGAGAGTCTTGGTTGAGAGACATCGACTGTGAAATCTCACATAACCAGATATCCTTTGGTTTTTAACCATATGGATATTCTGATGGAGGGAATCATCAGGCCTTGTTCCAGGTGTGGGCGGTGATTCCAGTCGCAACGTGCGACGTCGAGGTTCGGTCGGGGAGGTGAGCTACCCCCGAGAGACTTCGGGCTGTGTGAAACTATGCAAAGGGATGGCGAGGTACCCTAACGCCTTGCCCTAACCCCAAAGTCTGGAGTGGGTGCACGACATTGGCAAGGGCCGACCTCACGTGAACTGATCAATTCTTTGGTCTATGTGTGGTGACGCAGAGCTGTTCATGGGTTTTTCTAGGTATGGGAATGCCAAGTGTGGGCATAGTACACTATGTTTCTCCCTTGTTTTGCTTTTCGGGGATGAAAATTTTGAAGGAGGAAATGATTTAAGAACCCAGTTTTTTTCTGTGAAAGACTTTGGAATATTCTTGATGATATTCCAGAGCAGCGCCTTTAGACGGCGTGTGATTCTGAGCCCTGAAATGGCCTGAATTAAATTTTCAGTGCGTTCACACTAGAAACGCTAAATAAATGGGATAACTCCTAAACAGTGCACCGAATTAGGGATCTGAGTCTACGGATGGTTCCGGAATGGGGTTTTTACCCTAGGGACGATATAAAACTTGTCGGCGCGGGACGTTTGGACCCCTCACCCGCTTCTGGAACATTAAACGGAATAATTAATTAATTAATTAATTCGTTTAGTGTTGAAACTCGAGTATCATTTAAACGGTGGCTTGAATTGGAAAACTGAGGGCACCATTGAGTTTATATCATGCCATTTACCCTAGGAGGGGTTTAAGTTTTGTGGGCGCGGTCCGTTTGTGGAAAATGGCCCCAGGGGCGTTTTCGTAATTTGGAGACTTTGGGCGTTCAGTCTTATAACATTAAAATGGAAGATCTAAATCAAATTATAAGACCACCGTTGTGCTCGGGAGGTGGTTTTTACCCTAGGGGAGGCTTAAACTCGACCCCATCGGGCGTTTCGGGTGCGGGTCAAAATTGAGGATTAAATTAATTAAATTTAGAATAATTTTATTTTTATTCATTTTAAATCCTAACCCATCCCTCTTTTTCCCCTTCCCCCTGGCAGCCCCTCCTCTTCCTATCCTCCTCCACATCCGGCGAGGTAGCTCCAGCAAGGCGACGGCATGGCGGCGGCTCGTCCGCGAAGCGTCGAGCGAAGCCCAACAAGGTATGAGGTTTTTGTTTTCCTTTTAATTTCTGAACCATCTTTCAACCTCAATTATATGTGTCGGTTGTTGTTCGGTCGTCGAATCAAATCCCATAAACGTGTAGTATATTTTATTCTCTCTCTATTGCTTGTTTCGGTTTGTAAAACCGAGTTCTGAGGACCACGCAGACGTCCGCCGAAGATTGCGTGTTTTTGAAGGTTTCGGCGGCGGTCCGATGGGCAGCTGGCAGCGCAGGTGTTCGGCGCGAGGCGGCGGGATCCATCGGCAATGGAGGCCGGGAGACACGAGTCTTCAGCCGGGGCAGCCAAGTGAGGCCAGGGGCGTGTGGCGCTGTCGGGTTGCTGGGCGTCGGCGCGAGGGCTCCTCCGGGCGAGCGGGAGCGCGGGAGCTCGGTCGGCATCAGGGCCCGCGGTGTCGGCAGGACGGAGGTGGCTGGAGCGGGCTCGCAGCATCGAGCGGATGTGCAGGGAGGTAGCCGACCATGGCCTTCCGGGGTCGGTAGGCGGAGGTCCAAGGCTATCAGCGCCTCGGGAGCGTGGAGGGAGCAAGGACTCGCGAGATGCGGGTCCTGCTGCCAGACGCGGTAGATCGGCCAGATGGCCGATCCGCGTGGAGAAAAAAAAAACCGGACCCGCATGGGTTTGGTGCTGAGGGGCGGGCTGCGGCCAGTGGGCCACGGCGGTTTGGGCTAGACCAGCGGCTGGGCCGCGGGCCAGCAGTTCAGACCGGGCCGTCTGGGTGAACCGGCCCGGTTAGGCCCCCCAGCATTCGGGGGGGCATATCTTTCAAACGGCGCGTCCGTTTGACGCACCGTTTACGTCGATGAGTTTGTATCGACGATGCGCTCTCTTTAAGTTGTGTTTCGGGGCCTTTGTAATCTATGACCGAAGATGGGTGATCGGAGAGCTTTAATTTAATAATATTACTTTATTATTAACGTTGCGACGGACGTGGATCGCGAGCCAGACGTCCGTTTGACGCGCTGTCAGAGCGGCTGTGGCCCTGAGGCTGAGACGGTCCTTCCAATGTGGTTCGGAACCTTTACGGGTTGTTTTCGTTGCTCTGCCGCAAGAAAACACAATGTGAATAATTAATTAATTAATTATTCTTGCGTCGGACCTAACTCCTGCTTGGGATGTCCGATTGACGCACTGTCAGCAGCAGCATGATTCCAGTCCTCGTACGGACTTTTTGAGGAGCTTTCCAAAGCATTCTGGTTGGAGATGAGGTGCGGGCCCCATGGGACCTAGTTTGCACGTATTACCGTGAAACGCTACTTTTTCACCCGACATCCGTTTGGGGTGTTTGAGTATTCGAATCTGGATATTTTTCCAAAGGGATTGCGATGGTGCAATCCGCCCGCCCTTTTTCGACACGATGATGCGGGGCCCACGAGGGCTGTTTGGGCGTCGACGGTGTTTTTCCATCCTTATCACCGAGCGACCATTTTGGACAACTGAATAGTCCCTCTTGTGTTCTTTTCTGAGAGGATCACAACGGTGTGATCCGATCGTTGAGTTTCGGGACCGAGTTGTGGGTCCCACGAAGAAGCGCTCGTGTGCGGTGCGCCAGAATGCATCTTTTTCTCCAGATACCTGTTCCACTCAGGTGAGTAGCGCTTTTGACGTGCTTTTTCGAGAGCATTGCGATGGTGCATTTAGCACGACCTTTTTCGGAGACGTGGTGTGGGTCCCACACGACCCGGCTATGGTGAATAGTACCCTCTTCACCGGGTGTCCATTTTGGGAGATTGAGTATTCAATACCACGTGTGTTTCTGAGGGGATCACAGTGGAATGATCCGTTTTTTCAGTTTCAGGATCTTGGGGTGGGCCACACACGGGTTCGGTTATGGTGAATAGTACCTTTTTCACTGGTTCACTGTTTTAGGCGAGTGAGTAGTCTATCTCACATGTTTTTCCGCGAGGATGACAACGGTGCGATCCGTTGGGCTGTTCGGAGCCTCTTGCGCAATCTTATTAAATGCGGAAGCATGAAAGGTTCTCCTGTGGTGGTTCGTCTTTCCATGTTTGTAGCGGACCCTTGGCATGTGATCGCGCACACTTGGGAGAGTGATAAATGGTTCAAAAGATGTGGTTGGTCATGCCTGGGCCTTATAGGTGGAGTTGTTATGTTCATGCCTTCGCGTTGACGCTGGGTGCCGTGTGCACGATAGCCCTTGGGCTGAAAATGAGGTTTATTCTGGGAGTATACGGGAGCGCTTGGAGGCACGTGTGGTTGGTACCTGAGATGTTCGTGCACTTGGATGGGGTTAACTTGGGGGCCACATGTCGTGTGGGCCCTAGGTGCATGCCGATCTTTGCTTTGCGTACTTTGACCTCTCACGATGTAGAGGGTCCCTATGTGTGTTTGTTTGACCAGCAGGGTCGAGTTTTTCCCCTGGCTCTGTGCTCGGTTGTTGACCAGCAGGGTTGAGTGGTCTCCCCCAGGTTTCATTCTTGATGGATCGGCCAGTAGCGGTGCTAGTGGCACCTCGTGATGGATTAGGCACTGAACCTCTTTTGGGAGAGTTGTTCGGTAGTTGGGTGGTTGCGCGATACGCACTCCGTGTTCGGTTGGCGAGTGTTGTACACTCTAGTAGATATAGCCAGAGCAGTTCTGAGTTTTACCCTCCAGCGGGGCTGGGCAGTGGGTTACTCATCGACTTCTTCAGGTGTACCCTCCAGCAGGGCTGGGCAGTGGGTTGCTCACTGACTTCTAGGGTTTACCCTCTGGGAGAGACTGGGAAGTGGGTCACCCAATGCTCTTAGGGTCAACCCTCCAGGAGAGACTGGGCAGTGGGTCACCTGATGCACTTAGGGTCTACCCTCCAGCAGAGACTGGGCAGTGGGTCACCCGACGACCTATTAGGGTCTACCCTCCAGCAGGTCTGGGCAGTGGGTCGCCCGTCATCTAGTTCTAGGTCTACCCTCCATTAGGGCTGGGCAGTGGGTCGCCTGTCGACTTCTTCCAGGTCTACCCTCCACCAGGGCTGGGCAGTGGGTCTCCTGATGATGTATTAAGTTCTACCCTCCACCAGGGCTGGGCAGTGGGTCTCCTGATGATGTATTTTGGATTACCCTCCAGCGGGGCTGTGAAGTGGGTCGCCTGATGATGTATTAGGGTTTACCCCCCAGCAGTGCTGGGTAGTGGGTTACCCGATATCTGGTTATGAATTACCCTCCAGTAGGGTTGGGCAGTGGGACACCTGTTGGCATTCTAGACTCAGTCCTTTCTACTAGGCTAGTCTGTGGCTTTCCTCGGTGACCACTCGAGCGGGACCCTTGGTTGTACGGTTCGGTGATGGAACGACTTTGACTTTGAGGAGACCTCTCGACTGTGTGGCAGTGAAGAGTTGTGGTTCATGTTCCCACAGAACTCTCAAGTACGATGAGCGTTTTTCCCCACCGAGATGCATCCTTGTGACACGACCTAAAATCGTGCGGGCGAGTCAGTGCCGCCCAAAGTGGATAGTGTCGAGGTGTGGTGGTTTAAGCCCTTGAATTGTAGTTCGGGGCAGACGTGCGGGATGTTGGGAATCAGTGGTTTACTTCTGGGACTGTTGGTGACTCTTTTCTTGGGCTGAGCTATGGGATGGAGATCCCCTTATGACCATGTTCGGGCTTCTTGTTGAGTATATGGGCTTGTATATACCTTGTTCTAGTACCCTCTTCTTGGGTTTGGTTACTCTCCTTCTACGAGAGGCGAAGATGCGCGGGGTATGCCATGTGGTTTCCGTGTCTAGCTTCTCATGGTTGGACGAGTCTACTATCCTACTATAGGTAGCGAAGACTCAACGAGAAGTTCATCTTCTCACCGTTTCTAGCTCCTTGTGTTTCTATGAGTTTACCATCTTTCCTCTTGTTGGGTTGAGCTGGACTCTTTACTGTACTCTTACTGGACTTTCAGTTGTATTTCTCTACTTTTCTGTTCGCTCTACTGCTCACCCTTAGGTACCTCCTTTGTTGCTCCCTTGAGCCATCGGTGTATCATACTGAGTATTTTTATACTCACCCCTTCTTGGGCTTTGCCCGCACTTGGTGTGCCTTTGCAGAAGACGGACAGGTGGAGCACGACTCTAGTGGAGCATTAGAGTTCGGGAGCTTGGACCGCATGCGATGGTCGTAGCCGAGTTCCAGGTGGGAGACCCGTTAGCTGTTTGTTTTGTTTACCTGTTGCCGGGTTGTGTTACTTTTGGGTTGGGCACGTGTTTTTCCCTTTTCTTTTCATTGTTCCTTCATCTTTCTTTTTACTTGTAGAGGTCTATGCACTTTGTGGTATATATATAGCAGTTGTTATTTTTACTCTTCTTTTTCTTTCGTTTACTCTGCACTTTGGCATTGATTGTGTTGCGTGTGTTTGTACATGTACTTCGGCAAAGGCCTCCCCGAGTTTTTGTGCCTTCGGCGCTATTCGCCATCCCCTGGCCTATGGAGGCGGTCATGGGGTAGTTGCGGCTCGAGCCCGGGTAGGTTCGGGTCTTGACAAAAAAAATTAAAAAAAAAATTATGGAGTTGGAAATATATATATATATATATATATATATGTGTTTTATAATGTATTAAATTTTATTCATACCCACCAATTTAATGGCCAGGTTATAACATTTATAAACATTTTACGTTATTTAATCTCATTATTTCATCTTGAATACACTATTGTACAAAAATAATATAATGGTTCCATGTACCGTATGATATCAGAGAGATTATATTTATATAAATAAATTCTAGAGGAGTTACATTATCATATAATTTTACTGTTCTTTATCTTTTACTGTATCAAACCCAATTTTCTTCTTTTAACATCTCAGGGTGTTACATCCTCCCCCCTTTAATAAACTGCATCCTAAAAAGTTTAAAATTTATCTCAGTAATCAGATATTATACATATGAAAATATTTTTTTCGAATACCAATATTATAAAAAGGGTTAATAAAACATCCCCTTGAGATGATAGAAAGGAATTTTCAAATAAAAAATTGAATAACACACAACATGGTCTCTAAATAAGAGGATAGATGCGGGAATTGGGAAAATTAGTAAATAACTATCGGGACTAATTTTATTCATTGATCATAAGAAAATGAATAATAAATTAAATTTCAAATCCCTCAAACACATAAACATGTGATGATAAAAAAGACCATCGGTTCAATAGAATTTAAATAATGATGATAACATTTTTGTTTCAAGGTCCTTATCATAGTGTTTAGCAATTCTCAAACCATATAGACTAATAAAATATGTAAATATACCCACTTGATGAGTAAAACTGCATCCATTAATCTTTTTCATCAATAATATCATCTTTTTATTCAATCTGTGTGTATTTATAATACAATCTCCGTCCTACTATAGTAAAATAACCCATTAAATGACCACATTTTCTCCAAAAATATGGGGTATTACCCAGATATATAAACATTATCAAAAACTAAAATGGTTAGAATATTGTATGATAATTCTAAAAATGATTGAACTTTATTACGATACATGAATCTTAAAATTCCACATTAATACACAATGTTGAAAATAAATCATTATGTAGCCCTATATCGAAAATAACCACAATAACATCGAGATTAAGTAATTTTATAAAATAAATTTTTAACTAATTCATTTAATATTTAATAAAAAAATGGTTATCTTCTTTTTATGTATCCTTAATCACATAGTCACCAAATCACTTTTCAATCTCTTATATCTCTATACAATAAAACTTTTCTTCTAATAATTACCTCGATATTAAAGATCATGTAAACCACATCAACACCTTAAAAATTATTTTCAAAATATATTGTAATACATCACATTAAATTGATTATTTGCATACTCTAATCCCAATATGTTGTCTCTTAATGTTTAATTAACCACCTTTAGATCTGATCGCATAAATCCTCAAAGGGGTATCTATGAAAATGAACATATGATAAAACATAATATTATAGACCTAACATGGTATCCATAACTCTTAATATAACCTCAAATGATAACATATTAACCTATAATGGTATCTAAACTAACAATTGATACTAACTGTAATAGCCCAAAACTTTCACTCCCAAATCCCGTGAAAAATGTTATACATTACATTTTCATCATTCATGCCGATTATTATGACTGATTTTATCTATAAAAACAATAATAAAAGGAAAAAATAGATCATGTACATTCTTTAGAACCATTTTGTTTTAGAGTTTTAGAGAATTAGGAAATACTCCTACATAAACAACACTTGTTTTATCAAATTATAATATCCACAACTAACCTAGCTTTCCAGATTTCACAATAAGAAATCATCATCATCATCCATATGGAATCACATCCTAAAACAAACTCATTAATTATATACTATGTAGAAGAAAAATTAATACGGGAGAGATAAAATGGTCAGTAAGGGAAAACATAATAATTATAATTTGACTTTCATACATTTTTATATTAAGTGCATAAGAGTTTAATGACACATTCTGAGTGTATTAGTGAATCCTCAAGGAATTCATACCCATAAAAAATGGGTCATCATATATGAAAACATGGAAAATTAAGGATACATCAGAATCAATAATCATAATCCATGTTATATCAATCATCATCATAAAACAAATTCTAAACCCATCATAAGAAATTAAATCATTTTCAAAAACTTGTTTCACCATATTAATAAAACTCATTAAAACCAGTTTTCATAGTATAACCACATATATTACTTCAAATATAATCATTATGCAATGAATTATAGTGTTATTTAGCTTCACTCATTATATAAGGTACAATTGGATCACTCGACACTATATGTCATGCCCCATCGTATATGCTTTAACAAGATCATCCATTATTATTTGGGATTCCCTATCATATAACATGTAATAGCCTCTCCATATTCTTTATAGTCCAACCTGTTTAATAAATATCTTGGAACCACCACATGAATAAAGTAAATAGAGATTTAATTTCACATTAAAACACATGAAAACATTATCAAAATTACAAGATCATTAAATCAGGGAAATTAATTTGGATTCATGTTAATCTATTTTAAACCTGATTTAACAATCGAAAAAATGGGTTCCATAACAATATCTTTGAAACATGGTTAACCCATTGATGTGAAATAGGTTGCATAACAATATCATTAAAAGAATATGAATCAATCTCTAGAAATAATGAGTATTATAGCATTAGGAAATATTTGTGGTGTACAACAAGTAAAAAAATATGGTTTTTTATTTTTATTAAAGGAAGTACCATTAAAAAATAATAAAATTTTTTTAATGAAAACATTATTTCTAGTCAGAAAAATACATTTTTAAAAATAAAATATATTCAGAATAAATATATTTCAAAATAACAAATATAAATTATAAATTAATATCTAAAATAATTAATAAAATTCCTTCAATAAAATATTATTTTATCTATGAGAACACATATTAATAGATTTTTTAAATCATTTTGGGAAAACATGGTTTTAGAAGAAAAAATATTTTTGAGTGAAAATACAATTTTTAATAAAACAATTTTTTTAAAACTGTTGAGTATATAAGGAGCATATACTACATGGAATGTATATTCTCATGAAATTACTATTATATAATTATATTCATTGTTTCCATAAATGATATATCATAGGATTTCATTATTTAAAGCATAATCTTAAACAATCACAATAATTGAAGAGATTGTAACATAAAACATATACCACATTGGTAACATTGAATTTAAATTACCATTATTGGATATAAATAATATAATTATATTAATGATAGAAATTGTTTTCTTTTTAGTATTAAAACCTCATTAAATATTTTTGGTGTATAACATGACATATGTCTCAATGAAAGAAAATTGAGACAAAATACAGTAATTCTTTCATAAATATCAAACCACAAAAAACATGATATATATATATATATATATCACAAAATAGATATTAAATCACCTTAAATTTTATTATAATAATCATAAAATAAATTCACCAGACTTAAATACTATAGACAACCAAAATAAGAGTAGAATATGGAATATATCTCAGAGAAATAAAAGTGAGATGATAAAACCCTTACCATGAACTTTCTTTTGGGTGAGCATCCTTTAACATATTGTATAGTGGTTTTAAACAATATATTAACTTATAAGAGAATGATATTAATATTTTCAATGTAATATATTATCCTCTGAAAACATATTTTCTTCAGTTGAATAATAATCATTTCTTCTTTTAATTGTTTTTGGTGTTAATTGTCTTGTTTTCTTCTGTGTGGTTCGTCATGAAATATATGTTTCTTATTAACTTCATATTGATTCCTCATATACAGAATTATAATAACTAAAATAATTATATTATTTTGACATCAATTGTTCTTTTATAACAATAATGAAATCTGTTTATGAAAAATGAACTAACATTATAATCAAAGGGATGGTAGGTCGTACCTACACATGAGTAACATTTCAATTTTTCAATAATCATTATTGAAATAACATAACTGATATTTTATCTTTCAAAAATAATAATAATATAATAAATAACATATTATTTAATTATATATAGTAATATATATATATATTTCTTGTGATGTAGTTTTGAAAAAATGAAATCAAATCGTTTTGAAGAGGTTGTTGTCCACACATCCTCGAATGACATTATCATTTTTTAGTGACTGAAATTGTAAAAGTATAATGATATATTATATTCATAGAATTATAAATATTACATTGATATAATAAATATTTCTTTTATCTAACATATATTTTTTATCTTTATCCATATTACCTTCTTTGTAAAGTGTTACTGTAAAATGAATCACATCGCTTCGTGAGGTGGTAATCCTCCGTACAAACGACTGACCTTATCATATCACTTAAATAATGGAACATAAAAGGTTATATATGATTTAATGACTCAATATGTGTAATTATGATATAAATATCATAAATAAAATATATATTTATCATCATACCCAACTATTAGAGGTCGTGATGGAAGAACGAATAAGATTGTTTCACATGGTGGTAGTCCACCGTACAAACAAATGATGCTTTCCTAACCATTTTGATGGAAGTGTGTATTAATTAATGTAATACCCTTGTCGTTAAAAAAATAATTATTTTAATGAAAAATTGTTTAAAATATCATAATTTCATAAAAATAATTAAATGGGTGGATAATGAAATAAAATAAAATTGCCCGTGGAGGAACGTTACATCTTCTTTGGGTACCTCATTTTGGTTTTCACCAAAGGCCTTCCATAGTATGATTTCACATTAAATTAAGGATTATTGGATGATATTTTGGAATTTTACAAGTTATATTGTTAGTTATAGGGTAAAAAAATTATTTTAATTTTAGAATAAAGGAAGACAGGTTTTGGTGTTTTATAAATGAAAAGATTTACACACATGTAATCTTTTATAAATAGTGAATTCCACCCACATTTTTTCATATCACTGGGGACCAATAATGGTCCAATATTGATAATATAATTTATATTGTATATATATGTCTATATAATTTATTTTTAAGTGCAGATTTGTCACATTTACACCATATATTAAATGTTTAATCACAAATAGAAAATATTTCTAACGTAATCATAGTAATTAATTATAATTATTTTCAGTCATTACTGTTTGAAAAAATTATTTTTTCCTTACTGTAATTTATGAATTTTTCTTATTTCAAATATTGAATCTATTTTTCCAAATTAAACTCAAATCAATTGAAATAATTTAATTTATAATTATTCTAACAAACACATCGAGACAAAATGTTTTTAAAAAGAGTATTCTACAGAAAATTGTGATTTAATAATAACTATATGAATTCTAATTGAAATAATTTTATGAAAATAAATTTATATTTAATGATATAAAATATCTAAATTACTTTTATAACATTAACTATTATATATAATTTTTATTAAATAAAATTTAAAAACGTTCGCTAATTTAAAACAGTATTTAAAAAAAAAATAAAACCCATTTACAATCTTATACTAAAAATCAATATAAAGATGACTAAATTTAATTAAATTTATTAAATTTTCCATTTTTCAATTTCAAAAATATTCAAAATATATTATGACTTTTATATTACTTAATTTATTGAAAAGAATGTCTTTTTACAAAAATCGATATTTTTCAGTATTCACTTAAAAATAAACTTTTTCTGAAAAATCCAAAAATTTCAGTAGATGTAAATTTCAATATTATGTTTCCAAAAATGAATTTAACTTTATAAAATTAAAATTCTAAAAGTTACATAATACTGACATAAAATTATTTCCATAAAATAAATTCAAATTTGATGAAATATTATTTTTGAAAAATAAAATTACTTTAATAAAAAATAAACAACTATTTACAAAACATTTATCAACAATTTAATATATAATATAAAATATTTAGTTTATTCTATATTTACTAAAGTATTTAATAGTATTCATAAACACCAATTTAATAGATACTATTTAATGGTTATATATATCAGGAGTTATTTAATATGGGTATGGTGTATTGAATAAAATTGAACATTAAAAATCGTATGGTTGTGTGTGCTACATGATATGAAATAGATTATATTTATTTAACAAAATCACAAATTCTCTTGCAGTTACATTAAAATCAATGTTTAGTGTTTTATGTCATTTATGACATCAAACATAAAATTTTTTCTTCTAACGTCTTGGTGTGTTATACATATTGCTTGTGATTAGACAAAGATCATGCTTTAACTTTTATATATCTTTTACTCATTTAATTTTATGATATATAAAATGAAATAATATATTTAATTTATTCCTTATTAAAAATATAATTAAAAAATAATTATAATAATATGAATATTGTATCGAATAGAATTATTTAATTTCAAATATTATATCATATTTTAATGTTTTTAGGAATTAATATGTTTATTAGATCTTAGGATATGAAATAATGCAAAAATGTTACTATGTTCATCTGGTAAGAAACCAAAATAAACTATTGTTACTATTTATTATAATTTCTTTCATTAGTGAATCATGGTATACTAAAAACAAATAATTATATGATATTATAACAAATATACTTTCTAGTAGCATTTTATGCGTTTTGAAAACCATTTAATTAAAAATTCATCGGTTATGGAAGTGTGAGATGTCAATGAGTTAATTTTTATCATCTTAAATTTATCGATCATTTGAACAAAGAAATATTAATAAACTAATATTTTTTAAAAAATATTTAAACAGGATACATAATAGCATGAATTATTCTATTAGATTAGGTGTCAAGTTGACTTAACTTACACTTGATTGGAAATCATTACACAAGCTAAATTTCATTACAATATGATGTAGTTGTTGCTTTTTTTAAATTGAATTGTTGAACATGATTGGTAAATTAATATAGTAAACTTTTAATGTATTTTAAAATATTTTTTATATTTTTCAAGATTTACATATTAGTTGTTACTTAATTGAATTTATTTTTTATGTAATTTGGATTAATGGGCTATGTTTTGAATATAATGTGAATTTAATATTATTTAAATAAATTTGAATGATTTATTTTAAAAATAATTATACACATAAAACATGTCACGCAAAAAGTATTAATAGGATGTCTTATGAAAACTATCAAATAATTTTAATTTAAAAAATTATTTGAAACCCTTTATTAAGTGGACATTTGGGTCAACAAATTGATAAAATGAAACCTATTATTTTTTGAAATATATTTTTTTACAGTGTCTGGTTTTATAAATGTATAATTTTGGCATATTTTGTTTAATATAGTTCTTATAAAATATATTTTGAAGTTTATTTATTGGTTTTTCTAATTTAGAATGGGTTTGAAACATTTCATAAATTAGGTTTTTGTGAAAGATAATCTTTATCATAATATCAATATATATTATTGGATCATGATCACAATTCATACGGCTTTTTTCGAAATTTTTTACATTGTTTATTATTTGATGTAATCCTTAATGGGGTGTTATAATGGACAATAATATGGTATTTTCCCTATGAATGATATAGGGTGATATTTTCTTAGGAAATGCTTGATATGTCAATGGGTTTTCTTCTACAAATCAATTTTTTCTTTAAATGTTTTCTATCATTTCATGTAACTATTAATTTTTTCATTTATTTTTATTATGTGATTGTATTTTATTACCCTTTCTATGGAGATTTTTGTGTGTTTTTGTGATAAAATAAATAGGCTAAAGGGAAGTGATAGTTTCATCAAGACATTATTCCTCATTATGTAATGACCCTGGTTTTGATGGATTAGTCCTTTTAATTATTCTATGTTTATATATAGATAATCCTCAGATTCAGTACTATGATCGTGTTTCTTGAGACACTATGATTTATTATATTAAAAATATTAATATATTTTCAAACACATTCCTGAATTTTTTTGTGTAAAATCTTTTCCACATTGTTAAATGCATTTGATGGGATATGTGATATCATAGTTAAACTCAAAATGTGGGGTCTATCCTGTACTTGACATTAGATTGTTCAATGTAAAAAATTTCATGGGAGGTGTCCATTGGTTGGTTAATTTAATAAAATAAAAAGTTTATTAATTATTTTATTAAATTTTATGATCTAATTCCTACTCTCTAGATATTATACAATAGAAAATATATAGTGTATGTTTCATCACCATATGATATTAAAAAGGTGTAGAGATTATAATTTGTTGGAGATTTGGGACTCAAGAATTAATTCCATTGGGTTGAGGTGAATAGGGATGCAGATAAAAAACACAACACATCTTATTCCTCCCTGGATAACACGTAGTTCATAAAAGATTGATCCTATATCAATGTAGGGAATATTAATTATTGTTTTCTTCCATTTTTTTACTAGTGAGAATGGATTTTCTTATGGGGTTTATTGATATGATATTTCACACCATTCAGGTGATCCCATATGGATAAATTAGAATTTTTGAATCAATTTATATTATTTGATCCATGATATCACCCTTGGATGCACATTTTCATGATTTTTGGATATTAATGAGAAGAAAATGATATATATATATATACATAATATTTATGTTCATTTATCCACATATTTCATTGAGTTATTAAATTTTTTCCTTGGATATCATGATTGGACATTATTGGGGTGGGTTATAGCATAATCGGACCCCTAGATTTGTTGTGATTGTATGAATGAAATGGGGATTGATAGTTTGTAGATGGATTATGATAGATTTTTATTAGTGTCTGATTAATTCAAGGATCTCGGGCCATAGTATATGATAATAGGTTATATGGGACATATAAAGATTCAATTATATGTGATCAAATTCTTACTATGATCTATCAGAGGCTAGAAATCAACGGTTACATGAGTTTACATCGGATTCAGGGTGGTGAAGTGGTTGATTTTTTGTTTGAAAGGGAAGATCTAGAGTATTTGTGAATCTATATTTTTTATCCAATAAAACTCATACTACAAAGAATGTAGTAGGTAATTATACATGTTGTCAACTACTCCAGCTATGTCGGCAAGGGATTTAGTTGATGATAAATATCACATTCTATGATGAACCACCACACACCATGTAACTCAATGCTAGTAGCTCTGATTGTACTCCATGTGTACATAGCCAG
Source organism: Viscum album (assembly GCA_963277665.1). Classification (NCBI taxonomy): domain Eukaryota; kingdom Viridiplantae; phylum Streptophyta; class Magnoliopsida; order Santalales; family Viscaceae; genus Viscum; species Viscum album. The sequence continues at coordinate 296,683,372 of OY728141.1, read as the reverse complement.
AGAAACACATAGTGACATGTTCAAGGATAGAGTAAATGTTCCTTAGTATATATTAAAACCGGTCCAAGATACTGACACAGGGTCATGTAGACATACATCATCTAACGTACATGGGGACTATAAATTGAGCATGAGAATGCCTCAGGTGGCTGATACATGTCATCTACAACCAATACATGCATTGTAGTGAGGCATCACAATGAAAATCATTTCTATGGTAAAACATTCCTATGCGACAAGGTGATGCCACTTTCCATGTGACCCCATATAAATGTCGTGTAATTCCCCCAGTAACTTTTACCTTTTGTATCTCCTTCTTTAGAACTCATATTTTCACTTTTGAGTTTATTACCCTGATTTTTTCTTTTGAATATATCCTTATGGTAGAAAATTTGTGTAATGATTGATTTTATATGAAATATTTTGATCTTGAATATTATTTAGGTGATGGTTGATGATGAAAATGATCCTTGAATGATCATTTAAGTGATGTTTGGGTCGGTACTACCATGTCACACCAAGGAGTGGATATCCCGTAATCGTTATATAGGACGATTATGTACTCCACCCGCCTGAAATATAATGTCACATATCCCCTGTATATGGATTAGTAATTCCTATCTTCAATCTCGAGTAGGGATTCAGTCCTCCATTGTCATTGTGACTCCCACAACTGTGGTGAACAACGTTGTGGTGCGAGCACATCTACATAGATTCATATGAGGATGTACATGATATTGTTCATAGGAGATTGAATTTTGTAGAAATTGGAATACTCATTATATTTATATATTATGATGAGATATAAATCCCATTTTCCAATCATATGGGTTACATTATTATCATATATATTTTTGGTTTTGTTTTCCCTGTTATTATTCATTGTGCTAGTTCTTGTTGTATATTTCTATTAATCACATTGTGGTTTTCAAGGAATAATATTCAGTATGTATATACTCACCCATGAATGGTATTCTATATTATGTTTCGTGTCATATGCTAAATACAAATAGGTGGTTAGCGACATCAACATATCATAGTAATAAATTAGTGTAATGACTGTGTTTGGTTGTCAAACATAAAGATCAAGAGTTAATCACTATCTATTTTCATCCTTTTTAATTATTAATAATTGAAGGTCTTCGTTAGGGTTGGTAATATATTTACCCCATTTACCCAATGTATGATATTATCATATTATTATGTGTTCCCTCTAGTTTATTTCATTCAGGGTTGTATAATATATGTTTTATTCATTTTTTTTGTTGTACACTTTAACATAGAGATAGTATTGTTCTTATATACATGAATATAGTCTATATCCCACAATTGTAATTATTACTTCTCTAAAATTTTCAATGGACACTAACATATTTGAGGTGGGAATGGGGTTTTCAAACATGGCCTTACATGTGACAGGTGGGCCCTAGCATGTTAGGACTTGGAAAAGTGGTATCAGAGAAGTTCATCCTTAGGATACTGTTGGATTTAGACCATGATGAGGATTGGTTTGGGAAATTTTGTAAATGGTGCTGGAGAATCTAAATTATGGCATTCCGACTAGGAAACCCATTGTTAGTGCAGTAGAAGACATATCCTTTTACCAAGAATCTTACTACTTTCATGTTGACTTCGCATACTGATACGTCATTTATAAGGAATCATTGGAACATAATTGATATATTGTTGATTCCTTTGACTATCTTTATGAATTTATGCCCACATGTATATATATATATATATTCATAAATTTATGGTACACATTGAACACCATCAAGATTCCTTCATGAGAACATTCTGATAGATTGCCGATACAATATCATTATGGTGATCCTCTTAGTGATGTGTCCTTAATTTAGCGGCCATAGCATGCTGATTTTTCTCTAGGTGGGTAGGAAGAAGAACCCCATCCTATTGAAAATTAGGTAGTCCCAACAAGGTAGGATGATGATTTGTTCATTATTATAACTATATGTGAGTTACAAGATTATATACCCTTATGAATATGAAGTGAGTTGTATTAGCAAGTAATATAGTATTGACTTGATTAGGTTGTTCATGACTATAGGGTTATTTAGAAACCATAAAATCGTATGGTTGTCTATGCAACTATCCTATATCCTAGGGTAGAAAGGTGCTTTGGGATAACTGTGACATTGTCCCATGATGTGATTAACGTCTTGTGAATATAATTACATTCCAAATTGACTTCATTAGGTGGTTCATTACTATAGGGTTATTTAAAAACCATCTAATCTGATGGTTTTTTATGCGACTATCCTATATCATGGGGTAGCAATGTGATTTTGGATTATGGTGACACTATACCATAATGTGATTAAACTCATGTGTTTAGAATTTCATCTGTTATTTTTTATGATTATTAACATCAATGAATCTACTCAATGTAGATTCAGTATCTTCTCAAACAACAAAAATGTGGCTTGACAATTGAAAAGCATGTTATGATGTTCATTGAAATCCAAGATTAGTCCTCAAATATGGTGTGGGATGGTTTCCTCCTAGAACATAGTTTTGAGATGGATACATGTAGAAGAATTCATTCCAGTTTATTCTCTTTATGCCATTTAACTAACACTTGTGTGATAAAGCAGGCTGTAGTGACAAGAATCTTCCTAGAAGAGGGAAATCCATTAGTTGGAACTAGCAGTTTTCTCCATGTGGACAAGAAATCTAAAATGGATATTAGTCTACATAAATTGATATCATTTAAGAGGATAGACACTCATAATAATACTCATACTTTTTTATCTATTTCTTAGGGATCATACAGGAGATCCAGTTATCCATGAAAGGGATGATGTTATGCTTATGATGGAAGGGGTCACAAGTGACACAATTTCCAAACCCATCACACTAAGTATGATAGGAAATTAGTGGATGTTCCACCATGGTAGTGTCAGTGTAATTATCTAGGATCTCCCATACATGTTCATTGAATCCCCTATAGTGGTGGTTCATAAATTAAAATTGTTGTAGCTCAAGAGGGAGGAGCTACTAATGGAGGGAATCAGTATAAGATGCTTCCACCACCCCCAACATGCACCAAAATAACAGGAAAATAGAATATGTCGTTGAGGATGTTGGTAGTTATAGTATATGGATACATTTGACCAGGATTCACATGACGTGATTCAAGAAAGGGTATTTTTATTTTCAACTCTTGAACTAGTAATTATTGACACAATCATTAGTCATTGATTCACTATAATATCCCTTTTGAGAGAGAGATATCTTCTAGTTAAAACTATATCTTAATATATTAGGAAAATGTTTTCAATGGGGATAAATTATTTGATATTTCATAAATTTTGGTAATGTGGGATAGTTCTTGAGGGAGATATTTTCTCATTGGACATGTTGGTAGTCATGGTGAAACCATATGATCACATCTTGGTTGTGGACGATTTATCCCCAATTCAAGATTAGATTGACTATCGTCACATACGCATTATATGGAAACAGATATATGAGATGAGAATCTCTATTAAAGGTGAGAGAGATCTCATGGCTATGTGAGTAGGACATACATGTAGGAAGCTGCAGCCCATTATCCATCTAATAGTGAGTTTATCCTTTCATGTCATGAGATCTTCTGGTATCTAGATTCCCTTATTGGTGGTGGAATTTATGGATGTTTTCCCCAGTCATATTTTTGTACTAACTCCATGATGATAGATGGATTTATTAAATAAACTTCACCCTATGACCCCAACGATATCTCCTACATCAAATGGGATAAACCATACAAAGATTTGGGTGATAAGGGTACAGTTGGAGGACCCTTTAAACAATGGTTTAATCAAACCCAATGTGTCCCAATGGGAATGTAATGTTTTTTTTGTGAAACGGTGAACATGATATTCAGGTTTTATGTAGATTATCATTCCATGAACAATGTAATGATAAATAATAAGTACACCTTTCCTTGAATAAATGTACAATTATACTAGATGAGATAAAGAAGTTGTTTCTCGAATATTGATATCTGGTCCATCTACCATCAGTTCCAGGTTTAGGAGGATCATATTCCAATTAAGAAATTTAGAGGTTTTTATAGAAACTATGAGTTTCTGGTGATTCATTATTATCTAATGAATTCACCCATTTTATTTATAGTTATTATGATGCATATATTTATTCCATATATGGATATATATTTTGTTGTCTTCATTGATGATATTATGAATTACTCTGTACTAGAGGAGGAGCATTAATAGAAATTGAGGATTGTCATAATCATACATTTGGGGAGATAAATTTATGCTAAGATCTAATAGAATTAATTATCGATATATGAGTTTCAAATTTTAGGAAATTTCATATATGATGCTGGTTTAGCTATGGACTCAATGAATATTGATGTGTTTCTTACATAAGAGCCACACAAAATAATATTATAGGTTGAAGTTTCCTTCAATTGGAGGGGTACTATATGAGATTCATGGAGGAATTATCAAGGATTACTATCACTTAGACAACATTGATGCAGAAAGGGAATCTATTTACCTTCACTGAGTAGTGTTTGCAATCCTTTGAGGTGCCAAGGCTTAGGTTGTCTAGTGATATTATGTTGAAACTACTAAAGTAGGGAGTAGACTACATAGTATTTTTTGATGTCTCTATATATGGTCTAAGTTACATGTTGTTGTAGAGTTTGTAAGTGAACTCATAATATTATATGCATTTCAGAACCCATGAGTAAATCTATGAGACTCATTAAATAGAGTATTTATTGGCAATATTTAATCTAATGATGTGGATGATCTTTCTTCTGGGTGAGTTATTCTTTTACACGTACCACTAGAGTGTCATATAAATCTTCACTCATAGAAATGTGAACCTGGGGTAGATAAACTATTCATAGTTACTACATGACTATTAATTCAATATAGACTATACTCACAGGAAGAGAAACATGGGGGAAGATTATCGTAGTAGGAACAGTCATTACTGCTTCAATGGGGGGATGGATTTTAGAAGTTGGATTTATTACAGCAGACAACGACAGGCTAGAGGGGTGAAGATTTTATTCTGTTGATGTGGATGATTCCTCTGATTCTTTAATGATTGATTGAGTTTTAGTTTGGAGACATCAACTTTGAGGTTCTACATGACCAGATATTCTCAAGTGATTCACCATATAGATACTATGATGGAGGGGATCACATCACCCTTTTACAGGGATGGAAGGTGATTCTAATAAATTTTTTTGAGGAATTGAATTGGGTAGTTTCACACATCCCCCATGGTTATAAATCATGGTGTAGAAATTATATACAGGGACCTATAGTGATAGTTTTTGTTGGATGGCATGAGGTACAGTGTTTCATAGTTTTTCTCTCAGAGTCTCATATGATTGAAGGTGTAGAATGAGAACTAGGTTCCATAATGTTTGAAAAAGCCTATTGATATAAATAGTATAAATGTGATGATGTTTCCCAGGGATTATTTTGGATGATTCCATGGAATTCAAGATGAAATGATGATATTTTTAATATATTTTACCCACTTACCATGTGATTGAACATTCTTGATATCATAGGGTAGGGTTTGGTTGAGAGTCTTAGGTACTTGTGCGTGTTGTAGCTCATCAATGATCATGGTATACCCTCTAATAACACATTCTTTTGTAATTCATGGAATGAATCAATATTTTGGAGAGTCCTACATGAGGATTTTGTGACTGAATTGTGGTTGAATACCACATTTCACCCCCAAAAAGATGTCCAACCTGAGTGTATTGTCTATGTGTAGGTTGGTAAACATAGGGATTATGATCGAAAATTATATTTGGGATAGTAGGTGTCACTATACAGTGGTAGAGTTTACTTATAAAAATACATATCACACTTCTATCAACATGGAAAATTTGGAGGCCATGTTTGAGGGACCTTATAGGTTGACCCATTTGTGGGACTGAGATTGGTGTGATGTCTCTTGTTGGGCCAGAGATGGAGTAGGATACTAGAGATTAGTTTATGGTGATCAATAAAAATATTTGGACATCCTTGATCTGAACGAAATCATTCATATATCATGTTATTTGTCACTTAATGTTAGAGTAGGGAGGCCAATTATTCTATAGTGTATCACCATGACTAGGATTGCATATATTTGAGCAGGCGGCATTCTATACCCACGTATCATCTAATTGTTCATGATCATAGGGTTTTTTGGTGAGGTTTCTTATAGTCAAGAATTTTCCTAATAATTTTATCAATATTATGAAGTCTTCCATATTCTATTGATCTGGAGATATATTCATGATCATTTCCCATTATTGAATTGGGGGAGATTGACATATTGGAATGATACACCTTCAAAGAGTACCTGATGATGATATAGGATCATCAATAGATGATCATATGTGGATGGACCATCCCTTTAAATATTGTTCTTTGGAATCATCGCTGCATGCATGAGTTCTCCTGGGAGTTTTATAGTTAGTTGCAGACTCAGTAAACCCACCTTTGTTCAACTTTTTCTTTTTGGGGTACAATCTTTAATGGAGGGGAGAATTTAACAATTAACGATTTGATGGATTAGTTCATTTAATATTTCTATTTATATATAAGTCTATGTGTGGATTTATCCTTAGATTCAATTTACATTTCATGTATTTTGGGACCCTAGAATTAATTAATTAAAAATATTGAGATATTTTAGTCAACATGCATTCATCATTTTGGTTTAAATGGGTTTCCTATGTTTAACGGCCTCATATGAGAAATACAAGACCTATATTGAATCTAGAATTTAGGGATTACCCAATTTGAAATATAAGGTTGGTCGACATCAGATGTTCCAGGAAAGGTGACCATTGGGAGGTTCGTTTAATACAGTAATTATTTCATTTGATTGTTTTAATTAATTACCTAATCAAATTCAATCTGTATAAATATTCTATGATAAAAAATGTATAGGGATATCCACACAACCCTAGATAATTATATATATGATTGGATCATTCTTCATTACTTGACCAGGATTAAAAGAGGATGGTAATCAAGTCGTGGTCAATCGAGAGGCAGACAACAAACACAATAGATATTCTTCATCATTGGATAATGCACTATAAAAAAACTATCGATTATAAATCAATTCAGGGATCATTTTTTATTACATTAAATCATTTTAAATGATGATCATGGATTTTAATATCATATTTTTTTATTATGATCTCTCACCCATTTCATTATCCTATATGGATAAATTTAATTTTTTAAATCAATTAATATTTATGATTCTATGATATCTCAGGGGGATACAACTTTTACATGTTTTGTGGTAGATAACTCATGGAAAAATTAGTATTTACATTATTTTATCAGCATTTATAGCCACTATTCATCAAGATCTTCACCATTGGCCCATGAAGTTATGATTTGATATTTTTTCGGTAGGTTCGAGCACGATCGAACCCCCAAATTCATCTTGATTTCATGAAAAATATATAGATTGATAGTTTTATGACAGATCACGATGAATTTTAGGGAGAAGGTGATTTCAATAGGGATATAGTTTATGTCATGGTTATTGGAGGTTATACAGGAGGTTCACCAATTAGATTTCTAGTGATCATATTCTGATCTCTAGCCACATGAGGACCTGAATTGATGGTCATAGGTGTTTCCTTTATTAAATGGTGGTAAAAGGTCATATTTTATGTGTAAAGAAAAAATATAGTGTTTGGGTAAAGACATGATATTCTTGTTGTGATAACTATAACTACAAGGTTTCTTTTTTGGATTAAAATTCATTTTGTAGTACCCCAGCTATAGCGGCTAGGGTTTTGGTTGAAGATAAATGACACATTGTGTGAACGCACCACACATCTTGTGACCCTATGAGAGTCGTAAAACATATACACCTATAGTACATGGTAACAGGAATGAACATTTACATGGTAATGGCTATAGTACATGGGCACTTCCATATACATAGATATATTTAGGATACCCATACATAGACATATACACAGGCACACCTCGATTTACATGGGCACACATATAAGAGCATTGGAAGGCCCCAGGAGGCTGAGACACACCATGTTAAACCAGTAGAATCCATGTATGGTTGAATGGATTAAAAAACCATGTCTAGGGAAAAACACACCGAGGAAATGAGGTGAGATAAAAAACCCTGTGGCCCAAGTGTCACCATCGTACTTCTTCTAGTTACATCTAGATTTTGTATCTCTTTCGTTAAAACTCAGATTTTGTTTTTTGAATTGCCTAACCGAAGAGATTTTCTATGTAGAATGTGAAGATATATTTTTTTTAATATGATAAAAAATGTATGTTGTTTTAAGCATGAAGCTTCTTTAATTTATGCTTGCTTATGGAAGTGATCAGGGTAGGATCATCCGAGTGATGTTGAGGTTGGTACTCCACTTTCACACCAGAGAGAGGACCCTCTATACTATTTATAATGGTAGATTATATAAAACTATACACCATATAATTTAGTTGGTCCTCTATCTTTAGAGTGTTACTCCCTCATATTGAACCTAGAATAGGGGGGATCCTCCACTGGGTTTGTGGCTCACTCGATTGAGGAGTGAAAAAAAAGATATTGGCCCCACTACATAGATTATTGTGGGGTTGTATGTGTTTCAGGGAATTATAGATGGTCAATTTGAGATATTGGAAGACTCATTGAACCTATTTGTACACTAGATAAGAAGAACCCATTTCTCAATCATCAATAGTTTTTTACGAGAATATATATATTACGTTTGTTTGACACGTTTTATTGGTTGAATTGGATTATTCTATATAATTATTTTTATACCTTATTTTATGGAATCCAAATAAGTATGTATGTAAACACCCCATCATGATATTTCTACACACATAGAGTATCTAGTGCATATAATACCTAGATGAGTAGTGACATTGGTAGAGCTTAGTGATACTTTGATGCATTGACTATGTTTGGTGATCAGACTAGGAGATCCAGAGTTAGTCTCTCACAATTTCCATCAATTTCATTTAGTTGTTCGGATTTAAATTTATTGTGGATGGGTATATATTTCCCCCTTTCTATTATTTGTTTTATATTTTAGTACATTGATGAGTTCCCATGATTTTTTTGCTTGCATGTTTATACACTTTATGTTTCTATATTTATTAAATTCCTTTTAAATTTTTCCTATATATGGTAGTGTGTGTGCCTACAAGTACCTAGGCTAAAGCCTCACATTTAATTTATGCCTACTGAGTGCTTATCTCCAGACCCTATCCTATTGGAGGTTGTCTTGGAGTTATCACACACGGACTTACACCAGCCAGGAGGGTCTCACTAGATTGTACTGTGACCCGTTGGATTAGAATAAATATTTCTTTTGGATTATGGGACATTTAATGATCTAGAAGGTGAACTTTCTCAATGGCCTCTGACATGGTACACCATTGGTATAATTCTATTTCTTTAATGTTTTTTTGTTTTAATATATAAAATATATTGTTTCCTCACATTCAAAGGAATAGTGATTTATTTGACTTTTAGTTTACTATTGTACCTTTTGAAGGAGATAGTCATCATTTAAATGGGGTTGGTCCATGTGTCAAGGAAGTTTAACAGTGATTGGTTAGGAATGATCTCTTTTTATTACCACATTTTCTAGATAAAATTTATCAAGTTAATGTTAGTATTTAACAGTAGATTGAAGTCAGTAATTTCCCTTGATGTTTCAATGAATTTTTTTGATGAATGATCATAACTCTAGCTTTAGCAATGAGAAACCTATTTTCTCAAATACATCAAAAACTCATAGACTCCATGATTTGTGAGTTGTTTCTAGATTATTATCTCTATTTCTCATTTTTTTTCACATGAATGACAAACATTAATACATATCTCTATTCATCATCATCTAGGTAGATTTTTTCACATATCACTAGTCAATAGGTGTTGAGTTATTAAAATTTTGTATCATGAACTATTCATGTATTAAATCAATAACATTATCTTCAGTTGTATACATAATGATGATGTCATGGTTTTAGTTAGTTATCTCCCCTCCATGACTTGGTTCATCATGTCTTAGAAAGATTAGTGGTAATAATATTATTATCTAACCATTAAATTAAACATTAATTGTGGTAATACACTTATGGGTTTACAGTGGATTAAAAATCTCTCACATGTATAAGGACCCAATTAGGGTTCCTCCTTCTATCAGTACCACCTCAAGTATGTTATATTTCTAGGTGTATGGGACTAAAACATGAAACAGAATACTACACACCATCTATTTTTAATTTTATGATGATTATCTATCAAATTATAGTAATAGGTGAATAATGATAACAATTGACAATAAATATTTTTATAATATTAATTTAATCAACTTTCCTTTTGACTAACTCATTGAGTAAAAAATTTCATTTATGTTTAGGGTATAATGACTCTGATGTTTAGGTGATGGGGTAGGTTTGGGAACTAATGACCTTACATGTTTTTCAGATAATCATCATATTTGAAAAATAAAATCCCATTGATATGTTATAAGTTGATAAATTACCATTAGTAAATTGGGTTATCAATTACTATAGGAATTAATTTTTGATCAATGGTTGCAATTGAGAAGATAATTCATCTATATTGAAATATATTAACATTTATATTCAATTGAATGAACTCTTAGTTGAGAAGGGATTTCACAATTTTTCAATTATACGTGAATTCATTGTATTAATATATTTGAAGAACCATACCATCATCTATGTCCTTTTCAGGTTATTCATATTATTTTTATTGTCTTCAAACATTGTTATTCAAGGATCTATCATTCTTTATGAAATATTTAAGATAGGGAATTATTTACAAGGTAAATAATGTATGTTATTTAATCATTGGGTGCATCCACATAAAATCATAAACTATATAACCATGGTTGTCTATTATGTAGAAGATTGTTATTTACTCAATATGATGCATTTAATCCATTTACCTCCATATAGTTAATTTTTGATTCAGATCTCAGTTATTTATTTCTTCTTCACATTTTTCTTTTATATGGATTGATCTAATTAGTTCTCATTTTATTTTTCAGAATGGATCGGGTAATATAAACTAATTTTTCATCTAAATGTACCTTTGGTATTTCTATAGTTTTAGAATATATGAATCATTGGAAAACACCTTTTTTAACTTTATTGTATGTTAAACTACTGTTTCAGCATTATTTCTCGTCAACAGTATCCTATGGCATTTTCTAGAAAAAATCCTTTGTGGTTGGAACAATTTATCACCCCAACTTTTTCGTATTAAGGATTTTATAGTATATGTAAAACATTGGTAGATTTGGGTAAGTCCTTTATATAGTCCTTGATGTTTTTGAATTATTTTGGTCAGTTTTTGGATAGTAAATGGATTGATCATGGTTAGAATAAACTATGAAGATATCACATGTAACATTGTGACATCCTAAGAGGGTCTATGAGTAAGAACAAGTTTTTTCAAAGTTATGGTAAACATGGATGATTTTCATAGAAATTATGTTTTAATCGATTGAGTTATATCAAACGGTTGATTCATAATTTTTAAAACCATATTTCCAAACCAAGTCACTCGTGGAGTTTTAGATAGTGGAACCCACATTGAAGGTACTGATATTTCTAAACAATTCATTCATACCATGAAAATTAGATAATTCAATTGAAAATTTTCATTTTAACCCTAGTACCCACCCAAAAACTCACATTAGTCTTCTATTTACCTCATCTCTCAAACTATAAGACTCTTCTAAGTGATGTTAGAATGTCTTTTCCCTCTAAACACATTTTAATCTACTGAATGCTTATAGTAATAAAGACACCACATGTCATATTCAAACTCTTATTTCTATAATATATCTACTAATATCGTAATGAATGGAACCATAGAGAGGGGTTTTATTCCAAAATCTAATCGACTGGTCCTGCTTTTAAAATTACTTTATAGTATTGTTTTATGGAATAGAAAAACTGAGTCTTGATATACTAGATCGTATGTAATTTCTCTTTGTTTTTTTGAGATCTGTCGTGAGGTGTGTAGATTCCCAAAAATATAATCTTATTCTTCAATATAAATGATATTTATTTTCAGAAAATTTTCTTATATTTCTAAACGAATCATTATATGAATTTTTTAAGGGGAAACCTTTTATATTATTATTTGGAAACATTTTATTTTTAATGGAAATTTGAAACCCCCATTTATTTATGGTTTTAAATCATTGATTTATTTTTATATATGAAAACTTTTTTTAATGTTTATAACAAGATAATTTAATTTATCTTAAATAAATAATTACTAGAACATGGAATTTGTGGAGTGGTGTATATTATTTTCTATAGTAGGTGTCCATAAATGTAATGTACTACTAGAATAGAAGCAGCTAAACGAATATAACCCATGGAAATTTTAGTGGATGATCATTTTACTAATCATGAGTATTGGAACAATTATGTAATTCTTCTGGGTTCTTGTTTCTATGTGTGAAATATGTATAATTAGTAAAATTGATTTAGAATCTTTTTAATATTTTATATTATATTTTTTAACTTATAAAATATTTTTGATTATCCAATCCATTTTAGATTGTGTTTTTTAATTGTCATTTAATGTGTTCTTACCCTATAAGTGTGAGTTTTTAAGTAGACTATGGAATTACTTTTGGGTATAATTACTCACCCCTTACATTTTCAATTTTTTATATAGAGACGGTGTTTCAATTGAAACTATAAAGGATATATTTTACAACTGGTGTATTAGGATGATACATTAATGGGATGGTTCTTTGATCATAGAGTTAACTTTTAGAGTAGTTGTAGTGGAAACACATTGATGATTCTATATTAGTATGTTCCATGGTTTTTAGATGGATTTCTAGATTCATGTTCCACTACTTCCCTAATATTTTTGGTTTTTCATTTCATTTGAGTTCTTTAGTTTATAATTCATTAATAATATAGTTTGGTTTGGATATTTTTTTTATGATTGGTTGTTTTTAAGTGAAATATTTCCCCATAAATGTTTTAATAAGAAATACAAATTTATTTTCATCCTTTGGTATTCATGGGATTTTGGTGATGATTAATGTGAATGTTGACTCATTTTAAGAAAATGGATAGGGTTTAGATTCCCAAAAAATCAAAAAAATGTTTTATCTTAACCTTTCTGGAATGAATGAATTTTCCCATCATCAAGAAGATTGTTTTAACTCAATATTACATTATAGTATTCCTTGGAAATTTTAAAATAAATTATTTTCCACAACATTCTAGGAATGTTTTATATTTCATGGTAATAAAGTAAAAGGGTATTTTCCATGATTTCATAGAAATGATCAAATTCTCATTTAAAGTTATATTTTATTATAATACAAATTTTATTATATATAATCCCATGAACATTAGATTTTTATGTCCTAAATTGTCATTTCATATGTTTGTGATTATTATTTTCATAACTATTTTTATCATTTTTAATGTCTATTTTATATGTTTAAACTATTGAAATTAGTATTTATCAAAAATTTGACACTTTTTCATAACTTTTCATCAGTCTTGAAAAATGGCCTACATGAGGCATTTGGATAAGTAAGAATTTGGATATATAAATTTATTATGTAAAGGTTTCATATATATAAATTCTTTATATCATGAAATCACATATGTGAAAATTTCCTACATCGATGTAATGATTATGTGAGAAATCGACTTTATTTATCAATCAGCTACATTAATAATCTATACGGATTAATCGACTGTGAATTTGATATGTGGTAAAATTGGATATTTGTTTCTATATTATAACATTGGATTTTTCTATGTGAGTGAAAATACCACATTAATAAATTTGAATGCAAGAATTTTGCACCGTGGAAAAATTGTCTATGAGAAGGAAAACAACTATATAAAGATGGATTTTAAAAATTTAGCAATAAGGTTAATTTAACAATATAAATTAAAATCTAAACATTTCCAAAATAATGATATATTTATAGCTCCGTCATGATATAATCTATATTTATTAACATTGAATCAATTTAGTGAGATATATATAATAAAATAAAACATATAAATTATATAATACATATTTATATTAAAAATTATCATAATAAAAGTAAAAATCAAGAATGGAAACAAGTATAATGATAATATATTTTAGTTTACTTATTCTGTTATATTTTAAAGAAAATGATGTGTCTCTAATCTATTATTTTATGGATAATGTGTTTCTAATTTAAATAACATTTTTTGTTTTATTTTCAATTCTACACGTATTGAATTATGTGTCAAGTTATAAAATGATATATTCTGAGAAGAAGAAAATATTCATTAAACCAAGAAATAATTCATTTTTTAGTTCATTATTCCCCTATATACTGCTATATTTTTCACAAAAATAAAGATTATATATTGTTATCTATAACTATGAAAAATATTTTATTAGTGTTGTCTTAGAATTCTCTCCTTGAGATAAAATCTATTTTAGTCATCTATCTGTGATTTTTTTCCCTTATGCTAGATTCATCTTAGTAATGATTTATGTACCTGACATATTTTTATTTTCTTATATCTCATTCTAAATGATTATTAGTAAAATAACATGAAGGATCATATTTGAAAATTCTTTATGGAGCATGGTTTAAAGATCTTATGCTATTATATAATATGGCGACTACATTCACTCATTTATGCTGTCACTAGAAAAAAGACTTCCAGTCCATGGAAAAAGTAATGGTCTGATGAGAACCTCCAAAATCATCGATAATAGGGCCAGTGGATTAGAATTCGATACATAAAACCCCTAAAACACTATTAATATTTTTCTCAAATTAGTTTTTTTGTGCGTTATTTATCTGATGATTTTATTAAATAATATTTTAGAAGTTAGTAATATCAAATAGAGGGTGGAATTCTAAGAGATGAAATTTTATATAACTTAATTCCCCCTGAGTCTCATGCATACCATTCATAATAGGAATTGATATAAAATATCATGACTATTGATTTCTTAGTTATCAAAGGATGGTTTATAAATATAATTATACAATAGAATAAAGTAAATAATAACATACAAGGTATTTCAATTAGAAGAGCTATAAATTTTAATTGTGAAAACCATGGTTGTTGGAAGGGAAGAATGACTATATATTTAAAAAACATTGTTCAAATGGGTTGTCATACAACTGTGAAGCCTTATGAATTTTCCAAAACACACAAAAAATATGGAATGTTGTTACTAAGGACAATTAGGATTTAAATTCTAAATAAAAAGATGATATTATTTATGGACTTGGTCCACATGACTTTAATCGAGTTTCATAGTCCTAATCAAAAAATATAATTCAAGCTAACATTTTTGTTTATTTTTAAGGTATAGATTATTTGAGAACCCCAGGATATAAAATAACTAGAATGGGGTTTGATACAGTCAAAATTATTGAAGGAGATATCATCACACAATTAATTTAAATGATTATTGAGATTTTCATTAAGGTTTATTATTTGGGAATACTTATTTTTAAATCAGATGAAGCATTAAAAACTCTCAAAATTATTTCACCAAAATGGATTGGGATCTTGAATGTTATTAGATAATTTAAAGAGGATTTTAATTTTAAAATAATAGACCTTAATTGAAATATTATGATGTGTGGGGAATATATATAAGATGATGTTGGAGAATACATATTAGTTATGAATGAGAATGTTGGTCTTACATATTTAACTTAAAATGAAGAAAATAAGTGTAAATAAATTCAAATAGTTATGTCATTGGAGAAAGGTAATTCTAGTCTTTCTACTTCTATTATTGATCTTTCACAATTTTCTTGGAAATTCAAAAAATTCTCCATTAAGATAACTAGTATTATGAAATACTTAAAAATTATTATATTTTTTATTGTATTTATATAGAAGTAAGATTATATGAATACATGAAACATTCACATATCATACCAAATTTACCACAACTACATGGAAAAATAAATATTCAAAAATACTTCATGAAAGTTTACTACATGAATAAATCCAAGAAAGACATCAAGTACACATGGATTTCTTCTTCATATTATAATTAATTAGCATCATCTGAATAATAAAAAGAACATTCTAATAAAAATTACAACAATGTTATTTTTTTAAACTCAAATGATATACATTTAATTTATTATTCTAAGTACAAGTCTGAATCTAAAAATTAGAATTGATCATATGTGGAATTAAAGGAATATTTTAATATGATGGAAACTATGTATGAATCATTAAAAAAGAAAAGAATCTATTAAAATTTCCAATTGTAATAAGGTAATTAACTAATATTACAAAAATAAATAAATTTTCAAATTTAAAATTAAGAATAAAAATTTTAT
Organism: Viscum album; assembly: GCA_963277665.1. NCBI lineage: Eukaryota > Viridiplantae > Streptophyta > Magnoliopsida > Santalales > Viscaceae > Viscum > Viscum album. Next base: position 296,666,979 of record OY728141.1, on the reverse strand, counting down.
TTCATATGGTATTTTACATGGAATAAAAATTGTAAAATTTAAAAATGTGTTTAAAACATAAAATATAATAATATTGTTTTAAAAATCATGAAATACATTTAAATTAAAACATTGGAAAAAAAAAAAACTCAAAAAAATAAATTTTTAATTTGAATCCATGGTGAGAGGCCAAAATTTAATTTACACTCTTTTTTCTTTGATCTGGGAATAAGAACCTTTAAAAAATATCATGATTCTTTATGAATATGTAGATAATTATATCAAAAACATTAGTTATAAACAATATAAATTTTATTTTTTCATACATGATTTTATATCAAAATGATTTTCATAACATAATTCTATATTTATTGGGTATAAAAAATTGATTTGGGTTCTAAATTTTCTATTCATTAAATTGTGGGAGTGAAAAAAATATTGGTAACAAAATTCCCTTAATTTATTTTTCTATGTGGGGAAAAAAGATGAAGGTATTATTCAAAAATGGAATATGGGTAGTGGGTATTCAAGGCATGTGATTGTGTATTTCTATAATTTCCATTCCTTATTAAAATTTTATGGATGATATGTAACATTTGATCAAAATGCCAAATATAATATTAGTGGGTATGGATCTGTTGGTAATCCAAGATCAGTTCTTACCTATAAAGTCTTTTATATGTATGTATTAAATAAAAATAAGTTAAATATTTATCAAATTCATTATGAAATTTAGTTTTTTATATTTAAAATGATTTATGTAAATTTTTAATGTTCAAATTATTAATTTCAAGGATCCTTTAACTAAGAATTTATATAATCGGAATCTTAATTATTTGAGTAGAAAAATGAACAATTTAAATGATTAAAAAAAGAATTATGGATTTGTCTAGAATATTGGGAAATTATAATGTTTATTATTTAATAATATTATATATAAAATAATTAGTGTTAGACATAACTAATATTAAATTGGATAAAAAGAAGTTATGTGATGTCTGCCAAATGGGAAAGCAACAAAAGTCATATTTTCATCCAATTAAAGTTGTTTCTACTTCAAGAAACTAAAACATATTAATATAAATTTTTATAGGAATCCAAATTTCAAATATAAAGAGGTAAATATTTTATTTATCTATTACTTTATTATTTTTATATATTGAAATGGGTTTTATTTTTATGTGTTAATAGTGAATCATGTTCCATTTTTATATGTTTTTCGTGTAGGATCAAAATTGAATGATGCTAAAAAAAATATTTATGATGTGACCCATTAATAGAATTTAAAAACAAATATTTCAATTTAAAATGTTTAAATCATGGTATTAAAAATTATTTTTTCTCCCCTAGGAACCTCAACATAATCATGTTTTTTAGAGTATGAATAATACTTTGTAATAAATTACTAGAATAATTATATGTGAATATATCTTACTGACAAATTTTTGGGTTGAAGCTGTGAGTATAACATGTTTTTTCATAAACATATCTCTAATACTACCTATCCTAAAGAAAACCCCATATGATCTATAGAATAATAAAAAATCAAAATTTGGTTACTTTAATTATTTTGGATGAAGGTTTTATATTATAACCACAACGGATAATCTTAGAAAATTTCCTCCAAATGCTAATAATGAAATAATCTTTGGTATTCTACAATATTCATGGAATATAGATTTTTAATAAATGTTTAATGACTTATGAAGAATAAAATATATAAATATTTCATGAATGTTATAGGTTTGATAAATAAAATTTATCTATATGATGAACTAAGTGATTATTTTAAAAATATGACAACTGATTCTTTCCTTGAAAGTAAAATATGACAATATATTTGAAATTAATTTTCTGAAACCAAACCATAAAATAAGGATATTAGTGAATCAGAAATTTTGGTGCATACATATCCAAGAATCCTTATGAATTATCCCATAGAAATAATTATAGGATGATTACATGAATGTATTGGGAATATAAATGGTGTAAGAAACATTTTCAATGTTTTTTCCATTAAATCTCAACTAAAACATATGACTATAGAAGAAGCCTTTGTGGATGAGAAATTGGTTGTAGAAATTCATGAAAATTAAAAAAATATGAGGAGGAAAATGGTTTAGGAATTAGTTGATAGACCCTATAACAATTCAATTATAGAAAAAAAATAGGGTTTTAGAAATAAAAAGGATGGTAACATTTTATATCTCTAGGAATAATGATAGACTAGTAGATAAAGATTATAATTGTGAGGAATGTATAAATTATGATGATATCCATTCAAATATTGCTAGGTTAAAAAATATTATGATTCTAATAGACTATGCATCACATTTGAATTTCAAATAATATCATATAAATTTAAAATATTATTTTCTATATTGTTTCATTATAGAGGATTGTTATGTAAAACAACTTTTCATTTTGAAAGTCTTGACATTATAAATTGAGTTTTTAAACATACTAAAGCACATTTTTTTTCTCAAACAAGAACCTTGATATTTTAATGAGTGATTAAGTTATTTTATTTTATTAGTTGGGTTTTTAGTAGGTACAACAAATCATACTCAAATTAAAAAATACATTTTCCTCAGATATTTTTCATGTTATTAAATTCTTTAATAATGAGTTTTTTCGTTCAAAAAATAAAAAATTGTGTAATGAATTTTAATAAATCCTGTGAAAATAATTTGATATTATAATTTTGGGGGAATTAAATTATATTATATGTTTTAAAATTTTTTAAAAGGACTTTGTAGATGTGTCGAATTGAAGAAAATATATAACATTAAATATTTGGGTACAAATGTGGTAATGTATATAAAACCCTTAGGAGTTCTAATGAAATTAATAACTCCGTTAATGATTGGAATCTAGTTGACAATAGTCTTTATAGATGAATGATTTTTTGACTATTGTATCAAAATTATAGTAGATATTATATTATTTTCATCAGAATATATATGTGCACGATTTCAAGAAAATCATAAGGAATATCATTTAAATTTATTCAATAGAATTTTAATGTATTTTAAAGGGTCAATTATTCACTTCTTACTTATTCCAAAAACATATTATTTCAATTTAACAACATATTCAGATAATGAATTTAGTGTTTGTAGACTTGATGGGAATAGTATAATAAGAAATATCCATTTTATAAAAATATCCATTGTATCATTATATTGTAAGAAACAACACTTTGATGTAATATCAACTGCCGAAGTAGAATATATTTTTACTGATGGTTGTTTTGCACAAATATTTTTGATTAAAGATACCTTAATGGATTCTATAATAAATTATAATAATGTATTAATTAAAAATTATAACATTAGGGCTATCAAAATTAATAAAATATCTGATAATTCATTAGATAACAAAGCACATATATTTAAGGAAACTTTTATTAAGAGATCATTCTCAAAAATATGACTCTAAATAAGAGTTTGTCTCTTTGGAGAATAAATTTTAATATATTTTCACTAATCCAGTTAATGTTTTGAATTTATCATAACTGTATTGGGTTTATTTTAATTTATTTAAATTTAATTCATCTTATTTTTATAAATTAAATTATCTATTTCCGTATAATTATTTCTTAATTTATTAAATAATCTATTTGTAAATGATTTTATTTGTTTATCTTTTTAAAAAAATCTCTTTAGAAAATGGAATTTATTTATTTTATATTTTATTTTAATTGATTTTTTATTAATTAGAATCAAACCAAATCCCATTGGGAATGTAAGCATTATGGGATTCATATATGTGGCATAAAAATCAATTTGGCACTTGACCCTTCATCCATTTTTATTCATATCTTCTCTCCAAACCCATACCATACCCTCAAACCATAAATACATATTCAACCTAAAACCAACCATTTTATATATAGGTAAATTCAAAGGGAAGTGATGAGGTAAGTTCAAATTATTCTACGAAATCCAAATATAGTTTACTGCATAGTGTTCATGTAGGGAAATCAGTCAATACAACATTTCTAAAGTGTAAAGATATGTTACTGAAGAAATATATTCTATTTCAAAGTTGGGATTTCACCTTAAACGAGTATAAATATAATTTCTTAATTGATTAAGAGGTAAATGATTTTATGAGGACCATTAAGTTGTAGTTTAATAAAATAATCGGTGTTATCTCTTTGAATTTCAATGGTAATGCAATATTGTTTTTGTCTTATAAGTTAACAGAGTTTATTCATTGTATTAATGAGGAAGAGTTTAGTTTCAATTAGACCTTTGTATCTATAAGTTATATTAAAATAATAGTGGTTTTCAAATTTTTATTTGAAACCACTTATTTTGAAAAAATCCAGTGAAATAGTTGTACTATTAGTGGAATGTTCTCTGAATGTTTGTGAAAACATGGAAAACTCTATGTACTAGTCAAATGGAAGAGTTTTTTGAGGACATGTACATTCTATATGTTCTGATTAATAAATTAATGTTATATTTTTCTTGGAACATGATTAATTTTATTTATCATTTTTTAATAGAAATTTTAATATTAAATATTTTGTTTTATGGTAGTCTCATGTCATAAGTTATAAATATAAAATATTTCTATCCTACTAATGGAGTTGCAGTGAAGTGTTACTTTTTGAGAGAAATATTATGTAGAAAATAAAATAATTGATCTAATTCTTCTTAGATCACATGTTGATGGAGATAGAGTTCATGATGCATATATGTATACTATCGAGAATTATCACACGCCACTTGTTCCATCAGCAAATCCAGTTTTTAAAAAAAACCACACCTAGATATTAAAATAATTTACTACACATAAAGGATATAATTATCATCTTCTATAATGATGATGTTTGAAAAATTCAGAGAATAATTCTTTGATTTGAAGTTAGATCTTTTTTATTATAATGTTGACATCATAGAACATAGGGATTCCCATGTCTCCAAGAATTATTTTTGTATTATGGATGGGATATTAGATACAAAAAATGTTTGGATAATGTGTATTCAATAAATTCATCCTATTTAGCAAGATTATTCTACTGTATGTTCTGTGGAATTTATAGAAATTTATTTTCTAGTAACTAGATTCCAATATGTTTTTCCAATCAAATCAAGGCATAATTAACATGGTTTTTTGGAACAACTAAAATATATTGACTCTAGAATCTTCTAATGGTGAAATAATAAATTTATAAAGAATACCATGACCATAATAATTTTGTTAAGATAGAAATGATGGAAATTATATACAACTTTTGTTTTTTTTAAATTTTAATTCATAAGAATATTTATCCCTCTGCATCATCCACCACATAACCTCCAATTGTAACATATTTTAATAGTGGTGTTGATCAGGTTCTTTAAGAATTTAATTTTGTGCCTTCTCATATATCATGTCTTCAGAGTGACCTTATTAAAATATTAATTTTACAAGAGTTGAAAATTATAACATGTCTATGTTATAAGACTCTAAATAATTATTATGGAATATTATTATTAGTATTGATATGTTCGTGAATGGACATATTTGTTATCTTTAAAAATCTCTTGCGAAAATGGTAGAAAAAAACATGGATTATCTAATAAAACATGTGATATAGTCACATGATCCATTGGATCAATCATTTAAAAAAATCAAATTATTTTTAATATACTGATGGAGATCAATCTAAAAAATATCAACATATATTTATAATCTTCAGAAGAAGATTGATTTTTATTATAAAAAGGATCTCTAGTTTTTCTGATGTCTTCTATAAAGAAATAGACAGTGGTTTGTAGACCTACATAATTTTTTCCATTCATTAGAACAAATTATACATCCTCTTTCTGTTTCTGTTAAAGTTGAACTTAATCTTGTTTCTATGTGTACTCAAATTATAGAATCTTCAATGAATGATATTATGGAAGTTAAAAAGGTATTTTTAGATAATGATGAATGTCTGGATTGAAAGATATATTATATTAATGGATTAAGTAACAGTCTGTAGGGTTAATTTTAGAATATATCGAATAACTTTATGAGGAAATTTCACCAAATATATTAGATATCGACATTTATCATATGGCCCGTCCTCTACTATCACTACTCCATCGCCTTTTTCACCCAGAGTTTTTAAATCCTTCAACAAAATTGTCATTAGTAGATTATCTTATATTATTTTAATACATTATCATGACTATATAATACGACATGAATATTCAGGTTAGACATCATCACCATGATTGGAATCTGTGTTGAATCATTTTTTAATAAGAGAAAAAATTTTAATCTTGGTCCGGATTCTCCAAATACAATCATAGTTACTAAAAAATGAATGTTCATTATTATCTATACTCATCTTATCAGAAAGATAAATCCATTTTTAAAGCTAATCTAGTTGATGATCATTCGGATGAAGGAATTTCATTATCTGATATTCTAAAAAATGTTCCTTTTGTGATATTGGGACCTTTGATTTTGTTATAGATAAAGGGAATATTGAATAGATTCTTAGAACCCCTTTTCAAATGACTTAAATCAAATTAGTTGTTGGTAGTAATAATCGAACCTTTGTATAACCTAGTACAACCTTCTAAAATCGATCCTTGTGCTATATTCTTGACCAAAATACATTCAAATTATTTCTACCCAAAACACATAATTAGTTAAATCACATTCATCATCCTTTATATTCGGAATAGTGTATTGTATTATTGTTTTTTCGTTTCGATTGGATTTAGTTTTGTAAACTTCTATACATCAATGAAAGAATTATTTATTATTTTATAATGTTCTATAAGTTAATTGTTTCCATTTTATGCTATTAATTTATTATCATTTTAATAAAAAAATTATTGACTTCTTATAATCTATATATTTTATTAACTAAATTTCTTGTTAATGTAATTCCATATTTTGTTTTTGAATAATCATTAAACTATTTGTTACTAAAATTTATACATTAAATGTTTTTTATCATCTCCATAACCTTTATTTTTAATTTCAAAAAAGATGGAGTTGTTTTATATGATTAAAAAGGGGTGGATCTAGATATGTTTAAACAAATTTTAATCCTAGGGGTAGAAATACTCAATTGATATAGGGGGAAAGTATAACTAAAAGGGAGAAACACTAAATTATAAAATAAATATATATCATATATTTTTGTGATGAAACATGATTACAACATTTAAAATTTCATGATTAATATATTTGTGGTTTTGTGTTCCTCAAAATTAGGGAGATTTATTTACTACTAAATGTCTTACAACATATCCCTAATAAATTATGTATCTAGGATCCCATCATCTATTTAATATAATACTAATGATTTTATTCTACGTTATTCTCATCTAGTTTAATAAAAAAATTTTAGATTCATTTTTTAAAGTTATTAAGTATTCTATTCTAGGAAAATTGGCAAGATTTTTTTATGTCTGAAAAAATCATCCACGTGATAGTTATAAATATTTGGAGAAAAGAATATATGAGAATTCAACTCTGTGAATATAATATGTGAAGGAATATCTAATATATATTAGTTTTGTAAGAGACTCTACTATTGTAAATTTCATACTTCATTCAAATGGCTACATTATAAATCAGCTACATATCTCATTTGGTTCCATGGAATAATCAGCTACATAAATTGGATATCTAGTAAAATGAGAAACATGGTTCCATTCGGCTATGTCATATTTAGATATAGGAGTAAAACACTAATGTGAATAAATTTGTAAATGTGAATTAAACTATAAAAACAAATTAGAAACATGAAGGAAATAATCCACGTGAGGATTTCCAATGTAAATTCTTCTAAATATTTAATTGAGCAATGTAAATTAAAATGTATAAATTGGATACATGATGATATAGTTTCAGTATTATCATGATACAATCTATATGTACTATCACTGAAGTAATTTAATAAAATTTTAAGGTATATACTATGTTATTAAATGTGGTATTACTCAATTATTGTAAAAATTATAATAACACGTAGAAGTTTTATAAAAATAAACATGTTCAATGATAATTTATTTTTCTTAACTTATTTCTATTGTTTTTCTAAAAAAAGGACATTTCACTGATACATGATATAATGAATCATGTTCCCTGAATTTATTTATTTTTTTCATAAATATTCTAGAATATATACATAGCATGATATCTCAAGTGAAAAAATTGATATACAAAGAATAATACAACAGTATTTTCAGTATACAAAAATTCATTCTTTCTATCTGAAACCCATGTATGTTGCTATTTTTTCAGTACAATAAATAATAAGAATTATTATATATAGTTTCGTGATCATGGTTATCTATTTTGTTAAATAAAAATAACCATAAGATATATTCTATTCTGATAAACTCTCTTGGAGATTTCTTTCGTCTATTAGTTGTATCATATAACTGTGTGCTCAACTTGTAAAATAAATAATTTCTCATCTCTCATTATAAATTATTCTGGGTAAATGAACTAATCATTTTTAGTTGTAAATAACTATTGGAGATGTGTTAAAAGCCTATATGAAATTTTAATAATTATTAATGGATTTAACTCAGTTGTAATGTCCATAAAAGGGAATAGAAATCCCTAGAAAAAAGGCTGGTCTATTGCAAATAAAAAAACCTAGAGAGAAGAGGGTTGTTCAATTGGACCAGGGGAATTCTAAACCCAGAACCACTATAAATATATGTCTCTTAATATTTTCTTTTATATTTTTTATTTATTCTTCATATTATTATTAATGAAGTATACATGTTAGTTTTATCTAAAAGAGGGTGTCTTTCTAAAATGAGAAATTATCCGGAACTCAATTCACCCACCCCCTTGAGTATTTTATAGACCATTCTGGGTGACATGTTTTATCTATTTCATCTTCCTTTAAGGTTATTTAATATTCAATATGGATATTATCTTAATATACCATCCATATTATTTCTCTATATAGATTATGATGATGAATCTTCAAGGATGATGTTATGAAATAGGTTACATTAACATGGTTTAATTAAGTAATGATGATATAAGGAATGGTTTTATTGTACCATACACTACCTTTCATAGGATGGAAATGATTATGTGATGTTGAAATATTTATTAACCCCATTTCCTCTTCATATTTTATGATATGATGAATTGATGAATGTTTTTATCATCTTTTTAAACACTAATATATTTTTATTCTTATGTTAGGTATGGGATCAATATAAAATATCCCAATAATAAATTGTGTTATATGATATAGATATCCCCTAATATCATGATGATAATCATATACTTTGTCTCAAATATCTATCTTCACATATTAATGCTTAAATATTCTTGTTACTAGCTATGATCAAAAAATTATTCAGGGGGATTTTTTTAAATATCTCTATTCAGATAATTATAAATGGAATAGATAATAAAGATCTATTTTCATAAATATTATATTTGTACATGATTTAGAATTTTTATCTTCCAAATATTATGTATTGATAGGGTTTTTAACATATATGTTCATAATAATGTTTTCCTATTCTTATGATGCCACATTCCCATGTTATGGGTCATGGATGATGATTTATTCATTAGAACTCCAATAAATAATGATTTTTGATGTGTTGTTATATATATATATATATATTGTATTTTAATGATATGTATCATTTTGTTTGAAAATATGTAATTTATTTTGTTATTGTACCCTTATGGTTATGTTATGATCACTTCTAATCATTAATTGATATTTCATGTATTTACACATACATAGAATATGAGCTCATCTATTTTTATGTATCGATTATTCAATGTTATAATGAATGATATTATGTAATATATTTCTAAAAGAGTTTCAATTTTGGAGAAATTTTTGTGATATATATAATCCATATTAATGAATACAAAATATATGTATAATAGGTCTTAGGTTGTTATAGTAGGTATCAAATCAATTTTTTTACATCTTTAGTAGTGACGAAGATACCAAGTAGCTATATATAAATATTTAATGGAACAATTATGGGTTGATAATTTTAATGAATATAATAAATGTAATTCATTGATAATATTTTTAGGTTTTATTAAATAATATTTTAAGTTGGATGAAAACATTTCATGAAATTTTTATTTATTCTAATATATAATTGGGCTATATATAACACATATTTTTAATATGTGTCATAATGTTTATTTATTTAAGAATAATTTTATTGGGGGTTTATGTTTAATGAAACTCTAAGCCTTTATGTTTTACGCATTCTTTTTTGTAGAGGTAATTATGGATAATGGGAATAAATGAGTTATCATATTGTTGGAATATAAATGGTTGAAAATTAATTTAGTGACTAAGTGATTAATGATATTTTAATTTAAGTTTACATTCTTTGGAATATTATATGATTAATGGAAAGAATATATTATTTTATATGATAGGATTTTATTTGAGGAATTTAGGATAAGTTAATTTGTAGAAGCATTTATGTTTTTATTATCATTATATTATGATTCGTGTTATTTTTTGAAATCATTTCTATATTTTTCATAATAAATTATTATGCTATATAAATTATTTTAATGTTAATTTATGATTGACTAATGTTATTTTTTGTTAAATATAAATTTGATCATAGATGAATATATGCACAAAAATTTATGATATTTGGTTTTGAATTTGGTCAAATATATTTTGGAAGAGTCATATGTTTAATTATTATTTAATTATTTAAGTTGAGCTTTGTGTATTATTATTTATTTTTTTTGAATTTATTTATAAAATTATATTTGTACATGATATTATATTAAAATGTTCGAACCATTTTGGATTCATATAATGTATTATAAAATGAGGAATAATTTTTCATCCCTTTCTCGATCATATGATCTGTTAGAAGATAAGTTTAGCACATCATGAATGAAAAAAATATCATGGATATTTATTTTATGATATTAAGTGGAGGTGTAAAATATATTGAAACATAAAAATTAATGGGTTGAAATAAAGAAGGAATATTCCCTCAGAGACATTTTCTCAAAATAAAAAATAATTCCTCCAAATCTAGAAGGATAATGAAAATTCTATCCGGTAAAATTTGAAATATATTTTTCATCTATGAATGTATGATTTAAGAACTCCATCCGAATTATGATTCTTATAATTTTAAATTCGTGTATTGATAAATGTTTATAGACATATTAGTTTTTTACTCTTAATCAAAGAGTTAAATTTATTTTCAGTAATAAATATAATCAATGACAATTAAAACCTATTTATTTACAAATTTCAATATTTACCATCCTTTCCTTATATTTGGTTCTAAAGACATTTTAAATATTTTTTTAAAAAGAAAAGTGATGAAATTATGAGGTCCCTATTTATTTAACGGGGATATAATATAAGACTAAAATAATTTTTAATATTTAATATTTAAAATAAATACAATGACATATAGAATGTATAACATGTAACACCATGGTTAAATGAACCATGATATATTACGGAAATGATATTATTCAAATTTACATTTTATTGTATAAAAAATAGATTATAGGTTTGGAATAGAAATAAATATTTTATGAATATTATTTATAAAATTAGTCCTAAATAAAAAGGTATTTATTAATTACTTGGAAGGAAGTGCTTATTTTTAAATGATTAAAAGAATATTATTTTATGATAAACGATCAATTTTGAAACGTATGTTCTTTTTGTTATTATGTATCATGATCACTAATTAACTGAGATTTTTTTCGAATATATTACTAATATATATATATATATAATTATCATTTATACATTGATTATAAATCAGTTATAAGTGATGATAATTCCATGTAATATTAAAAGCAATTATTTTACAAAAAATAGTTTTAAGGTTCACAATGGATTTTTATAATAGTAAATTAAAATAATTACTATTAATGAATTAATTAAATTTAATTTGTATATAATGTATCCAATAAACTATATTAATTATTTTTAATTCTTATTACTTGGTAAAAAATGGGATAATAATTCTTTTTTTCTTAAAAATATATTTCCTTAACAAATTGTTTTTACACATCCTTTGTGTGAATATTTAATTTAATTTATTCCACTTATAAAAATTGAATCATTAAAAATTAATTCCATATTAAAAATCAGAATTATTTTAATTATTTTATAATTCTGACTTCATTTTTTATCATAATGTACAGTAATAGTGGTAATGGTTTATCACATTATGAGTGGATAAAAAAATAGGTTTAAAAATAAGAGATAAAATCTCAAAATATATCTAATGCATTGCTTTATTTTGATGGATAAGTTTATTCCAAGAAAAAAATTCCTATATTTAAAAATATTGAAATTTTATTTCATTTACCATTGATAATGTCCTTTTATTATATTAGGAAAATAATATGTACAATATTTCACTCTCTTTAATTTAATATCTCTAATAAAACATCATGGGAATAAATTTATGTTATGAAAGTTTCTAAATAGATAATTGGAATATGAATAAATTATCTTTATTATAGGAATTTATTTTTAAATATTTGTAACATTAAAATTACCAAAAAATTCTTATGCAGCACTAAGGCATTTCTTATGCAGGTGGGTGAAAAAATACATAATTTTTTTTAAAATTAATTAAGTACATGTCTTTCAGAAATGATATAATATTTTATGATTTTTTTGGACAAAATGAATGGTAATTAATTTTTTAAATTTTAAGATTTGAAATCAATGAGTATATTTATTTTTTAAAAATAAAATTATTTCAAAATTCCTAAAAAATAATTTAATGATATTTTATCTTAAAAAATATTTATTTCATTGTTTTAAAAATAATAAAATTCATATAATTATAAAAATTGGTGGTAAAAGGTTGATAATATCAACTAAATTAAATTTATTAGACACTATACCTTATAAAATTAAAGTATTTTACCTTATATACTTTTTATATTGTTACCATAGTAAGGGATAAAATGTTTAATTATGGGTTAAGCTAAACAGATAAGAAACAAAATAACTGAAAAACTATTATAATTCCAATTATTTGAATTTATTTCAACCCTATTTCATCCATCCTCCAAAATTTGTCTAATTTGGGTCCACTATTCCTTGAAACATACAATATATTAATTTATTTATTAGAATAATTATATTTTTGATACTCCCCTAACTTATAAAATAGAACCTCCTCTCTTCTATAATTCAAAACAAATTAAACCACATAGACCAACCAAACCTTTTTTAAATTAACTTTTAAAAATACCTAAAAAAACTTTAGACGTTTTTCACTTCTTAAAAGTTCTTCCCAAGGATAGTCAATAATAAATCCAAAATATAATTCTCACAGAAGATGTAGTTACGTGAATAAATGAAGAATGGTGTGTCCTGAGGTAAGGGTTTCTTGTCTCACATTAATTTCTATGAGGCATATTTTTTATTAAACACTATTTTTTTATGTGGTTTATATAATACCCATTAATGTATTTTAAAATGGTTATCATGATATTTTCTCGTATTTACAAATCCATTTATGATTTATTATTCTTTATGAGGATTGGATTAAAATATTACCTAATCAATAATTGTTGTTCATCTTAATGTAGTTTTTTGAAGAAGTTTCTTTGTTTCATACCTACTTGTGTTTATGTGGAATATATACTACCCTTTTTATATTTATTATCATGAATATAATTATATTTTGGAAATTTTATGATCCATTTATTGTTATTTATTTCAAGGAATTTTGATTCAAAATATACCAAAGCGTTACGGGTTTATGTTGTAATATCAATATTAATTTAGATTGTTTACACTTGTATAACTTTTATGGGAATTATATTTCCTTTTTCTATTATAAACCCCTTAAAATTAATTTAATATATTTTTTATTTCAATTTTAATGTATTAGAATCATTTTCAAATTTTTAGTAATTAAAATGATAGAGGAAGGGTTTTTACAAAAATAAGACAACAATATATATTTGTTCACAAAAATTATTCCATATACGTGTTCATAAAAATATTCTACATATGAATTTATAATTAAATAGGTGATTTATAGAGATTATTTTTAATACCTTTTAATATATTGTCAAATTATTATAATTAATCTCTTCATATTATTTATATAAATCTCATTTTTTATTTTTTTCAGAAGTGTTAAAATAATGGTCTCTTTTAATATAAATAGCATGAATAGATTTTCTTTTTATCAATACCATTATTTTTATTCAATTTTAATTTAAAATTTTCAATTATTATTTTTAAATAAAATAGTTTTGAAAATTTTCATGGAATTTTTAGATCATAAATATATAAAAATAAACGGGTACTATCCCTTTTTTCAAAGAAATTTTCTAATTCTATTTTATAGGTAAATTTAATCTATTAAAAAATATTGTACAGATTTTTTTGATTCATTCAGGATATTATATTTTGATAATATTCACATTCTTTACCTATATAGCTTCAATTTATGATGATTTAAGTATGATTCTATGAAACATGTCACCTCAAATGGGTTAATTATGCTATAATAAAAGAAATAATGTTTTTATGGTACTATCCACTCCCATTACATAAATGGATATTATTATGTGACGAGAAAATGTTTCTGAATCCCATTTATTTTCTACTGGTTATAACATGATAAATTAATGAACTATTATATAATCATTTGGAAAACATATGTATGGTTTTCTTTGTGTGATGGGTTGGATCATAATTATATTTCCCAAAAATGACTTAGTTAATATGATATATATACTTTTCACATAATGAAGATAAGAATGTACATTTTTGTAAATAGATATTCTAATAGCATTATGCATATGTGTGATTTATTCTAGTTATTATCTCAATCTTATGTGTGGAAATGATTGTAAAATGCTATTATCTATGATTATACATGTAAATTATTATGAAAAGATATGTTTAAAATAGAATATGTGGACATGATTTTAAAAAATAGTGTTCAAAATATTTTACTTGGACATGATTAAAAATATCAATTCTTACAAGATTGTTGTTTTCTATGATTTTTATTCAATATGCGATGATTTATTCATTGACACTGTTATAAATCATGATTCTAGGTATGCCATTATTTTTATGTAATGATAAAATAATTTTTTTTATGAATATTTTTTGTCGATAACATTAAATTTATGTCATTATCATACTCTGATGATAATATTATACCCTTATATTACCATTGATTGGTATCTTTTATGTTTACCCTTATTTATAATATGAGCTAACCCTTTTTTATGTTTCCATTTTCCTAGTTTGTGAAGAATGATATTTTGTAGTATATTTTTAAAAGGGTATAGTATGTGAAGAATTTTATGGGAGATGTAGATATCTTCTTTTAGAATATGAAAATCATGAAATAATAGTAAAAAGACACATTTAATTTTAATTAAATGGGTTTTATTACGTAATTTTTTTTCCTAATTGTCAAAAACTATACACTTAAAAGGTCTCGGTTATATAGGTGAAAACTAAGTCCTATGCTCACATACATAGTATCTAATGAACGATTTTATAATTCTATAAGAATAAATTTATCTTGTAAATTAATGAATACCTAAAAATTATAATATGAAACATATATTTATGAATTAAAAAGGGGATAACCATAAATATAGATGAACAGTTGATAAATATCAATATGAGAAAATAAATTATGAAAAAATCCTAAAATAAATGTTAGTCTACAATAAGTTATTATTTTTTCTAAATCAATTATAGACAATCCATTAGATTAATATAAATAAATTATATTGTTATCATTATATAATCATTTTATTATTATTCATTATAAGTATTTATCTTTAAATATATGATATTTTTATAAATTATATAATATTTTTAATACGATTTTTAATGTATAAACTATATACATATTCTAAATATCATATACTTAATATTGATTAAATCGTTGATCCAATAATTATTCAAAAAACATTTGAGGATATTTAAATAATTTCCAATATAATATACTTTTAATTTAACAATTTCATGTTAATTATTATTAACATTTTTTAATCTTCTAAAATATAAACACTTTATAGTAGGTTTTTAATGTAATTTATAAACTCATTATAAATTTCCCATTATAAAAACAATATAAATGCATTATTTTAGAACATAATGCATTCCATTTACTTTTATAAATGTTATCTTATATTTAACTACTGATCTAAAAGAATACTTATTTTTGAATTTTTCATAATCAATTTTGAAATTAATTATTAACTCATTTTAATTATTTAAATTATAATATATTTAAAAAATTATACATAAACAACAAATATAATTTCATCATTGTTAATAAATGTTTCAAAATTAATAAACTCAATAAATTAATTGAATTTTAAACAAAAATATGTTTTTCCTTCTCAGTAATTTTTTGTATATCGAGAATCATAGGATATGATTGAAAATTGTATATTAGGATCTCAGGGATTTCATTACTGAAAACTAATTAAATAATGAGGATTGATATTAGTTTTATATAATGACTGATAGACCAACCCCTCTATGTGAATGTAAGTTTTATATTAAATTATATTCTATATATCTTTTTCAAATTTGAGTATTTGTTTTGGAAATGTGTGACCTAATAATCATATGACACGATTTACATTTATCTTATGAAATGACCAAAACATAAATAAAACATTCTATAAATTATATTACCTACAATATCATATATCTTATGTTGTGATAAAAACACAAAATATAATTAATCATTCCAATAATACAACTTCTATAAAAAAATTTAATACGATACTATTTTATTCATTTCAAGAAATGATTTCATAATTATAAATACACTGGATGATCTGATATAATGACTAATTAATATGAATAGAAACCAAATAAAAAAATATATTTTCATGGAAAATATGATATGCATGAAAAAAAACAAAAATGAATAACAATGTAACATCATATTCTTCTACACCAAAGAGCATCAACCATAGTTTTCTATACTTGAATATGTCCACTGAATGAATGATTGAATTCTCTTTCCCACCAGGGTGTATCAATGGGATAAACAAGAATCATTATTTATATGAATAGGATCCACTACCCGTTACAACATACTCTAATCTATTGAGGCTAGTGAAAAAAAATAAAGAGAGATTTTTTTCTGGGTGAGTATTGGCTATGCAATGTGACAACGTCACACACACACTACCCTCACATGGATGTGGATTTATGTACCACTCAGGGAACATCCTTAGTGATACTTGCATTAACTCATGCCATATAATTAGTCATTTAATTCTCTTCTTGATCATGAATCACAAGAATTAATAGAGCATATCCTTTATCTTACATCCCAATAATGTATGTTCACATGTTAGTCATTGTGGTCGATCATACTGATCATTGCATATAAATTAGCGAACCTTTATATATGGTGCATCCATTATAAATGAATAATACTATGATATTCATTATAAGTAAGTGGAATTTAATCCCATTGCATAATCTGTATTTCCCAACAACCATAGGATATGATTATAGGATGTTTCATGGGATGTGTCATGATTTCGAAAAATCATCAAATATGATACCATGAATTCATATTCTAGGACTCAAGAGGAAGTGAAAAAGTCTCTCAATAGTACAATATGATATGGCATTAATGAAATAATTTAACAGATGATGTAATACGATGTCATCCAACATCATGATTTTTATGATAAGTCTATTCATAAATTATGATTGTGTCACATGTATGATATACAAATATTATTTGTGGAATCTCTTCACATTCACGTATTTTATTTCTCATCACTATGTTTATTATTAAAACATTTGGAGTATATAATATTTTTAGACACATGATTATCCATTATTAATAATATATTGGATCGTTATAGAGTTTTTTGTTCATAATGGTGGCTATGTGAGTAGGGGTACACTATCACAGACTATGTTTTTTGTAGAGTAAATACTTTTGGAAAAGATTTTTTAATAAACTAAGTCTCAAAGAAATAGTGTATGTTTAGTACTATGTATTGGCTAGTCCAAACATGAATATATTGGGATAAGTGTACTTTTAAAATTAATGAAAATATTCATATAAAGTAATAGTGGGAGTGGATCATTATAATAGGGTGTCCATTGAGGAGAAATTATTCAAGTAGAATATTTAATGAAATAGTTAAATAATTAAATTGGTGATCCCCTACGTACGAATCCTCAATTTTTCCTAAACCAAATTTTCATTGAAATATTTTTTTATAAACAATAAATCAAACACCACTTTTTCTTTAGTAATATATTAATTAATATAAAAAATATATTAAGTAACATTGGGATCTATTGTGTGATTTTTAGGCTTCCTTGAGAGAGGCCAGGTGGTCACCCATTGCAATGTATTCAACCGAGTTTTGTAAATATTATATAATGAGGAGTACAATAATACTCTAATCAGACAGAAATCTTATCTAATTCCCCAAATTAGGAAATGGATCAACATATATAGAATGATAAAAACAATAACCCTCAATCTTTTATTTTCATCACTCCTCTAATCAAATCTATATTAGTTCTTTTCCTCATAAGAAAACCCTCTGTGATAACTTTTTTTTTAATTGACCATAGATTAACAAGTCAAACCAAATGATCATATGTTCTATAGATTATATGTCTACATGAGTTCCCTAAAATTTCTATCACATAACTCCAAATTTTTTGTCCTGTCAACATACTATTTCACCATACTTGTGAAGTGATTCTGGAGATCATTCTCAAACGTGTCACCCCACAGAATTTCTAATGATTATATTATAATAAATATGTGGAAAATAAATGTTTCTTCTATTTTACATCTAACAATAACCAAACAAATGAATTCTCATCTGACTCTCCACATTCTAGCTTCTACCACAGTATGATTATGACATAAAGTATGCTTTCTTGAAAATAAATGATGATCCCAGGGAACAAAGACATGAATCATGGAAGTACGTAAGGAATATATCCTAAGGGAACATCAATTATGATAAATAGAATGGGAATAAAACATGTAATTTTGGAAACCATTAGGCACATGTAATGATTTCCATTGTAGCCAAGGCATTGCTGCCAAGACAATCTTAGTGGACAATGTCCCTTTCTGAATCGAGTTCACTCCTCGTTCCAGTCCTGTAATACTGAACCTGATTAACTTACCATTCCATCCATGTCTATCTCATGAGATATAAATATTTAACCAATGCATTGGAGGGAGATATAGGTCTCACCCATCTCATAATTAAATCATTCTTACATGTGCCACAAAATAAACTTAAAACATTCATCATAACTGAAAGAATAAAATGGGTTTCATAAACATCATCCCATCATTTCATAATCCATATAAAAGTAATGGATATCATTTCATAATAATAAAAGTGAAACCAAGTAAATCATAGAGACATTATATTTGAAACATACACATAAGAAATAATGTTATCTTAGATGAAAAATGGTTTTGATAGAACACTTGAAATGAATTCTTGAGGAAAATATCCTTTCTTCTTAAAAATCATTCTCTTTTCACAAAATGTCATGAAATTTTAAAAGAAAAGGATTTTTTGACAGAATTCATGAAATATTTTGGAGTAAGATTCCTGAAAGTAAGTCTTTATAAAACCGTAAAAATCTGTTCGTGTCGTATAAGTTAAAAAATATATTCTTCTCGTACTTTTTCCGAAAAAGTCAAAAAGTACCTCCTCTAGTAAACAAAAGAAAGATTTCTTCCATACGATGTGGTAAAAGTAAGAAAAGGGTAAAAATGTCTTAAACATACATTTAAGGAATGTAAACATTTTATGAAAACATTTTGGGAGCATATGGACATGGATAATAAACATAACCCCCAGTAAATACTTACGAGTAAACAATCTCGGATAAGAATGAGATTGGAATAATTTTCCCTTACCTTAGGTCCGATATGCTTCGTACGTATCCGAACCTCCTGTATAATGATTTAAATAATTTCATTGACTTATTATAGAATCATATTCATTGTTATGATATCATATATGGTTAACTTATGACTTTATATTATCCATTCTTTTGTAAATTAATGTTAAAGTAGCGTTTTGGGTAAAATCATCTTATGTATCGTACGTGTTTGGAATTGTTGTTCTTGATGTTATTATTACTTAAATAATGATTTACTTTCTTAAAAAATGTAAATCATGATCATATACATTCATTATATATCCATCATATACAAGTATTTATAATAGTACATAACATATGGAGGTAAGAAATGAAACGCACCGTTCATGGAGACAGTAAGTCGTACGTACGCAAGAATTCTAATTTCATTTCTATTTATTATTTTAATGGAATTAAAACATAATGATACATAGGTATATTATAATTCCAGTATAATATAATATACAATATCATTAACCACATCCTTTATACATCCCACATAAGGTATTAACGAATCACATCACTTTGAGGGGGCGGTAGTCCGCACTTCCTCAAATGAGATTATCGTATTTACCGACTATGGAAACCGTAAAGGCTTGATATAATTGGGAAGTAAAGAAGAAAATGGAAATAATAAACATAATATATATTATATATAAATATTGTGCCATCATAATGGTCACCATGAGAGGCGGTAGGAGAAAATCGAACAATAATCGTTTCGTGAGGCGTTAGTTTTCCATCACAGAAACATTATGTTCCTCATCCATTAGATGGAGGTGTATGTAAGTGTAGTTCGAATCCTTCTCAAAACAACATAATAGTATTTTGAGGATACTGGTTTTTTCACAAAGTAAAGGATTAAAAAGATTTTAGGGGTTGGAGAAGTAGAATAAAAGGAAAAAACATAAGAGAAACGGTTACCTTTAATTTTGGTAACTTCCTTTGGTTTGAACCAAAAGGAATTCTTGGAGAGTCTTATTCCTAATGTAAGGCTTCAAGGGGGGGGGGGGGGGTAGGGATGTAGGGAGCTTATTTGGGCAGAGTTTGGACGAGCCAAAAGGCTTGAGAGGTGTGAGGAATTGCATAAAAGTGGTCTCCTTTTATAATGGAGTGGAGGGGCTCTTTAGGAAAGTGTGAAAACATTATTTTATTATAATCATATCTTCGGTTTCAAGAGGTCCAAAACACATTAATGTCGAAGATACGATGACTCATATTCGAAATAAAATCATCCAATTATAATTGGATAGGTTTTGGATGATATTTTAATCATTTTAATCTTATTTATTTAAATCATTTATTAATGAGGTAAATACTGCATCATTATTGTGTCATAAATAATTTAATTTATCTGATCTCTAAAAATTATAAAAAAATACGAACATTTAGGAAATCTTTTTATCTTTTCAATGAATATTTATAGTCCAGTATATAATATATATATCCCCTTATAAAAATTAATTACTAAACGCTTTTTGTTAATTCCAATTTTGTCTTTACATTAAATTAATTAATATAATGTGTCGTTGTCTTTCATAAGTGACTCCATGGGGTCCCAAAATCGACCCAACGATGCCCATTGTTGGAAACTACTCATCCAATAAGGGTAGGACAAGTTTCAAGGTAATTTTGAATTATTATAATATTTTTTTAACCTTGAATTACCCTATTTTCCTTTAACTGTAGTAAATAAAAATTACCATAGTTACTATTCATAATATCAAAAAAAATAAAGGTAACATATTAACATAATTTGGACCCACTTATTCCAAATATGGAATCCATTTTTCAAAATTCAAAACACATAAGTTGCAGTAATTAATTTACAATTAATCCTGTTGTTAAGCACACGTGTTTTAAAAGTTAAAACATTGCCAAAGATTGAATTTTTTTAACCTACGAATTCAATGTAAAGTCAAGGATAATGACCTAAATTATGTCAAATGGTAAAAATATATTCTATTTATACTTTAAAACCATTCAAAATTATAATTTAACCATATAAATTATTACGATGAAAAAAGTTGTTTTTTATTAAAATATAGTGTGTTTTTACTATTCATTAAAATATGAACGTTATCATTATAATATGAAAATTTTATTCAAAGTAAATTTTTATATCCTGATTCCAACGAATAATTTTATTTTCTCAAATTGAACTTATAAAAATTTCAAAAATTAGATTTAATGTGGGTGAGCCATCAAAAGGTGGCAAAACTGAATTTTTTTAAAAATACTTATTTTACCCAAAAAGTTTATTCTGTTCTCATACCATGTTCTAGAAAATGTGTAAGATGAATAATAATGTTATAAAATTCAAAATTTAGTTAATACCATTCATAACGGCTAGTTCATAATAATATTATAATAATATATCTTTGTTTAGTAAAACCTGGTATTGCGTACAACACACGCTATCGAGGAAGGTCGTGATTGCATGGAATGCAAGAAAAGTCAGTGTTACGTGTTGTGAAAGAATACTTCATTGTTTCGTATAATAGAATCCAACCATATTTGATTTATACATTGAATATATATATATATATATATATACACACTCAATGTTGCGTAGAATGACTATTATAAAACGAACATGAAATTGTGTGTAACACGATCCAAGAATAGTGTTGCGTATACTACAAGCTAATACAGTGTTCCATATAGTATAAGATAAACTTGGTGTGCTATATAACAGAAGACATCAATGAAATTAAAAGAATATTTTTCGTAAAATCTCAGGTTGTTGCATTCTACCCCCCTTAAAATGAATTTTTCCCTCGAAATTCGTCGAGGGTTATAAATGGTTTACTACTCGAAAGTTTCTTTAATAGAAACCCACATCATAAAAAAGAATACCAAAACATGGCTTTAAAAACAAAAGTATGAAACGTAACGGTAAACAAAATTTACTAATCACTGGGTTTCCACATATGAGAACATAGGGATATGGAAGAGAAATCTAACCATCATGTTCTGATGGAGAGTGGTAGAGAACATGGCTATGAAAAATCCAACAATCACAAAGCCATAAATTTGTGATGTCTTAGGGTACCATCTGATTCATCAAATATAAGTGCACTAGGACAATATTTTTGGTTTTCAAGATCATTTCCCAAAAGTTAAAGAATTTTAATTAGAATAAATATTTACTTTATTTTGGTACAATCTCACTTTTTTTCGTGCTTTGAACAATTTCCACTTCATCTCTTAAAGAAACGAAGTTGAATTTGTTATTATTGAAGTGTTAAGAGATCATGTGATAGAATGATGATTCATTCCATTTGTTTCAAAAAAAGGTTAGCAAATGTTATCAAATATACATATGTCCATCTATGTTGAGGTTAATTGTATATGATTCCAAAAATGATCTTATAATTCATATATAATACCACTTAATAAGATAAAACCAGTTTCTACTAACCAGGGACTTCCTGTAGGCTAGTGGTAGGTGATAAAGGCCAGTCACACTTCGGTTGCGGGTTCGATTCCCACAGCCTTGTCTGACGCGATGGGCTGTCGTCCATCCTACACGTTTTCCTTTTCCTAAAACTACATTACTATAACATCCCATCAATAATATTGAAAAAACATTTATCCTTAAACTAACTTCTGTCCAATGTAATCCATTCCAATCATTAGGCTTATCCATAAGACTCCAGTCTACTCTCATATTATAGTGAAAATGATTACCATAGATTTCATATAACATGCATGTTAATACCATCGTTGATCCCCATATATCATAAGATATGTCTTTTGGGTCACATTCCAAACATTCGAAGGCCATAATCATGTATTCTCTTGAAAAATGAATACCCATTGAATCTTAGTGAAAACATGAGTGCTGTCAAAAGTTAACACTTTCCACATACCAAAACCCCAAAATTCTATATACTCAATCCATGATATGACTATTTCCTTATATCAGTCATGAGCTCATGAATACTGTCAAACATTTCTTTTTCTCCTTATCCCTTCATTATGCACATATCATCTTCTTTCCAGAAATATCTCAATCACTTTCCATGGTTACCGGTACCATAAAAGTATTGAAAACCACAATAGACCAATACATAAATATTCCAATATTCCACAATACTATACAAATCATTATTTTGGAATCCATTACATAAACACTTAATCATTCAACCACATCAATGTCGTATTCAACATCGCCAATAGTGATCGCATGTGACTTCCCTTTGTCCTTTGCCTTAAGCGGTTTCTCATGTCGATCATCATTAACCCTTGTATTTGGGAATTGATTAGCATAATGCCCCATTTCATTGCACTAGAAGCATTGAAGTGTTGGTGGTGTTCTCTCTACAAACTTTTCTTTATCCACATCATTAGCAACCCTTTTTCCATTACATATACACTCATCTACTCGATGACCTACTTTTCCACACTTAAAACATATTCTAGTACCTTTTAGGCAATCTCCACCATGCTTCTTTCCACACATTGAGCATAAAGAAACATTCATATTCATTTCACCATTGTTCTGAGATTTCTCCTTGAACTCCATATTTATTTTTTCGTCAAAACCATGAGATGGATATATTACACCAAATTCCAGTTCTACCTTGATAGCCCAACTCACAATTTCTTCATATCTACTGAAGTCTCTTATAGCTAATGCCCTTTGAAGACTTGGTTTTAAGACACTAAAAAATCGATCAACTTTACTTTCAAGTTGGATAATAAATACAGATGCATACCTTTCAAGCCTTGTAAAATTCGCTTCATATATACCAAAAGATTCATCATCCTTTTGCTTAAGCTCAAGAAACTCCTTCTCCATCTTTGTTCGAAAAATACGAGGGAAGTACTTATTGAAAAATAAGTTCTTGAACTCGTCCCATTCCATGGACTCAATTTCATCTCTTGTCCTCGTATTCTTGATAAGATTCCACCATTGATCATCTTCACATTCCAGAAGATATACTACTAAGATGACTTAATCATGTTCAGAACATTGAAGAACTAACAATATCTTTTCAGTGGTACAGATCCATTGTTCAGAAACAAGTGGATCAGAAAACCCACTGAAAGAAAGTGGGCGTTGCCTCACGAAGGACTCAAATGAATATTGTTCACTTCTCTGCTCATTTGGAAGTCCATAATGATTCATAGCTTCTGTAAGTATAGAAATAAGATTGTGCACTCCATCTCTTATGACATTGGTTTGGTCGAGATGAAAATAATTTCATTGTCCATTACATTGATCAACACGGTTCCTTCGGGTTCCAGCCATCGTCTAAAACCCAAAAATAATAGTGTGATAAGAAAATACCATTCTAGGGAAAACAACATTATAAAGGGGGAGTACCTTCAATATCAAACATCTTAGGTTAAATTCTAAGATCGTTACCTTATTTCTAGGATTATATCCTATACGTACACTTATCCTTAGGGAAATCCCTAAATATACCATAGAAATATCTCTAGGGATCTCACTAACGTTTTCGCATCCTAGTTTCCAAAGGTTGACTAAACCTTTCCTCTGAAAGCAACTATAGATACCCTAAGCTTGACGTAGATGGACATTACATTACTTTTGCGGAATACTTAATACATAACAAAAACAGACACACAACGATCATAATAGTTTAGTGTCTTTGAAAACACGGAATAAAATCTTTTAATCGTGGTGAAAGATCTTCAACATCTCCCAATAATGATCTTCCCCATTTTTCATACCTAAAACCTTTATTTATATCCTGGGGAAAAGAAAACATAAATGGGGTGAGCTCAAATGCCTAGTATTGGTAAACATAGAGAACATAAATGAATCCATAAACATTAGAATTCAAAAACTTGAACATAAAATCTAAACATCAAAATCTTGAGCAAACACAGGAATCATGGAAGTATGTAAGGAATATATCATAAGGGAACAAAAATTATGATAAAATAGCATGGGAATAAAACATGTAATTGTGGAAACCATTCAGAACATGTAATGATTTACATAGTAACCAAGGCATTGCTTCCAAGACCATCTTAGTGGACAAAGTCCC
Source organism: Viscum album (assembly GCA_963277665.1). Classification (NCBI taxonomy): domain Eukaryota; kingdom Viridiplantae; phylum Streptophyta; class Magnoliopsida; order Santalales; family Viscaceae; genus Viscum; species Viscum album. The sequence goes on along the minus strand of OY728141.1, from coordinate 296,641,059 downwards.
TTTCTGAATCGAGTTCACTCCCCGTTCCAGTCCTGTAATACTGAACCGGATTAACTTACCGTTCCATCCATATCTATCTCATGAGATATAAATCTTTACCCAATGCGTTGGAGGGAGATATATGTCCCAACCATCTGATAATGAAATCATTCTTACTTGTGCCACATAATATACTTAAAACATTCATCATAACCCAATGAATAAAATGGGTTTCATAAACATCATCCAATCAATTCATAACCCATATAAAATTAATGGATATAATTTCATAATAATAAAAGTGAAACCATGTAAATCATAGATACATTATACTTGAAACATACACATATGAAATAATGTTATCTTAGACTAAAAATGGTTTTTATAAAACACTTGAAATGAATTCTTGAGGAAAATATCCTTTCCTCTTCAAAATCATTCTCTTTTCACAAAATGTAATGAAATTTTAAAATAAAATGATTTTGTTGAAAGTGTTCATGAAATATTTTTTAGGAAGATTCGTTAAAGTAATTCATTATAAAACCGTAAAAATAAGTTCGTGCTGTATAAGTAAAAAAATATTCTTCTCGTACTTTTGCCGGAAAAGTCAAAAAGTACCTCGTATGATAAACAAAAGAACGATTCCTTCCATACGATGTGGTAAAAGTACGAAAAGGGTAAAAATGCCTTAAACATACATGGAAGGAAAGTAATCATTTTATTAAAACATTTTGAGAGCATATGTACATGGATAATAAACGTAACCCCAAGTAAATACTTACGAGTAAACAATCTCGGATAAGAATGAGATTGGAATAATTATCCCTTACCTTAGGTCCGATATGCTTCGTACGTATCTAAAAATCCTATATAATGATTTAAATAATGTCATTTACTTATTACAGAATCATATTCATTGATATGATATCATATATGGTTCACTTATGACTTTATATTACCCATTCTTTTGTAAATTAATGTTAAAGTAGCGTTTTGGGTAAAATCATCTTATTTATCGTACGTGTTTGGAGTTGTTGTTCTTGATGTTATTATTACATATATCATGATTTACATACTTCCAAAATGTAAATCATGATCATATACATTCATTATATATCCATCATATACAAGCATTTATAATAGTTCATAACATATGGAGGTAAGAAATGAAACGCACCGTTCATGGAGACGGTAAGTCGTACGTATGCATGAATGCTAATTTCATTTATATTTCTTATTTTAATGGAATTAAAACATAATTATACATAGGTATATTATAATTCCAGTATAATATCATATATAATATCATTAACGACATCCTTTATACCTACCACATAAGGTATTAATGAATCACATCACTTTGAGGGGGCGATAGTCCGCACTTCCTCAAATGAGATTATCGTATTTACCTACTATGGAAACCGTAAAGGCTTGATATAATTGGGAATTAAAGAATAATAAAGAAATCATAAACATTATATATATTATATATAAATGTTGTCCATCATAATGGCCACCATGAGAGGCGGTAGGAGAAAATCGAACAATCATCATTTCGTGAGGCGTTAGTTTGCCATCACCGAAACATTAGGTTCTTCATCCATTAGATGGAGGTGTATGTATGTGTAGTTAAAATCCTTCTCATAAAAACATCATAGTATTTTGAGGATACTGGTGTTGTCACAAAATAAAGGATTAAAAAGATTTTAGGGGTTGGAGAAGTAGAATAAAAGAAAACAACTTAAGAGAAACGGTTACCTTTAATTTTGGGTACTCCCTTTTGTTTGAACCAAAAGGACATCTTGAAGAGTATTCTTCCTAATGTAAGGCTTAAATGGGGAGAATAGGGATGTAGGGAGATTATTTGGGCAGATTTTGGATGAGCCAAAAGTCTTGAGAGGTGTGAGGAATTGCATAGAAGTGGTCTGCTTTTATAATGGAGTGGACGGGCTCTTTAGGAAAGTGTGAAAACATTATTTTATTATAAACATAAATTCGGTTTCAAGAGGTCAAAAACACATTAATGTCTAATATAAGATGACTCATATTCGATATAAAATCATCCAATTGTAATTGGACAGGTTTTGGATGATATTTTAATCATTTTAATCTTATTTATTTAAATCATTTATTAATGAGGTAAATACTGCATCACTATTTTGTCATAAATAATTTAATTTATCTGATGTCTAAAAATTATAAAAAAATACCAACATGTAGGAAATCTCTTTATATTTCCATTGAATATTTATAGTTCAATATATAATTTATATAGCCCCCTATAAAAATTAATTACTAAACGCTTTTTGTTAATTCTAATTTTGTCTTTACATTAAATTAATTAATCTAATGTGTCATTGTGTTTCATAAGTGGCTCCATGGGGTCCCAAAATCGACCCAAGGATGACCATGGTCGGCCAATACTCATCCAATAAGGTTAGGACAAGTGTCAAGGTAATTTTGAATTATTATAATATTCTTTTAACCTTGAATTACCCTATTTACCTTTAACCGTAGTAAATAAAAATTACCGTAGTTACCGTTCATAATATCAAAAAAAAGTAACCTATTAACATAATTTTGACCCACTAATTCCAAATATGGAATCTATTTTTCAAAATTCAAAACACAGAAGTTGCAGTAATTAATTTAAAATTAATCTCGTTGTTAAGAAAATGGGTTTTAAAAGTTCAAACATTGCCAAAGATTGAATTTATTTAACCTACGAATTCAATGTAAAATCAAGGCTATTGACATACATTATATTAAATGGTAAAAATATATTCTATTTATACTTTAAAACCATTAAATATTATAATTTAACCATATGAATTATTATACTGAAAAAAGTTGTTTTTAATTAAAATGTAGCTTGTTTTTACTATTCATTAAAATATGAAAGTTATTAGAATAATATGAAAATTTTATCCAATGTAAATTTTTATATCCTGATTCCAAAGAAGAATTTTATTTTCTCAAATTGAACTTATAAACAAGTCAAAAACTAGATTTAATGTGGGTGCGCCATCAAAAGGTGGCAAAACTGCATTTTATTAAAAATACTTATTTTACCCGAAAATTTTATTTTGTTCTCATACCATGTTCTAGAAAATGTGTAAGATGAATAATAATGTTATAAAATTAAAAATTTAGATAATACAATTCATAACGTCTAGTTCATAATAATATTATAATAATATATCGTTGTTTAGTGAAACTCAGTATTGCGTACAACACATGCTATCGAGGATGGTCGTGATTGCGTGTAATGCAAGCCAAGTCAGGGTTGCGTGTTATGCAAGAATCCTACGTTGTTTTGTATAACAGAATCCAACCATATTTCATTTATACATTGAATATATATATATATATACACACTCAATGTTGCGTAGAATGGCGATTATAAAATGAACATAAAATTGTGTGTAACACGGTCCAAGAATAGCATTGCGTATACTGCAAGCTAATACAGTGATGCATATAGTACAAGCTAAACTTGGTGTGCTGTATAATAGAAGACATCAAGGAAATTAAAAGAATATTTTTCATAAAATCTCAGGGTGTTACAAAAATAATGATGTATATATTGTTTATATGTGATATATACTATATTTATATAATTATGATATTATTATATGACACGTACCTCAATAATATTTATATTGATGGAATATGATAATGTCACGTGTGTGTAAGGTGGACTACCACCTCACGAAAGAATGTGATTCATTCACACCATACATGGAATGTTATAAATATAATTGAATAGAAATATGTGATATATATGATGTAAATAATTATGAATGAATTATAATATATCATTTGACATTCTTTTTTTACATCATATAAGAAAATTGAAATAATGTTCATGTGTATGTTTAGTATACCGTCTCCATGAATGGTGCAATTCAATTTATATCACTAAATATTTTTTTAATAATCTAAAAAAATACACTTAATATATATGATATTATAATTGATAAAGTTATGGTTATTATGAAATTATTACCCAATTATGAGGTCCAAAAAATGAAATTAAAATAGATATGATAACCAAAGTAGTTATTACATGAAAAAAACATTAAAATTGAATTGTTCAAAACGTGTAATTAAATGTGATTAGAAAATCATATATGGTATGATATATATAAATAATTTATTTAATATACTATCAAAATATATGGGAGTTCAAAACCCATTGGGCACGAGTACTGTAGTAGTACTGTAACGGTACTGTAGCGGCATTGATACTATTGTTCTGTGGGAACTATAATGGCAGCAGGGCAATGTAGTAGTGGTGGTACAGTTCATGTATTTTATCAGGTGGGTTATTATTCCCAGAATGGAAATTGGGCCAAAAAATTGGGCCTACGGGCTATGAAATGGGCTGCAAGCCCACTAGCCCTTTGGGCTATGTGATGGGTCTCCCTCCACCTAGTTAAAAGAGGTCTTTGAATTGATTTAATAATAAAATGAGGCTTTGGCCACAAGATTAAAAAAATACACCCCCATTGACATGTAATATCTTGAATTTATTTGTACTCATCATATTAAGAGTACTATTTTTCGTTCTTCCTTCATGGGTATTATAATTCAATGTTACTAATGTGGTAAGGATTTGGGTTAAAATTTTATCATTTATCATAATTATTTTTTATTATGATTCTAATGATAGAGTCTTATGATTCACATCCAATGAAACTCATCAATTCTTTCTACTCTATTTATTTCTTTAGAATAAATTTTTCTCTTTATTTTTCACTCTTTGGGTACTCAAGTGTTCAAAAATATTATTTTTAGGAAAAATCATATTTTGGATGAAAAAATTGTTATCTTCCTAAACAATATTTTATAAAAATATTTTAATATATTAATATTATTATTCTATTATTTTAAAAATTCATTTTAAACATATTTTACATTCCTACACATAAATTTTGAATTTAATATTCTTGTCATTTTCCAAAAAAGCTCGTTTTTATTTTACCAAAAATGTGAAAGGATTATTTTCTTTAAAGTGTTCAGTATGAAAAAATCTTCCCTATATCATGAGAATTATTTTATATGAATATTACCTTCTAATTTTTCATGATTATTAACAAGTAAAAATATTTTAAAAAATAAATGTTTTCAAATGTGTTTTTCAATGTTGGACGGATATTTTCTATAATAACTATTTTATAGGATACATCAAAATCATCTTCCCACTAGTATGAAATCTATTGATGATTAAAATTACATAATGTGGATATGATCAAAGAATAACATTATTATTATTCCCTTAAATTCTTTAAATTTTTTATTCAATGATATTTATGAAACATTTTTCTCTTCCTTGGGTTATACCATGATAAAATTCGTATCAAACCCACTTCTTTTTCTATGGATTTTTCTATGATGAAATGATTTTAAAACTATATCATTTTTAAATGTTTTAATATTTGAAAATATTTATGAAATCTATTTCATTTAAGGGTTTATGATATGAATAATGCTTTATGATGTTACGGAACATAGTAATATGGTTCTAATTATGAGACTAGTGGGACCTATATCTCTCTATAATTCATTATGTGAAGATTTATATATCATTGGATATATAGGAATAGAATGAAGTGTGAACCAGATTAGATAATGGTAATTGTCTTCTATGATTCTCCTTGGATTGAATCTTAACTATTATGATGTTTGGGCTAGTGAACCAATTCCACTATTATAGCCTAGGAAATGAACCATGGATAATATAAAAGTGATTTTCTATGATTATTTGTATGTCCCAAATCAATGTCTGGTTTCCATGTTTTTATATCATTGATCTTGTTTATTTATTCCTTTATGATTCAGGTATTATAAATATCAAATATATATTCCATGACTCAATAGTACATTATTTGAAAAGTAGGTTATGATTCTTATATCTTATTCGTGTGTTCATATACCCTTTTGTTCATGTTATTCCTATGTATGTCACTTATTTACCATCATTGAGATAATAATATCACCATTTTTTATGTTTCCTTTCACCGTGTTATAATTAGATGTATAATGTATGTTATTTCTAATAGGGGTGATAGTTATGAAGATCATAGTGAGATATTATATAGTTTACCTATGTAAACGTTGTGTATGTTTCCATGATTCCAAAAACACTAAACTATTTATGGCTCTCAAGGAATTTATTTTGTTTATTGTAATAAATATTCATCAAATATGATGTAATATTTATGAATAATATGAATAGGTATCCATAATTGGAATCAATTGATAGATTTATATATAATTTTAAAACTAGGATGATAATAATTTAGTGAGATACCTAATGAGATGTCTACAGAAATTTCTATTGATGATTCAATGTACTAGAAAATTTCTTAGATTTTGGTAAAGGATAGAACTGGTGGTTACCATGAAATTACATCATTATATGGATACTAAAATTGTTGTTTCTCTAGAATAGAGGTTCCTATGGGTAATAAATCTTACAAAGGCACATTTATATAAACTAGATCATCATCTGGTGCATGAGAATGCACCTTGTTGCACACCTAGTTTAACACTCACGGGTGATACACATTAGAAATTAAGAAGATATTTATGACCAATTATGAAGGATTTAAATAGACGATGACCTTGAATGGCCATGGTTAAACTAAATGTGACATAGATTAAAAATTATGTGACATGATTTATACATCCTATATGTTATTTTACAAGATTATGTGGATCCCCGCTATTGTTATTGTTTCATACTCTATTTTCATTTTGGTTTTATTCGGTGATTGGATCCCAAAAACAATGTTAATGATGAGTGTGATATGAAATGAAATTATTATTCTCTTGAGAATCAAAATTTTATTGTAGTTGGAATGAAAATTCTTGTATTCATTCTCATATAATATTATAAACCAATGAATCAAGATGGACATAAAAACAAAAAATGGAGGGAAAAATATTCTTTTTAAAACTTAATAATGATGCATCCACATTTTTAGTGAGTTTTCTATTCCAGTTATTTTTAACAGTAAAGCAGCACCATTGAAAATAAGTTTTTTGTTTTGTTGTGTTTGGATCAAAGAAAATGTATTTTGGTTGTCTACCATTTGTAATGTGAATGGAATTAATTGTGGATTCTTATCAAGAATAAATGGAAACAGTTGAAACTGAGTCTATGGATTAGGATGAGTTCATAAACTTATTTTCATTTCATTATTTTCCTCTTATTCTTGATATTAATATCAAGAAGTTGTAATTTGAGTTAAATCAAATGGGTGGTGAATCTGTTGGTACCTAAGAGGAAAATTTTACAGGACTTGAATGGTTCCATTTTGGTACTATCATCTGATGTGATTATAAGGTTTATAGACTTTTAAGTATCATAAAACCTTATCATGTAAGGGAGTTTTCAATAAGGGACATTAGTAGCTATAATTATATATTTCTATGTGATATCAAGTAGGAAATGAAGATTGGATTTATGTAATAATATTATGGTTTGTAATTGGAATTTAAAATTTAATTTATTAACCATATAGATAACTAGATTATATATCCTCTATGATCAATGTGTGGGAAGAGGCATGGAGGAAATTAACTTATAGGGAGTATTAAATGTTTTATGTGTGAAAGGTAAGGTTATTGGAAAATTTATTTACAAATTCATAAGAATAAGTAATCTAATGATTCCAATAGAGTGGCAACTACAAATAATTCACCACCCACACTCGAGCGTTTCAAATGAAAGGATTATGGGATCTATGAAAACCAGTTCTCAAAAATTATGTTTAATAAATATGGTCAATGTCAGAAAATTATTAATCCTAGACACACGGTGAAATCTAATGTGATTAATATTTTTTATGATGGTTTCAATAATAGTGATTATAAAGGTATACATACAATCTAACATAAAATTTATAAGGTATTATTTAAATCTAGATCCTCCCAATATTTAATATTTAAATAATTTTATATGGGTATCAAGAATTCTCGTAGATGATTATATGTATTATTTTAAGTAAACCCCCTAATGGTATGATGATTACATCTCATGTCTATGATTCCATTCTAGTTGAAATTTATGGGAATTTGCTTCCTAAATATCATCTAAATATTCCATATGATGAGTTTGATGTTATCTGGGTCATGGATATGATTTTTCTATGTAAATCCCATAGTAATTTTCAAGTATGGGAAGTCAAATTTTATATTAATAACCAAAATATGATCTTTTATAAATGTGATTATATGTACAAATATATAATGGATGTTGCATCCATTGTATGGTCTTAATTCCAATTCACAAAGGCTGTTTATCTCAAATGGTTGGGGAGGAACTCAACATTGATGGGATTTCCATTGACTATTAATTTTTTTTATGTCTTTATGAAATATTTTTTTTACATTGAAAATATTAATATGAAATATTAATTAATATAATAACTAGTTACATTCAAATTTCCCCAAATCCATATAAAATTGCCCCTATTTAGTTGTTAGAATTGTAGAAGGAGATCCACACAATCCTTAAAATGTAATTAATTCAGCCAAGTGTTTAACCATGGGGTGATCCTTTCCTCTTCATTAAAAAGAATGATAGATCAATTAAACCCTTAATTTATTTTCAGGATCTGAAAAAGAGAACAATTAATAGTAAGTATCATCTTCCCCATATATATTACATGTTTAGTCAACTACACAAAATTTTATAATTTTGAAACATTGACCATCATCATGGATATAAACAATTTACTTTTAAAAAGGAAGATATGTCCAATGAGGAATTCCATAAAAGGTATGGACACTATGATTGTATTCTAATTCTATTTGGTTTTACTAATTCCCCCACTATTTTCATAGATTTAATGAATATAATCTTTAGAGATTAATCTGATCTTTTTGTGGTAGTCTTTATAGATGATGATCTTATCTATTAGAAGGGAAAGGAAGAACATAAATAACACTTAATAATTTTTATGAATAACCTAAGGAAAGAGAAACAATGTGAAAATTTTACAAAGGTCTTGATTTTTACTACAAAATTTTTCATATTTAGGTCATATAATCACTAGATATGGAATGTCAATAGATCCATCAAAGGTGGGGGAAATTAAATATTTCCCCAAACCAACCATAGTGAATGAAATTAGTAGATTTCTTGGATTATCTTTATATTACTGATGGTTTATGGATAATTTATCACAAATATCTACACATATTTCCATTTTAACTATTGTGCGATCCAAGTTCCTTTGGACAGGTGAATGTGAGGAAAATTTCATGTAACTGAATATAAGAATAGTTAGTTTACCTATGCTTACATTACTCAGCATTTGGGATGATATTTTAACATATAGTGATTCATCTACAAAGGATTTGGGATGTGTTATTATGTAGGATGACATGGTTATAGCTTATTCATTAATAAACATTGATGATTATGGTTAAAAATTACCCAACACATGATTTTGTGTTAGATGAGGTAATTTTTTCATTTTATTTGTAACATACCTGACCCTAAGTCCACTAAACCAGTACCCCGAGCCGAGTCACCCCAATACCTCATGTGAGCCTACCCATATACTAGAGGATGTTGACAAGCATCGAGGGACTTCTAGATTACATGGGGAGATTAAACCCCTTGTAACAAAGTGTTCCAAATATGTTGAAATATGAATCAATGAAAAAAAACAATAAATAATTGCATTCATTACCAACCATTTTAAAAATAGGGTACAAGCCACCACTAAATAAGTAAGTATCTCATATCATGATAATAGTGAAAAAGTGAATAAAAACCGAAATAAATAAAACCAACTAAACTTTAAAACAAATCCTGGATCCATGTCCATATCCTTATCCATGCATGTACCATGCCCAACTCAATTCCCTAGCATTGGGCCTTTCCTCTTACCCAATACTACAACAGTGAAATTTTCTCAAGTAAACAATGATAGCTTGAGTAGGGTGTGAGTACGACTCTGTACGCCACCACCAACAGTGTCTACAAAATATCTTGTCTAAGAAGATTGTTAATGATGTAATAAATAAATGATATTATAAACAAGTGAAAACTCTAGTTCTATTTAGAAAAAATTTTTACAATAGCATATTTCATCATTTGTGTCATGGGTAAGGTGTTTACATCAATACAATACATCCCAATACAATCAATTACCTTACATAGGGAATATTTTATGTTCCCTATCTCACTATGGAAATCCATTTCAGAATAATTTACGTCAAACATACATCAAAGGGTTTTTTCAATGTAGTTTCATATAATGAATCCATTAGGGAATAGGGCTTCGATTCGCCACCCTCCCGATGCAATCAAGGGGTGGATAAGAGCATCAGTCCATCCCATCACATGGAAGGAGCCTCGGTCCTTTATCCCACTACACCTTTCCATGTCTACGTGATTTCCATCCATTTACAACATATACAATATCACAAATCATTCACAATCAATACACATAATGATCACAAATCACATTTCATTAAACACATAAATCATTATCAATATTTATCCATTTAACAAATTTTCAATTTGTAATTAATTTCTTCTTAATCCATAAATGGTATTCCCAACTCTCCCTTATGAAATAATATCCTTCAATTCCATTGACATCATTTTCCTTTTCATTCCATGTTAACAAATTAAAAACCATTCACATTCAATAGTCATTCGATATGTAAACCAACATCATGATATAATCCCTTCACACATTTCTCATTTATGTCACATATCAGATTTATACTAATTCATTTTCTCATACCTTTACCTGTTTAGAATATTCATCTATTATAATTCATTAAAAACTTTAACACATTTTCCAATTAACATACCTTACCCTTAATAGACATTATCATTTACCTACCTCAACCGAGTTTACCCCTTTATCATTCACATACCTTAAAAATCAATCAATTTTCCCTCATAATACATCACTCATTTAAAAAATTAACATTAAACCCAGAAACCCTTTATTTTATATTAAGAGGAGACATAATTACTATATGTTCCACTTCATCATTAATACTAATAAGTTGATATTTTTTCACAGGATCAAATTAAACATAAATCCACTATATTCATAGCATTATATTTATCCCAGTTGAAGAATATTAGTGAACTCCATTAGTGGAACTAAACCAATATAGTCATCACTAATACATCCCATGGGGATAATGAGGGGTTAAATCCATCATTTAACCAACACTTTCACCACATATCACTAAATTAATTAATTTTATAGCCTGAAGTAACCAATAATACAACTAAAAAATCCAAAGTGGACATCAAGACTATGGGATGTAACATGTAGACCACATACCTTTAATTCAATGATTACCCTTAACATAACCCTTAGATACATATTCAAGCACCATTTAAAGCATCAACCTATTATCCTCTTGAAAATATGGGTTTTGGCATTCAAATGAAGATGAAAAAAACAAAAATCTATAATCTAGAAAAGAGAAGCAATAGAAATATTAAAATATCCTGAAGCCTTGATCTACAACCAATGCTACTAAAAATACACTAGAATCGAAGGAGATCCACCCATGGAGGGATTTGAAATCTTTGGTTCATCTAAAGAGTTTGAAGGGGAAGAATAGGAAAGAAACATATGTAGTAACATAATAATCTGAAGGGTAATTTTGTTAATTTTACAAATTTTAATGGCCTCATAGTTTGGTTGCAAAACTTTTCAAACCATGTACAAACTGTAGGCCATCCACTCTCCCAGGAGGGTTGAGTTGCATGGTTACCTGAGATGGCTCACATTTTTTGAAAACCCATGTACCAAATGTATGGAACACCTCTATCCAAATATACACGGCTTTGTCAGGTCCCTCACATGGTTTCCACTAACTACGCACCCATCCTCTTGAAAACCACGATTTGGGCATCATGTTTTTATTAACCATGTGCCACCATGAAACATGCAACAAATGATCGTTTTTTCATTTTTTCGCATCCCGAACCCATGAAACACCCTCGGGCCCCATCATACAACCAATTAACATTCCATTAACCAGATTTAGGATATTTGAAATCAACATTAATCAATGAAATACCTCCACGATGTTAGGGATATTACAACATCACAACCTTATAATAGGTCATCCTAGTGTATCACTTTCAATTGTGACTGAGATTATGAGGAAATAAGGCTAGGCCACTAGCTTGCATGTACATATCTCTATTCTATGTCTCTTCCTATAAATTACAATGTGACCACAAAACACAAACTAGAATCATGGTCCTAATCTAAAATATTTTTCAGAAAAATTTAGAAAATGAACATGATGTTCTTCTAGTGAAGCATAAAATTCTAAACATGAATCAACCACCAAAATCCACAGGTAATCCAAGATAACAATACCTAGAACTCTAAAAAATATATGATTTCATACATCATCATACTCTGACAGAAGATCCAAACAACACCCCATCAGCCAGATTCCCTCTGCTTCTCATAGCCCAAATCACTTGGCTCTATCGTACCGTTCTTTCAAAACTATAATGGTAACCCAAACTCAAAACCTCCTGATGAAAAAATCATCATCTTTCAAATAAATTATTAGGACCTATGTCAACCTACAACTCGAGACTTGATGGTCCCACTCCATAATAGAATATCCAAAAACAATTGAAACACTCATGGTACTCCACCTATCAAACCCAAGTTAACACACATTATCATGGTTAAATCCCCAACATGATACTTACATGAGTCCCTCCAACTCGAAGCACCAATCACATCATCCAATGACCATTATCCCAATGTTTTCATCCCTACCACACACTTTATCTTACCCCCACTACCTTAAAATATTGTGACAAACTCTATCGAAAGAGGGCCACTAGAAAGACAACTCAATATTCCCTATAAACAAAATGAATTCCCCACACACCATACCCAAACATACCCAAGGACATCTTCCCATAAATGTCTCTAGACTTTCCATTGAAACCACCCTAGAGGAAACCCCTACACCCTTAACTCTTGGATTAAGAAAAATATGAACTAACTCAAGTATGAATTCATTTCCAAAAATCACTAACCACAACAATCATTAAACTAGATGTGGGACACTTCATATGACACCCATTCTTTTTTACCATATCATATTAGACCACCCACGAATATAAATTCCCAAAAATTAAAAAAATCACATAATAACCATTCCCAACATATGAGAATGACACTAAATACATCTGTTGATGCCTAGTCTATCCTAATGACCTCACCAATAAATCATTGATGGTATACATCCCACTATCTGGCTCCATATATATCACACCATGAGAATAACCTCCATAATGTCCCACATAAAACAAAAACATATTCATGTCACTTGTCATAATTCCTAACCATTCACAGCATACCCTATATTATTCCATGATTTGGTAATGATCATCACTAGCTAAAAGTAAAATAATAATTTTTAAAGAATATCCCCACCAACTTATACATCAATGATGTCACTCCCACTATGGGACACCATGACCTGCCAAGGATTTTGGCTTCACTTTCTACACTAATCTCATCATAACATAACCACCATCACTATTCAGTGATTGGAAACCAAGAACCCCTCTTCCCTATGTTCATCCCCCATGCAACTATGAAACATCATTTCCTTCAGATCTACTGCCACAACACCACTCTTGTTCTTAAAGAATGACCTAGGAAGTTACCATCTAAAGTAAAATGATCCAATACACAAATCAACCCCAATAATCACTCACATTGCCACGATTCATGCTTTGATTTCATAGATAATGATATGTGCTTATCCAAAGTCACATGTTCTCCCATCCTGATAGGAATCATGTATTAACTGAGTGGGTCCACATATGCACCTCATTTGATCTATCATGGTCTCTCACTACCCTACAACCGCACACTTAAACTGAATTTAGTTCTCATGAAATAACAATCACACAATCCTTATCCAATGCCCTCTTACTCAGTTGACCAAGACTGTTGGTCCACGAACAAAATTGAACTAAATTCTTCCTCACCATCACACTAGATAATCAAACCATTCATACAAACAAACTCAACCACCAGACCACCCTCACCTCCGACATCACCTACATAATGAAATAACATTACCACACATCATTCATCCTTGAATCTTTCACCAAAAATCAAATTGAGGCCTCCATTAGTAGTCTTATAATGGATATTCATGAGTCCAGATGATTCAACCCTTCAAAACTAACCATAAAACCTCTACAATGACTCAAATTCCTCCCTGAGAAAAAACCATGGAATAAACATGTTTTTTTAAAAAAAATCTGTAACACCCATCTTTCATCGGTTATACCTTTGATTAAACCCCACATGCTTCATAATATAGGACACTTTGAAAACATATACAACCCCCCATGAGGATACACTCAATTTCCCAAAACATTCAATGCATAACCATAGCTCGAGTTACATCACCAAAACCATAAACCTACTAACTTATCCCTCTATGCCAAACCACATATAGGAAACAATCTCTACGTTTCACTTATATGATTCTAAACATCCACATATGTGATACACAACAATCATAGGAAATATCGTATGACTAATCTTATAGGTTACATAAAAGTATGAATGATACCAACTCCATTACTGGAGTCACAAAAAGAAAAAGAAATTGGACCTCCCTCTAAGCCATACACATCAAGCCACAAACAAACTATTTCTCATAGTGGTACTCTAATAGTCATTCCAATATAGCATAAACCTTGTACACTAAGAGAACATTTACTCTTGGTTCAACAGTAAGAATACTCAGACACATATGTCACCAACATGATCCATAACCACCACTCAAAAGTTAAAAACAAAAATCATTAGGCCTGAACATACCTAGTCCCCTACACTGATAACAAATAATCCATCACAAATGATTCCAAAACCTAGAAAATTATTTTTTTTGTCCTATGTATAACCCACACAATTATAACCCACTCGGGTCTCCACTTCCACATTATTAGGAAACATCTCAAAACCCCGCAGGCACAACCCTACTAATATAAGAACACAACATACCCCATTTATAGACACATCTAGAGTCATTAGGTTCTCCTAAAATAAAATCAAGCTCTCATTCTTTGGAAATATCACTACCCAAACCCCACATATAAAGAGACATATAACAACACAGTGAATATTCAATACTGTTATACAGAAAAAAAAATTATCATCACAAATTATTTTATAATTAATTTCTCAATTTTTAAAACTCGAATTTTCATTCTTTAGAATGTTATATTCACCCAAAATTTCTAATTTCCTAATTTTTTGGATTCAAAATTAATAAATTTTCATTTGCAACGTCTAATGGGAAGTCAAATTTATATTGAACACAATGTAAAACACACTACCTTGTATAATCAAACCACTCCACACATTGTCCCAACAGACATGATAAAATCTCAAATACAACCTTCAAACATTCCTTCCATCATTAATGGTGAACATTGGGATTTGACAACAAATGCGAAAAAATGTATTTCATTTGACACTATTTTTTAAAACATATCCACTTTCAAAACATGAATCCTTTCCCCTTAGGAACCTATCCCATTTTTTAACTAATTACAACAAAAATTTGAACTCATTCACTACCTTGAAAAAGTATAATTCATTAACCATTTACCATCACAATGTGAATTATTCTCTTTTTGGAACATTCAATCTTTAGAATTTATCACAGCTAAGAATATTAACTCATTTATAATGATCCATTTTGAATAATATTCATTAATTATTCATTAAAATTATTTACATTTATTTATTTCTATGATCATTACTAGACATAATTTTCTTTCAATATCAATTATTGTAAAATGAATTCTACCCTTCATGTCCCACACACCCATCTCGTGTGTGAATTTCATGATGCATGCTACCAATATCCTGAGGTTCCTATAATGTAGCATGAATTCACAATCTAATACCATTCCATCCATAAGAAAAATATAATGAAATATGCACATCACACAACCTGGGAATATCCTAATGGTGAAACATCGTTCAATCATTAAAACACACACCAAGAACCACATTCAAACACTGGGTCACTTGGTTTTTCCCTCGAATATGGGTTAGATACACTAAATCACATGTTGCATGACAATGGGAGTCACTTCCTAATATCATATCTACTATCCCAAATAGTATTTCTAAAGGAAATAATTTCCTTGATATCACGTTGTACCATCCTGACCCATAAGCCACTAAATCGGTTCTCGGAGTCGAGATGCTACAACACCTCAAGGACACCTTCAGATATTATAGAGGTTTGTGACTAGTAGAGACGGTCTAATAGATTACATGTGTAGAATATAATCCCTTTAAACAGATTTTCCCCAATAGATAACATGTGAATAAAAAAATTGAAACAATAAACAATATACCAAAACCTGCAATACCAACCATTTTCTAATCACGGTATGAGCCACAACTAAACAATTAAATATTCCATGTCATGATAATAGTGAAAAGTAAATAAAAATGAAATAAATAAAACCAGATATAATCCCAAAGAAGTCTTGAATCCAAGACCAAATCCTCATCCACACATGTCTCATGCCCAACTAAATTCCCTAACATAGGGCCTTTTTCCCTTATGCTGACCTGCAACCATGAAATCTGTTTGAGTACCCAATGGTTTCCCAATCTTTGTGATAGTACAACTCATTAGGCCACTGCTAATTCTCTCTATTAAATATTTAGTCTATGTTGATAGTGCGAGGATTACAAAATTAATGACAAGATAAAAAACATGGGTGTTGTTAGGTAAAAATATTTACTTTATTCGATTTCATCATTTTCTTCATAGGTTAGGCATTTATATCATTTACACCACAACCCAATATAATCAATTAGCATGTATAGGGAACAATCTTTTTTCCAAATCTCACTAAGTAAATCTATTTCAAAATCATTTACATCACACTTACCTTAGAGATTTAGTCCATGTAGTTTCATCCAATGGAGCCATTAGGGCCGAGAACATCAGTCTGTCACCCTAAACCTTGCATTCTAGGGATGGTTCAGATAATCAATCAACCTGAACAGTGGAAGGAGCCTCAGTCCTTTTTCCCACACAAGCATGCCATCAGAACCTGATTTCTATCCACTTAACACTTATATAATATCAAGAATCATACATAATCAATACACATAATGATCGATATTCACATTTCATTTAACATAAGAAACCATATAAAGACATAACCATTTATCCCATTAAATATTTTAAATTAATTTCACAATAAACAATTAATATTATCCCAAACTCTCACTCATTCCATATTTTCATTCAACACCATTAACATTAATTTCATTTTCATTACATGTTAACCAAATAAACACCATTCACATTCCCTTGTCATTTGAGATGTAAACCATCATCGATCTATGACCCATTAACATAATTATCATTTACATCGAAAAAAATATTTGACCAAATTCCCATTCTCAATCCTCTACCCGTTTACTAAGTACAACAATTATCAGTCATTAAAAAATAAAATTCTTCCAATTTAGATGCCTTATCCCAATAAAAATTCTCATTTACCAAACATAACCCAATTTACCACTTTATCATTCACTTTCCATAGATAATCAATCAATTTTCCATTCACAATAACTCACTCAATGAACTTAGTAACATTAAACCAAACAACCCCATATACCATAATAAATGTTGACACAATGACCATTAGTGCCTCATAATCATTCAAACTAATGTTCCAACATATCAAAAAGGTATCCAATTCAACAAAAATCAACCTTATTCATTATATTACAATTTTCAACGTTTGGGAATATTTTTTCACCCTATAGGAGGCGCAAAATTAGTCAAATCATCATGAATTCTTCCCATGGGAATCATGAGTGGTTCAATTCATAAATTAACAGACCCCTTTACCAAATATAGATAAAGGGATTAATTTTAGATAAATAAGGAACTAACAATACAACCACACATACACAAACTGACATCAATATTAATGGATAAGACATGTATACCACCTACCAAAATCTGATGAGGAACATATGATTAACTTTATCTTTATCTATGAATTTAAACACCCTTTGAAGTCCCAACATAAGATCAACTAGTAAAGAGGGTTATAGAGATTTATAATAAGATTAACGGGACTATAAGCCCTAATTTGGATGGAGAAGAAAGAGAATTAGACATTCATGAACCTTCATTCCACAACCAACAACACTCCAAATAGCCAATAGTAGATGGTGTTCTTCCCTTTGGAAGATTTGACAACTTTAGTTCATCACTAGGATTGAAAGGGAAATAATGGTGCTGAAAATTGGGTATGATCTCTAAAACCCACAAGGGAATTTTGGTAATTTTCCACCTTTTAATGGGTCACATGATTTGGATGAACAATTTTGAAAACCATGCCCAGACCATGC
Source organism: Viscum album (assembly GCA_963277665.1). Classification (NCBI taxonomy): domain Eukaryota; kingdom Viridiplantae; phylum Streptophyta; class Magnoliopsida; order Santalales; family Viscaceae; genus Viscum; species Viscum album. The sequence goes on along the minus strand of OY728141.1, from coordinate 296,622,616 downwards.
ACTAACCACTTTCCAATGTGGGTTATGTCTCACAGTTACTTAACAAGGCTTGCACTATTTGAAAAACTGTTTTCCAACTATGTGGAACGCCTCTGTCCATGTCCAAATTGTTTTTCTGGGCTCCTCGAATGGTTTTCACTAATCATTCACCACTCCTCCTGGTTAGCACGATTTGGGTGAACGGTTTAGAATAACCTTATTCCAAAAATGAAACATGCCCAAAATGGACCATTTCTCTTTTCCCTTCATTTCTTGAACCCCAATAACAGCCCTGAGCCTATTCATACACCTAAAAAAACATTCCTTTAACCAGATATATGACATTTAAAACAAAATTTAAACAAGAAAATACCTCTGTGATGTTATGGATCTTACAATAGATATGGTATAATTAACATTATGGAGAAAAGTGTGATATATATATCAATCATAAGAGAATAAATTATATATTCACTCATAAGAGACAAATATGTTAAAAAAATATAGTTTGTTATTATTAAAGATCATGTCTACTCAATACAATACCACTATAAGAAAGTGAACAAAGTAACTAAAGCTTTGATTCAAAAGGATTATACTAGAATATACATAATGAGGATTATAAAAGATCCAATGTGACTTGATGTGAAAAGGGTTGATCAGGATGTACTGATGGATGGGGAAAATAATATAATTCTTAATTGAATGTTCCATGATCTATCCATGTAGAGATTAAATTGGATCAAATGGAATATTTAGAACGTAAAAAGATGGTTATAAATTTTCATAAATTTTTCATTGATCTTGGAGGAATGATATGGTTTATGAGCCATGTATGAACATAATTAATTATATATTTTAAGGTTTTGTTATAGTACATCATTCTTTATTCATCCAAGAAGTATGAATACTTATATATATTTCAAATAGTATTTCAATAGTGATGTAATGAAGGGGTATATCATAGAGTTTATATCTCGATGCTTATTATGTCAAGAATTTAATGTTGAAAGAAAAAATCCTAATGGTTTGTTACATCCATTTCCCATACTATAATGGAAATAATAAAACATAATGATTTATTTTCTTGGTCTCCCCATAATGTCTATGTGGAAAATTTCAAAAATTGTAAATGATTTCCTTACTAAGTTTTAAAACATCATCCCTATTAATGCAGACATCTATATGGATCATCTTTTTGAAAAAATACATTATGGAATTAGTATGGTTTCCTTGATAACCACATTCCATTAGGTCTTATTAGGGTATGATATTTAACTCAATGTTCTCACTATGTCTTTTACAACCACTTGATACATAGTAGATTCTCATTATGGAGTTTCTTCCTTAGACATGTTTTCAGTCTGAAAAAACAATTCAAACACTAAATGATATTTTCAAATATTTTTATTTTCATTTCATTTGTTTTTTGGATAAACACCATTTTTATTTTGTGTTTTTTACTATAATAAATTTCACTCAAGTATTGATACAACACCCTTTTTAATCCCTCTATGGAAACAAATGTAGAGATCCAATGTGCTAAAATGAATTTAGATAAATTATGTCATCAAGACTTAAAATAGATGAAGAAACAAAAATATATAGAGATCTATGATGAGTTCCATGTATCAAAATTGAGAAAGTACACACCTGACCCCTTATAAGTACTGAACTCGGAGGTCATGCCACTGGAGAAAGATCATTCATTTCTAGAACAACCAGTGGAGATTATGTATTGTGCATATAAATCTATATTAAAAATACCACTCAGCTGGTAAACATTAATTTGAGAACCCAAAATTTTTATAGAGCAACATGAGAACTTAATTATATTATGAGAAATATGTATCCACATTTTTTTGTATCATAGTGACACCTTTTGAGTGTGAAATTCACTTTATGTGTGATTGAATGTGAAAACATGAGTTTTCAGTGTTCTTTGTAAATTTAATTTAATTGATAGATTGAATTAAATCAATCACCATGTTAATCATTTGTTACATGAAACATTAATTTAATATTTTTATGCACACAATTATGGGTAGGCTTTCATTACACGTGACAAATGATTTTTTGCAAAATGATGTTATCTCATTAATATTGTTTTTAAAAATAGATAATTAAAACCTCTTCATTAAAGGTAGTGATATCAATACTAATAAGTAATTTGTAGATATTAATTATAATAGTTCTATATAAAGGAATCATATTGATAAAAAAGAACCTAATTTCCATTAAAGTTTTCATATGTTTTGAAAATGTTATTTTCTTAAAAATAGAATTATGTTTCTTTTTTGGATATTAATAAATTATATTTTTACACATTTAGAAAATTAATTTTTTAAAATAAAAAGTATTTTTTAAATCTTTTTCACAATATTATAGTAAGGTTATTTTTATTTTTTTTCTAAATGATTTCGTTTTTTGATGAATACTAAAAAATAGTGAATTTTAATAGAAGTATTCTTAGTTTTAAAATTAATATATAAAGATAAATTACATATTAAAAAATATTTAAATTATAATTAGTTCAATTATAAAACCATTAATCAAATTCATCTAATTGGAGTCATTTTCATATATAATTTTGATATAAAACCATTTTAATCTTTATAATAATTTCTCCACAAAACCCTACTTTCTCATCGCTCCTATGGGATTAATATTGGATTAAAATTTTACAATTTTTTAATGGAACTGGGAAAAATGGATTCTATATTTAGAATTAGAATAATTTACATTATCTCTTAATGTGAAATATATTTTTACCAAAAATATTAGTCAAATCGAAGAAAATTATTTATCGTGCCTAAGGTAAAAAATGGTTTACAAGGGAGATAAAAGGAAATCATAATGCTTAAAAATCACCATAGACTTTTCCAAAACTAGTTATATGGATTTTTTTCAAACATATGAATACTATAAATGATAATGGTACGTTAATTGGTTCCTTGTGACATGAAAAAATCATAGGCAGAATTATTTCATTCACTAAAATTACAATTGTGCCACCTAACACACTTATAAAATGTAACCTATTATCATATCATAATCACACTATAAAACCATTTTGGTTCATTGAATATTGGACTAAATAAATTCCCATAATCCCTGCACTAATTCTATTATCCATATTTTAGATTGAATCCAACCAAAAAAGAGTTTGGTGGAAACCTAGGGATGATACCTCAAGAATAGGTTACATTCATCAACGATCATTTTTGTGTTATTTCTCCTTCCACCTACATCAATTATTATTATATCATGTTGATATTAAAAGAAACTGTTCTCCCATATATGTTTTTTTATTTTAATTTAATGACCTAAATGTATCTCCACTTCTATCAAATGGATTGTGAAATCATTATTCGTGTGTACAGAAGACTACCACCTCGCGAACTGATGTCATTAGTTTTAACATTGAAACCGTCAGAGTGTAAAATGAGAGGGTTTCCCATATATATTGTGTATTGTTGAAATAGGGTTTGTAGATCATGTTATATGACCATGTAAGGGTTTTATATAAGCCACTAGTTGGCACAAGGTTAAATCACCGTTTTCCAAATTTTGAGACTAATCTGTGTGCAGAAAGAAACCGTAAACTTAAAAAGTTTATCTCACTTATTTTCCATCTAACCAACTCATTTTTTATGATATGTGGCCCTAACTCAGTAAGTTGGTTTCCCAAAGGTTAGATAAGGTTCTCACATTGATTCTAAGGAGACCTACTGGTTTCCCATAGTGATTAGAAGATGATTCCTCATGGTATATGAGTGTTATTCATCTTTCTTGATGTTTTTTATAGAGATAATTTGTTCAATATCTTAGTTTATTAGATCAATGTCCACTATGGGTATAAATAAGGGTTTAGATTCCAAAAAAATTTATATTTGGTCTTTTTTATGTTAGGGGAAGATACTAAGGTTAGTTCATGGAGATTCCAACCCAGATTGGTGATGTTTTTTAAACCATTTATTGTTTTTTCCAAAATTTTCAGGGTAAGGGGCTTCACTCTCTACTCCTATTTTTATAATATAATATAATAATCTCAAATTCGTTTAATGGATTTATAATTTCTTTGAAATAGACGTGAAAATTATATTATAATCCCTCTATATAGATTATTTGTTTGTTTAAATTGTGGGATTGTGGTAATTTTTTGGGAAAAGGGTAATGGTTTTGTGATTTTACAATGATGATTTTAAAAAGTGTATTTTCTAGATTTTTAAAAAGGATTTTTGTAAAAATAATTCCAATAAAAAAATTATTTAAATTGTTCTGAAATGTTTGTATTGGAATGCTTTTTGGGCATACTTAGAGCATGTGTTCATATTGTATTTTCAATGGTTGGTTGAAATGTGACCTTGTGCTTTGTACAAAAGGATTAATGGTGCCTGGGATATAATTACCTTGGAACGAATTGGTAGATCTATGTGAATCCACTCATAAGTATGGAACTATCAAAACGAAGCATGTCAGGTGGGATGCGAAGATATGTGGAATGGAAATGTTATGCCAAAATTAAACATGTGAAATGGGATAAAATATTGACTGGTTGTTATCCTTAAAATAAGATGTAGTTTTTAGAAAATGATATTATTTTAACTTGAATATATTTTTATAAAAAAAAATTTATATAATGTGCTAACTTTTATATCCAAAATTCATGAGTAGGCAAGTCGTCAGTTAAAACCTATAGAGTTTTATTAATCACCCATTCTTGGGTACATTGGTTGTTTTTAAGATTTCTTCTATCATGAAGTGGGGAAATGTAATATATCACATGTCTTTAGTACTACTTAGTGATACATGTATTGTTGGGTGAAGATGTAACATGGATCTTGTTATGCATGGAGTCTTATTGTATTATAGTAATTTGTTTATTTTATCTTCCATTGTTTATATTGATGTTGTAGTATTCTGTTGTGGTACATGATTTTAGTATGATTTTGATAAATGAAATGTGAGCTCTCTTTCATAACTATTTTGCATCATATAGTTTGTTTTTTGGTTATGTATTTTTTGGTTATGTGTTTGATGTTTATACGTAAAATCATCCCCCTCATGTATTTAATACCTTAGGAATTGTTTCTTTCCTTTAGCATCTTCGGGATGTCACTTAAGGCCATGTAACGTCTCACTACCCTCTCAATCCAATGAGAAGGTGGAAGGATATTCCATATGGTATCTATGTTTTTTAGTCCAAAATACTTTTTCAGATAAATGGTATCAACATGTTTCTTTCCTTGTGGAACAAATAGTCGTCAGTTCTATCTGTCTTGGAGTTGAAATTCATTCATGTATATACATTGATTTGGGATCATTAATAGTATTAGGGTTGATGGGACATTAAATGTAGATAATTAAAAGACATATCTATCCTTTTTATGTCAAACATAAAGTTACTTTGGATTTGGGTAAATAAGTTTTTTGGAGACAATTATAGTATTGAAGTCTCATTTTCATGGTTTTATCCAATGAGACGATAACAGAATGTAATAGAGTAATGGATTCCCACTATGACTGAAAACATTATTTGGAGGAATGATTTATGATTTGGCTCAAAAATGTTTCTTTTTTAAAATTTTGAATCTATTTTCAAATGAATTATTTTCATAAGAGCATGGTTTTAGTAATTTGAAAATGGATTTATTTTCAAAATCAAGTTGAATATTTTAAAAAACTATACTAACATGATAAAAGATGATTTTGGAATGAATTTTTTTATATTGGATGTTATATAATATGAAACTATAAACATTTTTTTTCTTAAGAGTTATGATTATTGCATTTTTTCCTCATATATAATTTTGAATCATGTAGGAATCATATAAAACAACAAGAAGAGGTTGTGGAGAGTTTTATTTCACTTAAGTCATAGGTGAACCAAAAATTGGTTCATAGTATTTCCCAAGCACTTTAGTCTTTGTATAATGTGAACTGGAGGGATGATCAAGGATTTTGATCATTACACCCAGTTCCAGAAACATAATCCACCTATGTTCTGGGGTGATTCATAACGAGACCGAGATGATGTGTGGATAAATAGGATGAATCATATCATCGCTTTCATTAGAACAGCTATGGTGAGGAATTTCAATATGAAGAAGCTTATTTTATGGGATCTTGCATGCAATTTGTGGGATCTAAAGGTATAGGAGAAAGTGGATTAGACCCTTTGATATGAATATTTGAAAAGAATTGTATGATAATCAATTATATCCTCACATATTCAATATTCAATGGATGGTGGAATTCTTCAACCTGATGTAAGAAAATATTCATGTAACTAAGTATGCATAAAATTAGAATTGAAACCCCCTAATAATATAATGATCAGATCTCATGTCAATGATTCCAATCTAGTTGAAATTTATGGGATTGTGCTTCTTAAAGATCATGTCATTCATCCATTTTTTGAATTTTATGTTACCTTGGTTATGGAAATTATTTCACTGTGTAAATCCCACAAAAAATTTCATGTAAGGGAAGTTATGTTTAATATTATAAAGCAAAATATGATCATCTATCAATTGGATTATAAGTAAAAATTTCTACTGGATATCCCATCAATTGTGTTGTTCTTAATTCCCATTCAGAAGGGATGTTTATCTCATATGGTTGGGGATGAACTCAACATTGATGAGATTTCTATTGTGTGTAAATGATCCTATGTCTTTATGAAATATTTTCATATACTTAAGAAGAATATAAATATGTAATATTAATGGAAATAATGCCTGCTTCAATTCTAATTTCCACAAATCCCTATAAAATTTCCCCTATTGAGTTGTCCGAATTGAAGAAAAAGTTCCATGCAAACCTTGAAAAAGAATTAATTCAGCCAAGTGTTTCACCTTGGTGTGCACCATTCCTCTTCATTAAAAATAATGATATATCAATTAAACCCTTAATTTATTATCATTATCTCAAAAAGATATCAATTAAGAGTTAGTAAAATCTTTCCCATATTGATGGCATGTTTAATCGACTACACAAATGTCTATAATTTTCCAACATTGACAATCATCAGGTATATAATAAATTGACATTAGAAAACGTGGATATATCTAATGAATAATTACATAAAAGGTGTGGACACTATTAATATATTTGGATTCCATTTGGTTTTACTAATTCCACCACTATTTTCAAGAATTTACTGAATATAATCTTTAGAGATTACCTTGTTCTGTTTGTGGTAGTCTTTATTGACGATGCTCTTATCTCTTCAAATGGAATGGAAGAACATAAATACAACTATATAATATTCATTAATATCCTAAGGAAGGAGAAAAAATATAATAAAATTAAAAATTAGATAATCATTACTACAAAAGTATTCTTATTTAGGTCATATAATCTCTAGATATTGAATACCAATAGAGCCATCAATGGTGGAGGTAGTTAAATATTTTCCCAGAATAACCATAGTGAATGCTATTAGTAGATTTCTTCATTTATCTAGATATTATTGTGGTTTTTTTGATAATTCCTCACAAATATCAAAACATATTACCCAGTTAACAATAGAGGGATCAAAGTTCCTCTAGATAGTTGAATGTGATTAAAATTTCATGTAACTGAATATAAGATTATTCAGTTCACCTATGCATACATTACTCTAAATTTGTGAAGATTTTTAATCTTTACTGATTCATATACAACGGATTTGAGATGTTTTATTTTTTAGGATTCCATTTTATAGATTATGCCTCAATAGACATTGAAGATTCTAGATAAAAATTACCCAAGACATGATTTTGAGTTAGATGATGTAATTTTTTTTCATTATAGATGTGACATACCTTACCCTAAGTCCACTAAAACCTTACCCTAAGCTGAGTCTCCCCAATACCTCAAGTGTTCCTCCCCATTTACAATAAAATGTTGAAAAGCATCGATGGACTAATAAATTACATGGGGAGATTAAACCCCTTTTAATAAAGTGTACCAAACAAGAAAACCTATGAAACAAATAAAAGAAAAATAAACCATTTCATTCCTTACCAACCATTTTCCAAATATTGTACAAGACACCACTATATAAGTAAATATCCCATGGAATGCTAAAAGTGAAAAAGTAAATAAAAACCCAAATAAAAAAACTAACTGAACTCCAAAACAAGTCCTGACTTGATGTCTGGATCCTTATCCATGTATGTCATAAGCCCAACTCAATTCCCAAGCATAGGTCCTTTTCCTTTTTCCAAACCTACAACCATGAAATTTTCTCGAGTAAACAATGACAGCCCGAGCAAGATATGAGTAAAACTTAGTGGGACACTGCCAATGGTGTACACAAAATATATTTTCTAAGAATAGAGTTCATGATGTAATAAATAAATGACATTATAAAGAATAGAAAACTCTGGTTCTTTTTAGAAAAAATATTTATTTAGATGATTTCATCAATTATTTCAGGGGTTAGGTGTTTACATCATTTACACAACATCCGAGAAAAATCAATTACAATGAATAGGGAATTTTTTTGGATCCCTATCTCACTAGGGAAATCAAATTCACAATAATTTACATCAAACAGACCTAAGAGTGTTTTTCTCTATAATTTAATCCAATGAAACCATTATAGCCTAGAGCATCGATTCCCCACCCTAACCAATGCGTTATAGGGGTGGGTGAGATTATCAATCCTTCCCAACCCCTAGGAGGAGCCTTAGCCCTTTATCCCACACCACCTTGCCATGTCCATGTGATTTCCATTCACTTACCACTTTACAATATCACAAATAATAACAATCAAAACACATAATGATCACAAATCACATTTCATTAAACACATAAATCATTATCAATATTTATCAATTTAAAAAAATTTCCATATATAATTAATTTCTCCTTAAACCATAAATGGTATTCACAATTATCCCTTGGGAAATATTATCATTCAATACCATTAACATCATTTTCATTTTCATTCCATGTTAACAAACTAAAAACCATTCACATTACAGAGTCATTCGACATGTAAACCATCATCGAGATATAATCCATTTATGTAATTACAATTTATGTCACATATCCAATTTAATCTAATTTATTTTCCCATACCTTTTATTGTTTAGCATATTCTACAATTATAGTTCATTAACCACTTTAACATATTTACCAATTCACATACCTTATCCTCAATAGAAATTCTCATTTAAGAACCTCTACATTTTTTAACCCTTTTTCATTCAAATTACTTAAAAATAAATCAATTTACCTTTATAATACATCACTAATTTAATATATGAACATTAAATCGAAAAACCATTTACTTTATATTAACACTAGACACAATTATCTTATGTTCCACTTTATAATTCAAACTAATAGGTCAGCATTTTACCAAGGGATCGAATTAAACATAAATCCAACATATTCTTAGCATTACAATTCTATATGATCTGGAATATTAGTGAACCCCGTGATTGGAACTAAATAGGTATAATCATCCCCAATGCATCCCATGGTAATCATGAGGGGTCAAATTCATCATTTAACCAACCCTTTAACCAAATATCACTAAATGAATTAATTTTAGAACCTAAATTAAACCAATAATACAACTGAAAAGGTCAAAATGGACATCCACACTATGAGATGTAACATGTATACCACATACCTAGAATAAAAATATGACCCTTAACTATAGCCTTAGATATGGATTCAAGTACCCTTGGAAGCCTCAACCAATGATCCTCCTGAAAAGAAGGCTTTAGGGCTTCAAATGAAGATGGAATATACCAAAATACATAATTTAGAAAACGGAAGCAATAGAAATACTAGAATATCCTAATGCATTGTTATACTACCAACGAAACTAAAAATAGACTAGAATTGAAGGAGATCCAACTTTAGGAATATTTGAAAGCTATGGTTCATCACTAGGGTTGAATGGGGAATAATCGAAAAAAATTAGGTAAGAAAATAATAATATTAATGGAATGTTTATTAATTTTTCACTTTTTAATGGCCGCATTATTTTTCCGTATAGTTTTCCAAAACGTGTACAAAATGTGAACTATCCACTATCAAAGGAGGGTAGAGTTTCATGGTTACCTAATATGGCTCACATGGTTTGAAACCACATGTACCAAATGTACGGAACACCTCTGTCCTAGTATACATAGCTCGGTCTGGTCCCTCACATGGTTTTCACTAACCATGCACCAATACTATTGGAACGTATGATTTGGGTGTCATGTTTTTAGTAACCATGCAACAACCATGAAACATCCACAGAATGTCCATTTTCCCTTTTTCGAATCCCAAACCTCTGGAACACCCCTAGGCCTCATCATAAAACCAATAAAAAAACCATTAACCATATTTATGAGATTTTAAATAATCATTAAACATGTTAATACCTCTATGATGTCAGGGATGTAATAACCTTCCCACCTTATAATAGACCATCTTAGTGTATCACTTCCAATTGTCACTGAGCTTCCATTGAAAGGAGGTTAGGCCACTGTATTGCTTGTGAATATCCCTATTCTATGTCTCTTCTTATACATTACCATGTGGCCAAAAAAATCAGACTAGAATCATGGTCCATCCCCACAATATTTTTCACTAAAATACATAAAAGGAACTGGTTGTTCCTTTAGTGACACAAATAATTCTAAAAATGAATCAACCACTAGAAATCCATTGGTAAGACAAGGTAACAATTCCTTAAACTGAAAAATTGTAACATTTCATATATCATCATACAATCATGGATGATCTATGAAAATCCCCATCAGATTTATTCCCTCTGCAGCACAAGGCCCAAATCCCTTGGCGCCATTGTATCATTCTTTCAAAACTATAATGGTAATCCATATTGGAAACCACCTGATAAATGAAATCATCATTTTCCAAATAAAATTTCAGGACACATTTCAACCCACAACATGAGTTCTGATGGTCCTACTCCAGAATAGAATATCCAAAATCGTTTGAAACACTCACAGTACTCAACCAGTCAAACCCAAGTTAACACATGTTATCATGGTCAAATCCCCAAAATGAAACTTACATGAGTCCATCCAACTCAAAGCACCAGTCACGTCATCCAATGACCACTATCCCAATATTTTCCCCCCACCACACACTTTATCTTAACCACAATACCTTCTAGTGGTGCCACATCCTCTATCAAAAAAGGACCACTGAAATTTCAACTCGTCTTTCTCTATAGACCTGATGGATTCCCACCTTACCGCACCCAAACATACCTAAGGAAATATACCCATAAATGCATCTATCCTTGCTGTTGAAACCACTGAGGAGAAAACCCCTACACCCTTAATTATTGGACTAAGAAAAACATCATCTAACTCAATTGTGTCTTAATTTTCAAAAATAACAATCCACTACAAACATTAATTCAGATTTGGGTCACTGCATACCACATGCTTTCCTTTTCAACATATCATGATAGACCACCTGTGAATGGATATTCCACCAAAATGAAAATAAAAAAAACATAATAACTATTCCCAACTTTTAAGAATGACACTTAAGACATCTATTGACACCTAGTCCACTCTGATGACCGCACCCGTGAATCGTCGATGGTGTACATCCCACTATCCAGCTCCACATATACTACCCCATTAGAGTAACCTCCATTATGTTCCACGTGAAACAAAAACATATTCATGTCACTTTTCATAAAGCCCAATATTTCTCAACATACCCAATATGATTTCAATATTTCATAATGATCATCACTAGCAAAAATTACACTAATAAGTTTTTAAAGAACACCACCACTAACTTATCAATCAATGATGTCACCTCCCACTATGGGACGCCATGACCAGCCAAGGATTTTGGCTTCCCTTCCTACACACATCATATCATGACATAACCACAACCACTATGGAGTGATTGAAATCTAAGAAAATCATTGCTCCATGATCATCCCCCCAGTAGCTGTGAAACATCGTTTCCTTAAGCACTACTGCCACAACACCATTCTAGTTGTTCAAGAATGACCCGCGAAGTTACCATCTAATGTAAAATGATCTAACACACAAATCAAACAAAATAATCACTCGCCTAGCCATTCTTCATTCCTTGATTTCATAGATAATGACATGTGCTTATCCCATGTCACAAGTTCTCGCATACTAATATGAATCGTTTATTAACAGAGCGTTTCTACATCTATACATCATTAGATCTAACATGGTTTCTCAGTACCCTACAACCACACACTTAAACTGAATTTAGTTCACACAAAATAATCATCGCACAAACCTTGGACAATGCCCTCTTACTCAATTAACCATGGTGATTGTTCCATAATCACCACTGGACTCAAGTAATCATAACCATCACACCAAATAATCAAACCCTTTATACAAACTAATTCAACCATTAACCCACCCTCACCCCTGACATCACCTTCATAATGAAATAATATTATCAAAAATAATTCATCATTGAATCTTCCACCGAAAATCAAAATCGAGGCTTCCATTAGTTGTCTTCAAATTGATAGTTGAGGCATCCAGATGATTCATCTGTTAAAAAATAACCATAAAACTGCTACTATGACTTAGGTTCATTGATGACAGTGTAACCATGGAATAAAAATGTTTTTTAAACAAAATTCATGACACCCATTATTATTGATTCCACCTTTGATGAAACCACACATGATTTACATTATAGGAAACTTTAGAAACATGGACTGCCTCCCATTAGGATACCTTCAATTTTGAAAAAAAAATCCACGCATAACCAATGCTTGAGTTACATCACCAAGACCATAAATTTCTCAACTTCTCCCTCTATACCAAACCAACTCTAGGAACAAATATATGTGATCCAGATAAAAGTTTCAAAACATAAACATATGTGATACACACCAAAAATCAGAAGAAACCTCATATGACATCTCTTATAGTTAACCTAAAAGGTCGAACGATACCAACTCCCTTACATGATTCACAAAAAGAAAAAGAAATTGGACCACTATCTAAGACATACACTTCAAGCTGCAAATAAACTATTTCTCATGGAGGTAACCTAACACTCATTATAATACACCCTACACCTAGTGCACCAAGATAAAATTTACACTTTCTTCCACACTAAGAATACTCACACTCATACGTCGCCAACATGATCCAAAACCCCCACTCTAAAGTTCAAAACCAAAATCATTGGGCATGAACATACCTACTCCACTACACCCATAACAAAGAACCCATCATTAATTATGAAAAAACCTAGATAATTATTTTTAGGTCTAATGTATTACCCACACAATTACAACCCACCAGGGTCTCCACTTCCACATTATTATGCAACATCTCAAAACCTTATGGTCACTGCCCTCATCAGAGCATAACACAAAACACACCTTTATCCACCCATCTAGACTCATTAGGGTTTCTTGAAATATAATCAAGGTCTCACCCTAGGGCACTATCACTAACCAAACCACACATAAAAAAGGGAAATATAACAACAAAAGGGTACTCAATACCATTATTCAAAAAATTTATCATCAAAAATTATTTTATAATTATTTTCTATATTTTTAAGCCCTGAAGGTTCACACTTTAGAACATTTTATTTACCCAAAATATAAAAATGAATTCTTTTTTGAATTCAAATATAATAAATTTTCATCAATAACTTCTCAAGGGAATTCCAATATATGTAGAAAACAATGTAAAACACCCTACTATATATAATCAAACAACTCCACACATTGTCCCATAAAGGGTGATCACATCTTTAATACAACCATCAATCATTTCTACCATCATTAATGGTGAACATTTGTTTTGACAACTAATGCGGACAAATTTCATTCATTAGACACTCTTTTTTAAACCATTACCACTTTTACAACATGAATCTTTCCACCTTAGGCACCTGTCCCATTTTTCTAAATGTTACAATGAATATTTGAAACCATTCACTACCTTCATAAAGTATAATTCTTTAACCATTTACCATCGCAATGTAAACTCTTCTCTATTTGAAAAATTCAATTTTTATAATTTATCACTACTAAGCAATTTAACCCATTTATAATGTCCCATAATGAATAATATTCATTAAAAATTCATCTAAATTATTTACATTTATGTATTTACATGATCAATATTATACATAATTTTCATTCAATCTCAATGAATGTAAAATGAATTCTACCCTTAAAGTCCTACACACCCATCCTGTGTGTGTCTATCATGATGCATTCCCCCAATATCTCCGGGTTTGATTAATGTTGCATGAATGCACAATCTTATTAAATTCCATCAATAAGAAAAATATAATAAAATGTCCACATCACACAACATGGTCATATCCAAATGGTTAAATGTCATTCCATCGTAAAAACACACACTATGAACAACATTCCAACACTATATCCCTTAGGTTTTCACTCATACATGGTTTAGCTACTCCCAAGAATGAGCTCCTTGACAATTATCATCACTTCCTAACCACATATCTTACATCCCAAATATTATTTCAAAAGAAAACAATTTATTTGAGATGACTTTGTACCATCCTAGACACTGAAGCCACTAAATCGGTTCACTAAGTCAAGTCACCACATGACCTCAAGCACACCTCCCCATATTCTAGAGGTTTCTGAATAATAGCGAGGTTCTAACCAATTACATGGGGAGAATATACTCCATTTTAACATATTTTTTCCCAATAGATAACATATGACAAAAATGAAAAACAATAAACAACAAACCAAGTCCCTCATTACCAACCGTTTTCTATGCATTGTACGAGCCACAACCAGACAATTAAATATTCCATGTCAAGATAATACTGCAAAATTAAATAAAAAATAAAATAAATAAAACCAGATGAAATATGAAAGGGGTCTTGAATCCATGACCAAATCCTCTTCCATGCATGTCTCAAGCCTAACAAAATTCTCTAGAATATGGCCTTTTCCCTTGGGCTGACCTCCAAACATGAAATATTCTCAGGTACCCAATGGTGGCCAAATTAGGGTGATAGTACCACTCAATAGGCCACCACCAATTTTCTCATTAAAATAACTAGTCTATGTAGATAGTGCATGCATTACTAAATTAATGTAATGATAAAAAAATTAAACATGGTTTGTGTTAAGTAAAAATATTTAATTTATATGATTTCATAAATTGTTTCATGGGTTATGAATTTATATCATTTACACCACAAACCAATGTAATCAATTTCCATGAATATGGAACAATTTTGGTTCAAAATATCACTATGGAAATCCATTTCATAGTCCTTTACATCATACTTACCTTGGAGCCTTATTCCTTGTAGTTGCATACAATGAAACCATTAGAGACTAGACCATCAGTTTGTCACCCTAACGCATGCATTCTAGGGATGGTTCATAACAACAATCCAACCCAACATGTGGAAGGATCCTCAGATCTTTATCCCACACCAGAAATCGATATGAACCTGATTTTCATTCATTTACAACTTATATAATATCAGTAATCAAAAACAATCAATACACATAATGATCCCAATTCACATTTTAACCAACACATGAAACATTATCAAGAATTATCCATTTATCAAATTTACCATTTTAAATTCATTTGACATTCAACTGTTAATGTAATTCCAAACTCTCCCTTATTCCATATTATCATTAAACGCTATTAAGATCAATTTCAATATCAATACATGTTAACCAAATAAACACCATTCACATTCCCTATTCGTTTTATGTAATCCATCATTTATCTCGGACCCATTAACATATTTAATGTTTACATCGCATAGCACATTTTACCCAATTCCCATTATCATACGTTTACCCATTTACTAATTTTTACAATTATCATTCATTAAATAAAATAAACAATTTTTACAATTGGAATGCCTTATCCAAATACACATTATCATTTACCTACCATAACCCAACTTACCCATTTATCAATCACATTCCTTAGACTATCAATCAATTTTCCATTCACAATAAATCACTCAATGAATCCATTATCATTAAACCAAACAACCTCATATACCATAATAAATGATGACACAATTACCATTAGTGCATCATAATCATTGGAACTAATGATTCAACCTCTTAAACAAGGGATCTAGTTCAACAAAAACCAACCTCATGCAATGTATTAGACTTTACATTGTTTGGTAATATTGGTTCACCCCATAGGAGGCCCAAAACTGGTAAAATAATCCACAATTTACCCCATGGGAATCATGCGTGGTTCAATTAAAAAATTAACCAACCCCTTTACCAAATATAACTAAAAGTATTAATTACACATAAATAAGGAACTAATAATACAACCACACATGCACAAACTGACATCAATATCATGGGATAAAACATATATACCACCTATATAAAATATGATGAGGAACATATTATTAACCTTATCTTTATCATTGAATTCATGAACCCTTTGTAGCCCCGATATAATATCCACTAGAAAAGAAGGTTTTATGGATTTAGAATAAGATTAACCGTACTATACGCCCTAATGAGTACAGGTAAGCAAGTGAAAGATTAAACTTACTTAAAGCATTGGCCCACAACTAATTCACCCCAAAAATCCAATAATAGATAGAGAGCCACCCATGGGATGATTTGACAGTTTTAGTTCATCACTATGATTGAAAGGGAAATAATGGTGTTGAAGATCATGTAAGAGATCTAAAACTTCACATGGATATTTTTGGTAATTTTACACTTTTTAATGGGTCACATGGTTTGGACGCACAATTTTCTAAACCACGTACAAAATGTGTTCCAAACACAGTCCAATGAGGGTTATGTTGCAAAGTTACCTAATAATGATCACACTATTTGAAAAACTATTTGACAACCATGTGGAACACCTCTATCCATGTCCACCTGGTTTGGCTTGGCTCCTCGAACAATTTCCAATAATCATTCACCACTCCTCCTAGTTAGCATGAATTGGTTGCACTGTTTAATATAACCTTGTTCCAACCATGAAACATGCAAAAAATAAACAGTTTTTCTTTTCCCTTCATTTCTTGAACCCCAATAACAACCTTGATCCTATAAATACACCCAAAAGACATTCCATTAACCAGATAGATATTATTTTAACCAAAATTTACAAAAGAAAATACATTCGTGAATTCAAGGATCATACAATAGATATGGTAGAATTAACATTATGGAGAAAATTGATATATATATATATATCAATCATAAAAGAATAATGTATATATTCACCTATAAAGAGACAAATATGTTCCAAAAATTATAGTTTGATATTATTAAAGATCATTTCTACTCAATACATTACCACCATAGAAAAGTGAACAAGGTGACTAATTCATTGATTTGAAAGGATCATGCATTCATATCCATGATGAGGATTAAAAAATATCCAATGTATCTTGATGTAAAAATGGATTGATATGGAAATATTGACAGATGGGGAAAATCATATCTTTCTCAATTGAATGTTCCATTATCTATCCAAGTAGAGATTAAATCGGATCAAAAGGAAGAGGTACAACTGAGAAAGATAGTTATAAATTTTCATAATATTGTCATTGATCATAGTGCAATGATATGGTTTAGGATCCATGTATGCTTTAAATACATTATATATCATAATGTGTTGTTTTAGGAATCTCATATTCCATCATTCTCTCTTCATCCTAGAAGTATAAATATAAATATATATAAAAGAGTATTTTAATAGAAATAGAATAAAGGGATATATCATATTGTTTATATCTTTGTTCTTTTAATGTCAAGTGTTTAATGTCGAAAGACAAAATCCTAAGGGGTTGTTACATCCAATTACCATATTATAATGGAAATGATAAAACATATTGATTTATTTTTTTCTCCCAAAAATGTTTAAGGGGAAAAATATAAAAATTGTAATTCATTTTCTTTCATAGTTGTAAAACATCATCCCTATTAGAGTACACTTCTCTCAGGATCATCTTTCCATTATGTACATTAATGAATTAGTAATTTTTCGTTGAGAACCACATTCCTTTATGTTTGATTTGTGTATGAGGTTTAACTCAATGTTCTCACTATGTTTTCTAGAGCCTCTTGATATGGAGTAGATTTTCGATATGGAATATCATCCTAAGACATGTGTTTAGTACTACAAAACAATTCAAATACTATAGGAAATGTTCATATCTTTTTATTTTCATTTCATTTTTGTTTTGGATCAATAGCATTTAGTTTTTGGGGTTTTTATGATAATAAATTTCACTCAAGTATTGAGACAACTCCTTTTTATGCCCTATAAGGAAAAAATGTAGATATCCAATGTGCTGGAATAAATTTTGATAAATTATGTCATTGGAAGCTAAGATAGATGAAGAAATGAAAGTAATAGAGATCTATGATGAGTTCCATGTATCCATACTAAGAAATTACATACATGAACCTTTAAAAGTACTGAACTTGGATGCCATACCACTGAATAAATATCATTCATTTCTAGAAAACCCAGTGGAGATTATCTACTTTACATAGAAATCTATATAAAAAATACCACTAAGCTAGTAAGAGTTCTTTTGAGAGCACATAATTTTTATAAAGAAACATGGGAACATCATAATATGATGATAAATATATATCCACATTTTTTGTATCAGTGTGACTTTTGTTTTGGCAGAAATTCAAATTAAGGGTGATTGAATTTGAAAACATGAGTTTTCATGTTCTTGGGTAAATTAAATTTATTTGATAGATTCAATTAAATGAAACACAATGTTAATCATTTGTTATATGAAACATTAATTTAATCTTATAATACACACAACACTAGGTAAGCTTGCATTATCCACAACAATAATTTTTGACAAAATGATGATATATCCTTAATATAGTTTTTTAAAATAGACAATTAGGACCTCTTTATTAAAAATTGTGACATTAATACTAATAAGTAATTTAAAAATATTAATTATAATGGATCGATATAAAGGAAACATATTGATAAAAATTAATATATTTTTTAGTGAAGTATTTATAAAGATTGAAAATGATATTTTCAAAAAAAAATATGTTTATTTTTATAGACATTAATAAATTAAATTTTTACAAATTTCAATAATTATTTTTATAAAATAAATAAGATTTTTTAAATCAGTTTCACAAAATTATAATAGGGTTAATCTTTAGGTTTATTCTAAATAATTTCTTTTTTTGATGAAGAGTAATAAATAATTAATTTTAATTGAAGCCTTCAAATTTTTAAAAATTATATATAAAGATAAATTACATTTTGAAAATTCTTTAATATAAAATTAGTTCATTTATACAACCATTTATCATATTTAGATCATTGGAGTCAATTTCATATATAATTTTGATATAAAAATGTTGTAAAGATTATTATATTTTCTCTTTAAAACCCCTCTTTCTCATCACTCATTTGAGATTAATATTAGATTAAAAATTTCACTTTTTAACGGAATTTGGAAAAATTGATTCCATTTTAGGAATCGGAATAATTTTAATTATCTATTAATGTGAAATTAATTTTTACAAAAAATATTAGTAAAAATGGTGAAAATTATTGATCTTGTGTAATATAAAAAGGTTTTACAAGGGTGTTAATTAAAAATGATAATAATTAAAAATAAAAATAATATTTTATAAAACCAGTTATATGAAAAAAAAAATGACCATATAAATACTAAAATCGATAATGGTCCATTTATTGGTGCCTTGTGACGTGAAAAAACATAGCTGGAATTCATTCAATCAAAAAAATACAGTTGCGCCACTCATCAAACATATAAAATGTAACCCATTATCATATCATATTCACACCGTCAACCCATTTTGGTTCATCAAATCCTGGAATAAATAAATTCTCATCATCCCTCTACTCATCCTATTAGCAATATTTTATATAGAAATCCAACAAAAAAAGGCATTTCTTGGAAACCTATAGAGGATACCAGAAGAATAGGATACATTCATCAAATATAATATTTGTGTTATTTCTACTTCAACATAGTTCAATTATTATTATATCATGTTGATATGAAAATCACATAATCTTCAATATACGTTTTTTTATTTAAATGTAATAACCTAAAAGTATCTCCACTTCCATCAAATGGATTGCGAAATCATCATTTGTCTGTACGACAATATACTACCTCATGAACTCATGTCATTAGTTTTAACATTGAAACAATTAGAGTGGACCATGAGAGGTTTTTCCATAATGTAGTGGTTGGAAAATGGTTTGAACACAGTTTTCCTAATTGTGAGACTAAAATGTGTGCCGAAAGAAATTACAGCCATAAAATGCGGATCTCACATGTTTTCCCTCTAACCCACTCATATTATATTATATATTGACCTAACATGGGAATTTTGTTTCTCAAAGTTCAAGTAAGGTTCTCCCATTGATTCGAAGGTGATCCAGATGTTTTCCGTAGTGATTAGAAGTTAACTCCTCACTGTATGGGGACGTTATTCATCTTTCTTGATGTTTTTATAGAGATACTTTTCTCAATCTCTCAGTTTTTTAGTTCTATGTTCACTTTGGGTATATATAAGGGTTTGGATTCCAAATAAGTATATATTTGGTATTTTTGATTATAGGGAATGATATCTAAGGCTGGTTCATGGAGATGCCACCCCATATTTGTGATGTTTTTCACACCATTTATTGTTTTCTCTAATATTGTCATAGTAGTTGGCTTAAATCTTGACTCCTCTTTCTAGAACAAATTGTAATAGTCTCAAATTGGTTTAATTGATTTATAAATTTTGTGAAATTTTGGTGAAAAGCATGATATAAATACTCTTTAGTTATTTTTTCTGGTTTTTGTTGAAATTGGGGAATTGTGGAATGTTCTTTGCATGGTGCATTGGTTTTTGATTTTTTAATGATGATTTTAAAATGTGAATTTTATGGACTTTTTAAATGGATTTTGGTAAGAATACATCCAATAAATGTTTTGTTTTATTTAAATTATTTTTAAATGTTTTTAATATCATGGTTATCGGGCATACTTGGTGCATGTGTTCATATTGCATTTATGAGGTTTGGTTAAAATAAGAGCATGTGCACAGTACCAAAGGTTTAATGTTACATGGGATATAATTACCTTGGGAAAAAATTGGTAGATCTAGGAGATCCCAATCATGAGTATGGAAAAAACCTAACGAACATGCCATGTGGGATGTGTGGATACGTGGAATGGAAATGTTATGCAAAAATTAAACATGTGGAATGGGTTAAAATATTATTTGGTTCTTATCCTTATAACAAGATATTGTTTTTAGAAAATTATTTTTTTGGAACTTGAATATTTATTTATATATAATTATTTATATAATGTGCTTAATAATATCCTAATGTCATGAGTAGGGAATTCAATAGAGGAAACCTATATGGTTTTATTAATAACCCTTTCTTGGGTTTTTTGGTGGTTTTTAAGATCTAATCTATTATGAAATGCGGAAAGGAAATATATCACATGTGTTTAGTACTACACAGTGATACAGGGGTTGTTGGGTGAAATTGGAGCATGGAACTTGTAAATCATGGAGCCTTGTAGTATTCTTGTAATTAGATTAGTTTTTCTTCTAATGTTCACATTTATGTTTTAGTATTCTATTTTTGTACATGATTTTATTTTGATTCTGAAAAAGGAAATGTGTATTTTTCATTCATTATTCATGTTCATCATATAATGGTTTTTTGGGTTATGTATTTTTAGGTTATTTTTTTCTATTTTTATTAGGAATATCATTCCCCATATGTTTTTAATCCCATAATAATTTATTTCTATCCTTTAGTATCAAGGGGATGTCACTTAAGGCCAATTAACATCTCACCACCCTCTAATCCCAATGTGAATGGGGTAGGATATTACATATGGTATCAGTTAATTTTCTGTCCAAAAGTATTTTTGAGATAAATGGTATCAACATGTTTCTTTCCTTGTGGAAGAAGTTCTCATCAGTTATATCTATCCAGGAGTTGAAATTCATTCTTCTATATTTATTGAGTTTGGATTTTTTAAAGTATTAGGGTTGTTGGGACATGAATTGAAGATCATAAAAAAGTTATATCTATCAATTTTTCAAACATCAAGTTACTATGGAGTTGGGAAAATAAGTGTTTTGGAGATAATTATATGTTTGAGATCTCATCTTAATGGTTTTATCTGATGAGACTATAATGAAATGCATTATAGTAATGACTTCCCACTATAAGAGCATACATCATTTTGAGGAATGATTTATGCTTTTGTTCAAAAGTGTTCATTTTTGAGAATTTTGAATCTATTTTAAAATGAATTATTTTGAAAAGATCTTGGTTTTGGTATTACAAAAATGGATTTATTTTCAACATCAAGTTGAATATTTTAAAATATAGATTAACATGATAAAATTTTATTTTGGAATGAATTTTTTTATAGTGGATGTGAAATAATATGAAATTATAAGACATTTGTTCCACGAGAGTAAGGCTTATTTCATTTTTTATTCATTTAGAAAATTAGATCATATAGGAATCAAATAAACCAACCCAAATAGGATGCAGATAATTTGGTTTCATCTAATCCATTTGTGATCCAAAAACTGGTTCAGAGTATTTCCCAAGCATTTCATGTTTTGGAAATAGAGAACCAGAGGGAAGATCAAGGATTTGGATCATTCTGTCCAGTTCCATAAAAATAATCCACCCATCGTCTGGGATGATTCTGAAACTAAATGGGAAGATGTGTTGATAAATAGGATGAATCATATCTTATATTTAATCAGAACACCAATGGAGATGAATTTCATATTGAAGAATCATATTATATAGGATATATATTGCTAGTGGTGGGATCTAGGGGTATAGGTAAAAGTGTATTAGGGCCTTGGATAGGGGTATTTTAAAATAATTGTTTGATAATAAATTCTATCACCACACATTAAAGATTCAAAGGATGATGGAATTATTTATCTTGATTTAGGAAAATCTCTTTTTAATTGAGTATGCATCTAAATTTATGAATTTAGTGCACTTTTCACCTAAGGTTGCGGATAGTGGGTTCTTGATGAAACACATATTTGAATTGGTTCTAAGGAATGACATTATCTTTATGATTGTTTGGAAATGTATTATGAATTATACAGAGATACTGAATTGAGAAATAGTGGACGAATGAGAAATTGTAGGATCTATGTGAGAAGGTAGTTTGTTGATACCCACAAAAACCAATGGGAACTCTAATACTATGAGAATGTGTATGAGGGGCCCCTATTTTCTAGAATGAAGCATTAATTTGAATAAAATTAATGGATTGGTGGATATATCATTGAGATCTATGAAAATAACGGAATGATTCCAATGTGGTTATCTTGACCACATAAAGTGAGAGTGCACAACACCACCAAGATCATTCTATAAATACAACAAGATTTTAAATCGTCAACACTATTAACATGGGTATTCATATTCATGTGTTTTATAAACATCTTAGGTATTGCAAGCATTATATGCTTCCATGGGGAAGGTACAATAGAATAAAACTCCTCAATGGAAAAGATCTATCCATGGTGATTCTAGGAATACCACGACTCCTCGGTATGGGAAAAATCCACAAGGAAACCAAAAAAAGAGCAGTGATAAAGAAATTATATAGAACTGAACATGTGATTGTTGATGATCAGGATGAATCATAAATAGTGATAGGTGTGATTCATTTTAATTATAACCTTATTCAATTGTTGTTTGAAACAAGTGAATTACATTTGTTTATTGATTCTCATGCTGTTGACTTATTGAGTTTAAAACATGAGATGATTCTTTTAATGAAAATAATTTAAATTCTTCTTGGTCGAAGAAAATGTGGATCCTTTTATATATAGAGTTTTTTGTAAATATTAATGGAGATGATAATGAAATTCGATATATCTATAATGGATATGGATTTATATTTGGTACTCTTGGGTATGTATTGCTTGACAACGATCAAGACTCGTATTGATTGTTAAAGAAGAACATTTAGTTTCATGACTAAGGGTAACATCGAGCATCTCATTAGAGGAGAATGGATGTGAAGAAAGGTGAACCATTCCTTCTGGGACCATTAGTGGAAATGATATCTTACTAGTTAGTGGATTTTACTTTGGAATCGATCGAATATATCAAGAATAGATGTTTTCCAGTAGTCATGGGTTAGTCTTTAGATGTGTTTGCAAAAACATTATATGGGGTCCACCTTTATGAGTAGTGGATTATATGACTGATATCCCATCAAGAAACATTCCTATATCAATTCTGTCTTATCTAATTGAACCAATTTAATAAAGGGAGTCTTAATTATAGTTAGAAGAGTTTGAAATCAATTGATAAATTTCTCCAAGCACATCTCTGTGGGAATCATAAGTCTTGTTCATGAATAAAGAAAATGGAACTCTAAGGCTATGTGTGGATCATAATAAACTTATCCAAATAATGATAAATAAAATGTATCCACCTCCATGCATTGATGGAATATTTGGTCAATTTAGGGGATCTCACTATTTCTCTAAGATTGACTTTTGATCAGGATATCACTAACTGAGAGCTCAGATAGCGGATATTCTAAAAATGGATTTTAGAAGTAGATATCACCATTATGAATATGTGGTAATGACTTTAGGTCTTATGAATGCACCAAAATTATTTATGGATGTGATGAATCAAATATTTATGTTATATCTATATTCTTTTTTATGGTGTTTGTGGATGACAAATTGGTGTATTCATGGACAAGGTGTGAACATGAGTAGCATTGGTTGATGTTGTTGGGAATATTGTGAGACCATTGATTTTATGATAAAATTTCAATTTTTGATTTTATTATAAATTAGGTACAATTTATTATCCATTTAATTTTGGAGAGAGTTGTTTAAGTGGATCCAAAAAATATTGAAGTTGTTATCTCGTAGAAACAACTAAATAATGCCTTTGAGGTAAAAGGTTTTCTTGGAAAACCTTTTTTTTACTGATAATTTTTTCATGTCTTATCATGAGTAGCTTCTCCTATGATAACTTTATCAAACAATAATGTTCCTTTCTAATGTACTAAGGAATTAGGAAAATATTTTCTAGAGTTGAAAGATCGACTTACATTTGCACATATATTGATATTAAAAAAATCAAGATAAGGGTATGTGGTGTATTATGATACCTCAGAATATGGTTTGGGGTGTGTTCTCATGCATGGATACCATGAGGTTTCTTATGTCACATAGAAATTAATGAGGCATGAGAAGAACTACCCAACACATGATTTAGAGAATTCTACATTTTTCCATGCATTTATGTCTTGGCGTTATTATTTCTCTGCTGAGAAATTTACAGTTTCTATAGATAATAAGAGCTTAAAACAGATTTTATCCCATTGGGATTTCAATATGAGGAAAATAATATGGATGGTGTATCACAAAATGTTTGAATTTTACATGATGTATACACCGGGTAAATCCAATATGGTGTTCAATGCATGTAACATAAATTTAAATACTCCTTTGTAAAAAAAAGCTTCAGAGGAGTGGAAACTAATTTTATCCTAGCTGACATGCGTGAGGAATGTGAAGGACAATGTTATGTGGAATATTTCTTTTCAGTTTTCGTTGTTCATGATTCGGTAAATATAGTAAATTAAGCACAAAAATCTGATGTATAATTTTGTGTAATGTCTTCAAAACACAATGGTGGGGAGACCATTGAGGGGTGGAGGCTAGATGGGAAATCATTGATGGGTTATAAAAATTGGGTGGTCATGGCAATGGATTTCCAGGAACAAATTCTTAACGATCACCACAATTCATGATGGGTTGTTCATCTAGGAACACATTATATTTATAAGGCATTGAAAGAGAAATTTTCATATATTAGCATATAAAGGAACATGGATGAGTTTTTTTCAAGATGATTTACATTTCAGCTAGTTAAGGCAGAACATCATAGAACAGTTTGTATGTTAGATTATTTAAGTATTTAATGAGATAAGATTTATATGGATTTTGTTACAGATGTCCCTATAATTCATTGAAAACATGTTATCAGATGTGTGATTTTGGGATGACTTACGAAGTCATCCAATTTCATCCATATTAATAAAACTCATTTGGGGAGTATCTATTCAAATTCTATATCAATTAATTAATAAAGAGTTATGGAATACCCATTACAATTGCATCAGAATGATATCAGAGGATTACATCTCATTTTTTGAAATCCGAACTAAAATCCCTTGGGACTCAATTGACTATGAGTGTGTTGTATCATCTTGACATGGACATGAAAAATGAACTAATTATAAAAACATTGGAATACATGTTGTGGTATTGTGTAATAGATTATGATAGATCATGGTAGGAACACATACCATTAGTGGAGTTCTCATGCAACAACGGATATCATGCCTCTAGACATATTTCCCTTTTAGAAGAATTGTATGGGAGTTCTTTTCATTATCCAATTTTTTTGGGTTGAAACTAGTGAGACACAACTAGATGGGTCGAGTCTTCTCTAATAAAAAATGGATTTGATTTTGTTAATCAAAACTATAATGGAGGAAGCTCATGGTATCCTAAAATATTATATAGATCATCTTCGTTGGAAATTCTCATTCGTATTGAGTGATCATGTGTTCTTGAGGATTTATCCAAGGATTAGACAATAATGTTTTGGGACGTAGTGAATTTTATCTCTTTTGACCATATGAACATTTTAGATACTGTCATGGTTTAGAAAGGTTGCATATCGGTTGGGATTTTTACCATGGTTAAGTGTGGTACAAAATTTGTTTCTCATTTCTCAATTGAAAAAGTATCATCCTAACCCTCACCATTAGATAATATTAGATCATGTTTTCCTTGAACCAGATGCTTCATTTGTAAATATACTAGTACACATTTTAGATTGGAAATATAAATTATTTTGTGGAAAAATCATTGGTCGAGTGTCAGTTTTGTGGCAACGTGGTCAGAATCATGAAGAGACATGAGAACATGAGAAGGAAATGAAAGAGAAATGGTTGGAACTATTTCACAACTACAATGGTTTCCTACATTTTTATGATGGAAAAATCAATGCTGGTGAGAATTTAGAGCCCATAATTTCGGTTCTAAAACCTTTATTTTTTTTATTTAAATTATAAGGGTGGGGTTTTCAATAGTTTGGAGAAATTTTGAGAGTTGTTTATGATTTTATATAGGTTCATAGGTGGTATGAAATTTGTGGAAATCATGAATCTCTTATTGTAAACCACACACATTGAGACATATAAAAAATGAAATGCTCATGAGGGGCACATTGTTTTCCAAAATTTTGTATCCACTTAAGAGACATCATGCACTTTGAAATTTGGCTTCAGTATTTTTTAGGTAGTGGTTATAATATGGTTGATGAATTTTTTTGAAAATATGTGATATGGACATGAGAGGGTTTTAATTAAAGAAGTGGTAAGCGCATGTTTAGTGTCTGGTTTTTCATAACCAAGAGACTAAACCATGTGATGAATTAAACCACTTCCTTAACATGTATATCTCACTAAATTTTTCCTCTGTCTGACTATTTATTCCTCTTATGCGCCCCTAACATAAGAGTTTTATTTAAAAAGGCTAAGGATGGCTCTCCTATTGATTTGTAGGTGATCATAAGGGTTCCGTTAGTGATTATATGATGATACCTAGTAGTATGTGAATAGTCTTCATTGTTCTTGATGTTTTTGTCCTATATTATTCACTCCATCTATCTATTTATTATATCTATGCACATTGTGGGTATATCTATGGATTTTGATTCAAACAATTTTTATATTAGGTCTTTTAGATGATAGTGGAAAATATCTAAGTCAATTTCTTGGATATTCCAACCCAGTTTTTAATGCTTTTCACACCTTTTAATGTTTTTTCCAAATCACTCAATGTAGATGGATTCACTATTGACTCCTCTGGATAAAACTAATTTTCATATATTAAATTTGATCTAATTTATTGAATTTCTTTTTGAAATTGTGGTGAAAATCATGATATAGATCTTTTTTAGTAACTATTTATGGTTTTTCCTGAAATTTTTGAGTTGTGGTGATTTTTTGTGCGATGTTCTTTGGATTCATGACATTAAAATTTTGATTTTATAATATGTATTTTCATGTTTTTTCAAATGAATTTTTGGAAAAATATTTTCAATAAAAATTTATTTTATTTAAATGGTTTTGGCATTTTTTTCATAATTGGTGTGTGTGTGTGTGTGTTCATATTTCCTTTATAAGGCTTGGTTTAAATATGAAATTTTGTGTGGTGCCAAATGTGTAATGGAACATAAGGTATAATTAACATTATATGACTTAGAAGAGTAACAAGAGACTACAAATGTGTTTGGAACAGTCACTACAAATCATGCATGGATGGATGTGTGGATATGTGAAATGGAAAGGTTATGACAAAATGGATATTGAGAAATGGGTTAAAGTATTGTTTTTTTGTGCAACTTGATGTTGTTTTTAGAAAGTAATTTTATTAGAACTTGTTTATATTGTGTTATAACCAGTTTTGTAAATAAGTTTATTTAAACCATTTTATTTAATTTTTGTACTTTTCTATCATAGTGGCATGAGTTGGGAAGTCATTGGGGAAAAACTACTGAGTTTTAGTACTCACCAATGCTTCGACACATTGGAGCCTCTACAGATGGAATCTATCGAGACATGGGGAAGGTAAAGTATCCAATGAATTTAGCACTACATCATGATACAATGTATATTTGGTTGTGTTGGAGCATATAGATTTGGGATCAATTATTCTTGTTGATTTCATGGAGTTTTATAAGTTTTTATTCTTCTTTTTTATGGATATTATAGTCGTCCACTATGGAACATGAGTTTAGTGTGATTTTCATAAATGAAACGTTGACCTTTCATTCAATGATATCATTCATCATACATGGGTATGTTGGGTTCTGGATTTTCAGGTTAGTTATTTTATTATTATTTTGAAAATCACCCCTCACATGTGTTTAATCTCTTTGGAATTTATTTCTCGCCTATAGAATCTTCGGGTTTTCACTTGAGGGAATGTAACATATCACCGCCCTCTCAAGCTAATGATAAGGGGATAAGATGTTATATGGTAATTTTCAAGTGAAAGCCATTTAGATGAGCTAATTCAAAGTAAAACATTAAATATAATGAAGATAAAAGGATTAAAAATATAATATATAAAAAAATTTAGTAGATACATCACAAAAATAACTAAGTGTAGAATATTTCATTTATCACACAGATATAAAAAAGTGGGACGAAAATACCTTAACTTATGATTCAATTTAGGTAGGAGGTTATTATACTCTTGTATAGTGGATTAATACATGTTACCAAGAAATTAAATTATAATAATAATATTTATAATATCATATATGATATTATTATAATACCTTTTTACCTGGTTGTTAGTAATCTTTAATTATTTTCACTATTTCAATTGTAAATTGGCATGATTTTTTAGTACATTTTTACATGTTATTAGTTGTTACTAATCGTGAATTCATAATCTATAGAAATTAAACCAGTATTTAATTATAATAATTTTTTAGTATATATATATTTATAATAATCCATAATATTTGGAGATAAAAATTTAAATGTATCGTTAATGGAGTTGATAGGTCATACGTACGAATGACCGATACTTCCTTTTCATTATCATACTTAAAATGAGGAAAAGTAAATTATATAAATATTTTTTATAGTTATAGATAAATATTTATGTCCAATATGTCATAAATTTTTATTAAATCCACCCTTTATAAATTCTGTGTATAGCGTGGATGAATCACATTTCATTTAGGGGGCTCTAGTCCACACAACCACAAATGATTTAATCATATTCTCACATAATTAAATTTCTAGAGGTATGCGTTATATAATAATTATCGATTTATAAAGACATTATAATTATAATAAATATAAACTATAAATCCAACATAATTTACAATATTAAATCGTTATAAATGGAAGAATGAATGACACTGGTTTGTGAGGTGGTAGTCTTCCATACACTTGAATGATGATTATTTATCCCATTTTATGATTGTGTGGGAAATTGTAGGACAAACTATTAGAATAAAAAAATTAGTATATTTAATATAATTAGTTTATTATATAATACAGATAAAAAATAGTTTAATGGGTGGAGAAGTAAATAAAGAAAGCGACCATTGAATATTATTACATCTTATTTAGGTAAGTCCCATTTGTGTAAACCAAAATTCTCCCTTGGTTTTGTTTCAATCCATGTTATGGAATCTAGCATGAGTATAGTGATGTTTTCATATTCTTTTTTAGGGTTTGGAAGATCCATATTTCATTAGTGGAGTGAATAAGGGGGAGGGTCGAGTGCCTTTTATAGTTAAAGAGGTGTGGAATTATTTTAAATTTAAAAAGGTAAATACTATTGATATGTATAACTTATATAATGTTCCAAAAAAAAGAACCAAATTATATCCAAGGGGTTATATGGTTCAAAAAATACCATCTGATAGTTTTTGGACATATTTCAAGGTCATTTTGTTCCTTATGTTTAATTTTTAACCCCTTGTTAAGTTTAATTTAACCTTAATCACACTAATTAACTATAACTACGTTCAAAAATATATTTTATAAAAATATATGTTTACCATAATAGAAAATATGAAATATTATATTTCCAAAATTGGAAAAAAATTGTTCAAATTTCATTCATAGTAGTGTAATAAATTAATTTTAATTTTATCCCATAAAAGGGATGAGGAAGCGAGTTTTTAATGTAAAAATGTTCAAAACATTGAGGGGTGTTTATATGAAATTACAATGTAAAACTGAATCAAATGAACCAAATTTTTTTAATTCATATAAAATTTATATAAATTGAATTTTTAAACACATATTAAATAAAAATTATCTTTATAAATAAAATTTATTAATAAGCTGTTTTTAATTAAGATTCAGTATTTCTCACTATTCAGTAACAAAATTAACATTACCGAAAAATACCAAAAGTTTCCCCCTAGAAAATTTGAAATTAGGATTTAAAAAATGTAACACCCCATGCTTCCACGGTACACTTTTCATTGAATAATGTAGTAGCGTGTGTTTTATGCAACTTCGATTTCTAACACACACCACAACCAATCAAACTAGCTGTTATGAATAGTAATACCCACTTTTCAAAATTTTATAGATTTTATCATTCAAAATGGACTTCATTTTTTGATTCAAAATATCAAAATTATCTTAGGGTGAATTTTTGGTACATTTCTGATAAGTTTCTTATTTTGATGAATATTCAAAATTACAAAATTTTAATTAAAAACAAATTTTTTATTCGAAATAATTAATAGTGATAAATTATTAATTTGAGTGGTTTTAAAGTATATTTAAAATATATTTTTACCATTTAATACAATGTTGGCCATTGGACATAATTTCACATTTAAACTGGACATAATAAAGTGCCAATCTTTTGATTGTTATTATCTCTTTAAAACACGATTTTTGTTTTAACAACGGGAATTAATTTTAAATTAATTTATGCCACTTTTTTGTTTTTAATTTACAAAAATGGATTCCATATTTAGAATCAGCAGGTCCAAATTGTGTAAATAGTAAACTTTTATTTTTAGACATTTTGAATAATTACTTCAGTAAATATTTTATTTAACATGGTTAAAGAGTAAATCCGTTAAATAAGGGTAAAAAAATAATATTATAATAATAATAAATTACTCTAAAACGTTTTCTAACCATATTTTTGGATAAATTTCCACCCATGGACATCTTTGAATCGATTTTGGGACCCCATGGATCCACTTTTAAGTGATAATGACACTTCATATTAATTAAGTTAAAGTAAATACAAAAATGACATAAGATTATATCTTTTAGAAATAAAATTTTTACATAGGGTTATATATGTTATATTTTCGATTATAAATATTTATTAAGAATATAAAAACATTTCCTACATAATGGTATTTTATTTATAATTTTTAGACATTTAATAATTAAATTTATTTATGACACAATAATGATGCAGCATTTTTCATTATTAATGAAAGAATCAAATAATTAGTATTATAAATTTTAAAATAAATATAATTTTAATGTTTTTATGACGTAAAAAAATATTAGTTGTTAATATGACATTTTAGGATTGCTTAAATGAATTTGGTTCGAATTAATAATTTTGTTAAGACTTTAACGAAAATCAATTATTAAATACTGTCAAAATTGATATAAAGAGGCTCTTAAAACAAATATTATATTATTTATTGATATTCTATTCCTAAAAATATATTTTTTGACCAAAGGACTTATATAATTATAGGTGTATTATTAATGTGAAACTTTGGGGTCTCTTGGAAGTTTATAGTAAGTTTATTTAATATATAGTATAAAAATACAAAGAGACATGGTAAATGTCAAACTATTTAACTAAGAGTTAAATAAAAAAGATAAAGTTATTAGAGTGACCCAAACCTGTCTAAAACCTATTTGTTGAGTGTTTTTAGACCTATACCCACCTTAACATTTAAATAATCCACTTTGGAGCAATTATAAACCTAATATGAATTTATTATAAAATAATATTTCTAGCTTTTCCAAAGGTGCCCCTCACCCCACTTATAAATGGGCACTCCCCCTTCTCTCAAATTCATACCTTCAAATCCTTTTGGCTCGGCCAAAACCTAACCAAATATTCTCTAAACTTACCTCAAATCAACCTAGAGGCCTTATTTTGATCAGAAATCCATCATAAGGATCTTTTTTGATCGAATCAAAAGGAAGAACCTGAAGAACATGTAATGTTTTCACCACCCTCTTTCAAGTTCCTTTCTTCTTACAATTCTTCTTTTTTCTTTCTTACCACTATAAAATAATAAATACAGTATATTCTATATACTATGATGTTATTATTAATTTTTTACAACTATATTTATTATTTTATCCATCTTATGAATGATAATGTCACCATGCGTGCGTATGTACGGCTCACCGTCTCCACGTCGTGGTGTAATCTCTTATTAAAAACTATGTTATTTGGATGGAAATAATGATGAATAATAAGTATATAAATAATGAAATTAACATGATAATGTCTCTTTAAAATTAATATTCCATACAATTCCCCAAATTTAGGTAAATTATATTGTCGCTCGTGTGTACGTACGGATTACTATCTCCACGACATGATGAGCTTCATTTTCACATTCACCATTCATCAACGATTATTAAAATATATATTACTAATATGTTTGTAATATATGAAATAATAATGCTACTATAGTTGTATATATATATACTTACATATATTTTATTTACTTAGTTTCGTTCAATGCGTTATGAAAACGGAAACAACGTTTATGCGTACGTACAGACTACCGTCTCCATAAATGGTGTTTTCCATTTCACATATATATCTATTATACATAATTATATTCTAAATATATATGATATATAAATCATGTTTTATATTATATATGTATTTAAATCATGATCTAAGTGATACAATCAAGAGTAACAAGTTAAAACACATACGATAAAGAAAGCGATTATTTTCTAAAATTTTAATTTAACATGGAAAATGTTATTAAATGGGTAGTAAAAAGTCATAAATTAATAATGTATGATATAATAAATATTAATTTGGTTATTGTATAGTTTAATAATATACTAAGGACTTCATAAAAGAGGTTAAACAAACCATCAACTAAAGGAATGTGCAAGGTAAAGGGTTTTCATCTCACTCCTTATTCCTGTGAGATTCATGCCATATTGCCACTATTACCTTTTATGTGGTGTATGTACTGCCCATAATTGTATTAATTGTGGAATAAACTTAAATTTATGTGTATTTACATATTCATTTTATGATACCTCTTTAAAGGGGTGTATGTTTCGAATGTTACCAAATTGGTAAGGGTTTATTTCACAATCTCTTTATTATTCGAGGTTTTATATACGTAATTATCTACTAGGACCTCTTTATCATCCACATCCATGTTTCTTAAAAATGTATTTCAAAACATTCTTACTATTTTACATAATATGGGTTAAATTAATTTATACCCTTGTTTTACATTCTATAAGATGTTTATAAAACAATTTTTCTGTCATTTTCCAAATAGGGACCTTTTTTACCTTTTTTTCAGAATTACGGTTAGAATGTCTTTTTTTAACTTATACAGGGGGTGCGGATATTTTCCAATGTTATAAAATCGTCAAAGCTTCCATTACAAGCTTATGAAAATATTAAGAAATTAAATTCTTTTTTTTAATAATTATATGGCTTTTTAAATGATTTCAAAATGAATATTTTAAGGATTTGTGAAAGTTACTCTTTATCAGGATCAGAATTTTAAATGTTTTAAAGAATTATCATTCTAAATATTTTTAATTAATGTCCATGTTTTCAAAATGATTTTAATGATTTATTTATATAGACATGAATTTTTTGAAATGATATTTCTTTTCAAATTTTTCAGAGTGGTATGGGACAGTTTGATTCAAAAATCTCTTTTAAATTACTTCATTTATAAATGTGTGACGTTTCAATGATTTAAAAAAAGATATTTCTCTCAAATAGTTTTTATTTCATCTATGTCAACATCCATTGAAGGATTTTATGCTTAATGGAAGTTGATTTATTATGAATCAAAACATCCATATTGTATTGAAGGTTTTGTGATATGTTTGACTGTGGATGTGTTATTTTTATATCATTCCTGGTTTATGGAAAAAGTATTGACATTTCATATGCTAGTTTTAATACGAATGTTTATGTTATGTTTAAACATGTTCATATGTGGAATGAATTGGACTTAGTAAGTGACGGTTAGATCCCTCTATAGCTCCTCGATGCATTGGTAGGTCTCATGAGACAAACTAGTGTCTTGGCACAAGACCTTGACAAAATGTTATTTGTAGTCTTGGCACAAGGCCTTGACTATTAGGTTATAATAGTCTGGCATTATGCATTCCATCATTATGAAAGTGGTTAGTGATATTGCATGTGATTATTTTACTAGTAGAATATCAATGTGAATAAGTAAATGGAATTACATCATTTTATTTTTTCCATATTATGCTGAAGTTCAAGTTTTAAAGGATTTTATTTTAGTTATACATTGGCTAAAATGTTTATGCTTATTTATGAAAGTTTCTGTTGTATTGTTATCCTTACTGAGAATTTGAGCTCACCCCTTTCTATGTTTTATTTTTCCCATGATTCCAAGAAGTGTATTGTGATTGATTTGCAGGGTTAATCCAAGGGATAATGGTGTTCATGATGGATTATTTATGTTTTTTTGTATGTTAAGAAGTGTAATGTAACATTCATGTATGTAATCTATTTTCCAAGACCGCTAAACCGATCAGTCCTTTGGGACTTGATTCCCTGTATTCATGCCAATGTATTAAAATAATGCACCGACACTGGGTAACTGGGGTCAGGGCATCACAGTTGATATCAGAGGATATTTAGCAATAACTTTGGAATCTAGATTTAGAAAAACTATGATTAGAGCACATAAGCCTAAGATAGACTTTGAGAATTCGTATGGATAAAATTCCTAGAATTTTGGTAATGTAATGATTTTGTGAGTTTACCAAGAAAATACATCCCAGTCTAGAAACAAGCAAGTAGAGGCGGCTATGACACAGATGTACCTAGGGGTAAAACCTGAAAGCACCGTATTGAGCTAGACTCGAACGGGAACTGGTGCATGAAAATGGGCCTTACTACACTCTTGGTTACAACACTCTTGGGGGATATGCTTAGGATAATTCTCATTTTCTTTTCAAATCATTACAAAGGGTTTATGAGTATATACTTCCTCAATGAAAACATCTTTATGATTCTGGATTATATCCATAAACCATTCAATTTACGTTAGGTATTTTACAAGTTTGGAATTATTCATTGCAATTCATAAACTGACATATTTTATGCCATTGTAGAGAAGTGGCTAACAATAGAAGGAATGTGAACTCCAGCAATACGTGTGATCCAAATAGTAAGAAGGATCATATATTTCATGGTATTAAAACAACATTTATAAAGGAAATAGTCTCTTATGTATTCTCAACATGTGAAGAAATAGTATTAGGTGTTAATAAGATAAATAAAAAATCTCTGACTCTTATGGATTTGTGGGGAAGAAAGAGAAGAAAAGGATTGAAGAAAGAAAGATGGATAAAGGGAAGAGGGAAAAGAAGAATTTTCCCATATGTGATAACTATGGGAAGAAACACCCTGGAACATTCCTGAAGGGAATGGGAGTTTGTTATAAGTGTGCAAAAAAGGACACCATGTACGTGACTGCATGGGTAAGAAAAAAGTTTCAAATGTACAATGCGTCATCTGCAAGGAGTTAGGACACTATGTGAACCAATGTCCAAATCATCAGATTATTAACCAAATGATGTTATTGGATAATAATAATTTTATGATAATACCACAAATGAGGAGGAATGATTAGAGTTCTTATGTTGTTATTAGAGAATTATGTCATTTGAGTGTTGTATCAACAATGTACTAGTAATAATAATTAGGGAGTATATGAGGATTGTATTGTTGTACTATTTCGTTATGGACTTGAGATTGTATAGAACCAAGAAAAGTGACTCAATAGCAGGTTAGATTTTTCGAAAATATATGGTTGAGAGAAAGATAAACCATAATATAGTTCTAATACCGAGGTAGTGATTTTGGGATAATACATTATTGATTTGGATAAATTATATTAAATATTTATGACTACCTTGAAACTGAATAATTATTTGTATATTCCATCGTTGATAGAGTTTACAGCATTTTTTGATTGAAATAGTATATCCAGAATTCGATAAGAAATAAGGGATCATGAATATAATCAATAAGGTTTTATGGTAATTCAGGATGTTGCAGTCTTTTAAAAGAATACATGATGATGGTTTTCGCATGTCATTAAGCACAAAAAAGGATCTTCATTATGTTTAACTTCATTATAAATTTTGGAGTGTGAGTTTGGAAAGAAGTATTTTGGATAATTCTAGTTTGAGATTATTTTTGGATTGCTATAAAAGGACAACCCGAAGGTCGGGCGGCAACCCGTCGCGTCCGGAAAGGCCATAAGACTTGAGCCCAAAACAGAAGGGAAACAATGGTGTATCACCCACTACTGGCCCATGTGATGTCCTGGATTGAATAATGTAGTATTTTTTTAAAAAATCTTGCAGTTGAATTATAAATTCATTTTTTTGAACCCTATACGAATAGAATAAATAGAATATTTTTTTAAGTTCTATTATCTTTTAGTGTGAAAGATTAGTTTGTGGTAGAAATTAGTTAAAGGATGGGACACTACTTGTCAAGTATATATTTTTCTTATTCTCTTATTCAATGAAGAAATTAATTCTTATACTTTGGTGAAGGGATCTTAAAACCAAAAATGTGTTATCCTAATAAGAAATGTTTTGTTGAACCGATGGTAATTTAAATCATCATACATTGATGAATTTAAGGCCCTCAATTTTACACTTGTTTGTGATTGATAACCCCAATCACTACCTATAAATATTTAGGTTTTTCCTCCAATTAAATGTCACTAATCTCCACCAAGGTTCCGCTAATCAAGATCATAATTTTTTGGTTACCATTTCATTTCCCATTTCCGCTTATTAAGACCACATTTTATTAACCTAATTTTCGTAGTGGGTTTTCCCAAAGGTATTTTCTATTTTCAACATTTTAGATTAGAAAAATTATTTCAAATTGAGAGGACACAATTTATTGAAGGAGGGAAGAATTTAACACCCAAAAATCCATGGAATGCTTCTCTTTGAATAATGTAGTAGCGTGTGTTGTACGCAACTTCGAGTTCTAACACAGACCACAACCAATCAAACTAG
Source organism: Viscum album (assembly GCA_963277665.1). Lineage (NCBI taxonomy): Eukaryota > Viridiplantae > Streptophyta > Magnoliopsida > Santalales > Viscaceae > Viscum > Viscum album. Next base: position 296,584,705 of record OY728141.1, on the reverse strand, counting down.
CCGTTATGAATTGTAATACCCAATTTTTGAAATTTTATACATCTTATCATTCAAAATGGACTTCATTTTTGGGTTCAGAATATCGATGTTATCTTAGGGTGAATTTTTGGTACATTTCTGATAACTTTTATATTTTGATGAATAATGAAAATTACTAAATTTTAATTAAAAACAATTTTTTATATTGAAATAATTAATTGTGATAAATTATGAATTTTAGTGGTTTTAAAGTATATTTAGAATATATTTTTACCATTTACGTCGTTGGACATAATTTCACATTTAAACTGGACAGAAGCAAGTGCCAATCTTTTGATAGTTATTATCTCTTAAAAACACGCTTTTTATTTTATCAATGAGAATTAATTTTAAATACATTTCTTCCAATTAATTTTATTGAGGATAAAAAAATGGAATCCATATTTAGAATCAGGAGGTCCATATTTTGTAAATCGTTAAATTCTATTCTTAAACATTTTTGAATAATTACTTTGGTAAATATTTTATTTACCATGGTTAAAGGGTAAATCCGGTAAATAAGTGTAAAACAATAATATTATAATAATAAAAAATTACATTTAAATGTGTCATAACCCTATTGGTTGATACAAGTGCGTCCATGGGCATCTTTGGGTCTATTTTGTAACCCCATGGATCCACTTGTAAGTGATAATGACAATTTATATTAATTAAGTTAAAGTAAATAAAAAAAATGAAAAAAGCATATATCTTTTAGCAAAAGAATTTTTACATTGGGTTATATATGTTATATTTTAGACTATAAATAATAATTAGAAAGATAAAAATATTTCCTACATAATGGTATTTTATTTATAATTTTTATACATTGAATAATTAAATTTATTTATTACCAATAATGATGCAGTATTTTCCATAATAATGAATGAATCAAATAATTAGTATTATAAATGTTAAAATAAATATAATTTGAAAGGTTTTATGACATAAAAAGAATTATATGTAAATATGACATGTTTGGATTTCTTAAATGAATTTTTTTTCGAATTAACAATGTTTTTAAGACTTTAACAAAAATCAATTATTAAATAGTGTCAAAATTGACATAAAGGAGTTCTTAAAACAAATATTATATTATTAATTGATATTATATTCCTAAAAATCTAATTTTTGGAAAAAGGACTTATATAATGATAATTTTATTATTAATGGGCCACTTGGGGGTCTCTTGGAAATTTTTAGTAAGATTATTAACAATATAATATAAAAATACAAAGAGACATGGTAAATGTCAAACTATTTAACTAAGAGTTAAATAAAAAAGATAATTTTAATATAGTGACCCAAACCTATCTAAAACCTATTGGATGAGAGGTCTTCATCTTATCCCAACCTTAACCATTAAATAATCCACTGTGTAGCCATTATAAAATGAATATGTATTTATTATAAAATAATATTTCTATCTTTTCTAAACGTACCCCTCACCCCTCTTATAAAAGGGCACTCTCCCTTCTCTCAAATTTATACCTTCAACGCCTTTTAGATCGACCAACCCCTGCCCAAATATTCTCTAAAATTCATTAACTTCTACTTAGAGGCCTTATATTGATTAGAAATCCAACCTATGGATCTCTTTTGATCAAATCAATGGAATAAACTAAAGAAGAGGTAATGTTTTCGCCACCCTCTTTCAAGTGCCTTTCTTCTTACACTTATTCCTTATTGTTATTTCCATTATAAAATAATAAATACAGTGTCCTATATATAGTTTGATATTTTTATAAATATTACACAACTATATTCATTATTCTATCCAATTATTGAATGATAATTTCACCATACATGTGTACGTACGGCTTGCTGTCTCCACGCCGTGGTGTAATTTTTTATTCAAAACTATGTTATTTGGATGGATATAATGATGAGTAATATGTATAGAAATAATGAAAATAACATGATAATATCTTTTTAAAATTAATATACCATCCAATTCCACACCATTAATTAAATGATATTGTCCCTCGTGCGTACGTACGGATTACCATCTCCACGACGCGATGAGATTCATTCCCACATTCACCATTCATCGATGATTATAAAATTATATATTACTAATATGTTTTTAATATATGACATAATGATGATACTGGAGATATATATATATATATATGTGTGTGTGTACTTACACATATTGTATTCACTTAGTTCCATTCTATACATTATGAAAACGGAAACAACGTTTATGCATACGTACGGACTACCGTCTCCATAAACGGTGCTTTCCATTTCACAAATATATCTATTATACATATTTATATTCTAAATATATATGATATATAAATCATGTTTTATATTCTTGAATTATTTATATCATGATCTAAGTGATACAATCATGACTAACCAGTTAAAACACGTACGATAAAGAAAGCTATTATTACCAGAAATGTTAATTTATCATGGAAATTTTTATTAAATGGGTAGTAAAAAATCATAAATTAATAATTTAGGATATCATAAATATTAATATGGTTATGGTTTAATTTAATAACAAACTAAGGTCTTAATACCGGTGTTCAGACGTACCCTCGACTAAAGGAAAGTGCAAGGTAAGGGGTTTTCATTTCACTCCTTATTCTCGTGAGATTAATTCCATATTGCCACTATTACCTTTTATGTGGTGTATGTACTACCCATAATTGTATTATTTGTGTAATAAACTTCAATTTATGTGTATTTACATAATAATATTATGATACCTCTTTAATGGGGTGTATGGTTCGTATGATACCAAATTAGTAGGGGTTTATTTCACAATCTCTTCACTATCCGAGATTGTTTATACGTAATTATCTACTGGGACCTCTTTATCATCCACAAACATGTTTCTTAAAAATGTATTTCAAAAAATTATTACTATTTTACAGAATATGGGTGAATGTCATTTATACCCTTTTTTGACTTTTTATAAGAAGTTTATAAAGGAATCATTCCATCATTTTCCAAACAAGGTCCTTTTTAACCTTTTCGACAGAATTAAGGTAAGAATGTATTTTTTTAACTTATACAGTTGGTGCGGCTAGTTTCCACTATTATAAAATCGTCGAAGCTTATCTTACAAACTTATAAGAATATTTTGAAATTAAATGTTTTATTTTATAATTATGTGTCTTTTTAAATGATTTTAAAATAAATATTTTAAGGATTTGTGATAGGTACTCTTTATCAGGATCAGAATTAAATAGATTTTAAACATTTATCTTTCTAAATCTTTTTAATTAATTTCCATGTTTTCAAAATGTTTTTAAAGAATTATTTATAAGGACATGAATATTTTCAAATTATATTTCTTTTCAAAAGTTTCAAAGTGGTATGTGGCACTTTGATTCAAAAATATCATTTAAATTACATCCCTTATAAATGTTTGACATTTCAATGAATTCAAAAAAAGATATTTCTCTCAAATAGATTTTATTTCATCTATGTCAACATCCATTGATGGATTTTATGATTATTTTAAGTTGATTTATTATGATACAAAACATCAATATTGTATTGAATTTTTTGTGATAAGTTTGATTGTAGATGTGTTATTTTTATACCATTCATGGTTTATGGAGAAAGTATTGACATTTCGTATGATAGATTTAATACGAATTTTTATGTTATGTTTCAAAATGTTAATATGAGGTATATTTTGGTCTTAGTAAGTGACAGGTGGAGCCCTCTATAGCTCCTTGATTCATACGTAGGTCTCAGGAGACAAACTAGTGTCTTAGCATAAGGCTTTGACAAAATTTTATTTGTAGTCTTGGCACAAGGGATTGACTATATGGTTATGATAATCTAGATTTATGCATTCCTTCATTATGAAAGTGGTTAGTGATATTTCATGTAATTATTCAACTAGTATAATATCCATGTGAATAAGTAAATTACATTACATCATTTTATTTTTTCCATATTATGGGGAATTTCTTGTTTCAAAATCTTTTTTAGTTATACATTTCCTTAAATGTTTATGCTTATTTATGAAAGTTTCCGCGGAATTTTTATCCTTACTGGTCATCTGAGCTCACCCCTTTCTATGTTTTATTTTTCCCCGGATTCCAAGAAGTGTATTGTGATTGATATGCTGGGTTAAGGTAAGGTATAATGGCATTCGTGAAGGATTATTTATGTTGTTTTTTATGTTATGAAGTGTAATGTAACATTCATGTATGTAATCTATTCTCCAAGACTGCTAAATTGATCGGTCCTTTGGTATGTGATTCCTTGAAATCATTACAATGTATTAAAATAATGCACTATCATTGGGTAACTGGGGTCTGGGAGTTACAAAAAAAATTATTTTTAAATATTACATTTATTATGTTGAAAAATATTAGTTTTAAAATATTTTCATCATTAAAAGGTGAAAAAAATTTCCATTTAGAAAAATTGAACTTCTCTAGTGTAAAACATGATTTATTCCTATATTATGACTATAAAATATATTAGATGAATATCATAAATATTTTACTGTATATATATTATTTATATTTCATTAATATCATTCAATAATATATATTAATTTAATTTATTATGATAACAAACCTTTGGAAGTACACAAATAGTGCATTATAATAACATTTCCTATATATTAAATTGTTTTTGATATTCATTTATATTTATTTTTTAACCAATTAATTCAAAAATATATTTCCATAAATTATTTAATCCTATTTATTACCATATAATTAAAACCTTCGTTTAATCTTATTACCTTGAAGAATTAGTATCTAAATAATATATTATTGTCTGGTAAAGCTCAGTATTGTATGAAACGCAATCTACCGAACAAAATTTTTCCTATGTGTATTATTATTGTAGTAATTTAAAGATATAGAATTGATTTATTTAAAATATTACATATATCATAGATTCTCAATACATTGTCTTTCAGTTTATGTTTACTGTTTTATGTCCTAAAAGTTGTTAAATACAATGTTCTTACTTTTGAATTTCGGTGTGTTATGAAATAACATGGGACATATATCTCCCTACAATGAATTAAGTAATTATTTATATCTCTTGAGATATATTGGAATGGAATGGGTATTGAACCTACTTCAGTAAATCACTTTTTCAACTATTATGGTCTTAGGAGTGATCCTTGACTACTATAATGGGTTAGGGAGTGAACCCAATCACCTATAATATACTCTGAAATGATCCATGCCTAATATGGAAATGAATTCATAGGCTTACATGTATTCCAAAAATTTATTCCTTTTGCTAATTTTATCCTCCCATGGATCATTTTTTGTGTTTCTCTTATGATTCATGTCATATTTACTACCAATAATTATTTTATCACTCATTATTATAATCATTTACATGTCAGGTGTGGTGTTAAATTTTTATTCTCATGTACTCATTCCCATTTTGTTCAAGTTTTACTTACATATCATTCTTGTTTACCATTACTGGGCATCTAAGATCACCCATTATTATGTTTCCATTCCTCGTGTTGTGATGAAATGTATTACATATGATATTTCTAATAGTGGTTTTACATTTGAATATCATAGTGGGTGATGATGGTGTTTAACTATGGACCATTTTTTTATGATTCCATGGTTACAACGAAACTACACATTTATATTCCACATTTATGCTTTCATGTAATGTAATGAATATTGATACAAAATGATGAAATATATATGTATGATAATCCTGGGTCTCAATATTTAGACCGATTTCAACCCTTTATTAAAAAATAACATTGATAAAACGTTGCAATATTTTATAAAACTCATTTTATCCATTGATATCAAAATGTGTTATAAAATATATCAAATTAAAAACAATGTGTTGCAAAATTTTTAGCTCAATTAGTGATAACATAAATTGTTTAAAAATACAATATTCATATAAAAATAAATATTGACTCAATAATACACATCATATATTATAATTTCAATAAATTTTATTCCTTATCTAATTATGTTTATTTAATAATTCTAAAAAATCTACTATATCCAATTTATTTAAATGATAACTTTATGCTTCCTTCATCAATTCTTCTTAAATTTTCAACTATTTTACTTTTTCAAATTAACTTTTTACTATATAATTTATATTATATACCATTTAATATAGAATAACTTATTTCTATAAGATTAACACCTAATGTTAATTCATCACTAAATTATTTAGACCATATAAGTATTTTTGGGATTTTTTACTCTAAATACCTTGTTGGTTGAATTGAAAACATTTACCTTCCTTTACAAAACATCATTTAGGCCAAAATGAATCGATATGACTATTAAATAGACTAAAAAATTTCTTATTATTATGGATTAAATATTTGAGATTATATAATTCCATCCAACCATTAGATCTTGGACCTCCCATGTCCTTATTAGTTGTTCATAACATGTGATAATGATTGAGTAAAACATTATTAAATTCATTCATATTAATGTTCACTAATTTTTTATAACAGTTACAATAATGAAAACTGAATTATTAGTTTTAATTATATATAATTTTAAATGGGATCATAGATATAAAAGTTATAGATTTTCCAAATATTATTCAGAACATGTAGGGAGATTATCATTTTTTACGAAAATTATTTAACCAATGTATTAAAAATATCACACCTCTCATGTATTATTTTTTCCTGATTGATATATTTATTATTATTTATCATATTCAAGAGATCCATTTTCTCATTTTGTTATTGATTCATAGGTTTTAGGGATAAAATCATGATAGTATATACATCTAAATAATTTTATCTTATTATTTTGATAATCATTGATATTTGTTAGTTAAATAACTTCACCAACTGGCTATTTTTTAAGGTATTACTCTAATACCTAAATCATAAATTTTGATTAATATAAAATATTATGTTTATATTCGATTATATGAAAGTATTGATAAAAATATACAATAAAAAAATAAAATCATGGTTATAAAAACAATTCATTGGTTTCAGCTAGATTAGACCAATTTCAATTTATGATCACACAATCATGGTATTATTCATGGGAGTGAATGAATTATATAATAACACACATCAATTAATATTTCTTTTATTTAATCTATTATTATTGGTTTAAATATCATTAGATAATAATTTCAAAATTTTAAATGATATAATATGAAATTTTTAATGAGTTACAGGTTTCATCATGAAAGTGAAAATGTTACAACTTGTTTTTAATTTATTTACACATATTTCAATGTTTAATGGTTCAAATGATTAAATAATGAATTTCTATGGAACATTTTTTATTTTCATATTTATCTTAAATCCTATAAATTAATAATGAATCCAAGAGATTATAAGCATTTTTTGTATAGTGAAAACTCTTTCAAATAAATATCTCATTGATCTCCACCAATTAATATGAAGGTCCTATAAGACTATTGATTAAATAAGATTCGTTTATAAGAATTATGTGGTTTATAAAATTCAATATATATTATGTAATAAATTAATAAATCAAATATTTCATGAATTTATTCATTTATAATATTAAAAAATAATAATAAGCTAGTTTTGTAATAGAAATATAATATTCATTATTTATATATATTTAATTCAAAATAATTGATGGATTTTGTGGGAAAATAGGCGTTGATTTTTTATTTACACTATTCAGAAAAGGTATTTCCCTTAATAAACAAATCTTTCATATCTGATATAATTTTATTATGTTTGGATTGATATCTTAAAAGATAAACAAATATGAAAACAATAATTTTTGCAAAAAATTACATGTTTTATGAAAAATGATCATGCATCATAAATATTTCCAAAACCATGATTTGATTCAAATAAAAATAAATTTTTTTAATAGTTATATAACTATTTTTTGTTTGTGAAAAATATTCATGGATAAATTATTCATAAAAATTGGCCACATAACATTTTTTTGCAATGTAATTTTAATAAAATCATGTTTTGTATAGAATTACAATTTTGATAAGAAAATACTAACATTGTGGTATCCAACCACAATATGGTTTTAAAAGTATGAAATCTTATGGTAAATATTGAATTGGATTTGATAATTAATTTTTTTTGTTCACTTAAAAATGTGTTCCTCCTTGAAATAACCCCACTATAGTTTCTAAAAAAATGATTTTGGATTTATATTTTTAATATAAATATAGTTTTTTTAAAATATAAAAAACTCTTCCCTAAAACAACTAATTATTGGGGTTGACTTAGTCCATAAAATGTTTTTGGGATTTGATTTATGTGTAAAGTTTTTGATTTTCATGATATATTTATAAAGGCATTATAAATTACTAAATAATGTTCATTATAATGTAATTTATAGAAATTAATGATGTTTTCATAAATAATAATATAAAATGTTTATATTAATGATCCTTATTATTATGCTTACATTAATTGATTTTATAATTATTTTATGGATTTATTAACGATTTAAATGAAATGAAATACATAATATTTTCAGTATATAAAATGATTACATCAAATATGAAATTTTTATATAGATATAAAATTGTTCCTAAATATAAAAAAATCTAAATATAAAAGGGTTCATAGTTAATTCCAAATAAAATATGAATATGGAAGACTTTATATTGATATAATGTCAAATTATCATGTTTTTGTACTTATAGAATGTCCAAAAAACATGTAAAATTAAAGAATAATTATAATTATTGTAGAGACCGTGAATTTTGAAATCCAAACCTTTAAAATATTTAATCTATAATTGTTGAGATCATTCACTGAGATGGATTGACCTTTTGAGCATCAGATAGCCATGATAATAATCAATTAAAATTAATATATTATCTTTACTTCATTCATGTGTGTTGGTGAATTATGGAAATTTACTCCAATATATATATTAGTATGGGAAAACTAGTGTTGTGGGTGCAACAATATTGTGGGTTTACCCTATGATTGGTGTTATTATGGTTCACACATCGTGTCCTAGGATTACCCATCACGAGTGCATAGATTGATAAAATTAATTAATTTTTAATAAATTAATTTTTATATAGTGACGTAACTCTACCTATTAAAATCATATTATGATTTATCCATAGTAGTACCCACTTTGTTCATCCACATAACCCTGTATAAATAGGGGGAGATAAAAGGTAGTGATATCAGATCATAGGTGAGTCAACAATGGATCAAAGGAATGAGGCCAGATCGATGAAGACATCAATGATGAAATAATGTGGTGATGATGAATAGCTCTATAATATTAATTATATATGTAAGTGGTGGTTTTTTATGATATAGGGATCTGTTTTTATTTTTAAATATTTTATCTTGTTATTCTCATGGGTTTCATTTATTTATATTGTTTCCTTTCACGAATGATTTATCTCGCCTGACTACATGTTCATAGATGATTTTTATTTCATTTTGATTCTTATAATGGAAAATGTTTTGGAAAATATTTCTTTTCCAGAGTAGTTTTTGAATTCGAAACTCTAGGGTGTAAATTATCTTTACTTAATGTTCTTGGTTTTCCTAAAAAATTATTATCTTTCATGAGTATTAGAGTTCACACCAGAAATAATTTTCTCTTCTTCCTCACTTATCTTGTTTTATCATGAAGGTGTATACCGTCATCCCAAGTCATGGAAAATAGATCAAGGTGTTGATTTAAATTTTGATAAAAAAAAGACATGAAGAATGTGGAATCAAGCATAGGGGAAATTGGTCAACATGCACAGGGAGCCCTTAATATGGCCACTGAATTCTAATCTAATTAAGATACGATATAAAACATTTGATATATTTAAATGATGATGAGATGTTCATCAAATGAAATACCTATGTAGCCCTTGGTGGTCATGGGAGGTGAAGAAAGCATAATTGGGTCCAAAGATCGTGGAAGAGGTAAAGAAAACTGAGAAATATGGTTGAAGAAAAAGACTACATGGAATGTATTTCAGATAAATACACAGTGTGTACCTCCCAAACAATGATTTTAGGGTTCCAAAATATTATAAATATCCCAAAACATGTTTTAAAGATATGCATTACAAATAAAGATTATAAATTTCACAACTGAGTACATGCCCACCCACATGGAATGTAGTTTGATTAAAAACCTTGTATAGACTACATAACACAACATGGGTAGAAACACATTTCCATGCTTCAATCACGAACCAGTCACTATGTCTCTATAGAACCATATTGTGTATTCACGGACTATGCAACTTTATTACCTAAAAATACTGGTCAAGTACTCATATCAGAATCACACGTCACGTACTACCTTTAATACATCATGCATCCTAGGTAGGTTGGTACCACTGTATTATAGATAAACATTGAGTTCTTCACAGGTCCTACAAATCATGACAATCATTTTACATGTCTTATAGTTTAAATTTTCTCCCCAAATTTCTATAGATATATGTAATGCATGTACTTTTCATGCCATAGTGGATCCTCATGTATTATAGATAATAAAATGGATTTAGATATATGAGTATACCATCATAATCATTTTTATACATATAATGTGATGGTTCACTTCTCCTTGAAATCCCAACTGAGATACATGGTGATACACATTGTTAATATTTTTATCTATGTATGACTAAGTAAGAGTATCAAACATGTAGACCATTTCATTCATAGGGTCAACTACTCCCTCATATTATGTTATCTACTCGACAAAGTGTCGGTCCCCCATAAATATTATAGTGTTCGATACTCCCTGTTTTTCTATGTGATACATGGTGTGTAAGTCCACAAAGAATATATTTAGGTCCTCCCTCCCCATTTTATTGTTACATGATGTACATTCCCTATATATAAAGTTTGTTTTCCCCTCATCTTTTTTGTGTTACATGATGATCCATTGGGTCCTCTAAAGCCAGTTTTTGGAGGTGGCATGAGTTTTTTCATGTCTGAGTGGTATGATAGTAGGATTTTTAGTCTATTGTGTGGAACCTATCAGGGTGTGAGTTTTGAATTACTATATATTTTTGAAATAGTTTCATGACATTAATGATATTTAAGGTATGGTGCTTCATCGACTAGAGTTCAAGATTTAATGAGGAGTGTGGTCTCCTTATTATATTATGATAGAAGCATTGGTCAAGTGACTAGATGATTAGATGCTTCAAGGGTTGTCAATCCTATTGTATCCCTATGTTTCATTTATGATGTTAAGTATGAATAGGCTATGGTATTTTGAATATGTGGAACTTTTGATACTCAACTCATCCATTATTCATTATGACATTTTTCATTTGAGGATTGGATCTGAGATGTTTGGAATATTTTTATCTCAAGGATTTCTAGTGATTGAGAATATCTAGATATTTATTTATCCTAATCTCAGCCACCTTTTTTTATTAGAGGTTGTTCTATTTTATTTCATTAATTAATGTTATGAATTTGGGGAATTAAATGATGTATTGTTATACTTACCGACACATGTGATTTCTTCCCAGAATTACTATGTCCTTACAAGATATGCTTATTTTATAGATTTTTTTGGTGGATTTGGAGTATGTGTGGCTTGTTTGGATTTGAAACTCATTGAATCTTCTTTATTAATTCTTCTATATGATAGTAGAAAAGATTGTGCAAACTATATAATAGTCTATAAATTCACATAAATAGGTGAAAATTTCTCGTATCTTAATTCTTTTATATTCATAAGATCACAAAATATAAAACTCTTATTGTTTTTTCCTAAAGGGAATTATACTTGAATTCGATGTCATATTCATGTAGTATATATATTTTCTGTGTATATATATATATTGTTTTTTTTCTGGTTCGTTTATGAATTGGATATATGTGTTTTTTATAAATTGATATATGGTAAGGCATCCCATTCAATGTGTTATGCTTACTTGGATCTAGTCACCATCCCCTAGCCTATTAAAGGTAGTTTTGGGTTTGACACTCATCATATAACTATCTAAGATGGTGACCCTATGGTTTAATTCATGTAATTGTGTTATCAAAGTGGTTGAGTCCTAATGATTGATTTTAGTATTATTGGTTATGTGATGATTCGTTTGGGAATTTACGGTAATGATAATGTGGGGGTTAGTAGTTCGGTTACTAGTGTAAAGAGTCCATTGTAGGTGTGGGGGTAAATGTATCATATTTTCAGTACACTGATTGTTTGATTGTCAACCTACATCTCTAAGAAATTGATTGCATGGGATAAATATGTTTTTACATTAATCATATGGTGTTCAGTTATAATCATCCAAGTCTTTCACAAGTCATCTCATCTGAATATCCTCTAATCATTATGTTTTTATCCTATAAAATAAATATTGTTACATGATGATATCTATCTCATGTGAAGAAGTGATTTTGTGGTGAGATTTTTTCTATGGTTAATCCACTGATAACTAATTAGTGAGTGATGGGAATATTTTTATGACATGTGGTTGAGAGATTTAGTTTCTCTTCCATTTGAGTTATTTTCTCCATATGTCATTATTATTATATATTTCATATAAAGATAATGTTATTTCTTCCTAAGTAAGATGAGATTAGTCATTTGTTTTATATATTGTGTGAATTTTGAAGACATAATATTTATGGGTTTGAATGTAGTTAATAATCCTTGAGAGAAATGTTTTTTGGATAGATTTAGAGTCTCATATTTTCATATGGATTGGAATTTAACTCTCTAGATGATTATTCTTGTGTTGATATCCCAACATTTCACAATGATCTATTAGTGGATTTTTTTTCTCAGACTTTTGACAAGACTACTCTTCAATAGGGTATGTTTGATCACTTATCCAGAATGAGGTATTATATAAGGATGTTGGACACTCTTAAAGGTATCACTACCATGTTCTGGCATGTGATGAGGCACATGGTCCTAGTAATGTGGTCTCTTAAATAGTGTATGGGGGTATAATTTGAGCTCATTGGTTTAGGTGGAGGATCTGGAGGGATAATTTTCAACATTTGGTTTTGATTCCATCTAACAAGATATGTGTGAGAGACCCTAATAAATAATTAGTAGATGAAAGATTCTTGATGGGGATGCACCTTGGATTTATAATCATGTCAGAATTTAGCTTATAGATAACTACATAGGTGTTGTGCACAAACATCCATCTGGGATGTAACATTGAGATAAGATATGACCCTATTATAAGACAAATTTCCTAATGATAATCTATTTGTTCTATATGTTAGTGGTTTGAGTGTAGTTAGATATGGGTGACACATAGATCCACTCCCATCTTCACCACCTTTAGTTAATTATTATCATACACAGGGTGTTTACAGTATGATCTATTATGTATCACATTAAAGGGATGACTTTTTTCATGAATAAACAGATGCATTATGAAGTAATATTTTCTCACTACATAGATCATATAATTGTATTGTGAAGAGGTCAGTTACTCTTTCTGGTCTATATGTTTAGAAGTTAATGATTCTAGTAGAACCCCATGCCAGTCACATATCTTCTAGAGATTTTCCACTGATGGAGATCATTATTAACTCAACCACTATGGTAATTTGAGTAGAACTATACCAGAGTAAATGTGATTTTAGAGGAATAATTAATGGATAAAATGAGATTTAGTTCTATATAGTTAAAAATAGATTTGGAACCAGAGATAATACTTTGTTGTGATACATAATTGGGTAAATAAGAGAAGTTCCACCCCTAATAGTGAGATGGATCACCTAATTTGTGATGAACAAAGTCCTCTATAGTGAATTTTATGTTAGCTACAAACGATATTATAATCATGGATTAATACACTATGTGAATTGATGGAAATTTACATCCTATGAGTCTTGAAGAATACACCAATGATTCCAAATGGTGGCCTATGGTTTTCCCTTGATAAGAAATGTAAATATACATCAAATTATATTTTAGGGATAATGATTAATGATTCTTAGGTCATGTGACATAATGAATATTTCCATGAATATTTCCATGTATAATTTCAGAGAGGATCATGTAACATGTTCAAGATATTACTTTTTTCTTATTATGAGAGTATAATCTATGTCATAAAAATTCATAGTTTGAGATCACGATTCATGGAGTAGAATTATACATCTAGAAGATGAATTCATATAGGCTAATGTGATCATAGAGGAATAATACTGGCGTGGTTATAATTCTCTTAGTAGATGATTTGGTATCCAGATGATAAAAGAGAAACATCAACAATTATGTTTTACATTGTATATTTTTGTTTATAAAGGGAGATTTTTCTCACCATGATTTAATGGGGGTAAGCCCCCAATATTCTGTTAAATTTGATATTCCCATGGTGTTGATGTTAATATTGTGGAACTATATAACTGAATGTTCTATGATGATATATCAAAAGGGTATTATGAACATTGTGGAGAATATCATCATATCCCTGAAAAGATTAGGGGATTTAAAATTTTGTTCATAATTAATCTCATTGTATACATACTATATAGGGACCACCCTATAAGGAGAGTTTCCCTCATTGAGTTATATCTATTGATCCATTTTTTTCATCCCGTCACATGGAAACTCATTCTACATGGTGGAAGAGGATTTCGTTTTCTATATTTCTCTTATTTTTATGGTGTTATCCTAGGGTCTAAAACGGACAAAACCAATCACCTAAATTTTAATTATCATCTACCAAAGTACGACATTGTGTATGAAGGCATGATAAGAATCACATAGAGATATCTCAGGTCTCTACCATGATATTTCATTGAGATGAGATAGAAAAGGATTACATAGTGATGATAGAGTATGTCCATTTCTGGGGATATTGTGTAATGAGTACATTTTGATCCCAAAACTATGAAGATGGAGGAAGTTCAAGTGAAAGTGGGTTGTTTCCAAATGATATTGTTTTATGATTTTTCGTATTAAGGTCCCTAATTGTTCTATTTTGGGTTACAAAAAATTAATGATGGGGAGGATGTAGAAGCTCAGGTTTTTTGTGATTATATTTTTTAAAACATTTAAAATTGTGAATTTTAGATGTTATGTTGAGCCTTCGAGTTGTTTTTCTGAATTTTTTAGACTCCATAATAATATATTTTTTAGTCCACATGCATGTGTTGGATAATTATTAGAATTCCCTATTATATGGAGAGTTATTTGGGTAAACCATTATTTTGGTTGTGTATGAAATGTGAACTTCTCACTATGATAGGTTTTATTATAGAGCGCACTTGGGGTCCTTGGATTACCCATCATAAGTGTGTGATTAAATTAAATTGATTTACATATAATTAATTGATTTTTTTTACTGAATTATGATTCCCTATTAAAAACCTATTGAAGATTATATCATGAATTAGTTGAAAATTCCCAAAATATAATGATTATTATATAGATTTCATTGATAGTGTGAATCCTAGAAGATTTTCTGTTGAATTAAAATAATGAGATTGGATTTGTGTCACCGTCGACCAAATAAATTACACGGTGATAATGAATGGAAAAATAGTTTTAAAAATAGATTGAAGTGACATAAATTATTCCACAAGGTAGGGGTTTGATTTTTATTTGTTCATAATTCGTAATTTTATTCCCATGGGTGAACAAAATTTATTTTGTTTCTTAGAAAATGATTTATCTCATGATTTCATATTCTCACCAATAATTATTCATTTGGTTTTGCTTATTCCAATTGAAACATTAGTAGATAACAGGTCCTTCAAAGATTAATTATTGAATCCACAATCTCTTAGGATTGATTCTATTTTATTTTAGTTATTAGTTTCCTCAAACTATTTCTTAATCTCATTAGTGGTTGACTTCTTAGTGGAATGATTTTCCCTCTTTCATAGTTCATCTGGTTTTTCCAGGATGGTTTATATAATAATACAATATCATTGATTATATATTGAGGTATTGATGAGAATTGTGATCAAATGGTGACATAGAGGATGTTGTATCAAGTGAATGATATATTATTAAAGGAATATAGGAATGATTTTAGGTATATTTCAGACCATGATTTGATGGGGGGATGATGGAATAACATCAAGATAGTGTGACATGGATGAGAAGATCATCGTGAGTGACACCTAGGTGGATCTAGATAGTGATGAGTTGTATAAAAGGTGTGACTATGTTTGGAAATTGTGTCCTTAGTAAAGAAAATTAATAAATCTAAACATATTGGTGAAGAACAAGACTATAAAACATGTAGTATAGAAGAACACTCTTTTTTTACATACCTAGATTAGGTAATAGGGTAAAAAAAATTAATTATAACTTGTAATTTTGTTTGGAATCAAAAACCATGTAGTGAGAATAATTTTTGAATTCTATTAAATACCCAAAACTTGGTTCATATATTTATTACATCCCATTTATTATATAAGATACATGACACTTCCATTAACACAAACATGTGTTTCTATCGTGGACGACACATCATATGTCTATGGATGATTTTTTTATATTAAAGTACTAACCAACTTGTATCGATGGTAGTATATATGGAGTACTCATGAAATAATCACATGATGTGCACTACCATAGGCATGTTGTGTACCTTAAAATAGTATGGAATAATAATCAGAGATACACACCGTGTTCCCCACCAATACCACAATGCTTGAACATAATAGTACATATCATGTTGGTTGACTTGGTATACCATGTGAACATCAATACATGATGAGGTATCCATAGAGGGTATGTATACCACGTACCACTAATTAATATCATGTTACTTTCAACCCTTAGAGTCTATTTATGTCTTCGGGCTCATGGCTCAAATATATAGGTTCATGTAGTCTATCCTGTGAGTTTTTAAAAAATATTGATGGTTACCTTCTCTTCGATATAAGATTTTATTTGTAGGGTTGTATGTTTATTTTACACTATGAAGGATTTTTGGTACAACAATGAAGTTCATTCATGGTTATAAAATTATTCAATGGTTCATGTACTCCCTCTTTTGGTGCGTGTTACCCAATGAGGTGTAGGTCCCCTATAATTATGATAGAGTTTTATACTCTTTTTTATGTTCTAATAAGGTTAAATCTCTTATAACTATGGATTTATGTCCTCTCGTCACTTTTGTGTGCTCCTAGAGGTGAATTTACTGTATCTATATAGTTAGGTATCACCTCATCTATTGTGTGCTACTGGACAAGGCCTATATCCTCCAGTTCTATTTCTATGAGGTGATAGATATTTTTTTATGCATGGGATTTATGATGGTAGGGGTTAATACTCCCTTGGATGAAATTAATTCATGATTTATTTGTGTCTTTTTATATAGGTATCTATAATGGTGACATGATATTTGTGGACAGTAAGGTGTGGTACATCCTTGACTTACA
Source organism: Viscum album (assembly GCA_963277665.1). Lineage (NCBI taxonomy): Eukaryota > Viridiplantae > Streptophyta > Magnoliopsida > Santalales > Viscaceae > Viscum > Viscum album. The sequence goes on along the minus strand of OY728141.1, from coordinate 296,567,397 downwards.
TGAAAAAATTAGTGAGTAGTGGCTTCCCATTATTATATTTTACTAGAGGTGTTGACAAATAGATTTTCATAATATATGATTTGGAAGTTATGAATTCTTAGGAAACATTTAGTTTCCTTAGAGATGTGTTTAATGGTTATGTGATCGAGTTTAGAGATTATGGGATTTTTGGTAATCCTAGAATCCAGAGTTTCTCATGAGGTATAACATTTGAGGATTGGATATAAAATGACAAATATTTATTTGAATCCATTATACTTTTCAAGGTTATGAATATATGAATATTTCTTCATCTTACTCTCAAAAATATTATTGTCTTAGTGATTGAGATCCCTAGTTTATTACCATCCATTATGGTCTTGGGGTGTAAAACTAAGCCAATTTAGACTCATAAATTCATGAGATTTCTATCTAGACGTTTTGATTCTAGTTGGGCCATACATAGTTAAGATATATTCATTGTGGGTGTAGTGCTAGTGTGACTTATTCATTGTTAAAAGATGGTGATTATTGGTGAAACATGATGGAGTGAGGTTTTTTGTGATCATGGAAGTTAATTTTGTGGTTTTTGATTGGTCTATATGTGCACAAAGTGAGGAAGAGATTGCATATATCTTTTATCAATTAAATTAGATGCATATAAGGATGTAATGTTCCTAAGGAATTTTACAGTGTCACATTATTTTTGAATTGGATGTATCATTCATGGATTATATAAAATTTAGATAATTATATATGTAATTCTTCAATATATAGATATTTTTTACTGTAGTGATATGTGATTATTGTATGTTAAAATAGTCGAAGGCCCCTATGTAGTGTTTTATGCCTACATTGTAGTACTCTCTTGCCCCTGGTCAAATGGTGGTGGACTTGGGGGTGGAACATGTGACTTACCAACCTAGGAGTCACTAGAGAATAACCCAAGCTAGTGGGAAACATCACCTCAAGCATTCCTTCTCATATGTTGAAAGCTTATGACTAGTAATGAGGGACTACTATGTTTCTATAGGGAGACTCTGACATCTGGTTAGAGTAGAATAGTGGTGACACAAATTATGAGTAGATAGTTGGATAATATAATAATTAATACATAAAAAGAGTGTGGAATTAAAAATAACCATCCATTAAAAATAATTTATCAAATAAATACCATTATGTCTCATCATATACAAATGATGATGTTGAAATTTCATGCCATTAAAAATGGAAACCATGAATACATGGTAGCAAGCATTGACTATAGTACATTTTTTACAATAGAATTAAAAATACCTAAAACTATCCAAGTACACCTAGCATTATCCTAGTAATTTTCTACCAAGATATCATCCTAAATTAATCTTGTAAATTGTGTAAGGTTGGATGTATCCCCTTGTCTATATTGATCATATATTATTCTCAGGTACAAAAGTAAGTATATATATAGTGTGATATAAATCTTAGTATCCCACCACGAATAGAATTAATAAAAATACATAATTTTAATAAAAAGTGAATAGTTTTTAGGTATATAAATGTATATTAATGTTATAATAAATAAACCATACCTACTTCAGACTCAACTCATAATATCTCTAGATAAGTTACCATTTAATTAATTATGTTCAGTTTATATAGATATATTGAGTGATGGTATCAACAGTACCCCAGATAGATCATAATAAACAAATAAAAGATCCATGCTGAATCCAATCCATGCCTAACCATAGGGGTGGGTCAAGTCATAGTAATAACTCTTGCTGTCTCGAAATAAGGGGTCTAAGAATAATCCAAGGTGCTCGCCCAAGGAACTCCACCAAAAATGATTCTAATCGATTCCATGGATCATATCCATGGTAATCATTGGGTATGAATGACTGGGACGAATGGGGAGGATCCATGAAACTATGTGTCCTAATATATTAAGATAAATTCATGGATTGTATACAATGCATTATAATATCTAGATAGATAGTGGAGGAATCTTGTGGAATTGTGGCTGACATCCACTATTAGAAAACGAAAATGTTCTATGGAGGTTATCTCCACTGTGAACCATCTCCTTGAATCAAAATGTTTTCTTATGACTAATCAAGGAATTCCCATATGAATCCAAAGCTGGCTTAGGTCTAACCATTTTCAAATTCATAAAAATAACGATATTCAATAGGCACCTTATACATATATAACAATAAATTGTATTCCATTTAATAATAATTCTATTTATTAATTTAATTGTTTAATTCTATTTCCATTCATTTAAAATGAAAATGTTTATCAAGACATGAAACCGTTTATCACGTTATTTTATTAAATTTTAAAAGCCACATTTCTTACCATTCATTAAATATGAAAATCAGTAGAGGACATGTAACCATTTCCAATAAAATTTATAACTAAACTAGGCCAATAGATATCAATGAATATACATTTTATTTTAAAATTCAATAATTCATTTAATTATGTTGGAACACTTAACTTAACAATAAAAAGTAAATCACCCAGGAATGGTGTTTGAAATATTCTTTACAAGGGGGAAATGGCATAACATGATATTCACCCAAAATAGATAGAGGGTATTGAGGTCACATCCTCCAAAAACATGAACATAATGTATAATATGGTTTATATAATATTAAGTAATCTTTTATAAAAAATTCTTTTGAGTTTTAGAAGAATCTCCCTGTGAAACTAGTGTGCCCATAATGATGAAAATTTATAAATGAAAATATGTTTAAAGAAATGTAACATACCTCAAAAAATTTTCATGTAGATCTATCCACATTCATTATTGAGACATTGTTTAGCTTAGATGGAATGAAAATTTAATAAATGATGAATGCTTTAAAAATAGGTCATATAATCCTGCATCAAAATAGCTTCGTCGAGATAAAGATAAATAACGAGATGAGTCTAAGTACTGAAGCACATAGCATGAGTAATAAAATAAGATGACTAGATCATTACATAGATTATTGATGGAATATTTATCAATTAACCTAGGATTATGAGAGGGGGAGATCCAATGGGAGATAAGTATAACTATTTCACACTAGAAATAAGAAATTATGGTAGGGGTTTTAAGTTATAATACATTAAATGGAATAGTTTGAAGAACTATGTGAAAACCATACTATATGACTCTGTTAAAAAATATTGAGAATTTACGTGATTGTGAAACCATAGGTTATTGGTTAGGGATAAGAGTAAACAATATTATAATTACTAAATTTCCTTTCATTTTTAGAATAAATCATGGGGACTACGTGAAATTTTTTCTACTAATTGTGTGGCCCAAAATGGTCATCCACTTTTATAGGTTTTAGGATTCCAAAAGTCCACAAACAACCTTTTATCATCCATATCCTCACATGGAATACATATTAGGTCATAAATAAATAATTATACCCAAAATTAAAGGATCTATACCTCAAATTGAAATCACGTTCTTATAGTCTTCCCTAATAAAGTAACTCATCCGCAAATTTCCCATTCAAGGGTGGTAGAATGTTGTCTGAGAAAAACTCTATCCACTGGGCATTCACATCGGCCTGCTAATCCTATGTATCATCATGTATAAATTCAGGAACTCACAAAATTCATACTAAAAGGATAGAATAGACTCAGAGAACATTTGTGCTCTTATAAATGATTTGCATGTGATAGTCCTTAAAAGAAACATAAACATCTAACTCCATATCCTTGATATCAAAACTATGAGATAGGTCAACATTATAATAGAAAATTAATAAAAGAAGGAATAAAAAATTCATGGAATGATACTAATCAAGTAATAGAAACAGATAGGCTACTGGCCTGACTCTATCCATGATATAAAATTTCTCTAAAAAAATGTGGTGATAGCCTTCCTTACCTCTATATCTATCTATATCAATGTTTGGGTGATACATGTAAAAACAAATATCCATATCCTTGAACTCTAGTGGTCATCGATGGTTATTGAAATATTATTTCTTTATAGAATCGTTATTAGAAATTATTATGATGATAAAATACACCTTTTCTGATGTCTCCTTCATGAGATGACAACTTAGTAGCATTTCCACACCTTCCACTACCAAGAATAGGGTTAAATGATATTTTCTAATATACAAGGCCTCATAAAAGCCATTTAATTCATTTTTTTAAAATCAATTAATATTGGAAAACCTAATTATATGTATAATTTTCAACCATAAATCGATGAAATTAAGGGTTCATAGATAGAAAATGTACTCCAAAACATGTACCATCTATTCTGATTGGCCATTAATCTTTGTGTGTAAAAAGATCTCAGATGCAATTGTGTACCCATTGATCTCTGTAACCCCTTCTATATCCTTTTTATGAAATGTGACAATCACTCTTTGAAATTATAGAATGAGGGACCCATTGTAGCTTTATTATCTATTGTACATACATTCTTTCAAACACATCAATTAAAGAACTCACCCAGATTGGAATGAATTCGAAATGTTCCATCAATCGTTCCATGACATCTGAAACTATGTATCTACATTGACGTGACCTTGGATTTAGGATTAAAAAATCTCTTGCAAAATCAACTTATTTCAATTCAAGGACTGGTAACGACTGTAACAAGATCATTGGTACATGGTGCTCTACTTTCACTAGACGATAAGTGGAAAACCTTGTAATGAAACATGTTATCAAGAATTGTATCCTTCGAGGCCAATATATGGAATTCATATCGTGAAAAAAAAATGTAGATACCTTGGTACACCACCCACTAAGAAGAATGGGTCAATTGTATCAGTTCCTCTCTCATCTATATAGGATCCATGATACACCCATGTATATGTATGATTTATCACCCTGTTGAGAAAAATCTAGAGGTGGGAACTCATCTTAAATACTCTCCCATATGATTAACACCAATGTGTACGAAAATTTCCTTCTCTTCACCCAATCAGTAAGTTTAGAGGAAAATGGTAAGGCAATAATAAAATATCATTATTGACCCTCATGAACCTGTAGAAGAATATCAGAAAGAATGTTCAACAATTTCTATTCATCACTAACATCCAGAATGGCATGTGCTTGAGTTTTTTTTCACAGTGCATCAACTACCTCATTTCCCTTTGAAGGAATATATAAAAGTTGAATGAAAAAATAATGAAGGTATTTGAATTATATTCAATTTATGATATAAAATTAATGTTATGTAAATTAATATTTTATGCACTTATTGTTCGTATACACTACAAAAAATTCACCCAACAGATAGTGTCTCAAACAGTGCATGGTATGGACATCTACTACTAGCACGAGCTTACGCATCTATAAATTATGATCATGAGGTATCAATGGGAGAAATCCATATATAATGACTCTATCCTCCAACATCAGTACTACACCAATGAAAATTCCCGATGTAACACATAACACCAAATAGCCTCATCCATACCATGGAACAATCATAATTGGTGCCAAGGTAAGCCTTACTTTCATCTTCAGAATGGATTTCTCACATGATTCATACCTAAAGAACATCATAGACTTCATATTAAGTATAATAAGTCATAAATAAAGTTGTTATATGTCCTATATTAAAGGCATGTAATGTCCATCCTTCCCCAAGAAACATTATAAATCTATAATGTTATTGGAATACTCCCAAGAAACCACAACACTCACCTTCTCCAGGTCAACTGATACTCTTGATTTAGATATGATATGATACAAGAATTGAAACATGTCGATCTAGAAGTGGAACCATGTAAGATTATCATATAGATGGTGTTCTTTTACTATATTCAAAATAGTCTCAAGATGTTTGTAATAGTAGCTATGAGGTTCAAAATAAACTAATATTTCTTCCACAAAAATGGAATTAAGATCAGAGTGGAAAACCCAATTCCTAATTTATTTAAAAGAGAAAGGATTTTTCATAAGACCAAAAAATATTACCATGTATTAATATAATCTTTATCAACTAAATAATGTCATACATGGTATATTTGAAGGCCTTACCCTCACCTGATGATCGCCTGGTCTCATGTATATCTTTGATAACACTTTAGATCCTTATATATTTTTTAATATATCATTTTTATGAGGTAATGGATACATTCTCTTATCCATAAACTAGTACTACCATCATTTATCCATTCTTAGTATAAGTGTCTCATCCACCTTCTTGGTGAAAATCATGGGGGAAACCCATGATGATGTACTAGGTCAGATTATACACATGGATTCTATATTTTACTACTATCTTGTGAGATACAAACGCTTAGTGGGTTCTATCCTATATAGTGGAATAGATGTTGGAGCGGAGTATAGAACAAGCTTGTTCGTAAACTCTACCTCTCTCTTAGGAGGGAGGAAAAAAATACTTTGAAAAAATATCTATGAAACGATCAAAATCTAGAGGAAACTCAATATTTATGTATGCAATGATCTTACATATAAGGATACAAATCTTTGTAGTCAATCAACATAGCCCACAATTCAATAGTCCATATCTATGTGCTGAAAAATGGCATTTATCCTTATCAATATAATAGTCACGCTATGGATATCTAGATGATACCATGTGTGTCACGACCCGTCCTCGGGACCCTTGTCGTGACTACCCCAAGCCCGCCTTCCATAGGCCAGGGGCTAGCGACTAGCACCAAAGGCGTAATTCCAGACAATAGGGGAAGGCATTGCCTTCATAAAGTAAACAAACACCACAGAGTACACAAGCTGAGTAAACACTAAGTAAACTGAGTACAAAAGCAAGTGCTAGAAAGTAAATGGGCCAAAACACAAACCTAGATGAATGTAAAGTACAACTGAAAAGAGAGTACAGTGGAAAAAAAGTAAGTCAGAAACAACAATCTGTCCTCTGGAAATCCCACTTGAAGGGTGGGTACAGATAGTTTCCTCTACTCTTTATCTCCAGCAGTCCGCTCTGTCTACATCCCATCCAGTGATCCACCTCCAGGTACCGTCCAGCTCCATGAGCTCCTACCTCGTTCAGTGTTGTCTATCGTCTGCATCCAACACATTTAGTGGGGGCATAGCCCGTGCAGGGATGAGTATACGCTACTCGATAGGGGTCCCATGATGCCCGAAGGTCTCCCAGAATACACGAAGGATAAACCACAATGGAAAGTTACAATCACGAAATAACAACCAACCCTACTAAGGTATATGCCCATACATAGTCCTAATTCATCAATTCCAATTAAACTCCATCAACTGAGCCCATGTTCAATCTAGTCCACACATGATAGTACAATCCAATCCACACAAGATAACACAACCCAATCCACACAGGAGAGAAAAAAAATCATATCGAAGATAATGATTGAAAGTCCAGACTCAACTCCAACACGAATACATCTTCTTAAGATGATAGAGTTGATCAGATGTATCCACTGATTCATCTAAGCTGTCGGACCCACATAGGATACAAGACCAGCTAAGATGTCGGACCCACAAAGGATACAAGACCAGCTACTCTATCAGACCCACGTAGGATATAAGTAAAGAGTCAAATATTGTTGGACCCACGTAGGATACAAGAATAGTAGTCAAGTACTTCTGGACCCACATAGGATACAAGAGCAGTAGTTATCACCATCGAACCCACGGAGGATTCCAGTACGGTCTTCGTCGCTGCCGAACCCACGGAGGATCCCAGTACAGTCGTCTTCGTCGTCGCAGTTGCAGCCAGCTCTAGGATTCCAGCACACAGCATGCTTGATTCCGGGAGGGTCCGCTCCACGAGACAAGGGGGTTTGATACATTAAATTACATGTAGTCCGGAGTTGATGTATCTCAAAGTTCCATCTCATCAAAAGGAACTCAACGTGACAGATGGTGCGTCAATCGGCCACCCGGTCTGATAGTTATTGGATTTTTTGTCCCAGGGAACGGTTGGTTTTTAAGTCAAAACCATCATGAACATACTCCAACTATGTCCAAACCTCGAGACGAGTAATCCAAAAGAACCGCCTCACTAGGATGAATCCAACAATGTCGACGGCATGTCAATCGGACGTCCGGAGCTCAAGTTATAAGTGTTTCCGCTCTGAGGGCCCGGTTGGTTTCGTGTTCAAACCAACACAGCCGTACCCAATGTTCTGCTAAACATTGAGTTTAATATACCTAAATTACCAGATCGATCCAAGCATCGCATTGCAACTGAAAGTGCGTCGATCGGAGGTCCGGAGCCCATGTTATGTCCCTTTTAACGTAGCTGTCCGATTTTAGGGGCGTTTTGGGCCTGGACCGACCCGGCCCAAGACCCCCTGGGTCGGCCCGAACTATAACGACCCGAGTCCAGAGCCCCTCCACTGGTGCCCCATTCCCAGTTCGCCACATGACCTCAAGCGCGTTTCCCCAAATGCCAGAGGCTACTGACTAGCAGCGAGGGCCTTGGTGAGTAGGTGGGGAAACTATGCCCTCATTTGGTAAGGTATACAATGTAAGAAAACCACAATAAAAAGCAGAAGCAGTAAACAACATGCATAACAACAGAAACCAAACAATGGAATCAATGTAGATATATAACTCTGATGACAATGATGCAACAAGTATATGTATCTAAGGAAAACAGCAAACACAACGACGTGCTGAAATACAACTAAAACCAAGTGCAAAAGAAAACAAAGTAAGATCCTCAGAATCGCGAGCCACGACTCAGTCCCATGCTCCCCAACTCCTGGTGAAATCAATATCCTGAAGTAGAAGGGCACTTTCCCTTGTCTATACCTGCAGCAACATAGTCTGCATGGGCCCAAAAGCATGGCCCAAACAGGGTATGAGATACAATCTCCATAGGCATTTACCCAAAGATTTGTGTCTAATAGTCAATGAATACATGGCAGTAATAAGATAAGAAATAGTAAATAGAAAAGCACAAGAAGCTACAATCCACAGTTCTGGCAAAAAAAGTACACAAATAAGCAGTCAGAAACAAGAAGAAAACATGTAGCCCTCTGGGCAGCTCTCATAGCCTAAGCCCTATGGTTCATCCTATAGTACTAGCAACCCGCTGGGAGGCACACATAGTCTCACCCCTCTGGTTCAGCAACGTAACTAAACAGACCCTCTGGGGAAGCACTCACCGTTAATTCCCCCTATAGTCTCGTATCATGCTAAAGGATCTATGGGGAAGCACTCAACATCAATTCCCCTTGTGGCCCACATCAAGGATCTACAGACTCTCTAGGGAAGCACTCAACGTAAATTCCCCCTATAATCTCGCATCATAATTAAAAGACACTCTAGAGAATCCCTTCCATCAATTCTCCCTTTGGTCTATAACTCTAGGTTCTCACAGTCCTGAGTATAACTAAACATGCTCAACGCATGTATATCGTCCAAGTAAAACCTCAAGAACTACTTGGCTATCATTCTACGGCTCAACAGAAATAACAAACAACAGTTCCTCTATCCTACAACTAGGCATGCCATCTGGAAAAATGCCCAATAGGCAAAACAAGCATGTCAAAGCAATCTGAGCCAAAAATAAATTACTCTACTCACAAACAATAATCTCTACTAAAGAAAATAGGCAAGGCAAGAAAACAACATGGGAAAAATAGGAAACACGCAATACCCCATTCATGGGTATTGGTGTAATTTGCAAATAATATTCATTGACTTTCAACAAGAAGTCACAAACCACCTACCTCGGTCCTAGGAGATCGATATACGTGAACCACGATGGCAGATTCACCATGGAATGATGTAGATCTAAGAAAACGCACAAAACTCTCAACCTATGATAACATAGAAACTAGAAGGAATCAAGAAACCAGGCTAAAGTAGAAGGAATAACTCACCGCTGCGATTCCAACGCAATCAACCATGCTCGAATCGGACAACGGACGGCGGGGCGGATGCTCGGAGAAAAATCGGTCGTATGGTCACTTCCAAGAAGATGAAATCCAGAAATGAAGATGATTTAGGGGGTTAGAAGCGACCCCGGTCCATTTAATGAAAAAAAAGTACACGATGTGTACTTCTTGAGTACACGGCGTGTACTCAAATTTTTGTGTACTCCAAATTAACCAGAATCCACCTTAGCCTTACACACTATGTGTGTGGCCCAGGCACGACCACACATGGCTTCGAGATGGGGAAGAGTACACGGCGTGTACTCAGAATGTACACGGCGTGTACTTCTGAAATTTCCAGAAAATGTATTTTCCTTAAAAATTCCAGAAAAAGGGAAAGCATACCAGAAAAGAGATCTGGGTTCTTACAAACTTCCCCCCTTAAAGAAATCTTTCCCTGAATATCCCTAACGAGGGGAAGAAGGAGTAACACCAAACAGCTCCAGCCACTGCGATCGTACATCGGTCTACCTCTCCCAGGTCTCGTCCTGTACTCGCCCGTGCTACCATAGCACTCGTACCAGAGGAACAGACCGCCCGCAAAGAACCTTCGTACTGCGATCGATAATCTGGATAGGATGCTCCTCGAATGACGCATCCATTTTAAGCTCAACTTCCTCAGGCTGAAAGACCTGATACGGGCCTGAAAAGTAACGTCGAAGCTGAGAGACGTGGAAGACGTCGTGCATGGCCGGATACCTTTGAGGTAGCTGAAACTGATAGGTGACCGGCCCAACTCTCTCCAAGACCTGAAACAGCCCGACGTACCGCGGTGAAAGCTTACCTTATCTCTCAATCCTCTTGTGTCCCAACCTCGATGCGACACGTAGGAAAACCTGATCAACGACCTCGAACTCCATAGGTTGTCTCTACTGATCAGCATAAGACTTCTGTCGAGACTGTGTCGTAGTCATCCTCTTCCGAATTAGCTCTATCTGTTCTGAGGTCTCATTAACAAGGCAAGGTCCCAGAAAAGCTACCTCCCCTGCCTCCAGCCAGCATAAGGGTGATCGGCATGGCCTACCGTACAAAGCCTCGAATGGTTCCACTTGAATGGTCGTCGGGAAACTGTTTTTGTAGGCAAACTCCACCAGAGGGATATGCTTCTCCCAAGAACCACCAAAGTCTAGGATGCAATCTCGGAGCATATCCCCAAGCACCTGGATCGTGTGCTCGGACTGGCCATCAGTCTGGGGATGGTATGTTGTACTCAAAAGTACATGTGTACCCAAGGCCTTCTGAATTCCCTGCCAGAACCAAGAGGTAAAGCGCGCATCTCTATCTGAAACAATAGAGCGTGGAACTGCTTGCAGATGAACGATCTCTCGGATGTAAATTCATCCTAGATCATCAACACTGATGGTCTCCTTAATCGGAAATAAGTGTGAAACATTTGTAAGACTATCGACGACAACCCAAACAACATCATTCCCTCAAGGCGACCTCGGCAACCCAGTCACGAAGTCCATCGCGATATCATTCCACTTCCACTCCGGAATGGGTAACTGCTGTAAAAGGCTTGCTAGTCGTTGATGCTCTGCCTTCACCTACTGACAAGTATAACATCTCATGACGAAACCAGAAACATCCTTCTTCATACCTGGCCACCAATACTGGCGATGAAGATCCCGACACATCTTGGTGACGCCAAGATGAACTACACAAACTGAGGAATAAAAATACCGCATCACCTCTTCGCGTATGTCTGATGGCACCCATACACGTCCCTGGAAACACAAGATCTCATCCTCACACACTATCCAACCGGGAAGATGGTCCTCTCCTGACACAATCTCCCGCAGGACTAAGCCTTTAGAGTTTGATAGCTGTCTCATCCATTCCCGATCAAGTAGTGGAGAGGTAACAGCTACAGAAGATAGGAAAGTCTGCCCCTATTTTTCGTGAACCTCCAGATGCATCTCAGAGAACAGAGCCATCATCTTCCACTCACTGCGGGCCTCCTAAACTGCCTGAAACTGAGTTCTCCTGCTCAACTCATCTACCACTGCATTTCCTTTCCCCGACGTATAGGTAAGCTCAAAAACAAAAGACTGAAGGTACTCGACCCACCTACACTGTCTCAGGTTCAGATCCCGCTGAGTGAAAATATAATTCAGACTCTTTTGGTTAGTGAAGACCAGAAAGTTTTCTCCCAGTAGATAGTGTCTCCAACAGCGTAAGGCATGAACAACAGCTGTCAACTCCAGATCATGCGTAGGGTAGTTCCTCTCATGTGGCCTCAACTGCCGAGACCCGTACACAACGACTCCATCCCCCTGCATAAGCACAGCTCCCAGCCCGATACCTGAAGCATCATAGTAAACAGTGTAGTTCATGCCTGTCTCCGGTAGGACTAGTATCGGTGATGACGTTAGCCTCCCTTTCAGCTCCTGAAAGGATGACTCACATGAATCAGACCATAAGAACTTCACCCCCTTCTTGGTCAGACCTGTCAAAGGTGCTAATAGACGAGAAAAGTCTCGAATGAAGTGTCAGTAGTATCCCGCCAGCCCTAAGAAACTCAGTACCTCAAAGACATTTTCGGATGCTCCCAGGAAAGTACATATCAAACTTTCTCTGGGTCCACTGATACTCCTGCCTCTGAGATGACATGACCGAAGAAGTGAATCTGATCCATCCAGAAGTGGCACTTCGAGAGTTTATCATAAAGTCGATGCTCTCTCAGTGTACTCAGAACGATCTCAAGATGTTTGGCATGGTTGTGTCGAGTGTGAGAGTACACCAAGATATCGTCCACGAAGACCACGACGAAGGAATACAAGTAAGGATGGAACACTCAGTTCATCAATGCCATGAAAACTGCAGGTGCGTTCGTCAGACTGAACGGCATGACTGTATACTCATAAAGACCGTACCTACTGCTGAAGGTTGTCAGAGGTATATATGATGGTCTAACATGAAACTGTTGATAACCGGACCTCAATTCGATCTTCAAGAACACTCGGGCTCCTCGAAACTGATCGAAAAGGTCATCAATCTACGGCAAGGGATATCGGTTCTTGACTGTCAACTGGTTCAACATCCAATAACCCACACAAAGCCGAAGGGTACTGTCTTCCTTCTTCGCAAACAGAACAGGCGAACCCCAAGGAGAAGTACTAATTCGGTTGAAACCCTTAGCCTGTAGCTCCTCCAACTGCTTCTTGAGCTCCTCCAACTTAGCTGTGGCCATCCTATAGGGAGGAATAGACACCGGTGCCTCTCCTGGCACGAGCTCAATAGATAAGTCTACCTCATGCTCTGGAGGCACACCTGAAAGGTCCTTTGGAAAGACATCCCTGAAGCGATCCACCACTGGAGGAAAGTCCAACTATGGAGTCCCCTGATCATCCAGATAAAGACTAGCAATCTAGGCTGTCACCCCTCCTAGACAAAGATGCTTGAGTCCCGCCCAACTCTCCCGAACGTACCATTCACCTCTATGAAGGAAAGATCCACCCTATGGTGAAATCAAACTGACTCTATGGCGATAACAGTCAACGACTTCCTGGAAGGGAATCAACCAGTCCATGCCAAGGATGACATCATAACCTGTCATCTCTAGGACATAGAGATCCCATAAGAAGTGATACCCTACCTCTTTAGATCAGGAAAACAAGGACATAGAACATAAGGTTACAAAATGGGAATAGGGGATGAAAAACACAAATTTTTTAAATCGCGACTACAAAGCGTGTATAAAACTACATAGTGTGTCCTCTTAACCCACTGACATGGGCATGTACTCCTTCCCTACAAGTCATGTACACTTCAAACTACATGGCATGTTGACCCCACACATGACATGTACGTGAAACTGTTCCCCTACCCGAGACTCTTTACACGGCTAACCCACACGGTCCGACTTAACCCGAGACTACACAGCGTGTTCTAAACAAACACGACGTGTACTATACAAGGCTTCAGCGGCCCGTGTTATCGAGCACACGGCCGTCTACACGGCTGGATCATACATGGCATGTTCTGAAAAAACACGGCGTGTATAGGTGAAGGTGACACCGTCCCGTGTTGTTCGTGACACGTCCGGGTACTTGGGAAAGACTACACGGCATGTTCCGAGCAAACACGGTGTGTGGAAAGAAAGGTAACGCCAGCTCGTGTTGTTCGTGACATGGCTGAGTACCTGGACAGGACTACACGGCGTGCTCCCTATGGACACGGCATGTTCTACCCGAGCTTCCCCAGCCCGTGTTGTTAGTGACACGGCCGGGTACACGGCTCCGAACTCACACGGCGTGTACCAATGGTACACGGCATGTTCCCGAAGTTACTCCCACGACACCGTGTTCTGCTCACATGGTCAGTGACATGGCCTGAAAACTACACGGCGTGTTCCCGAAATGTACACACCGTGTATTCTGGGTTTTTCTGGGCAGTAGCTCAGAAACTGCGCAGAATTCAAGAAACACTAAAATCAAGGGAAAAGATGCTAAATTCCGATCTGGGAGGGCCCATAACACCTAAAGAACCAATATTTGGCATTCATTTTAATAAAGGAACAAAACTAAAGTTTTCTAACACAACAACAGAGAATCTATCAAGCATCTATCATAACATCATGCATAATCTACATAGAGCCTATCACAACAGCATGTAATCGCTAATTCACCCTAGATGGCATGGCAAGAATGCATGGAATGTGATTTCTACAAGTGCCTATATGATTCATGAGATGGAATACCCTCATCTCATCGTGTTGCAATAGAAATAGAACTGAAATATCAAAACAATAACAACACAAGTCATACGAATGACTCTAGGTGAAAACATACCAACTATAAAATCTCAAAACCAGAAAACTGCAATTAACGGGGTAGTATAGCTTTTCCCTATACACGGGTTAGCTACTCCTGGGCATAGCATAATACCAACTACCGAATCCATCCTATCCCTGACTAAATTCCCTAAATAGTAGGGAAAGAGAAAAGAACCTCCTCTGATACCACTTTGTAATGACCCGAGTCTGGAGCCCCTCCACCGGTGCCCCGTACCCGGTTCTCCACATGACCTCAAACGCATTTTCCCAAACGCCAGAGGCTGTCTACTAGCAGTGACGGACTTGGTGAGTCGGTGGGGAATCTATGACCTCATTCGGTAAGGTATACAAGGTAAGAAACAACAATAAACAACAGAAGCAGTAAACAAAATGCATAACAATAGAAACCAAACAGCGGAAGAAATGTAGATATATAACTCTGATGACAATGATGCAGCAGGAACAAGTATCTGAGGAAAACAAAAAACACAACAACGTGCTGAAATACAACTGAAACCAAGTGAAAAAGGAAACAAAGTAAGCTCCTCAACATCGTGAGCCAAGGCTCGGTCCGATTCTCCCTAGCTCCTGGTGAAATCAAGATCCTAAAGTAAAAGGGTGCTTTCCCTTGTCTATACCTGCAACAACATAGTCTGCTTGGGCCCAAAAGCATGTCCCAAATAGGGTGTGAGATACAATCCCAGTAATCATTCACCCAAATATTTGTGCCTAACAGTCAAAAAAGACATGGAAGTAATAAAACAAGAAACCGCAAACAGAAAATCACAAGCAGCTACAATCCACAGTTCTGGCAAACAAATTACACAAATAAAAATTCATCAACAAGAAGAAAATAGGTAACCCTATAGGCATCTCTCACAGCCTAACCCCTATGGTTCAACATATAGTACTAGCAACCCTCTGGGAGGCACAAACATTCTCACCCCTCTGGTTCAGCTTCGTGACTAAGAAGACTCTCTAGGGAAGGACTAACCAAAAATTCCCTCTATAGTCTCGTATCGTTCTAAAGGATCTCTGGGGAAGAACTGAATATAAATTCCCCCTGTGGCCCGCATCGAGGATCTAAAGAATCTCCGGGGAAGCACTCAACTTCAATTCCCCCTATAGTCTTGCATCATAATTAAAAGACACTATGGAAAAGCCCATCCGTCAATTCTCTCTTTGGTCTGCTACTCTAGGTTCTCATAGTCCTGAGTACAAATAAACATGCTCAGTGCATGTATATCGTCCAAGTAATACCTCAAGAACTACTTGGCTATCATTGTACAGCTCAACAGCAATAACAAACAACAGTTTCACTATCCTACAACTAGGCATGGCATCTGGATGAACTCCCAACAGGAAAAACAAGCATGGAAAAGCAATATGAGCACAAAAAATATATTACTCTACTCACAAACAATGGCCTCTAATAAAGAAAACAAGCATGCTAGGAAAACTGTAGGGGAAAACAGGAAACACACAATACCCCATTCATGGGTATTGGTGGAATTTGCACATAATATTCATCGACTTTCAACAGAAAGGCACAAACCACCTACCTCGATCCTAGGAGATCGATATTCGTGAACCATGATGACAGATTCCCCTTGGAACGACGTAGATCTGAGAAAACGCACAAAACACTCAACCTACGTTAACTTGGAAACCAGAAGGAATCAAGAAACAAGGCTAAAGCAGAAGGAATAACTTAGTGATGTGATTCCAACGCAATCGACCGTGCTCGAATCGGAGAACGGACGATGGGGCGGAAGCGTGGAGAACAATCGGTCGTATGGTCGCTTCTGGGCAGATGAAATCCGGAGAAGAAGAAGATTATTGGGGTTAGGCACGACCCCGGTCCATTTAATAAAAAAAGAATGTACACGACGTGTACTTAAATTTTTCCATACTCGGAATTAACCAGCCTCCACCTCAGCCTTACACATAGTGTGTGTGGCCCGGGCACGACCTCACACAGCTTCGATCTAGGGAATAGTACACGGCGTGTACTCAGAAAGTACAAGGAGTGTACTTCTGAAATTTCTAGAAAATTTATTTTCCTTAAAAATTCCAGAAAAAGGGAACACATACTTGAAAAGAGATCCGGGTTCTTACACGAACCGGGTCGACCCTACCCGGGTCCGGTCCACATGGGTGCGGCCCATTCCAATGGTGCGGCCCAGCCCAGCGGGTGCGGCCCGGCCCAGAGCGGGTGGCCCAGCCCAGCGCGAGCGGCCCGGTTCGGCTGGGCGCTCGATCTGTGACCAAGCAGCACAAAAGGGGGGGAGTGCTTCCCCCTCGTTTTGAAATGGAGGCCCCCCCACTTGGAGGGGGCCTGCCTTGTCTGCCGCTGGGGGTAACGACCCCCGGACTTCCCGAAAGGTCGGACCTGTTGGACGGCCGGTGGCACCGCGGGACCCCTGCGGTCCCACATTCCTGGAGCGCTGGCGGCCGGTGGATCCGGCTTCCCTCCCCTACACTGCTGAGGCCTAAGGCCGCGACCCTTGTCCGACCGACATCGTACAATGGATCTACGGCCCGCCCTAGCCACGACCCTCCATGGTTCTCCAGCACCGCGAGACGGCACCGCACCCCTTCACTTTGGCATGTTCTTGGATGTGGGTTCCTTCCACTTCCCCAGTGCGGCGTGACGGCACCGCACACCTTCACCGCGATTTACCTCGTTCCTGAGCAGTGTCATTGCACCATGACGCCTCCGTTACAAGACACAACATATTCAACAACAAAAGGGGAGGAGGTTCAGCCATGTTCGCGCGGTCCGACCCCCTCCGTTATTTTGATTAGAGGGGGCCAAAGAACTAACGGAGTGCGTCAATTAATTCCGAACGTAAAAACAACCCCTACCTCGAAGATGTTTTCGAACGATGATCATCGTGGGAAAAACAGAATCGCGGGTGTGGTTTCTATGACGACATTGGAGAGTGTCAAAGAAGAGGATGATGTCTCACATCGTCGGTAGAGAAGGTAATGATCGGCACGCCCTCTTTCCTTGGTGCTCTAGCGTTCTTCGCGTTCTTCAACGAGGAAGATGATGTTCTTCAAGACTAGAGATTTTTTCTCCAATCCTTAACAGAACCAATCTAACCCAAAAATAAAATAAGCTCCACTTATTTTATTAAGCCATTCTATGAGTTCAAAATTTTAAAAACAAAAATCCATTTATTGAATTAATGTGTTGGCTTGATTAAAAGATAGGAGAGGGTAAGTCAAAACATTAAATACAAGGGAGGTTTTAAAAGGAGTTTAAAGGGGGTTATGAGGAATGCGAAATAGAGGGGGCTCGTGTGGGACCCAAATCACTAATAACCTAACTAGAATTTAGGATCACATAATATAAAGTTGTGACACAACATAATTTCACTGAAAACTTAAACCACTTAGTAATGAAATAAAATTAAATTGTAAAACAATTATATTTTTATTTCTCAAATTTTTAACATCTCTTCCTGAGCAAACGCACCTTCGGAAAAGGTGTTCCTATGAAATTATCGTCACTGCAGTTTCATTGGTGCACTTGGATTTTGATTCCGAGAACTGATTTAGAAGTTAGGAAAACCCGCTTGTACATTCACTGAACGTACCCGACCTGAACATTAGAAATTGATTCTGGGCACACCAGGCCTCAGAATCAGGTGCCGTCAGAAACTGCGTACTCATAAAATCCCAAAGAAATTAAGGAAAAAAATTCCTTGCAATTTACGGGTCTTTAAATTACTCCTACCTCAGGGATTTACGTCCCCGTAAAGATACATCACAAACTAGGAGAACAAATGAGGGTACTGAGCACGCATCTGAGCCTATCTCTCCTAGGTGCTCTCCTGGAGGTTCCCGTGCTGCCACCTGATGCCCACAAAGGGAATCGACCATCCATGTTGGACCCTCTACTGTCGATCCTTGATCTCCATAGGGACCTCCGCAAAATTCTCCCTGTCATCAATGTCCAGCTCCCCATGGTCGTTGATTTGCGTCGGGTCATGCACGTATCTCCTCAGTTGAGATACGTGGAAGACATCGTGCACCCGGTGCAACTGAGGTGGTAGAGCCAGGAAATAAGCCACCTCGCCTATCCTACTGCGAACCTGCAATGTTCCTATGAAGCGTAGTGATATCTTGTCGCCCCAGCCAAATCTCTGTAATCCATGTCGAGGTGAGATCCGCGTGAAAATGTGGTCTCCATCCTCGAACTCTAGTGGTCTCCACCTCCTGTCATCATAAGACTTCTATCAGCTCTGAGCTGTCCTCATATGCTCGTGGATGACTTGGACATTCTCTGTCATGGATTGGACCATCTCTGGTCCCACAAGTGCTGACTCCCCAGGGTCTGTCCAACACAGAGGTGACCTGCAAGGTTGGTCGTACAATTCCTCGTATGGTGCCATCCCAATGGTGGAGTGGTAGTTGTTGTTGTATGAAAACTCCACCAAGGGTAGGTTATCCTCCCAGGTGTGACCAAAGTTGAGGACACATGCACGGAGCATGTCCTTGAGAGTCTAGATGGTCCTCTCCATCTGTCCATTCGTCTGAGTGTGAAAGGCGGTGCTCAGGCATAGCTGCGTCCCGAATGCCTCTTGCAACCCCTTCCAAAGCCAGGAAGTAAAGCGAGCATCTTTATCAGAGATGATAGATTATGGCACACCATGAAGTCGTATGATCTCCTGAACGTAGAGGCATCCCAAGCTCCCCACTGATCCCTGCTTTCTGATAGGTAAAAAGGGGTCCGACTTGTTGAGTCGGTCGACAATCACCCAAATGGAGTTGTGACCTCTGGAAGTACGTGTATGTCCAGTCAAGAAATCCATAGATATCCCATCCCACTTCCACTCTGGGACCTCAAAGGGTTGTACCATGCCTGCTGGTACCTAGTGCTCCACCTTCACCTACTGGTAGGTGAGACATCAAGAAACGAACTCTACCACAACCTTCTTCATACCTGGCAACCAGTGCTATCGTTTGAGATCCTGGTACATGTTCGACACTCTTGGATGTATTGCTAAAGTAGAAGTGTGAAACTCTCTCAGAACCTCCTCCTATAAATCATATGGTACCATGGTATGGCCTCTAAAAAGGACGATGTGCTCTCCTCCAAAAGAGAATCCATCAGGTGTCTGTCCTGTGGAAATCTGCGCACGTCGCGTCTCACAGTCAAAGTCCACACGATGTGCCTCTCTAACACGTTGAAGAAGTGGAAGTGTGACATTGAGTGACTGAAGGAAGGCTTCCCCTTCTCTATCCATGAAGGATATCTGCAAAGCAGCTGGCTACTCTATCGCCTCTCCAAGTAGTTGAATGCCTGTCCTCCTGCTGAGAGCATTGGCTTCTACATTCCCCTTTCCAAGAGTATAGAATATCTCAAAGTAATAGTCCTGGAGTAACTCAATCCATCGCCGCTATCTCAGGTTCAGGTCCATCTGCGAGAAGATGTACCTGAGACTCTGGTGGTCAGAATATACTATAAAGCGCTCGCCCATTAGATAGTGTCGCCACATCTTCAGAGAAAAGACCACTACTGCTAACTCTAGGTCATGGGTAGCGTAGTTATGCTCATGCTGCCTCAACTGTCATGATCCATAGGTGATCACTGCCCACTCCTGCATCAGGACACACCCGAGTCTGGTCCCTGATGCATCATAGTAGACTACGTACCCTACTCCCTCTTCTGGTAGCCTCAATATGGGTGCACTGGTCAGTCTCTATCTCAGCTCCTGGATGCTCTGCTGACATCTTTCTGACCACACGAACGGTTTCCCTTTCTTCGTCAATGCTGTAAGCGATGCTGCAACTCTGGAGAAGTCCAGCACAAATCTTCGGTAGTACCCATTCAAACCGTGGAAACTCCACACCTCCGTAACGATCCTGGGTGGCTCCCAATCTAGCACTACCTCAATCTTCACAGGATCCACTGCAACACCCACCCTAGAGATGATGTGTCCCAAGAGATGGACCTCACGTATTCATAACTGAATCTTTGAGAGCATACCATAAATCTGGTGCTCTTGGAGTGTGTTCAGTACAACCCACAAGTGGTAGGCATGCTACTCCTCAGTAGTCAAGTATATCAATATGTCGTCGATGAAGACGACGAAAAATCGATCGAGGTAAGGCTGGAAGATCCTCTTCATGAGAATCATGAACACTACTGGAGCATTGGTTATGCCGAAAGACATAACCAAGAACTCATAGTGGCCATACCGACATCTAAAAGCCATCTTCTGCACATCAGCATCCCAAACTCTGAATTGATGATAGCCTAACATGAGGTCCATCTTTGAGAAGCACCGTGCTCCCTTGAGCTGATCGAAGAGGTCATCAATCCTCAGAAGTGGATAATTGTTCTTCATGGTCACCTGATTCAGGCGACGGTAATCGAAACACAGTCGCAAGCTCCTGTCCACCATCTTGGCGAACAAAATCGGGGAAGCCCAGGGAGAAACACTGGGTCGAATGAATCCCTTTACCTATAAGTCCTCTAGTTGTACACATAGCTCTTAAAGATCAGTGGGAGAAATCTGATATGCCATATTAGATATCGTGGCTGTCCCAAGGTACATGATAATATAAAAGTCTACCTATCTTTGACGAGGTAGTCCTGGAACGTCGTCAAGAAAGACGTCCGCATACTGATCCACCACTACAGGGAAACTTGGACTCTGCACATCATCTGCTCCTAGGATGAGGCTAGCCAACTGATGAGTGATCAGTTGTCCTCTCCTCTGCGTGAGTCCATCCTGCACTACAAAGGCTCCCTTCTCGCCGGTGAAGGTGAACCTACTCCCATCTGTCTGAGCACACCGCACCTTGCGCCTAATACAATCGATCTGAGAATGGACTGTAGATAACCAATCCATGCCCAAGATGATGTCATAAGGCCTCGATGCCACTACAGGAAGATCCCAACCAAAGCTCTCACCTCCTAGAGTAATCTCACACTGCTGGAACCAGTGTGTAATCATCAAGTCTACTCCTGTAGGAGTCTCTAGCCATAAGGATCGAGCCAACAGCTCCGTCGGAATCTCCGAGCTCCGAACAAGGGAAGCGGTAATGAAATAATGAACCTCTCATAGGTCTATAAGAAATGCAGCATGGGTGGAGTAGATACAGATATTACCTCGAATCATCTCAGGTGTGCCGTGGTCATAGGCCTCCGCTGCCTAAAGTTGAGCCTGCCTCTGTCTGTGAGCTCCCTGTGGTCGGGGTGGACCTCCTCATGGTGGTTGTGGTAGAGCCTCAAACTGTCGCCCACCACCTGCTACCCGGCCAGCTCCTCTTCCTCATCTACCTGCTCCTTGCGGACTTCCACGGTAGAACCTCTACCTCTGCTTGGGTGGTCCCTCAGCCGTCTGTTTCACCTCTGCATGGCGGGTCGGGCAGTCACGAGCCATGTGGCCATGCCCACCGCATGCATAGCACTGTCTTCTCCTCGTAAGACTGGCTTTGCACTGTGGGCCCCGCACCTCTTATCCAGTGTCCTGAGGTTGCCCGCCTAATGGTATAGTCCGCTTGGACCCCTATGACATCCGTCGAATGCTAGCTATAGAAGACTCAGCTACATGCCGCCCTGAGGTAGGTCTCGCTGCTGTTGTAGGCTCAGCAAGAAATCTCTATACAAGAAGGGCTCTCTCTAGTACTCCTACCTGATTCAGTATGCTGAGGGAGATCATCGATGCCCTGATCTCATGCCTCATTCCCTGCTCAAAGGTCCGGGCCGTGAATAATGGGTCTCGTACCATGTTCGTGGAATAGTGCGAGAGATCGGTAAATCTCACCGAGTATTGGGCTACCATCATGCTGCCCTACCGCAGCTGTAGTAGCTCATGAATGTGCACCGCACGGAGGGTGGCTGGTACGGACTCTGAGTGGAAGAGGCTCTCAAAATCCGACCAAAGAATAGATACCTCCTCGTGCACCTGGAGCATTCGGCTCCACCATCTAACTACTTCCGCGTGCAGGAGACTCGCTTCTAGGATCACCATGAGGTCAGTTGGTGTCCCCACTAACCTGAAAACTCGAACAACAGCCTCCAGCCAATCCTCAGCTGCCTAAGGTTCCGTCTCCCCATGGAACCTGGGCAGTCTCTGACGCTGAAACTTGTGCAGTGCACTAAGGCGATGTGCACTCTCAGCGGCTGGGGCTGGTGTCATCGGTGGCTCGACAAGTAGAGGTATCGCTGGTGCCTCCACTATAATAGGTCCCTGCACCGAGGCCTCATCGCTCGGTGGGCTGTCGTCTCGCACAATGCTCGGAACCCTTGATGGCTATCGTCATGGGGCCATCCTGAAAATAAATAGGTGCGCCATGGTCAAAACAGTATACCTGGTGAGATGACACAAAGTAATCACAAAGAAAACTTTTTAAACACACATGCAATCAATGTATTCATGCACTATGTCGGAATTCCGAAGTCAGGGTCCAGGTATATGGATATGTCTGCGGCCGCACCAACACTGGACTCCCTAGACTGATAACCACACTCAATACCCTTAACACAATTTTGCTACATAGAAGAAGGATCAGAGTCCTGAGTTCTACGGTAGAACCGAACTCCTCTGATACCAATTTGTCACGACCCTTCCTTGGGACCTGTGCCATGACTACCCCAAGCCCACCTCCCATAGACCAGGGGCTGGCAACTAGCACCAAAGGCATAAATCCCGAAAATAGGGGAATGCATTTCCTTTATAAAGTAAACAAACACCACAAAGTTCACAAGATGAGTAAACACTATGTAAACGGAGTACACAAGTAAGTACTGGAAAGTCAATGGGCCAGAACAAAAACCCAATTGAAAGTAAAGTACAACTGAAAAGAGAATACAGTGGTAGAAAAGTAAATCAGCAACACCAAGTCGTCCTCTTGAAATCCCACCTGAAGGGTGGGTACAGATAGTCTCCTCTGCTCCTCAGCTCCAGTCGTCTGCTCCGTGTACATCTCATCCAGTGATCCACCTCTAGGTACCGTCTAGTTCCACGAGCTCCTACCTCGGTCAGCATTGTCCATCATCTGCATCCAACATAACGTAGTGCGGGCATAGCACATGTATGGGTGAGTATACACTACTCAGTATGGACCCCAAGACCCCTGAAGGTCTCCCAGAATCAAAAAAGGATAAACCACAAAGAAAAGTTACAATCACCAAGTAACAACCAACCCTACTTAGGTATATGCCCATACATATACATAAGTCATAAATTCCAATTCAACTCCATCACCTGAGCCCATGTTCGATCTAGTCCAAACAGGATAGTACAATCCAATCCACACAGGATACCACAACCCAATCCACATAGGATAGCAAAAACAATCATATCGAAGATAATGATTGAAAGTCATGACTCAGCTCACACAGGTATACATCATCATAAGATGATTAAGATGATCAGATGTAGCCACTGATTCATCTAAGCTATCAGACCCACCTAGCATACAAGACCAGCTAAGAATTCGGACCCGCAAAGTATACAAGGCCAGCTACTCTGCCAGACCCATGTAGGATACAAGTACAGAGTCAAATACTGTCGGACGCACATAGGATAGAAGAACACTAGTCAAGTACTGTCGGACCCACATAGGATACAAGAACAGTAGTCATTGTCATCGAACCCACGAAGGATTCCAGTATGGTCGTCGTCGCTGTCGAACCCATGGAGGATACCAGAATAGTCGCCATTGTCATCGCAGTCGCAGCCAGCTTTAGGGTTCCCGCACACAGCATGCTCAATTCCAGGAGGGTCCACTCCACGAGCCAAGGGGGTCGTTACATCAACTGAAACATAGTCGGAAGTTGATGTATCTCAACATTCCATCTCGTCAAAAGGAACTCAACGCGACAGACGGCCCACCAATCAGACGCCCGGGCTGAGAGTTATTGGTTTTTTTGTCAGAGGGGCCCTGTTGTTTTTTAAGTCAAAACCAACCCGACCATACTCCAACTTCATCCAAACCTCGAGCAGAGTAAGACAAAAGAACCGTCTCACTAAGAGGAATCCAAAAAAGTCAACGAAACATCAATTGGACGTCCGGAGCTCAAGTTATAAGTGTTTTCGATATGAGGGCCCGGTTGGTTTCGTGTTCGAACCAACCCGGCCATACCCAAATTTCACCGAATCCTTGAGTGTAATATACCGAAACGACTGCCTCGATCCAAGGATCGCAACACAACTGACGGTGTGTCGATCAGAGGTCTGCAGCCCAAGTTATGGGCCTTTGAACGTAGCTCTCCGATTTTAGGGGGTTTTGGCCCCGGACCAACCCAGCCCAAGACCCCCTGGGTCGGCCTGGCCCAACACGAGCGGCCCGACTCGGTTGGGCGCTCGGTCCGTGACTGAGCGGCGCAGAATGGGGGGGGGGGGCATTGTCCCCTTGTTTTGAAACGGTGGCCCCCCACGTGGAGGGGGGTGGCCTTGTCTTCCATCGGGGGTTACGACCCTCGGACATCCCGAACGGCCGGCCCTGTTGGCCGCCCAGTGCCGCCAGGGGACCCATGCGGTCCCGCCTTCCTGGAGCACAGGAAATTGGCAGATCCAGCCACCTTCCCCTGCACCGTCGTGGCCTAAGGCCGCGGCCCTTGCCTGACTGGCGCGGCGCGACGGCACCGCGCCCCGCCGACACGACCCGCCCCTGCCGCGGACCTCCATGGTCCTCCAGCGTGGCGCGACGGCACTGAGCCCCTTCACCTAGGCCCGTTCTTGGTCGTGGGTTCTTTCATCTTCACCGGCACGACGCGACGGCGCCACACACCTTCACTGTGATTTACCTCATTCATGTGCGGTGTTATTGCACCGCGACGCCTCCATTCCAAGACACAAGATATTCAACAACAAAAGGGGAGGAGGTTCAGCCGTGTTCACGCGGTCTGGCCCCCTCCGTTATTTTGATAACAGGCGCCCAAAGAACTAACGGAGTCCGTCAATTAAATCTGAACGTAAAAAAAAACCCCTACCTCGAAGAAGTTGTCGAATGATGATCATCACGGCAAAAATGGCGTCGCGGGGGTGGTTTTGATGATGGAGTTGATGAGCGTCAAAAAAGAGGATGACGTCTCACACCGGCTTTAGAGAAGGGAAAGATCGGTACGCTGTCTCTCCATGGTGCTCCAGCATTCTTCACATTCTTCAAGGAGGAAGATGATGTTCTTGAAGACTAGAGATGTCTTCTCCAATCCTTAACACAAACAATGTAACCCAAAAATAAAATAAGCTCCACGTATTTTATTAAGCCATGCCATGAGTTCAATATTTTAAAAACACAAATCCCTTAATTGAATTAATGTGTTAGCTTGATGAAAAGAGAGGAGAGGGGAAGTCACAACATTAAATACAAGAGAGGTTTTAAATGGAGTTTAAAGGGGGTTATGGGGAAAGTGAAAAGGTGGGGGATCGTGTGGGCCCCACCTCACTAATATCCTAACCAGAAGTTAGGATCACATAATTGAGAGAAATAGAGTAGTGACACAACTTAATTTCACTTAACACTTAAACCACTTAGTAAAGAAATAAAAATAAAATTGTAAAACAAATATATTTTTATTCCTCTCATTTTTAACAACTCTTTTCGAGCAAACACGCCTTTAGAAAAGGTATTCCTAAGCAATTACTTATGTTGCGGGTTCATCGGTGCCCTCAGATTTCGATTCCGAGCACTAGTTCAGAATTTAGGAAAACCCGCTCGTTCGTTCACTAAACAAACCCGAGCTAAACTTCAGAAATTGATTCCGGGAACACCAGGCCTCGGAATCAGGTGCCGTCAGAACTGTGTACTCGTAAAATCCCAAAAAAATTAAGAAAAAAATTTCCTTGAAATTTACGGTTCTTTACAAAGTGGTGATTGAAATTCAAATAGTCATTATATATGACCAACCAATATATCCCAATAATAATATCAAAGACCATCATCTCAAGGGTTCATAGGTAACATAAGAAGGGATAATTAAATATGTCCAAGGTAATTACCATGAATAGTAATATTCACTCTGAACACATTCCTAATGTTGTGTCCAAGGTCATCACAAAAAATTTGTACATAATTTCTATCTCGAGACACTCTAAAATCGATAAAGTTAAAAAGGAGTGTAAATAACATAAATCAAAAAAATAATATATGATAGTGTAGTCTAATAAAATTGTACCTCGCACCATAGATAGTCATGCACTCTAATTCTTGGGTATCAGCTATAAAGGATGAAACTAGCCTGGTCCCTGAACCTAAGCTACACATGGACTACCATAACCATGTCTAATCTGCTGGAACTAATAATCATAATTTTGGATACCGTGACAGTTAATTCCTCTACATATTTTCCAATCAGTGATACTCTGTAGCATCTTAGGATATCCATGTACTATTTTTTAAAATATTATATTTAATTATTTCAAGACTAGGCATGAAGAAGGAATTTGATTCCCATAACTGATGTTCCCAGAATGATTGATTGAAAAAATTTATAATTTCAATACCATTTGGGAGTGATTTTTCTAAAAAGGTGTAATATCTTTTAAATAGGTTCCCATAACAGAAATATGAGGCCACCATTATGTTTAGAGCATCAATATTACCCTAGGTAGGTCCTAACATCGGCATGTGCATGTCTGTTATGAATGTTTGTTTATGGACGTATCTAAAATAAAATATTTATAAAAATATTATATTTTTATTAAGTGATTCATTATATTTTTTTTATAGTTTTTTAAGAATCTAGGTTCATCGCCATAACCATGGAATTCCTCTAAAATGTGGCAATGAAACCCTTTTGATGAATAGAAATGACAGATCGAGTAGATCGTGGATCGTTTTCCCAGTGGAGTTAGAGGATCTCATCGATGACAGAAACACTATCGTTCTTCATCAACGATTGATCAAAACATGAGTAATTGAATTTGATCTCTTTGGGATTTCATCCCATTCCTAGAATCAACAAATAACAAAGAAAAACTAAGGATCAGGTTGATGTATGGTTTGATCATTCTTATAGGGTGTTTAGTATTGGTAATTGTTACTGTTAGATTCATTACTCTGTTCATTCATTCCTATAAAAAGAACGAATAGAGGCCGACAGGAACAAAGGCCTATGATCTTTCCATAGATGTCCTTAATTCCATTCATTCCCCATATTCTTGGTGTTCTTCAATGCTAGACCCTCTGGGTCAGGGCTCTACTTATTGGGAGGCATTGAATGTGATTAGACCCCTAAATTAGTGGAAAATTGACCACAGTGGATAGAGTAGAACAGATCAGGACCTGGTGAGGCCAGATCTATGACCACATAATTTCTTGGGCATTAGTGGAGCGTGGGTGGTCTTTGAAAGGGACCACTGAAGTGCAAGAATCGGTGACCAGTGCCCATGGTGGCAGGCAGATGGGGCCACGTGCCGATGTGGCAGAGGACAGAGGTTCATGGGGTGGTGGGCATCGATGGAGGTTAAGGATGTGGCTGGGGGGAAATACGTTCTACGGGGCAACTGACGACGACAGCAGGCCACAAGACTGTCAGCGACAATGATGGGACCACATGTGGCATATGGAAACGTGGGGACCTGGGGAAGGATCAATTTTGGGGTTGGTTCCATGGACCAGGGTAGCATGTGGTCATGGTGGAAAGCGCAGACAAGTGGGATGTGGTCGGGTGAGCCACATCTGGCACAAAAAAACTAGCCTACATCGTGGTCTGGATCAAGGGAGCCAGGTCACTCTAGGTGGCCCGGCGAGCTAGACTCAGTGGACTAGCAGGATGTAATTCACAAAGATCTGCTTGCTAATCCCATCATGCAAGTCTAGTTCACACCAAACCAGACCGGGCAGATTTGTGTCTCCCAGATGGGGTTGGGTCTGGGGGGTCGGAATAGACTCGGATCAGACTCAGGTCAAATATTTTAACTAAAATGGCCATAACCTTCAATGCTGGTTCATGTTTGATGAGGTGTTTTGGGCATTGGGAACCTCAAGATGAGAAGGTCGTTTTGATATAATCTATGTGTGTTTTAAAAGATATTTCAAGTGAATTTATTGGATTGAGAAGTGAGTTTTATCAGGACTAAGTGTCTCACCAAAACTACATGTCTCATTGGGACTACATGCCTTATCGTTACTGGGTGATTTTTAAATAATGTTAGACAATCCTGCATTTCATATTATAGACCTATTCCTATGTGTGATTAAATTCTATCTTCTTTATGGAAAACATCGTGTATTTATTTTTGGTGTACATCATGTATTCATTCATGGAATACTTCATGTATTTCTTAGTGTAATGCATTTTTGGTTTCGGTGATCCCTAATGGGTATTCGTTTACTCACGCCTACATGAGATTTTCCTTCATGTGTTTTGTCATGTGCAGATGATTGACATGTTGATGGAGTCCTATGTGCAAAAATACCACGTGGTTCTTAGAGAGACTATGTAGTCGAGGTGTTCTTCTGAAAATTTAGATAGCTATCATGTACCTACCATTTGGGTAGGGTTTTTGATGGATTATTTTCAAGAACTTGTGCATTCACATTTCCAAACACCATTCTTGTTGGGATTGTATTCACTCCATTTATACATTATAGTTTTGGACTGTCATACACTTTTTTTTGTATATATGTTCTATGAATGATTTTTTACATAGTGTATTACATTTCATGATTTTATCCTTGATGATTTCTGTGTGTGTACATGTAATAATAAAAATACCTCCCATTTATGGGATATTCCTACTTAGTTCTTGTCACCATCCCCTAGCATGATGGACATGGGCTTGGGGTACACATGGCATGTAACCCTCTAGGAAAACATGTGGCAAAGTGGTATCGAAGTATTTGTTTCACCAAAATAACCATGATAATATGATATTAGTTTGGGGAAATAGTGTAAAGTGTTTTGATTTCGGATTTTAGGCTAGGGAATACCATATTGGTGTTGAAACTGGCGTATCCAAACACTGGGACATTGAATCCATCTTTTCAACTTGGTACATGAAAACACTAGTGGAAGGGAAATCAATGGTATGTGAATCATATAGGATTTTTGTGTGTTCTCATGTCCTTAAGTCAACTCACTACAGATACTCCATTTATCTTGGTACATCTTATTCTATTTTTTGATTACATTGCACAAAAAGCCATCCATGATTCTATTTTGTGATCACAATGATGATATACCTAGTTCCAAGGCATCAGTACACGGTCCTATTCTAGAGATAGAACCTCTTGGTTGTTTACCAGTGATGCCACCACCCATCAAGCAACATTTATTACCAGCACTACTAGTTGAGGATGCACACAGGCTGATTTTTTTGCATGACATCCAAAGGCAGCGACCTCCAATGTTGTGGGGTGAGACATACCTGTAGGTAGTTGAGGATTGGATGGATGTTGTTACATGTGTCTTCTTTATTAGCAGGATGCATTATGACCATATAGAAGTCATATATATGAGTATTCTTTAGGTTCATCATGGAAATGGTGCGGCTTATTTACCCAAAAAGATGATGAGACTACACTCCTTTGGGAAGACATTGAGTGTCTCTTCAGAGAGGAGTTATTTCTAGATACATTACGCTGAGAGCGTATATAGTAGAATATGCATCTTCAGCTGGGAAGTCAAGTAGTGGAGGAGTACTCCGCGATATTTATTGTTCATTCTTGATACTCCATGGATATGGTATGAGAACCATTTTCAGGGCTTAGAGCTTCGAGTAGGGATTACGTCAGGATATCAGGGAATCCATGAAATCCCTTATAATTCCTACAAATGTAGGGGTACTGGAGAGAGGTATTCTAATGGAGATATTTCTAATGTAGAAGACAACGATAATGGGAGTTACCCCAAAGCACCAGGTAGTTGTGTCTTTGGAAGTAGGTAGATGAAGATTTTGATAGGGATCCAAGCAGGTCAGGCACGCCAAGGGATAACCCCATGACAACAGATTACTTGTGTGGGGCTCTTGGGGTATAGTAAGTTATCTAAATGGTAGGCTATGCTATGTGTGCGGTGGTCGGGTACATCTAAGATGAGATTAGAAAACTCTTCATATGTCCAATAAGGAGATTGTTGAGAGACATCCAAAGAAGTGGAATTGGAAATGGAGGGGTGGTCTATAGTGCATCATAGGTGGTAGAGTAGCATGCACGGATGTAGAAGGTGGGAAGAGGTTTGATGTAATACAACCACTACCCCTAGGTGGTCCATGACAAGCTTAGGGAGCTGGTGGTCAAAGGTGAGGCCTGCTTTAGGTTATGAATTATTTTTACCGCCATCGATCCTGGGATGAATAGAGTTATGATAAATCCCTTTTCCACCATAGCTACAGTTTTGTTAGACACGGGTTTTAGTAATTATTTTCCTACCATGACTCTTTTTTGAGAATTCGAGATTCTGTTGGAACTATTGACTTGAACCTTGTGTTTAGTTACTCCTACAAGAATGGATCCAATGATAACGCACTAGTTCCAATAGTGTGACCCTAATATTTTAGAAGTGAGGGTTTCAGTTGGGATATCTTGGTAGTGGTGTCAAGGCCTTAAGACGTCATTGATTGTATAGACTGGTTATTGATAGTCCATGCTCATACTAATAGTTTTTGTCATACAGTTTGGTGTGTCTGTGCTGATGGGACTTGGTTTTTCTTTTTTTTAAGAAAAGTAAATGAATTCAGTGTAAGATGTAGTCACACATATGTGGGTGTTGCAGATCACATTTCATTTTTCTAACTTGACCCTCGGTGAAGTGGATGAGATGAGGCTACATTTTCCTGTACTTGTGGAGGAGTATGATGAAATATTTACTAAGGATGTTCCATTTTTACCACAACATAGGGAGGTATAATTCTGCACAAATCAATACCCCTATAGGACATCGATATCTACACATTAAAATCGGATGCCTTCTATAGAGCGTCGTGAGTTGAGGGTGTAGTGGGAGGACATACAGAGGAATGGCTTTGTGAGATCCAATGCTTCACCATGGGTAGCCCCAGTTTTGTTTTTTAAGAATAAATATGGGTGCATGAGGTTATGTGTCGACTTATGATGCCTGAACATGGATACAATGAAGAACAAGTATCCATTATCAAGGATTAATGGCCTCTTAGATCATTTGAAAGGGGAATAGTGGTTCATGATGATACACCATAGATATGGATATCAATAGCTTCGAGTATGGGATGAGGATACACCAATGATAGATTTCAGGTGTTGGTATAGATGGTATGAGTACTTGGTGGTGCCATTTTACATGAAGAAAAATCCAATAGTGTTAATGGGACTAATGAACAAGGTCTTCCATCCTTTCATAGAACAGTTTGTCATGGTCCACTTTGATGACATCCTACTGTACTCAACGTCTAAGAAGAAGCATTCAATACTCTTGAGGTTGGTTCTGACCACAATCCTAGAGAACCAGTAGTAGAAAAATCTCTTAATGTTTCATTTCTAGCTAACAGAGGTCAGTTTTCTAGGTCACGTTATTTTAGAGGATGTATTTTTGGTGGAGCCTGTGAAGATCGAGGCAGTTCTTTCGTGAGAGCAACCAAAGTTTGTTACTGAGGTACTGAGATTCCTTGGTGGGGATGGGTACTGTCTGATGATTTTAAGTGACATTTCTATAGTATAGGCGCCGTTTTCATCTTTAATGTGAAGGGGAATCCTTCTGTGAGGATGGAGAAGTTCCATGAGAGTTTTCAGCAGTTCAGATAGAGTTTTATGAGCACACCCATCTTGATATTTCCATAGGAGGGCATCAAGTATGTAGTATTATGTGATGCATCGGGAATCAGTATTGGTTATTTATTGATGTATATAAATCTATAATGGACTATGGATCATGATAGTTGAGGCCACATGAGCATAACGACATGAACCATGGTCTTGAGTTTGAAGTGGTAATATTAACATTGATGATGTGGTGACACTACCTGATGCAAGAGTAGTTTATCGTATACTCTAACCACAAGACTCTTAAGTATATCTTATCTCATAAGGACATAAACATGAGATAGAGGAGACTTATAATGTTCCTCAAATACTATGACATTGATCTTTTCTATATTCTCGGGTAGGGGAATGTGGTCGTAGATGATCTCATATTGAGATTGAGTTTACAATTGCAGAATGAGGCATCAAAGTAGATAGCCTCATTATAGGTATCCTATGTGGATAGAGATGAAGAATATTACCTCTATTAATTATTTTTCACCTCTATATTCATAAATAGAGTAAGGGAGGAACATCACAGAGATATTTAATGTTAAGAATTATGTTCTCATATGTCAACAAGGAATTCATGTGATGGATATTCAAAATATGGGGATCAAATCATTCTTTTCATAGGATTAATAGTGGTATCAGTGGCATAATATGAGGAGGTATTGAGAGAGTTTTATAAAATCCCTTTGGCGGTGCATCCAGTTGTTGAGAAGAAGTACCAGGACATCTGATATTAGTTCAGGTGGTCGGGGATGAAGTTGGTCATTTCAAATTCCATCTCTCGATGCCTCACATGCCAAGAGGTGAATGTTGAACACCAGGTTAAAATGGGTTTGACTCAACCCCTTAAGGTTTTATAGTGGTTGTGGGATGGGATAATGATGGACTTTGTGATAGGTTAACCATGTATGTTTATAGGGAATGATACTATATGGGTTATTGTTGATTGGCTCACCAATCCATCCCACTTCCTAGTGATTCAAGAGTACATTTCAATAGAGGGAATGAGATGCATCTACATGGAGAAGAGATTTTGAATCAATGAATATCCATTGAAGATGGTATCAAATCATTTCTCTCTTATAACATCCTAGTTGTGTGAGGGATTATAGGAGGCATTTGGGACTCATATGATCTTGAGCATATCTTTATACCCATGGAAGGACAGACAAACTAAGTAGACAATATAGGTTCTTGAGGACATTCTATGTGTTTCCATTATAGATGTTGGTCACATTTTTCAGGGTCACATACCTCTTGTGGACTTTGAATGGAACAACAAATACAATTCCACTAGCAGTATGGAACCATTCTAGGCCTTGTACGAGAAACCCTATAGATAACCACTTTGTTGAAATGGCCTATCAGAGTCAGCACTCATGGGCCCATAATTAGTGTATGCGACTATAGAGATGGTGTAGGTCATCTAGGAGTGGATGATGACTAAAAAACCATTATAAGTCTTATTATAACCAACAATTAATCCCTTTGGAGTTCGAGGATACAGACCATGTTTTCTTTTGGGTCTCTACTATATGAGGGATATAGATAATTGGTTGGGTCTAAAAGTTGTCTCTTATGTTCTTCGGCCCCATACAGATTATATAAAGAGATGATGAGGTGGAGTACCTCTTTGGTCATCCACCATAGTGAGAGAGAGAGAGTGTACTATGTCTTCCATGTTCCATAGTTGAGGAGACACGAGCCTGATTCATTACATGTCATTGACTGGGCGAGATGGACATTTACTAAGGGGGGCATTTGAAAAGTACTCAGTGGAGATCAAGGATATATAGGAGAGGATATTTCATTGGTGGTCGACTCATCTGTTGTGTGTTCTTTGGATATATGGGAATCTATGAGAGAGAACATGTGAGCGAGAGGCTCATATTCAAGCTCAATACCCCAATTTATTTGAACAAAATTTTGTTTTGGATTTCGTGGATGTAAATCCCTGTGGTGGGGAGAATTTAACACCACATAATTTAAGTATATTATTTCTAAAATATTACATGGAATTATTTCTAGACAAGAAGATAAGATTGAATGCGATTCTAAGGTCGGGTGTTCTAAGAATGATTTTTTGAAATATTTTAATCGTTAAAGAGAACGCATGACCAATTTTCCTGAAAAAGTATAATTTTTCCAAACGTGTTCTTGGATCAAAATTTTTAGGGAATTTTTTAATTTATAGAATTGATTTTACCCTATCTGTGGCCTAATATTTGGAGTCATTGGTCGACCATGATTGTTTTATTTTTTTATTTATCTATAATAAAATATTTAATAAAAATAATTTATTTAGACATAGTGACATGTTTTATTTTTTATTTGAGTTTTGCATGAATATAGTGTCATCAAACTAACAATATAGTTATTTTAAGACATGGAAATGAAACCCTCTGAACAAATAGTGATGGAATGTTGAATTGATTGTGGACCGTTGAAACAGCGGAGTTAAAGGATCTCATCGATGAAGGCAATGTAAATATTCTCCATCAATGATGAATCTAAACTCGAGGTAGGGGACTATAACTCATTGTGATATCATCCCATTATTAGAATAAAAATAATAATGTATATCAACCAAAAAATTGGTTTATCTATGGTTTGATTATTCTTATAGGATAGTTAATATTGGGAATTGATAATGGGAGTTTCTTTACCCTCTTCATTCATCCCTCTAACAGTAATTGACTCAAGGATGACATTAACAAATGTTGAGGTTCATTACTCCATTTTATTGAAGCATTTCTCTCACCCTATTCTTGGAGTTCTTATCCATTGGACCCTCATGGTTGTGACTCACCTTTCCCAGAGGAACTGAAGGTGATCAGACCACCATATCAGAGAAAAATCAACCATAGAGGCTACAGTAGAGTAGATCCAGACCTGATGTGGCCAGATCATTGACTATATAATATTCTAGGCATTTAAGGAGCCTTAGTGGTCTGCGGAAGGGACCACTGTAGTATTGATGCTTGCGAGTGATGTCAAAAGTAGAATTTAGAGTTGGGTTGTACGGAAGATAGAGGAAAAAGAGGGGTTTGGGGTAGCTGTTGGCAATGTCCATCCATGGGGCGGTGATAGTGTGATGAGAGGTGGCCGGAGGTGATGGTGGGTTCCTGGGCGGCTGACGGTGACGGTGGGACAATGTGGGATGTCTATACTAGAGAGATACATGTGGTTAGGGCTGACCGTACTGACCAGGGGCACATAGTCAGGCTATACTGCATAGCCTGGTATAAGGAAGCCGGGTTATGCCGCATCTAACACATAAACAGGCCCACAGCGCGGGCTGGACCAAAGGAGCCAGGTTTCTCCAGGTGGTTCGGTAAGTTCGATCCAGTAGACCGATCCTAGTAGGATGAGATGGTTTGGACCATACTGGACATGATCATTGGGGGTCATCTGGAATGGTTCGGGTTAGTCAACAGGTCGGATCAGACCCAGACTAGCCCTTGGTAAGAGGTTTTCCCTAAATCGCACATATCTTTCAAACCGTGTGTCCATTTGATGACTCGTTTATGGTGTCGAAACACTTTAGATGAGAATGTGTATTAGAGGTACTCTAAGTGAATATTTTGGATGATGTAATGTTACCTTTTTGGATTGAGGGTTGAGTTATCTTGGAATGATCATACTTTGAGTTAAATCCTATGGATAATTATGACCTTTGGACTACATTTCTTATCCAAACTACATGTCTCATCAGGACTGAATGTCTCATCGAGATTGAGTGTCTCAACGGAAATGAATATCCCATGAGGAATGAGTTTTTAATTAAGACTAAGTGTCTCACCAGGACTAAGTTTCTCATTAGGCCTACATGTCGTATCAATATTAGATGTTTTTTAGATTATATCAAGTTATCCTACTTTTAGCACTATAGACCTATTCACGTGTGAGGTGACAATATATCTTTTTTTTTGAAAAACATCATTTATTTATTTTTGAATTACATATTATATTTTTACATGGTATGGTATTTTTATTTCATAGTGGGATTTATTTTCTCTTTTGAGGTGTCCTATGAAGTATTGTTTTATAAACCCTGCACTGAATTTTCCAGCACATGTCACATCCTGTGAAGATGATTGAAAATTTGATTAATTCCTAGGTGGAACAAGATCGGGTGGAGCTTAGAGAGATGATATAATTATGGTGTGATAATTTGGATTCAAACAGTTTTCATGTAATTACCCTTTTGGTAGGGTTTTATATAGATGAGTTTTAGGAACTTCTGTATTCACTTTCCAAACTCATTTTATGGGTGGGCTTCATTTCTAACCTTATTTACTTTCCATTTTTCAACTGACGTACTATATTTTTTGTATCTCAGTGGTATGAATTCCTGTTTATTTAGTGTTTTACATTTCATAATATTGTTCTTAGATATGTGTGCATGTGTGCAGGTTCATAGAAAAATGCCTCACATTTGTGAGATATGCTTACTAGGTGCATGTCGCCAGCCCCTATCCGATTAGAGATGGGCTTGGGGTAGTCATGTAACAGACCCCTTTTGGACCAATCTTGATATAATCACACTTCATCTGTACTTTTTATTATCTACCTTTCTCTAAATGTAGGATCTGGAATGAATACTATTATAATATATGCAAGTGGAAATGTCAAAAAGGTCCTCTAAAGATGACCCATCTAGCTGCAAAAACAATACTCAAGTGAGTCTCTATTATATTGAGGCTTCATATTCCCTTTACATACACACTGATGGTATATAATATGTTTTATGGTATAAAAACTCTATCTAACACTAATCATATGAGATACCTCATGTCTATGATTTCTTCTACCCAAATAATAACTACCCTCTCTTAGAACTGAATATTTAAGCCTGCTACT
The DNA here is from genome assembly GCA_963277665.1 of Viscum album. Taxonomy (NCBI): domain Eukaryota; kingdom Viridiplantae; phylum Streptophyta; class Magnoliopsida; order Santalales; family Viscaceae; genus Viscum; species Viscum album. The sequence goes on along the minus strand of OY728141.1, from coordinate 296,530,215 downwards.
ATCAGCTTCTCTCAGGTTGAATTCAATGATAATAACATGATTAATGATCTCAAAAAAGGTTTATACGTAAATGAAATTTACCTACAAGTTGACGGAATGCATGATTGAAACATCTTCATATGAATGTTTTATCACTAGTTACATGTAGTGAAAAGAATTAAAACTTGGTAAAATGTACTAAATATTATATGTATGGAATAACACCCTGATCTGTGTTCATGAACTCTTTATCTTGGTTAATCTAAGCATCTGTGGTCAAAGTTATTCATAATAGTAAGTCCGGTAACACACATAGAGCATTCCTTGATGATGATCATCATGACTAACAACATCCAACTAGTGCTTGGTAGAATCACATAGCATATAGCTGGTGAGACTGATCCACCTCTCTAGGGGAAGTTCCAAATTCTTGAAGATAGAGATAATGTCCTCTATTCATGATCTAGTAGCCATTGGACCACCGTAGCCCAAAAATAAGGGTTGATTTTTCTTTTGAAACATTAAAGTTAGATAATACATCATAGATGAGGGTCATGGAACACCCTTCATATCCTACGTCAGATGTAAAACACCCTTTCAATGTTTAGTGCTAGTGCCCTATATTGTTATAGTAGGAAATAACTCATGTGGCACTTTTTAAGGTAAGACTGGTGGGTCAAGGACCACTATATCTAGAGCACGGTCTTCACTAACCTCATAATACATGACATAAGGACTTCATGGTGGAATTGATCGGTAAATTGCAAGAACACACCATAGAATAATATTTTTAAATAGATAGAATCACTATAGGATAGGAATTATTAAGAAAATGGCTCACAACCCAACATATATATCCCAAATACCTTATCAGAAGGCCAAGTTATTTTTATTTTTTTATGTTTAAGTTATATTTGTTATGGTTTATGGAAAGAACAATTTCAATTTAAGTATGAAACTCTCTTTTCATTAAAAATTTCTTCTCCATTTTCTAGAAAACGTTTTAGTTTCCATGTCAAGATTTTTATTTAAGTTTGTTTTTTATTATATACATATATAATATGGTTTGATTAAATGGATCTTAATTCCTAGTTAATAAATTCCCATACAGATTATAATAGAAATCCAAACCCATTTTCTTCCAATTAACCCTCATACCTTCTATCTCAGAATGTAATGGGTAAATTATGATGAATCCACTCATTGAATTACCCATTAAAATTTATAAGGTCACATTGACCATATTATTGACATATATAGTCATGTATTTGTAGAAAACCTCCATATAATGTAACCAATGGTATATAACATAAAAGGGTCGAAATTGTTAATTTATGATGAAATCATCAATCTATATTAGAAATCACTATTTATTATTGATTTAGACCTTTTAAAAAACAAATTTACACTCCCTAAAGAGGATTTTTATAGCACGCTAATATATAATTACCATAGATCCCTCATCAATCACTAGAAACACATGAAATAAAAGTAACACAACATAGCAATATGGCATGGAATATGCACAACAAGTGGGTGATAGGTTCCGATAATGATAAATTTAACAATTATAATTTCCACACAAATCTATAGTAAAAAATCCATTGAAGAATATTAAATACAAAAATTATTGTGATTCACCCAATAGTGAATGTATACCAACTGTAATAAGTGAAATATAGAACAACAATTTATTATTCCAAGGAAACATTGTTCTTACCCTATAATTGGTACATAAACTCCCATACATAGATCATATCCCTGTTATAACAAGTTCCTAGTCTCCTATATAAATTTACCAAATATAAATAAAAGAAACGAATTTCCCATTGATACCACATTGTGATGTCCCTACCTAAGAAGAACTAAAATTCTACCCCAATCCAGTGGTCCACATGGCATCAAGCACACCTCCTTGTATTCCACAGTCTCTTGACTAGTTTAAATGGCCAAGGGTTTGTCTGTAGGGTGTGTATTCCATATATTCATAATATCAAAATGGTTATCCAATAGTCATGTAAAAAGAGATATCTTATAACAATGAATACCTAAAACTGGAAGTGTATGTAAACATAATAATCCTCCAACAATAAGTAATCAACTCATTATATGTAACTGGTATCATATAAAAAATATGACGATTTCAGGTCAAGTCTACAAAAAATATATATCGGGCATACAAAGAAGTAGGAACTTAGTGCATTACAAGCAATAAAATATAATCAAAATGATCAAAAACTATCCATGAATCTCATGCACTATCCTTGTCATCCTCTACAATGATCTCATCCTAGAGAAAGAAATTCTGGTGTCTAGGGGGGTGCTTAACCTATTTTATACCTATGATCATATAATCTACCCAGGTACTAATAGAGGCCTAGATATAATGTGACATAAATCATAGTAGGAAACCACCTACAAAGTCTATACAAATCTATTTTGTTAATATAAACCAAATAGTGTGAAACTTTATAAAAAGTGAAGAAATGTTTTAATAAATAACTAGTACCTTCTTCTACTGCCTCTAGTACTATGTCTAATCATTCAACCATTTAACTATTTATGTTCATTTTATATAAATAATGAAAGTGAATGATTCAATTGCACCATGATAGATCCTTATAACAATATAAAATGTTCCAAGGTGGAACTATGGAATCAATGAAAATAAGGGTCGGCCCACTCATAGTAATAACTCAAAACTTCTAGAATTAAGGGGTATGAGTGTAATCCAAGGGGATCTACCATGGAATTTTACAATAAAAGATTCTAGGATATTTCATGGAGCTTGTGCAAAGTAATTTCTGGATAATCATGATTTTTCCGAATGTGGTGAATCTACAATGTCGTGTTTCTGAGTGAATCAAGTTGAATACATGGAATTCCAATATCCATAGAGATAGTGAAGGGATCCTATAGAATCATGTAAATCAAATTTTAGTATAAAATGAATATGTTCTAAGGTTGGTATCTCCATTAGAAATTAGATCATTAAATCAAAATGTTGTCCTCTATGTGCTCAAAGAATCCCCCTAGGAATCCATGGTGGGTTCATGTTTCACTATTCCTATAACGAAAAAATGGCAATATGTTATAGGAACCTTATATGTATAACATAATAAAATTTAGGGCAAGTAATACTCGTTCCATTTTTTCAATTAATATGTTTATTCCATTACTTTTCATTATCCATGAAAAGTTGTATCATGAAAATGAAAAAATTTATCACATTAGTTTATAATAATTTAATATGTACATTTCATAACATTAATTTATCATCATAAGGGGTATAGGAAATGAAACCATTTCCCAAAAAATATATTATTAATCTATTCCATGTGATATAAATTAATATACATTCCATTTGAACATTTATGTATTAATTTAATAATGATAGAACACATACCTTAACAAGGCCATGTTAATCACACCCGAACATTGTCCCAAATAATCTCAATAATTATATAAAGGCATAATGTGGTATGAACCAAAAATTTGTGGAAGATATTAAGGTCCCAAACATCAATGTGTCGAATAAAATATATAATAAAGGCTCTAGAGTAAGAGTTCATGGATTATAATAAAGGAATATTAATTTCAGAATAATTTCACAGTGAAACAGGCTTGTAGAGAATGATGAAATTTATTAAATGAAAAACAATTAGGTAAAATTCATATACCACCTACATTAGTCTTGTATCACTCTCCTCATCTAGTATTGGTCCTTAGTTTATCCTAGATCATATCAAAAAAGAATAATGGAAGAATTCCATGAAAATACGGTATGTGATCAAATATCAAAATAACCTCATCAATGGAAATAAAAATGACTAAATGAGCTTATGTAATGAAAAAATTATATCGATTGATCGAATGAGTTGAACAACTCTTGATCCCGAGTCCAAACAGAATATTTCTCAATGAGCGTAGGAGGGTTGGGTGGGGCATTAATGGTAGAAAAATAAAACGTATGCACAATTGAAATAAAAAAGGATGGAAGGGGTTTTAATTTATAATAATTTTAAGGGAAATTTGTTATTTTAAAAAAAATCAGGGGTCACACATTCTTACAAGCCATGAAAAACATGTTATTTTTCATCGTTCCAAAGAGGTTACCCACACGATTATGATGTGTGGTTTTTGAAACAGTGTGAAAATCATGCTCTATACCTCTTTTAAGAACTGTATATCGTTTTTATGGTAATGTGACCCTGTGAACATTGTGAGGGTAAACCATTCACCCTATTATACTCAACAAAAATCTACATAGTGTTAGAAGAGACTATAAAAATTGGCCGGCACAGTATCTACTAATTGTGTGGCCTAGTGTTTTCTTTCATTGCCCAGGGTTCTGGGATCTAAAGAACCCTTGGACTCTCTTATTTACTCCATATCCTCACTTAAAATCAATATAACATAAAAATAAAATAACTATACTAGAAATTAATGGATTATTACATCATATAAAATCCATGTTCTTACAAAACACTTGGAATATAGAAATCATGGGTGGAGCCCCAATCTGTCAATTTGTGTTAATTATTTTTTTTGAAATTTTCATAAATGATCGTATCATGTCTGTGTTTTTTAATATTTTATCTATTTAATTGATTTTTTAAATTATTATTCATATTTATAATGTTTTCATATTATAAATAAAAGCATGATTTAGTTTAAAATGTTTTAATTACATCATATAATTTTCATGCCTTATATATGAGGAGTTATGTGCTAGGTCTAACATAAGATTTTATTACCTTAAATTATGAATATGATTCTTTGTGGGTTATGAAATTGAAATAAAAGGATTGTTATGATTTTTAAATAATATGTGTTAGGGTTATAATAAAATTAATGTTTTCATGAGTATTGATCTAAGTATAGTATGCATTTTGGTTGGAGTGGATTCTTAGGCACTTTTTAAAATAGTGGTTCTTGACTATATTTTAGATCATAAATTATAATATATGGTTTTTTAATTTTTTTTATTATAAACAAGTAAATTAATGTTTTAATTGAATTAAATCATTACATTCATTCAGATATATATATTATTATTTTGATTTTATTTTTTGGTATGTAATAAAAATATTAAAATATATAAAGTGTTATACAATGAAATGTTTTAAAAATAATAATTTAGTTGAAGCTATAATTTCTATCATATAAATACACGAACCCTGATGTGGTGAATAGTAATGTGTTGAATTAATAAAACCCCTTCCAACAATATATTGTCATGATTAGTTTAAACAAACTTATCTATCAAAAAAATATTAATGCCATAAATAACATGATACAAAGTATTTGACCTGGTTTTACCATCCTAAGATATATTTAAGGGGAATACAATGGTTATGTGTTTATATTCCAAAATAATTAAATCACACAACTTGATAAATTTTTGGAGTAAAATCATTATCTATAATGTTATAAAATGACTCGTAAAAAATAAAAATCATAACATAATTACTTAAGAAATACTCTCTTCTACGTTATAGAAAATGTTGATCTCATAAATAAAAATCAGAATTGTTACACCTATGTTGGTGTTGTAAATTGTCTCCACATTAAATATTACTATGTACTCATTATCTTCATTCTTTGGCATGGTGCGTCAATGGTAGTCAAGTATCCTATAACTTTCGTAGTCTGTCATAAAATATTTTCTATCTCTTTTATTCCTACCATAACCTCTATTTTTTATCCATTAAATGAGATTATAAAAATTCCTTGGATATCATCATATTCCCCAAATCCACTACATTCATGAAACCTATCCTCCCACATTACTAGATAGTCATAGAGGTTTATTAGTATTGATTAAAATTTTAAATATTGGATCAGTTATAAGGTCTTACCGTTAATAATTATAAATTATAGTGATTTAAACTAGAACTCACTTTCCCACATTCCCAAATACATTTTAGATATTGATATTTTGTTTTTTAGGTCATAACTATGGCATAAAAAACCATATATATATATATACATTGTATACATTTCTATTATGTAACAATTTTTCACAATATTAAACTTTTAAAATAAACGTGCTTTTATTTTAAGAAAAATATTCAGGGATTTCACATTGACTTCTAAATTTCCCTTACCCATCCATAAACCCAATGAAAAAGATATTTTAATGTGGGTCGGGATAAAATAACCTTATGAGACTTAAAAATAACGAAAGAAATCATTAGTCCATGGATACATATAAAATATTTCCTTTTCTAATTTAACGTAGGAATCGAAATAAATATTTTCTTATCCAATAAATCATTTATCTTCCAAAATAGTTTCATAAATAATTTCATAAGAAAGTTAAAATAAAACACATAGAGTATTCTTTGAAATAATGTAAAACACATAATAGCTTCTTTTAGATAGTTATGTTATTCAACCTTATAATGAATAATAAACATTCCATTACCTTTTAAAATCCCAAAGAATTATTAAAAACATATATTTTGCATTGATAAATAATATGGGTAATAGGAGAAAATATTTTCATAAAAATAATATCATCATAAAATTCTAAAATAAGGATATTTTATTTATTTCATGTACGGAACGTAACACAAATCATTGAAAGGAATATAAGAACCCAAGAAATTATGATATATTTATATTTATATAAATTAATTCATTCCAATAAAATATATTACCTAAAACAATGATCTTATTTTGTGTTACCCAGAACAAATTTTTTTTCATTCACTAGACAAAACACTAAATTTATATTATGCTACACACAACAATGACATTCTTCGATGGCTTGTGTCACACACAAAATTGTGTTTTCCATAATACTATTAAAATTATTATAAAAAATTAAAATTACCTCATATAAGTTAATTTTTTTATAAATAATAACAAAAAACTTATGAGAATATATTTTTTACACAAATATAAAATTAATTCATTGGAAATAAATTAATTATAAATCAGGTTAAAAACCAATTGAATGTAAAGGAAATGTTTTTATGAAGAAACTAATTTTACATACTAATGGTGTTTTATTATTTTAAATTAAATTAATTATATATAAAATTAAATATTATTGAAATTAATTCAATATATTTTATAGGATTAAGATAAGAACAAATCCAATTTTAAAAATAAAAAAATCTATATTTTTTTAATTGTATTTTCTCCTCCTTTCAATGGAACACCTTTTATAAATCAAATTTATACCCTTTGATAACATATATTTTTTAAAATAAACATTATATTTGGAAGTAGAATATCATAATTTGGTTAGGTTTATTATTTTTTTTTTTAATAACATTTATATTCTAACGAATAGTGAAAAATATTTAATTTTAATTGAAAACTAACATTTCATAAAAAACAATTTTGGAGTTAAATTATATTTTCAAATATATTAAAAGTATATTTAGATCAATTTTATATCATTTAATCTAATTTATTATATTCAAATAATTTTCATTCTTATTATATATATAAAATCATAGTAATTTTGTTTTTAATTTCCACTTTCAAAATCGCATTCTCATCATTCCTATGGGAATAATTTTAAATTAATTTTTATTCAATATATGATATGAATTTTGAAATATGGACTTAATATCTGAAATGAAAATAATTTATAATTAATAATAATGTCAACATTGTTTTTTTATAACAATTAATTTTCAAAGAAATGTAAATTAATTATATCAATTAAAGTGAAAATGAGTTTACATAGTTGTTAAACATTAATATTAAGAGGCCAAATGACCTATATAATTTTAAAACCATATTGCATAGAAATATTTAGATCATATAATCCATGTGATATAATTTGTTTTATTATTAGAGTCACATGATGTACTGGAGACTCCCAATATTTTTTACCATTTTATAGTTGCAAGAATGTCAGCCAACTTCCACTATAAAATGGAACTCACCCCATCAATACTTAAAATCTATCAAGACCATTAAATAACTGAAACCCTACCCAAATAAAAACCAAAAATACCTAACCTTATTCTATAATAATCGGTTTTGGACGAAAAGTAAACCAAGAAAGGATATTGTTATAAACCAAAAGGATTTACCCAAATATGAGGGGGTTATTGAGAGTTAAACCAAAACAAATTATAAGGTAAGGGGTTCCATCTAAATTTCCATTCCATTTAAACATAAATGTTGCAATGAACCTATATAATTATATATTATGTATCCACTTCCTAGTGAATTTCTATATCATGGATTTCATTTATTTTATGATATTCAATGTTTCAATTGATGTTATTCTTTCACGGATCTCTTGATTCAAGAGCAACTCAAGTTGCACACGGATTTATATTCTCACTTTTATTTATATGATATATATTCCATATTCCCCAACAATTTATTTATATGCTATATATACATCACATTAATGGATTTTAGGATTATTATTCTTATATTTATGGGGATTAAAAATCCCTTTTATGATCTCTCTTTCATGACATTTATGATTATAAGGATACCAAAGCTGCAATGGATTTTTGTCATAATTTTCCATCTTTGATATCTTTTCTATGTTACAAACCATTCTAGATTTTTTTTGGTGTATAAAATTCTCAATTTACAATATATATCAAAAATATCTTTATTCTCGTGATATTCTATGTTTCATTTATTTTTATTCCTTTGTGTGTCTTATGATTGAAATATTTCAATGTGGTATGGGGCACTTTGTAATGTTTAAAGATTATTTTCCTTAATAATGTTTTTAATGATCATTAATGGTATTTCCATTCATCAAAATCAAAACCCTTTTTCCGTATACTGGGGATATGTTGTATTTATACTATCCTTATTCGTCCTCCAGATGTCTTATGTTAATTTTTACAACAGATAGTATTAAACTTCAATTTCATGAATCATTTTGGCATTCAGTAACTTCTCCTTGAGTTATTAACTTTTTGGTCACCATTGAAAAATAATTTAACCATAAATATCCACATTATTCATCATGGATATTATTATTTCTTAAAATTAAATATTTTTTTAGTTTTGGTTTTTATATCAAATTTTATTTGATTAATTAAGGATATATTAATAAATTTATATACTTTACTAAATAAATATATTTCATTTTTTATGAATTCAATACATAATATGATATATAAAGAATGATTTAGACTGATATGACATGGGTTTGGGACCGGTTAATTAAATTCGCTAGATGCATCTTTTGGTTTCACGAAAAAAATAGATGTTCTTTTTGATAGGTCTTTACACATTTATTAGATTCCTTGAATAAAGCCTTGAAATTATTAGATTCTTGTAATGAATTATTGACACCATTAGATTCTTGGAATGAATCCTTGAGAGTATAAGATTCTTGTATAGAAACCATGATAGTGTTATATTCTTGTAATATAGCTTTGGTGAAATGTTTTACATATTTCTCGTTATGAATTCCATAATTATGAATTAAGTTATTAATATTCCATGTGTTTTTACAATTAGTTAGAATATACATGTTTAAGCTTCTTGAACAAGTGATTATTTATATGGAATTATTTGATCATCTATTACTATTGAAATAGTAAGATCAGGTTATTGATTTAATGTAATATGTCTCAGTTATTTATCATTCTATGTTTATTATTTTCATTGATTTAATATTAATTCCTTCTTTATTAACCCTTACTAATCATTTGAGCTCACCCATATATTATTTAATTTCCCAAAAAATCCAAGAAGTGTACTAAGAATTATTGATTTGGATATTCTAAGAGTTATTAAAGTTATTTTTTAAAAATTTATTGAAATTTGTGTATTCAAGTGTAATGTAAGACTCAAATGTCTGTACGGTTTACTAATACTAATAAACTGATCATTCCTTTGGGATGTTTTTCTCTTTTATCGTGCCAATTTAATAATGTAAGCCATAGTTTATGGGATTATGGTGATAGGGTAATATATTTTATATCATATTTTGGTTTAGTAGTATCATTTTGGATCATGATTTAGGAAAAAAAGATTAGAGAACATAACACTATGATAGACGTCGAAAAATAATATTGAATAAAATATGACATCATTAACATTAGAATTATGGATACCATTAGAGGATTTTGATATTAAGGTTAAAATTATTTTATAAGTCTTAAAAATCTCTTATTAAGAGTCTAGTAAGATTAAGGATATTTTATATGAAATTCATGGAAATGCATCTAATAAATATAGAACTTGTTTTAGTGGAAAATTTATTTGGGAAATAATGCCCTCATATTTTTCTGAGATAAGTATAAGGTTATTGGTAATATTTAGTGTTGATATAAAAATAATATTATTATACATTCAGGGAATTAAGAGGAGTTGTATTGAAAACCATAGTGAAAAAATTATTTAATTATTAATATCATTTTAAGGATATATGTCATGTTATTTGGAATGTAAAAGGAATTATATAAATATAGTTTAGAAAAGGGGGAAATATGAATGGAGGTTGAAGTCTCATTTCTTCCATCGAGGTGGTGGGTATTGAACCTATGACCAGTATACAGTAAGTGTTTCACACCTACCATAAGTCTTCACAATGTCGTCGTTAATATTTTGTTATTTTTATTTAAAAAATCTGATGAATAAATACTAATGATGAACTAAATGTATTACTTATTTGGATTAGATATTAACGTATTAACCATTTTGTCTTCAGAAAATAGTTAGAGATATATAATAATAATTTTCAATATTTTATGAAACATACGATCCATTGAATGAAAATTTTAATGCTTTAGTCATAAAAGTAAATTTTTTTATATCCATTTCATGGTATATGAAATCAAAAATGATCCAAATCATGATATTGTTTTTATATATATCCATCAATGAACTATATTTAATTAAATTCAAAGGTAGTAAAATAATTACTCAACATTTTGAAAATTATCTAGAAATACAATTTTAACCTAATTCCTAATTTTTTTAACTGATGGACCTTTGAATAATCCTAGATTTATAGTTTCTTTTCCATAAACATTTCATTGATTATTCACGTGTTTGTGATCAAGGGCCCATATAACTCCATATAAATATTTACGCATTTTATCCATGTATAAATATTAAGATTCCACTAATTTTTCTCTACATTGAAACCTAATTATGTGTTATTCAATATGACCTTCGTACTTCCATTTCTCTCTTATTAAGAGGATATTTTATTACCCTATTTATGTATTGTGTTTTTTGACAAATTAAATCTCAAATTTCAATTCCTCGATTGCAATGATCAAGTTTAAATTGTTGGGATTCAATTTAATTAATGTTAGTAGAATTTAAATCAATAAAATTATAAAATAAAGATATTGTATTAGATTCTCTATATGACACATAACACCAAGTGTATAATAGAATATAACAACCCAAGACCTTAAAATATATTTATAAATAGATAACATAAATAATTCCTATATAATTTATTACATGAAACTCTAATCTTACCTTGAATTGCATGAAACATAATTTTTATCTTTATATACATAAAACATTGAATTAATAATGTGTTACACATAATAATGACTTTCTTCGATGAATTGTACTATACGCAAGACAATGTTTTACCAAATAATTTAAATTTTATTATTTAAAATAATAATTAACTCTTATTAATTATATTAGAAGATATAAATATTGTTAAAAAACACATTAAAATATATGTTTTACATAAATATAAAATTAATTCACAGGTAATTAGTTAATTAGAAAAAAAAATAGAATCCAATTGAATGTAATGGAAATGATTTTATAAAAAACTATTTTTATGCACTATTGGTTTATTATCAAAATAAATAAAAATATTTATATTTTCAATCAATTCTTTTCATTCATTCAATATATTTTATAAGAATAATAAGAAGAAAAATATCCAATTTCGATACATAAAATCTATATTTTCCTAAAGGTAATTTTATCACCTTTTAATAGCCCACTTATTTTAGACACAATTTTTTACACTTTTTTAAACTATATTAGAGATAATAAACTTCATATTTCTAATGGGAATATAATAATTTACTTTGATTGAAATTTTGGTACTTTTCTAAGAAATTTCAAATTTTGATAAATATTGTGAAATGCTGAATTTTAATTAAAAACTTACTTTTGATTAAATAATTTATAATGTTATGTTATGTTTTTTTATTATTTATAAATTACTAACAGATAAATTTTATTTCATTTAATAAAATTCAGGTCATTTTAATCATTATAATATTATTTTTAGTTATAAAATCTTAATAATGTTTCTTATATTTTCACTTAAGAAACATGCTTTCTCATCACATATGTTGGATTAATTTTAAAAATTGTATTTAAAAATTATATCTCGTTAATTTGGAAAAATTGAAACCATATTTGGAATTAGAATAATATATAATGTCTATTAATCTCAAACTAGTCTTTTAGAAATAAATATTAGTGAAGGAAATAAAAATAAATTACTGTGATTAATGTAAAAGTGAGTTAGTGGTTAAATATTAAACTTAATTAGAAAATAACATATACAATTTTCAAACACCTATTTTTTCAAAATATTTTTACTATATACTCTCTTGGGTATAATATAGTTCATTATTCGAGATACATGATGTAATGGATACCTCAAAATTGTGTTTGGATTTTTATATTCACATGAATGTCACTCATATTACACTTTATAAATGCACTCACCCCCCCGGATAACTTCATCATGCCTATTACACCCTTTGTATCATCCAAGACCTACCCAAATATACAGAATACCATACCTCCACTCATCCTAGGAGTCTTTTTTTGGTAATAAAGAAAACTAATTAATTGTTTTTTAATAAACCAAAATAAGTTACCTAATTAAGTGGAGGTTAAAGAGAGTTCGACCAAAAGGAAGTGTAAGGAAATGGATTTCATCTTAATATACGTTAAATTGAGAATTATTTATTATTCTGAACTTCTTTAAATTTATTATACATATATACCTCCCAATAAATTTTCATATCATGATTTATTTTTATATTGTGATATTTAATGTTTCTATTGATGTCATTATTTCACTGATCTCATGATTCCAAATTTACTCAAGTTGTAAGAGGATTTGTGGTCTCACATTAATTTTAGTGATTAATATTCCATAATCATAACATGATTATCTATATTTTTTTTTCTAATTCCCAATATTTTATTCTATAAATATTATAATTAAATTTCTATAGGCATACATATCCAATTGATGAGGTCTCTTTCATGGTATTTATGGTTTCAAAGTGACCAAAATACTAATGAATTTTGGAAACAATTTTCCTTATTTGAAATGTTTGTTATGTTATACACCTAGCATAATTTATGAGGTGTATATAATTATCTATTTACCTTATATTTCCTCATTATACTTTTTCACATGATATTCTATGCTTAATATAGTTTTATTCCTTCATGGGGATTATGATTACAATTATTCAAAGTTGTATGGAAATACCATTAATTGTAAAGAACCGTAAAATTCAAGGGAAGTTTTTTTCTAAATATTCTTTGGGATTTTACAAGAATATAGTTTCTGACGGTGCCTGATTCCGAGGCCCGGTGTGCCCGGAATTACTTTCCAAAGTTTAGGCTCGGGTACGTTCAGTGAACAAACGAGTGGGTTTTTTTAACTTTTGAACCGTTGCTCGGAATCGAATTATGATGGAACCAATTTAACCGCAATGCATGTAATTGCTTAGAAACACTTTTTTTGGAGTTGCGTTTGTTCGGGTGTGGTTTTTAATTTTTGGGATTCAGTTAATGAATAAAAATAAAAGTGGTGCGACTTTTTATTTTTATTTTACGTAAGTGGCTTAAGCTAAGTTAAACAGATAATGTGGAACCCCCAATATCCTACCCACATGGTATGATATTTTTTAGGTGGGGCCCGCATGAGCCTCACCGTTTCTTCCCTCCTAAGTAACGCACCTGCAACCCTCCTTTTGAATGTAAGTCAAACCTTACATTTTTCTGGTTAAGAAACGCCCCATTAAATTGGGCAGAAGACGGCGAGTGACTCCTTCTTCGGAGATCACCTAACGCCAATGGCGATTCTCTTCTTCTGCGTCGATCTTCTTCTCCCGTGGAGATCCTCTTCTTCACAACGGTTAATTCCGTGATGAACCCTCGTTTGACGACAGCGTTGAGGTAGGAAATTGTTTGTGAAATGCTAATGAACCCCATGTTACTTCCATCTTAATCAAAGAACCCGGATCAACTAAACATCAAGTTGATCCGCGAAGAATATGTTGCGGGTTGGGAATTCTTTATTGTGGGAAAACTGTAGGGGTTTATTTCTTCTTGTTCGTGAAACATCCTTTGTCGTTCCTCGTCTTATATTTTTTGGGCCGCTTGTTATCATCATAACGGGCGGTGGTCGGACCGCACGAACACGGCGGACCCTCCTCCCCCATTGTTGTTGTGTTTTTGCGGTTTGAATGATGGCAGCAGGGTGCGACAGCACCATGCGGGAACCTGGAGGGATGCGGCAAGAATGCGTGGTGCCGTCGCGCCGCGCCGTCGAGGCCAAACGAAAGTGTGGTCGTATTTGGGATGGCGAAGGTGATCGGAAGACTCTGCAGTTTGTTCTTTTGACGTGCGGATTGATGGGCATTGACGGAACGAGCCGTAGAGACGATTTGATGTGTCTAAAGTGAAGAACGGGACCCAGGATGAGCATCAGTGCATACAGAATTGAAAATGGACCACCAGAGCAACTCTGGTGGCCCGCGGACACCATCGGCGGCGCGGGTCGCCGGCGCGGCCAGCCGCCCAGAGACGGCGGCGGCCCGACGCGCCGCCTGGAGAAACCGACGCGGCTGAAGCCGCGACAGCGAGAGGCTGGATCCCGCAGCCGTGCCGGATCTAGTGGGGCGCGGCGCGCGCCGTGTCTGCGGAGCACCGGCTCACTGGCCGAGCCAGCGAGCCCCCCCGGCCGAGCTGGGCCGGCTTGAGCGGACCGGACCAGGTGGAGCCAAGTCAGACCGGGCCGTGCCCAGCCGGGCTGGGCCGTGCCCTACCGGGCCGGATCCGGACCCAGGTCGGGTCGACCCGGTTCGGGCCGACCCAGGGGGGGTTGGGCCGGGTCCGTCTGGGCCCAGAACCCCCGTTTTCCGATCACATTCGGTCTTTCACCGATAACATGGGATATAGACCTCCGATCGATGCACCGTCAGTTGAGTTGCGATCCTTGGATCGAGACGGTCGTTTCGGTATATTATACTCAAGGTTTCGGAAAAATTTGGGTTCGGCTGGGTTGGTTCGGATACGAAAACAACGGGGCCCTCAGAGCGGAAAGGCTCATATCTTGAGGTTCGGGCGTCCGATTGAAGTGACGTCTGTCTCGTTGAATTCATATTGAGGAGAAAAAACTTTTGGCATACTCCACTATAGGTTTGGATGACGTCGGAGTGCGGTTGGGTTGGTTCACTCACAAAACCAACCGGGCCCCTGAAACGAAAAAGCCAATAACTCACAGACCGGGCGTCCGATTGACGCGCCGTCTGACTCGTTGAATTTATCTTGAGGAGACTGAACTTTTGGCATACTTCTCCCAAGGTTTGGATGTAGTTGGAGTATGGCCGAGTTGGATTGTACCAGAAATCCAATCGGGCCCCTGGAACGAAAAAGCTAATATCTTTCAGACCTGACGTCCGTTTGACGAACCGTCAACAGCATTGGTGATCACATTGAGATACGGTACCTATGAGTATACCCTAAACGATTTCAGGGTATAGTTGAGAAATGGCCGGGTTGGTTCGCACACGAAACCAACCGGGCCCCAGGGACAAAAATGCTAGTAACTCACAGATCGGGTGTCCGATTGACACGCCGTCTATTGTGTTGAGACCCCTGTGACGGGGCGGTCCTTTGAGATACTTCTTCATGCGACTTTGTGATACTTTTAGTATCGACCAGTAGCTCATGGAGCGGACCCTCCCAGAGACGAGTGTGCGGAGTATGGAGACCGTGTAGCCGGCTGAGACCTGATGACTGCTTGACCGATCGACTCAGTGTATTTCGGATAGCCCAGTGGGGAGCGCTTGGTTGTAGAGGCAGACCCACGGCGGAGGAGCACTTGGTTGTAGCGGCAGACCCGCGGTACTCAATAGAAGGAGTACCTCTAAAGTCTATAAGGGGGAGTTCTTGGTTATAGCTGCAGACCCACAGCGGAGGAGCGCTTGGTTGTAGCGGCAGACCCGCGGTACTCAACAGAAGGAGTACCTCTTGAGTCTATGAGGGGGAGCGCTTGGTTGTAGCGGCAGACCCATGGTGGGAAGCGCTTGGTTGTAGCAGCAGACCCACAGTACTCGACAGGAGGAGTACCTCAGCAGTCTTAGGTTAGTGAGCAGTACCTCGGAGTCGTGACAGGACCACTGTGCACTCCAGAGATGAGGCTCTTCAGCAGTTATGGTTTCGGTAACGAAAATCCTGATTTGAGATGAACCTTGACCTTTGTGTTTACCTCATGATTGAGATGGGTCACTTGATAACTTATGTATATGTATGGGAATATACCCAGGTAGTGGTTATCTATTGATTTCATAATCTTTGTGTTTCCTCATGATTGAGATGGGTTACGTGATAACTTAGGTATATGTATGGGCATATACCTATGTAGAGGTTATCTGTTGAGATCTTCTTTGTGGTTATCCATGTTGGTTTTAGTGAGACCTTGATGGTCTTGGGGTCCCTAATGAGTATCGTTATACTCACCCCTACATGGGATATGTCCGCACCTCATTGTGTTGGTTGCAGATGACGGGCAATGCTGACGGAGGCCGAGTGATCGAGGACTGGATGGTACCCGGAGGTGAACCACATGAAGAGTTAGTATCCAGAGGTGGACTTCAAGACGAGACGACACACGGAGGAGGTTGACGGGCGAGAGCATTGGGGAGGCTATCTGTACCTACCCTTCAGGTAGGATCTGTGGTGGACGATCCAGGAGTTGTGCCATCTGTACCTACCCTTCAGGTAGGATCCGAGGAGGATGACCCAGGAGCCGCTTCCGTTCTTCCAACTGCTGTCTTTTTCTGTTGTACTTTTTTTAGTTGTAGCTATACATTAAGTTGGGTTTGTATTCTAGCCTATTTACTTTTCAGCACTTTATTTTGTACTTAGTGTTTTACTTCCGCTTGTACTCTATGGTGTTTGTTTACTTTCATAAAACCAATGCCTTCTCAGTTATCAGGATTTACGCCTTTGGTGCTAGTCTCCTGTCCCTGGCCTATGGAAGGCGGGCTTGGGGTAGTCACGACACGGGACCTGAGGATGGGTCGTGACATTAATGGTTACAATGTTACTTTGGAATGTTTTATTCTCTTATGATACTCTATATTTTATCATTATTTCAATTTATCAATGTAAAAACCTCTTGTTTTAATTTTCCTACACAAGATATATTTTTTATTGATACCATTTTTATTCATCTACTATTTAGATTTTGGTTATTTTTTACCGAGTATTTTATTGAAATATACTTCCATTAATTATTTTTATAGTCAAAACATTCCATTTGGTTATTCAATATACAATGACCATTGAACATTAAATATCCCCTAAATATATACATTAATTATCATGGATATTATTATTTCTTAAACTGAATAACACCTTTACAAACAGTGTTTACATGGAATTTTATTTGATTAACTGAGTAAATATGTATAAACATATATCTGTTACACTAGACAGATATAAGATAATTTGGTAATTAAATAAATTATTTGATGTAAGAGTAATTATTTGTACTTTTATCATATGAGGTGGGGACCAGTTAATGTTAGAACCTTGATACATCACTTGGTTTCATGAAACAAAATTGATATGGTTTTTGATTAGGCCTTGCCCATTTTTTAGATTCCTATCCTAAATCCATGATAGTATTATATTCTCTAAATAAATCCATTATAGTATTATATTCATGTTATAAAGCCTTGATATTATTTGATTATGTACATATATCCTTAACAATATAATTTTCTTAGCACAAAGACTCGATGATAAGTTATAGAATATCAATCATTATGAATTAAATCATTATAAAGTCGGTTATTGATATTCTAAAGTAATTTTTATTAGATAGATTATCATTGGTTAATATTCAATCACATGTGGTTATTCATACAGAATTATTTTATCATCTATTATTCATTACATAATGATCTAATGTTATTGATTAAATTATATATTTCTATGTTTTTTACCCATCTTTGTTGATTACACTCATTGATTCCTTATTTATTCAATCATACATAACCATTTCTGAGAAATTGAGATCACCATTATTTTTTTCCTTTTCCTAATAATCCAATAAGTGTACTAATAATGTCATGAAATGATATTCTAGGAGGGGATGAAGTTATTCTTAAAAGAAATCATGTTCTAATTGTGTATTCAATTGTAATGTAAGACTTGAGTATGTATCTTGTTTACAAAGACTAAAAAAATTTCACACCATTTGGAAGTGTTTCCTTATAATAATTCCAATTTAATAAAGTATTCCATGAGAATCAATAAGTCAAGGGTTTAGGTTTTACATCATTTTTACTGACATAGGGAATGACCATAATGGTTATCTACGGAGTAACCATCATATATACACGTGAAATAACCATCATGATTACACTTGGAATACATCTCATCATATATTCCAATAATTTATTAGGAAAAAAATCATTTAAATCTATCCCATATTTTAAAAATAGTAATAGTATAACCCTGTATTCTCATAATAGAATCCTAATATGTTATCATAGTCTCTTTATAAAATACATTTGAAAACAATGAAGGTCTCACCTGGCCTGGGTTTATAACTAAACCACCTTTCCTCAAAAATAATTCCCAAAAAACATAACATAAATACAGTAAATATAGATTTAATGTCATCATAAATGATAAGAGAAGTAAATGGTTTTTTTCTATTATGAATCTAAATACCATTAAATATGAATAAAATATTCTTACGAAAATAATGTTTCCAATTAAAAAAAATTATTTCGAAAAACAATTGAAATGTAAAGGAAAATAATTTCTTTGAAAAATACCATTTACAATTATGATGGAAATTTCAATGGAAAAATTAATCATTATGGTGAGAAAATAAATTTATTCCCAGTAATTTGAAAATTTATATCCTCTATATTTCTTTCAAAAAATTATCAAGAGCCTCATTTGGAAAACAAAAAATGGATTCCCTTCATACCATTTTATAAAATTTAAATCATGGACAAATATTACTATAAAATAGTATTAAAATATTAAAAACTGTATTTAAAATTATTTTTTTCAAAAAAAAAATATCTATATAGAATAAAATGTGTTTTTGAAGGGAAAAATTAAAAAATAGTTTTAAAAGAAACTCCCTTACCTTTAGTATAACTAGTCACATATGTTCTTTATATTTCAAAATAACAAACATAAGTATGTTTTATACTTTATTATAAACCCTTTACAATTTCCTTATTCATTATTTTCATTTAATACTATGTTATGTATAATTACATAATTATTTACATTTATGTTAGATGTTTTTGATGATATTAGGTTCAATGGTCCAAAATGACCCTGGTTTGTTGATTGTGGTAAAATTTATCATTATTACATCATATCAAGGAAAATAATCATGAAATGATTTTAATTTATATATATCTGATGTAATTTTAAAACCATTCATTAACAATAGATTTAAAAAATGCTCTGTGTTGTAATCATTGAGATAGTAGTTCATATGTATGCATTAGTAACATTTCCATTTTTAAATGATTATTTTTGAAAGAAGGTATGTATTATTTTCCCAAAAATCTATTATAATAATATCATAAAAAATAAATCATTTATTTAATTATACTTCAATATATCATCCATGTTATGTGGTGATGAAAAATGAATAACATCAGTTAGGGGAGGTGGTATTCCACACGTATGCAAGAACGACGTTATCATTTTACATTATTGGAAATGTAACAAAATGTTTTTTATTTTATAATTAAAAATGATAAATATTTATGTAATATCATATATATAACTTAAATCCTTAATTAAAACTACTATCAAGATATAGTGATGGAGAAAGAATTACATAAATCTTCATGGTGGTAGTATGCCATACACACGAATAATGGTTTAGTTGCCCATTTGTTGAAAGATGATGTGAATATAGGTTATTCAATTGACATAATAAAATATAATTATACGATGGATTATTATGTTATTAAATTTTCAGGGTTGAAGAAGGATTTAAGGATTTTAAATAATAAAATAAAACTAAAACAAGTGGTTAAAAATGATACCTCTTCTTTTGAAAGTCTCATTTGATTAAAACATTAAGCACAGTCTGGATTGTATTCTTAGAAAATGGATACTAGTAGAATTAGGGGTGTTATTATTGTAAGGTATTTGGGTTTTTCTTGGAAAAAATGGTTTTGAATTTTAATGTATCAAGAAGAAGAGATGCCCCTTTATAAGAGAGGGGAGGGTCACTCATGGGATTCATCAACATATTATATTAATTTAAATATATTTTATATTTATAATTTATAAAAAAGATTTATTTCAATGATATAATGACTATTGGTAAAAATAATTTAATAGTATAAAAATTTGGTAATTTTTTTTTTGAATTTTTACCATAACAATATTATTTAATCACCTTGTTAATTTCATTCACACTTACCATTATAAAATATATTTTTACACACTAATAGTCAATATATTTATCATAAATGGACAAACACACCATAAATTAACCATGGATGATTTAATAAACCATAACCTAATCCCTTGGAATAATATATTATTTTTCATAATTTTATATAATTTAATAAAGTATTATTTATTATAATATGTCATTAATGACAATTTTTAAACTATTCACTCATTTGATTTCAATAAAATCAATACAGAAAGTGAAATAATTAATAAAAAAATTGAACCATAAAATGTAATTTTCATCAATATAAATAATTTATTATATTAATTATATCAAATTTTTTTACTGTTAATATTTCTATTATAATTTATTTTATTTTCCATTAATTGAATAAATATTACATCAGTGTTGTGCACCTTTTTTAAGGTTATTTTATAATAATTAAAATTTAATATAAAATTTACATGAATGTGATAAATAATTTATCTTTAAAAATAACACTTATATATGAAAATATACTCTAGTTATCCCAATTTTTTAAATAATTTGTTATTAAAAACAAGAGTCTGACATTTTTTACTTTTAAGTAACCAAAATATGATAAAACTCATAATGTCATTAAAATGGTAAAAAACTCCCATATAAACAAATATTGGAAGCATATGGAACAAATAGACTCATAAAATTAAATTAAATCATGTTTTGGGGTCATTTTATATTCTATCATTTTATTTTTAACTTTAGTTACCAGATTTACCTGTTACCATGATTTAAAATATTATTAAGGTTACTATTACTGCTGAATAAAAATAAAAAATAATTATCTACCAAAATTTCACCCACTTATCAGAAAAATAGAATCCATTTTTTAAAATTCATAGCTTATATTTTTGTATAATTTTATTTTAAATTAAACTAGAAGTACCAAACATAAATGGGTTATCAAAAATATTCCATTTTTAAATATAAAATATTTTTAAACTAAATTCTTGTACACAATTCATTTAAATAACCATAATTAATTTTTTTCAAATCAAATGACACTTGTTAAAATATAAATATAATATAAATATTATTTCACTTTTTAAACACTTAAAAATAAAAAAGAGGGTTGAAATAAAAAAACCTTTAATTATTCATTGAAAAATCAATCCTCTCAGAAAATTCATGAAGAACACCCTAATATACTCTTGAAATTATTATTCCAAAAATGAAATACATTTTATTCAAATAAATTTTATAGAATTTAAAAAATTAATTATAATATTCACTCATTAAAAAAACACTCAATTTTGAATGAAAATGATTTTTTAATAATTAAAAATTAATTTTCTAATAATCATGTTCTGATTTGAAAATAAATTCATTAATAAATTAAAAATCAGATTGACTATAATATATTTTATAATATCGTTAATTTTTTTCAACAAATTTCACTTCTATGTTACAACTATCACATTTATTTAGTAATAATTCATTGTTCACATCATCACGGTGTTTCACAACATATACGCTATGAAAATTAATATTTATTTTTAATATATCAGGGTATTACATTACCCAAATTCTTAAAAATTGTGTAAAAAATATTTAAACATGGTATCGAAAAACTGGGGATTGACTTTGCAAAATACCATTCTTTGAATCCCACATTGTAAATATGGGTAATAAAACATCCACTTTAAAAGATAGAGAAGGGATGTATGAAGGTCATCTAGAATAACACGTTACTTTTTTATCATATATGAGAACAAAATTTGGATGTGAAAACATGTAGATGGAATGAAGACCTAACTTCAACAGACAAATAGATTGTGGTACATAACATGGTCATGATAAAGATAACCATTAAAAATCATAAATATATGATCATTTAAAATTCAACTGAATTATTGAGATGAAAAGTAAGAGATACTATTTTTATTTTCATTGAATCTTCCTATAGTTGAAGAATTATTTTATAATATATATTAAAATCATCTGGAAATATACTAACTTGAAAAGTTTAATTTCATAATTTGATCAATTTATATCACAATCTCATCCCTTTCTCTAAATTGCGATTATTCAATATTAATTTTTAGTTCAAAAATTACAAAAATAAACGTCTATTAGATAAAATGATTCCCAGAAATAATAAAAATTTGTTCCATTGGTATTTTGAAATTAACAAAAACCAATGTTGTTACATAAACATGATAAAATTTCTAAAATGAATACTCTCATATGTATAAATACCAAATTTATCCCCAAATACATAAATAAAACATCCAAAAATTACCATAGATTATTTGATAAATAACTTGCCTTAAAATTCATCATAATATCACAGACTAATATTAAAACCCAAATATTATATTAACATGATCTCATGTTCTTCCAAGATAATTTTAAAATTTAACTTCAAACAACAACAATCACAATTAATGTTTCATACCAAAAATATATATTATCTAATCATATAAGCTTAACTATATGATTATCATTTCCTTAAATAACCTAAAGATCCTAAAATCCACCCTAAAATTATATATTCTTCCAAAATATAATGCAACATTTTTTTCACAAATAAAATCCCATTATATTATATTTACCATAATGATATAAGGTTCACAAAATTAGAGTGTTATTCATTCAAAGTAACATAAATCGCATAATATCTAAATCAATTTCTCATCCCATGGTTATCTGTAATATAAAACTTGTGTTCCCATAATTAAATTAAAATTAATGATCATATAAACCATAAAGGATAAAAATACTTCAAGGAATTCATTCTTAAATAACTATTTTCAGTTTTTTTAAACATAAAGCTAACATATAACTCATACTTTTATCAAAACTCAATGAATGACTCAACAAAATTAATACCATCTCATAATGCCATATTTTAAGGGTATAGATTCCATTTAACATATGTTTTTGGCATTTAAAAAAACCAATTACTGAAAAATCATTCTTCATTTCATGATTCTCATAATATTGGTAAATTCCCAATATATCATGATTCAAATAAATCATTACAGAAACACATCTTTAAACGATTAATTATTATTATTTGTAATATTCATTAAAACATTACTCATATAAACCAATGATATGAAATATGTCCCTATGAATTCTCAAAAAAATCTCAATCTTGTTTCATACATTAAACATAAGAAAATAATCCATACCTTAAATCTATACATATGGGTCTTCTTTAATGTTGATGTTATCCCCATTCTCTTACATAGTGAACTTTATATCTCTAAAAAATATATATTCACGTTATTAAAGGTAATTATCTTGTCTAATGTGGTGGATGAGTCATAATTTTGAAATCAAATAAGATTTATACCATGAGCCATATAAATTTTGGATATATTAAAAGGTTATATATATAATATAGTATCTGGAATGGTATTTTTATTATAAATATTCATGAAAGAACATATAAAATTGGTTTTCTATGATAGTGATGATTATATATTCTAGATGGGATAAGATGGTTATGTGGTATCCTTTTCCTTCCATCTTGATAAAATAACTTATTATATATAGTTGAACATTATAAAAATAATAAATGCATGTATGAATGAAAATGGCCCTATTAAATACAATACCCATAGAAATTCTATAATTCATTAACCCTAAAAAATATCTTTAATAACATCAACATTAAATAATGTTTTAACTTCATTGTTTTTTAGTTTACAACCTAAAAAGTAACATCATTCTTATCAAATAATCATTCACATTAAATCCAAGGGTTTCAAATTCTTGAACCTAATAAAGTCATCAAAAATATCAATTATCGCCATAAAATATCATCAATTAAGACCTTTAAATCTGTTTTCTACGATATTAAAAATATATTCAACATTAAACCTATTATTACATGGTAGTATCGATAACTAATAATATAACCTCTCATTAAAACATCATAATCTCCAAATTTTTCTAAACCATAATTTGATACCATTTTAATGGATCATTATAAAATATTACATATTCCAGTGAGATTAAAATTTAAATCACTTTTTCACATTCCCACAATTCACTTAGGATTGTAGTTTTATATTTTTACAGCATAACTCTTACATAAAAAACCCATATATATATATATATATTAATTTTACATTTCTAATTAGTATCCATTTTTTTAAAAAAATAATACTTTTAAAATAAATATTATTTCTTTCAATGAATAAACTTCACAAAATTAAGCTTGACATTTTTCCTTACCTTATCAATTAATAAAACCAATGAAAAACATTTTTAAAAATGTAATGAGTGCAAAAAATATCAGTTTGGTACATTAATGTAAAGAAATAAATTTTTTTCTTGTGAATACATATAAATATATTCATTTATCAAAAAACAGTTTGGGCTCAAAATAAACATTTTATTTTCAATGAAATCTACTACTATATAAAAATATTTTCAAAAAAAATTTCATAATAAGCCATAACGGAAAAAAACAATACTCACAAAGGTTTTTTTGAAATCATGAAGAAAGTCATAATAACATTTTTCACAATGTTATATCTTCAAACCTTACAAAGTACAATATTCATTAATTTAACTTGTGAAATAACTGCATTTCTATAATAAAACATATAATGTATGAAAATCATTTAGGTAACTTTAGGAATCATTTTAATACCAATCATAATTTAACTTTGAAGAACCATCATGGAATGAATTGAAGTAACCATCCTAGTAAAATTTAAAACAACCATCCTGGTTGTACTTGGAATAACCATCATAGGATATTCCCATAATCTCTTAGTAGACATAAAATTGGTTAGCATTGTTCCAAATTTGGAATCACCATCATAGTATACCCCCATATTCTCTTAGAGGAAACATAATCAGTTAACTCCATCCCTTTACCCAATGCATTGGAGAGCTGTAACAGTACCACAAGCTCTAGGTTTTTAACGTAACCACATGCCACCAAAAACAATTACTAACAATTATAACATAAATAATGTACATATAACTGTAATTTCATTTTATAAATTAAATTAAATAAATTTTTATTTTCATTTCCGAAATTAAATACCCTTAGTGATCATTAAAACATTCTTGGGGAATTAGATTTTTCTATTGGAAATCACTTCCTTTTAAAAACTACACACATATAAAGGAAAAAAATTTCATTGAAAATATCCATGTAAAAATTTAAAGGAATATTTATTTTAAAAAAACTAATCATGATGATAAGAAATTCTCTTCATTTTCTATCTGTTTAAAAAAAATTCCCTCCATATTTGTTTTAGAAAAGTCACAAATTACAATTTTTGGAAATAAAAAATATATATTTCTCTCAACTTGTTTTATTGAAAGAAAATCATGGGTAAAATTTTGTTAAAAAAATAGAATATTATTTTAGAAAATCATTATATTTATTTTTAGATGAAATAATTATAGTGATATAGAATAAAAATATTGTTATAAGTGAAAAATTAAATGAAAATTTGAAATAAAATCCAATAACATGGTTCTAACATGAAATCGACAATGATAAGGTAAATACCACTAATAGGGGGTTAAATCAGTGGTATATTGTTTTTCAAATATCTTTTACTTTTTATTCATCCTTTGTGACAAATTATCATCTCAATCCCTCTCATTTAATATAAATCCTCACCTAGTAATAAATAAAAAAACACCGCACGAAGGGATTTATAATGATCGGTAGAAGGACCTAATCCTATCCATGTTGGTTAGACCTCCCCCCAATAGATTCTATACTATATGAGAAGGTTATTAAAATATTAATTGTATATACGACCATTTGAAAACAAGTTATAACCTGTAGTTCCAATCAGCCTCCAACAGATGGTTAGACCCCCCCAACTATACTTTGATCACAATGATTGGTTAGACCCCCCCCCCATCCCCAATAAAAATATTTATAAATAGGCTAGACCATGTAGTTTCACCCTTCATCTTTAGATAATTTATCCACTATATAATGATCAATTTATGATCCTCTTCCACAATCTTGTTGGACCACATAGGCTCATGTAAAAATCAAGTTCCTTTTCATTGATTCTTGACTTTATCAAAATAATTATGATCACAGAATATCATCATATGCCTCAGTACACAACATCCCAAACTATAATTATTTTCTTTAAAGACCCTACCTCTTAAAATAATGAAAACTAAATCATTAATAGTAAAATTACGCCAATTTCAATATCAAAATAATGCACACTAATTAAGTAACAATATTTTTAGGTTCACTTCACCAGTCATCATTCATGTATATAAAACACTTCATGATAATATCACATTGTGGAGTAACACACATGAAAAAGCATTATAAATTCATACATGAAAAAATTCATGTGCATACATTTTTTTAATAGTTTTGTCACACTAAGCTTCATCTCTTTCTTAATCATTTACAACTACCTCTAATGTTCTTCTATTTTAAGTAGTGTTCCTTAAATATCATACAATCATTATCAACTACTTTTCATTAAATACTTTTATATTCATATACCACACACATCCTACATACATCATGTATGTGTATCATGTAATGACCACATGAAAAACACATTTGTACAAGTTTCCTTCAAACATACTGCCTTTTTTGTGCACACACAAAAAACATTTCTTTTAATTCATTAATTTTCTCAAGCCACTTTACCTTCACGTAATATTACATAAACACTGTATTCTTGGGAAAGATATTGTGATATACCATCCTTTGTAAAGGACAAAAAACTCTCAATATATCTTTAAAAAATCAATCAATCAAATGAAAATTGTTTCATACATTGTACACATGTACTATCACATAATAAAATACACCAAACTCCAATTATAAAATTATTCTTTGTGAAACAGAAAAAATTGGCTTCCCTTGAATATCACACAAACCAAAAGAATACACATGAATAATATCACACTACCTCATGTGGCTTTCCAAAATAGGTTATTTGTGATGCTCTTCCTAAAGTTATTGAAAATTATCGACTACCCATGGGATCTCCTTCTACTTCAAAAAACATGGTACACAGTTTCTTATACTCCATCAAAACATAGTATGTGGAAACTACTTAGTTATTCCTGGATCATAGTTTATTATAAATAAAACCTAGTGGTTAATACACATATACTATGATAATGGGGTGAAATTTCCTTCATAAAAAAGAAAATATCATAGAAACCATCACACACCATTCATTCATGGAGCATCATTTCTCTAAAAATGATAGATTCTCAAAATGAATCTACATCAGAATCGTGATCCTCAAGTGGTATTTATATGCAATGAACATCGTCACGGATCCTCCTAGTATCACAGAAGATCCCATTTAAAGATCAGTTCTTACACTATACAAACACATGTTCGGTTCTCATAATATCACCATCAGTGGGAAAATTATATTTTCTTATACAGTCATTTCATTAGTTTAATATTAAATTTATGATGAAAATGAAATTGTATAATATTTCAGTCAAATTTTTTTCATAAAAAATATCATATATTCTTCAGATGATGGAATCACTCGACTGTTGATTTTACTTGAGAAATGATGAATAGTATACATGGGGGTAGCATGTTTGAGAAGACAATGTGAAGTGGTAGATCAAAAAACTCCAATAATAAACATGATAAATCAAATGGAAGTAGATCTCATTAACATCTCCCATATATTTCACATCAAGGTGGTATATAAGAAAGGAAAAAGGTATCTATGGTGAATTAAAACCCTTAGACGGGTTCCCGGAGAAGGCTTCACGTAGTGGGAATCAAATGGTTCCAATGGACCTGATCGAATGACACTGGTTCTGTCTATGTTGTTTTTCATAATATGTTTCAACAATCTACTAGTATAGAATTCTTGTGGTTCTCTACTCCCTAATCCTTGGTTGGCCCTATGGGGTCCCACATTAGGCCCATTGCCTGGTGATTTTTTCGATGAACTTCCTTAAAAAATAAGCCACATTTAATACAAAATAAAAAAGCTAAAACTCCAAAAATTAAATAAAAAAACAAAAAAAATCATCATGAAATATAAATAATTTTTCATGGATCTTCTTGAAATGATGTAAACAATGTTTTGGTTGAATTAAACCAATGACATATAACATTAAAACAAAACTTCATCTTTGTAATAGAAATAATTAAAAACCCTGAAACATGTTGAAATATTTCACCAAACACTCGTTGACAACGAATGAAATTCACTAGACACTTCAATATCCCCATACTTATTTGTTTTAATTAATAAATTTATGTCAACAAGTCTAATTACCTTTCTCAACTTTGTTTTCAATGAAATCAATGTTATCTTTCATAGCCTCTATTTTTTAGAGAAAAATGATTCCTCTCTCAAAAAAAAAGTAACGAGATTTCTGTTAATCAACTCTTAGTCGATTTGGTCAAGTCTATTGTAGAAAAAAATAGACAGGTCACCTAAGAATCAAACAAAGTCGAATCATATAATGTGATACCATTCTCATTCATGATTCATCAATTTTAAAACATGAAGACATTTGAAGAATATTTATAAGTTATTTTTTGCACATATCTCAACAAATCTATCAGAAAATTAAGGTGAAATAAATATCTTCTCTTTTAAATACAGATTAATAATTTGTCAGTGATTATTATTTTAACAACATTTTCAAAAGTTGACATCTTCAAACCAACAATGCTCCCCTAAAGGGATACATAAATCTCCATCAATTCAGTAAATTTTTTTACAAAATAGTTAATAAAATGGTGTAAGGAGGAAAGTATTTAATCTTTATAAATAACACTCAAGCAGAGAGTTTCCTCTCAAACTTATTTTTCCCTTATTAATTTTTAATTATTCTGTAGAAGAGTTTTCCTTCATCTCTCAGGATGTTAGAAGTGTCGGGAAATGTTTTATGTCTTGACATATTTTTACACATCATTCAAACATTAGAATTATCAAGTCATCATTTGTAGATGTATACTCATCAACATTGAATTCTTCATATATTGACATTTTCTATTATTTTTCTCTTACAACATTCTGATTTTTTAAAAAAAATCTTCTCACACAATTCACTAGTGACTGTAGCTTTATTAACACTCTAAATTTTGATCTCTTATCCATTATAAATAATGTCACATGATAAATAAAGTATAAATTTTTCAACTTTTGACCTTCTGGACAAAATATTCCATATACATTATTTAGGAATTCATTTGTGTTCTTTATTTTGAGTATAGTTAAATTTTTTATCACATGCATCTATTTATGCTAATATGATCTAATCAAATAAAAATTTCTAACCCTTGATTCATGACTCCCCCTTCGAAGTGAAATGTTCTACCATCATCAATAATCTTTATGACCAACCACTCCACAACCCCAACAGTAGCCTCTTAACCATGATCTTCAATACTGATAGAAATTTGGATTTGAAGATTGTAGTTGTTTCTTTTTCATAGAATGTGGATGTATCTTATTATGAGGAAAACATCTAAAAGAATTAATACATTCTTTGTTTATGAAAAATAAATTCTCATTTGTTCTTTTGGGTCAGTTTGATTTAGTCTTACCTTTCAGAATTGTATTGCTATGAATATCAAAATTATTTTGAGAGTCATTGGTTTTAGAATGAACCTTTTCTCTAAAGACTTATTTTTATCACCTTTAAAAGACTTACCCTTAAACTGATTTGGTGAGGTATTATTTCATCTTCTTCAGCTCACATTAAGCTACAAGACACATATATGGTGTCCCTAATAATTCTTCCTCTATCTTGATAAGTATTTCTTCAAGATCATTCATCATTTTCTCAAATTAAAATAATTTCAAATGATTTTGTTTATTCTTTTCATTATATGCTGATTATTATATATCATGATCATTCTTTTCAACAGTTTACATTTTTGCTTATAGCTCATCTATTTTTCATATTATTTTATATTATTTCATTAAGATGAATCTCTTCTTTCTTACAACCTTATTTATTCTTGAGAGAGATCTTATAAATTTATCTTATTTTTTTATGCTCTTCCATATTGAGTTTCATATTTTACATTAGAGTAGATTTCATGTTTACTTATGAAATCCATTCTAAATACGTTATTTCATCACCTTTATTACCTTCAAATGAGTCTC
Organism: Viscum album; assembly: GCA_963277665.1. Lineage (NCBI taxonomy): Eukaryota > Viridiplantae > Streptophyta > Magnoliopsida > Santalales > Viscaceae > Viscum > Viscum album. The sequence continues at coordinate 296,499,474 of OY728141.1, read as the reverse complement.
TATACTTCTTGTATTTACCTATAATGAATGCTTCCTTCTTAAAATGTATGCCTTCTTATAACTCAAATATAGATGATGTAATTTCATATATTTCTCTTCTAGCCATATTTCCCTACTTGGATGTAAACCCTTATTATGATTCTTCAACTTCCTTTTCTAATATTTCTTATCCTCTTCATCTGAGTCTATTTCATTAGCCTTTTTCTTTATACATTTACTATTAAAATTACCATTCTTATTAAAATTCTAGTACCTTGGTGATTTTTTCTTATTTACTACCCATAATCCCTTTTAGACATTCATGAAAACAAGGAAATAATTTGATTGAAATTTTGTTCAAATTATTCATCCTTAGAATCACTTGATTATGGTTATTATTTGTTTCTATTTTTTCCTTTTATTATTACTTCAAAAGACATCTCGTATATTTCCTTTTTCTTGAATGTGAGAAATTTTATCATTTCATAATACATTAGAGTATTTTTGAAGTTAATATATTGATATATCTTATATCTCTTCCATTGATGAAATAAATGAGTTGAATTTTCTGGGAAATTTATCATAAACTTTTTCACAATTGTAGAATCATCCAGATTCTGTCCAAACCCATAGATATAAATGAAAAATTCATTTTCTTTGTTAAATTAGTCTTCAATAAATTCTTCATCATCCATTTTAATATATTTTTTAAAAGCTTATATATATTTATAACATGGATTATCTAACATTAAGATTCCATTCATAACTACTTCTAAATTTATCTCAAATCTCGTTGGGAGTTTGGATACCCATCACATTCATATAAACATTTTCAGATAAATCCATCATGATTCCATTCTGATCCATTCCATAAACATCCAAATTTCTCATATCATCTTGAGTCATTGAAACATCCACATTGACTGGTGGGAATCCCACTTTTTTTCATCTCTCACATCCATGTCATGTGATAGAAGGTAAAGAAGCATCATATTCCTAAAATTGTGGTAGTTCATGCTATCAAAATTATGAATTTATCTGTTATTCACTACATTCAAATTCTCCATTTCATAGAATGTATTCAAAATCTTTGGAGGGTGACATGTTCTCAAATACCAATTGAAATTTCTTATGATTATTTGGATACCACTAATTGTGATAGGGTGAATAAGTGTATATTGTCTTTACAAAAAATTACTTTTGATTCATCCCATTTTGACTGATTAAATTCTTGATCCCTCTTCTTGAATACACAGTCTCACACTACAATAAATAATGAAGAAAATAACCACATCACATAGAGATTTACAAGATTCAGAACAAATACATACTCTATGTCATGTTGGTTAGACCCCCAAACATGGATTCAATACTATATCAGAAGATGATTACAATAGTAAATGGTTAGACACCTCAATTAAAAACAATTTTTGACCCCTAGTTCTAATCAGCCTACAATATTTGTTTAGACCCCCCAAATTTATCTTCTTCATAGTGATTGTTTATACCCCTATTCATAAAGTTTATAATATGGTTAGAACCCAAGATTATACATTCAACCTCAGAGAATTGATACACTATATAAAGATCAATTGAAGACCCTCCTCAACATTCTTTCTTGATCACACAGGGTCAAGTACAAATCATGTACTTTTTCACTAATTCTATAATTTCACAAATAATTTTGATCACTAAATATATTCAGGTTCCTCAGTACAAAATTTCTCAAGGTATAACTATTCTTTCTATATATGTAAAGATCCAACTGAGTATTGAAAACTCATATACATAATTCTTCTGAATTCACTAATAATAATATTGTCTTGACTTCATTCTAAAAACTCATCACACTAGTTCAGAAAAAAATATTTCACTTTCACTTCTAATATCTTCAGGAATGATTATAATACAATGCATGGACTTATTACATAGTGAAATAAATTACATGAACAAGATTTATACTTTCATTAAAGAAAAATATCATTTTCATACATTTGATATAACATCCCAAAATTTTATTAATTATTATTCCTCTAGATCTAATTAAATGTATTATCATGTCAAAATGGTTATATAACATATGAAATTATTCGGATTTATATTTTTTGATTTTAAAATACCTCTAAGAGTTATGACCTTTTCTAATATAGTCATTAAACAGTGATCACATGATTAGTACAAATATTGGGCTATAAAATCCAATTTACTCAGACAATGGATATATTGGCCTCATCTAGTAAAATTTCTCCATAAAAGCCCATTTTTTTGCTCTAAAAGGAGGTGGCATCATTGGTCTTCACTCTTGATCAAGACCAATCTAATATTCAACATGGTAAGATCTAATGGAACCATTTATGAGAGAAGTGGATGTTGATAGAGATTACGACCCAAGCGATGTTATCCAAGACACCCCAATAGTCTGTCACCATTACACACCTTACCCTCCGGTCTTATGTGGGAGTTATAAGGGGTTATTTAACAAGACCTTAGCACTATGATTATGTTCATAATTTTTTATATAATAAATAATACACATTCATTTTATTATTGTTACTTTGTAAATAGTTTTTAAAGAACAAATAGTATTTTCAGTTAATATTCTGTTAAAAATGTATTTTTATGAATTAAAGGGAATTTTAAATTAAATTATATTTTAAAAAATATTTTTAAATTACTTTTTTTAAATATGGATGATCACATAATTTTTATGAATACTATTATAATTCTTATTAGGGAATTAAAGATAATTTTGTCAAAACCCCTGAATTTTTTATAAATGTTGGTTTTTATTTTAAAATAAAATATTAACATATTTATAAAATTATTTAGATAAAATTAATATTCTTTTGGGAATCATGATGTTTTAATTATCCAATGGTGAATTTCTCATAATTTTATTAGAGAATCGAATTTTTGGGTTAAAATTAAATATCGTTTAAATATATAATCTGTTTTATGACATCATAACGACCTTATAGTAATGTAATAATATATTATAAACATTATTTTAGGCAAATATATGTTTTACCATTAAAATAATGTGATTTTAGTTTTTTGAATTTATTTTACAATGTTTTTGTAGACCCTTCAAGACATATAAAACATTTAAACATTTTAAATTGATTTCCTTGAGAGTGTGACTCACCTCCACATAGGCAACCCTGTTATTTTAAAATGTCAGCCATTTTCCTCATATAATAATTTTTTCCATTCCCCTTTGTCAACAAACATGGGGAAAAACATGGGTTGGTTAGTGGTTTTGATTAGTTTAATGTGTGGTGTCCCATACCTAAATAATATAAAATTCCCTCTCATTTCCATTATAAACCCACCCAAGCATTCACTTCCTATTTACTCAAATACTTTGGAGTTCATCCAACATATATCCTCATATCTCTATAATCCTTCCAAGGCACACCAATATCTAAATAATCCACTCACAAGATCCTCCCAAGCCTTTGGGATCGCACTTCCTAATAAGGGACTTCTTCCTTTCTCATTTAGGTCCAACATTCATTATGTTGTTATTTGAAATTACAAATGTTGGGGTATGATTTCACAACTCACCCATACTTCCCTTAATATGTTTGAATGATTATATACCCCTTTATCTCTCATTAATTCCTCCCATGTACACTAGTTACCATGCTAGAATTCCGTTAGGGATTCCTTCCATTATCATTTTATCCTTCTTTCTTAATATTGTAATGCCATTTTATTTTAAATTATTAATTTTGGGGTATGATTTCGCACCTCCCCCCATAATTCCCTCATTATGTTCTAATGAAGATATATCTCTTTATATCTCATTAGTGTCTCATATGTACACCCATTACCATGCTGAAATTTCGTAAGGAATTTCTCTCTCCTCATTTACATTCACCCAATTCTTTTCTATTATGATTCAAATACATTACATATGATGGGACATATATCTTATGTACCCAATACTTTCCATTTACGGTATATATGATGATACACCCTTTTATCTCTCATAAACCATTTTTATGAAGTCTTATGTCACGTTGTAATGTCGGTGAAATTGCATCGCCATTTTCTAATCAAAACTCATTGTGTAGTAGATACTATGCCTATTTCTCTATCAAGAGCATTCACCATTACGAACATTTACTTATTGATGTAAAGGTTTCATGTATTAATTACACACTCATTTAACTTATAATAAATTATCTTGGTTAGTGAATCAATTTTTTATGATCTTGTGGCACACTTATGCATGAAATGAAATGTTTAAGAAGGGTGTGCCCTAATATTGCTCCAATGCATTGGGTAAAGATTAATATCCTGATAATTCATGTGCAATGAGGTTTTAATAAATCTTATTCAAGTGCTATGTTGTTTTACTCATTCTCCATGGGGCAATGAGCCTTGGATCATGGTAAAACCGTGTTAAGTGTTGTTGCAACACTTCCATGTTGTGATAAACATGCTTCATCATGCCTTTACGTTCATGTTCCGTTTATGATCAGTTCACATGCCTATTTCCTAACATGTAATGTATTCATCATGTTATGCCTTTTTTAATCCCTTACTGGGATTTTTAGCTCAAAATTGTCTTATGTAAGTCCTCAGGCTATCCCATTAAATGTTATGTATGAGAGAGCATAGTGGTATTGTAAAAGAATTTTTCAATAAAGATGTTGTGTTTTATGATTTCAGTTGTTATGTAATGTTCCTAATCCACAAAGACACTAGACCTCTTTATCTTCTATAGTGTATCAAGTGAATATTTTATATAATAAATCTTTTTTATGTGTGTAATAAAAAGTAGGGTAATTATAGTTGTTATTAGAGGATAGGTTTAGTTATTTTTATGATTAAGATTTAAAAACCATAGTGAATGACTTAAGTATAACATTAAGTAAAATAAAAACATACCTAAATTTTAGTGACTATTGATTATGAGTTTTGTCTAGAAAATACAACCCTGAATGGATATGAACAGGTAGAGGTGACTCTGGCATAGATGTATTTGGGAGTGAAAACTCTGACAAGGAGTTTTGGGCTTGACTCAGGTTATCCTGGTGCACAAAAATGGGCCTTTCTACCCTCTTGGTTATGAGACTCCTGGGAGATATTCATTGGTAAATTCATAATCTTTGTATGAACCAATATTAAGGGAATAAAAAAATTCCTCTATGAATATATGTTGGGAATTATATCATGGATAAACATGATTGAAACAAATAGATTCATAAGATAAGAAAACAAATGTTATTTATAAGTCTTCTATTTTTTTCCTTGGATTATGCTTTATGTGTTAACCATAACTTTACTTTTATTCCATCCAATGTCCGGTAATATGAGGACTCAGGCTAACAACTGATGCGAAGATAAATGTGATGACTATTCTAATGAGATGCCCAATTTGATGGGAGTGGGAATCACAAACTTTGTTATGATACTCTCCCATTTAACTCTATATTTGAATAGAAACATGGTTCCAGAGGAATATTCAAACCCCCCAAAGATTGAACATGTTTCTATCGAGAGCTTAATGAGACAATGGCCTCCTACTTTTAAAGGATTGTCTGATCCCTCAATTTTAAAACAATGGATAGGCTCCATTTAAAAGATCTTCTCCATACTTTAATGTTCCGAACAAGAGATGGTTATTATGTATTCTTATCATACGTAGGGAGAAGCTGATAAATGGTGGAATTTGATCAAAAATACAATGTCATAGGAGGAGACCAAGGATTTGGGATGGAAGGATTTCTAGAAATAAATTTTCGACAAAGATTTTCCTCGCACCCTCTGACAAAAGATAGAAAGGTACTTCCTTTCTTTCATGAAAAAATACAATGAATCCATCAGATCTTAGGGGGAAACATTAAAAGGCTTAAATGATACACTTCAAACTTGGTCATTAACCTCGAATTCAAGGTTTATCTCTTCTATGGTGAGCTGAAACCTATCCAACGGAAATCCCTGGTGATCCATAACTTTGATAGCTATGAGGATATTGTATGATGTGATGTATGATGTGCCCTCAATGTGAAAATGGATATTAAAGAATCTCAAAGTTATCATGGTGATAAGAAGTCTAAGTTTCTCTTCAATTCATGTGGTTAGATGGATAAATTCTACGGTGCTATGAAACCCCAGCACCCCACTTGCCTAAGGTGCCGAAATAATCACCCTAGAAATTTCAAGAAGAGGATGAGGAAATGATTTAGTTGTGGAAGATAAGGGAGCCTAGATGTTAAATACTAAACAGAATAACCCATAGATGAGATGGAGTAGAGGAACACTCTGTTCACCCCTCAACACTCTATTCATTTCTTCAACTACCGGAAACAAGGTCACCTTGAAAATCAGTGCCCTAAGACAAGAGTTTTTAGAAGAAACTAACTACTCCAACGTAGAAAGGGCAGGCTTTTTCCATCACTACCGCTGAAGTGAACACAGAGAACTAAGTGGTGACTTTTACGCTAGTTATTCATTAAAGAATAGAGAATGTAGTTTTAAATTTTGGTTCTAGGAATTCGTTTTTATCCCAAACCTTTATTAGAAAAATCCTAATACCACAACAAATCATGGATGTAAAGATGTCAGTGAGTATGAAAAATGGGAAAATCATTGCATCCCATTAATATAAATCATCCCCTATCATAATCGGTGGATTGAACTTCCCATTGAACCTCATCATACTCCCTCTAGTGGAATTTGAAGCAATTCTTAGCATTGATTGGATTTATATATATAGAGACAACATAAATTGCCATGAGAGGAAAATCACTCACTATATAGAGAATCAACCCATGGATGTATACAAGTGGAAGGAGGAAGATTAATATTATTTAGCACTATTATCTCAAGTGTGGATATTACTTCCCTATGAGACCACGTATCTGAATCATATGACAGAGTCCATGGAAGAAACCATCCTCAAAGACAGACCTGCAATTAGGGATTTTGCTGAAGTGTTTCCCAAGGAATTTCTTAGTCTTCCACCTTGAATAGATGTTGAATTCTCAATCGACCTTACACCTAGGTCATTAAAAATATCCAAGACTCCATATAGAATGGTTGTTGTGGAGCTTGAGGAGTTGAAGTAACAACTACAGGAGAATCTAGATAAAGGGTTTACATGCCAAAGTGCTTCACAATGGGGTGCACCAGTCCTCTATGTTAAGAAGAAGTATGGGTAAATGCACCTTTGCATTGATTATTGTGAGCTAAAAAATCACGATAAAGAACAAGTATCCTCTACCCAGAATTGATGACTTGTTTGATCAGCAACGTAAAGCACAATACTTCTCCACGGAATATTTGTAGTTGGAAGATTACCATGTAAGGGTGAAGAAGAATGATATCCCCAAGACTGATTTCCGTACAAGGTACATTCACTATGAATTCATATTAATTTCATTCAGACTCCCTAATGCTCCCGCAATCTTCATGTACTTGGTGAATAGAGTCTTTAGAGAATAACTCAACAAATGTTAGGTAGTCTTTATAGATGACATTCTATAATACTCTAAAACCGAGGAGGATCATGAAGAGTATCAAATAACTGTACTAGAGACCTTACGAAAGGATAAGCTCTATGAAAAGTACATAAAGTGTTTGTTCTGGTTGAAGTATGTCTCATTCTTGGGCCATGTCATCACAAGCAATGGGATATCTATGGATCCGTCCAATATTGTGGCAATTTAGGGATGGATGAGGAAAAAATCAGTAACAAATATCCATAGCTTACTTGGGTTAGCTAGATATTGTCTTGGATTTTTGGGAAATTCCACATGATTGTACAACCCTCATACCAAGCTAACTCGGAATGGATTAAAGTTTCCTTGGAGTGTTGAATGCAAAGACTGTAACGCCCCGACCCCTCTAGACTAGAGTAGGTGTAATTCTAAGTACATTAGTAGGGTTATAAGGAAATAAAATCTTGAAGGAACAAATAGTTTAGTATACTTGAATAAATAGAAACATAGATGTATCTCAATTTACATTAGAAAAGGAAACAAAAAATACATAACAAAAACTAAAAATTTCATCCACCAGAACTCAATAAATGATATCCTCTTCATCACCTATTGAAATTAAAAGATGAAATGAGTGAGCTCAAATGCTTAGTAAGGGTTAAAAATATAGGAATCATTAATCAATATTAACTAAATAATAAAAAACTAGGCATAGTCAACATGGAATGGTAAATAAATGAAAAACTCACGCCATTAAGAAACTGAGAATGAAACTACATCCATAGATTTTGACATAGTGAAAACCAGAAGGATATTATTAACTGATAATTAATAAATAGAATTATTATTAACTGGAAATCATGTATCTAGCGTATTATGCCATAATACCATAAAAATGATTTAGTTCTGTGGGTAGAAACCCCTTCTGATTTTTGGAAACTAACTTGAAGGGTTTGTCACCAACTGATTTGTCTCATTAGACCTACTGATGGATCGAGGGGCTATAGCAGGCCCCACCCACCTCTGCATCAAAATAATTCATTATACATAGATTCAACACAAGAGAAACATGGAATTACAACATACGTATAAAATAGAGGATGCAGATTCATCAATATTTCCACAGTCAATACAACATTCAAAATAAATATTGTAATTAAAATGGTATATGAAATAGTAAATAATCATATCCATGATTTGAGAATATGGATATTTAAATGTAATATACATTAAAATGAAATGTGATCTCAAATGGGCATTAGTTACACCACATAAGAATGAGTAGGTGCACAATAATAAGCAAGTCAAAATAAAGTGAAAATTGAGACAAAGCTCGTTACCACGTTGTAATCAATTGATTCGTATGACCAAAAGTTAATAACAACCAAATTAATCACATAATACCATGAATATAAAAATAATCATGATAATATTTATCAAATGGCAGTACAACTATACCACATATAAGAAATAAGAGGCAAATAATGGAAATCTCACCGAATTGAAAGTGAGATGAGAAAACCCCTGACAAACATTTCAGCATGGTAACGAGTGTTATTGAAAGGGATTAATGAGAGGTAAATGGGTATGAAATTATTTATATTTCATAAGGTAACTACGGGGGAGGTTCTAAAACATACCCAATCATTAGGAGTTAAAAATAAAAGAGCACAACATATGGGATATTCTTGAATAAAAGTGAGAGATAGGATCCCTTACCTTATGCTTGAAGGTGTTCTTGATTGTTTTTAATGATCGGAATAATCAAATATAGATTCATTAATAAAAAATTACAGAACATCATAAACATAAAATGGATATCATATGACCTTATTAGATTCATTAATGGTCTTTTTGATGGTTTAAAAGATTCAATTTTATGATTTTGGTTGCATTTTCTTCTTTGGTTTTCATTATCCGTTTCCTTGTATTCATTAACAGATGGTTTTTTGAAATATAGACAAACATATATAATTTTTAATTTATATTATTAGTGACATTAAAAGGATATACATTATCTTGTAATGATCCTGGTTATATACCACGAGGATGACTAATTCGATGAGTTATAAATAAATTCTTGGATTTGGCTGGGTGGTTTGGTGCAGAATAAACTTGTTTTGTATTATTATTCCATATTATGAATGTGTAACTATTAGAGAACATTAATCATGACAAAATACATATATTATGACCTGGTTCAACCATATAAAAGGTTTCAAGACCAATATTTAATATATTAATGAAAATTTAAATCCCATCTTCCTTGAGTGTGATAAATTAACACATCTCGGATGGTGTTTTCATTTATTGTATAAAAAGATTGAAAAAAGAGAGATTATGATGAAATATTAAATTAGAAAAATTAAAATAATTTTCATGTATGGTAATTGAATTATCAAGGCACTTTTATTAGGGTAGGTGAGATGGGATAACAAAAGAACGGAACTTTGAAAAAGAAATTGAAAGAAAAGTGAAGAAAGGCTCACATCTTGAGTACTTCTCCTTGAGAATATCCATAGGACCTTTGATTTTTTCCTTTTGATGTCATTGGTAGGTATTGGACATGGTGGAGGAGGTTAGGGATCTATTTGAGCCGAATTTAGGAAAGGCTTGAAGCATTAGTGGTGTGGTAGGAAGAGGGAGTGAGGGGTGGTTTATATAGTGGTGGGGAGGAAAGTTTTCTTAATATTATAATCATAAAAATATTATTTATTTTCAAGACAAGAAATAGTGGGTGTTCCTTGAATTATAATAGTAACAAGATAATGTTAGTTAATTATTTTGGTTCTTACATCACTCATGATGCATGGAAGAGTTAATTTAATTTATAATGTATTTATACAGTAAATTATTGTATTTTACTATTCACCAAAAATTCAAGTATTTTGGAAAAATACCAAAAATTCACCCAAACCATTTTCTAACATGTAGAATTCAAAAATGAAGTCCATTTTTCAAAAATTATGTTTTAAATGTGATTAATTAAATATTTAATTTGAATGATTATTTAATTGAAAATTTTAAACACATAAAATATTCCTCTTTATTTTAAAGGTGCCTAACTTTATTTCTACATATATGTGTATGGATACCCTTCATGAGATTCATATTATTATTCATAAGGGAAAGACACTATTCTTAAGGTTGGGTTACTATTCATATGAAAATGGTAATATGCACTGAAAATTATGTTAGTTATATCAAACTCTAAATATCATCCTAAACACAACGATTTATGTTGGATTTTTAAAATTTGAATCACAGAGCTGAAAAATTTAAGGTTAATGCCTAGGTTTTGGCTATCTCCTATAAGTAACCAAATTTTTTTCAAAATAGGCTCTTTGATTCATGAAATATAAGATAACTAATGAATACAGTGTTTTTATGAGAAACATACCATAAATTGTTTGGGGGGGCTATATTATTCCCTCCTTCAGAAATTTCATCCTCAAAATTTTATGTATAAATCCCCCCAAAAAGATGTGGGCGGTTCTAATTCATAACATCCTCAAGTTCCCATGTTTCTTCCTCCACATTCTGGTTCCTCCAATGAACCTTTACTAGAGGAGTTGTCTGGTTTATCAATATCTACTCCCTTGTATCAAGAATCTTGATTGGATTTTCACAGTATGACAAATTAGGTTCGAGTTCTATTTCTTCATAGGTGAGTGCATTAATTGCATCTGGAATGTATTTCTTCAACAATGACATATAGAACACATCATTAAATTTGGAGAGACATCAAGTAATTGCTAAACGGTAAGCTACGGCTCTAATTCATTCCATAATTTCAAATGGTCTGATGTACCTAGGGATCAATTTCCCTTTCTTACAAAACCATAAAACACCCTTCCATGGAGATAAATTCAGAAATGCATGAACTCCCACTTGGAGTTCCAAATCCTTTCTCTGGTTATCAACATAACTCTTCTTCCAATTTTGGACTGCATTAATATGGTCTTTTATTTTCTTCACCTTTGTCATGGTCTATTAAATATGTTCTGGGACTATAAGTTTCCTCTCACCAAATTTGTCCCAACAAGTTGGAGGTTGACATCCCTATACATATAACGCTTTATATGGAGCCATTTCAATACTATAATGGAAACTATTATTGTAGGAAAATTGTATGAAAGGCATGTATTGATCCCACATACCTTGAATGTCAAGAGAGCATGACCTCAACATGTCTTTTAGAGTTTGAATAGTCCTTTCAGACTGTCTATCAGTTTGGGGGTGACAAGAAGTACTCATAAAAGGCTCAACATTCAATGCCTTCTAGAGACATATCTAGAATTTGGATGTAAACTTGGGATCTCAATCAGACAGAGTCTATAGAGGTTCACCATTAAGTCTTACAACTTGATTAATATAAAGTCTTGTCATACTCTCATGTGGTAAATCTTCTCTTATTGGAAGGAAATGTTCTGATTTTTGGAGACGATCAACAATTACCCATATTTAATCATTCCTTATAGGTGTCCTCTATAGTTTGGTAACAAAATAAATCATAATTTTAACCCACTTCCACATAGGATTAGGATATGGTTGCATCACTCATTTGAGATGTTGTCTCTTTGCCTTCTTTTGTTGACAAACCAGCCACCTTGACACGTAGTCTACAATTTCCCCCTTCCTATTATCCCTCCAAAAATATTCCTTCATATATCTATACATCTTGGTGGTACCTAAGTTTATAGAGAAATTTGAGCTATGAGAAACTTCTAATAGTTCCCATTTTAGCTCAAGTACTGATGGAACTCATAACCTCATCCAAAAATTCAGAACTCCTTCCTAATACATGATATCTGCCAACCTTCCATCCTTGACAACATTAATATTCTTTTGCATATTCTCATCATTAGATTAAGAGATTTTTTATCTTCTCTAATAAATATGGTTTAGCAATCATTTGAAGGTGAAAAGATGTTTCCCCTTCTTTAACAATTCTCATATCCATCTTTAGTAGATCCAAAAATGTAGGATATCTCTCAACCTTCATTTGAGTCCAAAGTCCATGATCTTTCAGCTTAATGCATCTTCTTCCTTTTTCTCCTTTCCATGGTGGTAGTGTATTGAACAATCATAATATTTGAGTAACTCGGGACTTCTCCTTTGCCTCATATAGAGTTATTTTTGTGTGAAAATGTATTTCAAACTCTTGCTGTATGTATAAATCTCACATCTTTCTCCATAGAGATAATGTCTCCATATTTTCAAAGTAAAAATTACAGCTTCTAACTAAAGATCATGAGTTGGATAATTTTCCTTATGATTCTTTAATTGTCTTGTTGCATAAGAAATAAATTTATCATTTATCATAAGGATGCAACCCAATCCATTCTTTGATGCATTACTATATATTACAAATCCATAATTCTAGAGGGAAGAGTCAAAATTGGAGTATTGAACAATCTTATTTTCAATTACTCAAAGAATTTTGTACATTCTTTTGTCAAACCAACTTAACTTCTTTACATGTGAGGCTAGTTAGTGGGTTAGCCATTCAGGAAAAATTCTGAATGAAATGCTGATAGTAACCTGCTAAACCAATAAAACTATATTACTCAGTTATGTTTGTTGGTGTGGGCCATTCATGGATTGCCTTTTTATTTACAAGATCAGCATGAATTCCATCCTTAGAGAAAATATTCCCTTGAAAAGAAACTAATTGAAGCTAGAATTCACACTTCCTAAACGTCCCATATAATTCATTTGTTTTAAGAGATTTCAGAATAATCCACAAATGATCCCCATGGTCTTCATAGCTTTTTGATCATATAAAAATATCATTGATGAATACCGTGACAATGTTATCAAGATATTTCTGGAAATCTATATTCATTAAATCCATAAAAACATAGGGTGTATTAGTCAATCCAAAAGGAATCATAGTAAACTCATAATGCCCATTACTAGTTCGAAATATTTTCTTAGGAATATCTTTTTTCCTCACACGCAGCAGATGATATCCGGATTGAAGGTCAATATTTGAAAAGTATCGAACTCTATGAATTTGATCAAATAAATCATCAATCCGAGTTAGAGGATACTTATTCATTATTATAATAGCATTTATTTCCCTATAATCAATGCATAGACTCATGGATCCATCACTGTTCTTGACAAACATGACCATGGCACCCCAAAGAGAAACACTAGGTCGAATAAACCCTTGGTCACTCAAATCCTCTAGTTGTTTATTTAGATCCACTAACTCCATAGTTTCTATTCTATAGAGGGGTCTTTGATATAGACCTTGCACTAGGAATTAATTCATTTAAAAACTCAATTTCTTGGTCTGGAGGATGTCTAGGTAAATCCATTGGAAATACTTCAATGTATTTCTGCACTATATGCACATATTCAATTTGAAGATTTATTTCCTCCCCCATATATGTTGGGTTATCTTCCTCTCTAAGAATGTAATTAAATAGAGCTACTAGGGAGGATCTAGATAATAATCGGTGGCGGGGTCTCTGCTCTAAAAATAAGCGATTCTACACCATTTTCAAAAATTGTATCATCCTTTTTCTTGCAGTAAATCTTCACATAATAGTTCGATATCCAATTCATAATGATAATTATGTCAAATTCTTTCATTCGTATGATGATAAGATTAGAAACTACAGCATGTTTATGTGTCATGGAGGGGAAAAGTTGACATGCCTTTTTTGCAATGATGAATCCCTAGGAGGTTTTACTGATAAGTCCTTTGTTAAATCAAATTGGACATGTCTAATTTTCTTGGAAAACTGGGAATATATAAATGAATGTGATGAACTAGAATCAAATAAAGTGTTGGCTATGTTTGAGGAAACAATTAAAGTACCTCCTACCACATCATTAAGAACTTTCACTTCCACAATTGTAATCGCATAACCACTCCCTTTCTCTCTTGGATTTTCTTGAAGCATGTTTCATTACTGTTTAGGAAACTCATTTGCATAGTGTCTCATCTCTCTACAATTGTATCATTGAGAATAATCAAATTTTTTCTTATCCTTACATTCATGAGATTGATGACCATTTTATTCACACTTATAGTAGAATCCCATGCCTTTCAGGCATTTCCCAAGATGATTCTTTCCAAAGTTCTCACATAATTGGAATTTCTTCATTCACTTGTTCTTATTTGGCACTTCACATTTCACTTGGTTATTGTAGTACCACATTTTATCTTGTTTTCCCTTGATCAAATTTGATCTAGCAAATTCCTTCTCTGTTTTGATGGCACTTGATACAATTTCATCATATTATGAAAATATTTGGGAATCCAGTTCCCTTCGAAGTCATGGCGTAAGACCTTCAATGAAATGATCAATCTTCTCTTCTAAGTCACATATGTAACCTACGGTATACTTGGCTAGCCATGTGAAGGTATCCTCATATTCTGTAACATTGCCTTCTTCCCTTTGCTTTATGCTATATAATTTCCTCTTCATTTAGGTTCTTTTTTCATGAGGGAAATATTTTTCAAAGAATATGTCCTTAAAAGTCCATCATTACATATCTTCTATTTATTTTTTCTTCGTGGTATTATGAATCAAGGAAAACCATTGATCTGCGTCACCCTTGAGACAATATACTGCCAATACTACCTTTTCATTTTCATTGCATCTTAATTCCATGAATATGATTTCAAGGGACTTGATATATTGCTTAGCAATCACTACATTAGTAGTCTCACTGAAAAATGATGGCTTCTGCCATATAAAACGATCCAACACAGGTGTGGAATGGTTATTCATTATAACCTGAGTAAGTTGTCTCAATATGGTCATGATCATATCAACTCCAACATTAACTGTGTTGAAATGCTCAGTGGTGAGATCCCTACATTTCCCACAAGTTTTGATTCCCCTTCTTCAATTAGACACCATTTCTAAATAATGTCACACACAAGTTTAGGGTATGAATCATAATGAATAATTTAATAGAATACTTAGAATAAATTGAGATTCTACACATGGCTAATACCATAATAAAAAAATGGTTCCTTAAAGGAATAATGTACATTTCAATCCTCCATAATGGATTATAAGACAAATATTAATTATCCTAAGAATATCCCCTGAGAGTGTCATAAAAAATGGTGAAGATATGCCCATTTTCATGTACCAAGATTCCCTATGTCAAGCTCGAAACTCCTTATCGGAGCTTTCACTACTAGGTATATCTGTGCCAGAGCCACCTTTACCTGCTCATATACAGATTAGGATGTATTTTCTAGAAATATTCACATAATCTATTACTTACCAAAACACCAGGATTTTATGGTTTGTTTATCCTCAAATAATTCCTTAATACTTTGTTCCATACTATACATTTCCTACTCTTGTTTCCAAGTTTTCTACTAAACTCCCATTGATACCAATTGTAATGCCCCGACCCCTCTTTATTGGTGCCAGTGCATTACTAAGAAAATTATCAAGGTTATAAAGAATGAAAATCTTAATGGAATGATGATATTGGTAAACTATATGAAATTAGATAGATAAATGTAACTCAATTTACATTGGAAAAGGTTACAAAATAAAATACATAACATAAATTAAAAAATGCATCAACATGAACTCAATAAAGGATCTCCTATTCATCAACTGTTGAAAGTAAACATTGAAAGGGGTGAGATGAAATGCTCAGTAAGGGTTAAAAATAGTTGAATAATGAATCAATATTAACTAAATCATAAACAACTGGGCATAGTCAACAAGGAATGGTAAATAAATGAAAAACTCACACAATTAATAAAATGAGAATGAAACTGCATCCATAGAGTTTCTCACAGTGAAAACCTAATTGATTGTAATAATTGATAATGAATATATAGAATTATTTTCAATTGGACAACATGAATTTGGAACATGATACCATAATATCATAAAAACTTTTTAGATCTTATGGGTTGTAACCCGTTTGATTTTTTGAAACAAACTCGAAGGGTTTGTCGCCAACTAATTTGACTCATGAGACCTACTGATGCATCGAGGGGCTATAGCGGGAACCACCTGCATCTATATCCAAAGAATTATTTATACATAGATTAAACATACGAGAAACATGACTTTACATTATCTGTATAGAATAGAGGATACAGATTCATCAATATTTCAACATTCAAAACAACATTAAAAATAAATACAGTAAGTAAAATTGTATACGACTTATACAATAATAAAATCCATGATATGAGAATATGGGTATTTAAATGTAATATAAATTAAATTTAAAAATGATCTCAAATTGGAATTAGGTACACCACATAAGAATGAGTAGGCGCATAATACTAAGCAAGTCACAATGACGTGAAAATTGAGACAAAACTCGTTACAATGTTGTAACACATTGTATCATATAACCAAATGTTAAAAACCAAAAAATGAATAAAAGAATACCATGAATATAAAAAGAATCATAAAAATATATATCAAATGATAGTAAAACTGTACCACATATAAGAAATTAGAGGAAAATAATGGAAATCCCAAAGAATTGAAAGTGAGATGAGAAAAAATCCCTTACAAACATTTCGGCATGGTAAAAAGTGTTCTTGTGCAGGCTTAATGAGAGGTAATGTGGTATCCCATTATTTATATGTTATAAGGGAAGTATTGGGGAGGTGAAAAAACATACCCCATCATTAGGAATTAAAAATAAAAGAGCACAACATAGAGGTGATTCTTGAACAAAAGTGAGAGAGAGGATCCCTTAACTTATACTTGAAGGTGTTATTTATTGTTCTTAATGACCTGAATAATCAAATTTAGTTTCATTAATTATTAATTACATAACCAAATCAACATGTAATTGATATTTTATGATCTTATTTGATTAATTAATGGTCTTTTTGATGTTTTAAGAGATTCAATTTTATTTTTTTTGTAGCATTTTCTTCTTTGGTTTTCTTGATACGTTTATTTGTATTTATTAATTGATGTTTATTTGAAATATGGTTAAACATCCATAATTTTAAATATAAATTATTAGTGAAATTAAATAGATATAAATGATCTTATAATGGTTCTGATTATATTCCAATAGGATGATTCATTCGATGAGTTAAAAAATAAACGGTTGGATTTGGCTTGGCGGTTTTGTGCAGAATAAACATGTTTTGTATTATTATTCCATTTTATGAATGTGTAAGGATTACAGAACATTAATAAAGATAAAATACATATATTATGACCTGGTTCAACCATTGAAAACGTTTCATGACCCATATTTAAGATACTAATGCAAATTGAAAACACAACTTCTTTGAGTGTGATAAATTAACACATCTCAGATGGTGATTGAATTTATTGTATAAAAGGAGGGAAAAAGAGATTTTATGGTAAAATATTCCATTATCACAATGAAAATCCAGTTCATGTAATGTATTGGAATTATCCTGGAATTTGGATGAGGGGAGGTGAAAAGGGTTAACAAAAGAATTGAACTTTGTAAAAGAAATTGAATGGAAATAGAAGAATGATTCACCTCTGGAGTACTCCTTGAAAATATCCAAAAGACCTTTGATTCTAGCCTTTTGATAAGATCAAAGGGTATTGGACATGGTAGAGGTGGTTAGGGAGCTATTTGAGAAGAATTTAGGGAAGGCTTGAAGCTTGAGTGGTGTGGGAGGATGGGGGTGAGGGGTGAATTATATAGTGGAGAGGAGAATAGTTTTTATAATATTATAATCATTAATTTATTATTTATTCTCAAGAAAAAAATAGTGAGTATTCAAAGACTTAGAATAGTAACAAGATCATGTGATTTCGGGATTTTGGTTCTTACATCACTCTTGATGGTTGGAATAGTCAATTTAATTTATAATGTATTTATACTGTAAATTAATGTATTTTACTATTAACCAAAATTTCATGTATTTTAGAAAAAATATCAAATATTTACCCTCGAATATTTTTGATGTTATGAATCCAAAAATGATGTCCATTTTTCAAAATTAATTTTCTAAATATTATTAATTAACTATTTAATTAGAATAATTATTTAATTGAAAAATATAAACACTTAAAATATTCATCTTTATTTTATAGGTTCATAAATTTCTTTATATATTCATGGGTATGGATAACATTCATAAGACTCATATTACTACTCATAAGGGTAAGTTACTATTCACAAGGGTAGGTTACTATTCATAAGGGTGGGTTACTATTCACCGAATATTATGTTAATTCTACCAAAATCTAAATATCATCCTCAACACAACCGTGTATGATAGATTTTTAAGATTCAAATTACAGAGCTAAAAATTTTAAGTTTAATGTCTAGGTTTTGGATATCTCTTATAAGTAACCAGGTTTTGTTCCACAGAGGCTCAGTGATAAATGAAACATAATATATCTAATGAATATAGTGTTTTTAAGATAAACAAACCGTAAAATGTTTGGTGGGCTACAAAGAGATCTCCAAGGTGTTGAATTGGAGGCTTATCACTACACCAGTGCTAAATTTACCCACAAGTGGAGGTCTTTTGTGGTATTCAGTGAGGCTTCAAAGATGGGCCAATGTGGTGTATAGATGCACAATGAAAAATTCATTTCATTTTCTTCCAGGTAATTGAAAAATCATGAGTTAAAATATCCAACACATGATCTCAAGTTGGTTGTAGTGATCTTATCTTTTAAAATTTGGCAGCATTACCTCGTTGGGGGGAACATTGAAATATATACAGTCCACAAATGCATCGAGTATATATTCATATAGAAAGAGTTTAACATGCACCAATGGAGATGGAATGATCTGATCAAATACCATGAATGATCAATATATTACCACCTAGTTAAAGTGAACAAGGTGGAAGATGCTCTATATAGAAAGGACCCCGAGATCCAATCATTTATGATAATTGAAAAGGATCCAATATTCAAATATTTGATAAAGATACGCATGGAATCATATAGAAGGAACATCATCAATCCTTTCAGAAATTATTTCTCAAATATATATTTTGTAAAGGTTAATGGTTGACCAAAAGAATGATGTGGGAATTCAGAAGTAGGTGCAAACTATGGGGAAAGGAAAACCCTCAAAGTTCAAAGTCAATGAAGAAGGAATTGTGAGATTTGGGTCAAGACTATGTGTTCCATTGAATCCAGAGTTAATGAATGAAATTTTTTATGATGCGCATAGTTTTAATTTCTCCATTACCCTGGGAAACAAGAAGATATATCAATATCTTCAAAATAATTATTGGTGGGTTAACATGAATTTGGATATCGCTGAGTATATTTCAAACTGCCTAGTATGTAAAAAAGTGAAGGCTAAGGGGAAGAAGTTTAAGGGGATGATGAAACCATTACCAATACCTGTATGGAAATGGGAGAACATTACCATGGACTTTTTCAATAGACATCTAAAGACTTCCAAAGAATACAATGATATCTGGGTTGTTGTGGATCATCTTAATATGACTACACACTTCATTGCAATTCAGGAGGATTTCTCACTAGATCAACTGGCACGAATATACATTAAATATGTGTTAAGGGAACATGGAGTACCACTATCTATCATATCTGATCGTCATCCAAGAGTTGCCACTCTGTTTTTGAATATTCATCAACATGCTCTCGATAATGAGCTGAACTTCATTATGGCTTACTATCCTCAAAATGATGGCTAATCTGAGCGGGATATCCAAATATTTGAGGACATGTTGAGAGACTTCTTAATGGACATCAGAGGAGGATGGGATCAACATCTCGCTCTTGTTGTGTTCTCATACGACAACAGTTTACAATCAATCATCCAAATGGCACTTTATGAAGCCCTATATGGGAAGAGGTTAAGAACACTGACATGTTGGGATGAGTTTGGGAAGAGAAAACTCATACTTCAATAAAATGGTCTAAGAAATGGTGGAGAATGATAAGTCCTTCCAGCAACACATAGAAGATTCTTAGAGTCAACAAAATAGATATGCTGATAATCATCAACGAGACCTAGAGTTTGATGTTGGAGACAAGGTATTCCTCTCTATATCCCCATGGAATAGATTAATGAGATTTGGGAAGAAGGGAAAGTTTATTCCAAGGTACATTGGCCATTTTGAGATCTTGATCACATTGTTGAAGTGGCCTATCGACTAGAACTCACACTGATCCTATCTCATGTACATGATATATTCCATGTAACACTCCTGATGAAGTACATACCTGATTTATCGCATGTACTCAATCCATAGTTGGTACCATTGGAGAATGACCTCTCTTATGAATAGAAGTTAGTGAAGTCCATAGATCGTAGGGGAAAATTTCTATGAAATAATACAATGCCTCTCGTCAGGGTATTGTGGAGAAACCAAAATATTGAAGAAGAAATGTGGGAATCGAAGGAAGTGATGAAGCAGAGTTACCCACATCAATTTTTTATGTTGGAAAAAGAAATTTCAAGGGAGAAATTTCTTATGGAGGGAAGATTGTAACGGACAAAACTTTATTAATGTAAATTACTCTTAATCTATTTAAATGTAATATTATGTAAAATGGTTATATAACATATTCACATATAAGGATTTATGTTTTTGGATTTTAAAATCCCATTATGAATTGTGGCCATTGCTAATATAGCTGTTAAATAGTGATCACATTATTATATAAATATAGGGCTATAATAAATCCAATTTACTCAGAAAAAGGAAGCGATGGCCACATCCAATAGAATTTTTCCATATGAAGCCCATTTTTTAGATCTATGAAAGGTGGTGGTTTCATTAGGCTTCACTTTTTACCAAGCCCAATCTGAGATTCATCACATTAAGATCATACGGAACCACCTTCAGGAGATGTGGAAGTTGATTGAGATTACCACTCAAGCGATGTTATCTGAGTCACCCCAAGTGTCTGTCACAATAGCACACTATATCATTTGGTCTTATGGGGGTGTTATAAGGGGTTACATAAGGATATCCTATAACTATGAGTATGTATATTATTTTTGTAAAGAATTAATTGTATATATTAATTTTACTATTGTTACTTTGTAAATTGTTTTTGAAGAATAAATATTATTTTTTTGTTAATATTAAAATAATAAAATTCTTTTGAATAATTGATGGATTTTTTAATTAAAAAATATTTTAATAAAATATTTTCACAAATTTAATTATATTAAATATGGATGATGGTATAATATTTAAGAACACAATTGTAATTTGTATTGGGGTCTGAAAGCCATTTTTTTCAAAACCCATGAGTTTTTGATAAATGTCAGTTTTTATTTTAAAATTAAAAATTCACATATTTATAAAATTGTTTATATAAAATGAATATTATTTTTGGAATCAGGATGTCAGAATTATCCAATGGTGAATTTTCAAAAAAATTCTAAGACAGTCAAATTTTTGGGTAAAAATTAAATACCTTTTAAAATTATAATGTGTTCTATGACATCTTAATGACCTAATAGTGATGTAATTTAATAAAATAAACATTATTTTCTGCAAATATATGTTTTACTTTTAAAATAATGTGATTTTAGGTTTTTGGATTTATTTTACAATGCATCAGTGGACCCTTCAAGACTTTTAAAAAATTTTAACTTTTTAAATTGATTTCCTTGAGAGTGTGACTGGCCTCCACAAAATCAACTAAATTATTTTAATACATTAGGCCATTGGCCCTATAAAATAATTTTTTCCACTCTCCTTTGGTAAAAACCATGGGATGGTTTCTGGTTTTGATTAGTTTAATGTGTGGTGTCTTATACTTAAATAATAAAATATTCCCTCTAATTTTCTATATAAACCCACCCAAGATCCCACATCATCTTTACTAAAATAATTTTTAGTTTGTCCAACCTCTTCTCTAATCTCTCTATAAACCTCTCAAGGCTCTCCAACCTCCTGAGAAGCCCCTCTCAATCCCCTCTTAAGCCTTTTGGATCACACATCAATGAATGGTATATCTTCCTTTCTCATGTTTGTCCAACTTTCATTATATTGTTATTTACATTTTAAAATGTTGGGGTATGATTTCAAACCTCCCCCATACATCCCTCATTATATTTGAATGATGAGATACCACTTTATCTTTCCTTAATGTCTCCCTTGCACACCTGTTACCATTCCCATATTCTGTAAGAGATTCCTCCCTTTCTCATTTTATCTATCACTTTTAATAATGTTATGCGATATTATATTCAATTATAAATGTTGGGTTATGATTTTTCACCTCCCCCATACTTTCCTATTTAATTTTTAATGATTTAATACCCCCTTATCTCTCACTTATGCCTCCCATGTAAGCCTGTTACCATGCCGAAAATCGGTATGAAATTTCTCTCTTCTCATTTTCAATGAAGAAATTATTTTGTTTTATGAATCCAAAATACATTACATATATTGGGACATGTATATATATGACCCCCCATATTTTCCATTTCATGTACATATGACGAGACACCATTTTCTCAATCATAAACATTTTTTATGAAGTCCTATGTCACACCGTTATGCAGCCGAAATTACACCACCATTTTCCAATCCAAAATCATTGTGTAGTGAATACTGTGACCATTTATCTATCAAGGGAATCCACAATTATGAAAACTTACTTATTTATGGAATATTTTCATGTGTTAATTCCAAAATCCTTTACCGTGTAATAAATTATGGTGTTTAATGAAACTATAGTGTATGATCTGGTGGCACACTTATGCATGAAATGAAATGTTTAAGAAGGGTGCACCCAGATAACACTTCAATAAATTTGGTAAAGATTAGTATCATGCTACATCCAGTTAACTATAGTTTCAATAATTATAATTCACATGAAATAAGGTTTTACTCATTCTCCATGTTAAATGATCCTTGGATCATGTTAATACACTGTTAAGTGATGTTTCCACATTTCATTGTTTTGATAATCAGTGTTTATCATACCTTTACATTCATTTTTCTTTTATGTTTGATTCATATGAGTATTGCCTAATATGTATTTTATTCTTCATTTTATGACTTATTTAACCCATTTATGGGATTTATATATCACCCTTTTCTTATTCATGTCCTCAGGTTATCCCTTGGAATGCTTAGTATTAGGGAATGTAGTGGTCATGTAAAAGAAGTTTTCAATAAAGATGATGTGTTTCATGTTTTAAGTCATTATGTATTGTTCCAAAGCTCAAAAGACACTAGAAATCTCTATATTGTATGTTGTATCAAGTGAATATTTTTTGTGATAAATCATGTTTAATAGTGTAATAAAAATCAACATTTTTATATATGTTGAATAGGTTCATCACACTAAACATATGCACTTATTTATTCACTACCAACTGCCTCTAATGTTATTCAATTGCATGTCATTTCAGAAAATATCATACACCCATTTTTATTACTGAAATAATGAATATTCATGTACCATGAACATCCTATGTACATCATGAATTTTTATCAAATACTACCCACTGTCAAAACACTTTTGGATATGTGTCCTTCAAACATGCTACCTTTTTTGATCACACGAAGAACAATTATTTTAATAAATTTACTACCCCATTCCACCTCTCCTTCACAGAATAGTATAGGTGAACTATATGTTTTAGAAAATTCATGTGATGTACAAACCTTCTCATAGAACCAAAAACATTCCATGTATCATTTATAAATCAATCCATTGCATGATTATTATTTCATACATTTTTATGATGTAATATCACATTACAGAAAATGATAAACTCCCCTTCTAAAATTCATCATCATGTAATAGTAAACATGGACTTCTCTTACAGATCACATAAACCTGAAGAATACACGTGAAGATTAACATGATACCTCATTTGTCCTCATGAAATAGGCTCTTCGTGATGCTCTTTTGAAAGTGATATGCCCTTATCGAAGACCCATGAGATCTAGTTCTAATTCACAAAATACAATACACAGTGTCTTATAGATCATTGAAAAATAGTGAACAGAAACACCCCGATTGATTCTCAAATAATAGTTCATAATGAATAATAACTACTATGCAATACACATATAGTATTCTCACGGGATGACTTCACCTACGTGAAAAATAAAATAGCATGGAAACCATTCTAAACCAGACATTCACAATTTTTCATTACTCTAGAAATGATATATTACCAATAATCATCAACATATGAATCATGTTCTAGAGTGGTATTTATATGCAACCAAAAACATCACAAAACCTTCTAGAATAATGAAAGATCACATTTCATCATCATCTCAAAAACTGTACAAACTCATGATAGGTTCGCATGATATCCCTATCATCGGAAAAATGATTTTTTCTATACCTACATTTATTTGATTTAATCTTTGATTTATGATGAAAATGAAATTTCATCATATTTGGTATGATTCGGTTCATAAAAATACTCATATTATTCCGGGAAGCTGGAATCAATCGACTATCAACATTGTTAGGGAAAGGATGAATAGTATAATTGGGCATAGGTTTCTTGAGAAGACAGCATGAAGGGCTTGTTCAAATGGATCAGATAATAAACTCAATGAATTGAATTCCTGCAGAGCCCATTTTGATCTTCCATTTATTTCTCTACAAGGAGTTAATAAAAAAATACAGATGCATGGTGAACTGATTCTCTTGGACGACGTCTTGGAGAAGACATTACAGTGTAGGGATTGTAAGGATATGATAGACATGATCGAATGGTGTCGGTTCAGTCTATGCTACTTTTTTAATGTGGAGAAACAACAAAACATTCTAGATTATTGTCATTCCTGGATCCCTCATCCATGGATGACCCTATAAGGTCCCACATAAGGCTCGTTGGTCGTTTTTTTTGAAATCCATTAAAAAAATAAGAATCCACATTCTATAAAAAATAAAAAACAAACACCCTCAATATTAAATCACAAACAACTTTATAAACTCCATGTGAAAAATTATTCATTTTAAAGAATCTTATTAAAATTATTTAAACAATGTTTCAATTAAATTAAACCACAAAAACATCTATTAACAACTAATTATCATTTCAGTAATTGACTGAATTAAAATCCCAAAAATATAACGAAATCATTAACCAAAAACTCATTGACAACGAATGAAATTCACTAGAAACTTCATGGATCATGACATACATTATTTATCTTTCAGAATAAAAAAATATCATAAATTTATTTTTTATTAATAACATTTTTCGTGTTCATAATTAATTTTTTTTCATTTAATAACATTATATATATTGTTAATTATTTAAATTTATCTCCATTGTTTTGATAATGATCTGTTAATAAGTCCAAAATAACATTATTCGAATGATTATGGTAAAATTCTTAATTATTACATCATCTCGTACAAAATAATAATGAAATAATTGACATATTTATAATTAATTTATATATTTAAAACCAACCATTAAATATGGTTATAAAAAATTATATACATTACAATCCTTGATACAGAAAGTCATATGTAGGCATGATTATCATTTCCATTTCTCAATAGTCATTATAGAAGGTTGGAATTATTTTTATCTTTCAAAAATGATAATAATATCATAAATAATAAATTTTTTCCTCAATTATACTTATATATATAATCCATATTCATGTGATCTAGTGACAACAAGTGAATCACATCATTTTCATGGAGGTGCTAGTATTCAGATACACCTGAATGACGTTATCATTTTAACGTGTAACGAAACGTATGCAAATAAGTGTTATATTTTATTTAAATAGTATTAGATAAATCATTAATTTCATATATATATATATATATATATAACTTTACTATGTCATTATAACCAGTCGTGAGATTTGGAGGTATAAAATGAATTATATCAGTTTGTGATGTGGTAGTCCATCGTACACATGAATGACGGTTTCATTTCACATTATTCGGAATAGTATAAAGATATAGATTTTTACATTAACAAAATAACATAAACATACATGGAGGATACTGTTGCTATTATTTTTTTCATGTATGAAGAATTTTTTATGGAGTATTATGATGAAATTAATCTTTAAAAAGTGGTTTAAAACTTATTCTCTTAGTTGGAAATTCTCAATTGATTAACAAATTAATCACTCAAAGGATTATATTTTTAATCAACTAAGACATCTAGAATGAGTGGATTGATTCTAGGAGTGTAAATTTTTAGTTATTTTTTGAGAAAAGGGTTTTGATATGTGAATTACTGAGAAGAATAGAAGGACTATTATTAAAGAGGGGAGGGGCACTATTGAGATTCCAAAAAACATTAAATTAAAGTAAATAAATTTTTAAATAATAATTTTCCCAAAATGATTTATTTAAATTATAATATGTCTATGGGATGAAATTATTTAATCCTATAAAAATAATAAATGTTTTTATGAAATTTTTACCCTCATCTTTTGTTAACCTATGGTTAACCCCTTTCACACATGTCATCGCAACAAGTATTTTGACACTTTGAGTGACAATATAGTTACTATAAATGAAATAAAGAATAATAAATATACCATTGATGGTATAATAAACATATATCAATCAATTTGACGAGTATATTATTTTTAGAAATTATATATCATTTTATAAATTATTATTTATTATAATATATCATTACTTTCAATTAATACATGTATTCATTAATTATTTATTAACAACCTCATAGAAAAAAAAATTAAACGTTTAATAAATAATTAAATAAATATCTGAAACATCATTTTAATCTATAAAATAATTGTATTAGATTATTTATCTCAAAATAATATAATTTTTATAAATTTTATATCATATATTTTATTTCTCCATTAATTGAATAATTTTTACATTAGTTTTGTGCAAAATTTTTATGTAAATATATCTTCACTAAAAAAGGAAAATAAATATTATTAAAGATAGTAAATCAAAAAAAAATTGAAAATAATATTTGTAACTAAACATATCCTATAGTTATCAAAATTTTGAAAATGTTAATGCTATTAAAAATAGGTGTGCGACATTTTTTAATTCACTTTAAATAATATATTATAAAACGTTTAATGTCATAAAAATTGTTAAAAATTATATATAACTGAAAATTAAATGATTATTGATGAAAAATAATCATAAAATAAAATTAAATAGAGTGTATGGGTC
Source organism: Viscum album (assembly GCA_963277665.1). NCBI lineage: Eukaryota > Viridiplantae > Streptophyta > Magnoliopsida > Santalales > Viscaceae > Viscum > Viscum album. Next base: position 296,471,957 of record OY728141.1, on the reverse strand, counting down.
ATTTTAAATTCCTTATCATTAAATGTTTAACTTTAATTAAATGATTTACAATATACTATGGTAAAAATATTTACTGAGCTTAATATTCATATTGACTTAAACAGGGACCTATTTACTATATTTGGTACCACTGATTCCAAATATTGAATCCATTTGGTTCAAATTCCAAACACATCAGTTACATAACATTGTTTAAAATTAAACTCGAAAGACGCAATGAAAAATCAGTTTTTAAAAAATATTCTATCTAAATTTAAAAAGATTTAATATTAAATTGATGTATACATTTAATTAAAATACAATTACTAGATTATTTAAAAAAAATAGTTCTAATTAAATTTTGAAAACATTCCAAAATATAATTGGGATTTATAATTGCCTAAAAAATAAAATACATGTTTTAATTAAAATGATGTATCATTCATTTTTCCTTGAAAATTCAATGACCTCATAAAATTGTAAAAAATTCATCCTAGGATAAGAATAAAATTTTTTCTTAAAAAATTTCAATTCGGTTTTTCAAATACATTTCTTAAAATTCAAAAAAATGTTTTCAAATTTTAATTCATAAAAAAACACATTTTTGAAGGTAACATATTTTTGAATAATAAAATGACTCATAAAAATGGAGAGCATGTTTACACAGAATTTATTAAAATATTTTAAATGAGTATGATTTTTTTATTTTTCATAATGTGGTTAATACTATTTATTCCATACAATTTAATTGTTAGGATATAATGGACACATTTAAATGATAATAATTCAACATTCCATTAAGCATAGGTTTTCATATCTTATACAATGTCATAAAAAATCATTTTAAAATTTCAAGATATTATATATATTAACAAAAATAATGACTAAATTAATGGTTCTATAAGTCCATATGAACGGATTCCTATATGATATAGATTTTCGATTAGTAGTGAGGGTTTATTGACAAATTTGGGAGACTATGTCATCTGGGTCAGGTAACCATAAATTTCATCAAATGTATCAAAATAAATAATCATTCACCACCAAACCCAATAGAATATAAACATTACATGTTTGAACCAACCATAAAAATAATATTGCATGTGACATAAAAAACGAGATCAAATTATATATCACATGATCCATACATAGATGAACATGATCTCCATAGGTGTCGATTAAATGCAATGTTCTTCAAAGAATAGAATAATAGTCAAGACCATAAAACTAGGTTTATGTCCCTGCCTGAAACCATCTCTTAAACAACCCCTCTATCCCAAACCCTCAATAGTATTAGGTACATGTCAATTACATTCTTAATTGATTGAAATGTTTTTTTCACCCAACATGTTGCATATAAGGAACCAAATTCTTTCACCCCATCCAAGTACTCAAGATGGCACTTCAAAATTCCCATGCTAAATTCTTGATTACCATAAACACGAAACTAGTTCTAGAGAAACAAATATACACTATTTTTAATTATTTATCACCAAATTGAAACAAATTAAAAATGAAATTTCTTCCTGAGAGCCCCACATAACCTTACCAAATATTTCTAAACCTCTAAATTTAATAAACTGCCTCAAAATAAATAACTAAACAAAATATTATAAAATAAATAAAAATGTCAATTAATTTTAAAACATATACATTTGTACAAATATAACCATTAATAACCACTATCAATATCAATATATATATATACAAGGAGAATATCTGATATCCTAGTAGAAATGATAAATAGTTGAAAGGGTTCAGAAGACAACTAGTTAAGATGCCCAATGGACAATGATATAAATGACTAAAAATGAAAAGATAAAAATAAAACATTCATGTCATATTCTTGTTAAATATGTGTTTCATTCACCAATCCCCAAGAAAAATGTAAAATAATATAATGGATATAACATTATTCTGTCTCACAAATTTGAAACTTTTTACCTATGTAAGCCAAAACATGGTATGTGTATTGTTGAAGGGTGTATATAGGTTGTGATCATAACAAGCCTAGTAGGCTCTCAATTAGTGTTTTATGTAAAATCATTATTATTTAATACCAAAAAATTTGTTTGGCCAATATTTCTAGCATTTTATCTTTATTTTCACTAAAAAGTGTAATAATAAGTCATTATTATTAATAAATCATCATGAAAGTGTGTTGGCAAGTAAAAGTTAGATGAATATAATCAAGGTAAGCCAGGGATATAGTGGGAAAGAAATTATAGATACCAAATATAACATTCATGAATCCGGGAATGGCCCTAGTAATTAAGATTAAGAAATCCTAGGATTATCATTATTGTTTATATTTTAATTACTGTTTTTATGAAAACTACGATCCAACTACATGAAAGATACAATATATTGTAGTTTTTTAAGTACTGTAGGAATAATCAGTAGCTAGAGTGGTATTCTAACTAGTGATATAATATATAAAAACCTAGGAATGGTTTCATCAATTATTAGGAAGTTACTTTTCAAAATATCCCACCTAATTACCCATGGTTCACATGAATCATAAACATTGCCAATGGATTTAAATGTTCTAATTGAAATAAAGACATAATTTTTATAGTAATATATCGTCACTAAACCGTAGTCATTCCAATCCATTTCAAAAACATTTAGTTCATTTACCATAGTAACATAATGCATTAAATATATTATATAAATTACATTAAAAAAATTAACCTATTAAATCCATCACATGACTTACACATAAATTTTAAATAATAAAAAAGGAAAACATTTAAATGAAAACATTTAAAAACTCAATTAAAAAATCTTATTTTAATTTCACAAAACACTTTATTGTAATTTTAAAACTAAACATAAAAAATATAAATTTTAATCCCTCAAATAGCTTACATAAATTAAAGATGATAAATACTAATCATATGATTTATATATATAATCACTAACACATTTCAAATAAGAATTTAATTTAAATTGAAACACCATTTCAAATCCCAGTTCTTATTTTTCATTGAACAAAGGTAATCACATATAACCACATACCTATGCTAGATGAAATAATTTTAAAATGAAGTTATTCCACTAGAATCGTGGTAAAAGATTCCACATAAAATGACTAGAAAACCTATTGTTTGAAACCTATACTGGAAAAACTAAACCTAAACCCCATAAACAGCCACGACATTTCTAGGGTGGAAATATTGGGGAAGATGGTTGAGGATGTTAAATAAATAGAGTTAAGACCACTAACCTTCAGAAACCATGTCAATGAGGGAGTATTCATCGACGATAAATCATGAAATAGAGGGAGAAGAATAACTCCAAGGTGAGGTTTGAATAACGATCTTAGATTAAATGAGAAAGGAGCTTGGTGTCCCTCCTTTAAAATTAGAAACTAAAAAATTATGATATTTAAAACAAATATGTAGTAACACAATATATATATTCATAGTTACCCTAACGGTGTGTTAGTACATCTTTTGAAGAGTATGGTTAATGATTAAATTTATCAGTTAAGGAAACCATGAACCCATATCATGAAATCTATAATTTAAATAAAATATTTCAAAATTTAACACTAAAATACAAAAAATAGTAAATCAAATAGATAATAAAATAAATGTTTAGAATGACATTATTTGTTTCTGTCACAACATAGGGTGTGATTAAAACTCAATAGTCCACCACAAATGATGTCCCCAAAAAATCCAAAATATATATGTAACCATATCTTCATCAGCCTATGTTTCTATCAGTCTAAACAGAAAACCTTTTACACAAATTTCATTATAGCATCCAGTAATATTTCCACAATCAAAAATCATACGATATATGTTAACATGACTACTAACCATTACAAATATAACAATTCAAAATATAATTTCAAAATTATAAATGAATGTATAATTTCACCTTCTATAATTAAATATAGATGGAATGAAACATAGTTGTATAGAAAAATCAAGACCTGAGATAAATGGACAATCAATCCATTAAAAATCAAACAAGAGTGATTGTGCATATCACCTAATTCCATAATCCATCTAAACTGTCATAAAACACTACATGATATTCTATGATAAAAAAATATAATAGGAATATAATATAATTTATTAATCCACATGTGGAATAAAATTCCACCTATCATTCCATATTCAAAGAAAATAATATGAAGGATTGGTACCCCAAATCTCTCTACATGTATAGTCCTTTCATAACACTATAAATTATATCGATAATAAATGAATGTATTTTCATAAAATATTATTTCATATTACATAAAATAATAGGTTGAATTTCATACATAACAACTCTACAAATCCTCATATATATTCACAGTCTTCCTATATAGAATCCAATAAAAATGAAAATATCATTCACATATTTCCTATAATAATTTAAATTAATCAATTATCAACAACATCCAAGACAAAACTCAATGTAATCCCCATCCAGCCTTTATTTTTTAAGATTTCTCCATCATCAATGAATACTCAAATGACACATGTCGAGCTCCCAAAAATCATAGTATATCGATCATACCCAAATTTGAGTCCAAATTTAAATTTACATTATTCATCCAATTTCAATCATAGTCATAAAGGAACAAGAATACATGGTTTAACTGATAAGGAGACTATAATGTCCTCAATAACCATTGATTGACTCTAAACATAGAAAAAAAATGTTTAATGTTCCTTATTGTCAGAACATTTCAAAGGATCACAACTCAAGGAATCCAAAATATGACTAATAACACAATTACTCTCTAATAAATGGTCACCCAAAAACATGGAATCAAACATTGAATTAATGGGACCTCTTAAGGCTTTAAAAATGCCAAATGTACTAATTAAGATTGGAGGAATACTGTTTGGTTTCCTATCGATATAATTTCAATTTTTAAGAATAAATATTTATCAGAATTCACCTGAAACTCATTTAAAATGATAGAAAATATTAGATACGACATACTTTATTGTATTATATCCACGGTCAATTATCTTCATTGGTATAATGAGAAAGAATCATAAAAAATATCGAAATCAAAAAAAGTTCCATAAATTGAGGATTTAAAATGGTAAACCAATATATAAAAAATAGAAATATTATTTAGGTTTCAAAAATTATTTCATTACATAAAAAATTTAATTAAAAATATAGAATTTTGATTTGGGTAATAAATGATGTGTATGTCAACTATGGAATAAGAGAACTCAATTTTAGAAATGTTGTGGTTTGTATAGCCTATTAGGGGAAGATGATAAGGCTTTAATGAAACCATCCAACCAAATTAAATAAATATTACACCCCCCCCTAATTTGATCAATGTGTTCCCACAATAACTTAAGGTGGAAACCCACTAGAAATATTTTGGGGTACGTGGGTTTTGGTGTCCCCCCATCGGAGCTCCAATTGTAGGGGTAATAGCCTTTAACATAGACACCAGATGTTTAGTTACGTCCAACAATGCATCTAGTGGGTAGTCATCTCCTTGGTATAATTCCACGACTCGACATGTTTTCTTAAAACATTAACATGAGCCTCTTTTTTCTTCTCTCACAGCTCAAATATGAAAAAAATTTCATGACTAAATCAAAACTAAAATAAAAAGGGAACCTTCACAAATAAGGTTCATTAAAAATTAACCAATATACGACATCACATCTTCATGATATTTTTTTTTGCATCCCAAGATAAAAACTTCAACTAGTTTGATCATATATTAAACCATTTATCACATGCCCCTTCTAGTTATGGTTTTGTAACCACGTGACACATGCAGGGGGTTTTTATTCCCTCAAATAATCTTATTATTCAATTCTACTATATGAACTGATCATTATTAAAAGAAACAATTATCCTATAACTTGAAATTGTTCATGAATAATTATAAACCTCAATAATACATTGATAATTTGATTCAATATACCTCTAAAACACTCCACTCAAACACCTGTATAAAAAACTAATTGGGGCACCACTTCACTGACATTCTCTATAAACATGGTGACCCTCACACCATGGTACAAACCAATTCCACAAACTCAATTAAGATTTTGTAAATTTATGTGATATATTTTTATAAATAAATTTTAATAATATAATAAAATAATTGGCATTTATAGTATATTCATATAATTTCTGAATAAGTTTTTTAAGAATCCCTATTCCCCCACACAAACATTTCATATCCTATTGAAATGATCCCTCAAATAAGGCCCCACTCTTCAAATACAATCATCATACTCTCATTATTTTGATGAAAACCATAATCCTAATAATATATCAAATATATTTCCTAAAATTATTACCTAGTTAGTGACTAATTTCATGTAAATCGCCAATTTATCAAATTTCAACACAAAAATTTGTTTTTTTAAATTAACTTGGAACATATAGTTTATTTTTGTCCAAACATCTTTTAAAAATCATCACCACATTAATTAAGAATTATTGAATACCTCACAGCTGATGTTCACTAAAACAATTCGTATAATAGACTATTATCCTTTAAAAACTAAAACATATTTTATTCTTTTCTATTGAGAATTCATAAACCTGTAATAGCCAAGATTCAACTTTAATATGCATATCCTTCTGGTAAAACAATAAGACCATAGACATGGATTTATTCAAGAAAGTGATTAAAAACTAAATTATATATTTTTTTAAATTTAATTTTATTAAATTAATTTCCATTCTAATATAATAAAATAAAATTTTCATTATGTTGAAATTTTGGGACATTTCTAAAATGATTTATATTCTAGTGAATAGTTAAAATAATGAGTTTTAAAAAAAAAATCATTTCCTTTAAATAAAAAATACCCCTATTATATTGAATATGATACTAAATTAATATAACCCTCCATTATTTTGAAATAATATATTTAATAATTTTTTAATAATCATTATAATTGATTTTGGTATAAGAAAACCTTTACACATAAAAATGTATATTTTTCAGAAAATAGATTTTTGTCTTGCTTTATGGGATTATTATAAAATACATATCTACCACTTATATATATATTTAATATTTTAAAATGTTGTAAAAAATTTTATTTATAATAATTATAATTATTTAATACTCACAGCTTTAATTTTTTCATACGGAATATTAATAAAAGTAAAAAATTTCACTATTGTAAAATGGTAAATAAAGACAACCAAAGTTAAAAACAAGTGATACATCTTCTATTTTTTATCTTAATTATTATTGGATAATGTCGTTTTGAACATTATCAACTTATACTTGATATTTAATTGATTATGGAATACCATTCTATTAAAATGACCAACATAATATTTTATGTAAAGAAAAAAATTGTCACACTTGTTTTTAAATTTCTCTTAAATGATCACATAGGAACAAAAATAAGTTGTAAATGAATATTGAAGGCCATTTTTGGGAATAATTAAATTCTCTAAATTATGATATTTTATTTATAATTTTTAGTATTTATATAATTACCTTAAATTATTATGAACAACCGATATAGTATTTGTCAAATTAATAGAAAAATAAAATAAATGTTTTTTTAAAATATTGAAAGTAATAATATTTGGGAAAATTATGGTTTCCTAAATATCCTATAAATTAAAATTAAATATTTTAAATGTTCAAAAATTTTATAATAAAATTTTATAACTATATTGATTACATTAATTTCAAAATAAATGCATTGTTCCAAAAATTATTTTAAAGATATTTTATAATAATAAATATTTTTTAAAATTTTTAAAAAGTAATAAAAATTTATATTTTGAAATTTGAATTGTATATGGTTTAAAATAAAAACCATGGTCTATTTATGGGTTACTTTTCATTTTATGGAAACATTATTTCCCTTAAATAGTTAAAATAGTAGATTTTGTGGTAATTTTCAAAAGGTTTAATGAGGGTTAAAACTAAATTAAAAGGGATAATAAAGCTTGAAAACATTATTAACGTATGTTTTATAATGTCATTTAGTCATTTATCTTATAAGATATTTCATTAAATCATTTTCGGGTAATTTATCGAATTGATTGACATAATTTAATTTTACACATTTGAAAATTATAAGTGCTACACTAGACTTGATTATATAAGGGGAAATTATCCCCTCACTAATTTAAACATCTTGATCCATATAACATAACCAACCATTAAAGCATTATCTCCCCAGCATCCATATATATATTACAGATTTGTGTTTGATACTGAAATACCATCACTAGGGTTTATAAGAAGAGATACAAATGAGGTATCTCTAAGAGAAGGTAATCATTTTTACAAATCTTTTAAATTTATTTATTCTCATACATAATATAAAAATATAGTGACCATACTAAATTAATATCAAAAATGACATAAATATTCATACATGTTGTTATAATTATGGTATAATCATTTTAAATACACTTTTCATCCTATTAGAAGAGAAAAGCACTACGGTACTTATGTAAAGCTTATAGTCTTAATGTAGCCACATGATAAGTATTTCATCACCACTTTAAATGAATGGTTTTAATGATATAAATTATGAATGTATATCAAATTTATGAAATAATTAAGATTCATGATATATAATATAACATTAACCTTCTTACATATCATAGCCCGACTCATGCCATGGCTCGAGCCGCAACTTCCCCAAGCCCGCCTCTATATGCCAGGGTGTGGAGACTAGCGTTGAAGGAATAATTGACTAGGGGAGCCCTTCTCCAGAGTAATTATACACATGAAAACTTCCAACCAACTGGATAAGTCAATATGGAATGAATAAATTATGAAACACTATTTTAATGTAAACAATACATGCCTAGACTAAAAGACGGTACAATAGTACAGTAGTGAAAACTGAAATATAATCGGGAAAAATACATGCCTAGTTATGTCCCAATCTGATAAAAAACTATGAATTTACACAATTGAGAGAGCCCAACTCCTGAATTTGAATCTAAAAACACCATATTTGGTCCAAACCCCATAGTATCCTTTAGCCCCTCTATAGTCACGGTCAACTTATATGTCAACTGCATAAGACATAATGCATGTAGGAAAATCCCATGGAGGGGTGACTATAAACATACCTAGTAGGACTCCCTGAAATCGGAGGGGGTATAATTAAGAGATAAATAAAATAGAAAGATAACATGTAGAAAAAGGTATAGATAAATTTTATATCTCAACCCAATAAAGAGTGACATTAATATCATGAATGAAAAAGGTTCTACACATGGTGAGTAGATGAACTTCCCATCAATTCCTTTCCACATATAGCTGGAAAGTAGACTCATTCAATCACAAGAATCTAAACATAAAAAACAAATTAAATACCCCATGCCGCTTTGCCTCTCCTTGAATGTTACTATTCAAATCCATAGAGTGGGTACATAAGAAGGATATGTGTGTGTGTGTGATCAGTAAAAAGAAGCCCAAACCGAGACAGTAAGGGGTTATCCATCTCATTGATCCACCAAATAAGAATAGTATCCAAGATTTACAAATGTCCATCAATGATGCCCATAATCCCACATGTCTTCCCTAAATGGAAAAGTATAGGGAACTCATTCACCACACCATGACATTATCCACTTTGGGTGGTACTGAATTTCTCGGATGGTTTTAGGTCATATCACAAAGAAGTGTATTGGTGTGGAAAGTGTCCCTCTTCCTCATGATTCCAATTCTACGTCAAACCAGATCTCGTAACTATTCCACATATTCAGTGAGACACTATTTATTGGTAGAGGACCCATTCCTTGTTACAACAATAGGATTCCAGATCGATCGCCAATGGAGGACACATCCCTAGCCCCACTAGAGGGATATCCTTTGATGGTTGTGGACCTATACCCATCCCAGCTAGAGGGTTCCACTCTGAGTCAATGAGGACCCATTCCTGCTAACCGTAGGATGGTTCTACTCTGGATGTTGAGGACACATGCCCAACCATACTAGAGGGTTCCACTCTAATATTAATCGAGGAAACATTCCCAACCTAGATAATGGGTTATTCATGGGAGGCTATAGAGTAAACATTCCCATCCCAGTTGGAGGATCATATTCTCAAAGAAATCAATGACCCATGCAAATCCTTGCTTGAGGGTTCCACTTGGAAGTCAGGTTTTTGTGATCAAGCCTGATCATTGTTGTCATCAGGGTCACCTTAGAGGGTTCCATTCCCATTAAAACATCAAATCAGAACTATAACTCCAAATCCGAGAACACCATCGTCTTCTATGTGAAAAAACACTCTGGTTAGGCTAATTAAGGGCCCAAATATGATTAAAAATAATGGATATATAGTTGTTAAATATTGTTTTACAAGAGATCAAGGAATAAAAAGTGTTTGAGGGGACCCACACATTGTGGGGTCCCGTTTCACAACCTGGCCATGTATCTGACTGGAACATGACTCCCAACCATTTTGGAGTGCATGTTGTGCAAGTGGACTACATGGAGTGACCAAGATACTTGGATACTGGGCTATGTCCTGCTCATTCTCTCCATGTATCATAACCCATGCAATTCCAAATGGGTTCTAGTCTATGTGAGCCATCACATGGGTTGACCAAATGGGAAAGGTATACATGATGTGTAGGAGGGAGTAGACATTGTGTCATCCAAATATTTTTTCCAAATCATAGTCATCACTGTGGTAGGGGCTACATGCTGTATGTTCATCATTAAACATGGTGTATAGTAAGTATTTTTAGAGAAAGTCAGGATCTGACATCTGGGGATGAATTTTCCAAACCAGATTCATATATGGTGACATATTAGGCCAAAATATGTGGATCTTTTGATAGATCATGTATCTCAACCAATATTTTCCCAAAAATGGCCTTCTTTTGTCATTAGATTTCACCATTAATACCGTACACCACCATGGATTCTAAAACATTTGATTCATGCTTCGAATATCAAATTATACATCCTTTCCTTGAAACCATTCCGAATATGTACTTGATTCAAAATTTTGTTATCATTTCATTTGATTTATGTGAATATAGTGGTCTGGTCGTGCACGATACCACCCTAAAATTGTTAAACCTTTACCGTAGGGATCCAATCAGTGAATATCACAATGAAACAAGGTAGAATAAGAAAAAGAGAAAGGGTTAATTGATCTAGGGAATGAATTCTGGGAAAATCAATCAATAATGGGAAGTTAATATTATAAAAAAAAGGAAACAACTTAGATCATCGAACATATGTACATTGAAATGATGAAAAGGGGCACAGATCGAAGAACAGAGAACTATCCACATAATCAATTTAATCAAATGAATTAAAACACCAAATTAGGAGTCCTAGCTCGATTACATATCATTCATTGATGAATAACAATTTTTTGAACAATTCATTATAATTATTTTGTGTTCGTTGTATCACTATGTGATCTTATTCAGAGGATTCTTGTCATTAGAGAGAATCCAACAGAGGAAGGTGGAATGAGATCTCCACTGGTTATTTTAGAATTATGATCCTAACCTAGAAAATTTTCCCATGTGATATATTTATAAAAACAACATTAGGTCAAAAATTTATTAATTATTTAATTTAATAATTAATTAATCCTTTTAAACATACCTCCTATGAGATAGGGGTCTGAACGACTCATGTTGAATAACCATATGATGTGCCTAGGGTAAACACTGCCTTACGGACCCAGCCATGGTATTGGATTTCTAATAAAATAAACCATTTAAGAGTGATATGAATTTCTTTAAGAATATTCTTGCACACAATATAATATATATTTAATATTTTTATATAATTAATTTCGGGAAGACTGAAACTTGGAATCACACACTGTCATAGAGCCTAACTCTCTCTATATATATTTCCGTGACATTCTTGGAAAAACCATGTCATTAAACCATTCCTTTATTTATTATATTCATCTCCAAAAATAAAAAACTAGTAAATGAACTTTGGATATTGAGCCCCCACTTGGATCTCCCAGTCCAAGTAATCTTCCTTTACATATCCATGAATCCTTATCAAACGATCCAATGGGATGGTCCATCCATGCATGGTTTCTTCCTTCCAATCCTCGATTGGCACCGGGTGCTCTAAAGAGGGGGATCTATCCTCAATGTCTATCTCACACCATTAAATGACATGAAAAATATCATTCACATATCTCCTTAGTCATGACACATGGAAGACACTGTGAACCCGCTCTAGTTATGGGAATAGGGGTGGTAATAGTAATCTTCAACAATACTATGTATAATCTCAAAATTCCCAATGAACCATAGGGATATCTTACATCCCAATCCAAACCACTAATGTTCTTTTTGTATAAAGACTCAATAGAAAATATGGTCACCTTGGTCGAACACCAAGGGTATAAGATGACGATATAAAAATTATTTATATCTACTCTCGGCTGTCTTCATCCACTCATCGATGACCCTCACATTCTCTATAGTCATCAGAACAAATTCTAGGCATAAAATATCTGTGTCAATGATCTCTATCCAACACAAGGGTGACCTATAGGGTCTCCCATAGAATTACTCAAAAGGATTCATGTTAATGGTAGAGTGATACCAATATTTTTATGCAATGTTTACCAAGGGTATGTGATCCTCACCACATCAAATGATGTCTAGCATGAAATCTACCAGGATATCCTCCAATACCTAGATAGTGCCCTCAGTCTCACCATTTGTTCTTAGGATTAAGGGTTGTAATTATCTTCATCTAGGTCATGACTTCTTTATACAGGCCTCTCCACAATATTAACATGAAAAAACATCTTGATAATAGAAAATTGTAAAGGGAACTCCATTAATGAGAATGATATCAAATATGTACGATTTTCCTCGACTATCCACAAAACAGTAATACCTATTAGAAATAAAGTGTTTCAACTTCATGAGATGGTAAAAAATCACCCAAATTTTTCTTGGATCTTTGTTGTGAGTGGAATCCTTATGATAATATCCATGGATATATCATCCTACTTCCACTCTATGATATCAAGGCTCTATAAAAAAACTTGTCGGAACATGGTGCTTGACATTCACCAGCTGAAAAGTGATCACTGAGAGATGAAATCAACAATTCTTAACTCTTGACGGACCAACAAAACTACCATGGAATGCTTCTTTACATCTTCCACACACCTGGATATACTATAAGGGGATAAGTGGGGGACCCCACATCACCTCTTCCAACAGCATGATTGGAACCACTCTTCCCCCATAGAATAAGATGGTGTGGTTCCCTCCTTCATAATATCTATATGGTGAGCTGCATATTGATATCTAATCATGTATAACCTTTAAGTCGATGTATCCAAACTGGGACTCTCTCAAACACTTGAGAAGCGAAGGATTCAACATCATCATCTGATGAAAATTTGTACCCTCCTGATCTACTTGGGTCATCTTTGGGGAAGCTAACTACTCGGAATCTTCCTAAAATAAGAGAGCATGGGACTTCCTACTAATGGAATATGCTAAAAAAATTTACTCTCCTCGATTATATACCATCTCTAATTCATATTCCTTTAGGGACTACAATACGAATTGTTTTAATATGTTTATTTCTCTCTAAGGGAAGACATACCTGAGAATTTGGTGGTCTGAATAAACCATAAATCACTCCCCTGGAATATAGTATCTCCATATACGTAGGTATAAATCTACCAATTCCATATCTAGGTCATGATTTCCCTAGTTATGTTAATGTGGTCTCAACTACCTCGACCCATATGAGTTAACTCCCTATTGATACATCAAAAATAGTCAAGCCCAGAACTTGTAGCATTTCAATACACTACAAACTCCATGCCCTCCATTGGTAGTCCCAACGTTAGAGAAATTTGCAGCCTCTACCTCAATTCCATAAAGGCCCTCCAGAACTACTCAGACTAGTTAAACTACTTCCCATTTCATGTTAAGAAAGACAATGTGGATATTATTCAGGAGAAGTCATCCATAAGGCTCATGTTGTACCCTACAATCCTAATAGATCTTCATACCTCATCAACACTTTTAGGTGGATCCCAACCAAACATTAATTTGATCATTTCTAGATCCATATCTAAACCAAGCTTATTTATGAAATTATGTAGAAAGTGAACCACATGTATCTAGAATTGGAACTTTGAGTGTTTCCGATAAATTTAGTGCTCTCAAAGTATTTCTAGGATTATCCTAAAGTTATCTTCTTGATCCTCCTTATTTGTGGAATTGATGAGTATGTCGGTGAATATGAAAATAAATACATCCATGTACGGCTATAAAATATAGTTCATCATATCCATAAAAATGGTGGGCGAATTTGTGACACCAAAGGGAATATCTAGGAGCTCATAGTGATCATAATGACATCAGAATTCCAACATTGAAATATCATCCTCGTAGACCATCAACTGGTGGTAGCCTGACCTGATATCAATCTTTGAGAACCATCTCGCACCTCCAAATTAGTTTAATAGGTCATCAATCCTCATAAATGGGTAATAGTTTTTTATCATGGAATGATCCAGGAAATGATAATCTATGTGATCCCATAAATTCCCATTCACCTTTTCCATGAATAGGACCAGCGCTTCCTGGGGTGAAACAATAGTTCTGATGAAAAATTTCCCATGAAGGTCCTAAAACTAAAACCACATATTTCTAAGCTCAGTAGGGTCTATCCAAAAAGACATAGAAGATATTGGGGCTATACCCAGATGGAATTCATTTCAAAACTATATATAATTCTTCATAGGTAGCCTTGGAACATCTTCATGGATGATGTACATATAATCCTTTAAAACTGAAGTATCCTAGATGCATGAAGGGTCTACTACATGGAACGCTAACCTCCAAAACTAATGGGTGATAAGAAGAAACCACTAGCTTATAGAACCCCCATACCCTTTTATGATTTCTCTATATCTCCTAAAAAATACAATATTGTCCCATTAATGCATCAAAACCTAACTAGCCTATAGTGATTGTCAATCTGGGATCGAACCATGGAATGATAATCCAGGCCATGGATTTCATCCTTGGGTTACATAGTGATGTAAAAATGGTCCCACGTGAACATCTCTCCTCCAAGATTGCCAATAGATGAGTGATATAAAATAAGTGATCCTCGTAGGAACCTCAAGATGAAGCCCTTATGCTAACATCTCAACTAGGAGATCCATCTCTCACAAAAGGATTCTAGAGATAAAGAGATGACTAGAAAATTTTTCTAATAATAATGAGGAAAGAGTATAATAAACATAAATTGAACCTCAATTCATCTCATGTGTTGTGGGATCGTAGACATCCCAATAAAGAATATATCTACGACCTCAGCTAAAAACACCCTAATATCTATGTACCACCATGTGGAGGAGTTGAAAGGATATCATGGTGTACTCCACCACTAATAGCTCCTCCAACTCCTATTCCAGATCTACAACCCCTGGTACCACCCTTTCAACGCTGGGGGCATTCTTGATCAGGGCACAGCCTCTACCATGGTGATCAATCAGCTGTCTTTCTATGTTTCTCTTCACACCTAGTCATCCAGTCTTGTTCCATGTGACCTATCTCATCACAAGTAAATTAATTCCCCTCTCTAGGCTTCCTTGGTTCTCTCTATTTACTCTAAACACATGTTAATATTGTATCATGGAAGGATATTTGACCTCGAGATCCTAGAGCCTTATGTCTGCTAGCTACTTTGGGAAAATCAGCTCAGTGGTGCCCACATCCAACTCCAACTTTCTTATTTCCCTTTGATATAAATCACTCTATCATGAGTTATGTCTATCACACCATGACATATGTGAGGATGCACAAGGGTACAACATTGGATACGATCACTCTTTGAATTCCCTATTATATCATCTATGCTCAGAAGTATCCATCATAGATCATGTTAAGGTAGGGACATGTAAGGACTATAAACCTTGTCATGTACTCATCCACTTCCATCCCTCCCTACATGCCCTTCATAATATACTATATCTATAATGAGAATATGAAGAAGGGGTAGTACTCCTTTCCTAATATCTTACAGAATTTGTCCTCTGAGAGTGTCGACTCATCGTGCATATTCATAATAATGCTCCTCAAATGCCCAAATTCTCCATGGAAAATGAAAATTGTCATTTCAACCAAATAATTATTTAGGGTCTAAACAAGCTTGATGAAATAGACCACTGACATTATCTAATACCCTACTACCAATATATTTTTCTCTCCATGGCACCTCAGTGGTCTATAATGATGGAACGTAAGAAGTGTGCTATGTCTGTACACATACTCATACTTCTCAGTTAGGATGTTCTACTAATTTAAGGGGGGTTATTCTACCTTCTAACCAGGATGAAGAGGATCATAAGATGGACCCTGAATAGAGGCACCATAACTCATAGGATCGTTTTCATGAATAGGGGCTGGAATCCTGGCCAGATCATGTCATAGAGGAATGATAAATGTTTTCAAGGAGTACCGCGGTCATATAGGAATATGTGTGTGTGTGTGTGTGTATTTGTATGTATCAACAACTATAGGGAGATTAATAAATAAGGAAAGTCAGAGACTCATTCCAATATGAAGCTTGTACCATTAGTCCTGCAACAAATTTCTCAGCATGTTGAGTCGACAAGAAGGATATCAAGGTCCTGGAGAATAGATATGTCATCTACCACACCATAACTGGATTTTTTTGGCCTGAGATCCACACTTAATACACTTTGAAATTTGTTTCCCTAAACACTACTAATCTTCTAAAGGAGAAATTTCTAAAAAATATCGAAATGAATGAACTTACCCTAATACCAAGCTATCATTACCCATCCAAAAACATGGATTGATCTATAACTATCCCAAGCTCGCCTCCATAGTCTTGGTAGTGGTGATAATAACCAATGGAATAACTAATTAAAAAGGCCATTATATGAGTACATATACCCACACACACACACAAAAATCAGTGAAAAAGTGAATAGGGAAAGAAGAAAAGATAAAACAATGCTATAATGTAAACTAAACATTCAAAATCTCTAGAGAGTACAAAACTGTGGTAGTGAAAACTAAAAATTAAGGGGGGAAATTAGATTCCCAAATAGAAATGTGTCCTAGCCTGATAGAAAACTAGACAAGTAAATAACTGAGAGAGATTATCTCCTAAATCTCAATCTATGACCAACATACATTGTCTAAAAACCTCGTATCCCTAGGCTTCTCTACAGCCACGGTCAATAAGTTAGATCTTGAAATAAGTCACGATACATGTGGGAAAACCCATACATGGGTTACTATAAACATACCTAGTAGGAATCTTAATGATTAGGGGGGAGCAATAAGAGATACGTAGAAGAGAAAAAAAACAAATAGTAGAAGGTTTAAAGAAAGAGTACAACTCATCCCAAAAAGGAGTAAAAGTAGTCTCATCTAAGAACAAGGGCCTAATAATGATGAGTAGATGAACTACCTATTGAGTCCTTTCCACCTATAGTAAGATAGTAGACTCATCCAACAATAAGAAGCTAAACACATAAATCACATGGAATACCCCACACTACTTCACCTCTCATAGAAGGAGAAAATACAAATCTACTAAGTGGATACTGATGAAGAATATATATATATATATATATATATGTGCAAAGTTAAAACAAGACGAAATTGACAGGTTAGGGGGATCTCCATCTCACAGCTCGACCAAAGAAGAAGAGTAACCAAAATATCCAAATTTCAATTAATGATGACCACCATCCCAAAAATCTTCCATGAACACAAATGTATAAAGAATTCATTCAACACAACTTTATATTATCCTCTTTTAGTGGAAGTCATTCACCCACATGGTTTTAAGTCACGTTACAAAAAAAGTTTCATAGTGGGGAAAGCATCTATATTCCTCATGAGTTCAAAGATACATCAAACCACATTTTCTCACTCGACCACATAGTCAAGGAGATCCAAATTATATATAGAGAACCTATGATCTGGTACAACATGAGGTTTCCAATTGGATTGTCGATGGAGGACCCATGCCTTGCCTAGTTGCTGGGTTCCACTCTAAGGAAATGAGGACCCATTCTCTAATACTGAAGGAGGGTTTGACTCAGGAAGTCAACGAACCATGACCATCCCATCTAGAGGGTGGCACTATGATAGTGGTAGATGAACCATGTCTATCCTAATTGGAGGGTTCCAAACAGGATTCTGTATTTGGTGATCCAACCTAATCACAATCGTCATTAGGGTCACTTCAGAAGGTGTTGTTCCTAGAACACTTTACATAGTATCTCAAAATCCTCAAAAAATGTCATTGTCACATTCAAAATAAAAAATCACTTATGATAGGCTAATTGTGGGACAATATATGAGTTCGAAAAAAGGATATACAGATGTTGAGGTTCTCTCAGAAGATCCCAAGGAGTAAAAAATGTGTCGGGGACCCACAAGATGTGTGGTCCCACTTCGCAACCTAGTAATGACACTAAACTCCACATGGATCTTGATTATATAAGAGTACACAACATGAATATGGACTACACGGCATGTCTAAACTACCGGAATATCAGGTTTTGTGCTTCTTGTCGTGTCTATGTACCAGAAACCATCAACTTTCACACAGGTTCCCATCCATGTGACCTTCACAGGGGTAGTCCAACCAAGAAGGATATACACAACATGTAAGTGGGACTATATGCTTTATCATATTTAATCCTTCACAATCCCTAGCAGCCACCACGTGAGGGACTAAATGTATTGTTTTCTTTATCGAGAATGGCGTGTAGTCAGTATTTTCACAGAAATCCAATATCCTATATCCAAACATTAATCTATCAACGCCACCTCATATTCGGTGTCCTCTTAGTCAAAAATAGGTTGATCTGCCTATACATCATGGATCTTGACCATCATTTGTTGGAAAAGAGTTTTCATTCATCATGTCAGTTCATCGTTCATTCTGCATGCCACCATGGCTTTTATAGCCTTCAATTCGTGCTCTGGTCATCAAATCATCCATCCCCGCCTCCCAAACTTCAAATATTTGTGCTCTATTCATAATTCCATTATATTTTCATTAACTTTCCATGAATTCAGAGGTCTGATCATTCTCATTACCACCCATAAATTAAAAAATCAGGACCATGAGGATCCAACTAGTGAATATTGCGAAGAAACAAGGGATAAAAATCACAGGAGCATAGATTATTAATTCGAGGTCTATAATTTTTGGCCAATAAATATAGAATGGGTAGTTCAAATTATAAAATAAATAAACAAAAAAGATTTCAGTACAAGGGCACGTGAAAATTCCACAATGGGGTGCATATCGAAGAACCAAGAAAAATATACTCAATAAATTTAATCAGAAGAATGAAATCACAAAATGAAGATCCCTGCATCAATTATAGATCATTGTTTCATGAAGACCATGTTCTCTAATGATTCAATGTAAGCTGGTGCATTCATTGCATCCCAATCTAATCTGATTCAGTGGTCTGTCATCATTAGAGAAGATCCTCTAGAGGATGTTTAAATGAGAGCATCAACAGAGATTATATAATTATGATCTAGTGTAAGAAAATTCTCCCCAAAGATATATCTATAAATATATCACTTGGTCAAAAATACATAGTTATTTTATTTAATTATTAATTAATCCACTTAAATGTAAAACCAATGAGTGAGGGTTTAGGACCCCATGCCAACTCAATTTATGTCATGTCTAGTGTAAAAGAGCACATTCTAGACCCAATCATGGTCATGCATTTCTAATCTGATCAACTATTTAAGATTTATAACGTTTTTTAAGAATTTTCATGCATTCAATATAAAAAATATTTAATGTTTTTAATGAAATTAATTTTTGGAACACTAGACCTCATAATCGCATCCCGACTCAACACCCATCTCTAGAAATATATATATAAATATTTGAAATTATTACATGGAAACATAGGGTCTCAATGTTACCCATCCATAAGATAAGAAATTATAATTTTACTCATCTGTATGTAAAATCTATCACCTCCATGGAGCGATGTCATTCGTTTCTAATATTCACTTTTCTAAAATTATTTAAATATGTTTAGAATTAATGATTATGATATTTAATTAATGAGTAAATTTATAGAGATGAAGGAACTATGATATAGATTAAAGGACTGAAACTACTGTACTGAGACATAGTTGAAAAAATGAATAGAAAATAATCAAAAACAGTTATTTTAATAATGATTTATTTATAAAAGGGTATTGAAAATTTTTAAGTCGATTATATATAACAATAATATAATGTTTATGGTTATGTTATATTCTTATAATAAATATATTTTTATTATATAGGATGATAAAAAAAGATATAATGAATGTAAAACCTGAGGTACAAGTTTATTTCACAATCTTTTCATTATTCAGGATTGATTATGTTTGAGACTCTATTGGGGAAATTATATTACATTTATATATTAATCCCAATACATGTTCTTTTAATACAGATATTAAGAAAATCGCGTGTTTTCTGTCACACCCATGACATATTTTAAAGGTAAATTTCATTTAATTTCCATTCATACTTTGTTTGGGGGGGGGTTCCCAATCTTTTATGGAGGAATGAGAGAGTTTTCATGAATTGGGCAAAACCGTGAGCCCAATTCCAAATTTAAAAACCAATTTTGTTTCTTTTATAACTTCTTCATTTTTTAATATTTTTGCACCCATTCAACTTACCAAATGACCTCTCCTGACCTATTAACACCACCATTGCAATTTGGAGCTTTTAGAAATCCATAACCAAGTTTTATTTGGGTTTTTATCTAAGGGGTTGGGCCAGCCCGAAAGCCCAATTCCTGTTTTAAAAATAAAGATTGATTATGTTATAACGTATTAAATTTTTGGGATTTTTTGGTGATTCAAAGTCTCACCCAAGACCAATTAACCCAGCCGAGCTTCGGATCTCTTTCCCCCCTCTTTGGAGTAGTGTTTTTTAACTTGATTTGGTGCCAAACTTCATAGGCTTCCTCAAATCACCCAGATTTGAAGAGGTAAAGTATTTACCTCATAACTCTCTCAATTTTTACTCTGTTCCCCCATTAAAATTCCTAAATGATCTCCTTATCCTTTTTAGAACCTCTCTTGAAGGTTTGGGTATTTTTGAAATCAAATACAGGAATTTTTGGGGGCGATTTCTACAAGATATTTTAAGTAAGTTGTTGTCCTTCTTTATTCCACCAAATTTTTTAGGGTTACATCCAATGTTCTTAGGGTTTATTCCCTTATCTTTGAGGTTCCTAATTTCCAGAAAGTATGATTTAAGAATTAGGGTTTTACCTTGTGTTTCATGGTCTGAAATTCTGGTTTTAGGTCTGGTTTAACTTCCTTGAGGTGCGGCGGTGGTGCATTTCAGTTTTTACACAAAGGATTCGAAGGTTTCCTTGGTTTTGGTAGGTGATTCCATTGTGTATGAAATATTTGTGAATTGGATACTGTTTTTTTGGTATTTTCATGATTATTTAATTTTATTATTTCTGAAAAAATAGTTTTAGTGGTGTTTCTATTTAAAATGAATCATAAATGCCAATTTCATGTGAAATTGGGGGTTTCTTCATGGAAATGTTTTATTAGTTTAATTGGGGATACCCTATAAGTAATTAGTTTATTTTATTGTAGTATAATAGGGATAAAAATACTGTTTTTAATGATTACCCCTTGTGTTTGTTCTTGAAAAATCTGGTTTTAATGGTGTTTGTGAACCACATGAAATTCTAAGAGTTGTGTTGTGTAAAAATGGAGATTTTGCAATGATGTCGTTTCTTGAACCATATGGGGCTCCCCTAAAAATGATTTTGTGTTTTCACTGAAATTGTGTAGGATGAAATTTTTTTTTTGGGAACTTAAAAATGTTCACATAGTATTCAAGTGAGGTTTATAAAGAATTTTGTGTCCAAAACACTACGAGATTTTAAGGAATTGTTTTATGAAAAATCTAAGTGTTTTGTTGCGTGTTTTAAGTGGTATAAAATGTGATAGCTACTATATTGGTTGTGTTTGACTAGTAATGTTGTTTTAAATTAAAATTTATTTATGTTGCATGCTGAAATTGATTGAGAAAAAAAGGGGAAGCCCGGGTACCTAGGTGGGGCAGATTTGTACTAGTACGGCTAGTGGACCGGATGGGTTTTGTCCCTATTTCACTTAGCATTTGGATAAAGAAAACTCTAACTAAACTATGTGGATGATTATTGGGGACCAATAGGTTATGGATATTTTCCCTACTTGTGGCTTGTGCACAAGAATGGAATTCTCTATGGTTACTTTACACCGAGGTACGAGGTACATAGGGCCCAAGACAACCTAGTGCCTAGGGGTGTTCCCAATGTTGTTGCTCATTGGATTTGTAGTATATACCCATGTCTTGGGTTGTGTTTGGAAGTAAACTACAGTATATAAAATTTCTATTTTAATTTGTTAATATTCTGAAATTTTTTTATTGAAAACTATTTTCAATTGGAGGTTTCATTTCTTGAAATTTTAACACTACTTTTCCATGCGTTTGAAAACTACTTTCTTTTCCACATTGTAATTATTACTCCATGGAATCATTGGGTGGTATCCTATTGGTATTAGGCCCACACCATACTTACACCCCTTGGGTGTAATTGGACTTGGTTATGTTTGATTCAGGTAAAGGAAATGCTATGGGTGATGACAGTTCAGGGTGTTAGTTCCCATCCTTGGTGCGGAGTTGTGGAGATAGCTTGGGGGTGATGACCCCTAGTCTTGTGGAGTCCTTGGGGATGTATTGATGCTATAAATATTTTTATTTGGACCACTTGTAATATATTCAAACCAATGTAATCATTTATGGTTTTTACTTAGGTCTTGTTTGGCTCAAAAATTTCAGATTTATATTATGGATTGTTTTTAATGTTTTATGCTTTCATACTCGGGTAAATCGTTCTCAAACCTAAATTAATGATACCCGGGCACTAGTTCCAGCCTGTGGGGATAGGGAACTCCCTTTGGTTCCTGTAATGGGCTGGGTTTGGTGCCGGTTTTGGCGGCGACCAGATTCGGTTCGTGACAAAATGTTATCAAAGGAGGTTCGCTCCTTGGGTCATGTTATTTGGGGAAGAGTTAGGATAGTCTAGAGCTAGGATTGTTGGGACTTGAAATTTCAGTCCTGGGTAGTGTACCTGGCCAGCACACCTCATGACAGGAATCAAGTCACCAGGGGAGGTATGGATTTATTTGATTCCTTTGGTTTTCTTAGTTTAATGATGACTATGGGAAATGAAAAGAGAGTTGGGCGAATAATCTTAGTGAGCTCGCAGGGCCTGACAAGCCATGTGGAGCTGTGGATATATCCCTAGAATACTCTATGTAACAGAAAAGTGAATGGAATATGGATTCCAACCATCTGTCCAAGGCACCCACCGAAACTAGTTTCCTCTCACATTGTCTTGTGTCTCTTTGTTTTGGAATCCTGGAAACATGGATTTTTTTTAGCAAAAAAATGACTTCACTTTAAGGAGTGTGAATTTTTGTGAAGTTATTTTCTAGTAAAGTGAAATTGGTATTATTTTTTCTATTTCCTATAAATGGAATTTCAGAATTATTTCAAAAGGGTAAATTATGTGTTTAGAACTCTTTTTAAAGTATGAACTATGTTAATTGGGTTTTTGAAAATATGTTTCTAGTGGAATTTTTTTTAAATCGTGGATAAGTGTTTTGGGATTGAATTAAGTGTTCTAGAATTTTTGTTTGGGTGTTGATGATGGATTTTGGGTTTGGTATCTACTGAAAAAAAAAATTATGAACTTTTAGAACCTTTTCTTTAAATGAAAAGAGTTGAGTTCTTACTTAAATGGAGATTTATGAAATGGTGTTTTCATGAAATTATAAGTGTTTTGAAATGGGTTGAAATGTTTTGAAATGATTGTGAAAGGCATGAATATGTGCTTTTAATGAATTATGGATTCTTTTCTAAATTGGATTATGAGATGAAAAATTGGGTTTTGATATTATGGTTATTGTTTTTGAGAAAGGGAAAGTGTGGTTAAAAGTTTTGATTTTAAAAAGAGGAAAGGTTTGATTTTTGGTAATTGGTGCTCTTAAGGGTGACCACATGCATAGGTTTATTTGGGAATATGGATGGAAATGAGGTGGGTTCCTAGTGTGTAATGTAAACATGCATGTGTGAGGCTCATAGGATTCCATTGGTAAATGCGCAACCCACCAACACTGTTTTTTTTAAATAATGTTTTTGAAGGAAAGTATTGTGTTTTGATAATGTATTGTTGAGAGGTATGGATTATGTGTTTTCAGGATTATTATTGTGGGATGTTTTGAGTTCAATAACCCCTCTTGTTTGAACGATGTTTTGGTTTGGTGTTTCATTGATATGTTGTAATGAAGTTTTGGTCAGCGGTCGCATTTGAGGAAAAGATTGGGAGGCCAATGTGGCGGCTCCCCTCATGTGTTCGGTTCAGGTTTCTGGTATGTTGTGACCAAATGACCAGATCAGTTGGGTCCTTGGGTTTTCTTGTATGCTAGGGTACGCCCACATAAAGTGTTAATGTATGATTCATGTTTGGCCTATGGTGATTCACCGTTGGATGATCCTCCAGTTGACCAACATAAGGACTTTATTCTTGATGTTTGGAGATTGAGTTTACCCCTCTTTTTTCAAATATGTGGATCCCCCTATACTGGGAGAGTGTTTGTGGGAGGTTGAAATAGACATTTGTTCTTATTTTTCCTAAGTTGTCGAAGGTCAATGGAGTTCAGGGTTTTCATTGTATAATGATGTCTTAAAGGGCCTCTAGGTCTTTCATCAGTCTCATTGAAGCAAGAGTTCATGTTAGGCCACCAGTGTGGAAGATCTGACCAAGTGTGGATATTATGGACACTTGATGGAATCATGTGCTATTTGGGACTCAGTACAGGGTCCCTCTCCTTGTGTTTTCTTTTATCCACAATGTTCATGTTTGGTGATGCCTTGCGATGTCATGTGTTCACTTGACTATAAGGGTGAAGATTGTGCAATCTTATGAGAGTCACTATTTTGTTGGATGTGTGTCTCCCTATAATAAATTATAAATCCTATGTTCTAGAGGAATGTGTTTCTATATATCCTTCCATTCTGCTGTTTAGCATCCAAAGAAAAAAAGGGGGCGATGTGTGTGCATCCTCTAAGTTCTTATTTTTGTAAAATGATTGCTAGGGGAAAAGTGGGTTTGAAGTGTGTAATGTCTCAATGAGACCATTTGATATTACAGTATAATTGTTTTTGGCACTGTAAGAAGATGTTTATTTTAGGGCTTTCCAAATCCTTACTACGAGGCCGAAGATTCTTCAATCCATTGAGCTCCAGCCATAGGCCCCGGAGAGAAGTTGGCGTGTAGTTAGGGGAAATCCAAGAGTCGTTTAAACTTTTGGTCAAGGTCATATCCTCAATTTGAAAGATAGGAATAGTTTAAACCACTGGTGTTGTTGTCTTGTTCCAATTTCTCACATTTTTTGGAAATAGGTGTGAGTACCTTGTTCCCATGTCGTACCCTGAGTTGATTTTTTCCCTTTGGGTTCCCTTGTGTTTTTGGAGAAAAGTTTAAAATTTGGGTTAGGCAGGTTGAAGTGCATAGTTTGTGCGCGGTTAGTAGTAACTGTGTGCCAACCCAAGGGACCATGTGATAAGAGAAAGTAGCTTCCGCATGGTCTCCTCACGTCTATGATCCTTGGCCAAGGAAACTGTGTGAAGTTTCCTCTTTCGACAGAATGATCCGCACAGTTAACTCACAGTTTCCCAAACCGTGTGAACCAACCGTGCGGCCATGCTAGCTCCTCAAAATTATGTTTTTTTTGTTGTTATCCAATACTTGTTAGTTAATATGGTAGGTTTTTGTATTGGGTATACCCACAATGGGTCTCATGTAAGTTTCATTGGATGAATTCTGATATTAATCTACCCCTAATACTGGGAAGTCCATTCGAGGCCCCCTGTTAGTGTCTTGATTTTGTCTTAAGGAAAGTTGTGTTCGTTATTAAGATGGGGAGACCCTTCGTGGGTATCATGTATGTTCTATTGGAATATTAATAATGTTAGTATAACCCTTATTATGGGGAGACCGTTCGTTCCTTCCCCAATTTTTATCCTTATTCTGTCTTAGAAATTGAGTTGTCCCTAGTGGTGGGATGTCCAGATTGGGTCACCCCATACTAGTGAATCAGTTTTATCCTTGGTGTATTCTAGGTAGAAGGTAGTATCGTTCATGTCTATCTATCCAAAAAAATTACTTGGGTAAATTTGGGGTTGGAGAACACCCAATGGTTTTTTACATAATGTTGTGGTAGCGTTATTCGAGTTTGTTGTTCGTTTCAAGTGGATTGCTTGAGCGTCGTCTTGTAGTGTTTGAGGTGTTTTGTTTTGGGATGTGTTTTGAATGTGTTTCAAAATTTTAAGTAAGTGGGGTTATTTTTGGTTGGTGAGAGTATTATCTTCCTTTGTTTGATCAACTGGAGATGTTCGTCCATTTTGAAGCGGGTGAAAACGTGGCAAGGATGTCTGTCTTGGTCTATCGTTTGGGATTTGCTTTTGCATCTAGTGTTGTTGTGGCATTCCAGGGGTGGAATGCTTTATGGTGGGGAGAATTGTCACACCCATGATTTATTTTAAATGAAAATTTCATTTAATTTCCATTCACACTTTGTTTTGTGGGGGTTCCCAATCTTTTATGGAGGAATGAGAGAGTCTTCATGAATTGGGCAAAACCGTGAGCCCAATTCCAGATTTAAAAACCAATTTTGTTTCATTTATAAATTTTTCATTTTTTAATATTTTTGCACCCATTCAACTTCACAAATGACCTCTCCTGACCTATTAACACCAACATTTCAATTTGGAGCTTTTAGAAATCCATAACCAGGTTTATTTGGGTTTTTATCTAAGGGGTTGGAACAACCCGAAAGCCCAATTCCTGTTTTAAAAATAAAATTTGATTCTGTTATAACTTATTCAAATTTTGGGCTTTTTCGGTGATTCCAAGTCCCACCCAAGACAAATTAAACCAGCCGCGCGTCGGAGCTCTCTCCCCCCCTGTTTGGAGCTCTGGTTAATCAGGATTTGGTGTCAAACGTCACAGACTTCCTCAAATCGCCCAGATTTGAAGAGGTAAAGTATTTCATTCATAACTCTCTCAATTTTTACGCTTTTTCCCCCCATTAAAATTCCTAAATGATATCCTTATCCTTGTTCGAACCTAACTTGAAGGTTTGGGTATTTTTGAAATCAGCTACTTGTATTTTTGGGGGAGATTTCTACAAGATAGTTTAAGTAAGTTGTTCTCTTTCTTTCTTCTTTCAATTTGTTTATGGTTACATCCAATGTACTTATTGTTTATTCCCTTATCATTGAGGTTACTAATATCCAGAAAGTATGGTTTAAAAATTAGGGGTTTACCTTGTGTTTCATTGTATGAAATTATGGTTTTAGGTCTGTTTTACATTCCTTGAGGTGCGGCGGTGGTGCGTTTGAGTTTTTGCACAAAGGATTGAAGGGTTTCCTTGGTTTTGGTATGTGATTCCATTGTGTATGAAATCTTTGTGAATTGGATATTGTTTTTATGGTATTTTCAGGATTATTTAATTTTATTATTTCTGAAAAAAATAGTTTTAGTGGTGTTTCTATTTAAAATGAATCCTAAATGCCGATTTCATGTGAAATTGGGGGTTTCTTCATGGAAATGTTTTATTAGTTTAATTGGAGCTACCCTATAAGTAATTAGTTGATTTTATTGAACTATAATAGGGATAAAAATACTATTTTTTATAATTACCCCTTGTGTTTTTTTCTGCAAAAATCTAGTTTTAATGGTGTTTGAGAACCACATGAAATTCTAAGAGTTGTGTTGTGTAAAATTGGAGATTTTGCAATGATGTTGTTTCTTGAACCATATGGGGATGCCCTAAAAATGATTTTTTGTTTTTACTGAAATGTTGTAGGATGAAATTTCTGTTTTGGAAACTTAAAAATGTGCACATAGTATGCAAGTGAGGTTTATAAGGAGTTTTGTGTCTGAAACACTACTGGATTTTGAGGAATTGTTTTATGAAAAATCTAAGTGTTTTGTTGTGTGTTTTAAGTGGTATAAAATGTGATAGCTACTGTATTGGTTGTGTTTGACCAGTAATGGTGTTTTATATGAAAATTTATTTATGTTTCATGCTGAAATTTATTGATCACAAAAGGGGAAACCCAGGTACCTAGGTGGGGCGGAATTGTACTAGTACGACTAGTGGACTGGATGGGTTTTGTCCCTGTTTCACTTAGCATTTGGATAACGACAACTCTAACTAAACTATGTGGATGATTATTGGGGACCACTTGGTTAAGGGTATGTTCCCTACTAGTGGGTTGTGCACGATAACGGATTTTTATATGGTTACTTTACACTGAGGTATGAGGTACATAGGGCCCAAGACAACCTAGTGCCTAGGGGTGTTCCCAATGTTGTTGCTCATTGGATTTGTAGTATTTACCCATTTCTTAGGGTTTGTTTGGAAGTAAACTAAAGTATATAAAATTTATATTTTAATGTGTTAATATTCTGAAAATTTTGGATTGAAAAATATTTTCAATTGGAGGTTTCATTTCTTGAAATTTTAACACTACTTTTCTATGCGTTTGAAAACTGCTTGCTTTTTCACATTGTATTTCTTACTCCATGGAATCATTGGGTGGTATACTATTGGGCTTAGGATCACACCCTCCTTATACCCCTTGGGTGTAAGTGGACTTGGTTATGATTGATTCAGGTGAAGGAAAGGCTAAGGGTGATGACGGTTCAGGGTGTTAGTTCCCATCCTTGGTGCGGAGTTGTGGAGATAGCTTGGGAGCGATGACCCCTAGTCATGTGGAGTCCTTGGGGATGTATTGATGCTATTATTATTTTTATTTGGAAAAATTGTATTATCTTTAAACCAATGTAATCAGTTCTAGTTTTTACTTATGTCTTGTTTGGCTCAAAAATTTCAGATTTATATTATGGATTGTTTTTAATGTTTTATGCTTTCATACTCGGGTAAATCATTCCCAAATCTAAATTAATGATACTCGGGCACTTGTGCCAGCCCGTGGGGATAGGGAACACCCTTCGGGTCATGTCACGGGCTGGGTTTGGTGCCGGTTTTTGTGGCGACCAGATTTGGTTCATGACATTTTCCATTCATTTTACTCTTTTTAACTATGCAAGTGAATGAAATATTTTTTTAAAAGAAAACATACATTGTTTTATATTATATTGAGAATATTTTGGTGTATTTAAATATCTTCTTCATTCTTTAAAAAATGATTAATTTTACCAAATGATTAATTATATATTTTTTCCCGTGTTTTACTTGTTATAAAAATGTTTTAAGTAAATCTTTTCATCATTTTTTGAATGAGGTAGTATTTAATTATACAGAAAATGCGAAAGCAGTTTTTGGTTTCAATATAAATAGAATAAAAAATATTTTATACCTTTAGGGATAATAAATTTTTTGAAGAATCCTTTACAATTTTCAACATTATTTCCAAAAAAATTCCCATGATATTTTAATTTATTTTTGAATTTATATTTCTGATACCTAACTGAAAAGTTTATTTTCTTTATGAAATATTTCAGTGAGTATTTTGAAGTATTTTAATCTTTATAAATATTTTTTGGTGAATATTATATTTCATTTGGGATATAATATTTTAATAACATATTACACATTACTATAGATGTTTTATGTTCTTGCTATATTTTTTTATTTGGGAAAATATTAACATTTGGAATTATAGTTTTTGAATATGAATGCTCACATTGATTGTGTATTGAATTTTTATTCAACACACTCATATAAAGAATTTATTAAACTTAGTAAGTGTTTTAAGGGTCCTATTATGTCTCCTAAATGCAATGATAAGCCTCACGACACAAACTAAATTTGGTATTCGTTCTATTACTAACTGTTTTATGAATGTTTTCTTGTTATAAGGACTTGAAATTAAGATTATGATGATTGAAATTATGCATTATAGTTTAATAAAACTAGTTATTATTATCCATGTGATTTTTTATGTTGATATGTTATCCATGTATTTTTTCACATTTAGGGGATTCTTAATATATAATATTTTCATATTTTTTATCATAGACATATTATTCTAGTTTAATTTATTTAACAATAACTTGTGTTTTATTCTATCCCTTATAGGGAATATGATATTTCCATTTACTATTTCTTCCTTTCACTAGGATACAATGAATGGATCTGTAAATGTATTCATTGATTCAATATATGAAATAAAAAAGTCCCATGATAATTTTTACATTATTTTCCATTTTATGAAATGTAATGTGGGAATCATGTATGTATCTAGTCCCCTGAGACTACTAATATTTATGATCCATAGGGATGTGATCCATTGTATGTTTTTCCAATGTAATAAAATAACGACAAGATCATAACTACTTGAAACGTGGGGATGTAGTTTATATCTGAGGCAGCTCAATAGAAACCTTTTGATTTGTATATAAGAAAACATAGTTTGTGAAATATAACCTTACGAAAAATTACAAGGATATTTTTAATTATAGAAAAATATGATAAATTTATTAGTAAGGTAAAGATTTTATAGTTTTTCTTGAAATACATCATTGGATAGATACATCAAATAGATCTAGTTTTTGGATTAGATGCTTCTAGTGGTAATAACCCCAAGAAGTGTTGGTCAAGTATATCATGTTAGTCATTAGGGTGCATAGTGAGTGTTCCCTTACATCAGACCTGGATTGAATCTCCTTTGGGATATCTTAATTTCATTTATAATTTCATTAAAACCAATTTGTGAATTATTTGAAAAAACATAATTTAGAATATTCCAATTATTCATAATATTATGACTCTAAAATTATGTATGAAAAAAAATTCATGTTATGTTAATTGTTTCACGTTTTTAAAAAAAATCATGATTTATATTGATTTAATATAATTAAGTGTATGAAATTAATTAGAAATTGTTCCCAAGTAAAGGAATATATACTATATAAGCTAATATATTCTATTTATGCATTTCTATCCTATTTATGAAAATTAATCTAGAGTTAAAATTGGATTGGGAGATAGATGAAAAAATTATAACTATATTCGAGTTACTAACATAGGTAGTGACAAAAAAAATACATGTATGGATCAGACTTCTAATCCTTAATGTTGTGAAATAATTTTATATTGTTTCATGCATTATCAACCTTCATCATTTAGTGAGATTACTAATCTATTTTTTTATATGCAATGTGGAAGTTTTCTAGAGAATATTTTTCTTTATTTTGATAGAAATGAAAACGAAGAGGTTCTTATGGAAGTTTTTCATCTCATGTAAGATGAAGATAAGTGGTTTGAATTTATTCAAAAAAAAAATAAGAATGATAAGGAAATAAAAAACATAGAGTTGATGGTTTTTAATATAATTTTATTGGAAGAAAATATCCCCATGAGCAATAAAAGATTACGTAGAAACAATTATAAAGTCTTTGTAAAAATGAAGATGAAAATGTTTTTATTCATTAATCAGACATTGAATGTTTATAAACTCATGTTTCAGACTATATATGTAATCACAAGTGTAAGATTTTAAATTTTGTTGATGAGATAAATCCAATCCTTCTAAGGGAACTAGTCACCCAAATATTCTCACCATACAATGATTTGGTATCATATGCAATCTTAACGAGGAATGATTTCAACCATTATTCATAATTTTTAAAAAATAAATATAATAATGGGGTTATTGAGAAATCTATAAATTTTAATATGTGAAAAGGAAATAAGTGAATGTTTAAATTTCCAGCTTTTAATAAATGTGGAATGAAACTCCATGGATCATTATTTCTAGGAATGGGAGTTTATTTCAAGTATTGAAATAAATTCTATTGTGTTTTGATTATAAGGGTGAGAATAAATTCATAAATGATTAAATATTAAATTATAATGATATTTTTCATTATGTCAAGGAATGTCTCGGTCATTAAGGTATTTTTCAACAGAATAGGACAAATGGTAAAGGCTAAGAATATTCAATCACTACAGTTGAGGTTGAAGTTCCAAGTATTTTATTAGTAAATTTTTTGATCATAGACTTAAATTTATCTAATGATTTATTTAATTTTATATATTCTCGCTGTATTATATATTCTCTTCAAGTAAATTATATATTCCTCTGGAAGATTAAGAATGTAATTATCAATCAAGATCCCTAGAGGAAACATTACTATAACATGGATATGATAGTTAGTTCCAATTATGAAACATAAAAATACCATATTTACAAATATGATCTTTATAACTATGGTTTAATTTTACTAAATCCTTGGTAACTATTGGGTTTCATAGTATAATGAAAAGAATTATCATCTAGGGAAGAAGATTACAGTTTGTGATGAAGTTTTTGAATACCTCATATTTATAAGGGACACTAAATCATCTAAATAATATATAAAAACACCGCAAAATGTATCACTTTAATAATATTGTAGGGGATGAAGATAATATATATCCTATGGAAGGTAAAGGTAACCTATGGATAAAATATTTTCTTACTGTGAAATAATATATTAATGTGTTTCTTTAAAATATACATGGACTTCCACTTGAGCAAGAATTTGTTTTTTATTATGAATTTATAACGGATTCAAAACCTATATATCAGACTACCTATAATACTTTAATAATAGATATAGTCTAGTTAAAAAAACTAGAAGACTTTTTTTATAAAGGATTTATACGTTCTAGTGTTTCACCTTGGGGATCTACTATTCTATTTTTGAAATTGAATGATGAGACTATGAGGCTATGCATTTATTAAAGGGAAATAAATGTCCTTATGATAAAAAAATTCAATCTACCTCATATTAATGACCCGAATGATCAACAGCAAAAATCATAACATTTTTTATGAACTAATATTCAATATCGGTATCATCAATTATGCGAAAAGAAGGATGATTTTAAAAAATATAGAATTTCATATAATGTGTGAGCATAATGTATTTATAATCCTGACATTTGGATTGACTTATTAACCCGAGATTTTTATAGATCAGATCAATTATTTATTTAAGGAATATCTAGATGATTTCTCCATAGTATTTATGATGATATCATAAAAGACATCAAATTATTTCAAGATAATAAGATTCATTTATGAATTATTATGAGAGTTTTAGAGGAAATGAGATATAAGGTAAATTTACAAACATTGAACTTTGGATTTATTATGTTACATTTATTATCCATATTATCGATAATGATCTAATATTAATGGATAAATGAAATATAAATGGATTCAGGTAATGGTCTTTATTGATGATAATTACTGAGGTAAATAATTTTCATCAATTAATAGTTTTTTAAATACAATAAGTGGGTAAATCCCTATTTATTAATATAAAAATAAAATCCTCTTTTGAAGAGCAGGATAAAAGGAAACCCATTAAAAACAAAGTAGAAACAATTCAATTGGATATCTATACAAAAAGGGATGTAAATAGACCCAATTGATCTAAGGAAAAAATTTCAAGATATGAAAGTTAAAAAATTTCATCTGTAACGCCCCGACCCCAGTTACCCAGAGTCGGTGCATTATTACGTAGCATTGGAATGATCACAAAAGATCAAATCTCGAAAGACCGATTAGTTTAGTAGTCTTGGAAACACTAGATACTTTCAAAAAATTTACATTAAATCATGAAGTGAAAAATTACAATAACATAATCTCCATAGTCCACACTCATATCACCTTGAGACTATCCCTACAAGTCAGTCATAAAATATTTCTTCACATCCTTGTAAAATAAAACATAGAAAGGGGTTAGCTCAGATGCTCAGTAAGGATAACAATATAGCAGAAACTTTCATAAATAAACATAACCATTTAAGGTAATATATAACTAAAACAAAATCCTTTTAAACATGAACTTCATCATAATATGGAAAAAATAAAATCAAGTAATGCCATTTACTTATTCACATGTATATTCTACTAGTCAAATAATCACATGTCATATCAATAACTACTTTCATATTGATGGAATGCATAATGCCAGACTATCATAACCACATAGTCAAGGCCTCGTGCCAAGACTACAAATAATATTTTTTTCAAGGCCTCATGCCAAGAAACTAGTTTGTCTCATGAGACCTAACGATGCATCGAGGAGCTATAGCTGGCTCCACCCATCACTTATTAATTCCAATGCATTCTTTATATGAAAAGGTTTAAACATATCATAAACTATAACATAATCGTATCACATAAAACTTGCATAAAGGAAACATAATGTTTCCACATTTCAATCACAAGATGTCAATACAACACATTGATATAATAAAAAAATTATCAAAATAATTTTCAATACCAAAATAAAATAAAAGTAAAACATGGTATTTATTTTTCATTGAAAAAATGTTATTGCTTGTAGAAGAAGCCGAAACTCATATAATGGTCACGGTGGGTGATAAGTCGTTGTTGCCACATACGTAAGACAAAACATTCCTTTTGTATTCTAGTAAAAATGCTTCATATATGAATATTACTTTTGAATAAAATTAAAAGTCAAAGGGTTTTATACACCATATAAAGGAAAGTTGTGTATAAAACAAAATATGCCTCAATGAAAGGAGATTGAGACAATGTCCCTTACCTCATGCCAGACTTGACTCGATCGTTCTTTAATCTCCTGAATAATAAACTATAGTTAATTTCTAATTTCTTAAGAACCTTTTTCAAGTTCATCATTCCTTTTATATCACTTATTACCATG
The DNA here is from genome assembly GCA_963277665.1 of Viscum album. NCBI lineage: Eukaryota > Viridiplantae > Streptophyta > Magnoliopsida > Santalales > Viscaceae > Viscum > Viscum album. The sequence goes on along the minus strand of OY728141.1, from coordinate 296,437,185 downwards.
TTATGAACATTATGTAATTATTTAAGTTAATAATAGTTGTTTTGTCGATCTTTGGTACTTGAGTCAAAAATAAACATCTTATAATTACAAGTTGTTCATGTGGTAAAATATCCATTATATCCAGAATTATATTCATGATGTAGATATCACATATATCATATATATCCAGTATATAAATTCATTTATAATATTACATAACATTTATAGGTAAGAAATGAAATGCACTTATCATGGAGACGATAAGCCGTATGTACGCATGAACGCTACTTTCATTTATATTTTGTATTTAATGGAATTAAATAATAATGATATAAATGTATATTATAATTTCAATATAATATCATATATAATATCATTTACTCCATTATTTATACGTCCAACATATGGCATTAACGATTCAAATCACTTTGAGGGGCGGTAGTCTGCAATTCCTAAAATGAAATTATCACATTTAACCATAATAGAAATCACAAAGGTATGCCATTAATTAACAATAAAAAAGCATAAGGAAAACATAAACATATTATATATCATATATAAATAGGGTGACATCTTAATGGCCACCATGAGAGGTGTTAAAAGAAGATTGAACAATCATCGTTTTGTGATGCAGTAATTCGTCACCCATAGAAACAGTATGTTCTTTAACAATTAGACGAAGGTGTGTGTAAGTGTAAATAAAATAATTATCATAAACACATCCTAGTATATTTAAGATACTGTTTTTGTTACAATATAAAATAATAGAAAGAGTTTAATGGGTTGGAGAAGCAAAATAAAACCAAAGAACATAAGAGAAGACATTACCTTAAAATCGGGTAACTATTTTTGATTTGAGCCAATGGCTTCCTTGGGAATACTTCGTCCCAAATTGAGGCTTCAATGAGTAATATAGGGAAGTTGAGAGAGTATTTTTTCAGAGTTTGGCCGATCCAAATGGCTTTGATGGTGTGAATAAGGTGGTAGAGGTGGGGGCCTTTTATAAGAGGAGATGAGGGGAACTCTTGGAAAGTCCTGAAATGTTACATTATGATGAAATGATTTTCTTATTTTAAAGCTCCCAAAATGATATATTTCTAGGATAAGGTGATAAGGGTTCTAAATACACCCATAAAATAGGCTTTAGACAAGTGTAAGTTATATATTTTACCTTATCTTTTCATTTTATTTAAATTATTCATTAATGAGTTAATCGATGCACCATCATGGTGTGATAAATAAATTTATTTATTTAATGCCTAAAAATTATAAAAAAATTACCATGATGTAGGAAATCTTTTTATATTTCCAATGGATATTTATAGTCGAAACGATAACTTGTATAACCCCTTGTAAAAATTGTTTTAGTAAAACAATACATGCTTGTGACATTTTTATTTTTACTTTAAATAAAAGGTATTAATGTCATTATCTTACCCAAGTGGCACTATAGGGTCCCAAAAATTGACCGATGTATTTTTTTGGTCATCCATGAGTCATAAAATAATAGTAGGACATGTTTCAAGGTAATTTCATATTATTATAACATTATTTTTACCTTAAATTACTCTAATTACCTCTAATCACGATTAATAAAACTCAAAAGTTACTATTTGCCATAAATTATTTACATAACATTAAACCACATTTTAATTCCTAATTACAAAAATTTTTGTCATATTTTTGAAATTAAATTCACTGAAGCGGTAAAATTTCATTTAAGCAAAAAATCAGTTTTTTAACTACCACTTAGTGGTTACACTATTCATCAAAAACTGAAGTTTTTCAGAAAAATTCCAAAAATTCACCCTAAGATATATTTGTTATTCCAAATTAAAAGATGATTTATATTTTACCAAATTTAAAACATATATGTTTCATTAATGTATTTTATAATTAATTCCAGTTGTCAAAAAAATAGCATGTTTTTACGAAAGAATATCAATCAAAAGATTAACAATTATTTATGTCCAATTTCAAAGTGAAATTAATTATAATGACCACCATTGGATAACATGGTAAAAATATATTATAATTATAATTTAAAAAAACTAAATAATATTATTCATCACTATAAATTATTTTCATTAAAAATGTTGTTTTTAATTAAAGTTTAGTATTTTACACTATTCATAAAAAATTGGAAGTTCTCAGAAAAAACGGAAAATTCCACTTATGATAATTTTGATACTCTGAATCCAAAAATGAATTCCAATTTGAATATTAAATTTATAAAATTTCAAAAAGTGGGTATTAATATTCATAATGGCTACTTTGATTGGTCGTGGTGTGTTAGAATCTCAAACTTGTGTACAATGCAAGCTATTGCATTATTGAAAGAGAAGCGTACCATGGATGCTTGGGGTTTTACATTCTCCCCTACTTCAATAAATTGTGTCCTCGCAATATGAAAATGTTCTTCGAAAATAAAAGGTTGAAAATACAAAATACCTTTGTGGAAAACCCACATCGGAAATAAGGTTAATAAAATTTATCATTAATAAGAGGGAAAGGGAAATGAAAAAGTCGCCACCAAATTATGATCTTGATTAAGAGAATATTGGTGGAAATTAGGGACATATAATTAGACTGAAAATGTAAATATTTGTAGGGAGTGATTGAGGTCATGAATCACAAACAAGTGTAAAATTGAGGGCCTCAAAGGCTTCAATGTATGTTGATTTAAAATATCATCAGTTCAACAAAACATAAGGTATAAGGATAACACATTTTTTGTTTCAATTTCCATTTCATGATGTTTAAGAATTAATTTATTCATATAATAAGTTAAAGTTATATATATATATATATATATATTCTTGACAAGTATAGTTTCAACCTTCAACTTAATTCTACCACAAACTCATCATTCACTCAGAAAGATAATAGAACTCGAAAATATTATATTTATCCTAATCGTACAAGGTACAAAATATTAACACATGCCATTTAAATTAAGAAAACTATTTTGTAATAACCAGGGACATCCTGTAGGCTAGTGTTAGGTAATAAAGGCATGTCGCAATATGGTTGTGTGTTCGATTCCTACAGCTTTTTCTGACGCAATGGGTTATCCCTCGACCTGTAGGTTATCCTTTTCTTAAAACTATAGTATTATAATATTCCAAAAATAATCTTCAAAAATGTTTTAACCTTAAACAATACTATCCAAAGTTAAACTTAATACATTCCAACCATTATAGTTGTGCAAAATATCTCTGTCCAGACTTTCTCTAAAAGGTCTCTAAATTCCAAAATCAATTCATCAGATTCCCAAAACAAACCAAAGTTTCTCTTATTGTCACATACTAAAAATATGATTACCTTCATCATATTAGAACATTAATGAAAACAACATGTACTGTAGTAAAATCCTTATATATATCACATTATTCTTATAACCATAATATATTTCTTGAATCCAAAAACACAAATAAAATAATTATTCCACTTCAACTGTAGTAATAGCATAAGATTGGCCATGCTCCCTTGGCCTTTTCTGAGGTAAGTTTCCTTGGCCCTTTGGGAATTCATTTTCATAATGCCCCATTTCTCTACAATTGTAGCATTCAACATTGATAGCCTCTTTCTTTCCTTTTCAATCATGACCCTGGTGACCTTTTTCTCCACATTTATAACAAACTCTCATTCCTTTTAGGCAAGTACCAGGGTGATTCTTCCCACAATTATCGCATAATTGAAAATACTTCTTTCCCTTTTTCCCTTTATCAGTCTCTTATTCCACTATTCTCTTCTTCTCTTTCTTTACTTTATTTTCATAATATTTAGAGAATTCATTTTCTGTCTTGATAGAACACGAGACTATATCTTCGTATGTTGAGAAAGATTGTGATACTAATGCTCGACGAAGAAATGGTTTTAACCCATCAAATAAACGATCAATATTACATCTTGGGTTACTTATATAATTTGCAGCATGCCTCGATAACCTTTTAATGTTAGACTCATACTTTGCAACATTCTCATCCTCTTTTTGCCTCGGACTTAGAAATTGCCTTTTTATATCTCCTCGATGGTCACGAGGAATGTATTTTTCTATTAAAATCTCTTTGAACTCCCTCCATTATATATTTGATACTTCATCATCTTCCATTGGGTTTTGAATCAATGACCACCATTTATCAGCATCTCTAATGAGGTGGAAAACTACCATGATAACCTTTTCCCTTTAACTATTCCCCATGGCATAGAATAATTTCTTTAAGAAATTTATCCATTTCTCAGCTACTAAGTGATTTGTACTCCCATTTAATGTTGGTTGTTTTTGCCTCATGAAGCGATCTAACATTGACCCTCCACGCTGCGGATCAGGGTGCTCCATACAGGTATGGTTATTATTCATAACCTGAGTGAGTTTTCCTAGTGTGGTGATTATCTAATCAGCACCAGATATATCACCTGCTCCATTGTAATTATCTTTAGCAAGAGGGAAATACCTACATGGAGTGTCTGCATTGCTACAGTTTCCATTACTTCCACTTGGATGCATTTCTAAACAATGGCATAAACTTGATTAGTTTATGAATCGAAATACATAATTCTATACTTGTAAAACACTTAATATAAATTGAACTATTTATGGATATAATCCATAATCCTAAAAAGAAATGTTTTCTTTGAGGATGTATATAGTAATAAACCCTTCATAATGGTTTTTAATTAAATCGTGAATTATCTTAAGCATATCCCCTGGGAGTGTCGTAACCAAAAGTGCAACAAGGCCGGTTGTCGTGCACCAGTTCCCATTCAAGTCTAGCTCAAAGTGGTGTTTTCGGGTATTACACCTAGGTACATATGTGCCATAGCCTCCTCTACCTGCTCGTATCAAGACAGGGATTTATTTCTCAGAAAACTCACAAAATCTCTAAAATACCAAAATTCTAGAAAGTTCTTCTATACTAATCTGCAAAATCTATCTTAGGTCTATGTGCTCTAATCAGAGTTTATCTAAATCTAGCTTCCAAGGTTGGTACTAAACTACCTCTGATACTAACTGTAATGCCCCAACCCCAGTTACCCATAGTCAGTGCATTATTATGTAACATTGGCATGATAAAAAAAAGATCAAGTCTTGAATGACCGATTAGTTTTTTAGCCTTGGAAACACTAGATACTTTCATAAATGTTACATTACATCATAAATTAAAAAATCACAATAACATTGTATCCACAGTCCACACTCATATCCCTTTTAGACTATCCCTGCAGGTCCATCATAAAATATTTCTTCACATCCTGGGGAAATAAAACATAGAAAGGGGTGAGCTCAGATGCTCAGTAATGATAACAATATAGCGGAAACTTTCATCAATAAACATAATCATTTAAGACAATGTATAACTAAAACAAAAGCTTTTTAAACATGAACTTCAGCATAATATGGAAAAAATAAAATGAATTACTGCCATTTAATTATTCACATGGATATTATACTATTCGAATAATCACATGTAATATCAATACCCACTTTCATAATGATGAAATGCATAATGCCAGACTATCATAACCACATAGTCAAGGCCTCGTGCGAAGACTACAATTAAGATTTTGTCAAGGCCTCGTGCCAAGACACTAGTTTGTCTCATGAGACCTACCGATGCATCGAGGAGCTATAGAGGGCTCCACCTGTCACTTATTAATTCCAATGCATTTCTTATATTAAATGGTTTAAACATATCATAAACCATAACACAATCGTATAACATAAAACATTCATAAAAGAAATATAACATATCCAAATTTCAATCACAAGATATCAATATAACACATTGATATAATAAAAACATTATCAAAACCATTTTCAATACCAAAATAAAAGAAAAGTAAAACATGTTATTTATTATTCATTTAAAAAAATTAAGGCTTGTAGAGGATGCCGAATCTCAAATAATGGTCACGGCAGCGGAGAAGTCGTTTTCGCCGCATACGTAAGACAAAACATTCCTTTTGTCGTTTAGTAAAAACACTTCATATAAATAGATTCCTTTTGAATAAAAGTAAAATTCTAAGGGTTTTATACACCGTATGAAGGAATGTTGTGTATAAAACAAAATATGCCTCAATGAATGGAGATTGAGATGATTTCCCTTGCCTCGTGTCCGAAATGACTTGATCATTCTTTAATCTCCGGGATAATAAACTATAGTTAATTTATACTTTCATAAGAATCTTTTTTCAAGTTAATTATTCCTTTTATATAACATAATACCATGTTATGAACATTATGTAATTATTTAAGTTAATAACGGTTGTTTTGTCGATCATTGGTACTTGAGTGAAAAATTAACTTCTTATAATTACAAGTTGTTCATGTGGTAAAATATCCATTATATAAATAATTATATTCATGATGTAGATATCATATATATCATATATATCTATTATATAAATTCATTTATAACATTACATAACATTTAGAGGTAAGAAATGAAATGCATCGTTCATGGAGACGGTAAGCTGTACGTACGCATGAACGCTACTTTCATTTATATTTCGTATTTAATGGAATTATATCATAATTATATAAAGGTATATTATAATTCCAGTATAATATAATATATAATATCATTTAATCCCTCCTTTATACATCCCACATATGGCATTAACGATTCAAATCACTTTGAGGGGCGGTAGTCCGCACTTCCTAAAATGAAATTATTCTCATTTACCCATAATGGAAATCAAAAAGGTATTACATAAATGAAAAATATAGAAGAATAAGGAAAACATAAACATAATATATATCATATATAAATATAGTGACATCTTAATGGCCACTATGAGAGGTGTAAAAAGAATATTGAACAATCATCGTTTCGTGAGGCAGTAATTCGCCACCCACAGAAACAGTATGTTCATTAACCATTAGACGAAGGTGTGTGTAAGTATAAATCAAAGCCTTCTCATAAAAACATCCTCGTATATTGAAGATACTGTTTTTGTTTCAAAAGAAAGTAATAAAAAGAGTTTAAGGGGTTGAGGAATCAAAATAAAACAAAAGAATATAAGAGAAGTCATTACCTTAAAATAGGGTAACTCTTTTTGATTTCATCTAATGGATTCCTTGGGAAGACTTCTGCCCAAATTGATTCTTCTAGGAGTAATAGAGGGAATTTTAGAGAGTATTGGGGTAGATTTTGTCCTAGAAAAATTTCTCTGAAGGTCTGAATAAGGTTGTACAGGTTGGGGCCTTTTATAAGAGGAGAGGAGGGGAACTCTTGGAAAGTCATGAAATGTTACATTATTATGAAATGATATTAGGATTTTAAAGGTCCCAAAATAGTATATTTAGAGGTTAAGGTGATAAGGTTTAAAATTACACCCATACAATAGGCTTTAGACAATTTTATGTCTTAGATTTTACCTTATCTTTTCATTTTATTTAAATCGTTCATTAATGAGGTAATCACTGCATCATCATAGCGTGATAAATAAATTTATTTACTTAATGATTAAAAATTATAAAAAATTACCATGATGTAGGAAATATTTTTAGATTTTCAATGGATATTTATAGTCTAAAATATGACTTGAATAATCCCATATAAAAAAAATTTAGTAAAAAAATACATGTTTGTGACATTTTTTATTTTTACTTTAAATAAAAGATATTAATGTCATTATCTAAACCAAGTGGCTCCATGGGGTCCCAAAAATTGACCCATGGATTTTCTTGGTCTTCCATGAGTCATCAAATAAGAGTAGGACATGTGTCATGGTAATTTCATATTATTATAACATTATTTTTACCATAAATTACTCTAATTACCTCTAATCGCGGTTAATAAAACTCAAAAGTTACTATTCACCAAAAATTATTTTCATCCCATTGAACCAAATTTTACTTCCTAATTACTACCATGTATGTCGGATTTTTGAAATTAAATTCACAGAAGTGGTAAAATTTCAATTAAACGAAAAATCGGTTTTTTAACTACCACTTAGTGGTTTCACTATTCATCAAAAATTGATGTTTTTCAGAAAAATACCAAATATTAACCCTAAGCTATATTTGATATTAAAAATTAAAAGATTATGTATATTTCAAAAAATTCAAAACATATAATTTTCATTAATTAATTTTATAATTAATTCCCGTTGTCAAAACAAATAGCCTGTTTTTACGAAACAATATCAATCAAAAGATTGACAATTGTTTATGTCCAATTGGAAAGTGAAATTAATTATAATGACCACCATTGGATAAAATGATAAAAATATATTCTAATTATACATTAAAAACAATAAATAATATAATTTATCACTATAAATTATTTTGATTAAAAATGTTTTTTTTAATTAAAGTTTAGTATTTTACACTATTTATAAAAAATTGGAAGTTCTCAAAAAAAAGAAATAATAAACTTAAGATAATTTCAATATTATGAATCCACAAATTCAGTCCAATTTGAATAATAAAATTTATAAAATTTCAAAATGCAGGTATTACTATTCATAACGGCTACATTGATTGGTCGTGGTGTGTTAGAATCTCAAACTTGCGTACAATGCAAGCTATTACATTATTGAAAGAGAAGCATATCGTGGAATCTTGGGGTGTTACATCATCACCCCCTGAAAGATAATGCAGTGGTAAAATTGGTCAAATATAATGTTCCACCTCCCTTGCGAAGACTATTAATTGTGAAAGAATATAAATGAGAAAGATCTCCCCTCACATGCACATTGAAATTTTTAGGAAAGACTGGACGTTAGATTCTATCACATCTATCTTTCCTTCGAGTCGGCCACCTAACAATGCTTCTGAATAAATCATAGCAAGTCAACCTAATGCAACACAGCATAAGACCAAAATCACTGTATAATACCTAATCAGGGAACCCATCAATCAAATAATAAGGTTATATGGATGGATGACGGGTGTCACCACACAAATCCCTCTTTTGGGCCTTCCCTCTCAGCAGTTCCCGCAAGAAGTTGCACTACCATCGAATTGCGATGAAACAAGATCGATAACCCCAAGAGACATTTGTGGACCATCAAAAAATTCCATACGCATCATAAATAATCATAAATCTGTGTCATCATCCATCAACCGTATCCATACCCCACTAAAATCAGCTATTCCTGGGACCAACCCAAGATATCTAGAAATCCTTCTTTAGAAGCACTGAGAAAACCATTATTGTGGCAAGTAAGCACTGCAATGACCTCTAGTCACTATAGCAGGAAGGAATCCTAAATATCATCTAGACTCCATTCTTTTCCCCTTTAGAAAGTATCCAGATGAATGTATCATGATGAATTAACCACCACCTTCAAAATAGACCGTCATCAAGTGAATAATCACCCATGTAGATGAATTGATTCATCCATGGATGCCCACATCCAAAGAGAGCTGGGAAAGAAGATTACCATCATGAAACCACTCTAAGTCCTACCCACTACACCACCTGCAAGGTCATAGTTTGAGTCAAAAACATTCTGTAATCATTGAATCCCACTGAAGGACCTCGACCATGGTAGATCAGAGAGAATAGATCCACAAACACCACCAAACATTAGAAAGATTCAAACATCACAAGATAATAACTACAAAGATGAACCAGAATAAATGGAATTTGTGGAAGGAATAATTCATGGAAGAATCCAACACAAAAGACCAACAACTCGAGTGAGAGTCCTGAATAACAATATAAATATGAAAACATGGGGGAAGAGGAACCACACTTCTAATTATGCACCAGGATAGAAAGAAGGAATGAAAATAATGTTTTCAACAATTAAATAGTTTGTTGACCAACATTCCATTATTAATATTATTATCAGTTGGGTATTTATTTTTCATATATATTGACAAATTAATGAAATGACTTGGATGAGACCCCATGAAAAATGATAAAGTTATTGTCTATGAATCCATGAAGTTAATGATACATGAACAATACTACACTACCCATGATCTTTATTTAGGAGCCACAATTATTTTAATTGATTATATGGAGGCATTATCTCTGTGGTATAAAATGTTTGATATCAATATAAAGATTTTGAAATTCATATTTAAACAAATATTTCTCCACATGAAGAAAATTCAATTTCTAGAGAAACAAAAAGATTATAATTACTCAATACACTTCCACCCAAGGATGGAAAATAAGGTAACATATGCATTGATCAAGAAAGATAATAGAATGTTGAAAAATTAACTATTTATAGGGATTTAATTTTCAATGATTTAGTAAAATTTTTTATGGGAATTATTAGGGAAGGGGAAACATCACTTCATTTTCAAAATATTTCCAAACCATAATTATTGAAAAATAATAAAAAATCATATGTTGAGGAAGATACTTTTCAATGGAAAATTAAATCCAGGAATGATGGGATATTGAAAGTCATTGATTTGGAAATAGTGTTCTTAAAATTGGAAATAGGTTATCTGATCCAACTATACATTGGAAAAAAAGAGAATTATAATCTAATTTTCATTACATGAAGTTTTCTATACACCCTAGTAGATCAATGATTAATAAGGGTTTGAAGGATCCTTTTGGTGGGATAATATGAAATAAGAAATTACTGATTATGTCTCAAAATTCATGGTTTTTCAATATGTTAAATCTAACAGATAATACCCTATGGGGGTCATGAAATATGTAATGATTACTATATGGGAATTTGATGACATTGCTATGTACTTAGTTACTGTATTACAAAATAATTCTAAATGAAATGATAGAATATGGGTTATTTTTGATTATCTTATCAAATCATAAAATTTATCCACCATATTATATGATTTACTATATAAGTTTATTTCATGAATCTTAATTAATAATATTGTAAAACTTCATATTGTTACTATCTAAATTGGTTCTGATAATGATCCATGATTTACATCAATGATTTAGAAAATTGTTTTGCAGGTTCTTGATATTAATCTTTATTTGAGCACACCTATCATCATCTGACTGATGGAATTTCTGATAAGAGTATACAAACATTAGAATACATGTCATATTCATAATCACATGACATTAAATGTTTGTGGGATTAATACATATCATTGGTGTAGTTTTTTTATAACAATATCCTTCATTAATGTATTCAAATAGAACTGTATGAATCATTATAAGAAAAGATATTTCATTCTCTTACTTATTGGGATGGAGTTGGAATAAGGAAACTTATAGGTCCACAACATGTACATGATACAACGGTGTAGGAAAATACTATTCACACCTCTAATTAAGAATCCCAAATTAAGAAGAAGATACAGGTTTATAACATAAGGAAATATTTGAAATTACATGTAGCATATCATTTTTTCTTGAATGTATATCGATGAAAGTTTGTTATAATGTTATGTAAGAAATAAAAATGGATCCTTTGATACCTTATAACTTTTAAAATTATAGAATTAATTGGATTTGTGGATTACAATCCTGAACTTAGACCTTGCCTCTATTAAGTACATGATGTGTTTTATATCATTTTTTGAGGAATTAAATTCTAGATCCAACACATGTTCTCACATTTGAATAAATAGAATTGGAACATGTTTTATCTTACTATGAAGATTCTATCTTGATTTTGTATACTAGAGAACAAGTGTTGTGGAATCAAATGACTCACATGCTAAGGGTACTTGGGAGAAATGGTAAGATATAAGAGGAGATGTGGGAACCAAAAGAATATATAATTAAGAACTACCCCAATATATTCATGAGGTGACGTTCTAGTTGTTTTGAGGAAGAAATATTTTGATGGAGGTAATAATGAAACAACCAAGCATTAATTATTGCAATATTTTTTTGATTGATAAATAATTGCACAATACCCATAGTTTTATTCAATAATGCGATTATTAAAAAAAGTATAAAATTTTATTAATTAAATTTTACTAAATTAATTTCATTTTTGAAATCATAAATAAATTATCATAGAGTAAAATATTGGCATTTGTCTGAAAATATTTTTTATTCTGTGAATAGTAAAAAAATAATTACTTTTTTAAGAATAAAATTTTTTCAATGTAAAATAATAATACTTTAATTTGAATTGATCAAAAAATAATATTTTTGTATATTATTTTTTAAATAATAAATTTAATTATGTAGTAATCGAAATTTTACATGATCTTGTATTAAAATACTTGCATACACAAAAAATCATTTTTTCATAAAATTGTATTTCTTTACACTTTATGAGATTATTATAAAATGAATTTCAGCCATAGGTAGAGATTTATTTTTTAGATTTAATATATATTAATAATAATAATAATTGCCATTATATATTTAGATCAACATAATTTTTGGTATTTATGAATAGAAGGAGTTGTAAAGAATTAGAACTTTGGTAAAAGTGTAAATCTGGTTTATCATCAGTTAAATCTAAGTGATAGGTTGAAAATTTTCTTCATATTAATAATTTTATTAAGGTATTACAACCATTTCATCTTAGGTTCAATATTAGTTTTTTAGGGGACACATATCCATGAAAATGACTTATATAAATTTTCATGTAAATAATAATATAAAAGGACACTAACTTGTTTTTATATTTATCTCAAATATTTACGAAGGGATAAAAATATTTTGTCGATAAATATTAATGTTTATTTTTAAAATAAAGATATTATTTTAAATAAATTAATTTATTTATAATTTTTGATGATTATATAATTACCTTAAATTATAGTGAAGCAATAATAGAGTATTTAATCAATTAATAGAAAAACTAAAATATTTATTTAAATGATATCTAGGTATTCAATATTTAGAACTTTTGTGTAAATTTGTTTTGATTAATGTAACATATTTGGGATGTTTTAAAGGTTTATATTCTAATTACATAAATATATTTAAGACTTTAGTGTAAAATTAATTGAATACTTCCCAAAATAATGATATTGATATTTTATAATAATAAAAATATATAAATGATTTAAAATTATTAGAAATATAAAATTTATTGTAATGAATGGTAAATTGTGAAAAATATTCACCATAGTATATTTATGGTTCACATTTCATTTCATAATAACATTATTTATCCTTAAAGCATATAAAATTCTAATTTTGTGGTTATTGTGAAAACAGTTACTGGGGAGGGTGCTAAAACTAATATGTAATTGTTACATTTACCAAATAACTTTATAAAACGTCATTTTTCTATATTATATTGAAAATAAAATTCACAAAATCTAATATGATTCATTTTTTGGATAATTTTCCTATAATTTGATGTTTTATTATTTTAAAACAATGGAAGATTTCATGTTGGCCTCTCAGGTTATTTGTAAAAGGGAACCTCATCCCTTCACTTATTCAGACAACATTATCCATTTTTATTGACCTAAAACATCCAATATCTATAAAAAACATATTGAAATTATTTATTTCTTTTTCATTAAACTATACCAACCCTAGAGTCATTAAAATGAGCTCTAACTGATGTTTCTCTAAGAGATGGTAATCATTTTTACAACTCTTTCAAATTTATTTCTTCTTCTCCTTCCTCTAAATCTATTAAAATATAAAAATAATAATAAATTCAAAATCATAAATATACTTATATGATATTATGATAATGTGAGAATCAATTTCCATCTCCTCTCTATCCTAGGAAAATCAAAAAACTTCACTCGTTCATATGTAAATCGTACTAGCGCCTCATAGTGTTGTAGTTTGTTTTTCATTACCTATTTAAATAGATGGTTATAATGATTGAAATAATTAATATATATGAAATATATGACATAATTATTATTTCATAAATATAATATATCATTTAACTTCTTTCACTTTCATTCATTAAAAAATAATAATGTCACTCTTACATTTGTGTGAACTACCACCTCTACAAAGCGATATGATTCATTTTCCATTTGCACAATTTTATAAAGATTTTAAATATTTTATAATGAATAATTTTTATATTTATATCAATATCAAAATTATTTACATTATTAAAATAGGGAAAATATAAAAGGAAGGAACCTTTTAAAACAAAATAAGCATGGAAAATGAAACCATTAACACAATGGAACATAGTTTTAATAATGGTTGATTAATAAATGCATTTTTAAATATTATAATTTGTTAAAATGTGATCGTGTGAGTTTTAATATAGTTTCATTATATAATTATAAAAAATTCCAATTTACGATATAATACGATAAAAGCACTTGTAATGAAATTTGGAGCTGAGGTAAGGGTTTATTTAAAATATCAACATTTTCTGGGACTATTTATGTTTAAGTATATATTGGCGGAATTATAAGATATTTATATATTAATTTCAATCCATTTTATTCTTCTATGGTAATTTCTAAAAATAAAAAATAATCCTTTTATTTTTATCTCATTAAGTACTCAACATATTGAAAACATGTTTTTGAGTAAAGCCAACTTTTTATATTCTATTTGAAGTCTTTTTATTCATTTTTGACATATTATTTAACATTTTTTCAATAATATGTTTATTATTATTAAATTATTTATTAAATAAATATATTACCAATGTTTTAATTTTTATAATATTTTTGAAAGGAATATAATAACCTTTTATTGTAGTATATACTTTTTACTTTTTACTAAAAATATAAAAGGCTTATTTGTTTTTAAGTACATGGATGGAATGGAATTTCAAACCATCATAACCATACAATTATTTCATTACTCCATTTAAATTTTATACCTTATTTTTAATTAAAAAATTTTCCTTCATATTCTTGATTTTTTTTAATTTAAATAAGTTATTCAATAATTAAATTTGTTTCTTCCTCATGAAATCATTCAGTGGTTTTTTAAATAATTCTAATTATTGTAAACATTAATTAGAGAGTTTTCTGATTTAATGGGGGATAAAATATTGTGAAAACATCCATGTCATTACTTTAGATGACTTATGATGATGTTATATTTATTTATTTATGTTAATATTAACATTTAGTATCCTTTTTTTAAATAATAGTTTTTATGTTTAATAGTTTTTGAATTGTTATTCACCCAGTTCAGATGATGAATGTGTTTGACATAGTAAGTTATGTTTAGGGGACATTATAGCCCCTTGATTCATCTGTATGTGTCAATCGAAAAATTAGTTTGGGTAGAAGTCATATACCATACATGTTTACAAATTGTTTCTTGGAACAAATCCTTAAAGGTAATATTATGGTTTCCATCATTATACATTATATCAATATGAAACAAGTAATTTTTAACCCTATTATTATTTATAATTTCTTGTTATTTAGGTATTTAGTCATCCCTTTATGGTATCGTTTTTATGGAATATTTTATTATTGTTTTTCTTAGACATATTATTCATATTTCATTTATTTTATAATAGATTCATTTGTATGATTTACCTTACTCAGAATCTGAGATCATTTTTTATTATGTATTCCATTCCATAGGATATCAAGAAGGGATTTATGAATGAATTCAATGATTTAGTATAACAAATAATAATTTTCATTTAAAAATTATTAGATTATATTTCATGTTATCAAATGTAATGTGAGAATCATGTATATATCTAATATCCCAAGACAATGAATCTTATGCATCTATTGGGATTTAATTCATTATATTTTATCCCAAAATATTATAATAATGAATGGATATAGGTTACTAAGAGTCTAGTCATTGCACTTACCATAATTTATTAATAACCAAACATTTACCCTTATGAGTCTTATATTTTTATCCAATAACATGATCATCCCATAAACCTAGATATAGGGTCTCTGACAATAAACAAGAAGATAAAATCCCACCCAAGATCTCATTTCAGTATATCAGTTCCTTTGGCCAATTTATAATAAAACTACTTCGAAATTGAATATTACCTTATCCCATATACCACACATCGAAACATGGATAACTATGTTATCCAATTTTTAACTAATTAAGCTGTTTTAAAAATTTACCATGGTTATATTATCCCCAATCAAATCTCTAGTTTCATCTCATATAAAAAACCATCATTATCACATGACAAAAATCTCACAAGTTGGGGAAATTAAGGATCCATCACACTATATTAGTTCCCCTTAATGTCTTACAACGTAGAAACTATCATTATGGAAGGAACATGCCACATGCATGAATAATTTCATCTACTATAATCATATCTCAATGAACTCCTCTTATAAATCGTCAATCATTTTAAGATAATAATACCTAAAAGTAAAAAATTATTAGTAAAAACTATAATTTTTTTCATAATATAAGAGCTTTATAGCATACCTAAAAAACTATTGATCTCCATATATGATAACATAGTTCTCTCAGAATAAATTTTTTGTCTCTTATAAAACCTTTATAGGTACCCCATATTTCCACTACCCTAAACCATATTTAGATTTATGTCACATTTATTTCATACATGGATATTCCTTCCATAATGTGAGAAAACTAACTTTAATTTTCCTTTGGTTTGAAGAGGTTTTTAGAAGAGGTTGACAAGGAATAAATCTAACATTGAAAAATTTTCCCCTCCTCTTGTAATTTATCCTATATATAACATTACATTTTAACTCCTCCAAAAGAAAGGAAACCTTTACCAAATATTTAAAGGTCTATATAACTACCTCAAAATATATTCCAAGGTGTAAGCATGTTATCCACACTGATAAATAATCATCATAGATTGCATAAAAATAGATTTTATGCAAAAACTTTCATCCTTTTAATGATACTATAATATGGTACAACTTATCTATCACATTGAGATACCCAAAAATTGAAACCCAATATATGAGAGATATGACAATTCTAAATAAATGTTGTAGTTTATCTAGAAAACCACATATAGAAAAGTGTACCTAACACCATGATGGATAGTGTAATAATATAATTTAACATCTTTAATTTCATCCCCCATTTAGGTCTCTCTTCTCTATATTTATAAAAATCCAAGGGAACATAAAATTCTATATGAGTTATTATCTATTAAAATTAATTTTGGGTGTTATAAATATAATTATAAACATGTTGGGATTATAATGCCCCAAAAAATGTTAAATGAGATAAAAATTAAAATCATAGATGGGTATTTCCACTACTTTATCTCATGTTATCAAACCACAATCAAAAGACTGAAACATTCAAAACTGGTTCACTACAAAAAGTATATCTACAAAGTCACAAACTCTCTAAAACATACAAATCACATTAAACCCATACTCTCTATGTGAATCTTACTCATCCTACTTCCAGAAAATTCATATCCCGCCATTATATGACCTTCTAAACAATATGAAATTTAAAAAGATTCCAAATAATAAGAACCCATAATGTTTTTCCACTTATCATCACCAAATGATTATTAATTAGTCCAAAATAATGATTATGTTTCTCTATTACCATATACCATCCATTAAAATCTATGTAAGCACACCCCTTATGGGGAATCTATGTTATCTTAAATCACAACATGATTACACAGGTTCCCAATATTCTTCTCATGAATCACTTGATATAATATTTCTAGTCTAAAAGCCTTGTGAATCTAATGAAGGGTCTATGATAAATGTTCACACTATTATACTATCTTATTATTGTGTGTTATGAAAGATTTATCACAACAATAAAATGTTTATATTCTACAAAATGGCATTAGGCATTCCAAATTCCCCACATTCACGCAACAAAACACCCATTACAAGTACTAATCATATTCCTAACTCATAAATTCACAAATAAATGAATATCATTTAAAATAAAATAATAAAAGGAAACCATGAATCAATATTACAATAAAAAATCTACCCCAAAATTATATATTTGAGGAAAATCCATGCAAGGGTCAATTCCCCTCTCTAGGATTACCCATATAACATAAAAAAAATTTAGAAATTGAATAATATAGTATCCATATATTCTATGAATTCATGACTCTTGAAATATGTCATTGTGAGGTACATGAAATCATTCATTGGATCCCTGAAAAGACAAGGACCCCAGAGTTTCCCTAGACCATACTCCTAAAGAAACACTCAATGCTTTTAACTCAAATTACTCAATAATTGCATTATGATTATCTCTTGAAATGATATTAATCCAGATTAAGTTAAACCAAATTACTAAAAAAACACATGATAAGGTCATCATACAATTAATATACACACTTAAAACATCCCAAAATTATGATACATATCCATCATAAGCACAAATTAAGAGGGTACCTAAGGAAACAGGACCCCAAACTATACAATCACTCACAACACATCGAATAAAGAGCCATGTATCACCATATCAAGGTCAACAATAAACTCAATAACATATCCATGGTGGTATATCATTTATATTGGAAACACACCACTCAAAAAATATATACAATGGTTCTTGATATTTTAGTTTATGGGAAATAGTAATTGGAATCATGTCACACAACTCTATAGGCAAAATATCCACATTAGTGACTCATATAAATCCACAACACTCAATACCAATCTATCCACTAATAATGTATTTTTTTAAAAATACATATTGGACTCACATATTTAATCACATAATAATAATAACTAAAGGTTCCATAACCATGGGTTATTTAAAATATGCATCTATAAAAATATATATAGTAAAATGTTGTATCCTTTGTTATTGATAGTATAAATAACGAAACCCTATATCATAACCAAGTGTTCAATTATAACAACCCATGAATTTATGGGTCATTTTTTTAGGGGGAATTTAAATTTTTATATCATAAGTATGGATTATTTAGAAAATTGGGGTATTGATTTGATAAAAAAGAGTTGGGACATCCCTAAGGGTGATTTTACACATGTTTGAGTGTTTCGGTGGTTCTCAAGGGGAATTTAATATTGTTACAGAGGTGACATGACTAATTCCTAAATAAAAAGACCCCTTAAGAATCTGTTTGTTGTGCACTGGGTACCTAGTGACACCCTCAGAATCTAGGATCACCGAAGGGACACCTATTACCTGGTACCCTCCTAATGGGAAACAAATAACCATCTAGGGTTTTCTAATAAATGTTTGAAATATTTTTTTTACAAGGGATCCCCCTCCTCCCTTGAGATCCACTCGAGTTTATCCCCTTCTCCTATATTTCACATTATTTACCTCTCTCCACCCCCATCGCCCCAAAGGCCCCTCGAGTCTCTTTCCTATTATATAAAAGGGATATCTGAAGAGATTTTTATCCCTCAAGAAGGATAAGGTAATCCCTAAGAACCCTATCAATGTTAATATATTCTTACCACTATTTTAGTGTAAATAAATTTTTTGGAACCAATTTTCAGGATTTAATAGTATCAAGAGATCTTGATTAAACTGGTCCATGATATCATAATATTTGATCCCCATAATTTTATGGTAGGTGGATCCTTTTATATTTCACGATATAATTATTTTATTTAACATCCAATAATGTGCGTTGGTTTTTTTAACTTGACTTATTTGAAAGTGTTTAGGTGATTAATTGGGTGAATGTTAGGATATATTAAAGAGATATTATTGTGAATTGAATGTGTAGTGCATGGTTGAGTGACTTTAAGTGAAATGATATCTATTTCTCCAAAGTCAGTGAACACAATTAAAATTAAAAATAGCATATTTGGATTTGTAATCGTGTAATTATTTACAAATGGAATTGGTTGAATATGTATGAGTGGATTTGTGGACTCTAATGGGATGGGATAATTTGTAGATTTTTTAGTGAGTAAAGTAATATGGGCATCGTATGAAGATTGAGTTGGGTTTTACAAGTGGGCTCCAATTTTTTTTTTTTAGTAATGTTTATGTGGTTAACGTTAGATTAAAAACTCTCTCTAAGATAGGTATTGGTTATAATAGTTTATTGTACTTAAGGGGGTCGGTTTGTATAGAGTTGTTAGTGTATGATTGGTATATTTTTATTATGATATAATCCTTTTGTGCATTAATTTTTGAGGTATTTTTTGTACGACCTATTTATAGAAAATGTAAGATTCTTTAATGGATGTTGATATCCCATATACAGTTACACCACTCTATTTTTTTGAGTTTGATTACCCATTAGATCCCTTATTAAAATAGTGCATGGAAAATGTGAGAAGTGGCATGGGGGACACATATTCCTTAGGGTGTTGTTGTGGGTGATAGGATTATACAATGGGATGATGATGGGAGTCTCATGTCATCTTGGGGTTGAGTGTTTCTTAAAAAAGATGTTTATTATGCATGAATATAAATATGATTAGTGCCCCATGTTGTTGAGTGTTTTTTCCAAATGGATTTTTATATCCTTATAGGTTACTATATTTCCAATATTGGGGTTTTAATTGATTTATGAAGGTTAGGAAATCCATGGAAATTAATAATGAGATGGTTTCTCCTGTATCCTCTAGTAGTGTATTAGGTGAGGATAATAGGATACTCTAAGGCTCGGTCAAGGAATATATTTCCATTATTTTTGTTGTGTGAATGTTCTATAAATACGATCCAAATATAAATAATAATAATTTATATAATGTCACACCTTGAGTGAGTATATATAAGATTAAACACCTTTATTGGGAGGGTGTTGGTCCTAGATATGTTATGAGGCCTAGCCATGAGTGATTTTGTGTAGGAATAGGTCACTCAAATTAAGAGAGTGTTGTTACTGAATGTGATGACATGTACTAATCATGAGTGATGGGGTGTTATTGTATATTACTTGAGTGTGATGGAGTTGATCCATGATGTGGTTGCTAGACATCACTCTGAGTGAGAGAGTTTTGGAATGACACATTGTGTGACTTGAGGTATGTGACATCCTGTTTGGTGTGTGGGTGGTGGAATGGGACTTTATAAGATATTAGTTTGAGGTGGGACATGAGATCAAATCTATTAAGAGTCCCTACCCTATGTGATATAGTAGTTCTCAAGACTCAATTCTAGGTCCTCTCTCTAATATATAGTCCATGGGGATGACTTTTGTTATAATAATACTTCTTCCACCATTATTGGATGGAATATATGAGGTCAGGTATCATGGTATATTGGTTTTCACACAAAGAACTCACATGTATATATGTGTCTTGTTTTTTATTTTTAGTTCATAGATACACTACATGTTATTGTATTTTCTAGGAACCCTGTTGGTGGTGTCAGACTGAGATTATTTCTGTCATCCTAATTGGGGACCCAAGATAGTGTTTAGATCATTATGTTACTTTATCAGGTGATATGTTGTACAATTACTCTTGATTCATTATCTAGATAGATATTTTGGAGAGTATTTTGATGTTGGACATATGGTTCTATAACCAATTTTCCTCTATATTTAGAATTGTTTTTGTTGGTATAATACAATAAACGTGATTAGTTTTATATATTGGTAAAGGGTATCAATTTGTTATAGAATATTGAAATTGTTTGTTGTTAATGATTAGTTATTTTCTAAAAATAATTATAAATAATATTTTTTTATGTTTATTAAGTAATTAAATTTTTAATGATATTATTTATATAATATCCACATGTTAGTTATTGGATCTCAAAACTAATCAAAATCCTATAGAATATATGGATTCATGTCTGAGGAATTTTGGTGATTCATCTAGGGTATCATACATGGTATTTAGTTGTGGTGTTAAAAAATAGTATCACATTATTATTTTGATTTTGTTTTGATTTAGGTACGTCGTAGTTACATATAATAATGTCAAAGAACATAAATGGAGTAATAGATTGGTTCATAAAAACACTTTTCATATATGAAATCCTAGGTTCAAATTTAATGGGATTGTTATTCATTATTTACATTTTTATGATTGGGTTATTATTTAATTTATTATTTTGGTCCATTTATCAATTATTCTTTTTAAAAACGGATAAATTTGGGATGACAATGTCTGTTTAAAAAATATATCAGGCATTTAGAGAAATTTAAACATATTAATGAATAAATATCTATGTGAAATGGTCATAAAAGGCCATTATTGGATGACAATGGTTTCTAATAATAAAATAATTGAGGTTATGGTTGGGAAATTATAAAGTAAAATGTGGTTTCAGTAAAATAAATCATTGAAATAACATTATCAGTGTTTTACAAATTACATATTTATAATGTATTAATTAGTTTAAATTAATATCTTATTTTTTTATGTTTTTCTTTAATAGTATGATACTATTGTTGTAATGTTATAGAGGATGACCTCTCTTTAGTGGCTGGACTCTATTAGCGATTTCATGTTATGGATGGTATGGTTAGTTTTTTCCTCGATCAGGGAATGTTTTTTCTTAGGATTCTTGGGTGATGATAGTCCCTTGGAAGACTGATGGTATTATGTGATAATGTCCAAGAATAATAGATTTTATATTTTCAGAGTGAGTAAAGAGACATTGCCCTTAGTAAGAGGTTAGTGGTTGTGCCTGAAAAATGGTTGGTTATGATATATTGGGTTCTAGTATGATATGGTTTACAATTATTAGATTTTAGTGATTGGGTTCTCTAGCTAAGTGGTTTTTTGGTTTATGATATTGAGGTAGACCTGAAATTTATAGTTTTATGTCTATAAGGGTGATATTTTTGGAATATATTCATGAGTTGGATGGTTTTTATGGCAGTTCCCTATATTTTAATGTTATTACTATTGGTATGAGTGTAGGGAAAGCTTTAGGGGGAGGAAGATAGTTTTTCTAATTAGTTGTGCATTAAGATTTGAGTGTTAAATGTGATCGTGGAGACTCATATTCTATAAGGGTGATTGATTTATTCATTCATAATTTCCATGCTAAACCATTAGTGGATTTCTTCAGTAATTTCTGCATGGGAGAACACAACATGGGTTGAGGGAATCATGGGGTAATACTTTGGGTGTTATAGTGATACTCAAGTAATTTGTACATTGTTTTTTTTATAGTTTTTTACTTCATCAAGTATAAAATTATGGAATAACTACTAATTTTAATGTGTATATGTACGAATTTATAAAATGATCAAGTCAAGGGGTTTGATTTATGATATTTTTAAATAAACCATTGTATACTATTTGAGTTGTTCAAGGATATTATTCATTCCCTCGAGCATCAGAGTCTATATAAGACATAGCATATATGGGGAGAAAGATAATGTTACCTGATTATGGAGGAATTTTTTTAATGGCCATAGGGTTTTAGAAAAACGTATAGAGGGAACTAGAGGTTGTGGATATTTCATTATGGTGTGACCCTTAGTCAGGTAGATTGGTGTGAGTAAGAAATTATCATTGGGTAGTCACTCAGAGGGAATATTGGTTGGGTAACACAAACAAAAAAAATACCTTGTAGTGGGAGGGTTTGGAATCTATTGATCTATATATAGTGGTATCATGTTCTGATGAATATATATTCATTATTCAAGAATCCATGAAAATATTTTTAATTTAATAGAGAATTTTGAGACATCCTTGATAGGTTGTTGTATTGTTCTGCAATGAAATATGTTTGTCTAGTGATATTTGGAAATGCATGTTTAAGAGTAAATTATGTGTTCCTTGTAGTTAAAGGTCTTTCATTATTGAATGAATATTTTGCTTAATAATATCGACATGGAAAAAAAATTCATTGTGTTGAGTGTGTTAGAGAAAGAGTGTGTGTGTGGAAATAGGAATTTGGTGTGATTTTAACATTGTTTCATGGTCTAGTATATTGTCCCCATGGGGATCAAATCATTTAAATTAATATAAGAAATGACCATGTGTCAGTATAGTGTCTGAGAACTACACACCTTTATCCAGTGAAAAACACATTCCTCAAACACTAGATGTGATACCAACTTTGACATACCATGAATTTTACTATCTCAATTACATTACATTTTGTAAATAATTCGTTATTCATAATCCAAGGATTACTATGTTTTAGAGTTTTACATAATTATGAAAAATCATTCACTAGAGAAAAACTATGAATTTTTCAACTAATGGACAATTTTTTAGTTATTTAATCACTATTTTATCTACAATAAGACTCAAACAACTTCCAATAATTATCAATATATGATAATATTATAGATATTTCATACTTATCATTTCCTCAAAGCTAGTAGAAATAGAAATATTTGTAAATTATCTTCTCAAATTATCAATTTGTTTAAACATAAGTCTTAATAATCAAATAAAATAATTTAGAATAAGATGAACATGTTATATAATAAATATATATAATAAACATTTAAAAAATAAAGAATATATCAAAATTTGTTATATAAAGTGTGGGATAACATAACAAATTATTCAAAATTGTGTGAAGATATTTGTTAATATACATGATTCATGAGAGAATAATTAATTAATGAAATTAATAATGTTTTTACAATATTTCAATATGGATCAAACATATTTATAACGAAATATTACATTATTGAGACACACCATCACTTTTCACCCTTAAGAGAAACTAAAATGTACTCATATATACTTATCTAATGAGATATAAACTTTTATCCATTATCCAGGAGGGTGATAGGGGACCCCTCGTATCATTCATCCATACTAACATATTCCAAATGAAAAATGATCATTAATCATATAATTGGGAACTCATGGGAAGAAAACAAATTCGATTCATCATAATATAAATAAACTTTGAAAAAAATAAGTTCATATCCATTAAAAAAGAAATTATATGTGTAATACATTTATAATGTTATCAATATTCATAACATGATGTATCCATTTTAAATAATAAGTTATCCATAAATATTAAAAATAATTATATGTAAAACCCCTTATATCAAAATAATAGAGAAAATTGTATTTACATAGTATAGAAAAAGGGTATATGGTTAATTCAACAATTTCCTCAATTAATCAATGGCAGGAATATAGGGCAACATATTTCACAAAAAGAAACTAAAAATAGATAATTGAATTGTATAATGAATAAGAAGAAATGTTTTTTCATAATCATTTTGGATGGTTAGGCAAAAAAAGGTTGTGATGGATCATATCTTTGAATGAGAAGAACAACAAATAATTCATCTAGATAAAGAATGTGGACGGTCACATTTGATGAAAATCATCTAGAATAAGATATGTAAAAGGACAATAACATAGAAAAAAACAGTTTTTTGAAGTTTTAGATAAATATCTCATTAGAAATAATCAATATCCTTGAACTTTTGAAATAATATTAAAAGAAATATTCTAAAAATGTGGGATGAAAATTATTTCATTTAAAAATACTAAAATTTTTGGGAGAAAGAATAGTATAAAATGAAACTGTTTGTATAATGATGTGTTTTCCAAGAATAAAATATTAAAAATAATTATTAGAATATATTTTTAAAATTATTTTAAAAACTAATAAGTCATAAGACACCATAAAAAGTTATTTTACAATAGGTGGTGTATATAATCATTAAATAATTTTCTTTTGAAAAACAATCTTCCATAATATGTTTTTGAAACATATAATTCATATTTAAAATAAATGTGGGATGTAAGATAAAATATTTAATTTTGAATTAATGTAAACCTATTCTAATATTTCAAAAATATATTTGTTTAGAATTCACATCATAAAAATAGAAACAAAAACCCTTTTTTAAAGAGTATAAATTAATTATGTTCATCGCAATAGATAACTCATAATATGGTTTCTAATTATAATGTAGAATAATAGTGGTAATGGAAAATATGGAAAATTAGGGGAACCCATCATTTATGTTGAAGAAATATATTATCAATAATGATATACATTTAAAAAACATATCTTACGATGGTAAAATATTAGAATCAAAATGACATTTTCTGGCATATAAAAAGAAAAATTTCCCATAAATAAAATAATAGGGAGTTAGAAACCAATCATGATTCCATGATTTTAAAGATAAATAGTTCTAAATCAATTATAGGAGATGAGTTAACAAAATCACTTATGGTAATGTTTTCATAAGAATTAAAATAACCTGAGATAAATTTACTATAAAAAATTTTAAATAACATAAGATAAAAGATAAAAATTATAATTATAGAAAATTTTCTAGTAAATGCACTATAAAATGTAATTATGGTGAACAATAGTAAACATGTTTTTTAAAATTTAAATTTGGGACATATAATTCATTACATCCATAGAAATATTCATGGAAAAAAATGATAAATGATATGATTTAAAATGAAAATTTAATAAAATTAATAATGAAAGGTTCATGATATAAAATATTAATTTTATGGTATATACATGATTCCAAATAAATCATAGTGTTAAATAAGAAATATTTCTCAAGGGTTGAGCATTTGATATAATAATACCTTACCTTTCTTCACGTCATAATAAAATGAACTCTAAAATTAAAGATTACAAAGATAAATATATTAATAACCTATTACAAAATGATATAAATATATATATGTATATAATTTTATAAACAACATTATAAATTATTTGTTATATTTATAGTAGTGTGTTATTATATCTTTCCAATATCAGTTGTGAGTAATCTTGATCAATTTGAACTAGTTTCATATTAGTGGTTTTGTTGTCCACTCTTCTCTAAAAGATCAACATTGAAAAATAACTAAAGATACAAAAAATATATATTTTTAATTATTTATAATGTTATAATTTCATTCTTTGTTAGTTTTTTATGATAGGTAAATATAAAATTAGCATTGAGTATGTTCTGCTGATTTTTAATGAATTAACGTTGATATTTTAATTATTTAGTTTAATATTCAAATTTCATATATTGAACCAAAATAAAATCATTATTTACATATTATATCATATATTATTAATAATTAAGTTATTATATTCATACATTATATTATTTTATAACACATTTCAAGTTGGTTAGATTGACACAAACTTGAACATACCATAATTAATGGATTCTTATGATTATGAAATTGGTTTATTTTGGAATAATATAATTATTAAAAAATAATAATGATATTAATTACATTATTTAACTTTTTTGAATCATATTTTAAGACATTTTATTAAATAATAATGAAACTAGTTAAAAATGAGGTATGTTGCTTTGTGGTGGTTGTGGTATGTATGATGCATATTTAACATCTTTGTTTTTCAATTAATTAGAGGGAATTAATATGAATTATAGTTTTTATTTTAATAAAAAAATTATATTATATATGTCACATTTATTCATAAATTTAATCCTTCAAATATGATAAGACAGGTAGTGGTGAAAATATTGAAGTCATCACTTTATTGATACAATAGTCTGGACAACACACGAATGACAATTTCTCTTTTTAAAATATAAAAGGATAATGGTGGATAAAAATAATGCCCTTGTAATAAGAAAATTAAATTCAAATAAATTATTTTATTCTATATTAAACATAATATTTTATTTGGTAAAGAAATATGGTATGGAAAATAAGATAGAAAAAATATAATCAAGTTGTACACATGGAGTTTTTAATGAAGGATTCCTCATAAATGTATATGTTGTAGAAATATCATGTAAACAAAGGCTCAATTAATAGAGATAGACTTATAAATTAGGGATAGTTGGAATATTATCATGTGTAAACCAAATAATTTGAGTGGTCCTCAATTGGTGGTTATAGGCCCCATGTATAATTAGCGAGAATGACAATTTTTAAATATTTCCACGTAATATAAAGTGACCACAAGTCTCAGATTTGAAGAAGGATCTATAATGGTTAATAATATATTGGGGAAGAGATAAGGTAAATAATTTATCGATATTTTTTTTCACACTTGTTTTAATCATTTTTATGTCCTTAACTCTTATAATAATTAAATTTACTATTTTTTGTTTCATTATGGTAACTAATTTTTACATAAGTAATTTAATTTTAACGCCTAAAAATAAACAACCATTAGTTAATATTTTTTATATAAAGATCCCAAATATAAAATAAATTTTTCCAAAAAAAAATTTACATAAGAGAAAAATTAATTTAAACATTACTACATGGAACATGTAAAAACCCATTTTCAGATAAGTGTACTTTTAAGATTAAATTTTATGTGTGGGATAATGCTATACGTATATTTTATTTTTAGGATAAAAATGAGTTTATTATAATCCAAATAAACTTTATGTGGCTTTAAAATCGATTCCAATCAAAAATCTACCAAAAATAGACATTAATTTAAAAGCACCAACTAATGTTTTTTTTGGAAAATAATAATTATGTTTCTAAACAATGGTATTCTTAATTCACAATATTATTTTAAAATTTATATTTCTATTCCATAAATTCATATTTGATAAAACAATATTATACCTTTTTTATTATATATTTAATTATTTATATACTCATAAATTTTATGATTTTAGTTAAAAAATATATTTCTTGCTATTCACCTAAAAATCAATTATTTCAAAAAAAAACGAAAAATTACTCCTATGATAACCATGAAATTATAAATTCAAAAAAAAATCTCTAACACCCCAACACATTTCAAAATTTTAATTTTGGAATATTTTTTTTTAACTTTCTTTATACATATCACCATGTTATGAAAACGTTACACACAAGACTAAGTTATCTTTTGTGACATGCAATATCGAGTTTTACTGTCTTTTATTGGAGTCCCTATTTTAAATATAATTTTACAAACATTATAAATTTTATTTTCCAAAATAATCTTAATTTTTAAAATATCAATTTCCAATTAACCTTGGGTGACTTTTTGGTATTTTTATTAGAAGTTTCATTATTTCGATAAATAGTGAAAAATACTGCATTTTAGATAAAGAATGCATTTTCATTGAAATAATTATTAATGTTAAATAATATTTTAAATTAAATTTTAAAATAATAATTGATAAATTATACATATATTAACACTATTTAGTTCATTAGAAAAATCTTTATGTTGAAATTGGATATGAAAAAATATAGAACTTTGGGATGTTTTTACATCAAAAACTCATTATCTTGCCAATTCTACGAGATTAGCGGTAAACATAATTTTCATACATCTATGATTTTATTTTTATAAATGAACATACATAGTTGTAATAGGTATAATATTTTTGGTCTAATATGATCCACTTAATTTTTATCTGTAAATAAATAATGAAAATGATTAAAATTAATTGTGGTGATTAATTTAAAATAAGCTTAACTAGGGACTAAATCATTACCTTAAGGGACATAGTGACCTATAAAATTGTAAAAAATAAATTAGCTACCAATATTTATAAAATATACCATATAAGATCTAATTTTATGTTTTTTATGGTATAAATTTTCACAAAATTACCTTATACTATTAGGTACGTATAAAAAAATACAAAACGAGAACCTTCATTACATTAAAAATTTATAAAACATTGACGCACGTACATAAAATAATATATTAGGTTATGAATATCCATTTTAACGAAAAATGAGTTATTTTTTATCATTATATTTTATCATTAGTTTTTATATATGAATTATTTACTTAATATCATTAAGAAACACCAACACATTGATTATTTAAATAATATTCAACTAAAATAAATGAAAATGTTAATATTAAAATTGAAGAAAAATGATTGAATTATTGTCTTTAATTATGTTTTAGGTGAATATATAATATTTCATATATTTAAATCCAAATATTATTATGATATTTTATAATTAAAATTAAATAAATAATGTCATAGTTGACCTTATTTTAATTTTAAAATAAATTATATTTTTTCAAATGATTTAAAATTAATAAAAATCATATATTCCTCAAGGTGATTTAACTGTTAATAAATTTAAAATATTCTCTATTAATATAATAATTTATCTTTCTATAAATAACCAATTGACCTAAAGTTTGTGAAAGCGTTATTAGAAAGGTCTGAGATAATGTAGTGCTTTTGCATGTTGCATGTGTTTGTTTTGAAATTAATCTCCATAAAATATGAGTTTCTTTTAAATATATATCCTATTTATAATTCTGCATCTCTATATTTTATAATAAATTTACCTTTAATTTTATCTTAAGAGTAAAATTATATATGTTATAAAACTAGTTTAATTAATAAAAAAACCAAAATGATAACATTAAGGAAACATAGAAGTTAAGGAACCAAATTATAAAAATTAATTTAATTTTTTGGTGTTGGAAGAAATTCCTAGCCATTGTTCCCATTTATATTGTTTTTTCAATTTTTAATAACATTACGTATGGGAGGTCTCCCATTAATGTGTACCTTTTGGAATATTCAAGAGTGCCACTCTTCCCAATTCCTCACACCTCTAATGGAAATTTCATTCAACTAAGATCTTAATATATAGAACATAAAATACCTCTCCTAATACTAGTATCTTTTATTTATAAAAAATCTATCCATTTAGTCCCTTTGGTGAAAACCAAAAGGATTTACCCAAAAATGGAGTATCATTTTCCTGGAAGTTCTTTAGTTTTATTTCATTCTCCAATCCCTAAAATATTTATATTCTATTATTATATACCATGAATATTATAATAAATATAATAATATGTTGATATTATAAGGGTTTAACCTACACATACACACACTTCTATATAATTGGTATCGAACAAACCTTTTATGTGTATGGTGAACTAGTGCCTCACAAAATTATGATTATTCGTTTTCTCTTACCACCATTCATGGTTTGTAATTAGGATGGGAATGATATTTATATATGATATATTTTATACATATTTTTTTTAAAATTATTTAAAAACCAATACCTTTATACTTTTTATATTTTAATGATACGATAATATTGTTTATGGAAGTATGGACTACTACCTCCCCAAAGTGATGTGATTCATTCATGATAAACATGGAACATATTAAGGATGATTTTGATAATCCAATGTGATATAGAAGATACTAATATTATATTGTTATTATAATACAAATATTTACCATTTACTTATAAATCTTTTAATACAAAAAATAAATGAATATAATGTTAATGTGTATGTATGACCAACTGTCTTCATGAACGGTGCATTCCATTTCATATCTCCAAATATTATGGATTATTATAAATACATATTATCTAAATATATATATTATAATTAAATAATTTTTTAAATAATATATATGATGAAATAATGATCTATGCAATTGAAACATTAAAAGACATGTGAAGAATTACCAAAGAAACTAGGCAATTAACATCATAAATATTGAAAATAATGAAAGAATGTAAATAAATGGGTAATAAGATATTCTAATATGATCACATATGATATCAAAAATTTTAATTTGATTATATAATAAGTTATTATAAATATTAAAACAATCATATTAGAGGTTAATTTATGATCACCCAAAAGGATAGACAAGTTAAGGGAAATCATCTAGTTTTACATTACATTGATAATTTTTTATTTTTATGCACTAATTAACTTTTATAATTTATATATAATTCACTCTGAATTTTTATATAATGAATATCATTAATCTCAAAATATTATACAATTCATTTAAATGTCATTCTATCCTGTTTATTATGATTATAATGTTTCAAAGAGGTATGGGACACTTTGGAATGTTAAAATAATATTTTCTTCAAGAATGTTCATAATTATTATAATTGAAATATCATTTCCATTAGTGATCATAAAAATTATGGTTAAAAATAACATTATTTAAATCATTTTAAATTGTAAAGTACCTTTAATATCCATATTCTCATATAATATATATTATTATATCCAAAATTGTATATCATTCTTTACACATGGTTTTCACATTAACAATTGAATGACTAACTGGGGAATTATTGATAAACTATATTCTTCATTCAGTGTACATATTTGATAAGGAATGTAATTTTTTTAATTTTTCAATATTAGGAATGATTTGGACTATAACTTATGGGTTAGTAATATACATTATATTTTCCCTCAGTGTATCGACCGTTTCCCATGAGGTGAATAATTTGACCAAATCAGATGGGTTTCTATCCGTAGTTTTAAACTACCTTGAGAATGGTATTTAGATTATAAGTTTTACGGTGCCTCGTACATGAAATACAATAATTAATAATTTCAATAATTTATACTATATTATTATTTATCCATTATATTTTGTCTTACTAATATCCATGGATAAATTCTATTCTCATTCTATTGATTAAGTGGAAAGAGATTATGTTTCTTACCATTCCATATTTATATTTCCTTATCATATTTTTTGAATGGAATGGTTTATTATTTATTTACCTATAAATTTTGGTTTATTTCCATTTCTTGATAATTTCTCACTGTATTCTAAACCATACTGAGAATTTGAGCTCACCCTTATTATGTTTCCTTTATAAGTTTATGAAGAAGAATATTTTGATTGAGTTTCACAGATATAGTTTATTTAATTTTATTATGTATCACATTTTATTTTATTTTTCCAATGTATTATGGGTATCATGTATGTTATATGGATTTCAAAAACATTTAAACAAATAATTCTTTCAAGATTTTATTCCATGTAATCATGCCAGTGTAATAAAAAATGCACCATCTCTGAGCTTCTAGGGTCGGGTCATTACATTTTCTATCAAAGGATGTTTAGTAGCAATCTTGG
Organism: Viscum album; assembly: GCA_963277665.1. Lineage (NCBI taxonomy): Eukaryota > Viridiplantae > Streptophyta > Magnoliopsida > Santalales > Viscaceae > Viscum > Viscum album. The sequence continues at coordinate 296,404,734 of OY728141.1, read as the reverse complement.
AAACAATGTTTGGAAATACATATATTAGACAACATAACCCTAAGGTATAATTTGAGGATATTTACAGAATAAAATCCTATAATTTAGGTAAGAATGATATTATGTGGGTATTCATAGAAATACGTATTTGTATAAATACTACAAGTGAACATTGTTCTAGAAAATATATACTTAGGAGAAATAACTTTTACATAGTTCGTTCAACCTGACTCAGTGTAACCTGGTATATGACAACCAGTATTACTTCACATCTTTGTTGATACTCTAGGGGGATGCAATTAGGATAATTCTTATTTTATTTACAAACCTTTATAATGTATTTAAAGGTAAATATATCCCCCAATGAAATCATGGTTCGGATTATGTGATTAGAAAAACATAAGAGATTCAATTTATCATTTTTTTTTATGATCCTTGGGATTAAAAATTATGTTACACAATGTTATCATTTATTCTAGTATATTATATTATTCAGAAATGGAACCTATAATTATTAATAGTATCAATACTCATGGAAAATATAGTTATTTCCATATTTAGGAATCCAATATAGTTTGTATTGGAACTGAATATGTTGTGGAAATATTTGGTAATCTTAACCAGGTCATGAAAAAAAACATTCAATAAATAGAGAAACTCGTTCCATATAGGTAATCTTCAATGTTGGATGACATTATGTTTCAAGGGTCCCTATAATTTTGTAAGAATACGAATCCAATTGCATATGAGCAATAGATTAATTATATGGATAATATATTCATTGGATTATGATTTATTGAGAAGGAATGGGTTAAACATTCATTATATTTTCTGAATGGAAATATAGGCCAGTGTTGGTCATTGATCGAGAATACAAGGGATTTGGATGAAATAAGACTCGTGGAATTTAGAAGTTTTAAGGAGAAATTCATTTGTAAAATTCTTCCATCATGATAAAGTTACTCATATGAATAGAATGTTCCTTGGTTTAATGTAATAGGACGAAGAAACTATTATGGATTATGAAGCCATATTTATAAGGATATAAAGTAATGTTATGGATTTCATATGAAACTCATAATAAATTATTGATCATTTCTTTGAAGTACTTTAGCCATCTCCCTGAATGGAATTGCAGTCTCTACCGTATTCTTCATCTGATGAAATATATTTATGGGCAATCAATACAAATAATGAATAATCCAATTCATATGGATTCAAAGGGATTCAATAGAAGAAGATAATGGAAGAAAAAATGTCTAGTAAAAGGATTAAGGTAATGAAGGAATTTTTTCACATGTGATAACTATGGAAAGAATCACCCAATTAAATGCCTAAAAGGATTGGGAGTTTTTTTATAAGTGCGGAGAAAAGGGTCTCGAGGAAAATAATTAAAGTGTAAGAATGAAAATGATGACATTCAGTGTTAAAACTGCAAAGATATGGTTCACTAAACATTTTAATTCCCAAGCTTAAAGATTGTATACCACAGAAGAAGCTATGGGAACCAGCTCAATAATATATTGTTGACATGACCAATGTGTAATAACTAATTTACTTATGTATTTAGATCTATGAAATACATTGTGAAAGTATTTCATTTATGATGTTCTCATCATATGATAACGGAATATATAATTATTATCTTGAAAGAAATTTTCAATAAATATTTGAGATCATATGTCGAATGGTACAAAGAAAAGTGATTTTGTGGCATGATTATGTTTTTGGAAAATACAGGGTTGTTGGACATATAAGCCTTAATATGCTAATAATGTTAACAAAGTGTTTTTTAGATAATTATAAGATTGATTTTTATATTTTTTGATTATCTTATAACTTATTAATGATTTTCAACAATATCGTTCATGCTATCATTGATGGAATTTACATCAATTTTGTATTTGTGTAATGCATCCAATAGCATTTATTTTACTTAATAAATAATAGAGAATTCATGTTACAAATAAATTATTATGGTAACTAATATTATTAACATATTTCAAGATAATAGATAATGAATATGTTCACATATTTTGTATGTGATGATTAAAGAGATACTTTATATTGATTTAAGGATAATGATAAGCTCATATTAACCTTCCATATAAAGTTTTATATCACCATCTTTTGGAAATTTTTACCATTTCTAAAAGGGTTAAGTTGACCATTGAATGATGATTTATATATTAATATATTACATCACTATATGAAGCATCTTGTGCTATGAGATAGACTAGAAATAGTATAGGGAATAATTAACGGGAATAATTTTGATTATAGGCATGTATATTTATCCATATTCATAGATTGTTGAAGAATTTATCCAAAATAGGAAAAATGGTATTGAATTTTTTTCCCTATAATCGTAATTTTTTATGATACCAATGACCTTTATTTACACCATAGGTTTATGGTTTGTGGTCAATAACATTTAACGGAACACATCCTCTATCACATTCCATAAGAACATGATTTTCATATTTATATTCCATATAAATGTTTTCATTAACGATATCCTATTTAAAATACTTTTTTTTTGAATCATTCGTTATATGTTCCCTCATATTAATATGTTATAGCGACCTTATCCTTTAACATATAACATTACATGATTTTATGCATAATTAAACATCAGATTCCAAGCAAGGGATCGTAAATTCTAGTGTCTTGGAAGACTAGGTACAGAAATCAACATGATAAAAACAAATTCTTATTTATACTACATAATGAGATCCTATCATCCATTATGCTAAAAATATTCATAGGGTACCTGAGGGAACACTTGAACAAAGGGATGAGCTAAAAATCCCAGTATGGGAATAACTATTCGAACGAAGCATTAACACATGGGATAGAAGGCATAACATGATGATATATAAAAAAGGGCATGTAAAATATTTAATAATAAATTATAAACAAGGAATCATATTAATAATTTAGAAAAAACACAAAACGTGACTTTCATATGAGTCAAGGGTAACTGCAAAGATCGTTTCATGTAGTTTCACAAGCCAAGGTTAGCCACCAAGACCACCAAACATAGCATCTCATGAGACTTAATATTACCCAATTCAATGGAGTGCTATTTGGTTTCACCCATTCTAACATTACTTTAATACTTTTTTTTCATATAATGAATCATACATAATCAATCTTACATAAACATAAGGGTTACCCATGGAAAGGATTGGGTACCATAATCAAGACATAAAGCATAAAAAATCGGTGTATCATAAAAACTTCCATGAAACAAAGGAACTAAAATATTCAAGGAAATTCATAAGGTAAAATAAGCTTGTATCATGGGATGTTATTTCAAGTATATCTGACAACATGTAAGAAATGTTTTAATGAAATTTTAGCATTAAATCATTTTGAGTGGTTTTAAGGAAAATGTGATAGAAACATTAAAATAGAATGGGAAAAATACTTTATAAAACCCCAAAAGTGATCCTGGATGGTTTTAATAATAAAATTGACTAATTTTATAAAGACTGTGATCTCTTAAAATAGAAGATATAGTGCGATTGAAATCGTTTATGAATTCAAGATGTTCCCTCAAAACAGGGTTGCTACTCATGATGTATTGAGGAGAGAATCACATAAAAAAGTATAGCCCAAAAAGGGAATGATGAATGGAACATGATACCTGAGTATGGAAAATTTACATATCATTTATAAGAATAATATAATAAGAATATATAACCTAATTTAGGTAATATTAATGATAAATAAACCCAAAGGAGTAAAGGAGGTTCAGGATGAATCCCTTGCTGAATATCATCATGGTATCATGTGTAATTAATTGATCTTAATTATAGAGAAAATCATTTAAAGTCATTTATAAATCAGGAGTATAGTATGGGGAGGTGTGTAATCATACCCCATCACTAGGAGTTAAACAAAAAAGGGCATAACATAGAGGATAATGTGGAATAACTCTGAAATATTGAGGATCCCTTACCTTAAGTCTGATGGTGTTATCCACTTGATATCAATGATCTGAATAATTAAATAAGGTTAATTAATTAATAATTAAACAGCCTATATTATATGTATAGTATTTATACTAATATTTTTATGTTCATTTATTATCATTTTGATTGGTTATGAGGTTCAACTTTCTTGTCTGGGTCTCTTTTCTTCCTTGGTTTTAATGATTGGTTTTATTATTTTGATTATCAAAGAAAAATGTACGATGAAATTTGTTTACCAAATTTGAATTTATAGGAAATTAGTGAACATATAGGATATTAAATGGTTTTAAATTTAATTTGGTTACTCTGAGGGAAGTTTAATCATTATGTAAAACTTTAGTGACAAACTTTTGGGTCAATTAGCAGTTTTTTGCCACAATGAACATGTTTTTTTATAAATTAAAAAATGTGTAAAAAATGATTCCAGAACAATATATGAGACATAAAACATATATTAAGGTCTGGTTTAAAAAAGGAAATGATTTCTAATTAGAATTTAATATGGTAACAGAAATTGAAAACTCATCGTCCTTGAATGTTGTAATTTAACACATCTTGGATGGTGTTATTACTACTAAAATAAATAACGGGTAAAAGATAGATGATAATAACTTATTTTATTATCATAACAACATTACATTACATATATGTTACTGTATTTTTCATAACATTTGAATGATTATATGTAAGGATATAAAAGTAACCTGATGAGCTTGAAAAGAAAGTAAAAGAATTGAAAAGTGGAATTTACCTCTTGAATTAACCTTCCTTGAGATCCACATAAGGGGCGGTATTTTTCCTTTTTATGAGAAAAAGTGATGTTGGATAGGGGGAGGGAACTTGGGGAGAAATTTTGGCATAATTTAGGCAAGTCACAGGGCTTCAAAGGAGTGAAGTGAAGATGGGTGGAAGAGGTGGTGTTTATATTGGAGGGGAGGAGAGTTTTCATAATATTTAATTCCTTAGTTTATTATGTTCTCTAATGACCCATACTAGTGATGATTTCATAACCAAAAAACTAGTAATGTGTGAATTTGAGTTCAATATAATGGCCTTACATCTACCATACATCAGCTGATGACATCACAATTCATGTATTTAGCATTTATCGTAAATTATCGTATTTTACAATTAAAAAAATTCTAGTATTTCAAAAAAAAATATACAAAAATCACCCTACCCATTTTCCAACATGTAGAAACCAAAAATTAAATCCATTTTTCAAAAATAATTTTCTATATATATTTACATTAATATTAAATTAAAATCATAACTTATTAAAAACCCAATTTTAAAACATTTATTTACATATTCCAAAATATAGGTACATCTTATTTTTTTCATAAGTCTTATTTATATACTATCATAGGCAATGTTACTATTCATTATGGTATATCACTATTAATAATGTTAACATTACTATTCATAAGGGTATGTTACTATTCACCAAAAATATTTTTTTTATCGTCCTACAAACATCATACTGATCACAATCATGTATGTTAGATATTCGAAATTAAAAGCACATAATTGTAAAAATTATGTTTAAAGATCACATAGAACTTTTAAGTTAGCCCAAATGGCTTAAAGGCCTTCTTTTTATTTTTATTATAGATAATATGCCTTTTAAGGGTTGAAGGGGAACCCGTACAAGACCAATAGGCCCACGGCACAAGGCCCGACATGACCCATAATACACGACCTGAAGGCCCAGAGGCATACCATGCCCAATACATGACCCATAGGCCCAGCCCACTAGAACTACCCCTCCCTAGCTTCTACATCATTGATTGCCTTTAGCTCCCCACATGCATTCTTGATCGGCTAGCATTTCCTCGTACAATGTTGCACGGTGCCTGGTCCCGATGGTGGTTGTCATACCTTCTCATTCTTCCAATCTGGATAGCTCTACTTCTGGTGACTGCTACTGAGGCTCTGATCCTCATCGGGGGCCTTCTCTGGGGGAACTGGGATACTTCATGGTCTTCAATGACCCAAATGCCCCTATTTCTCGAAGGCCTTTGATGGCCCAAAGGCCCTGAGACCCATTGGCCCAAACCTGTGGCCCAAAAGCCCAAATCAGGTGAATAGTCTGGCTGCTACAGTACTAAACAGTGTCTTCTACAGTACTTCCTATAGTGCCTATTACAGTGCCTACAACAGTACTGGTACAGTACCTGGAAATTCGCCTCCACCCAATTTTGAACCTGGGTCTCTTGGATTCCATGCAGGATCCCTTACCACTCGGGTACGAGCTCATTGGCACTTAGTAGTTTATTGTGTTGAAATTTCACATGATTATATGACATATTTATAAGAAAGCAAATTCCATTTAAAAACATTGTGTCATTACATTCTTCCCCACTTATGAAATTTCACCCTTACAATTTTGTTTAAGAATTTAATCCATAAACAAGTGTATGTTCTTTTCCTCCATTTCCACATATAGTTCTAATGTTTCCTCTTCGTCCTTATGGTTCCCCCATAGTACTTTCACCAGGTTAGTAGTCTTGTTTTGTATAACATTATCTCTATGATCCAATAGCTTCATTGGCTGCTCCTCATAAGAAATATCATCCACTACCTTTACCCAACCTTGATAATAGTACATGTAAAGGATATGATTGGAACTTCCTTAAGAGGAATACATTAAAGACAGCGTATACATTTTACATGGTATGTGGAAGTGCTAGTCGATAAGCCACAGCTTCGGCTCGATCAAGGATCTCAAATGGGCCGATGCACCTAGGACATAACATTCTTTTCTTCCCAAACCATATGACCATATTCCATAGGTATATGTGTAGAAATACCATGTCTCTAGCATTGAACTCAAGGTCTCATAGACAATCATCTGTATAACTATTCTGTTAACATTTGGATTCCATGATGTGATGGGGAATGGTTTTCACCTTCTCCACCATTTCATAGACCATTTCATGCCCTAGCATCTTATGCTCACCAACTTCATCCAAACATACCGGTGTTCTGCACCTTTTCTCGTAATGTGCCTCATATGGTTCTATTCAGATGCTTGAGTGGAAAATGTTGTTTTAGGAGAATTCAACAGGTCGAATATGTTGGTCCCTTCCTCTTTTGAATTGCACCGAACATGCTCTCAACATATCATCATGTTTTTTAATAGTTCTCTCATATTATCCATCTGTTTGAGGATGATTGGTCGTACTAGAGTTCAATTCAGTACTTAGAGCTTTTTAGAGAATTTTCTAGAACATTGACTTGAATCTAGGGTCACAATTAGATACAATATATAAAGTAATCCACGAATCCTTACTACTTCTTTGATTTAAATATTAGCATGTTTATCCAATTAGATGTAGTATCGAATTTAAATAAAGTGAGGTGTCTTTGTAAGATATCCCACAACGACCCATATAGCATTGTTTGATGTCCTTGAAAGTCCAGTGACAATGACCATGGTAAATTTCTCCCACTTCCATGTTGTTATGGGTAGTTCTTTTACCATCTCTTTATTATTCTGTCTTTCAGCTTTCACTTGTTAACCAACCAGACACTTTGATGTGTACATAGAAATCTCCTTCTTCGTATTGCCCCACCAAAAGTTTTCTAGGAGATCTCAATACATCTTGTTGCTCCCTGGGTGAACATAGAAGATCGACATATATGTATCCTTCAAAATCTCATTCTTTATCTCTAGATCAGATGGTACACATAATCATGACCCAAAACATTTTACTCCATCCTTGGGAATTTTGAAATTGGATGATTTCCCATTATTTATAGCTTCCACCATTTTCAAAATTTTAACATATTTTTATTAAGCATCGTTTTATTATCTCCATGTGGGATATTTTAGAAATCATTTGAGAAAAGATTGATGATATACCTCCCTTAATGATTCCCATGTCTATCCTTAACTAATCTATGAATATTGGACCCTTTTCAATTATCATCATTGATAAAGATGCATGATTCATTATACTTAGAGCCTCCACTACCTTGTTCGCCTTACCAGGATGGTAGTGGATTGAGAAGTTATAATCCATGATGAGATCTATCCATCATCTACGGTGCATATTAATCTATTTTTCAGTGAAAATATAATTGAGACTATTGTGGTATGTATATATCTCACTCTTCTCCCCATAGAGATAGTTTCGCCAGAATTTTAACACAATGATATCTGCCTCCAACTCTAGATCATGCATAAGATAGTTTTTCTCGTGTATTTTTATCTACCTTGAGGAATAGGCTATCACATTAGAATTTTTCATCAGCACACAACCTAATCTCATCATAGAAGAATTACTGTACACCACAAAGAGTTATTCAATTGTTGGGTGTGTTAATATTGGTGCAGTGATAAGCCTCTTTTTCAACTCCATGAAACCATATTCATATTATTAAGTCTAGAAAAACATTACACCTTTCAATTTCAGCATGGTCAGTGGGTTTGGAAACTATGAATATTTCTTCACATATCGTCGATAATACCTAGCTAGACTCAAAAAGCTACATATCTCTGTTATAGATGTTTTTCTTAGACACTCTTAAATATCATTTGTCTTGGAGGGGTCCATGGATATCCCTTTGATGGTCATAACACGCCCCATTAATGAAACTTCCTCCATCCAGAACTCACATTTACTATAAATTGCATACATCTTATCCCTTAACAATGTTCTTAACGTTGTATTAAAAGGCTTCTTATAGCTATCGAAGTCTCAAATATCCAATGTTTTTCATATACTCGACATTAGTCTACTAAAGAAGTGATACACCTTGATATCAGTGTTCATGAAAAATCCATAGGTGTAACATGCATGGCTAGTAATGTTTTCTTCATATGCCTGGATGGACTCATCGTCATTATTATTGAGATAGAGGAACTCACTTTTCCTCTTGAGATGGAGTGTTTGAGAAAAATATTTATTGAAAAATATCCTCTTGAATTCCTCCCAATCCCTGGAATCAATTCCAATTGGGGATTCCTAATCATGATTAGTGTCCACCACTAATAAGCTTCCACATCAAAATTATAGACCACTAGTACAAATTTCTCTTCTTCTAAGCACTAGAGGATGGAGAATATATTTTCAATGGAGTTAATCCATTGATCCTTGAGGATGGAGTCATAATATTCACTAATCATGGGAGGCATTTTATGCATGAAGGATTCTACAGAAGATTTCTCTTTCAATGGAGGAGGAGGATGATCAACATAATTCATGTTATTATTAATAAGTTGAGTTAGCTGAGAAAGTACTATCATGAACTTTTGAGCACCCCTTCCAACCATATCAGGCATAACAATAGGGAAGTCTTCACATTGCCTATCACATTGGTTTTTTGAACATGTTCTTTTATTTCATGCCATTAACTAAGAAAAAGAACGTACAATTTGAGGGCTTGAATTCTTAGCTATTGAGCATTGAAAATAAAACATTGAACATAAGAGGATAAACTTTTAAAGGATAAGTATATCCTAAATTGTTATTCACTAGGTTTCAATCTTGGTTATCCATTATCAATTTCTTAACTTATATTATTATGGGATTTTATTATTCCCATAAAAATGTTCTATAATAAACTCGTGAATTTTCCAAAACATATCCTCCATGAGTGTCAAAACACGATTGCAATAAGGTTTGTTTTCATGTACCAGTATACCACCGATCAGGCCCGAAACTCCTTGTCAGATTTTTTACTCCAAGGTACATCTGTTCTAGAGCGACCTCGATCAGTTTGTATCTAGATAGTAATGTATTTTATTGATAAAACACTTAATATATACTTACCTAAAATTAGGGATGATTTCTTGTACTTAGTCCCATATTTCAGTTCTTACTAAAGTTCTATATTCATAATATCCAAAGATAGCTTGATCATCCTCTGATAAAAACTATAGTGACACTGTCCTTTTAAATATTACATTACTTGTTTTTAAGCATAATTAACCATCATAGTGAAAACAAAGGATCATAATGTCAAGTGTCTAGAAGACTATGTACATAAAGCATTATTATAAAAAACAAATTATTATTTAATTTACATAATTATATTCTTTCTTCCATTGTACTCAAACATCTTTATAGGGTATACTAGGGAACACATGAACAAATGGATGATCTAAAAATCCAATAAAGGTAATAACCAAAGGAACAAAGCATGAGTACGTGGGATATGAAGGAATGACAAGATGATATATAAAAAAGGGCATGTAACATGTGGAATCATAACATATAAACATGGAATCATATAAACATGGAGTCAAAAAAATTTGAGAGAAACATAAAACATGAATTTTTTAATAGTCAAGGCTAACTGAGAAGTTTGTTTCACATAGTAGCACAAGCTAAGTCTACCCACCAAGACTGTCACACATCACATCTCATGAGAATTTACATTAAAAAATTCATTGGAGCACCATCTGAGTGCACCCATCATAAAAATTCATGAATATTTTACCCCATATATAATAATGCATAATCAATCTTACATAAACATTAGGGTAACCCATGAAAATGATTGGCTACCGTAACCATGACATAAATTACAACAAATGGATGTATCAAAAAAGTGTCCATATAAGAAAGGAACTAAAATATACATGGAAATTAATAATGGAAAATAATAATTTATCGTGGTATGTGATGTCAAGTTGATGTTACAACATGTAAGAATACTATTTATCAAATTTTACCACTATTTTTTTTGAGATGTTTTAAGAAAAATACTACAAAGCATTTAAAATAGAATGGGAAAAATACATTGTAAAAAACAGAAGTGAACCAAAAAAAAATTCATAGTAAAAATGAATGATTTTATATATAAAATTGTGGATTAAAACGAAAGATAGATTGCACTTGAAATTGGGTAATAATTCAGGAAGTTCCCTCAAAATAGGTTTTCTTATCGGGAAGTATTGAGGAGGGAATCACTTAAAACATGTATATCCTCGAGAGATAATGATGAATGGAACATGATACATGATTTTGGAACTTTAAAATATCTTGTATAATATGAAAATAAGAAAAATAGATAACCTCATTTAGGTAAAAAGATAGATAATGAATCCTGAAGGAATAAATGAGGTTCAGGTTGAATCCCTTACAAAATATCGGCATGGTATCGTGAGTACTTAAGAGCGCTTAATGAGATAGAAAAGAGTATATCATTATATAAACAACGTTTGTATAGTTTTTGGGAGGTGTTTGATCATACCTCATCAATAGGAACTACACATAAAATGGAATAACATAGAGTGAAATCTTGAATAAAATTTAAATAGAGAGGACCCCTTACCTGTCTAACGTTGTTCTCCACTTCATATCAATGAATGGAATAGTAAAATTATGTTCATTAATTAATAATTACCTGAAAAATTATATATTTATAATATATTTGATATTCTTTTGAAGTTCATTTATAACCATTTTGATTGGTCATAAGGTTCATTTTTATTGTTCGGGTCTATTTTTGTCATTGGATTTAATAATCGCTTTACTTATTTTCATGAACGAATAAACATGTAAGATGAAACTGGTTTTCCAGAATAGAAGTTATATGAAGTTATTGAACATCCAGGAAATTAAATGGTTATAAATTTAATTTGGTTACTTGGAGTGAAGTCAAATCGTTACATAAAACTTTAGTGATAACCTTTTGGGTTAACGAGTAGTTTTTTCCCACATTGAACATTATTTGTTCTATAAATCAAAAACAAGTGTATAAATAGATTCCAGAACAATATATGAGACATAATATATATATTATGTTCTAGTTAAACCATGAAAATGGTTCCATAAAAATAATTGAAGATGGTAACAGATATTAAAAACTCATCATCCTTGAATGTGGTAATTTAAAACATCTTGGATTGTGTCTTTACTACTAAAATAAAAGAAGGGTAAATGAGAGATGATAAAAACATATTACATTATCATAAAAAATTATAGTACATGTATGATAATGTTTTTTTCCTAAAATCTGAATGATGTGAGGAAATTATAGAAATGTAACCAGAAGGACATGAAAAGAAAGTAAAAGAATCAAAATGAGGAATTTACCTCTTTTAATCAACCTTCCTTGAGAGCCTCATAAGGGTGGAGGATTTTGTCTTTTTAGGAGATGAAGGGATGTGGGAAGTGGATTTTGAGATTAGGGGTATATTGGGTAAAAAATTTAGGGATGTCACAAGGATTTATAGAAGTTATGAGAAGAGGGTGGAAGAGGTGGTATTCATAGCGGAGGGGATGAGAGTTTTCATAATATTTAATTCCATCATTTATTATTTTACCTCATGACCAATAATAGTGATGATTCCATGACCATAAATAGTATTTTTTAATATGATTTCAAGATAATGTCTATACATAAACCATTCATCAACTGATGAAATCACAATACATGTATTTTTCAGTTATCATAAATTATCTTACTTTACTATTCAAAAAAATTCAAGTATTTCAGAAAAATCCCAAAAAATCTCCCTTAGCATTTTTTGATGTCTAGAAACAAAAATTGAACTCCATTTTTTCAAAAATAAGTTTATAAATATTATATATTTAATACTTAATTAAAATCATAAATTTTCCTAAAAAACTAGTTTCAAAAGATTTATTTACTTATTCCAAAATAAAGGTACAACATAAATTTAGTTAAATCGTATTTATAGACAATTAAAGGTAAGGTTACTACTAATTACGGTATATCACTGTTAATAAGGTTATAAGTAATATTCATATTGGTATGTTACAATTCCACAAAAAATATGTTTTCCTTATCGGACTCAAAACATCTTACTGATCGCAATCGTGTATATTAGATTTTTGAAATTCAAATCACAGAAGATTCAAAATTATGTTAAGATGTCACATGGAACATAGTAGTTTATTGTTTTGTAATTTCATGTTTTTAAATGAAATATTTATATGAAATTAATTTATATTTAAAAACATTGGGCTGTTACATAATATGTTTCCTTAGCACTATTTACTTTATGGGTGTTTCAAAAATAATCAATTTTCAAATATCAAACTATTGATTACTTAGATAATTTTTAAATTGTGAGGACAAAATTTAATTAATTTGTGTATAATGTTATACCACAAGAAATTAAAATATTTTCATTTTAAAATAAAACTAATTTTTTCAAGTTTGATTTATACACGATATCATGTTATGCATATGCTATACACAACTCTGAGCCGGATTTTGTTACACGCAAGATTATGTTTTACCAACTTTTAATAGATAACATATTTAAAAACAATTAAAAAAAATTTATTAATATTATTGGTCAGAATATAAATTATTTATGATTTATTAATTTCAAATTTATCATTGGGTAAATTTTCTATATTTTTCTGAGAAGATGACTTTTTTTGATTAATAGGGAAAAATACTACATTTTAGTTAGAAAAATATCTTCTGTTTAAATTGATATTAATTTTAATTTATATTTTAATTTTATTTATAATAAAAATAGATCAATTATATATATATATATATTAACCCAATTTAGTTCATTTTAATAAAAAAAATTTAAATATTGGATTTAAAAACTTATTGAACTTTTGAATGTTTTTACTTTTAAACTCTCTCTTCTAACCACATCTACGAGATTAACATTAAACATAATTTTTCCACTTCGTTGCATTTAATTATAAAAAATGTATATAAACATTTGTAATCATTGAATTATTTTTGGTCTAATAATATCAACATTATTTTTAAGAAAAATGACTAGTAAATGTGATTAAAATTAATTAAGGTGATTGAGGTAAAATTAAGCATATCAAGGGACTAAACCCTATACTTATGTGATAAAATAACCTTGACACTTGTCAAAAATACATTGGATGTTAATATTTAGATCATATATCCTCTTGGATATAATTTTATTGTTTATTGGGATAAGAATTCAAAAAAAATCATATATGATTCGTTATGTAAGGAAAAGGACAAAAATGAACATTCTTGACCTTTAATATTTATAAATTGTTGAGATATCTAAAAAACGACATATTTTCTGTTATACATATTATTTTCAAATATAAATAGGTTATTTCTATCATAATTATTTATTATTAATCTCTAGATATGAATTAGTTACATAAAATGATTAAAAAAGGACAACATGGTGATTATTTAGTTAATAATATCCTAAAAAGAAATGATATTATAAATATTAAAATTGAAAAAAAATAATTTCAATTATTTTATTTAATTATTTTTAGACGAAAATATAATTTTACAATGCTTTGAACATAATATATTTTTTTCTAATATTGTTTTTAAAATTTTAAATTATAATTAATTAAATAATTTTAAAATTGACATTAATGTTATTTTATATTAAATTAAATTGTATTAAATAATTCAAGATGAATAAAAACCAAAATTTATGACATGGTATTTTTATGTATTAATAGAGATTAAATATGGTTTATTAATGTACCAATTTATCTTTTATAATTAAATGATTGACCCATAGTTTGTAAAAACATTGTGAGCATAGTCTGAGTTAATGAAGTGTTTTTGCATGTTTCATGTTAATGTTTTAAAATTAATTTCCAACAAACATGTTAATTTTATTTTTTTTAATTTTGATATCATATTTATAACATAGTATCTGCATATTTTATAATAAATCTAACATTAATTTATTCTTCATGGTAAAATTATATAGGTTTGAATACTGATATCTTTAATAAAATCTAAAATTAAAAATTTTGAAAAACATAGAGGTTAAGGAACCAAATTATAGAAATGAAAATATTTTAGTGTGTTGTAGGTTATTCATGAACATTATTCTCATTTAAACCAATATTTTTTTTTCTTTTTGAGTCATAATATTTAAAATAGACCTACCATTAATGTATACCTTTTAGTATTTACTAGAGTGCCACTACTCCACTACTATAAAAACGCATTTACTTGTCCTAATTCATAACATGTATCAAGACACTTTGTAATAAACAATATCTAACCAAATGGTTCCTCAAAATCCCACCCCTCATCCTAGAATCCTTCTCTTGGTATAAATCCATCCATGTAATTCCTTTGGTGAAAACCAAAAGAAGATACCTAAAAATAGGTAACAACTTAACTCAAGAAAATTAGGTTGATTTCTTTATCCATTCTATAAAATATTATTATTAAATGATAATATAACAACACCAATGTCAAAAATATGCTGGTATATTTTTATGATATGGTTTCGACCTAATATTACACACACTTCCATCTCATGGGTAACAATATACTGTTTATGTGGACGACGAACTACCACCTCACAAAATGATGATTGTTCGTTTCCTTTACCAAAATTCATGGTTATTCATTATTATGGGAATTATGTTTATATAAGAAGTATATTATACTTATTATTCCTTTATTCTTCTATAATTATTTTAAAACCCATACCATTATATTTTTTATTTTATGTAAGTACGATAACATCGTTTGTGGAAGTGTGGACTACTGCCTCCCCAAAGCCATGTGATTCATTCCTGATATAAAAGCAATTTATTAAAGATAATTTTTTTAAAACTATGTTAAATATAGTAAATTAATATTATAAATGAATTATATTTCTCATATGTATCATTTACTTATCACTCTTTTAATAAGACAAAGAAATGAAAGTAGCATTCATGCGTATGTACGACCAATCGTCTCCATGAATGTTTCATATCATTTAATATCCCCAATTATTATGGATTATTCTAAATACATATGTACTGAATATATATTATAATTAAATCTTGGTTTATAAAATGGATATTTTTAAATCATGATCTATGTAATATGAAAAATACAAAAAATTCAAGCATACTTGTGAAACAAAGAAATAGACACCTAAAATAGTGAAAATAATGAATGAATGTTAAAAAAAAGTTAAAATATATAATAATATGATCATATATGATATAATAAACATTAAATATGGTTATATATTAAGTTGGTAGCACTGTTAAAACAATTATACAAGAGTTTAATGCATTATCACCCAAACATAAATATAATGTAATTAATTTCATCTCAATTTACAATTCATTGAGACATATTTTTTATTATGCACCAATTCACTTTTATATGGTTTATATAAATCCCTTTGAAATATTATATAATGAATATTCTTACTATAATGATAATATTTTTTTCATTTAAATGACATAACTTTTTGGGGATTATGATTCGAATGATTCAAATTGGTATGGAAAACTTTGGAATATGTAAAGAATATTTTCCTCAAGAATGTTCTTAATGATAATCCCTGAAATCTCACTTAATTTTGTGGTTTTTTACTTTAACCTGAAATAATGAATTTTTTGTAATAATATTTCATTTTAAATTTCCTAAAAATATCCATATTATCTTACAATAGATATTATTATTTCCAAAATCGTATATCATTTTTTTATAAGGTGTTCACATTTACAGAAATTTGATTAACTAAAAAATTATTAATAAAACTATATTCCTCATTCAATAAGTGTATTTGATAAGGCGTGTTATTTATATCAATTATTTGATATAAGGATTTATTTTTGACTAGAAATAATTGGTGGGGCCCGGTATTTATATATCCCCTCGACGCATCGACAGGTTCTCATGAGAAAAATAAGTTGGGCAAACTAAATGAGTTTTTCTCTATAGTTTTAGACTGCCTTGTTAATGGTCCTAAATGTTTTGGTTTATATGTGCCTAAAACATGACATACAATAATAAAACATTTCTCCCATTTAGACCCAATTTTTATTTATTGAATAGATATTTTTTGACATATTAGTGGATATATTATATTTTAAGTATATTTAATAAATGGAATATGTTTTAGTTTACTCCCTTCCCATATTGATATTTCCTTATCTAGTTATTTAAATGTCATGTGTTATCAATTATTTACCTTTCCATGTTGGATAATTTCCATCGATGCATTATTTCGTTTTCTATACAAACCCTTATTGGAAATTTTGTCTCACCCTTATTATGTTTATTTTCTCCATGTTATGAATAAGAGTCCATTTAATTAGTTTTAATGACGCATTTATCCCATTTTATTTTGTGTCATGTTTTATTTATGTTTCCCATTATATTATGTGTATCATATCTGTAATATGTCCTTCCAAAAGTGATAAACTGATTGGTGCATCGGAATTTGAATCCTCATAATTGTGCTAATGTAATACAATAATTCACCAACTCCAATCACTTAGGATCAGGGTGTTTAGAATTTATCTAATTAAAATTATAAAATTTAAATTTTTTGTTATTTTAATGAAAAAATAATTGTGAAAACATTTTTATTTAAAAACTAATTTTTAAATTAAATATTTCTTTAATATTATTTTATAAAAAATTTTAAATAATTATTTAATGGAATAATAGTTTATAAATATAAATATTAACATTTATAATATATTTTTGATTGTGAAAAATTTAATTTATTATAGTAAATAATGCTACCCACTTTTTAAAAATAGTTATCTGAAAGGCCTAATTTTAAAAAAATCAAATAATAATACTAATATTTAATTATTTTAATGATTATTATCTTTTTATTTAAAAATGATACATTATTCACGTAATTTTATAGTGTCACTATTTTTTTAGATGTGTGCTCGATTAGTTTGGTGTATCATGTGACATAATATATTGAAAATGGTATCATTTTAAATGTTCCAAAATCTAATTTGGTTATAGTATTCCAATTGAAATACGGGATGCATTTTATTACTATACCTCATAATACCACAAATAGTGTTGATTGGTTAGTATTTTAAGGTTTTTATTAGCTCATCCGAAAAGGGAAATATCCTTAATTTTTTTAAATTCCTATGTAGAACATAATATTTGAGATGATGATATAGATAATTCCATAGTGGGTTACACCCAACGATTATCTTCATATGTGGAATTTTGATGTGATGTGGCTAGACATATATAGTATAGTGGTGTATTTCGCCTTCTATGGATGGTAGTAGGATGACTCTTATCTAGTTCGATGGAATACCAGATTATAGGATTCATCATTAAGGGTTGATATATTTATTTTTTTGTAAACTAATAGGGTTTGACATCTTTTTTTGGGTTGTGTGACTCTGGGAATTGGGAATATTGATATTTGAGGAAAGTTATGGTATTTACATATTGAATATATCATTGATTTAAGTGTTAAACTATTCAATGGAAATGTTATCATATGTTGGGAATATGAAATTTCAGGATAGTGTATGTGGGCACTAGTATTTAATTGGAAGATCAATTGTGTGAGGAATGAGTATGGTATATCTCATGTGTATAAACAATGAAACTCAAATAAGGAATCATTTTTTTAGTAGAATCATAATTGTATTGACCAGTGTCTCATTGAAAATGTTTGGTGAATGATAGAAGAAACTAAATCATTATCATGATAATGAGTGTCATGATATGGGTTTCATGTATGATTTTTTATTCCAGAAATATATTATTTGAATTGGGGATGGAACTGAGAGTTTTTATAGAAGATTACGTGTGGTTGGATTTTTATAATGGATCTTCTTATAGAATCTAGTACTAAATTAGAGATATATAGTGTTTTTGTGTTCTATTATATATATCTAATATCTATTGGTCCTCTTAAATTATTCATTGGGATAAAAATACCGTTAGCTGTTAGTTTTTATTGACCAAAAAATTTATTTGTTTTCATTTTTATGTATAATTTAAATTTTGAGCTCCAGTTCAAGGAATTTTCTAAGAATTATGATTCAAATTATAAATCTAAGTTTTGGGACAACCTGATGTAATGTTTTATATATGTTTTACTATTTCTATAGTGCCTTGGGGAATATATACAGGATTAGTATGGTCTTGAGACTATCTCCATAAGTATTAAAATTATTGGGCTGCCCAAATTGAATACACTAGATACATTTTGAGATCTCTATAATTAAGGGGTCCATGGTGGGCCACGTAGTACATTATTTTTTCTAATTGGGTACTCGGTTTAAGTGTAGTATTTTTGAAAAAAATATTATTCTAAAATTATATTTTTTTTTTATTTTAGATCCTCATTCCACTTCTATAAAACATTATTCCCCCTTTATTTCCCCCTATCCTCAATTTTAAAGTATCATGGATTCTTCTCTCTTACAAGAACAATGAGTTGTATAAAGTAGAAGGTCTCCCTCTATGAGGCTAAGGTCAGCCCTAATTCCCCTCTCCATGTTTCTCTCTTCTTGTCACTATTTTGGTGTAAATAATATTTTAGGTATTATTTTTCTAGTTTAATGATTTTAGATGATTGTGCTCTAATGGATCCACGATATCAAATGATTTGACTCTGATAATTTTGAGTTAAGTGGTTTATTTTATATTTCAGGATATTCCATGCATTTATATTTGACGTGCAACTACATTACATGGGATCGAGCAATAGTATTTCTAGAAAGTGATTCTGTGAATCCAATGGTGAAATCTATGATAGTGTATGACCTCTATGTGGTTAATTGAGTGTTCTAGGCATGGTTTGGTCAGTTTAGAGCATCCTAGCAGCTATGAATCTTAGGGTATTGACCTTAATTAGTCTATAATAAACCCTTAATTGATTTGTAGTCATGTAATTAGTTAATAATTACTTCGGTTTAGGATTTATGAGATTATTTTTGGTCTCTAATGTGAATAGGTACTCGAGTGGAGCTTCATACAATTTAACTGATATAGGTATTGTATTTTAATTGGGTTTGGTGTGACATTTGGACACCAAAACTCATTATTAATGATTGACTGGTGTAAAATTTTTCACCTTATGTTTATATTCTAACATTGATAGACGAATTAGTTATAATAAAGCATTGGCCATAATGAGGTGATTAAGAATAGAGCGGTTGGGGTATGCTTTATAGGTACTAGTTATTGCATGACCCTTGGGTGATTTGATATATGACGTATGTCAAGTATTTTTAATTGCTGTCGAATATATGGTGATTCTTTTAACCCAGGTATCCTTAAGAATGTTACACTTCCTAGTAGTTATAGTTTAATATCCCCTTAGTGCCTTGATTGGAATAGTGAATAGAAAATACTAGAAGTTTCTGGATTTTAAGTATACCATAGGGTGATGTTGTCAGTTAAAGATATGTGGGTGGGAATGATGATGAAAGTCCATTAAGGCCTTAGGTTTGGGTGATTCCCAAAGGAATTTTTTGTGTACATGTACACGAGTGTGACCTGTGAGCCATGTTGTGGATAGAATTTAAAATCAATGATTCAAAGTTACATATTTATTATAATTTTATTTTATGTTAATCATTAGGTGATTTAGTATGGAAAGTTGTGTTAGGGTGATTAATGATGAGTTTTGTGGTGGGTATCCTCTACTGGTGCTCTATATGTGGATTGGTACCCTATTGAAGTTAGTTTTAGGGAAATGTTTACAAATTTATTGTTGGGATCATGTGGCCAAACAATGATTATATGGATAATGATGAGACTTGAACTAAGGCCTTAGTATATATAATAAGAAAATGTCTTGGATTTCCTTAATTATGTGGATATTTTCCCAATATGAATTACAAATCCTAACCCTTACTAGGAGAGGCTAATCACATTTTACTTAGACTTGCTGGATATTGGAGTATAACATTATGATAGTCCTTAAATTTAGGTGATAGGATGTTATAAAAAAATTATATTGAATGGGAGGGTTCCTACCAATGATTTAGTTATGAAACATCACCCAAATTGAGAGGGTGGTAGTATGATACCTGAAATTTTATGATTTGTGATATCGCACCCTAAGTGAGAGGGTTTTTGTATAATACATGATACTGGACCACATCTTGAGTAAGGGAGAGGAATTTTGATATGGGACATGATATGAGGACTGAAATTGGACCATGCCATGAGTTAGAGTGTACTACATGATACATATATGTGTATAAAACCCCAAAGAAATTGTTCACTAGGAGGACTTGTGTTATTTGATGACTTCTTCAACTAGAATTAGATAGAATTTGTGAGGTAAGATGTTGTGGTAGCATATTTATCACACGAGAACCTAATTCATATGATTTTTATGTTATCAATTTATTTAACATTCATTCTTTCACTACATATTATCATAAATAAGAGGATCCCTTTTAGTGGTTCCCTTTTAAGATAAGTCCTCCCATCTTATGAATTCACCCTTGTGTCATCACATATCACCATTTTTTCTTTTAGGTTACTGGTTCTATATGATAATTATCTTAGTTATGTTGATATATATTAGGGATATAGGATTGAGTTATGACCTATAGTTTTATTATTGAGTCTCTCCAATATTATTATTAGTTTAACTTATTTTCAGGCCATATTTGTGGGGGATACCTGATTATTAATGCATGATGATCATGAATATAATGTTTTTATTGCACAATAATGTTGTATGATGTTAATGGTTGGATTTTTTCTACAAATCCTTATACATACATTGATGTTTAATTTTATTTACTAATTTAGATGATATTATGTGTGAGGATACCAAGAGTATAGCCTCCCTATATTTTTTATAGTCTGTCAAAGCTAGTCAATATCCTCCACAATCAAGGGAGTAGTTTTAAAGGAGTTGTGGTGCCCTAATGAGGGTGTTGTTTGGTCGATCTATCTAGAGTGTGACATCAATCACACACAAAATAATGGATGTTATTTGATTCATACATGGTGAATATGATTCATGGAAGCACTCAGTGTTTCAACCCAACATGTAAAGACCCTAAATTTCCATGTATTTTTTTTAAAATATATTGAAATTTTACGAGTCTGCGAAAATTTATGGTGTCTATTTCCGAGGCCCGTAGTGCCCGGAATGAATTTCTAAACATTATTTCGGGTACATTCATGAAATGTGCGAGCATGTTTTTCTAAATTTGGAACTGGTGCTCAGAATTGAAATATGAGGGCAGTGTTGAACTCACACCACCGTTATTCTCTTATAGAGACCTCCACCATGACCGCAGTAGGTCGAGGGTGGATTTTAGCATTTCAAATATTCTTAAAAGAATAAAATAAAAAGAAAATTGTGTAGCTTTTATTTTTATTTTTATTCCATATGGATGTTGAGAAGTGGAAACCCCCAGACCTAAACCTCCCATGATAGGTTATGATGGTGGGTTACACCCGATCTAACCTCTAATGAGAGGTTATGGTGTTGGTGACCACCTGAGGCTTAATCCTCTTGAACTCCCTTCTTAATGAGGGAGAAACCTCTAAAATCCATCTTTATGGTGGAGGATCCCCTTGAGCATCCTCCACATTAATTTCCCCAATGCCATACTTTAAATAATCCAATTAATTTTGTGCCAAATTTAAATATTCCCACATAATTTAATTTGAAAAACTTAAATTATTAAGTTGGCTATTTTCATTTTGGTGGGATTGAGGGAAAGGATTGGAAAAGGAGAGATCTCTTGGAGAAAATATCTCCAACAAATAACGCCAATGAGGAACGCTAGCTTCGACTTCTTCTTCTTCCACAGGACATTCTTTGATGAAGAATGTCTTCAGTGTTAATGAAACAATGATCGAGGAAACACCGACGTCACCGACATCCATCTTTTCCCAACAACATCGTCTTTTTTCCCATGGAAAATCATCAACGAATCAAAATAACGAGGTAGGGGTTTATTTGTTTATGAATACTTTCCCCATGTTCTTCCCTTGAATTATTTTTCAGGATTGGGAATAAATCATTCCGGGAGGTAGTAAAGTTTGACATTCTTCTTCATGTTCTTGTTGATCCATATGCTAAAACCCTAATGCGGAGGGTACAGCCCAAACAAACATGGCCCGACCCCTATGAAAATCATGTAACGATTTTTGGTGTTGAACAAGATGAAGATGACAGTGCAATGACATCGCCCATGTCCGCCGCCGTCTGTCGCGCCACCGTTGTCGTCCACCGAGATGCCCCCACCGTCCTGCAAAGCCACCAGCCGAGCCGCCCCAACCGCGGCGCCCGGGGCCTTCTGAGCTGCCACGGCCGAGTCGCATCGCCCGCCCTACCCGTGGACCTCCGAGCAGCCTCTTCCGCACTGCCCACAGCTTTTGTGAGCATCCTCGAGCCAGGATAATCTACCATGCCCTCGTGGAACCCCCGTGGTCGAGCCACCGTCCACGGCCATGACGACCTGCGACCTCCGCCACCCCACGATACCCACGGCCCTCGCGGCCTGCTGGACCACTCAGCCGGTCGGGCCGCCCAGTGGGTTGGGCCGCACCACGACATGGGCTTGACCCAGTGGGTTTGTTCGACCTAGGCCAGGTTGGGTCGGGTCGGCCCGACTGGGTCGGACCAGACCTGGACCTGATACCACCCATTTACATTACTTGGGTAATAACTGTTGGCACCAGACGTCTGTTTGACGAACCGTCAGCAGGGCTGGAAATCATGGAGCAAGATGGTCCCTTTGAGTGAACCCCACTGGAGATTTGGATTAAAATGGAGAACAGTCAGGTTGGATCAAACACGAATCAAACCGGGCCCCCAAGACTAAAAAGCTAATAACTCACAGACCGTGTGTCCAAATAATGCGCTTCTATTGCGTTGAGACCCCTATGACATGGCAGACATTTGAGATGCATTTTTGGGGGACTTCGTGGCAGTTTGAGTATTGACCAGTAGCTCGTAGAGCGGATCCCTCAAGAGATGAGCGAGCATAGTGCAGGAACCCAGTAGCTGGCTCAGACTTGATGACTGCTGACCTTTTCCACATGGTGTGTCCTGACAGGCCCAGTGGGGAGTGCCTCTATGTGATACGGCAGAACCATGATGGGAAGCACATCTGTGTGACACGACATACCCATGGTACATTATAGGAGGAATAACTCAGCAGTCCATGTTGGGGAGCGCCTTTGTGTGACTCAATAGACCCACAATACTCGGAAGTAGGAGTAACTCAGCAAGTCACGAGGGGGAGCACCTCAATGTTATGCAGCAGACCCATGCTATGGAGAACCTCCGTGTAACATGGCAGACCCATGGTACTCAACGGAAGTAGTACCTCAGTAGTACAAGGTTTGTGACAAGTTCCTCTATGTGACGCGGCATGCCCACTATACTCGATAGAGGAGGGGATCACCAGTAGCTGAGGTGTTTGATGATGTGATTGGGGATGTTACATGTTACTATGCCTAGAATAAATCCTGGTGTGAGCTCAGTCAGTATCTCTATGTTTTCATCATGATTGAGATGGAATACTTGATAACGTAGGTATATGTATAGGTATATATATTAGTAGGTTTATATGTTGATTTAATACTTTTTGGTTTATCCTTGGTTGTTTTTGTGAGACCTTGAGGGTCTCGGGGTCCCTACTGAGTATCATTTTACTCACCCCGGCACAGGCTATGCCCACACCTTGTTGTGTTGGATGAAGACGACGGACAATGCCGACTGAGGCTTAGAGTACCAGAACAGGGGGGTGCCTGAAGGTAGATCATATGGCGTGTTGGTACACAGAGGAGACGGGTGGATGTGGAGTGCTGAGGAGGCGATCTGTACCTACCCTTCAGCTAGGAGCCTTAGAGTATTATTCACCTGCTGTCTTTTCCCTTTCTTAAGTTGTTTTGTATCTCAGTTTTACTTGTATCTTTTTTGTCAGGCCTGTATTCCGACCCCCATTTTTTACATTCAACACTCTTTTTTCTATACAGTTGTCTTTTTTTTCGTATCTTTCCATGTGCTTGGTTGCATGTTCTTATAGGTTATAAAGGAAATGCCTTCCTATTTTTTAGGAATATGCCTTTCTATGCTAGACTCCAACCCCTGGCCTATGGAAGGTGGGATAGGGGTAGTCACGGTATGGGCCCCAAGGGATGAGTTGTGACAAATTGGTATCAGTGGAGTTGGTTCTACCACATAACATTGGACTCTGATCTTTATTTTAATATCAATAGTTTTAGGTTAGTGAGTGTGGTTATCAGTTTTGGGAATCCAGTGTTGGTACGGCAACCGACGTATCCGTACACAAGGACCATGACATCTGATTTCAAACTCGGTGCATGAAAACAAAGACTGCGTGTGTGTTTTGAAGAGTTTTATTTTTTTATTTCTTGAGTCATCTCACCAGTTATAACTTATTGACTATGGCCCACCTGTATCTTTTCAGGAAGCCTCCACGTAGACAACCAGCTAGGGTTCCGAGAGTAGTACACACTGATATCCAACCGAGCAATGAGGCCTCAGTGCAGGTCCCACTTTCAGTAGAGGCACCAGTGGAGGCACCAGCGGTACCATTACCTATTGATCCACTAATGCTACTAGCCCCAGCAGTAGTGGGTGCATGCCGCTTGAGTATGTTGCATGAGTTCCAGCACTAGAGGCCACCCTGGTTCAGGGGGGAGAAAGACCAAAAGGCAGTTGAGGAATGGTTAGAAGCTGTAGTGAGAGTCTTCCGACTGGTAGGGACACTAGCCGATCTCATGGTGGTCCTTGCCGCCAGCCTTCTAAAGGCATCAACGGGCAGATGGTGGAGCTTGATTCTCCATGTTCACGATGAGGTGAAGCTTCTCTGGGAAGACTTCAAGATCCTATTTCAGGCAATGTTTTTCCCAGCGACTCTTCATGCAGTGCGCATACAAGAGCTTCTTCATGTGCAGTAGGGCATCATTACTATAGCTCAGTACTCAATGAGGTTCACTGAACTCTCATGCTACTCCCTAGAGATGATACGAGACCCATTCTTTGGGACCCTGACCGTTGATAAGGGGATCAGTCAAGAGATCAGGGATTCAGTGATCTCACTCAGCATCCCAACGCATGCGGGGGTGCTAGAGAGAGCTCTCTTAATGGAGAGTTTCCTTGCTGAGAAGTCACCAGAAGCGAGACCCTATACTAGTCATCACGTAGAGGAGTCATCTAAAGTTGTAAGAAGAAAGTCATCACTGAGGTTAAAGAGGACTAGACTTATAGGTGAAGACCGCAAGACTCAGGATCGGTTGTGCAGGGCACCCGAGGTGGAACTAGCCAGGCAGGGATCATTCAGTGTTACTCACGCAGCGGGCAGGGTCACATGGATCATGACTATCCATCTTGACGTATAGATAATCAAGAGATAGTCTAGGGACCGCCCAGGAAGAGACAGAGGTTTGATCAGGGTAGTCCTTAGGGAGAAGGCATATGTGGCAGAGGAGCTAGTCATGTAGTTGATGGTGGGAGACGATTCGTGATGTTACCGCCACCACCACTAGGAGGTCCACCCCGACCATAGGGAGTATGTGGATAGTGAAGATATCAGCTCCAGGAAGGTGAGGCTTCCGATAGAGATGATATGAGGTATTATTTATGTCTACTACACATTGGTTGTAGTTCTTATAGACACAGGTGTTAGTAATTCTTTTATTTCCCCTTCAATTGTTCGGAGCTCATAGATTCTGATGGAGGTGTTGGCTCGATCCTTACAGGTAGAGACTCCTACATGACCAGCTTCGACAACTAAGCACTGGTGCTGAAAGTGCGATCTTACTCTTGGAGGAGAGAGCTTTAGCTGGGATCTCGTAGTAGCTGCATCGAGGCCTTAAGATGTCATATTATATATTTAATGGTTATCAACAGTACATACTCAGATAGACTATATTAGGTGAAAAGTGTGGTGTGTCCACAAGGATGGTACCACGTTTACCTTCACCAGAGAGAAGGGATCCTTTGAATCACAGGATGGACTTACCCAGAGGAGAATGCATTCGATTATTCATCAATTGGTTGGCCTTACCCTCAAATCTATAGATGTGGAGAATCTGAGCTATCCTGTAGAGGTGGACCAGTACGCAGATGTTATCCCTGATGAAGTTCCGAGTCTACCTCCTCATAGAGAGGTGGGCTTTTACATTGACTTGTACCTCAAGACGACAATGATATCTACACCATCGTATCTGACGGCTCCGGTGGAGATTCTTGAGCTATGGGTACAGCTGGAGGTCTTGTAGGGGAAGGGATTCATTCGGCCCAGTGTTTCTCCTTGGGAAGCCCCAATTTTGTGGACCAAGAAGTCGGATGGGAGCATGAGGATTTGTGTTGAGACTCGGCACCTTAACTAGGTGATTGTGATGAATAAGTACCCACCCATGAGGATTGATGACCTCTTTGATCAGGTGAAGGGAGAATGATGGTTCTCGAAGATAGACCATAGATCTGGCTGTCACCAGCTCAGAGTGTGAAATGATGATGTGCATAAGACAGACATCAAATTTCGGTATAGCCATTATGAGTTCTTGGTTATGACATTAGGCATGACCAATTCTCTAGAAGTGTTCATGGTACTCTTGAACAAGATCATTTAGTCATACCATGATCGCTTTTTAGTAGTCTTCATAGATGGCATTCTGATCTACTTGACTAATAAGGAGGAGCATGCTTATCATTTGTGGGTAGTACTGGACACACTCTGAGAGCACCAGATTTATGGCATGCTCTCAAAGTGGCAGTTCTAGATTCGATAGGTTCACTTTATGTGACATGTCATATCAGAGGATGGAGTTTCAGTGAATCCAGTGAATATTGAGGCGGTACTTGCTTGGGAGCCACACATGAGTGTGACAGAGATACAAAGTTTCTTGTGTTTGGTAGGATATTACTAGAGGATTGTTCCAGACTTCTCCAGAGTTGCAGCACCACTATCAGCATTGACGAAGAAGGGGAAACCCTTCGTTTGGTCAGAGAAATGGCAGAAGAGTTTTCAGGAGCTGAGGAAGAGGTTGACTAGTGCCCCCATCATGAGGCTTTTAGAGGAAGGTGTAGGGTACTTAGTTTACTGCGATGCATTAGGGACCGGACACGAATGTGTCCTGATGCAGGAGTGAGCAGTGATCGCATATGGTCTTTGATAGATGATATAGCATGAAAATAACTACACAACCAAAGACCTGAAGTTAGTAGTAGTGGTCTTCTCCTTGAAGAAGTGGCGACACTATCAGATGGGAGAGCCTTTTACCATGTACTCTGATCACAAGATTATCAGTTATATTTTCTCATAGGACATGAACCTGAGACAGCGCTGTTGGCTTGAGTTCCTCCAAGACTATGACTTTGAGATAGTCTATACTCCTTGGAAGGGGAAGGTTGTACCAGATGCACTCAGCAGGAGATCTAGTATACAACTACTAGGTGAGGCCACAGAGCAACTTGCTACTTTACAGATATCCTTTGGGGATAGAGATGGGGAAAATTTTCTTCAGTCTCTTACAGTCACTCCCCCACTCCATTAGTGAGTCATGGAGGCACTGCGTGGGGAGGTTGACTACGAGACACGACATTCTCAGATATCCAGAGGACATGCATCTGATGGATTTTCTGAAAGTGGGGTGCACGTCATCCTCCTCATAGGATGTACCATGGTACCAGTGTCACTTCAGGAGGAAGTGTTGAGGTAGTTCCACACATCCCCTCTAGAAGTACATCCAGGAGTGGCGAAGATGTACTAGGATCTCTGACTACAGCACTGGTGGCCGGGAATAAAAGAAAGCAGTATCAGAGTTTGTTTCTCGGGGCCTCACTTGTCAGCAAGTGTAGGCAAAGCATCATGTACTAGCAGGCTTGGTTCAACCTTTGGAGGTTATAGAGTGGAAGTGGTATGGGATATCCATGGACTTCGTGATAGGACTTCCACGTATATCCAGAGGTCATGACCTGATTTGGGTGATCGTCGACCGACTCACCAAGTCGGCCCACATCCTATCGATCAGAGAACATTGTTCAGTAGAGTGATTGGGACACATCTATGTGCAGGTGATTATAAGACTACATATAGTACCATCTATGATTCACTCCAATCATGATGCACGATTTACTTCTCGGCTATGGAAGGGTTTGTAGGAGGCTTTCAGGATGCAGCTTTGTTTGAGCACTACCTTCCATCCTTAGATGGATGGTCAGACTGATCAGACCATTCTAAACCTCAAGGACATGATGGGTTCTTGTGTCCTCAACTTTGGTCGTAGCTAGGACGATCACTTTCCTTTGATGTAGTTTGCATACAACAATAGTTATCACTCCACCATAGGGATGGCACCTTTTGAGGCATTGTATGGGAATCCTTGCAGATCACCTTTGTTCTAGACTAAGCCAGGGGAGTCAGCACTCGGGGGACCAGAGATGGTATAAGCTACCATAGAGAATGTGCAGATCATCTAGGAGTGGATGAAGACTGCACAGAGTAGGAATAACTTATATGCCGATAGGTGAGGGAGACCTCTATAGTTCGAGGATGGTGACAATGTTTTTCTATGGTTTTCATCTTGAAGAGGATTGGGAAGATTTGGCCGAGGTGTAAAGTTATCTCCAAGGTTCATCAGACCTTTCCATGTCCTTAGTAGAGTTGGAAAGGTGGAATATTGCTTAACTCTTCCACCTCAACTGCACCGAGTGCATGATGTCTTCCACGTATCCTAGTTGGGGAGATACGTGCACGACCCTTCTCACATCATCGACCATGGAGAGCTAGACGTCGACGATGGGATGACTTTTATGGATGTTCTTGTAGAGATAAATGATCGATAGGATCGGTTCCTTCATGTATGGTCGATACCTCAGGTTCGCGTTCACTGGCTTCACAGGAATTTCTAGGAGATCACATGGGAGTGGGAGGCTCAGATGTGTGATCACTACCCCCACTTGTTTACAAAGTTATGAGTTGTGGATTATAGGGATGTAAATACCTGAGGTGGGGAGAATGTAAAGACCTAGAATTTCCATTTAATTTTTTTTAATATATGTGAATTTTATGAGTCCGTGAAAATTGACGGCGTGTGATTCTGGGTCCTGGAGTTCCTGAAATGAATTTCTGAACTTTATTTCGGGTACATTCAGTAAATGTGCCAGTAGGTTTTTCTATCCTTTTAACCGAAGCTCGGAATTGAAATATGAGGGCACCGTTGTACTTATAGCACCATTATTCTCTTAAGGATACCTTCACCTTGACTTCATTAGGTCGAGGGTGCAAATTAGCTTTTCACATATTTGTGAAAGAATAAAATAAAAAAAATTGTGTAACATTTATTTTTATTTTTATTCCATCTAGATGTTGAGAAGTGGGGACCACCATACCTAAACCTCCCATGAGAGTTTATGATAGTAGGGACCACCCAAACTAACCTCCCATGAGAGTTTATGTTGGTGGGGACCACCAAAGGCATAAACCTCTTGAACTCCCCTCTTAATGAGAAAGGAACCTATCAACTCCCTCATTAAGGTGGAGGAGTCTCGTGAGCTTCTTCCAAATTAATTATTCCAATGCCATTCTTTAATTAAGCCAATTAATTTTGTGCCAACATTAAATGCACCCACATAATTTAACTTGACAAACATAAATTATTAAGGTGGATATTTTTATTTTAGTGGGATTGAAGGAAAGGATTGGAAAAGGGGATAGCTCTTAGAGAAAAGCTCTCCAATGAAGAACGCCAAAAAAGAACACTGACTTCGACTCATTATTCTTCCACGAGAGATTCGTTAATGAAGAATGTCATTAGCATCAATGGACCAATGATCGAGGAAACACCGACGTCAATGACGTTTGTCTTTTCCCAACGATGTCGTCTCCTTTCCCATGGACAGTCTTCAACAAATCAAATGAATGAGGTAGGTGTTTATATTTGTATGAATATTTTTCCCATGTCCTTCCCTCGGATTCATTTTTGGGATTGGGAATAAATCATTGCAGTAGGTTGTAAAGCTTGACGTTCTTCTTCATGTTCTTGTTGAGCCATATGCTACCACCCTAACATGGAGCGTATGGGCCAAACCAACATGGCCTGACCCCTCCACAAATCTTGTGATGATTTGTGTTGTTGAACACGATTAAGGTGACGGTGCAATGACACCACCAAAGGTCGTCGCCATCCGTTGAGCCGCCACTACCGTCCGCCGATCCGCCGCCTCCATTTGCTAAGTCGTCGCCGTCCCTCCAAGCCGCTGGACGAGCCGCCCGGACCTTACCACCCGCAGCCCTCCAAGACGCCATGTCCGAGTCACCTATGGCCCTCTGAGCCACCCCCACTGCGCTACCCATGGACCTCTGAACCACCATGGACACACTGCCCACGGCATCTCTGAGTCACCTCGGGTTGGTCTGAACTGCCTTGCGCCCTCGCGAACCCCCCCCCCCCCCCCCCCCCCCCCCGCGGTGGAGCCGCCATCCGCTGCCGAGCTGACCCACGACCTCCGCTGCCTCGCGGTACCTTCGGCCCTCACGGCCTGCTGGACCTCCCAATGGATTAGTCCACACCATGAGCTAGGCATGACCCAGCTGGTCGGGTCGGGTCAACCCGAACTGGGTCGACCCAGGCCAGGTCGTGTCGGTTCAGTCCGGACTCGGACCATATACAACCCATTAACCTTAACTGGGCCATAACCTAGGAACCGTATGTCCGTCTGATGAACCATCAACGGTTCTGTAAATCATGGAGTGAGATGGTCCCTTTGAGTATACCCCACTAGATATTTGGATTAAGATGGGGAACAGTTAGGTTGGATCGATCACGAATATAACCAACACCCCATGACCAAAAGGCTAATAACTCACAGACCGGGCATCCAATTGATGCACCATCTATTGCGTTGAGACCCCTATGATGTGGAGGACCATTGAGATTCTTCTTCATGGTACTTTTTTTATGTTGGAGTGTCAACCAGTAGCTTATAGATTGGATCCTCTTGGAGACGTACAAGCATTGTGCGGGAACACATTAGCTGGAAAAGAATTCACAACTGCTGACGTTTTCAACATAGTGTGACTTGACTGGCCTAGTGGTGATCACCTTTGGGTGATGCATCAGACCCACAGTGGGGAGAACCTCTGTGTGACGCAGCAGACCCATGGTACACAATAGGAGGAGTTCCTCAGTAGGCCACGGTGGGGAGCGCCTCTGTGTGACACAGCAGACCCACAGTACTAGACATGAGGAGTAACTCATTAGGTCAAGAGGGGGAGAACCTCTGGGTGACGTGGCAGACCCATGGCAGGTAGTGCCTCTATGTGACACGGCAGAACCACGATACTCGATAGGAGGAGTACCTCAGTAGTTCAAGGTTTGTGAGAAGCGCCTCTATGTGACGTGGCAGGCCCACTAACTCGATAGAGGAGGGGATATCCAGCAGCCGATTTTTCGATGATGTGACTGGGAATGTTACTTGTTACTACACCTAGAATAAATCATGGTGTGAGCTGAGTCAGTATCTCTATTCGTTCTTCATGATTGAGATGGATTACTTGATAACATAGGCATATGTATGAGCATATACTTAAGTATGGTTATCTGTTGATTTCATACGTTGTGGTTTATCATTGGTTGTTTTTGTGAAACCTTTAGGGTATTGGGGTCCCAAATGAGTATTGTTATTCTCACCCCTGCACGGGCTATGCCAGCACCTTGTTGTGTTGGATGCAGACGACAAACATCGCTGACTGAGGCTGAGAGTACCAGGACTGGATGGTTCCTGGAGGTGGACCATAAGGCATGTCGGTATGCAGAAGAGATGGGTGTACATGGAGTGATGGGGAGGCCATCTATACCTACCCATCAGGTAGGAACCTTGGAGGATGATCCAGTAGTTGTCTTTTCTCTTTCTTCAGCTGTTTGGTATTTTAGTTGTACTTATATCTTAATAGTTTGGCATGTATTTCGGCCCACTTTTTACTTTCAGCAGTCTTTTTTCTATAAACATGACTTGTGTTCTTATCTTGTTGTTTCATTGGTTTTCTGTTCTTACTGGATATAAAGGTAATTCCTTCCCAATTTTGGGGAATATGACTTTTGGTCCAAGATTCAATCCCATGGCCTATGGAAGGCGGGCATGGGGTAGTCACAGCATGGGCCCTGGGGGACGGGTCATGATAAATTGGTATCAGAGGAGTCAGTTCTACCACAGAAATTAGGACTCTAATATTTCTTTTAATGGAAATAGTGTGAAGTGTAGTGAGTGCGGTTATCATTTTAGGGAATCCAGTGTTGGTGCAACGGCCAACGTATCCGTGCAATAGGACCTTGACTTCTGATTTTTGACTCAGTGCCTGAAAACATTGATTGCATGTATGTTTTGAAGAGTTTTCTTTTTGATCTCTTGAGTTATCTCACAAGGTATAACATATGGACTGTGGCTCACCTGTATCATTTCATGATGTCTCCATGCAGATAGCTATCTAGGGTTTCAAGAGTACTACACACTGATATCCCACCGAGCGATGAGGCCTCAATACAGGACCCTCTTCCAGTAGAGGCACCAGTGGAGGCATCAGTGGTACCATTACCTATTGGGCCACCGATTCCACCAGCCCTAGTAGCAGAGGGTGCTTGCCACATGAGCTCGTTGCAAGAGTTCCAGCACCAGAGGCCACTCTGGTTAATGGGAGAAACGGAGCCACAGGTAGCTGAGGATTAGTTGGAGGCTGTAGTGAGAGTCTTCTGACTGGTGGGGACACCAGCTGATCTTACAGTGATCCTTTCCGCCAGCCTTCTATAGGCAGTAGTGGGAAGATAGTGGAGCACGATTCTCCAAGTTCACGACGAGGTGATGCTTCTCGGGGTAGACTTCAAGAGCCTGTTTCGGGAAAAGTTTTCCCCAGTGACTCTTCACGCTGTGTGCATACAGGAGCTTCTTCATCTTTAGCAGGGCATCATGATTGTAGCTCAGTACTCAGCGAGGTTCAGTTACCTCTCATGCTACTCCAAGGATATGGTACGGGACCCATTTTTCAGGGTGTGGACCTTTGACCAGGGGCTCAGGTAGAAGATCAGGGCTTCGATGATCTCACTCATCATCCCGACGCATGAGGGGGTGTTAAAGATAGCAATATTAGTGGAGAGTTTCCCTTCTAAGAAGTCACCAGCAGTGAGACCCACCACTAGTCGTCACATAGTGGAGTCTCTTACAGCTGGCAACAGACAGACATCACAGAGGTCTAAGAGGACCAGACCTACTGGTGGATGACCGCATGACTCAGGATCAGTTGTGCAGGGCACCCAAGGTGGAACGCGGAAGGAAAGGATCAGGCAGTGTTACTCATATTGTGGGAAGGGTCACATGGCTCATAACTATTCAACCTATCATAGGATGATCATCTTATGGTTGAGGTACCGCCCAGGAAGAGAGAGAGGTTCGATTGAGGTTTTCCTCGGGGAGCAGGAATACGTGGCAGAGGAGATGGTCGTGCAGCTGGTGGTGGGAAATGATTCGAGATGTTACCGACACCACCACCAGGAGGTCGACCCCGACCGTAGAGAGTACGTGGACACGGGATTGATCATATCTAGGTAGGTGAGGCTTACGATCATGGCGCTCTAGAGATGGTATGTGGTATGATCTGTCTCTACTCTACTTTAGCTGCATTGCTTATGGAAACAAGTTCCAATCATTATTTTATTACCAATTCCCTCGTTCAGAGTTCGAAGATTCCAAAGGAGTAGGTACCTCGATCCTTATAGCTAGAGACTCCTACGGGAGCGGATTCGACGATTAAGCACCGATGTCGGCAGTGCGATCTTACTCTAGAAGGCAAGATCTTCAGTTGGGATCTCCTAGTAATAGCGTGAAGGCCTTACAATGTCATCTTGGGTATGGACTGGTTATCTATTGTCCATGCTTAGATTGACTGTATTAGGTGAAAAGTGTGGTGTGTTCGCATGGATGGAACCATGTTTACCTTCACTAGCAAGAAGGGAGCCTTTGTAGTGTAGGATGGATTTACCTAGAGGATATTGTAGCAGATTACTCATCAGTTGGCTAGCCTTTCCCTCAGAGCTATTGATGTGGAGAGTCTGAGCTATCCTATAGTGGTGGACTAGTACACAGATGCTTCCCCTGACGATGTTCTGGGTCTACATCCTCTTATAGAGGAGGAATTTTACAATGACTTGTACCTTGGTATGACACTAATATCTACACCAGCATATTGGATGTCTCCCGTAGAGCTTCGTGAGCTGCGGGTACGGCTCGAGGACTTGCAGGGGAAGGGATACATTCGGCCTAGTGTTTCTCCTTGGGCAGCCCCAATTTTGTTCACTAAGAAGGTAGATGGGAGCATGAGGCTTTTTTTTTGCTATTGGAACCTGAACTAGGTGACCGTGAAGAATAAGTACCCAATCCCGAGGATTTACAACCACTTTGATCAGCTGAAGGGAGCATGGTGGTTCTCGAAGATAGACCTCATATTAGGCTTTCATCAGCTCAAAGTGAGAGTGGAGGATGTGCAGAAGATGGACCTCAGATGTTGGTATGGCCATTATGAGTTCTTGGTTATGCCATTTGGCATGAACAATGCTCCAACAGTGTTCATGGGACTCATGAACATGATCTTCCAGCCATAACTTGATCACTTTGTAGTAGTCTTCATCGATGACATTCTGATCTACTCGACTAATAAGGAAGAGAAAGCATATCAATTGCGCGTAGTACTGTACAGACAACAAGAGAACCAGGTTTATGGTAATCTCTCGAAGTGCCGGTTCTGGATTTGAGAGGTTCACTTTTTGGGACATGTCATATTGGAGGTAGGAGTTGTAGTGAATCCAGTGAAGATTGAGGTGGTACTTGATTGGGAGCCACCCAAGAGTGTGACAGATGTACAATGTTTCATGGGCTTGGTTGAATATTACTAGAGGTTTGTGCTAGACTACTCTAGAGTTACAAAAACACAATAAACATTGACAAAGAAGGGGAAACCCTTCGTTTGGTCGGTGAAATGCCAGCGGAGTTTTCAGGATCTCAGGCAGAGGCTGACTAGTGCCCCTATATTGAGGATTCCAGAAGAAGGCGTAGGGTACATAGTTTACTACAAGGCATCAGGGACCAGACTCATATGTGTCCTGATGCAAGAGAGAGTGGTAATTTCATATGGTTCTCGACAGCTGAGACATAATGAACTGAACTATGCTACCCATTACCAATAGTTAGCAGTGGTGGTCTTCGCCTTTAAGATGTGGTGGCACTATCTGATGGGTGAGAATTTTACCATGTACTCTGATCACAAGAGTCTCAGGTATATATTCTCCTAGAAGGACTTGAACCTGAGACAATTATGTTGTCTTGAGTTCCTCTAGGAATATGACTTTGAGATAGTCTATACTCTTAGGAAGGGGAACGTTGTAGCATATGCACTCATTAGGAGGTATGGTATACAGCTGTTGGGAGAGGCGACGGAGCAGCTGGCTGCTTTACAGATATCCTTTAGGGATAGAGATAGAGTAGCTTTTCTTCAGTCACTTACAGTCACTCCCCCACCCCTTCAGTATGTCAAGGAAGCACAACATGGGGACGCTGACTGCGAGGCACAAAGTGCTTATATATTTACAGGATAGACACCTGATGGATTTTCTGAAGGTTGGTGCATGTCATCTTCATCAGAGGATATACCATGGTTTTAGTGTCATTTCATGAGGAATTATTGAGGGAGTTCCACATATCCCCTCTAGAGTTACATCCAATAGTGGAGAAGATGTACTAGGATCTCTAACGACAAAACTGGTGTTCGGGAATGAAGAAAGTAGTATCATATTTTGTTTCCTGGTGCCTCACTTGTCAGCAAGTGAAGGTAGAGCATCAGGTACCAGCAGGCTTGGTTAATCCTTTGGAGGTCCCATAGTGGAAGTGGGATGGGATATCCATGGACATCAGAACAAGACTTCCACGTATATCCAGAGGTCATGACTTGATTTTGGTGATCGTCGACCAACTCACCATATCGGCCAACTTCCTACCAATCAGAGAGCAGGGTTCAATAGAGAGATTGGGACGCCTCTATGTGCAAGATATTCTATAACTATATGATGTATCCTTGACTATTGACTCCAATCTTGATGTGTGTTTTACTTCAGGCTATGGAAGGGGTAGAATGAGGCTTTCGGGATGATACTTTGATTGAGCACCGCCTTCCATCATCAAACGGATGGCCAGACTGAGTGGACCATTTAGACCCTCGAGGACATGTTGTGTGCTTGTGTCCTTGGCTTCGGTCGTAGTAGAGAGGATCACTTGCCTTTGGTGGATTTTTCATACAAAAATAGTTATCACTCCACCATTGGGATGGATCCTCTGAGGCATTGTATGGACGAACATGCAGACCACCTTTGTGCTAGACTGACCTAGGGGAGTCAGTACTCGTTGGACCAGAGATGGTATGGGCTGCCATAGAGAAGGTGTAGATCATCTAGGAGTGGATGAAGACTGCATAGAGAAGGCAGAAGTCGTATGCCGACAGGATAGGGAGACCTCTAGAGTTCGAGGATGGTGACCACGTTTTTCTACGGGTCTCACCTCGAAGAGGTTTGCGATGATTTGGCCAAGGCGGCAAGTTACCTCTGAGGTTCATCAGATTTTTCCAGATCCTCAGCACAGTTTCCAAGGTGGCGTACCACTTAACTCATCCACCTCAGTTGCACCGGGTGCATGACGTCTTCCACGTTTCCTAACTAAGGAGATATGTGCATGATGCTTCTCACATCATCGATCATGGAGAGATAGACGTCAACGATGAGACAACTTGTAGGGAGGTTACAATAGAGATTGAGGATCAACAGGAGTGGGTCCTTCATGGATGGTCGATACCTCGAATGCATGTTTTTGGAAGAACGAGAACCTTTAGAAGAGCACATGGGAGTGGGAGGCTCAGATTCATGCTCATTACCCCCACATATTTACCTAGTTATGAGTTGTGGATTATGGGGATGTAAAGCCCGAGGTGAGGAGAATGTAAAGACCAGGAATTTCCATGTAATTTTTTTTCGAATATAATGAAATTTTATGAGTCCGTGAAAATTGACGGCGTGTGATTTCAAGTTCTAGAGTGCCCGAAATGAATTTCTGAACTTTATTTCGGGTACGTTCAGTAAAAGTGCGAGAAACATTTTCTAACTTTTGAACCGGTGCTCGGAATTGACATCCAAAGGAATTGTTGAACATATATTGCTGGTATTCTCTTAAGGACACCTTCACCTCGGCCGTAGTAGGTCGATGGTGGAAGTTATATTTTCACATATTCGTGAAAGAATAAAATAAAAAAAATATTGTGTAACTTTTATTTTTATTTTTATTCCATGTGGATGTTGAGATGTGGGGACCAGCTGACCTAAAACTCCCATTGGATGTTATGATGGTGGGGACCACATGAACTAACCTCACATGAGAGGTTATAGTGGAGGGGACCACCCGAGTTTTATTCCTCTTGAACTCCCATCTTAACGAGGGAGAAACATCTCAACTCCCTCTTTATGGTGGAGGAGTCTCTTGAGCTTCCTCCAAGTTAATTGTGCAAATTCCATACTTTAATTAAGCCAATTAATTTTGTTCCAACATGAAATGTTCCCACATAAATTAATGTGACAAACATAAATTATTAAGTTGGCTATATTCATTTTAGTGGGATTGAGGGAAAGAATTTGAAAAGGGGAGAGCTCTTGGAGAAAATCTCTCCAACGAAGAACGCCAACGAAGAACGCTGACTTCAAGTCCTTCTTCTTCCATGAGAGATTCGTTGATGAAGAATGTATTTAGCATCAACAGACTGATGATCGAGGAATCATCGATGTCACCGACATCTATCTTTTCCCAATGACAATGTCTCTTTTCCCATGAACAATATTCGATGAATCAAACGAATGATGTAGGGGATTATTTGTGTAGGAATACTTTTCCCATGTTCTTCCCTTGAATTGTTTTTCTGGATTGGGAATAAATCGTTATGAGGGGTTTTAATGCTTTACGTTCTTCTTCATGTTCTTTTTGATCCATATGATACCTCTCTAATTTGGAGGGTATGGGCCAAACAAGCATGGCCTGACCTCTCCACAAATTTTGTGAGGATTTGTGGTGTTGAACACGACGAAGGAGATAGCAGTATGACACTGCCCATAGCCGTCGATGTCAGCTGAGCCGCCGCTTCGGTCAGCGGAGCTGCCACCGTCGTCTTTCTAGCCACCGTCGTCCATCGAGCTGCCATCATCCCACCAAGACACTGGTCGAGCCGCACTGGCTCTGCCGCCCACGACCAGTCGATTTACCTTGGGCATGTCACCCACGGCCCTACGAGCCGTCCCCACCACGACGCCCACAACCCTTTGAGCTATAGCGACCCGTACTTTTATAAAACTACTATTACATTATTTCAATGACAAAAAATATAATAGTATTACACATAGAGGATCTAGAGGTTTAGTGTCTTGGGAAAACTAGGACCATACATAACAAATAAAATATCAACCATAAACATTTATTTAATTTCTTCTTCACTAGCTTCTTAGTGGCACTTTTACTCTCCTTAGTACATGTATCCACCTGAGGATATACATCAAAAGGGGTGAGAAAGATTCCCATTAAGAGGACAGATAATAACAATATAGCATGGGGTGATCATAATCATGACATAAGCAAAAGATCATGAACATGAGAGGAGCATAAACAATAAACATGAAATGTGGCAATGCATAAAAATGAAACATCATGTCTTAGTGGTTAACTACCACACATACTTGTGAAAAAAGCTAGAATCTTTTTCACACATCATTTCACATTTACTCATGATATTCATCACTTTACCCAATGCATTGGAGTGCTATATAATTCCGGGCACACCCATCACATTTAAACATTCATATTGCGCTATATAATTCTGGGTGCACCAATCACATCATAACATTATCATTATCATGCTTGCCACATAGAACACATATCAAACATGTACATAAACAACCCATGAAATGGAATGGGTTTCATCTCATAATAACACATTCATAAGCTTTGGGTTCCCAAAATAAAGAGGGAACAACATACTTGATACAAGAACCATCAACCATGAATGAGAGGTAAAAGGTGAGATCTTGAAAGAAGTGGACTTTTGGAAAACATTTTGATGGACATAAAAACTAGTGACAAACATGTACAACCCAGAAAAGTAAATTAAATGATGAAAAAATGATCTTTGATGAGTAACCATATCAAAAATGGAGTGAAAGAGGGAGAACCCGAAGGAAGAAAAATTGGGTTTGAGATTTCCCCTTACCTTGTACTTGAATGCCTCCTTCTCTTTAATGTCCTGTATAATGACATTATATTAATTAATTAAAAATTCTAGAACCTGTTATAAATTAATAGGGTTCATTCTGGTTTCATTATTTCATATTATGTTCCTTTGGATGACTTATAGAGTTTAAAAACATTGATCGAGGATGTTCGTTTTCATGGTTTTCTTGAACAGTCCACTTGTATTCTTAAATTGATGTTTGGGTAGATCATTGGTAAACATCCAGAACTGATATTACATGTTATTAATGATATTACAGAAGCTTGAATGATTTAATAATGAGTTATATTAGATCCATGTGGACGAATCATTAGATAAGAATTAAATGAAGATTATTTGGGTTAATTTGAGCGGTTTTTGGATCACAACGAACTCGTTTTAAATTTTCACATAGTAGTATGGCCATAGGTTATTTCCAGAATATAAAATAGAACATAATACATATAAAATATTCTGTTTCAACCATAAAAATGGTTTCATGACCAGATCTGAAGGATGAAATGGAAAAAGAGAGCATGTCATTTTTGAAAGTGATAAATTATCACCACATGAACAACGTTCTCTTTAATAAAATAAAAGGAAGAGGGAAAGGGTGTGGGGTGGTATAATATACCATTAGAATCATACTATTACACTATATGTATAATTCTGGAGTTACAAAACAATTTGGATGAAGATAGGTGGGGAGAGATCAGGAAAGGAACTTGAACTTGAGAGGAAATTAACGGAGAAGAGGGAGAGAAATTACCTCTAGAATCTTCCTCTTGAGATCCTCCTTAAGGAAGATAGGCTTGGTCTTTTGATGAGACCAGAAGCTTTTGGACGTGGGGGAGGTTCTAGGGAAGACGTTTGGGCAGAGTTTAGAGAAGTCTTGGAGCTTGAGAGGTGTGAGGAAAAGAGGGAGTGGAGGGAGGCCTTTATATTGGAGGGGAGAGGGGTTTCCTTAATATAAAATTGATTAGTTTATTAATTTCACATAAGACAAGGAATAGTGAGTAATGGATGACCAAGAATAGTAAATAAGGCATGTGAGTTCGGGATTTGGGTTCTTACATCACTTGTGATGTCAGGAATAGTGGTATTTAATTAAAATGTATTTATATGGTAAATTAATGTATTCTACTATTCACCAAAAATTCAAGTATCTCAGAAAAATCCAAAAACATTACCCCAGCCATTTTTTGACGTGTAGAATCCAAAAATGAAGTCCATTTTTTAAAAATAATTTTCTAAATATTATTAATTTAATATTTATATAAAATCACAATTTACTTAAAAAAACTGTTTTTGAGATTAAAAATGATTTTATTGTTCTTTCAAAAATGACGTAGGTCTTATAAAATTTTCTAAAAACTGTTAGACATTGATTCAATACTTTATGAATACATTTCAGGGAAATAAATATTCTTTTAAATTAATTAATTAATTATAATTTATTATTTATGACTTATAAAATACCAAAAATGTTTACTAAGGTCAAATTGTCACTTTCTAAGATGTCTAAATTTTATTTTATTATTCATAGGTAATGTTACTCTTCTTTACTATTAATAAGGGTCATATCACTATTCATAAGGGTATGTTACTATTCATAAGGGTAGGTTACTATTCACCAAAAATTGTTTTTGTTTCATTAGACTCCAAAAACTATATTGAACACAACCGTGTATATCGAGTTTTTAAAATTCCAAACATAGGGGTGACAAGATTGTGTTTAAAGGTAACTTATCACATATTAGTTTATTATTTTGTGTTTTTATGACATAATTATAAAAAGGGAATTTTCTATTGAAATACTTTGGGTCGTTACATTCTTCCACCCTTATGAAATTTCGCCCCCAAAATTTCACTTTACACAAACAGGTGAGGGTACTTCTCCTTTATTGCCTCTTCTGGTTCCCAAGTTTCTTCCTCAAACTTATGGTTCCTCCACAAAACATTGACAAGGCGGGTTGTCTTGTTGCGAAGAACCATATCACTTCGGTCCAGAATTTTTACCGGCTGCTCCTCATAGGAGAGATCATCTTCCAGCTGCACCACCTCTGAGTTTAGTACATGTGAGGGGTCTGGTATGTACTTCCTCAGAAGTGATACCTGAAACACATCATGAACTTGAGCCATATTTGGTGGAAGTTCCAGACGATAGGCCACGGCTCCTATGCGGTGAAGGATCTCAAAGGGGCCAATGTACCTTGGGCTTAGCTTACCTTTCTTCCCAAATCACATGACTCTCTTCCATGGAGATATTCGAAGGAAGACTTTATCTCCAACGTCAAACTCCAATTCCCTTCGACGGTTGTCAGCGTAGCTCTTTTACTGACTTTGAGCAGCTTTGATGTGTTTCTGGATGACTTGAACCTTCTATGTCATCTCTTGAACAAGATCAGGACCAAGTAGCTTTCGTTCTCCAACTTCATCCCAACAGGTTGGAGTTCTACATCGCTTCCCATAAAGAGCTTCATATGGAGCAATCTGAATACTCAAGTGGATGCTATTGTTGTATGAGAACTCAACCAATGGGAGCTGTTGATCCCATCGACCTTTGAATTCTATAGAGCATTCTCTTATCATATCTTCGAGCGTCTGAACAGTCCTTTCAGACTGGCCATCGGTTTGGGGGTGATAGGTCATGCTGAAATTTAATTTAGTACTCAAAGCATGTTGAAGGCTCCTCTAGAATTTAGATGTGAACCTTGGATCATGGTCAGAGACAATCGAGAGTGGAACACCATGCAATCTCACTGCATCCTTCACATATATCCTTCCAAGTTGTTCAAGTGAGAGTTCTTCCCGAATAGTGATAAAATGGGTAGTCTTGGTGAGTCGATCAACCACAACCCATATCGCATTATTTCCTCTTGACATCTTCGGGAGACCCGTGACAATGTCCATAGTAACATTTTCCCATTTACACATGGGTATAGACAATGGATGCATCATACCTTTGGACTTTTTTCACATAGATTTAACCTGCTGACATACTAAGCACCTTGATATAAATTCCGCAATCTCCTTCTTCATGTTATCCCACCAGAAGTGCTCTCGGAGATCACGATACATCTTGGTACTTCTAGGATGGATAGAGAAAGTTGAGTTATGTTCATTATCCAATAGCTCCTTCTTTATCATGGGTTATTAAGGCACACAAAACCTCGTTCCAAACCGAATCACACCATCATCGTCGATATGGAACTCTTACATCTTTCCTTCCTTTACTACATTCACCCTCTTTTGTATCTCCACATCATCCCTTTGTGCTTCCTTAATCTTCTGTTGGATGGATGGTTGCGCAATAATTTGGGTAAGTTAGGATGTATCCCCTTCCCTTAAGATTCCAAAATCCATCCTTTACATATCCATGAAGATTGGGTCTTTCTCAATCCTCAACATGGATAGAGCAGCAGGTTCTTTTCTACTTAGAGCATCAACTACCTTTTTCGCCTTCCCAGGACGATAGTGAATAGAGCAATCGTAATCCTTGATTAGATCTGACCATCTCCGTTGACGCATGTTGAGCTCCTTTTGTGTGGATATATACTTTAGGCTCTTGTGGTCGGTGTATATGTCACACTTCTCACCATAAAGGTAGTGCCGCCATATTTTCAAGGCAAAAATCACGGCTGCCAGCTCTAAATCATGTGTCGGGTAGTTCTGCTCATGGATCATCAACTGTCGTGAGGCATAGGCTATCACATTATCATTTTGCATGAGTACACAACCCAGACCTTTCTTTGATGCATCACTGTATATCACAAAACTTTCTCCACTTTTCGATAGTGTGAGTATAGGTGCAGTGATCAGCCTTCTCTTTAGCTCCTTGAAGCTTCCCTCATATTCTTCCATCCATACATACTTTACCCCTTTCCTTGTTAACTTAGTTAGCGGGCATGACGGTCGTGAGAAGTTCCTCACAAAACGTCGGTAGTACCCAGCTAATCCAAGAAAACTATGGATTTCTGTGACACTAGAGGGCATGGGCCATTCCTCAATTGCCTTGGTCTTTGAAGGATCCACAGAAATTCCCTCACTTGTGATCACATGTCCCAAGAACGTGACTTGATTCATCCAAAAGTCACACTTGCTGAAATTGGCTTACAACTTCTCCTTTCTTAATGTCTCCAACACAAGTCTTAGATGTTCTTCATGTTCCTCCTTGCTCTTGGAGTAGATGAGAATATCATCGATAAACACTACCCCAAATTTGTCGAGGTAATGTATAAAGACTCTATTAATCAAATCCATAAAGATTGCAAAGGCATTAGTAAGTCCGAAGGGCAACACCAAAAACTCATAGTTCCCATACCTTGTATGGAAGGCTGTATTCTGAATATCTTCCTTCTTCACCTTTACCTGATGATATCCAAAACGAAGATCCACCTTTGAGAAGTATTGAGCACATCTTAACTGATGGAACAGGTCATCAATCATTGAGATAGGATACTTGTTCTTTATGGTGATCTTGTTGAGTTCCTGATAATCGATACACAGTCACATGGTTCTATCCTTCTTCTTCACAGAGAGCACTGGCGCACCCCAAGGTGATGCACTAGGGCGTATGAACCCTTTTTCTAGATGCTCTTGCATCTTCTTCTTTAACTCCTCCAGTTCGATAAGATCCATCCTATAGGGGCACATCGAGATAGGAGTAGCTCTGGGTATGAGTTCAATTGAGAAATCTACCTCACGATCCGGGGGAATTCTGGGAAACTCTTCGGGAAATACATCGCCGTATTCCCTTACGATGGGTATTTCCTCAAGGTTGGAACTTTCCTTCAACTCAACCATTTGGGAGAGGTATGCTTATTCATAGGGAATCAACACCCAAACCATTAA
Organism: Viscum album; assembly: GCA_963277665.1. NCBI lineage: Eukaryota > Viridiplantae > Streptophyta > Magnoliopsida > Santalales > Viscaceae > Viscum > Viscum album. The sequence goes on along the minus strand of OY728141.1, from coordinate 296,359,922 downwards.
AGGATTTCTCAAAGGATATTCATGATCTTCCTTGCATTTGTAGAGGAGCATGGGATGGTTCGGAATATGAAAATATATTTCCTTTTCCCGACGGTTAATATGTGCTCTATATAACGAGAGCAAATCCATTCCCATTATAGCATCGAATTCCACCAAGGGAAGTATTACGAGATTTGACAGAAGAATATTTCCATATACGTCAACATGAGAAGATCAAACACTTGGGTTGCAATGATTGCACCACATTGTGGTTTTACAGATATCTCTACTTCAAGGTTTCAGGGCTTCGATTCTATAGTTCTAGCAAACTTTCAAGATATAAAGGAATGCGTAGAACCAGAATCAAATAAGACTTTTTCCATTCTTGAGTGAATAGGAAGTGTACCTTGTATGAATTCATTATCATGATCCACCTCTACAGTAGTGATGGAATAAGCCTTCCCTTGTTCTTTTGTATTTGGTGGTTGCTTGCACTGATTACCCTCGAGAGCAAGAGGTTTAGTGCACTGGTTTGAATAGTGCCCTAGCTCCCTACAGTTGTAGCATTGAATCACGAGTGGTTCTCTCCTTTCATCGGCTACATTATCCTTCCTTTTCATGTCTTTTCAACACTCGTGAGCAAGGTTTCCTTCCTTCCCACACTTGAAGCATTTCCCCGTCCCTTTGAGGTAGTTCCCATGGTGCAACTTCCCACATTTTTGGCATGTGGGTCGTTCTGTTTTCTTCCCACCTTTTTCATTAGATCCACCGGCTTGAAACTCCATCTTTCTTTTCTTATCACCATAGTTATGGGACCATTCTCCAACTCCATCTCCACTTTTAGAGCACACTGAACAACTTCTTCATAACTCCCAAAGTCTCGAATAGCAATATCCTTTCAATGATGTGGTTTTAATCCACTAAAGAATCTATCAATTTTTCTATCATTGTTGATAACAAAACCCGAAGTATAGCTTGCGAGCCTTGTGAAATTTGCTTCATTGGTTGTGACAAATTCTCCTTCTTTTTTCTTGAGCTCTATGAATTCTCTCTCCATCTTCATGTGAAGAGTTCTTGGGAAGTACTTATTAAGAAACATTATATTAAAGTCTTCCCATTCCATCTCTTCAATTTCCTCCCTTGGCTTGGTGTTCTTAATCAAAGCCCACCATTGATCAGATTCTCCATCTAGATGATAAACAGGTAGAGTCACCTTCTCCCTCTCAGAACAGTGAAGAACAAAAAATATTTTCTCCATGGACTTGACCCATTGTTCCGCAACTAGTGGATCAGAAGATCCACAAAACATCGGTGGTCATTGCTGCATAAAACATTGGATTTCTAGTTGCTGAGTCTTTGGTGAAGGAGGAAGTTCCCCATTATTATGGTTATTATTAATAACCTTAGATAATTGGGAAAGCATCGCCATGATGTTTTGAACCCCAGCTCCAAAATCATTGGGGATGTCATTCGGGAAATCCTTGCATTGGACCTCGCAAGAGTTGTTGGCCTGATTTCTCCTGGATCCCACTGTTTTCTAAAATAGAAAAGGTTAGAACAAAACATAGGTAAAAAATTAATGAATAACTTATTCATTTAATCAATTATACCAAAAAAATAACATATGGGATCCCTAGTTAAATATTCTTGTGTATGTGTTTGTACTTATTCATATGCTAGAGGTTTTCTCTAGGGTTTACTAATCCTAATTCCCAGATTAACTAAACCTTTCCTCTGATACCAACTATAGGGACCCGTCCTTTTCTTACATTACTATTACATATTTCAAAGATAAAAAACATAATAGTATTACACATAGAGGATCCAGAGGTTTAGTGTCTTGGGAAAACTAGGTCCATACATTACAAATACAACATCAACCATAAACATTTATTTAATTTCTTCTTCACTAGCTTCTTAGTGGCACTTGTCCTCTCCTTAGAACATGTATCCACCTGAGGATATACATCAAAAGGGGTGATCTAGAATCCCAGTATGAGGAAATATAAGAACAATATAGCATGGGGTGAGCATAATCATGACATAGGCAAAATATCATGAACATGAGAGGAGCATAAACAATAAACTTGAAATGTGGAAATGCATAAAAATGAAACATCATGTCTTAGTGGTTAACTACCACACATACTTGTGAACAAAGATAGCATCTTGTTCACACATCATTTCACATTTACTAATGAGATTAATCACTTTACCCAATGCATTGGAGCGCTATATAATTCCGGGCGCACCCGTCACATTTAAACATTCATATAGCGCTATATAATTCCGGGCGCACCCGTCACATCATAACATTATAATTATCATGCTTGCCACATAGAACACATATCAAACCTGTACATAAATAACCCATGTAATGGAATGGGTTTCATCTCATAATAACACATTCATAAGATTTCGGTTCCCAAAAGAAAGAGGGAACAACATACTTGATACAAGAACTATCAACCTTGAATGAGAGGTAAAAGGTGAGATCTTGAAAGAAGAGTTATTTTGGAAAACATTTTGATGGACATAAGAACTAGTGAAAAACATGTATATCCCATAAAAGTAAAGTAAATAATGGCAAATGATATTTGAGTAGTAACCATATCAATAATGGAGTGAAAGAGGGAGAACCCGAAGGAAGAAAAATTGGGTTCGAGATTTCCCCTTACCTTGTACTTGAATGCCTCCTTCTCTTTAATGGCCTGTATAATGACATTATATTAATTAATTAGAAATTACAGACCCTTTTATAAATTAATAGGGTTCATTCTAATTTCATTATTTCATATTATGTTACTTTGGATGACTTATAGAGTTTAAAAACATTGATCGGGGATGTTCGTTTTCATGGTTTTCTTGAACGGTCCACTTGTATTCCTAAATTGATGTTTGGGTAGATCATGGGTAAACATCCAGAAATGATATAACATGTTATTAATGATATTACATAAGCTTGAATGATCTTATAATGAGTTATATTAGATCCATGTGGACGAATCCTTAGATAAGCATTAAATGAAGATTATTTGGGTTAATTTGAGCGGTTTTTGGATCCCAACGAACTCGTTTTAACTTTTCACATAGTAATATGGAAATAGGTTATTTACAGAACTTAAAATAGAACATAATACATATAAAATATTCTGTTTCAACCATAAAAATGGTTTCATGACCAGATCTGAAGGTAGAAATGGAAAAAGAGAGCATGTCATTTTTTAAAGTGATAAATTATCACCACATGAACAACGTTCTATTAAATAAAATAAAAGAAAGAGGGAAAGGGTGTGGTGTGGTATAATATACCATCAGAATCATACAATTACAGTATATGTATAATTATAGAGTTACAAAACAATTTGGATGAAGATAGGTGGGGAGAGATCAAGAAAGGAACTTGAACTTGAGAGGAAATTAAAGGAGAAGAGGGGGAGAAATTACCTCTAGAATCTTCCTCTTGAGATCCTCCTTAAGGAAGATAGGATTGGTCGTTTGATGAGACCAGAAGATTTTGGACGTGGGGGAGGTTCTAGGGAAGATTTTTGGGCATAGTTTAGAGAAGGCTTGGAGCTTGAGTGGTGTGAGGAAAAGAGGGAGTGAAGGGTGGCTTTTATAGTGGAGGGGAGAGGGGTTTCCTTAATATAAAATTGATTAGTTTATTAATTTCACCTAAGACAAGGAATAGTGAGTCGTGGTTGACCATGAATATTAAATAAGTCATGTGAGTTCGGTATTTGGGTGCTTACATCACTTGTGATGTCAGGAATAGTGGGATTTAATTAAAATGTATTTATATGGTAAATTAATGTATTCTACTATTCACCAAAAATTCAAGTATCTCAGAAAAATACCAAAACATTACCCCAACCATTTTTCGACGTGTAGAATACAAAAATGAAGTCCATTTTTGAAAAATAATTTTCTAAATATTATTAATTTAATAGTTAAATAAAATCACAATTTACTTAAAAAAACTGTTTTTGAGATTAAAAATGATTTTATTGTTCTTTCAAAAATTGCGTAGGGTATTATAAAATTATCTAAAAACTATTAGACATTGATTAAATACTTTATGATTACATTTCTTGGAAATAAATATTCTTTTAAATTAATTAATTAATTATATTTTTTTATTTATGACTTAAAAAATACCAAAAACGTTTACTAATGTCAAATTGTCACTTTCTAAGATGTCTAAATTTTATATTATTATTCATAGGTAATGTTACTCTTATTTACTATTCATAATGGTCATATTAATATTCATAAGGGTAGGATACTATTCCCCAAAAAATATTTTTGTTTCATTAGACTCCAAAAACAATCTTGAACACAACCGTGTATGTCGGGTTTTTAAAATTCCAAACATAGGGGTGACAAAATTATGTTTAAAGGTCACTTATCCCTTAGTAGTTAATTATTTTGTGTTTTTATGACATAAATATAAAAAGGGAATTTTCCATTGAAATACTTTGGGTCGTTACATGAGCTGCCATGGCTGCACCGCCCGTGGCCTCTCGGAGTCCTCTAGGGTCGGGTCGAACCTCCTCGCACCCTAGTTGAACCCCCACGGCTGGGCCCCCGTCCGCTACCGACCCAACCTACAACCTATGCTGCCCTGCGGTACCCGCAGCCCTCGCGGCTTGTAGGACCGCTCATCGGGCCGGGCCACACCATGAGCCGGGTCGACCCTGGCCAAGTCGGGTTGGGTCAGTCTGACCCGGTCGGACCGGACCCGGACCTGATACGACCCATTTACTTTACCTGGGCCATAACATTGGCACCAGACATCCATTAGAAAACTGTCTGTGGAGCTAGAAATCTTGGAGTGAGATGGTACCTTTGAGTATACCTCACTATAGTTTTGGATTAAGATGGGGAATAGTCAAGTTGGATTGATCACAAATCCAACCTGGCCCCCGTGACAAAAAGGATAATAAATCATAAACCAAGCGCCCGATTGACGCACCATCTATTGCATTGAGACCCCTATGATGTGGCGAACCTTTGAGAAGCATCTTTGTGGTACTTTGTGGTAGATGGAGTATCGACTAGTAGCTCAGAGATCGAATCCTTCTAGAGATGAGTGAGCATAGTGCGGGAACCCAGTAGCTGACTCAGACTTGATGACTACTGACCTTTTTGACCTAGTGTGACTTGACATGCCCAGTGGGGAGCGCCTCTATGTGATGCGGCTTACCCACAGTGGGGAGCACCTCTGTGTAATGCGGCAGACCCATGGTACATGACAGGAGGAGTACCTGAGCAGGCCATAGTGGGGAGGGCCTCTATGTGGCAAAGAAAATCCATGGTACTTGATAGGAGGAGTACCATAGCAAGTCACGAGGTGGAGCACCTCTGTGTGACGCGACCGTCCCATGGTTGGGAGTGCCTCTGTGTGACGTGGCAGACCCATGGTACTCAACAGGAGGAGTACCTCAGCAGTCCACAGTTCGTGGGAAGTGCCTCTATGTGACGCGGGAGGCCCACTATACTCAATAGAGGAGGGGATATCCAACAGCCGAGGTGTTCGATGATGTGACTGGGGATGTTACTGGTGATGTTACTTGTTACTACCCCTAGTATAAATCCTAAAGTTAGGTGAGTCAGTATATCTGTGTTTTCTTCATGATTGAGGTGGATTACTTGATAACTTTGGTATATGTATGGTCATATTACTAAGTAGGGTTATCTGTTGATTTCATACTTTGTGGTTTATCCTTGGTGGTTTTTTGAGACCTTGAGGGTATCGGGGTCCTTACTGAGTATCGTTATACTCATCCCAGCACAGGTTATGCCTACACCTTGTTGGGTTGGATGCAGATGACGGATAGCGCTGAATGAGGCTGAGTGTACCCGGACTGGATGGTGCCCAGAGGTGGACCATACGGCGTGTCAGTATGCAGAGGAGATTGGTTGATGTGGAGTGCTGAGGAGGTGATCAGTACCTACCCTTCAGGTTGGAGCCTTGGAGGATGATCAAGTAGATGTATTTTCTCTTTCTTCAGTTGTTGTGTATTTCAGTTATAATTATATATTTACATTTGGTCTTGTATTCCAGCCCCCCTTTTAACTTTCAGCACTCTTTTTTCTATACAGTTTATTGGTGTTAATATCTTGCTGTATACATGGTTTCATGTTCTTACTGGTTATAAAGGCAAGGACTTCCCTGTTTTGGGGAATACGCGTTTCAGTGCTTGTCACCAGCCTCTTGCCCATGGAAGGCAGGCTTGGGGTAGTCACGGCAGGGGCGTCGGGGGACATGTTGTGACACAACATTAGGGGAAAAAATTATAAACCAAAAATCACAAACTATATTCATAAAAATTACAAAATCATTACAACCAAAAACCATGAATAACAATATATTCTATGAAAACATGGTTTTTAATGTATATTTTGGCCAGCTACACCCAAGAATAGAATCCATTATAATTTATAAAAATATAGTATCTTGTACAATAATGTCCCAAATATTATAAAAAATATAAATGAATCTAATATATAACTTTTGAAACATCCTAACCGAAATCATTATATTAGTGATTTAACTAATGGTGCTACCTGACCTTAGAAATGAAATCTTGTGTTCTAAAGAATATTTATTAGTTGCGATGATTTGTTTTTAAAAACAAATAATTTCCTTGACCTTGAATTTATGGATTTTAGGAATCAGTAGTGTTTGGAAGAAGTTTATAAAAAATATGTAGAGGTGTATATTAATTGGTTTAAATTTTGATTTTTAACACGGATTTTATAGTGAGAATATGCATTTTTCTAGGATTAGATGAATGGGGGGGATGATTTTTTTAGTACAGTGTGCTGTTTCTTGGTATGTTAAGTTAAAAAATGGGGATTAATGTTGTGGTATAGGAATTGGGCCATGCTATTTTCAATTTCATATGATTTTTGGGGTTTTCTTGTAAATTTTTCTTTGTTCTATTTATGGTGTGGATACTCTCGGTTTCCTCCTAGTTAGTCCAACATTGGTTTCAATATAATGATTTTTTTGGATTGTGGTCTTACATATAGGAGTTATTAGGTTTTATATGTAGGATTACATTTTCAACATGATGTTTAAGTGTCTTTGATTTCTATCATGGAGGAACCTAATTCACTACGTCCCTCATTATTTTTATTGAATTGTAGTAGTTAATCTCCATAAGATTTTGGAAAATCTTTCCATTAATCATGGTTTGGTCCACCATTGATGAGTGAAAAATATCGTCACTCAATGATTCAATGTCTCAAGAAATTTTATATAAATTTATGTATCACTTAAAATTATACCAAATACAATTGAATTATTTCAAACCATAGATTTTTTTGGAATTTCCTTGGTTTTTCTTAGTTATCCTTTGGTGGTTCATGACTCTTTTCCTTGTGTGAATCTAATTTAATAAATTATATTACAATTTCATTAAATTTATTTTACCCTAACTTTATCATCATTTCTCATAAATGATGGTAGTGGTATTTTTTTGTTTTGGAAAAATAATCATTGACTTAATGTGGTTAGTCATGTACAGTATTTTAAATTTATTATTATTATTATTATATTTTTTAATTTGTGCATTCAATTCATTTTTTTAATAGTTGGTGAATATCTGAATGAGGTAAGAGATTTTTTACATTTATTGTTTTCCTAATATTTGAATATATAATTATGTAAGCATTCATTTAAATTTATAATTGAATATACCTAACCTAAAAATAATACTGTAATGAACTAAACAATATAAGAAGGGTAGTTGTGGATCAAATGTGTTCCGTGTTATTTCCTATACAATTGTTATTTTTTGAAGGTCGTGTGTTATTGAGAATACATTGGTGTATTTAATGGATATTATTTTAACTTTTCATAACTGATTAATCAATTTACATATGGTAATATAACGAGAGACATAGAATTCAAGAAATTATATTAATATTGGTTATACATGAAGTGTTATATTAATATGGTTCCATAAATAAATAACCCTCATTTATTTTTTTCATCTATTGTAATTGGTGTTGGTTTGTTTTTTATATATGTTGTTATTTTAGCTATGGATGAAATGGGGATGATGATATTTTGTTATTATAGAAATAATTTCATAAGGTATAGGTGGGATGTAAAATGAGAGTGAAGTTATGGTAGTGGTGAAATTGTTTTAGTGATTGACAGTATGTGATGTTGTGGTGTTTAATGTAGTGGTGTGGATAGATTAATTAGTTTGTGATGTTTTCACAAAAAAATATGGTTTAATAAATTAAATTAAATATTTAATGATTTTTTGAATATGGAATTGGTAATAGGTCAGAGTTATGCCTAAAATAATAAAGGTACATAATTATTTATTTAATTAGTGATACAGGAAATTAAATAATGAAATTTGTAGTCATGATGAATGGTTAATATATAAATAGTTAAAAATAGATATTGGTATATTGATTGTAATGTGGTTAGTAAATGAGAATTATATGTTGTGGTAATAATATGATAAAATGAAATATCTTAACTGTTTTGTAGTAGTTATGTGGTGGTGATGATTGTTTGTATTGTGATTAGTATTGGTAGTTATTTTCTAAGGGAGGTGGTTGGGGAGAAGAGTTAATTTTAGGGGTAGTTGTCAAATTTAATCCCTTACATAATTTCCCCATAGGGCAGTCTTTAGTGTTTTATTATACATTTTTTATATTTATTTTTATATCATAGGCACTACTACCTAAATCGAGTAACTATACTAATGATCTCATGAGGTCAGGGATTCTTGTAGTTTTCCAAAACATCTATGATGGTGGTGATATGGATGGATGACCACTCCCTCTTCTTTGTATTCTCTTCTAGAGATAATATAGGTTCTGATAGCATAATGTAGTAATACAAATCTATAATGGAATGAGGATAGAGTTTCTACTATGTGTTTGGGATGTTGATGCATAATAGGGGATATTCATGGATGGAGGAGGTATGATATTGACATCCTCCTTGTTTATGTTACTCAATTGTGATGATAATGATTAAATGTAAATTATTTATGTGGTGATATGGAATGAATATGTTTTTCTGTTATTATGTGGATATGGTGTGAAGTGTGAAAATATGGTTTTATGAATATTGAATGTATGAGGGTTTAATTATATTCAAAATCAGTGGGGAAGATATTTTTTTGTACCTTTAAAGATATAATTTTTTAATAACTTTCTTATATTTATTACATCTGTATTGGGTGAGGAAGACTTTTTGAGGATGGGTGGTCGTTGAACTGATATATGTGGAATACTAGTTTTATTATTTATTATTTATGGAATTAGTATGCTTCTACCAAATATTAATGATATATTCTTGGGAGGATCCAAATTATTGTATTATTATGATAAAACCTATATATTTTGGTTTTTGGGAGGTATTTGGTTATTGGGCAGGACTCTACTAACTAATGTTGATTATTTGTGTCTATGTGTTCTATACGATACTAGTTGAATTATCATATTTTATTTTTTATAAAAAAAATTACTTATTACGTACACATGTTTTTGGGGATTATGGGTTTTTTATTTATTTATGGACCCAATTGGTGGTTTCCTCTTATAAAATTGGTATTACTATGGGTTCTTCTTCCTATTAGGTATATCTTCTAACCATGACATTAGTCTCTTTATCATGTCCTATTAGAGGAAATATTAAATTTCCACCCTTTTCTTCATGATATTACCTCAAGGGGTTATAATATGTGTTGATCCCAAAATATTCATATCATTGTAACACCCAATGATTTTGGGAAATATTTTTTTTAATTAATTTAATCTTCTCAATATTTTTCATTTCACACAAAACCAAATATAATTTTTTGTATAAAATAAATATGTTTGGATTATATTTAGGCAACAAATATTTAATCATACACTACTTGAAACACTTAGATTAAATTTCGGCACCTGAAACACAATGTTTTCTTTGTGTTACCCATAATTCCAAGTTCTTTTGATAGATTTTGTAACTATAAAGTCTATGTTTTTTCCAAAAAAACAGAATGATTTAAAATTATTATTAAAATAATTTAATAGCTACCTCCTGACCATTATAATAGAATTTATAAATAATATTAACCAAATTTTAAAAATATTGTTTATAAATGTATATAAAATCAATCCTTTGGTTATCAATTAGTATATGTCAATATAAGAACTGATTGAAAATAAAGAGATTACATTTTTAAGAAAACTATTTTCCAATGTACAAACACAATTTTATCTCAATAAATTAAAATCCACACATTATATTAATGTATTAAATAAAAAATATATGTAATTTACTCAATAATTTTTTTTATACTCATCCAATATATATATAGTTATAATATTAGAATAAATTGAATATTGTAAATAAAAATGTGTGTTTTTCTAAAAGGTAATGTTATCACCTTATGAGGGAGAAGCCTTTTTAAATATAATATTTGATAATTTTATTATTTTTAATTGAAAAATAATATTCATTTATGTAATATGAATTTAATAATTCAATTTTCATGAATTTTTGGTATTTTAAGTGAAATTTCATATCATAAAAATAGTGAAAAACCCTTGAATTTTAATTCAAAACTACATTTTCATCTAAATTATTTATATAGTTAATAATTTTTTTAGTTGATTTTAATATATATTTCTATCACTTATACATCACTTAACTAAACTTAGGTCATTTTAACAGATGTCAAAATGAAATTGGATATAAAAACATTTCAATCCTTTGGACCTTAGAACATTAAAAACACATATTGTTGTCCCGTATATGGGATTAATTTTTAATAAATATCTACCAATTATGTGATTTGAATTTAGAAAAATGGTATCTATATTTGGGATAAGTATAAATTTCAATTTCATATAATTTTAACTTATTTTTTGACCTCAAATATTAGTGAAAGTGATTAAAATTAATTATAGTGATTAAGAGAAAAAGAATCTTCACAAAGGACTGATCGTTAATCGTAATGCCCAAAATGACTTGGAAACTGATTCAAAATCCATTTTATTTTGCGATTTCTTCATTATCCTACCTATTATCTAATTTTTACCATTATTGGAGCCACATTATGTTAGAAAAACATGGGTGGAATTTTTTTTTCAAAAATTTACAAGAATTCCACTCCTCCACTATAAAAGGAACTCACACATCCCACTTAATCACACCTCTCAAGAGATTTGTATTCAAAAATAAATTCTAAAATAATCTCTAAAATTACATCCCTTCATTCTATAATTTACTTTTTTTCATATAAATCCAGCCGAGGAATCCCATCGGTGCAAACCAAGAGGAGTTACCCAAAGAAGAGGTAATATCTTTCCGCAAGCTCATTTTTTCATTTCCATTATCTACTCCCAAGTATAAACTTAATAAATGAATATATAATGTACATAGTATAATAAATATACTAATATTATTTTATTCCGAGGCATTGTTCTACACTTGGTCACACTTCCATCTAATGGGTATCAAACATACCTTTCATTTGTATGGAGGACTATTATCCCACAAAATGATACTGTTGGTTTTTCCTTTACCACCAACAATGGGAGGGGATTATGATGGTAAATATATTTTTATATGATATTTATGATTTATTTATTCTTTTTAAACTATTATATAAAATGTACCTTCATGATTTACATTTTTTTTAAAATACGATAACTTCATTTGTCGATGTGTGCGCTACTGCCTCCTCAATGCGATGGAATTTATTCACAGTTTATATGGAATGTATTAAATATGGTTTTAGTGAGATTATATGATATATATTACATACTAACAATGTTGGAATCATATTATATATATACATATGTTTCTTTTACATTATTTCTTTCAATACATCAATAAAATATAATTAATTTTCATGCGTACGTATGATTTCCAATGTTATCTTTTTATTAAAAAACACTTTTAAAGGGAAACAAGGATCCATCACAATAAAATAGTTTCAATACCAAAAGAAATGATATATCTACTAAAGAAAAGAGATTTTTTTTTTAATTTTTTTCCCTAAAAAACACAGAAAGTATCCTTTACCTTCAAACCATGGAAATCCTTCAAGGTGCCCTTGAAATTAAGTGCCAAGTTGTCCCAAGATTTGTTTTATTCCTCCTTGCTAATATTTCCTATGTTGAATCCTCCAAGAATAATGTACACCAGCTTATGATCCCACTTACCTTGATCCATTGTAGTAGCCACCCAGATCAGTATCATCTTTTTCAAATCCTTAATATCCAAATTATCCTCATCCATTTCCTCTTCTGAGTGCATGAGTTGATCCCTATGTTCCATCACAGATGCCATCTAGTACTGGGAGTTAGCTTTGGAACCAACTTCATGATACTTCCCCTAACCACTTATCTCTACAACTCTTATAGAAGAAGTTGACAAGAAGCCTCACATCATGCCACAAATAGATCCTTGGTGTTGGTGTTTACCTCATGTTGGCCAAGGTCATTGGACTTGTTCAGGGTTGAGCTACAAACTATAGTAGAGGCCTTCTGGGACAACTTTCCCTTACAAGAAGATCTAGTAATTGGAGGAGTATGTATGTTGGGGTAATCTTTCCTTCTACGCGCCCTCTAATTTTTTTAAATGAATCCATCTGAATCCATGATTTTTTTCATTCCTTTTCCCATAGAGGATCTAAAGTAGTCCTCCTCTATGTACAGTTCCTTGGGATCATCGAGGTCCAAAGCCTCAACCATTTCTTATTGGATTATTTCTGCATAAACTTATGGGTCCTGATTTTTATCCACCAATACAACATCCTCACTATTAATGCAGTTTTCTTCAATTAGTACAAAAAACTAGTTTTGAGAGGTCCCAATTGCCCCCCCTGCGATAAGCATCTTAGCATAAAAAGAGGTATGTAGGGCCTGCATTCACTTAGACAGAAATCTTATCTTCTCAATTCCATGAACCATATATTTTAAATGGTTGGGGTTTTCATCCAAAGAAAGGTGTTACGAGGCCTTATTGGAAACATGACCCTTGTTTTCAACCTTCAGGACATCATTAGTGGCTGTTGTTGGAGCAACACCCTGTGATGCCTATGGAGAATCCTAGGGAACTTCCATAGCTTCCTTACCAGCCCTTTCGCTAGCCTGATCTGAACATTCAATAATGGTACTCTCCTCATGGAAAAAACACACACTCATTAATGTCCTCGCCCAAGATGCTTGCACCCAGATCACGATGCATCTGACCAAACACCTATGAAAGTAGTGGCCTTGAAATCACAAGACCACCTTTCTTAAAAACATCCGAAGAGCACCCCTAACTTGTGCCCAATAGATACTTCTAGTATTGGTACTCACCTAAGGAGATAGCGTCCCCCTATCTTGGACAACTAGATATCCCTCTATGTGTGCATCCCCTGAAGTATCCACCTAAGAATCGGCCCCAACAGACAGACCAGTGGGGTCTACCTATCATCTCCATGAATAGTATATTCCATTTCATATTTCTATATTTTATACATTATTATAAATAAATATATACGGAATATATATGATATTTATATCATGTTTTACTTTTTTTATATATGTCAATAATGATCTAATAAATAGATTCGAGAATAACCATCCAAATCACATTTGAAAAAGTATGTGGATATAACCCACAATGTACCATTAACATTGAGTTTTCCATATAAAGGTAATATAAAGTAATAGCCAAATAATAGATGGAACTAGATTAATAAGGATCTATTATAGGTTTATAATTTACATATATTTATTATATAAGTGGTTTTAACTGAAAGTAATAAACTTGATACATAAGTTAAGGGCTTTGTTATCTGACTTTTATTTCTGTGGGCTTTATGCCTTATTCAAAAATCATCCCCCTTTTTGATGTATATTATTTACATGAATATATTATATGTATTGTATCCATAAATATTTGGGTATTTATGTATCCAAATTAGGATATCTACTTTATGTGGTTTTATGGTTCAAATGTTGCAAAATTAGTTGGCCATTTTGTCTCAATTTTCATTTTTAAAGTCACGTGTTTTCACCAATATTATTTTACGAGGAGCATATACTATGATTTTAAATGTTATATCTGGAATATATTTCTTTTCCATATATTTTATGTTTCAGTTAATTTCATTTTTTGACATTGGGAAATGATTAAATGTTACCAATTGGAAAAATATTATTGAAAAAATCTTATCCTTTATCAGGATTGATTATGATTATTCTTCCATTGATGAAATCTTATGATTCATCTCTCAGTAACCATCATTAATTTTCTTATCCAATTTATATTCATGATTTATCCATGCATTAGTACCAATTTTCCATAATTTGGTACTTAAAATAATTAATAAAATGATTTTAAAAAAATATGATCCTATTTCACTTATTAGATAAAAATATGTTTATTTCAAATAATATGTTTTCAAAAAAGATTTTCAATTTTTTTAAAAACAATAAATAAAGGTCATTTTCTAGGAAAATGATATCAGAAATGTTTTATGGTTTTTCATGACTCCTTTATATCTATTCAAGTCAATTTTTAATAAAAATGGTTTTTAAATATGTTTAGTTTTTGAAAAAGAATTTTTGGAAGAAAAATTGGAATTTTCATCAACAAAATGTCTTTAAATGATATTTCCAAAATAATCCATCTAATATGACATATGTTGGTGTTAATCATACCTCTCGAAGGATATGATATAGGTATTTCATTCATATTATTTCTTTGAATGGTTTCTATATTGATGGAATTATGTTTATTGGAGATGGTTCACATTCATGGGTTATATGATTATGAAACTAGATTATTTTCATGGGTTATGAAATGATAAAATTATTATAAAACCTATATTTTATTATATATGTTATGATATGATTATATGGTTATGAAATCTATCTCATTTCATAAGTTGTGATATCATTTTTTATGATCGTGGGGAACATGTCTGTATAATTTCTTTGTGATGTGGGTGGGACCTATCTCCCCCTCTAATGAATTGGTTAATGATTAATATCACCTGAGTTAGAAATTTCAAGAATGATGACTGAAATCGGTCATTAATACAGGGATGAAAAGGGAAGTAAACCCGGATTATTATTACAATGATGGTATGGTAAGTGATCCTGATCTACCAATACATTAATAGAAAGAGGGTTGACCTAGATTCTATAATAAAGGGATTGATTTTGAAGTGAACCTAGTTCATTAATACCTTGATTGAACAAGGAGTGAATTCAGTTCAGTAATACATGGATGGACAATGAAGTTATCCGGATTCAGTAATACAGGGATAAAACAAGAAGTGAACCCAGTTCATTAATACATGGTTGGAATAAGGAGTGATGTCGAATCAATAATACAACGATGTAATAGTAAGTGAACATGATGTAGTGATGCATGGATGGCATGAAGAGTAAACTCGGTTCATTAACCTAGAGCCGAAATGGGAACTAAACCCTATTTAGTAATACATGGATTGAATGGGGAGTGAACTGATTTTGTAAAGGGCCTTTACTTCTAAAACTGTATTTGTAGTTAACCTTGTCTACTATCATGGTTTGGGGTGTGAACCCAATCCACTAAGATTTCCTTGTAATTAATCCTTGACTACTAGGGATATCATTGCTATATATTCTTCTGTGTCTGCCACATATTCTATGTCTTATTATTATGTTATGTTGTAATGTATCATTCTATTGATTCCATTATGATTGGTGTCTTATGAACTATCAATCACTATTCTATGATTCATGTTTATGCTCTTTTATATAAAGTTTATTATTTTTCAATGACATGCACACTTTCTTATACCCCTATGCTTTTTTTGTTCTTATGTATCTCCTTTGTTTACCCTTGATGAGTATCTTAGCCCACCCCTTTCTTATGTTTTATTTCCCTAGGTTATGAAGAATGTTATTAAGTAAGAGTAAAAAAGGGGAAAATATTTAAGGGATATGTTGATGATCTTTCACCACGATAGAAGATTATGTTTCATTATTTCCCAATACACTATACAATTATTGTCCCCATCATGTATTTTTTTTAATTTGATGATTATTTATCCAAAATGATGTAATATCCAGGTATTTTAATCTTGATTTTCACAATTTTGTATGAAGTGAAAGGCCTAGTCCACCATTATAATATACGGTGAGGAAACATTAGTGAGATACTTAGGTATATTTCGGAGGATATGTCTAGTGATGTATCTTAGGATAAGTCTAAGGTTAAGTTGAAGTATAGGAAATTTTCATGGAAGTTTTAGTAAAAGATATGGTGAGTGGTTTCCCAAAAATACATATCTTTCTGGATTCTATAAGTGTATGTGGTTTTGGAATATATTTACATAGGGGTAACAACATGAAAAACACTATACTGATGTACGATTGATCGGTAACTAGTGCGCGACAATGGGACATACTACACAAATGGTTTGACACTCATGAGGGATATGCTTCAAGAATTCAAAAACTATTTATGATCCATCATAATGATTTATATAGATGATGATTATGAATAACCTAGGATAAACCTATGGTGTCACATATTAAAAATAAATAAATCATGATATAGAAATCATATGAGATGTTTTTCATAATTATGTGGTTCCCCACTATGATGATTATTTATTACTCTATGATTTTGGGTTTTATTCAATGGTTGTAACCCAACGGAACCATGTTAATAGGGAAATAAATGGACAATGCAATGATTTTTCTCCTAATAAACTAAATTTTAGGTGAGATAGAAAGATAAACATCATTGCAATGCTCACATAAGTTTATTAATATGCGAATCAATGTGAATTTAAAAATGAAAAATGGAGGGAATAATGGTCTTCTGATTCCTTCATGAGGCAATGAAAACCATATTTTGGTGGTTCTTCTTACCAATTAGTTATTGAGGAATTTATCATTATAAATGGAATGATATTTTCTATTCTCTATTGTTTAGATCACGAGAAACTCACTCTAGATGTCTACCATCTGGAAGGTAAGGTGGATCAATGGTGAAATCTGATTAATAATAAGGGGCAATGAGATTAAATTTAATAAATAGATTCTTATAAGTTCAAGAAATTATTTTTCAATAATTACTTTCCTCTTAGACTTTTTATGCAATTTAAATGAAACTCATAGAGCTTAAGCATATAGATGATAAATTTTATTGTTCATAAAAATAAAATTTTACAATGCTTTCACTGTACTCTTTAGGTATTACCATCCAACCTAAATGAAAAATTGATAAATTCTTTGGGGTCCTAAAACCTAGTCTTGAAAATAACTTGGATATTATATACATTAATATCTATAAAGAATTTCTTTGATGGGTTATCAAGGAGAAAAATGGGGTTGGAGTTGTGTATCAATCTCATGTTGTTTACAGGAAAATAGAGATTAAGATCAAAGTAAATTCTAAAGACCATTGAGAGAAAATGAGGGGCATCTTTTATTCTTAGAATGTGGGAAGATGAATGAAAGAAATTATAATAAAGGGGACTACTACATGTTCTATGTGTGGAAGGGAAGATCATCAGGAAGATGATAGATACTATGATGGGAAGTAGTTATACAATGATGCAAATAGATGGAATGTTGTGCAAAATGCACCTACCACACTCCAGTGTTTCGATTGTAGGGATTTTGGGTATTATGAATATCAATTCACAAATCCATATGAAAACATGGATGTTAATCCACAAAAACATTGATGAAAAATAAAAAATTGAAATCTTATGAAATCAAAATGGATAAAAATTATATTATTATTACAGAATAATAATACTTCTATAGATAGGAATTTCATGTTTAATTTTGTATGGATAAGTCCTAAGAAAATCATATTATTCTTCCTTTGGTAAAATTTCATGTGGTTGTCTTCCTCATTATGGATTCTAGTATAATAAAACCATGTTTTATATTCAATTAGTACAATTATTGTACCAAGTTTTCAAATGAAATTTTTTCGGTATAAGATAAGAGATTATTTAAGAACAAAAATGTAAATTTTATTTTGGAAGGGTTACAAGGTTCACCATTTATGAAATGGATTGTTTTAAACATCATATGATGTTTTTTATATTAATGTGATACTTTAAAATATGAATATTTATGCATATTGGATAATATGTGATAACCATTTTCTTTTGATAAAGACAAATGGAATGAATTATCATTCAATGTATGGATCTCATGATCTTTTAGTTCTTTGGGAATAAAAAAATGACCTTCATCCCTTAGAATAAAAGATGTAGTGGAAATCCAAAAAGGCATAATAAAAGAGTGATATTGTTCATATGAAAAATAATCTAATAAATTAGGTATATATTTCTGTATGTTCATAAATAGTAAAATATTTCTTCAACTCTTGGAAAAGGATAATGATCAATATTTATATTTATACATTGGTGTTAGTTAAAATTATAGTCTTATAAGTCATCACAAATTAATTGTTTTTAGGACCTTAATTTCCCATTGATCATTCACTTGGTGGTGATAAAACATCATTATCACACTCTATAATTATTTAGGACTTTACTGAATATCCAAGATTCACTCCAAATCTACATTATCCTATGTTGAAACTTAGTTTTAAGTGGCTTCAAGTAACTGTTATTGTTCTAACATTCCTGATTTAAAAAAATTATAGTATTCATTTTTACAATGTGGTATTATATGTATCGAACTTTTGAGTATAAAAACATTTATAACCTAAAAGAATATTGATGGAAAAATCAATTTAAGGGGGGTAAAATGTAACACCCTAATATTTGGTTAAATATTTTTTTCGAATTAGTTTATTATTTTTTATATTTTTCCTTTCACACAACACTAAATATAATTTTTGTATATAAATGAACTAAGTATAGATTGAATTATATGAAAACCCACAATAAGGGTGTACTACATGAAAAACATTGATTAACATTCAGTACATGTGACAGTATATTTGTCTTGGGTTGCACACAGTGTCAAGTTCCTTCAATAGCTTGTGTAAAATGCAAGCCTAAGTCTTACTGAACCACAATATACTATTTATATTATTATTAATAAATTATTATAGCTACCACCTACACATTGGAATAAAAATTGAGAATCATAATAACAAAATTTTTCAAATATGATGGGCTTATCAATATAGAATGAATCCTTTGGTTATGAATTAGTATAATTGAATGTAAGAACTATTTGATAATAATGAAATTAGTATTCTAAGGAAAATATTTTTCTATGTACAAACACAAATTTATCTCAATGAATTAAACAAATGACTTATGATTAATGTTTTCAATAAAATTTATATATAATATATTCAATAATAAATTTTCATACACATCTAATTTATTTTATAGGTATAACTTAATATTTAATCCAATTTTAGGAATAAAAATATGTATTTTACTAAAATGTAATTTTTCTGCCATATAATGGAAAACCCATTTTAAATATATTTTTTATAGTTTTATAATTATCATTTGAAAAAATATTATTATTTGAATCCTAATAGGAAAATTTTCTTTTCGTAATTGTTTGGTATTTTCTTCGAAGATTCATTTTTTATGAATATTGAACAATAATGAATTTTAATTCAAAAATTCTTTTTCATATTTTCATTTTAAATGAATAGTTTTTTAATTTTTTAAGTATAATCAGATCGATTATACATAATTTAATCCAATATTGTTCATTGTAATAAATTTTACAATGATCTTTTATATAAAAACATTTCAATCTTTTGAACCCATTCTCTTTAAAACCATGCACTATCGCCCCATCCGGGGGATTAATTTTAAGTTCATTTCAACCACTTATGTGATTTATTTTTTTAAAATTAAATCTATATTTTTTATCATCATAATTTTTAATTTCAAATAAATTTAAAAAAATTTACCGAAAATATTACTAAAAGTGATTAATATTAATCATAGAAACTAAGAGAAAAAATATCTTAACAAGAAGGACTATGACATAAAAATAAGTACCAAAATGACCTATACACTTTAACAAAATCCTTTGTATGTATATATTTATACCATTTCCTCACTTTTGTATAATATTTACCATTATTTGATCCCCTTGACATGTTTAATCATTGGTGAAATTCCTTTTTAGAAAATTTACAAGAATGACTCTCCTCCTCTACATTAAAAAGTCACTCTACCATCTCAATTATTTACCCCAACCAATCCATTTATATCAACCGAAATCTGATAAAATATTCTCCCAAAATTTCACCCTTCATTATTGAATCCTCCCTCTTATAATAAATCCTACCAACAATACCTTTATTTTCAGACCAAGAGTAGTTACTGAAGAAATATGTAACATCCCTCCTTAGGTTCCTTTCTATTATTTTCATTCTACACCCCCTAAAATATTCTTATTACATGATTATTTAATAACCATAGTATCATTAAAAAACATAGTTGTTTTTATTATATGTTTTATACCTACACTTACGAACACTTCTATCTAATGGGTATCAAACATACCATTCATGTGTATGGTCGACTACAGCCTTACAAAATGATTTTGTTCGTTCTTCCTTTACCACCAATCATGGGTGGAAATTATGATGGAAAATATGATTTTATTATATATATATATATATATAATTTATTAATTATTTATGTTTCTTTAATTCTTATATAAAACATACCTTCAATCCTTCCATTTTTTGTAAAAACGATAATATTGTTTTTTTATGTGTAGACTACTGCCTCCTCATAATGATGTGATTCATTCACACAAAACAATAAATGTATTAAGTATGTGTTTAGTGAAATTTTATGATATATATGACTTAATAATGAAATTTTATTTATATTATATATATATACCAATTTTATGTTCTTTATTTCAATATGACAATAAAACAGAACAAGCATTCATGCGTACATATAGCCTACTATATCTAGGAACCATTTATTATATTTTATATTTATATACTTATAGATCATTATAAATAAATATATAATGAATATATAATATATTAATATAGTTTTTTATAGACATTAAATAACTAAATCATGAACTAATTAAGAGTATCAAGAATAATAATCCAAATCATATATGAAGAACAAAGCGAATATTACCCAAAATGTAACATAATAATGGAGTTGTTAATAAATGGGTAATATAAAGTCATATCCAAATAATATATGGTATTATTTATAATAATATGGTTCTTTGAAAATTTTATAAAAAACTTATATTTTGTATACAGTAGGTTTGAACATGTTCGATGAAAGTTAAGACTTAATGTAAGGGATATCTTGTCACTCTTTTATTTCTTTGAGATTTATTCCTTTTTCATCATTGATTCATTTAGTGTGTCGTATATACATACCAAAATATATTATATAACATGTATTTTTAAATGTATAGGTATTTAAAAATCCCACATATTATCTCTATTATATTGGGTTTTATGGTTTATATGTTACCAAATCAGAAAGGTGGATTTTCTCAATTTTCCTTCTTAGAGCTACATGTTTGGAACATAAATTCATCTAATAGGTGTATATACTATAATTTTACATGTTATATAACGAATCATAGTCATTTAATGATATTTTGAGCATCATGTAATTTTATTTTCTTACATGGGTAGTATAATTCAATATTTCCATGTGGTAGGAGTTTATTGCAAAAATCTCATCGCGTATTAGGAATATTTAATATTATGCTTCCATTAATTAAATCTTATGATAAATCTATAAATAAAACTCATGAACCTTTTTCTCCTATAGTTATTCAGGTTGTATTCATGTATTAGTGAATTTGTTTCCCTCTATAGTACTAAATTTAATTAAGGAATTGATTTTAAGAAAATTTGATCAATAATTCTCTTTTTTATTGGAAATATTTTTATAATAAAAACAATGATTTCAAAATTTCTTTTCAAAAATGTTTTTAAAAAATTTATTAAATATATTTATTATGTAAAATATTCTAAATAAGTTTCATTGTTTTCAAATCATCGTTTATCGTGTTTTAAAAGATATTTTCAAAGAAAAAGGTTTTCAAAAAGGTTTTATGTCTTAAAAAGAATTTATTTTTTGATGAAATGGTGTTTTCCCAAAAATGTTTTTATTATATCATTCATAATTATATTATATCTAATATGACATTTTTTGGCATCACTCATAGCACTCATGGGATATTATGCAAGGTTTTTATTCATATTCATTCTCAAAATCGTTGGTGTATTGAAGGCATGATATTTTTAAAACCCGTTTCTCCCTCACTGGTTATATGCATATGAAAAACACTTATCTTCATGGGTTAATCTCTGATTAAATGATTATGAAACCTATCACTTTTTCCAAAAGTTATGATATGATTACATGTTTGTGAAACCAATTTCATTTCATCTATTATGATATTATTTTTTATAATATTGTAGAATATGTTTATATGGATTAATTATGAGATATATGAGACTTATGTCTCCCTCCAATGCAATGGGAAATTATTTATATCTCTTTAGAGAAAAATGGATGGAGCATGGAGTGAACTCAATTTAATAATATAGGGATGGAACAGAAAGTGAAACTAGTTCAATAATGAATGGTTAGAATGAACAGTGAACTCGGTTTAGTAATATAGTGAAGGAATGGGAAGTGAACCAAGTTCAATAATACATTAATGGAAGAAAGAGTGAAATGAATAAAGGTTTTGAATGGTATGTTAACTTGGTTTTGTAATAATATTCTATAACAAGGAGTGAACTCAATCCAGTAATACAATGATGCAACAGGAATGGATCCCAGTTCAGTAATATAGGTCTGGAATAGGATGTGGACCTAGTTTAGGAATACATTGCTGGAACTAGTAGTGAACGAGGTTTAGTAATACATGGATAGAACATAATGTGATCCCAATTCAGTAATATATGGATGTAATGAAGAGTGAACTCAGTTCAGAAATATAGGTCTGAAATTTGAATTGATGAAAGTTTAGTAATATAAGGCTTGAATGGGTAGTGAACACGGTTTTGTAAAGGACTTCATATTCTATAATGGTCTTGATAGTGTACCTATACTACTAAATGTTTAGGAGAGTGAAATCATTCCACTAATATGGTCATGGTCCAAATCCTCTACTTCCATGTAAATCATTGTTATATGATTTTGTGTCTACCAAAAATTATATATCTTATTTCTATGTTATTCACTAACATCTAATTATCCAGATTCAACAATGATTTATGTCTACTAAACTGCCAATCTTTATTCCATGATTAATTGTTATTTTATTTGATATGAAGTGTATGATTTTTCAATGTTATTAACATATTATCATACCATTTTTTGTGTTATTCTTGTGTATCTCCTTGGTTTATCCTTACTGAGCATCTAAGCACACCATGTTCTTATTTTTCTTTTCTATGGGATATGAATAATGGTTTTTTATTGGATTACTAAGGGCTAAGATATTTATGGACGATATTTACGATCATTCACCATGTTTCAAGATTATGTTTTTAGGCCTCCAAATACACTCAACAATTACGGTCCTTGCACATGAATTTTCCTAATGAAATGAATATTCATCTAAATTATGTAATATCCATGTATTTTAATCTTTGGATTCTATAATTATATTTATGGATACGGGTAATGATGGAATTTGGAAAAATTAACTGGTGAAGGATATGTGGTTTTAGTAGATAAACATTATTAATTAAACATAGCATGTGATGTGGAGAAGGGGTTTAGCTAAGACATAGGAGTTCATGGGCCTCTATGATCAGATAGTGGTCATTGAGATAACTAAATGTCTTTAGGTAGATGATACTAATTGATAAGTAGAGAACTAGGTGTGGTAAATTCATCACTCATGGTTTTGGGGTTCTTTTTTGGAATGTTAAAATTAATATATCAATTTAATATTAAATAAATTCTATGTTCCTTAACATAAAATAATCATTTTTTTATATTAGAAATATCATGTTTTTGTCATCCTCATGTTGTTCAAACTAGAGAAAAGTAATATGATGTATCGGTTGACTATATTAGGTTTGACCTGGTGAAGGAGGAAGATGTGTGATCTTTAATGTCATATCATGGTGACGTATGAGGTTGTTTTCACTGATTAATATTTAGGGTAATGATTAGAGGAGCTCAAGATTTCATTCATTCTGATCCATGCAAAGAATGAGTATTGGATTCCATTTCTGGTATGTTTATTGATGCATATTTCTAAATAATAGTGGTTCTTGTTCATGGGTGAGCGTGAGGAGTTTACAGTCTCAAAGGATGATTTCTATAAGAAATTTCTTGTTGTGATACATTACTTGAATCTATTTTATGTAGATATAAATATTTTTTTTGTCTCTTCTGTAGGGGTCCTATGTTTGCTAGTTTTTTGGGTTTAGTTTTATAATATGCTTCATTTTTCTCGGGGTCTTCTCCCTACAATGAATGATGGTGCATGAAATTTCCAGGAGGAATTCAATCCTGATATCAAGTTATTGGTCACCCTATTTACATTACTAATGTATCATGAGGTGTTTGAAATGGTATCAATGATATATATGATCCATGTTCATACCATATTTTCTCAACAGGGGGATCACTAAAACATACTATTGTGTAATGTTAGGAATAATGGTTCTCAGTTCTCTGGGAATTCAGGGAATGGATTGATAGGGCGCCAATCTTACCTTAATTATTCTCATTTATCCAAATATGCTAATTCTCATTCTTATATAAATATTTTTTGTCTAGTTTTTTTATTATATTGGACTTCTTCTTTTCATGTTTCAATTTCTTGCTATCCTCGATATTCATCACAAAAACAAGAGTTTAGTTTCTTATAAAGAGTTATCTATAGTCTCCTTTAAACCCCTATCATCAAAAATAGTATGTTCAATGGTTTTATTGGAAGAAAAATTATGATAGTGATGGTAGATTATACCTCGCTGATATACCTCATCTCTATTGATATATGGATAATAATGATCATATTGTAGGTCATCATCAGGATTTCGAGATTGAGAATTAGAAAATGACAAGTTATATTTCGCAAAGATTACAGAATAAGGTAGGCTAGATATCATTCGATAAATGATATATTTATCTTTTACCATGTCTCATAATTTGTTTAATTTGTTAGTTACACACTACTTCATTATTCATCCCCTAGTTTATGAATTATGACCCACTGTAGAAATGATTCTAGTGTCATTAGTGTTATATTAATCAATTGGATGCCAATATAATTTATTTGAGGTGTATAGTGGTTGTAATATGGATATGGGAATACATTAATCATTTACATATTTCTTATATATATATATAACCGTACGATATCATTCTTGGAATAGAGTGGTGGAATTTTATCCATGATATTTTTTTTATCGATTTTAGTGCATGGTTTCTTTCCTTGATGTTGAATGTGATCATGTAATGTTAATTGGAAATATGGATCATCAGATAGGTCACAAAAATATGGATTCCTTTTCATCTCACCTATAAGAAAAAATTTATGCTTGGTGTTAACATTATTGCCCAAAAAAAATTATTAATTTATATCACAACTATATTCAATTTAATTAATATTAATGAATATATTATCACATATTCATTGGTAATATACATAGAATTAATGTCCTAGAGTGTATGTTACATTGAATTTTCATATAATTTCTTTTCTATGATGATAACCTAGAAGTGCTATTATAATATTCATGAACTTATTTTCTATGGTCAGGATAACTTTCTATGATATCATAAAAATTATGATTGACTTTCCCATTATAGATACTAATAGTATAAAGCGACATCATCTAATGAATTTCAAACCTAGTAATCCCTAAGATTGTTGAATATTAGGATAGGCTTTAAAGTAAGAATTGAACATATTTACATGTCATTGAATACTCTTATCTATGAATGTTTGTAATGATACTTAGGATATATATTATTTTTAATACACATTAGGGGTTATATAATATGATGTATTAAACAAATCCATGATTCATTACAAATGATATAATAGTCTTATTGAATAATACTGTCATTTTTATGGTAGTATATGTTTATTATATTTTAGTAACTGAAACTGATATACCAGTCATAAAATATGTTAAGATGTGGTTGAACTCATTCTTTTACATGATGGACTTAGTTGAAGCATCATAAATTCATGGGATCAAGACCCATAAAAATATATCAAAGAATTTAAATAAAATAATTAATGGTACATATATTGATATGATACTGAAGATAATTATTATGTAAATCCCCAAATAATAGAATAGGTAAAATAATTTTAAATAATAAAAGAAATATAACTTGATTTAAAAATGGTTGATAATTTATTATAAAAATTAATCATTAAAACTATGTTTTCAATAATGTGTAAGAGACTTTTAATGATGGAAAGAATATGTAATTTTCATTGAAAAATAGTGGTAAACCAAAATATATATCCCTATAATAGATCTAATTTTATGAAAACAAGAATGTAAAAAAACACATTAAAATATTGTTACATGACAGGAGTATCAGATATAAATGTTCCCCTTGTTAAATTTTGTTTTAAAGAATGTATAGAGAAATTTATGTAAGCCATAGATAAACACAGAATGTAAATGGATATTATGATACTCATATATGTATGATAATTATATGAACAATTTTGAATCACTATACAAAATTAAATGGAGAGACAAAGTGAGTTAGAGAGAAAAAGGCATAACCTAAAAAAGAGGTTGGAAGAGTTCCCTTACCTCAGTTCCATATTTTATCTTCAAATTTTCATAGAATTTGGAATAATAAAATAAAATATATTAAACACTTGATTGAGAAAAGAATTAACCTATATTTGATTTGTTATTAAAAATTTTTATTAGTTTAGAGTCATTTAGTTGAGATATCATTTAATTATTTTCTACCCTTAGTCCATTTGTTTCATGGTTCCATGGACTAATTAATTTATAGGTAATTATGAGAGTTATAATGGAATAGTACAAAAAATATAGAACTATAATTGTATGGAGTAAAATTACCTCCAAAATATTAAATGTTTCTTAATATCCATTAGTATTCAAAAAAAAAAGAATGATTCATATATTATAGGTTTTATTTATATATAGTTTTTTAATTTAGGTTATTTTTCTGACCATGTTGAACTTATTATATTATATTTAACATTATATGTCTTTAACCATCATGAATAATGAATAAAATATAATATATTTTTAAATATTAGTTTAACAATTATAATTTAATTTAAACAATCCCTGTATTTAGTAGAGGAAAATGAATTTCTCTATCAATGATAGTGGTGATTTAACCACAATATGAATATTTTTTTTAATTTTGAATCACTTTTAGGGATAGTAGAAAATAGATACTACACATTATTAATAACATATAAATATATTTATGTACTTATTTTATTATTTAAAAGTGGGTGGAATCCAAATGAGGGTGGTAGAATAAGAATATAATTAAAAAGGTTTGATGGATAATTTACCTATTCCTTTGAGTGTATTATCTTAGATAACCATTTAAGGTGAATTTGAATGATATTTGGTGAGACCAGAAGCAATAATACCTAGGTGAGAGGATTGGGAAAAGAATTTTGGGAAAAAATGTAAATATATAAGTCTTGGAATGTGTGAGGAGAAAGGGTGGTGAGGTGTAGAATTTTTTATTAGATGATATTGGTGTTTTGAATATTATATTCTTTAATTTTTTATTTTTTATCA
This sequence comes from Viscum album, assembly GCA_963277665.1. NCBI lineage: Eukaryota > Viridiplantae > Streptophyta > Magnoliopsida > Santalales > Viscaceae > Viscum > Viscum album. The sequence goes on along the minus strand of OY728141.1, from coordinate 296,332,213 downwards.
CAAACATAAATAGAGATGAACCAAGTAACTAAATTCTGTAATTTATACAAGTTAATTTGAGATAAATTTTACTTACATCACCCCCAAATCATTTTTTCATGTATTTAACTAATAATGATAAGTAACATATTGTTGGTATTTCATTATCCACTAAAAATTTTACTATATTAAAAAAATTACAAAAAAATAACCGAAACCTTTTTTGTGACATGTAGATTCCTAAAATAAAGTTTTTATGACAAAATTAATTTTCTAAATATGATACAATTATATTTTTTAATAAACTCTTTTTTTATATATACATTATTAATTATAATATAATGATCAATATTCCAAACCTTTTTAAAGTTAATTTTTCCCTTGTAAAATTATATTATCAATATAATGAAACATAAATTATTTTATAAAATTAATACATGATGATATGTTTTAAAAAAAATTATTATATAATTCTGAATAAAACATTGGTGTTTAAAAAATTACAAATACTAATTTTATCATTCTTGAAACTTTTATAAATTTCTTATATTTTAATTTTATAAGATACATAAATATTAATTTACAACTACAAAGTTGATGTTTCTATTCAATTAGTTGGGTTAATAATCTAAATGATCAAATTTCTATTCCAACTATCATATTATTATTCCAATGATCATATTGGTTATAGTCATTTGGGTTTCCAACCCTCTATAAATAGATCATATTAAATTCATTCATCATTAAATTATATTTAAAGGAATATTTTTTCATTTTCCAAATTTATGTTTCATTTTTAATTTTCAACTTAATTTCTATAATATAGTTCATTAGTGCAATATTTCTAGGGATCATGGATATCCAATTTGTCTTATTATAGTGATATTATTTTCTATTTTTTAACACATTTTAGTGTTCAACGTTTTATTGAGAATATTTATACTCTGAATTTAATGTTCAATTCAATTAAATAATATTTTTTCGGTTCTAGAAAGTTTTTTCTATAATTTAAATAATAGTACAATATAAAATATGACACATATGTAAATTCTAATGTGAATTCTGTTGATAATATTTTGTTTCGTCAAATTCATCCCACATTAATAAAATTCACCCATAAAATTTAATTTTAACCACTAATATGGAAACATACTAGTGTGATGTAGTTTAGTTTCTTCCTCTAGTTCCTTGGTTTCCTCCTCAAACTGGCAGTTTCCATAATATGATGACAAAGTTAGTAGTCTTATTACATTAAAATTTTTCTATATAGTCTATGATCTATATAGAATACTCTTAAAATGAGAGATTATTGTCCGTCTATACAAGATTTGATTTTAGTACATGTGATATATCAATAATATACTTTCTTAAGAGGGATACATAGAACACGTCATATACATGGGATAAGTTTGGTTGGATTGGAAGTCGATATGTTGTATATTTTATTTGATCAAGAATCTAATGGGGACAATACACCAAGGAATTTTATTTTCATTCATCCCAAACCTCATGACTCTATTGACTAGAGACATATGAAATAACACTTTATTTCCATCTCAAAAATATAGGTCTCATTAATGATTAAAACTAAAATGATTATATCGAATATATACTACTCTGATTTGTTATTGAATGGTCTTGAACTTCATAGTCATTTCTCCCTCAAGATTGAGTCCCAATATCATTTTATCTATAAATATGTGCCCAAATGATTGAGTTCCACATTTTTATCTGTAGTGGTATTCATAATTATCCATTGAATTATTGAGTAAAATATATTATTGAATGGAAAATCGACTAAAAAAATATGTTAATCCTAGGTTACTTTGAGGTTGATTGAGAATCCTCTCCATATATCCACTAATGTTTGGATTTTCTTCTCATATTGGCTAAAAATATAAGGGTGATAAGCTATATTGAATATAAAATATGTATTCCAATCGTCTTGTGGAAATTTCTAGAACATAGAGATAATCCTTGGATATCAATTACATACAATCAATAATAGAGTAACATGTAGCATCACCACTTCATATATATATATCCTTTTGAGTTTATCGGGTTAGAATTCCTCTAAAATGGAAATGATGTGGTATGTCTTTGTCATATGTTCCACCACGTACTATATGGAGTTATTATTTTTGGATGTGTATAAAAGTCATGTGAAAAAATACATTGTTATACTTTAACAATTCTATATAGAAATGAATAATGGTTAAATCAATATATTGAAAATTTACATCCCCACATTTACTTGTTTCTATAAAAATAACATTGATATATATTAAATTATCTTTTTCTTCATATTGTACCACCAATAGTTGTTTTAGATAACTATATACATATTTATTCTCCTAAGGTGCATTGATATTATCAAGAAACATACATAAAAAACAACTTTATCATAAGATTTGATGTTATAGATTTTTTTATTGGTTTCAGTACTCAAGTTGTTGTTGAATTGTGTAATAAATAAAAAGTTATGTTGGGAAACCAAAATAACACAATTTTGAAGTCACATATTTATCAAATACTACAGGTATATTTCATTTAATGTTTTGAAATAACGTCATGGATGAATGATCAAAACCCAATTAGAATAACATAGGGATATCATAATCATTTGAGATTATTCTAATCACATTATATAGAAAATAAATCATATGTAAATGCTAGTAATCAATGTACCACACACAATCCTTTTATTTTATTTTATTGATGAAGCCACTTGGGTGAGTGGGCACCAACAGAAAATCCACAAAAGATGCATTACATATTTTAAAATTCAAAATAACAACCCTAGCCATAGAGTGATGATTTTTCGAGAATAGATTAATTGTTCCAATAATACACTCTTATAAAAATTCACAATCTTTATTTTACTTCAACATTATTTAAAATGAAATTTATTCCAAATATATATCAATTAGTACCACATCATTACTAATCATTATAACTGATATGAAATATGTATATAATAAATTCCTCTGACTAAGAATTTATTTCTATAGAGAATGTTGTTAGAATTTATTATATTAAATTATAATCTCACTTTACTCATGATCACTTGAATAGTTACATGTTAGAATCTGCAATCTCACTTCGACACATAGTGTAAAATTAAAGATGTATAGTAAAATAATGATTATATATTCTACTAAATTCTATACAGTTTCTTCCAGGATTTTCTAGGATTCAACTTTTTCATACAATCACTTCACATAAATATGAAGTATGTTAGTCTGGTCATATGATTACTCCTACAGATAGAGTAAACATATATAAGAAATTGTTAATATATAATGTGTGGTCACTCTGATTAGTCTCACGGTCACTCAGATACATGTTTGGTTGGTTGAGGAATCTCTATGAAATCCAATATGGTAAATTAGATAGGCATGTGGTCGATCATATATTCATGTTGTATCTTTAAACATTTTTGAAAATTTTACAGAGCTCTAAATGGATTCATGTGGTCAATCAAAACATTCTAGATATTTACCAGTCACCTTATAGTCACTTGATCACTTAGTCAAAATTTCATCTAGCTTCATAAGTGATTATTAGGCCTATCTAGTTTTACATTGAATGCAATGATTTGATAAATTTAGTTTGTTCTAGAAAACATTATAGGTTCATTTCTAGAGATAGGAAAGGTTTCACAATACGTAGAAAAATAATTAACTTCCTTAAAACATATAATTGATTACAAATAAAATTAAAATTATCTGGGACTATTAAAACAAATAAATTTCGGAATAAGCCAAATATATCCCCCTTTTGATGATCCCAAATCATGGTACAAATAAATACCAACAACACACTAAATAACCTCTTAAATTAACTATAACAATATATTATAACATGTCATGCGGCACATAGAACATTTACATCCCATTTTAGGATTATCAAAAAGTCTACGTAAATCATGAGAATGTAAATTTATATTAAAAAATTGAATAATACTTACATATATGATATGAATAAAAAGGATTTAATTTATTAGTAAAATTAATAATTTATAAAATGAACCATCAGAGTCCCTATTAAATTTGGTTTGTCTAGGTCCCAAATAATAAAAATATCAATAGTTTATTTTCTATTTTTGACAACTGGCTCTGGAGAAAGTTCTTGTGGGGAGAAGAAAAAGCTCCTTTAATCACAAGGGTTATGGGAAAATGAAAGATATATAGAAGGGATATATATAGGATAATTCTAAAAGGTTCTAAATGTGGATTTATATGTGAAGAAATGGATGGGGGATAATATTTGAAGTAGAGATAACACCTAAATATTTTGATGGAGAAAGTGATATTCATGGTGGATGATGAGTTGGATGTGTCGGAACATGATAATTAGCTATATGAAGATAAGTATCTGATATATTGGTAATATATATATTAGATCATGACCCATGATATAATAACTATAAGAAATCACCCATCTCTAAAATAAAAATGATTCATAAGAGGAGTTGTGATCAATAACATCTCCATAATTTCATTAAAGGTTTTAATTATGGGAGTAATACTAATATCTCATGATAAGGATCTATATTTATTCTTAAAATCATCTATGGTAAAATACCAAAAAACAATACATTATAGCACTCTAAATCACATTTCTTTCCTTTTTAGTATACAATATTTCTACCTTAACTAGTTCATAAATATTTTCTCCATGGTTACTAACATCCATTATCACATGATTATATAAATCCTTAAAAATTCCCACTAGAATATATATTACTTGATGAACAACTCTTTTAAAAATATCTTCATTTGTGGAAACAAATGAAGTTGTTTTAAAAGTAGAAGTAGTAAATGTCATTGATGAATTGGTGATAGAATAAAGATATCTCCTTTCAAGCATAGTTATCTTATCTATCATTTTTAATTTAAGGTGTCTTATTAATCCATGGAAACCTTATTTATGAGAAATATAACATCCAAGATCAATATCCAGATGATCTAGGTTCATAAATACCATAGGTTATATATGATCCACAACACTAAATTTTAATGTCTACATATTTCCACCTATAATTTTTATTAGAAAAGTTTATAATGAGAATAAATTCATTCATAACATCCAAACAATAATTATGAAATTGAAAAGTATTAGATTAAGTATTCAAAAAGGTTGTAATATAAGTTGTAATAGTTGGTTTAGGTTGAGAAGATATAGCTAGAAGAGATGAAGCGGGGATAGAGTTAGGATTTGAGTCCCCAAAATCTAACTAGGAAGGTCTTAATATATATACCTCATTATTTGAAGAATCTTACATTTCCTTCTCAATCCCTTGAATGTGAATATATTAATAATTGAGAATAAAAATTTCAATCTCGATACATGGATCATAGATAGGTTCACTTTCAAAAATATTATATGAATAATTGACAAGCTATGGAGGATTTTGCGGTTCTGTTGTTTTTGATCCAAGATTAAGTTAATGGATATCATAAATAGAAAGACCAATCCTTACATATTTTTTTAAGAATATGGTAATAGCGTATTTGTAGAAAAGTATCTATAATTTTGGAAACAATAGGAATGGAATTTCCATCCCACATGGGTGGAAAATCATCATCCTATTCATCTGTATCCTTACCATCACCAAAAGCAGGTTTATCCAAGCTATTAAGATGATCCATTTGATAGGAATCATTTCTTGGAGGTGTATTTTAAAAAACATGGTTCTCCCATACATACAAAATATGAGTAATATAAGTAATAGTAACCTAATTAAAATCAATCATAGAATCTATAACATTAATCCCAAAAAAATAGAGACCTGAGTGTCTTCTTCCCCCTGGGATTTTCCACTACTTCTATTGGTCATTCATTCCATTCAACCATGGGAGATTGATTCAGTGCACCTTCATAAGCTATAAAATATCACTCATTTTTTCCACTTCTACATCATTATCACCCTTTTTAGAAGAGTTATCAAACTCAACTACTTTTTTGGGTTTCAAACCCCAATCAATTTCATCTATAGGTCCAAATTTATTATTTTATGGATAATATTTTTGATATAATTTCTCTTTATCTGTAACAAATATTTTTCTCTAGGGGTTCCACCCAAAATTCATCCATTCACAATTGTTTTGGTTCAAGAAAACCCACTTTATGTCGTATAAAATATCTCCTCTAAAGAATCAAAAGATTTAAGATATAACATGTATAAAATAAACATCTTAGAGGGAAAATAATTTAAATGATAAGATCACATACTTAGATCATCCATGTATATCATGACAAATTTGAGTAGACTAATATTCACTTGATTTACCATTGAATAGATAATGTATAGATCCTAATGATTAAAATTAAAAAATACCATTTTTGTGACAAATAGAATGTTGGATGAAATTGAAAAAAATGTAATACTCCACAGAACTCTACTACATTTGGATTTCTAGGAGTCTTATTTCTAATTAGCAATTCCAATTCCTGATAAAATAAAAAATTAGTATTCTTTATGGGGTGTAATAATTTACCATCTTTAACTTCCCATTATGATTTCCCTTAAAACTCACAAAGCATAAATTTGTAGAAAATATTTTCTCCATAACATCACTAATAATCAATATATGGTCCCAAATTTCTCCAGTTTCAAGGAATATAATTTGTTAAAACTATATTAATAAACATTTTTTTAAGGGTCACACATTTTCAATAAATCACTTCATTCATCCATAACTTTTCACAGCTCTCTAAATAAGAGAATGAATTTCTCAAAATCACTTTGAGTCTACTTCCTACACTAGAAAAACATCATGTGGAAACAGTTGTGGATTTAATAGATTCCGGATACCACTAGTTCTAGACTTCAACCATTTTGAGGTCCTTGAACATTAAGGGAATATTTCTTGAAATAGAAATTCATATTTATATCGATTTAATGGTTCTAAGACAAGGGATTTTGTAATGTAAAGTTGAAAATATGGATAATCATAAGGTTAAATAAATGGTAGTTGATTAAGATTATAATTTGGGGTATTAAAAACATCTACGTATTTATTTATATTAAATCATTATAAATAGATAAAATATATACATTACCCATAAAAAATATGGCATCATTAAAAAATAGACACAACATAATATTATATATAAGAAAAACATATAAAAACATATAAATTATAATAAATTCATAAAATAATATATTAAATAAATTTGATATTATATATTACCAATTATTTATAAAATAAATTGTATAAATTTAAATATTTCTAATTCATGTGTTATAAAATTAAATCTATCAACACTCATAGGGATTATAAAAATGGCAGCAATCTGATGATAAATTCCAATGAATTGATGTGTTATATCCTCTTTTTAAAAATGATCTATAAAAGAGTTATTTATTATATAAATTTTTATTTCCCTAAAAAGAGATAATACATGATTCTTATAAATGTTAATTTCACTTCTACTATCAAAATTTTAAGTATAATTTTGAATTAATTTCCATATTCTAGTAAATTGTGTTTTATCCAAAACATTTTTTTCACAAAAACTTTCTAGATCTCTATATTCAGCTTCAATAGTAGATAACATAACATAAGTGTACTTATTATTAAACTGTGATTCTAGATACATTCCCAACAAGTGATAAGCTCCATAGGTTCTTTTTCTATATAATTTATAGTAACTGAATTTAGAAAAATAATATATATTTACATCAAAATCATTACCTCCATAATATAGTAGTACTAAATTTGTGATACTTTTTAGGTATTGAAAAAAATAAATAGAAGTAAACTGTGATTTTATGAGGTATTATTGAAAACATGCCCACATACACAAACTAAACATAATGTCATGTTTAATGGATTCTATGTAAAGTAAATATCCAGAAATACCTCATCAAATTTTTTGGTCAAATCTTTTTCAAGTAACATCAAGATACAATTTATGGGTGGTGATCCTTGTGTTGTTACCTACATTTAGCTTATCCATAACAAAACATTTTAAAAAATATTTAGTTTAATAAATCTAGTGTAAAAAAATTCATTTATTATTTTGAATGATTTGAAGACCAAAATAATAATTTTAGTTTACCCATGAAACACATTTAAACATAATTATTCATTAGTGTTGAAAAATAAGTATATAAAAAATTTTGCTACCAAATGATAATATCTTCAAAATATATTTTTTCAATAAAAAATAATTTAATGTTATTTTGATAAATATTTTAGGATAAAAAACCTTCTATTAAACCATTCTAAATTAGAAATGTTTTTCTTATAGCATTACATGCTCAAGGTTCTTGTTTCAATCTATAATGTTATTTCGACAGTTTAAAAGAAATATTTGGAAAATGAGGATGTATAAGTCCATGGTTTTGTTCGAAAATGATCTATAGCGAAATAAAAATTTATAAAATCACTCCTGATATTGAATTCATATAATATAAATTAAGATGTTTTTTATAATAATAATTAACCTAAAGGTTTAAATTATAACTACATGAGGAAATGTTTACTCAAAGTTAATGTATTATTCTTGAATAAAACCTTGTGCTAGAAATCTAGTATTATTTATAATAATATTTCCAAATTCATCATCCATGGTTCTATATACACACTTAATACAAATGGTTAAATATTCCATTGGTATTTCAGTTATTTTCCATACACTATTCCTCCCGAACTAATTCAATTACTCTTTTATGGACATCACCGAATTTCCATAAATTATAATATCATTAATATTTTTATATTAAATCTATGAAAAAACCCGAGTTTTAACCAATATTTTATTTGAGTCTTTAGATTGAGTTCCTCTATATAGATCCCCTACAATATCATCTAATTGATAGTTTTTATGGGTTTTAATGGTTCTATGTAGTAAAGTACAAGATTCTTCAAGGTTTTCATTTGGGTATGGTTCTGTAAAAAGGACTTTATCATGAATTTTTTATAAATCAATATCATGTTCATTATTCATTGAGGTGTTATTAATATTCAAATTGATCATACTACACCCCATGTTTTGTAAAGAAACATTACATTCATGTGGATCTATCTCATCAAAAGTGACAAGAACATATTCCCCAAATGATTTTTTATTTTCATATTTACATTATAGGATTCTATGAAATTATAATAACCATGGAAAATTCCCTTATCAATCTTGGATGAAAATTTTTCTAGATTATATTTTATGATGTTAATGAAAATTTTTCCCACAAGAACTTTGAAATAAAATAACATTTTTATTCTCTCATTACATGATTCATATAGATTATTCATTAAATATTTTCTTATTAATACTTTATTAATTATATACCAATATGTACTTATAGTTTCAAACCAAAAAATAGAATAGATGTCCATATCAATTAAGCATGGTTTGGGCTATTTCTTTAAAGATTATATTCCTTCTTTGAACCACCCAATTCTATTGAGGTGTTCAAGGAGATGATAAATTATGATTATAGTCATTTGTTGAGTATAAGGATTCAAAACATTGATTTTCATCCTTAATAATAACATCACTTTTCAAAGTCTTAATGGTAACCCCACTAAGGTTCTCTATATATTTTTTATACTTAAAAAAACATCTACCAAACTAACTTTTTTGATCGGGAAATACATCCATTTAATCCTTCAACTATAATAACAAATAATATAATAATATTGATTCCCTTCTCAACATGAAAATTTAGATGGTCCAAAAAATCCTTGTGAACTAGTTGTAGTGGTTGGGGTATATAAACCTCTCTTTTTAGAATAAAGGAAACATTATGTTTTATTTTTATTAACACAAATTCAACATTTTTTATTTTGGGAAATCTGGTTTAGGTATATCATTGGAAAACCCCTTTTTGTCTAGATTTCTCTGATTGTATAATCTATTATGGTATAATAATCCATTCCACACTAAGAATAATGATGAATGTAATTCAAACAATAAATATTTTGATAAAATAAATAATTTAAATCTTGTGTGTAATCATAGTCACATTTTTTAATCATTAAAATATAAATTAAACATAGAATAATATATATTACAATATTTATTCTCAAAATATACATTAAAACTATCAAAAAATAATTGATATGTGATAAGAATATTATACTATAAGATATCAACAAATAAAAGTTTAGTAATTAATAAGTGTTTACAATTGCCATCACTACCATGTTCAATAATTTTTCATTTTTAATTATCACCAAACATGACATGTCATCCATTCACACTAGTCAGACTTTGAAATCTTGATAAATCTCTTTTCATATGTCCCAAAAACCCACTATATAGATACCATAGCTTCTTATATGAATTTTTCAAGAAGGTTTCATACAATCATTCATATATAAACTAATTTTCATATCCATTTCTATTTGGCTCTAGAGAAGTTATAAATAAATGGTTCAGAAATCCACATCTACCTAACAGATTTATTGTCAAATTTATTTACAAATAAAAAATAATTTTAAAAATAAACTTTTTTGGTCCAAACTGGAATGTTATAGACTTATAAGTTCTAGCTTTATTATTTACTCAAGATTTATTTATAACATTTGAATAAGGAGAAAACTAGTTTTCATCGAGTTTTTTTTTACCAAATGATAACTTAAACTAGCCCATGTTTTAAAAAAATTTGACTTCCCATAATATTATTGGGGTTTAAAATCTTACTAAAAAATAAATATTTACTTATAGTTTGAAAAAATACTAATTTTAATTCATGGTTTTATTTAAGATTAATTTTGGTGTTTTCTTTTTTATAAACAATATCTTAATTAAAACTAATTTATAGTGGAAGTTTCTTATCTAAAATATTATATTTTTCATTATTATCATTAAATATTTCTTTAATCATGTTGTAATATTAATTTATATCTTCATGGGAAATATTATTTTCATCATGGGTTTTATAATTATATAGATCATAATTATGAGTAGAAGAACATAGTTGTTCCTTTGGATATAGAGCCATAAAGCATAGATTTTGATATTATTTTTATCTTCCTGTATAATATCTGAGTCACTTGAGATATGTTAAGAATCAATCCACGTGGCCTTCATTTATATCTATTATTTCATCCTTTGGTCGTCAAATATTTTCTTGTATCTAAAATTTGTACATTCATCATTAATGTGTTCTTTCCATTAAAAATCATAACATTCAACTTCTCTAAAATTTATATCCTTCTTCCACCATACATTCTTGTTATATATTCATTTTCAGGTTCATTTTTTAAATAAATTCCACTTTTTATAAAATATCATGGATCTAATTTCGAAATGGGTCATTTATTAATCATTGGTAGAGCCACCAGCACTTACACTGGTGCTATCTAATTTTATTACTTCATAATATTTTGACTAAGATTCCTCAAATGCAATTTATTTATTTGGTTTATCATCTTCAACATTTACATTAAATTATTCACCATTAATCCTTAGTTTTACTATTTTCTCCCTTATTGGTATATGTATTACATCACATGATTTTTTAATGGATAAGGTTGTTCTTCTCTCTCTATTGGGTTAGCATCTTAGAAGCCTCATCACATTACACTTGACATCAATTTTTTTCTCAATTACATTCACCATGTTGGTAATCTCATTAATACTATGATACATATGATAAATAGACTCTTCATGATTCATCATAAATGTATTATAATTAGAAATATATAAATTTCAATTCATTTATTTTACATTATATTCACCATCCTTGGACAACTATAAGATAACCGAAATTTTAAAATCCATATGAATTGAAAATAACATAATAAATTAATAATCTTCTAGTGCCTAGAAGAAAATCACTTCATTAAAATTACATTCATATGAAGGCTTAGTGAAATTCCAATTTTTAGCTCTATCAATTATGGGTTCTTTATATTGATCTATTTTTATATTCCAATTACTAAAACTCATACTTTAATCACGTATTTTTATTTTTATTTTACATTGAGAATAATTAGTTTGATAAAATTATGGAGGTTATATATTATAATTCCCATAAAGTCTATTAGTATCTAAAAAGATAGAAAATTATGATAATATAATGTTATATCTTTTGGTTAAAAACTTCATTACATTTAAAACATGATAAATAAAAATAATAATGAAAAAAAATCCACTAATACCAAATGTTACAATAGTCCAGTACTCAAGAGGGGTAAATTGAGTATCTAATAAATTATTTTGAAAATAAAAAACCTCTGATTTTTATATATCTTAGTTAACTAACACTATAGATTTATTTAATTTTTTTCTTTGAAATAACATCTTGGTAGATTTATAAAAAAACTATTAGAATATGTTTCGGGTATCCGAATATTTTTATACTATTATATACACATTAATAGATGGTACATCACAATTAAAATCTTGTTATTAGGGTAATGTTTTGAAAAAAATAGTTTTGAAAATATAGTAAGAAAAACATTAAAGAACCCAATATATTTAAGAAACAAAAGGACCAACCTCAAGTAGAGCTCTAATACTCTTCACATAATATTCTCTATATTCAATAGTAGTTTATTAAAAAATAATGATATTCACCACCAGTATTGAGTTTCCAGAGACAACAGTACACAAGGTTTTCTAGGATTGTCACTAATCCTATTCCATAATTGTTGTGGTAGTATAGATATGAAGAAATAAAGAAATAGTCTCTAACTAATCCTTTTAATCTATTGGAGTATGTGATTTACCATTTTTTTGAAATTATTAATAAAAAATATAATGTAATAAAAATAGTGAGATAGGGAGAGAGATATACATAATTGTTACTGTGGAAAAATATTGAAGATTAGTTGGTCTAATGATGTATCTTCCCATGTTGATATCTTCTTTTAGTTATGGATACTAGATGCAAAGATGTTAGAATTTTTTAGATCTTGTGATGATATTCAAATGAAAAAAGTAGGATTTATTTAAAATATAGTATTTTTATCATTTTTCACAACCATAATAAATTTCTATCTTTATAGAAATTTATACTTCTTTAAAAAGAAATCTCATTCAAAAAGGATTCATTGTGAAGGAATAAATACTAATACTTATACATAGCATGAGATATAAATTCATTAAATTTATCTAAATAGGCCTTTAATTTTTCATAGTAAGTGGTTTCAATAATCTTATTTAAAATATTATCCCACATTACTCATGGTCTCTTGAAGAGTGCCATGTAATATTCTCAATAGTATCATCAACACTTAGTCAAAACTTATGTGATGTAAAGTATATCCATTGATCATCTAATTTTTTTAATTCAATATAGTGACATAAAAAATTTTATTGTATCTAAATCTACCATATAATCACATCACATCAACATGTGGTCACTTTTTCTAGTCACATTGTATCTCCAAAACTTAGTAAGAAAATATATAGACTATTGTTGACATATAATTTACAGTTTCACCAATTAGTCTTATGGTCTCTTGGTTAAAAATTGGTTCAATTGAAGACTTTTCAATATACCCATAACAATCAATTAGATATACATGTTGTCAATCCCTTTATCATATAGTCACATTATCCATTTAAGAAACATGGGCAGAGTTCCAAATGGCTTTATTGGGTTAATAAAAAGCTTCTTGTGGTCAATCAGTTACCATAAATATCACTTGATCACAAAGAAAATTTTTCATCTAGATTAAAATCCAATTTTATGGATAATCTGAATTTATGGTATATCAAGTATTTAACAGAATTTATTATGTTCTAGATTTCTACTTTTGATTATATCAAAATGTAGGAAAATTTCAAAAACTACTAGAAAAATATTTTACTTCCATAAGACATATAATTTATTAGAAAAATATAATAAACATGTTTTTTGATTATTATGACTAGTAATTACAAGACTAGTCCAACACACATAGTGTTGACCCAAATCATTAAAATTATTTTTCTTCAAATTTTGAACTTTGGTGATTCCCCATGTCATATAGATTCCTCCTTCTTCCCACATCAACAATTTAATTATCATTTATCTTCTTTATAATGAATTTTATAGCAATAATTTGATCATTTAATGATTTTTTACATTCCATTTTCACTTTTATTTCCATATTTTACATGTCTAAATGGATTGTATACTTCTCAATTCTCATCATGGATAATGTTATAGAATCCGTTATGCATAGAGCTTCTGGAAAATTATTCTCCTTACTATTATTGTAATATATAGAGATTTTACAGTCCATGATCATATATAATCATATTAATTTGAATATATGATCCATATTTTGTATGAATATATATTTTATTCCCTTATAATCGATATAATATTTTACCCATCTCCCTATAGAGATAATTTCACAAAATATTCAATGTGAAAATCACTACCACCAAATCTAGATCCTGTATTTGACAGTTCTACTCAAAGACGTTCAACTATATTGATTCATAGGCTATCAAATTATCAATTTATATCAACACACAAGAAAATTGTTTCTTTAAGGGATCATTATATACCACGAAATGTTTCCCACGTGAGGGTTGTGTGAGTAATGGTATAGTGATATATCTCCTTTTCAAATTATTTGATTCTCATTTTGAATTAATTTTTATAGAAATAACTCATTACATTTTGAGTTTTCTAGTTTAGTGGGTTTAATAATTATTTGATTTTCCTCATAAATCTTCTATAGTGGCTCACAAGTCCAATTAAACTATGTATCAATATTACAAATATTTTTATGGGATGATCCTTAATCATCTTTGTCTTTAATGGATCCGTAGATATCCCTTTGATGGTGATTAAATTCAGAAATATTGATACTTCCTCCATAAATAAAATAAATTTATTTACTCGTCTTATAACCTATCTTTTTAAATGATGTTATCATAGTATTCAAATGCTCCCCACGAACCCACATAAAATTAGAGTATAATAGAATATCATCTATTAAACTACCCCAAATTTGTTTATGTAATCCCTAAAGTCTTTACTCATTATGTAAATGAATATTATTTGAGAGTTGATGAGTCCAAAGGGAATAAGTATGAACTATTAAGGTCAATAGCTTGTTTACAATGAAATTTTGAGAGTATAATTCCTTTTTATAATAAATTGATGATATCCCAACCAAAGGTCCACCCTACAGATGTATTGTGACCCCCAAGAGTAATTGAAGAAGTCATAAATTTTCGGTAGGGGATACTTTCTCTTTATGGTGATTTTTCTGATTTCATGATAATTAATGCAGAGTAACATTAGTTAATCCTTCTTCTTGATGAATTCAACTAGTTTACCCCATAATAAAGAACACAATCATATTAAACAGTTGTCTAGATTCTCTTATATGTTCTTACATATTTATTTCAATTTCATGGTGTCCATTCCATATTGAGTAATGTACATAGGTTTATATCTAGGTAAAATTTAAATTTAGAAATAAGATTCTTTGTTAAGAGGTGTAGGATCAAATATGTATAATGAGATGCTCAAATAAAAGAGGGGGGTAAATTGTACACTATAAAAATTATTTTGGATCTTTTAAAGATGGTATTGGAATTTCAAAAAGAATCCTTTTCTTAACCTTTATAACATTAAGATAAAAACATAAGAAATATTTTCTTAAAGGAAAGATTATACATTAAAGCATATAAAATGATTAATATAATCAATCTAACGGAATTAAAAAGTATAAGAAATTTATATATTCTATCTTTAACAAAGTTAAAATAGATGCGGAATAAAAACAACTTGAAATGAAAAACAATTAACTAAAATATTATGTTAAGCCAAAGTGAAGGGTATCCAAAAACCATGGAAAATGGTTCCTTGATTTATACTTTCAAGAAAGTATGTCTTACTCAAAACCAAGTAATCCCTCAATCCAAAGATCGGTATCTATCTTGATATCCCCACAAGCCCTCGAATTTGAAGGAAATCAGAACATCTTTCTTCCAAACCCAAAATCACATGATCTTCACGATCGAAGTCTGCACAAAGCAAGCATGAAGAAGTTGTTCATGCCTGAACAGGTTGTTCACAACATCCACAAGATGCACTGAGAGTGGTAAGAGCCTCTCTCCCAAGAAATCACTTCACAATCTTTGATCGATTTTCTATTCACTTGTAATTTTTGAAGTAGTTCCACGTGTTTCCTTGCACCTAGCTCATTCAAATGAACTCATACATATAAGACAAACTTCTCAACGATCGTCTCTCCAATGGTTATATTTTTTTAAAATTTTGGAGGAACTTGGACATATGTCAAATAGAAAACGGTTTTTTTGTAACAGACTGTACGACATAGTTTCTTGTATAAGAAACAATATTAAGTTTAAGGTAAATGTTATGTATAAGAAATCATAGAATTCAATAATATTGGAATGGTACATTAAGCAATTCTAACAATATCTATAAAACAGATTCTTAAGAAAAATTAAATCAGATAGAGAAAAGGTATCACTATCTTTGAGTACCGGTACCATAAAATCGGTATGAAATATATACCAGAATATATATCAGGAAAAAGATATGACATTTTTATCAGTATCGGTATCATAAAAACGGTTTGACATTTGTATTGGTATTGGTATCATAAAAACAACATGACATTTGCACCAATATTTGTATCATAAATAAAATCATATGACTTTTGTAACGTATTAAAAAATCTGTAAGTAAACATAATGAAAGATATATAAGTAAATGTAATGATAGATATTTAAGTAAATGTAATGACAAATATGTAAGTATAATGGAAAGAAAATTATGTACGTATAATGGAATGAATATTCTATAGGTAAACGTAATGATAATTCTGTATGTAAACATAGTGAGAATGCATTAAGTATAATAGAATGAGAATTATATAAGTATAACGGAATGAAAAATTCGGAACAAAATAAAATGTGATTATGATTTTTTAATCATAAAATAATAAAGAATAGAGATTTCATAAGATAACCTTATTGAATAAAAAATCTCCCCCATTTTGGAAACCATAAACAACATTGTTTAAAAATAATATATTGACATTGAAAAATAAGCACGAAAAACTTATCTCCCACTTTGAATGAGATTTAGGCTGAATATAACTAACTCCTCCTTAGGTTATGTTTCCCAAATATCTTATTCTTGAACTTTAGCATCTTGTTTTCATTCTTAAGGAAATATCTCCCCCTTAAATAAAACTTTATACTTAAAAGAAACTTCCCCTTACCTAGGCATTGTTCTTTCATACCATACTCCCCCTTAATAGATTCTCCCTCGTTGAAGTCTTCTTTAAATTCTTCCTTCTAAATAAATTCTCCGCCTTTTTTATTTTCAAAAAGGAATGGAGAAGTATAAGATTTTCTTATAAGGTTAAGGAAACATATATTTGAAAATAAAATAATGATATGCAATAAATTTTTATGGAAATTTTGGAAATAAATTTTAGAATTCAACAAAACATCGGAATATAAAAAAACCATCCATCCTTCTTCTACTTAGACAAAATTTTCATTATTAATGATTTATGTTTCTTCAATTCCTTATAATCTTATTTAAGCTTCTTTAGAAAGATCTCCTGTTCCTGATTCTTTTTTTCTAAATACAAGATCTGTTCTTCTTGAGCATTGATTCTATCAACATGATTCTTAATGAACTCTTCTTGAGAAGCCACCTTTTTCACTAATTCAGCCTTGACATCCTTCTCACTGCTTATAGACCGGGCTATGGAATTGAGTGGGCTAACATTCTTTGAAATGGATGCCTTGACATTATAGAACTCGAATTCACAAGAATTGAAATATCTTTTTATCGAATCCATGAAGTCACTGAACTGTCTAATCTCTTCAATAATGGTTTTGGTGTGGTTATATACTTTATTACAAGTCACCTTCTGAGATTTATAATCAATCAAAATATTACTAAAGTCTACTTCTTTCTTGAACCCCATTTCTAAAATCATAGTGGTAGATTCCACATATTGATTCAAGGACTCTGGCATCATTTGACTCCGGACATCTAAATTTTTAATTACCGGAATAGTACTCTCCATATTTCTTAGATACATCTTGACAAAGTCATTCTCAATAGTGGATGAGGATTCAGAATCTAAATAATATCTTTATTTCTCTACTCATCTTCTTGTTAAACAATCTGGTGTCGCTATCCCTTTGGAAGACTTCAAAGGCATTTTGTTCATGTATAAGGAAACCAAAACACTCTTACCTTTTATATGATTTTGAATTGGGGTTTGTTCATTTGATACATTAATAACATTAAGATCACCATGTTCATATTGTCCTCCTTGGTATTCTTGTTCTTTATATCCTTCTTGTCTTTCATATTCTTTGATCTCTTCCACTTCATCACTTTTTTATTTAACCTCTTCTTTCTCTTCTTCTTCCACTTCGATCTCAAATTTTTCTTCAGATTCAACTTCATCATCCTCTTTAATATCTTGATCTTCCGAAATGGATTTTGAAGGTGAACTCTGAGGAGTTCCAATGTAATCTTAAACTTCCATTAAAAATCATCATTGTGTTCTTGAAAAAACTGATCTTCTATTTGACGAACTGGTTCTGATATTTCTAAGACATTCTTTCCTTTCTAAATTTTCATAGTGGCAAACTATTTCATAAGAAAAACTAGAGAATTTGGTACTTCTTGAGATTTATTCTCTATAGACTTTAGTAAATACTGACACACTTGAGCTTCTGTGGATTGTTTCTTCAATATCTTCTCCTAATTTTCTTTCTCTATATTCTCATCTTGATTTATTTTTAACGCCCTAGCCTCTACAGGTTTTAAGCCAAAGGAAGGATCCCTTTATTTTCTTGTAGATGTCATCTCTCTCTATTTTTAAACCATTGAATTAGTATATGCATTAGGATTATTTGAAGGAGGAGGTGCTGATACCAGAACATCAGGAACTAGTGCTGGTAAGCTTGTTTCCTCATGTTTTCTATTCTTAGGTACCTATTTTGATGATTCTAAAATATCAACCTTGTTATGGACAACCATTTCGTCAAAATATATGGATTTCGGTAAAAAAAAAATCTACAATCATTCCCCTATGAGTATCATCATTGAGAAAAAAAATCTTAAACGAATTAGAGAATGATAAGAAAGGGACATTTAGCTCTTGAAGGTGTATAATAATTATTCTGGAGATAGTCGCCAGATACATAAGAATCTGAGATATGATGCTTCCCCCTTTTACTTCTTGGATGGGGAGAAAGATGTATTTAATCATGGTGATCTTCCTTACATTGAAAAGAATTCCTAATAGATTGATATCACATATCTATAGAGAGTCCTTATCCCTATTCCTTGGAATAAGAACACCTTGCATCTATAGGGCTACCAGTTTCTAATTTTTTGTAATATTTGTAATATTTGGATTCATAACATACATAAGACCAAGGTAATCCTGAGACATGTCTTTTTTAAAAGAACCTTCCTTTGAGAGAAGTCTGTGAGAGCACAAAATAGACTCTCCTTTATATAGTATGCTGTGAAAATTTTTCATCTTTTTATAAGGAACTGAATAATCCTTGTCATAACATTTCAACATAAACAGATCCTTTCCATCCTATCAAAAGAAAGAAACATATACATGGAATTTTATGACTAAATCAATGTAAACTAGATCCTGATATTTCTCTTTAGCCACACAGACACTTTCCCATTCATTAGTTCTTATGATCTTATATTTGAGGCAGTCATACTTGCAAATAAGTTAGGGAACACATGTATTTCCCTAAAGATCTATGAGTCCTTTATTTCATTGCTTATCAAAATCTGATCTGCTAAGGATTCAAGAGACATTTGGAGTGTAAGAAACTGCAGAATCAGACTGTAGAATTTGGAAGAAAAATAAATTCAGCACAGAGATTAGGGAAGATGAAGTGGCTTCAATAAATTAAGCAACACTAATATAGAAATAACTATGACATTTCAACACTCATAAGATAATCAAACAGCTGAAAATAACATGATCTGATGAGATGGTTGAGGGAGAATATATTACATATGAATTCCAATCTTTTGTGGTAAGATAAACAGTGAATTGAAAATCTTGAAATACCAACAATTGAAACATAAAATTAGAAATAAAAGAGTAAGAAAATGTACATTTTGGAATACTCTGAAGAATTTATTGGTATTATATGAATTCTCTTGTATGTTTTAGAAACTGAGAATTTAAATTACAAGAATTTCAATTCCAAGAATTTCAATTCCACGAATTTCAATTCCGAGAATTTCAATTTCGAGAATTTCAATTCTGAGAATTTCAATTCCAAATAGAAAGCTAAAATTGATTTTCTTAGAGAAGGATGAGTTATAAACTAATATAGAAAAAAAACAAGAAAATGTACTCTACTATAAATAAAGAGTGACTTAATAATAGAATATGATTAAAACAAGAAGTAGATAATAATGATTACTATAAAATGATCATTCCTAGATTCTGTTTAATGTATTCAAATATATTGGAGGGCAATGGTTTTTTAAAAAAATCATCAAGTTGTTCTTGAATTCCAATGAATTAAAGAATAATATCTCCTTTAAGTGAGTGGTCCCTAAGAAAGTGATTTCTAATATCTATGTTCTTTGCACAAGAGTGATGTGTAGGATTTTTACTTAGATTAATGGTGCTTGTGTTATCACCCAATATTTGAGTTTTTGTAAAACTCATACCATGGTCTCCGAGTGTTTGTTGCATCCACAACACTTGAGCACAACAGCTTCCAACTGCTATATATTCATCTTTAGTAGTGGAAAGTGATACAAAATTTTGTTTCTTGAAAGACCAAGAAACTATAGAATCTCCTAAGTAATGAAATGTTCTGCTTTTACTTTTTATATCCAATTTACGACCACCAAAGTCAGCATCCAAAAAACATTTAAGTTCAAAAGCATTTCCAGAAGAATAAAATTGTCCCAAATATGATGTTCCTTTTATATAATAAAAAACATTTTACAGCCTTTAAATAAGATTCTATAGGATTTTCTAGTTATCTTGCACATAAGCATAGCGAAAACATTAAGTTGGGTCGACTGGATATTATGTAATGTAAACTTCCTATCATTCCCTTATAATATGTTTGATCCACGTGCTTTCCTTCATTATCAATATCAAGAGTATTAGAGATTCCGAAAAGAGTAATTATACTCTTAGTTTTGTCATGACCAAACTTCTTAAGATGATATTTGATATACTTATATTGAGATATGTAAGTTCTTTCTGGTTTTTGAGAAATTTGAAAACCATGAAAAAAAGATAACTCACCCATCATACTCATCTCAAACTCAAATTTCATAGGATTCTCAATAAAATTAGTTAAAGATTGCTAAGTTGTTCTAAATATAATGTCTTCTATGTAAATTTTACCAATCAAAACATCTTTATTAACTTTCTTAATGAAAAGGGATGGATCAGTGGTTCCCTAAACATAGTTATTTTGAAGTAGAAATCTTGAATGTCTATCATAGCAAGATCTAGGTTCTTGTTTAAGTTTATATTAAGCATTAGTATGTCTGTGAATATGATTAGGATATTTTGTATCTTCCAACCCAGGGGGTTGATTTACATAGAGCTCCTCCTTTACATAACCATTAAGGAAAGAACACTTCACATCCATTTGAAAAAGTTTGAAATTATAGAATGTTGCAAAGGATAAAAGAATACAGATCCATTCAATTCTTTCTACAGAAGCATATATTTCTTCATAGTTTATCCCTTCATTAGGATTATAGCTTTTGGAAACTAATATTTCATTATTTATAATAATAATTTCATTTTCATCATATTTATTTCAAAAAACACATTTTACTACAATAACAGAAGTTTCTTTAGGTTTTTCAATCAAGGTCCAAACTCGATTCCTTACGAATTTGTTAGGTTTATCTTGCATGGCCTATGTCCAATATTCCACACTCAATGATTTATTAAAAGTATTTGGTTCAAATTGGGAAAGAAAAGAAACATGTTCAACTTGAATCCTTAAATAACTTCTAGCTAAAACTAGTTGATTAACATTACCAATGATATTATCACTGGGATGATTCCTAAGTAACACCTGACTTGAGTTTTGAAAAACATGTTCATCAACATGGGGTAGAAAATAATTTAGAGTAAATGTCTCAGAAATGTCTTCTTGAACATTTTCCTCAACTAGACGATCTTCTATCAAAGGTTGGTGATCATTTTTTTGAAAATATATCAGAAATAAGTTTAGGTTGTTTGAAAAAAAAAGGATCAGTTTCATCGAATTTGATGTGTACTATTTCTATGGAAGTGCAATTGTTTTTATTAAAAACTCTACATGTCATAGAGTTAGTGGAGTAACCTAAGAAAATTTCATCATCAGATTTGGGTGAAAATTTATTTAGGTAATCGTTAGTATTCATGTTGAAAACATTGCAATAAAAAACTTTGAAGAAAGAAACTTTTGGTTTTCATCCAGTCCATAACACATAAGGTGTTTTATTAAGAAATGGGCTTATTAAAACTTTATTTATAGTATAACAAGAACTACATACAGCTTTAGCCCAAAAATGATTAGCTAAAGAATATTCAATCAACATCATTGTAGTTATCTCTTGAAAAATATGATTTCTTCTTTCAATAACACCATTTTGTTAAGGATTTCTTGGAGCTGAAAATTTGTGAGTAATACATTTCATACTAAAAAAACATTCAAAATATGAATTTTTAAATTCTCCTCCATGATCCCTATGAATAGTTATCAATGGTAGATTTTTCTTGTTTCTAACTAGTATTCTAATGTTTTTGATATTTGAAAAGGCTTCAGATTTCTTTGCAAGAAAATAGACCCCTGTAAATCTGGTGTAGTAATCAACTAAGACAAACACAAAGTGTTTACCTCCGATACATCCAATTTTTGTTGGACCAAATAAGTCCATGTGCACTAACAATAAGGCATCGGAGTTATAACATCACTTATAGATTAAAATATAGATTTATGTTATCTTCCATATTGACAAGGATCATTGACTTTTGAAGAATCAAGCCTATGTTTTGGTAGATCCTTAACATGTTCTTTCATATAAATTTTACTAAGATTCATTAAGTTATAGTGTTCAGGTTTTCTATGAAAAAGCCACGATTGATCTTCAAATGCACTAAGGAAAGGTAGATCTGGACATCTAAGGTCTTCTAGGTTTAAGGTGTTTAGATTCTCATGTCGAAGAGCAGAGCAAATAAACCCGTCCTTGGAACTATAAAATAAACATATATCATTTCTAAATTTTCACAAGGAACCTTTATGACATAATTGGCTTATGATAATGAGGTTGGGCTTATGGACTTTTACAAAAAGTACATTTGAAATAATATCTTTACAAAGAAGAATAATGTTACCTATACAAACAATTTATCCTTATATTTATCCCAAAAAAATTACCTTTCCACCTTTAGTCATTAAAATATTTCTGAAATTGTCTTTATTACCAATCATGTATCATGAACATCCACTATCTATGTACCATATACTGTTGGTACTTCCTTCGTTATAAAAAAAATAAAGAGTTATGTTTTCATAATCAAAACTTGCTAGGATCCAGAATTTTTAGATAATAAAATCATGGGTATACACATTTTTTTAGAAAAGTATGATCAATGAAACCCAAGGGATAAAACTTTATTTAAATAATAGTTCTTCATTCAATTCCCACCAGTTTTACATTTAGTGAAAAAGGGATCCCAAGAAGGAACATTATAATTATTTCTAATGATTGGTTTTTTTTTAAAATAACCTAATCCTAGATTTTTATCATGAGGTCAGATCTAAGAATATATCTTATCAAAGTTTTCATTACAATAAGTAAAATATGCAAGAAGTTTAATTATGTAAAATAATTGAGATCATAGTATCACGACTGAACTCTTATCCTCCAGAATATTAGATTTAGAGTTACGTTTATCCTTTATATCATCTTTTTATAGAAATATATTTTTAAGATTCTTAGAATTATTATCCATCTCAGAATTAACATCCTCGTGTTTCATAGAAATATTTTCTAAAATAACATTTTTCTTATCAAGATCCTTATTTAGATCCGAAATTTATTTTGTTAAAATAAACTCCCAATAATTTTATTTTTCATGTTTCTTAGAGACTTTATAGTTTTTCATTTCAAGAAATATAGAAAATCTAGAAACCTCCTCAGAGGAAGGAAAATAGTTATTGTTGTCTAATGAAGTGGATTATTCATCTAAAGAAAAACCTTTGTCAAGAAAATTTTCACTTAAAGGATTATTGTTTAAGGATTATGTAGGTCGTACATTAGCCATAAGACAAATATTTTGATATAGAGCTTGGGATATTAAACTAATATTCTTTTGCACAGAAGATTCATATTCTGAAGAATCTTCAGAATAATCTCCACCACCTGCACTCCAAGTGTAATTGGATTTCAAGACATTCTTATGATTTGATCTGTAGACTTTCTTCTTGTTCCTTTCAGAATTCATGCACTTCTTCTCTCTCTTCTTAAGGAACAGACAATTAGGTCTAATCTGACTAGTTGTTCTACATTTATAGAATTTCACTTCTCTATCTATCTTATCTTTTCCATCTTTCTTATTTTATTTATATTGAATGTACTTCTGTCCACAAATCTTGTTCATTCTCTGAGAAAGACTTGATAACTCATTTTCTAAAGCTTCACTTTCACTAGATTCAGATTGAATAACAACCTTCTTAGATTTAGATCGTGTAAATCTCTCAGGTTTCTAGGATTTCATATGATTTGAAGTAGTTGTAAAAGCAACACCCCCTTTTCCATTATTCTTCTTAATATTATCAGTATCTCTCTTCGTTCTGGTTTCATGTTGAAGAAGTTTTCCAAACAACTCATCAAGAGAAATCTGAGTAACATTCGTATTATCGTCTATAGTTTTCCACTTGGATTCTTATTCGTTAGGCATGGTGTCTATAATCATTTCTACAAGAATTTCATCTTCTAAACCATTCTCACCCATTGATTGTTAGCTATTGACAATAGTCAAGAATATTTCTTCAACCTTACATACGGGTTCCCCATAAGGGAAACAGAAACCATGATATTCATCTTTGAGCATTGCTCTTATAGTTTCAATGACATTAAAAGTTCCAATGTTTGTTACTTCAAGATTCTTCCAAATGCTATTTTCAACTTCACAAGAAGAAATTTTGATATATATATATATATATATATATTTCTAGTAATGGAACAAAGGAAAGTATTATAAACTTTAATGTTCAGCTGGTGTTCCACCTTTTCTGGATTAGTGAAGGTTCTACGTTCTTTATCAAAAATCTTATAATTGTTAGTTAACATAATGCAGTTGTATACACCTGTGTTTATCACGAAGTTCATCATTCTAACTCTCCAATACTCATAGTCATTTCCATCAAAAATCAGCGGTCTAGTATGATTGAAATTTCCCAAAGATCCAACAGGAATGTCTACAATACATAAAAGAAGATTTTATTCCACAAAAATTGTTATAAGTAAAATTTTTTAAAAAATGATTACAAAATATGATGGAGTTAATAACACTTAAATCATGAGCTAGAAAATAGATATATGAATATAATTACATCTGATACCTCCTTTTATAACAACTGTAGGTTCCAATACGTATAATGAGATTCTCTAATACAAGAGGGGGTGAATTTTATACATAAAAAATTCCTCTGGAACCTATAAAGTTGGTCTAGGACTTTCTTATATAATGTTTATTAACCTTAAAAATATATATTTATTAAAGTTAGAATTTAACTTTAAGAAAGCATTGTTTAACAATGTTAAACAAAATTCACAAACCCTCTTAAATAAACCTTTTCTTTAACATTATACCTTATGATAAAATCTTAAGAAATATTTTCTTAAAGGAATGATTTTACCGTAAAGAGTAGAGAGTATTTAATATAATCAGAGTAACAGAATTAAAAAGTATAAGAAAGTTATACTTTCTGACATTAAAAAAGTTAAAATAGCAACAGAATAAAAACAAGTTGAAATAGAAAACAGATAACTATAAGATTATTGTAACCCAAAGATAAGGGTATCCAACAACCTAGGATAAAGGTTCCTTGATTTATATATTCAAAAAAAGTATATCTTCTTCAACCACAAGTAATACCTCAATCCAAAGATCGGTATCTTTCTTGTTATCCCCGTAATCACTCAATTTAAAAGAAAATCAAAACCTCTATCTTCTAAACCCAGAATCCCAAAATCATCACGATCGAAGTCTTAACAATGCAAGTCTAAACTAGTTTTTCATGCCTAAAAATGGTGTTCATAAAATCCTCACAAAGCACTGAGACTTGTAAGAGCCTCTATCTCTTTAAATCACTTCACAATCTTTGATCACTTTTCTATTCACGGTTCATCATTAACATAGTTACCCATTTTTCATCACACGTTCCACATTCAAATGAACATTTATTTATAAAAAAAATCTCAATGGTCGGCTCCACTCCAATAGTCATATTTTTAGTAAATTCCTGTGGGACCTAAACAAGTGTCAAACAGACAACGGTTAGTTTGTAACAATTTGTACAATATGGTTTCATGTATTTGAAATGATGTTAAGTTTATGGTAAATGTTAAGTATAAGAAAACATAGAATCCGTTAATATTAGAATGATACATTAAGAAATTATATCAATATCAAGAAAACATAAGCTTAAGAAAATGAAAATCATATTTAGAAAATGGTATCACTATCTTTGAGTACCGATACCCTAAAATCGGTATGACATTTGTATCAGAATTGGTATCATGAAAATAGAATGATATTTTTATCGGTGTCAGTATCATAAAAATGTTATTAAATTTTTATTGGTATCAGTATCATAAAAATTGTAATACATTTATACCAATATCGGTATCATTAAAAAAATGGTATGTCATTTGTAATATAATGGAAAATCTATAAGTAAACTTAATGATAGATATATAAGTAAATGTAATGACAGATATATATGTAAACATAATGACTAATCTGTAAGTATAACAGAATGAAATTTATGTAGGTAAATGTAATGAGAATTCTATAGGTAAACGTAGTAAGAATTCTATAAGTATAATGGAAAGAGAATTATGTATGTATAACTGAATGAAAAATTCGGAACATAAGAAACTGTGTTTGTGATTTTGAAAACATAAAACCATAAAGAATAGAGATTTCATAATATATCCTTATTGACTCAAGAAGAGTTAGACTAGGTTAATATTTAGGTTATAAGTCAATTTTTTCCATTACAATGGGCATGTCTTCATCAAATGATTCTATACTTTTTCTCAATTAATGGAGGTAGATATTATATCCCATAAGAAAATAATATCCTTCTATGATATTCAGGTTTGAAAATAGAATTATAATCTTTCTTGTAGTTTTATATAATTGGAAGATGGATTGGGATGTGAAGAGTGATTCACATATCCCAATTACTGATGTTGGTTTTAAATAGGGATATACAATTCATTCCCCATGTAGAGTAAAATTAAACTAAACAAAGTATGACAAGATTTAATGGGAGGTTCATCCCACCAACATTTAATGTAGTGGAGTTGGATACTTGGGATGTGATAATAACCCATTTTTTTCTCATTGATAAGTCAACCACTGTGATTTAAGGTGTTGTTTGAACTACTCTACTAATGTTTCATAATATAAATGAGTATTCAAAACTAAAATAAATTATTACCTTTTATATCATTGGATTAACAACCATAATAACATTCACCACGTCATTTTCAGGATCCACCTCAAAAATAGTGATCACATAATTCATTCAATACTCTTTTGGACAAAGAGGTTGTTGTCATTGAATATCTATGAAAACCTTTGGTTTAGGGAATTGTCTTCTATAATTTTTATGTTCCATTCATTTTATGTAACACCCCAGGCTTCCTCGTTATTCTTCAATTTGAATAATAATGTAGCGTGTGTTGTACTCAACTTCAAGTTCTAACACGCACCACAACTAATCAAACTAGCCATTATGAATAGTAATACCCAATTTTTGAAATATTATACATTTTATATTTCAAAATTGACTTCATTTTTGGATTCGTAATATCTAAATTAGCTTAGGGTGATTTTTTTTACTTTTCTGATAACTTTCATATTTTGATGATAGTGAAAATTACTAAATTTTAATTAAAACAACTTTTTTAATTGAAATAATTAATAGTGATAAATTATGAATCTGAGTGGTTCTAAAGTATATTTAGAATATATTTTTACCATTTAATCAAATATTGGTCATTGGACATAATTTCATATTTAAAACAGACATAAACAAGTGTCAATCTTTTGATAGTTATTTTTTCGTAAAAACACATTTTTTGTTTTGACAGTGGGAATTAATTTTAAATTAATTTATGCCACTTCTGTGTTTTGAATTTGGAAAAATGGATTCCATATTTGGATTCAGGATGCCCAAATTTTGTAAATAGGTAACTCTTATTTTTATACATTTTGAATAATTACTTAACTAAATATTTTATTTACCATGGTTAAAGTGTAAATCTGGAAAATAAGGGTAAAAATAATATTATAATAATAATAAATTACTCTAACACATGTCCTAACCCTGTTGGTTGATACATGTCCGACCATGGGCATCTTAGGGTCGATTTAGGGACCCCATGGATCCACTTGTAAGTGATAATGACACTTTGTATTAATTAAGTTAAAGTAAATACAAAAATGATATAAGCATATATCTTTTAGAAATTTTTTTACATATAGTTGTCTACGTTATATATCCAACTATAAATATTAATTATAAATATAAAAAGATATCCTGCATAATGGTATATTATTTATAATTTTAAGATATTTAATAATTAAATTTATTTATGACACAATAATGATGCACTATTTTCCTTATTAACGAAAGAATAAAATAATTAGTACTATAAATGTTAAAATAAATATAATTTTAATGTTTTTATGGCATCATGCCTTTTTATCATATAAACTTTTATTACATTTTAAAAAATCGAGGATCTATAAAGTTTAGTGTCTTGGAAACTAGGAACATAAAACATGAAAACATAAAAAATTCTTCTTAAACACTTGAAAGGCTTTTCCTTAGGTTCATCCTAGGTTCATTACTGCATCCCATAACCAGGGGACACACATCAAAAGAAAGGGTGAGCATAAGGCCCAGTAATGGAAATAAGAGAAATATTTTACACTTGAGCTTGAGATACTTTAATAAGGTCATGAAAAGATCTTTAAGGCATGAGAAAGAAATCATGAGGCATATCATAATAAAATTAACATTTTTCATAACTTAAAGATGTGGCTACAAAATTTTACAAAGACAATCATTTCCGTTTCACCAAGGTCCATCCCCAAGGTCTCAATAAAAATTACTAAGGTTATTCACCAAGGTATTAGTCTAAATTGTCATCTGTAGAGATTATGTCTTTACGCAATGCATTGGAGCGCTATCTGGGCGCACCCTTAAATTTGTCTTTATCATCATGTGAGTCACATATATCATCATCAATCATTTCATAAACAACCCATATATCATAAAATAAATGGGTTTCATTTCATAATCATAACGTTTTAAAAAAACTGCTTTAAAGACATGATCGTAATGTCACTTTAAACCCACAGAAAGGGAAAGCTGGTCTCATGTATGTAAATCCCAGAATTTAAAATAGAACAATGTGGTACATACGTGAATACTCCTATAGAAGAGAGAACTTTGATTATTCACTTAATAAAATAAAATAACATTAAAAAAAGAGAGATACATTTTGAGACGGAAATTCTACAGCATAACAGCTATGTTTCATGGTTTTAGGAAACATTGAAAATAGATGGGACATGGGTCAAACAATCATAAATGACCCATATAACAATAGATGGACCGAATATGAAGGATATATGAACATGTTAATGAAATTTTAAGGACATACCATTTGAAATGAAAAACATGGAAGGAAGACAAAAATAATATTTCTCTTATGAAAATTCGGCAGCCTAATGGCGTCACTTAATCCTTAAAAAATGAATTGACGAGATCAAATAGGGTATCTCATCATATGATCATAAAAGTTAAGTATTATAGATATAGAGATCATACCCAAACATAATAAAAATTAACTTTAAATACTTGACATGAAAGTAGAACTTTTAAAAATGAGAAGGGTGAAAGAATCCCTTAAAAATTCGGCAGCCTAACGGCGTCACTTAAACTTCAAAAAAAAAAATGAATTGATGAGATCAAATAGGGTCTATCATCATATAAACATAAAATTTCAGTATGATATATATATAGATAATACCCCAACATAATAAAAAGGAACTTGAAAGGCTTGACATGAAAGTAGAACTTTGAAAAATGAGAAGGGTGACAGAATCCCTTAAAAATTCGGCAGCCTAACATCGCCAATAAAACATTCTTAAAAGGAATTGATGAGAGCAAGAGGGGGTCTCTCATCATATGAACATGAATAGGTAAGTAAGAGTAATATAAAAGAACATCATCCAACATAATATCATGGAGCATAAAATAAATGACATAAAAGAGATTACTTGAAAAGAAAGAGAGAGGTAGGATCCCTTACCTTAAAACGTAACTCTTAAAACTCAATGGTTTGGACCTTGAGGGATTGGGGGAACCTTGGGAGGACTCCTTGGGAGGTAATGAGACTAGATCTTTGTTGGGGTAGAGTTGGGAGTCGAATCAATGAGGGTATGGTTTTGTATTTATAGGGAAAGTGAGGGAACAAGGCATTAATGGCCAAGGGACACCTCACAAGTGGTTTTCTCAAAACCATGGGCTCTCCCATGGTATTTCCCATGGAGTTAGGACACATGGTCCCCCCATACAATAATTCATCACCTTTGGTCGGGCAACCCTTAAAATATCTTATTACATCATCATGAAACAGTTATGATGTCATTAAACATACCGAAACCCTAAAACTGTATTTTTACTATTCACTGTAAATTCAACTTTCTCAGAAAAATCCCAAAAGTTCACCTTAACCAAATATAAATGCTCTGATTTCAAAAAATGAAGTCCATTTTATAAAAATAATTTTCTAAATACTTTTAATTTTATTTTTAAATAAAAACACTATTCATCTGAAAAAAATAATACTTGAATAATAATTTATGAAACCGATATTTAACCATTTTATTGAATCACATTACTTAATCAAGGTGCCTAGATTATATTAATACTTTCTTAAAGGGAGATTACTAATCCATTTGGTCACATTACTAATCCTAACCATAAAATTACTATTCATAATTTACTATTCGTCAAAAATTATGTTGATCTTATTAGACTCAAAATTTTGTACTAAACATAATTGTAGAAGACCATTTTTTGAAAATCATTACATATTTATAATTAGTTAAGGTTTACAAAAACTTTTTTTTAAAAATCCTTTCTCTAAAATTCACATAAAATATGCATACTATATTTAGACGGACATTTGAAAATTCATAAACTTCATCATAAGAAGAAATCAATATTTTTATTTAAAACAAAGGATTGCATAAGGCAGTTACGGTATCCTTACATATCCCCTTATCACAGCAGCATATGACCTAAGTGTAAGGTGTGCTATGGTGAGAGAATCTGAGGGAGGCTTGGCCAACATCGCACGAGTAGTAATTTCTAGTAGTTTGAACTTCTCGTGAAGGTGATTCTGTTCTAGCTTCACACGATGAAGTTCAGATTGGGTTTGGTCCAGAGAAAAGCCCAGTGGTGCTACCTCCTTCCCATGTTCTCTTAGATGGTCTTCGATCGGTCCAAGACTACTGGGTGAGGCCATCAAATCTTCTTTCAATATTAATTAACCAAGATCACTTGTATTTAGAGACAATAATCGAAATGTTTAGTTTCCAGCGGTCATATTGACCAATGGTCATATAATAGTCAAAACCCAACAGTCTCATTTTAATTATACTCATGTTATCAAATGAAATAGTTTTGTTGAGTATAAAAAATAAAATAACACAAAAAATTTGGAATCAATATTTATTCAAAATTTCAGGTCGTTACAATCTTCCCCCTTAAGAAATTGCGTCCTCAAAATTTTTAAAAAATTGGGTTTTGAAATTTCATTGAACGTCCCACACTAGAAAAGGATTCAATAAAACTATTACTTTAAAAGAAAGAAAGGGAATTACCAAGGTCACCCGACCTAACCCACACTAGGATTCCATGTAGGAAAACATGGACATGGAGGAGAAAAAAAAGGGTCATGTTCTGAGGGAGAGTGACAAAAAACATGATTTGGAGAATTTTAACCACAAGAAAATCACGAACTTATGATGTGTGTAAACGGTCCTTGATTACCTAGTAGGAAACGTAAACCAAAAACGTTTTTGTTTTACATTCCTTTTCAAAATTTTCAGGAATTCATTTACAACCTAGAATAAAAACATAAGGAAATAGACCTACCTTCAAGTAGAGTTTCATCCTTTAATAATTTTCTACCAAAACTATTCTTTTCTCCAAACGATGAGCATTCAAAACTACATAGTCTCATCAAAGCACAAGAATAATCTTCTAGAGAATCACGTAATCCACAAATGATTAACTATGAATTTCTTCTATCTTTAAACATTATCCCAAAAACAGAAAGGGTAAGATAACAACTCTTCAAAAATAAATAATCCCATAGGAAGGGAAACTACTTTTAAATCTTCAAATTTTCATGGTACTACCCAAAGTTCATCATAGACCATTCCATAAATAACTGTCCTTAAAATTCCTTAAAATAAACCAAACTAAGATTGAAACCCAATTATAATAACAATATCATAACATAGTCTTCCAAGATAGACTTTATCATTCATCTTCAAACAACATCAACCACTCTTATCATCTTATAACAAAAGTAACTAACCTAATCACATTTTCCCCAAGATAGGTTAATCATTTCCATATGAAACCTAAATTATTATAAGTCCACTTTAAATTCATCGATTATTCAAAATATAATTCATCCTTTACTCCGCAAATAAAATACCATATTAATCTATTTAACTCGATCAAATAGGGTTCCCAAAATAGTGAAAGTCTTCCAAAATAATAATTATCTTTTAATCCCATAATCACCCTTTTTTTAAGAAGAATAGCTTCAATACATCAACATGTGGTACATAACAATAGATTTTTTCCTTAATGATATGAAACCATTTTAGGTAGTGACTCGATGATCATAGAAAACATAAAAGATATGCTCATAGAGCACGAACTAAAATACAACAATACATAGAAAATTATTGTGAAGAAGTTACATGTACTTCAGTCATCATGATCCATCTCAGCATAGGACTTGCGTTATTCCCTTGTCCTCAAAGATTGTTGATGCTCATCATGCTTCTCATCCATTCTAAGAGAGCATTGCCTTGGATAATGTCTAACCTCTCCACATTTAGGACATCGAAATGTATAAGGTACATTAGGTCGAACCTTCTCTACATTCATCACATTATCCATTTTTTTAAAGAAGTTCTCTACTTTATACCCTATCTTCCCACACATAAAACATCTCCCATTTCCTTTGTGACATTCTCCTTGGTGCATCTTCCCACACATTTTGCAAAAAAGAAATTGGGTCTTCTTTCCCTTATCAAAATTATCATATGAACATCCTTGAGACATTGTCTTCTTCTTCCTTGATGAATTTGGGTATTCAACTAGGTACAAATTATTAATTGTGATTTTTGATAGTTGGTTTGTCATAATCACAATATGTTCAACTTTATCTTTCGTCATCTCTATCACATTAATAGGGAAATCGTCACATTTCATATCACATTGGTTGTTGGGACATACTCTTCCATTTCCCGCCATTAACTAAGAAAAGAATGTATAATTAGGGGGATTAAATACATAGCCAATAATCAAGAAAAGGAAACTTAAAGCGTAGAATGATAAACTTGTATAAGAAAATTATACCCTAACATGTGATCTCATAGGTCCCAATCTAGGTTATCCATGATCATATATTCTTATGTGAATCTTTATTTTATTTTATCTTTGTTCATTTAATAATGGTTCATACTAAGCTTATGAATTTACCAAATCATATCCCTCGGGAGTGTCGTAACTAATAGTGAAGAAAGGCCCGTTGTTGTGTACCAGTTCCCATTCGAGTCTAGATCAAAGTGGTGTTTTCGGGTTTTACCCCTATATACATCTATGCCAGAGCCACCTCTACCTGCTCGTATCCAGATATGGATGTATTTTTTTGGCAACCCCTTACTCAATACTCAATAAAATACCAGGAATATTTCCTATATTTAAACTTTTCTATAGGGTTCTTCCTAAAGATTTTATATCTTAATTTCCACAAATAACTAAACCATCTTTTGATACCAACTATGGAATCCTGCCTTTTTATCACATAAACATTCATTACATTTTACAAAACCGAGGATCTTTATGGTTTAGTGTCTTGGAAACCAGGAACTTAAAACAAGAAAACATAAAACATTATTCTTAAACACTTGAAAGGATTATCCTAAGGTTCATCCTAAGTTCATTACTGCATCTCATAACCTGGGGACATACATAAAAAGAAAGTGTGAGCAGAAGGCCCAGTAAGGGAAACAAGGGAAACATTTTACATGTGAACTTGAGATACTTCAATAAGGTCATGAAAAGAACTTTAAGGCATGAGAAAGAAATCATGAGCTATATCATAATAAAATTAACATTTTTCATAACTTAAATATGTGGCTACAACATTTTACAAAGACAATAATTTCCGTTTCACCAAGTTCCATCCACAAGGTTTCGATAAAAATTACCACGTTTATTTACAATGGTATCAGTCTAAATGGTCATCTCTAGAGATTAAGTCTTTACCCAATGAATTGGAGAACTATCAGGGAGCACCCTTAAATTTGTATTTATAATCATGTGAGCCACATATATCATCATCAATAATTTCATAAACAACCCATATATCATAAAATAAATGGGTTTCATTTCATAATCATAACGTTTAAAAAAACGGCTTTAAAGACATGATCTCAATGTCACTTTAAACCCACGAAAAGGGAAAGCGGGTCTCATGTATGTAAATCCCATAATTTAAAATATAAAAGCTTGGAACAAATGTGTATACCCCTATAGAAGAGAGATCTTTGAGTATTCACTTAATAAAGTAAAGTAACTTTAGAAAAAGAGAGATACATTTTGAGATGGAAATTCAGCAGCATAACGACTATGTTTCGGGGTTTTAGGAAACATTGAAAAGAGAGGGGACATGGGTCAAAAATTAATAAATGAACCATAAAACAGTATAGGGACCATATATAAAAGATATATGAACATGGTAATTAAATTTTAATGACATACCATTTGAAATGAAAAACATGGAAGGAAGACAAAAATAAGATTTCTCTTATGAAAATTTGGCAGCCTAGTGGCATCACTTAAACTTCAACAAAAATGAATTGACGAGATAAAATAGGGTATATCTTCATATGAACATAAAATTTCAGTATTATATATATATAGATAATATCACAACATAATAAAAAGTAACTTCAAAGACTTTACATGAAAGTAGAACTTTGAAAAATGAGAAGGGTGAAAGAATCCCTTAAAAATTCGGCTGCATAACGGCCTCACTTAAACTTCAACAAAAATGAATTGATGAGATAAAATAGGGTATCTAATCATATGAACATAAGAGTTAAGTATGATATATATAGAGATAATACCACAACATAATAAAAAGGAACTTGAAAGACTTGACATGAAAGTAGAACTTTGAAAAATGAGAAGGGTGAAAGAATCCCTTAACAATTCGCCAGCCTAACGACGCCACTTAAAAATTCTTAAAACGAATTGATGAGAGAAACAGGGGGTCTCTTATCATATGAACATGAAAAGGGAAGTAAGAGGAATATAAAAGAACATCCTCCAACATAAGAGAATGGAGAATAAAAGAAATGACATAAAAGAGATTACTTGTAAAGAAAGAGATAGGTAGGATCCCTTACCTTAAAACGTAACACTTAATACTCAATGGTTTGGACCTTGAGGGCTTGGAGGCAACTTGGGAGGACTCCTTGGGAGGTAATAAGACCATATCTTCGTTGGGGGAGAGTTGGGAGTCTAATGGATGAGAGGATGGCTTGGTATTTATAGGTAAAGTGAGGGGACAAGGCATTAATGGCCAAGGGACACCCCACAAGTGGTTTTCTCAAAACCATGGGCTCTCCCATGGTATTTCCCATAGAGTTAGGCCACATGGGGCCCCCATACAATAATTAATCACCTTTGGTCGGCCAACCCTTAAAATATCTCTTGACATCATAATGACATAGTTATGATGTCATTAAACAAACCAAAACCCTAAAACTGTATTTTTACTATTCACTGAAAATTCAACTTTCTCAGAAAAATCCCAAAATTTCACCTTAACCAAATATCAATGCTCTGATTTCAAAAAATGAACTCCATTTTATAAAAATAATTTTCTACATATTTATAATTTAATTTTTATATAAAAACACTATTCACCTGAAAAAACTAATACTTGAATAATAATTTATGAAACCATTATTTAACCATTTTATTGAATCACATTACTTAATCAAGGTTCGTAGATTATATTAATACTTTCTTTAAATGAGATTACTAATCCATTTGGTCACATTACTAATGCTAAGCATAAAATTACTATTCATAATTTACTATTCATCCACAATTATGTTGATCTTATTAGACTCTAAATTTCGTACTGAACATAATTGTAGAAGACCATTTTTTGAAAATCATTACACATTTTTAATTATTTAAGGTTTACATAAACTTTTTTTAAAAATATCCTTTCTCTAAAATTCAACTAAAATATGCATACTATATTTAGATGGACATTTGAAAATTCATAAACTTTATCATAAGAAAAAATAAAAAATTTTATTTAAAACAAAAGATGACACAAGGCAGTTATGGTCTCCTTACATAGCCCCTTATCACCCCATCATTGGACCTAAGTCTAAGGTGTGCTAAAGTGAGAGAATCCGAGGGAGGCTCAGCCAACATCGCACGAGTAGTAATTTCTATTAGATTGAACTTCTCGCGAAGGAGATTCCATTCTAGCTTCACACGATGAAGTTCGGCTTGGGTTTGGTCAAGAGAAAATCCCAGTGATGCTACCACCTTCCCAAGTTCTGTTAGATGGGCTTCGATCGGTCCAAGACTACTGGGTGAGGCCATCGAATCTTCATTCTATATTAATTAACCAAGATGACTTGTATTTAGAGACAATAATCGAAACGTTTAGTTTCCAGTGGTCATATTGACCAATGGTCATATAACAGTCAAAACCCAACGGTCTCATTTTAGTTATACTCATGTTATCAAATGACACAATTTTGTTGAGTATAAAAAATAAAATAACACACAAAATTTGGAAAGAAGATTTATTCAAAATTTCGGGTCGTTATAGTTTTGATGCCATCCAAGAATTTTATTAGATAATATGACAAGTTAGGATTGATTAAATAAATTTGGTTTGAATTAATAAAGTTTTTAAGACTTTAACAAAAATTAATTATTAAATATTGTAAAAATTGACATAAATGAGTTTTTAAAACAAATATTATATTAATAATTGATATTCTATTACTAGAAATCTATGTTTCGGCCAAAGAACTTTTATAATGATAGTGGTATCATTAATGGACCACTTGGGGGTCTCTTGTAAGTATATAGTAATTTTACTAACCATATAATATAAAAATGCAAAGTGACATAATCAATGTAAAACTATTTAACTAAGAGTTAAATATAAATGATAAGGTTAATATAGTGACCCAAACCTATATAAAATATGTTGGATGAAATTATTTCGACCCATAACAACCTTATACTTTGAATAATCTACTTTGGAGGCATTAGAAACAGAATATGAATTTATTATAAATTAATAATTTATGTTTTTCCTAAAGAGCCCCTCCACCCCCTTATAAAAGGAAACCACTTCTACCCAATTCATCATACCTTAAAAGCCTTTTGATCCAGCCATAATATTCCCGTATACTCTCTCATCTATCCTACCATAATCCTATAGGCCTTCCTTTAGTCAGAAAGCCATCCTAAAGATCCATTTTGATCAAATCAAAAGGAAGAACCCGAAGAAGAGGTAATGTTTTCACCACCCTTTTTCAAGTTCCTTTCTTCTTCAAATTCTTCTTTCTTTGTTTTTTCCATTCTAAAATAATAACTCCAGTATCTTCTATATACTGTGATGTTATTATAAAAATGGTATAACCATATTCAATATTCTATCAATCTTTTGAATGACATGTCACCATACGTGTGTACGTACGGCCTACTGTCTCCATGTCGTGGTGTAATAGTTATTCAATACATTATTATTTGGATGGGTATAATAATGATGTGTAAGTAATGTAAATAATAAATATAACATGATAATGAATCTGAATATATGATATACCATCCAATTATATATTATTTTAATATCAAAAGAATGATATTGTCGCTCGTGCGTACGTACGAACTGCTGTCTCCACGAACGCGATGAGATTCATTCCCCATCCTATCCATTGAAGTATAATTCTCATTTGATGATTAAAAATAATGTTTGAGGACTTGATATCATTCTAGATATGAATATATACAAACAATCCATAACAAACATGGCTTTTGTAACAAAACATATAAAATAATACGAGTAAGATAACACCCAAAACGACGATAATACTAAGATATTATTAACAATGCAATGATAAAAGATCATATAGGATATCATATTAATGTATATGATTTTGGTATAAATTAATAAATATTATTTCACCTTTATTCAAGAGTTTAACCTAATCTCGACCAATTAAAATTAAAAAATAAGGATTTATTTCACAATCTCTTCATTATCCGAGGTTGTTTATACATAATTATCTATTGGGACCTCTTTATCATCCACATCCATGTTTCTTAAAAATGTATTGCAAAACATTATTACTGTTTTATAGAATATGGGTTAAATTCATTTATACCCTTTTTTGACTTTCTATAAGATGTTTATAAAGGAATATTTCCATCATTTTCCAAACAAGGTCCTTTTTATCCTTTTCGACAAAATTAAGGTAAGAATGTCTTTTTTTAATTTATACAGTGGGTGTGGCTATTTTCTACTGTTATAAACTCATCAAAGCTTCCCTTACAAGATTATAAGAATATTTTCAAAGTAAATGTTTTATTTTATAATTATGTGACTCTTAAATTAT
Source organism: Viscum album (assembly GCA_963277665.1). Classification (NCBI taxonomy): domain Eukaryota; kingdom Viridiplantae; phylum Streptophyta; class Magnoliopsida; order Santalales; family Viscaceae; genus Viscum; species Viscum album. The sequence goes on along the minus strand of OY728141.1, from coordinate 296,293,010 downwards.
TTCAAAATAGAAATAGATATTTCTCTAAAAAGGGTTTTTATTTCATCTAGGTCAACATCCTTTGATGGATTTTAATTTTATTTTGAGTCGATTTATTATGATACAAAACATCCCTATTGTATTGAAGTTTTTTTGATATGTTTGAATTTGGATGTGCTATTTTTATACCATTCATGATTTATGGTTAAAGTATTGACATTTCATATGCTAGTTTTAATACAAATGTTTATGATATGTTTAAACCTTTTCTTATGAGGAATTCATTGGACTTATTAAGTGACGGGTGGATCCCGCTGTAGCTCCTCGATGCATCGGTAGGTCTAATGAGACAGCTAGATATGGAATTGGCCAAGGCCCTTTCCCAATTTGATTTATGGTCTTGGATGAGGCCTTAATCATTTTTAGACATCTTGGCCGAGGCCTTGACAAAATGTTTCAAAATGTCCGACATTATACATTCCGTCATTATGGAAATAATATTTATGGTTCATGTGGTCATTCGACTAGTAGAATACCCATGATTATGTTTTATTATGGAATTATTTACTCAAGTCATATTCTTTCCATAAAAGTATTCTTGTTTATTATTAGTAAAAGCATGTGGTTTCAATTATTTACCATGATTAATATTTATATCAATTTACGATGTATTACTTACCCTTACTAAGCGTTTGAGGTCACCTCTTTCTTATGTTTTATTTTCCCAGGATATGAAGAAGTTAGTTATGAGTGACCTGAAGGAATAGTCTAGAAGGCATGTATTTTTCTAATGAAATATATTTGTGTTGTATTTCTCTTCATGGTGTAAAGTCGAACTTATGTATGAATCTTGTTTCCAATAATACTAAAATGATCAGTCTTTCGAGACATGATCTCTTTGTGATCATGCCAATGTTATGTAATAATGCACCAAATCTGGGTAACTATGGTCTAGGAATTACAATTGGTATCAGAGTAAGTTTAGTACAGACCTAAAATACTATATTTAGATAAACTCTGATTAGAGAACATAGGCCTAAGATAGACTTTGAGGATTAGTAGAGAAGAACATCCTATGATTTTGGTATTGTAGAAATTTTGTGAGTTTTCCGAGAAATACATCCCTGTATGGATACGAGCAAGTAAAGGCGGCTCTGGCACAAATGTACCTAGGGGTAAAACCCAAAAACACCACTTTGAGCTAGACTCGAACAAGAATTTTTGCACGACAACGGGACTTGATGTACTCTTTGTTACGACACTCCCAGGGGATATGCTTAGGATAATTTTCATTTTCTTTAAAAACTATTATGAAGGGTTTATGAGTATATTCTTCCTCAATGAATTTTTTTTTATGATTATGGTTTATATCCATAAACTGTTCAATTTACATTAGGTATTTTACAAGTTTGGAATTATTCATTTCAATTCATAAACTGACATAGTGTATGCCATTGTATAGAAATGGTGCCTAGTAGAGGGAATGTGAACTCCAGTAATACATATGATCCAAAGAGTAAGAAGGATAAAATCATCCTAGGTATTAAGCCAATATTTAGAAGGGAAATAGTCTCTCAGGTTTTCTCAACATATGAAGAAATTGTATCATGTGGTAATAAGATAAGTAAAGAATTCTTTAAGTCCTATGGCTTTGAAAGAAAGAAAGAGATAAAAATGATGGAGGAGAGAATGATGGATAAATGGAATAGGGAAAAAAAGAATTATCCCATATGTGATAAATGTGGGAAGAAACACCTTGTAACTTTCCTGAACGGAATGGGAGTTTGTTATAAGTGTGGAGAAAAATGACACCAAGTACGTGACTACAAGGGTCAGAAGAAGGTTTCAAATGTACAATGATTTTTTTGTAAAGAGTTGGGACACTACGCGAACCAATGACCAAATCATCAGAGTATGCCCCAAATGATGCTATTGGATAATAATCAAGTTATGATACTACCTCAGATGAAGAAGAATGACTAGTGTTCTTATGTTTTTATTATAGGATTATTTCATTTGAGTGTTGTATCAACAATATTCTGTTTATATGAATTATGTAGATAAATAAGGATTGTACTACAATACTATTTTATTGAGGATTTGAGATTATATGGTTCTAAGAAAATTGACTTAATAGTGAGATACACTTTTGGTAAAATACATGGTTGAAGGAAAGTTAATCCCTAATATGGTCTTGATAATGTGGTAGTGATTCTGGAATAAGAGATGGTTGATTTGAATAAATTATATTGGATATTCTTGACTACCTTGAAACTGATTAAGGATTTGTCATTGTTGGAGTTTACATCATTTTTGTATAGAAGGAGTATATCCAATATTCTATAAAGAATAGGGGAGCATGAATGTAATCAATAAGGTTCTATGGTAATTCTGGATGTTACCATGTTTTAAAATAATACAGGATAATGGTGTTCACATGTTATTACATGGAAAAAAGGATCTTAATTGTGTTTAACATCCTTATAAATTTTGGACTGTGAGTATGGATAGAATTATTTTGGATAAGTCTAATGGTTGGAATGGATTATGTTTGAAAGGTTATTTTTGGATTTTTATAAAAGGACAATACGCTGACCGTGTGAAAACCTGTCGCATCGAACCCACAACCATAGTGTGAATGGTATTTATCACCTACCATTGGATTACATGAAGTTCCTTGATGGTATAATGTAGATTTTTTAAAGGTTCTGGTATGTGAATTATAAATATTTGGAACCCTATACGATAAGGATAAATATAGTATTTTTGAGTTGTATTATGTTTTAGGTTGAAAGATGAGTTTGTGGTAGAAATTTATTAATGGATAAAACTCAAATTATAAATTAAGTATATCTTCTTATTATATTAGCCAATATCATAAATAGTTCCTCAACATTAAGAAAAGGAACTTAGAAGAAAAATGTTGTCCTAGATGGTACCTTAGATCAACCCAAATTTATGGCTTTGTGATTGTTGGCCTTTTCATAGAAAAGTTCTCTACCAATATACATCAGATATTGATGGTTATATTTCTCTTTCATATCCATGTTTTTCTACATGGAACCCTAGTATGTTTTATTTTCGGTAGCCTTCAAACTTACCACTCATTATTTTAAATAGAGGAATCATTAATCCATTTTTCGATTTGGCATTTCAACTAAGATACTTTGAAATGTCAACCCCAAGTTTCCCAATACCGAGAATAAATTGCGAGGATGCAATATATTGAAGGAGGGGAGAATTTAACACCACAAGCTTCCACTGTATGCTTCTCATTGAATAATATAGTAGCGTGTGTTGTATGCAACTTCATGTTCTAACACACACCACAACCAATCAAACTAGCAGTTATGAATAGTAATAGCCACTTTTTGAAATTTAATACATTTTATCATTCACAATGGACTTAATTTTTGGATTCGGAATATAAAAATTAGCTTAGGGTGAATTTTTGGTACTTTTCATATAACTTTCATATTTTGATGAATAGTGAAAATTACTAAATTTTAATTTAAAACAACATTTTTTATCGAAATAATTAATAGTGAAAAATTATAAATTTGAGTGGTTTTAAAGTATATTTAGAATATATTTTTAACATTTAATTCAATTTTGGTAATTGGACATAATTTCACATTTAAACCAAACATAAATAAGATTCAATCTTTTGATATTTATTGTTTCTTCAAAACATGCTTTTTGTTTTGACAGCGGGAATTAATTTTAAATTAATTTCTGCCACTTCTGTGTTTTAGTTTGGAAAAATGAATTCCATATTTGGAATCAGGGTTCCCAAATTTTGTAAATAGGTATATCTTATTTTTAGAAATTTGGAATAATTCGGTAAATGTATTATTTATCATGGTTAAAGGGTAAAACCGGTAAATAAGGGTAACAAATAATATTATAATAATAATAAATTACCCTAAAACGTGTTGTAACCCTATTGGTTGATACATGTCTGACCATGGGAATCTTTGGGTCGATTTTTGGGACCCTACGAATCCAATTGTAAGTGATAATGACACTTTATATTAATTAAGTTAAAGTAAATACAAAAACGACAAAAGCATATATCATTTAGAAAAAAAAAATTTACATAGGGTTATATATATTATATTTTAGACTATAAATATTAATTATAAAGATACAAATATTTCCTACATAATTTTATCTTATTTTTAATTTTTATATATTTAATAATTAAATTTATTTAAGACACAATAATGATGTAGTATTTTCCTTATTAATGAAAGAATCAAATAATTAGTATTATAAATGTTAAAATATATACAATTTGAAATTTTTGATGCCATCCAAGAATTCTACTAGTTAATATGACATGTTAGGATTTCTTAAATGAATTTGGTTCTAATTAATAATGTTTTTAAGACTTTAACAAAAATCAATTATTAAATATTGTCAAATTTGACATAAATGAGTTTTTAAAACAAATATTATATTATTAATTGATATTCTATTCCAAAAAATATGATGATTGACAAAACGAATTATATAATGATATTTTTATCAATAATGTACCACTTTGGGGTCTCTTGGATGTATATAGTATTTTTATTAACCATATAATATAAAAATACAAAGTGACATGGTAAATGTCAAACTATTTAACTTAGAGTTAAATATAAATGATAAGGTTAATATAGTGACCCAAACCTGTCTAAAATATATTGGATGGAATGATTTAGACCCATACCCAAATTATACTTTGAATAATCCACTTTGGATCCATTAGAAACTGAATATAAATTTATTATAAATTAATAAATTAAGTTTTTCATAGAGCCCCTCCCCCCCCCCCTTATAAAAGGACACCACTTATAACCAATTATTTGTAACTTCAATGCCATTTGGTTCGGCCAAAATCTGCACAAACACCCTCTAAAATATCCTCACTTAATCCTAGAGGCATTACTTTAGTCATAAATCCAACCTATGGATCCCTTTTGATCAAGTCAAAAGAAAGAACCCGAAGAAGAGGTAATGTTTTCACCACCCTTTTTCAAGTTCCTTTCTTCTTCAACATCATCTTTCTTTGTTATTTTTATTCTAAAATAAAAACTCTAGTATCTTCTATATGCTATGATGTTATTATAAATATGGTACAACCATATTCAGTATTCTATCCATCCTTTTAATGACATGTCACCATATGTGCGTACGTATGGCCTACCGTCTCCACGTCGTGGTGTAATTGTTATTCAATACATTATTATTTGGATGGGTATAATAATGATGTTTAATTCATTTAAATAATAAATATAACATGATAATGATTCTTTATATATGATATACCATCCAATTATATATTATTTTAATATCAAAAGAATGATATTGTCGCTCGTGCGTACGTACGCACTACCGTCTCCACGAACGCGATGAGATTCATTCCCCATTGTATCCATTCCAATAAAATTCTCATTTGATGATTAAAAATAATGTTTAAGGACTTGATATCATTATGAATATGAATAAAATAAAACCTATTCATAACAATCACGTCTTATGTAAAAAAACATATAAAACAAAATGAGTAAGATAACACCTGAAACGACGATAATACTAAGATATTAGTAACAAAGCAATGATAAAAGATCATACATGATATAATATTAATGTATATGATTCTGGTATAATTTAATAACAATTATTTCACCATTATACAAATGTTTAACCTACCCTCAACCAAGGAAAAATACAAGGTAAGGGTTTATTTCAAAATCTCTTCATTATCCGAGGTTGTTTCTACATACTTATCTACTAGGACCTCTTCATCATCCATGTCCATGTTTCGTAAAAATGTATTTCAAAACATTCTTACTATTTTACAGAATATGGGTTAATGTAATTTATACCCTTGTTTGACTTTCTATAAGATGTTTATAAAGGAATCTTTCCGTCATTTTCTAAACAAGGTCCTTTTTAAACTTTTCGACAAAATTAAGGTAGGAATGTGTTTTTTTAACTTATACGGTGGGTGTGGCTATTTTATACCGTTATGAACTCATCAAAGCTTCCCTTACAAGGTTATAATAATATTTTCAAATTAAATGTTTTATTTTATAATTATGTGACTCTTAAATGATTTCAAAATAAAAAAAGATATTTCTCTAAAAAGACTTTTGATTTCATCGTGTCAACATCCTTTGATGGATTTTAAGTTTATTTGGAGTTGATTTATTATGATACAAAACATCTATATAGTTTTGGAGGTTTTGTGATATATTTTACTGTTGATGTGATATTTCTATACCATTCATGATTTATGGGTAAAGTATTGACATTTTGTATGCTAGTTTCAATATGAATCACTACTGGAAATGCAGGCTTTCCCAACGGTTCTGAACCGTAGGGAAAGGCTGCAGAACCGTTGGTATACATTATACCAACGGTTCAACAAACTGTAGGGAATTAATCTATTGGGAAAGCTTTTCCCAATGGGTCACACTGAACCGCCGGGATAGGTCAAAAAAAATGAACCTATCCCAACGGTTGTCCCAGGCTGTTGGGATAGTTTTTCCCAACGGATTGGCTTGAACCATTGGGAAAACCAAGCAGACGACTTCTTTCCCAACAGTATCTAAAACATTCGGAAAGGATTTTTACCAATGGTTCTATGAACCATTGGTAAAAAAAATACTCATAATTCTATTCCAGTGGTTTCAAACCGTTGGCATATCCTATGCAGTAAAAATTGCACAACAGCCTGCAATTTGCACACCAGCCAATCCATTCCCTCTCATTTTAAATCATTTTAAATTATTGTACCTGCAACAAACTAACACATACATATACAATTATTTTACCTATAATAACCAACAAACACATACATATAGAGAACAAATTCATACATATTTAACATATAATGCATCCTGGAACTATACACATCCAGAATTAAATCATAATTCCTAAAGTAATTATAAACATAAGAAATACATTTAGAATTCAATTTAAAATTTAGATGAAAATTATATGTGGAATCCGGAATTCAATTCATAATTTGATCAATTTTTCGAATACCATACATTTTTACTAGAACTGATGTCCATTTTAAACAATATACATACACCTGGAGTGATACCGGCCACACCGTGCCTCATATTGAGGCGAGATTAACTTTTACACGTCAAAAATGACCCATGGATCATTTTCCTAAAGTATCATCATATGCTGAAAGCGTTTGGTCGGTTTTCCGTATGTCAGTTATTGTTTTCACTTAAAATGAAGTGGTTTTTAAATAAAATAGAGACACTTTGAGTGGTGTTGGCCACACCATGCCTCGGATTGAGGCGGGGTTGACTCGTACACATCACAAATGACCCATGGATCATTGTGCTAAAATATCAACACCATCAGAATCTATTTGGTCAGTTTTCCATATGTACATAAAATGTTGTCCATTTTAAACATAAGAGAGACACTTTGGGTGGTGCTGACAGCACCACAACTTGGATTGAGGCGTGGTTGACTAGTACACGTAACATATGACCCATGGATCATTGTCTTAAACTTTCAACAGATTCCAAATGCATTTGGTTGGTATTTTGTATGCGAGTTGTTCTTTTTCACTTATAATCCAGTCCATTTTAAACAAAAGAGACACAGTTAGAGTGGTACCGGCGACACCGCGTCTCTGATTTAGATGGGGTTGACTCATACACGTCTCAAATGACCCATGGATCATTATCCGAAAGTATCAACACAATCAAAATGTGTTTGGTTGGTTTTCCATATGTCTGCTGATGTTTTCATATAAAATGATGTCCTTTTGAAACAGAAGAGAGACACTTTGAGTGGTTCTGGAAACACTGCGCCTCAAATTGAGGCAGGGTTGATTCGTACACGTCATATATGACCCATGGATCATTGTTCTAAAGTATCAACACAGTCAAGATCCATTTGGCCATTTTTCCTTTTGTACTTAAAATGTTGTCCATTTTAAATAAAAGAGAGACACTTAGAGTGATCCCAGCCATGTGCTTCATATTGAGGTGGGGCTGACTCGTACACATCACATATGACCCATGGATCATTTTCCTAAATCATCAACACATTTCTAAGGCTTTTGGTCAGTTTTTTGTATGTCAGTTGTTGTTTTCACTTAAAATGATGTCCATTTTAAACAAAAGAGAGATAATATGAGTGGTGTCAGCCACACTGCTCCTCGAACTGATGCGGGGTTGACTCTTACACGTCAAATATTACCCATGGATCAATTTTCTAAAGTATCAACACAATAAGAATCTGTATGGTCGGTTTTCCATATGCTAGTTTTTGTTTTCACTTAAAATGAAGTCCATTTTAAACAAAAGAGAGACACTTTGAGTGGTTTCAGCCACACCACACCTCAGATTCAGGAGAGGATGACTTGTAAACGTCACATATGACCCATGTATAATTCTCTTAATGTTTCAATGGTAACCGAATGCGTTTGGTCGGTTTCCCGTATGTACCTAAAATGATGCCCATTTTTAACAAAAGAGAGACACTTAGAGTGATCCCTGCCACACCGCAACTCGGATTGATCTTCGGTTGGATCGTGCACGTCACATATGACCCATGGATAGTTGTGATAAATTATGAATAGAATCAGAATTCGTTTTTTCAGTTTTCCGTATGCGAGTTGTTCTTTTCACTTATAATACTGTCCATATTAAACAAAATAGACATAGTTAGAGTTGTACCGGCCACACAATGCCTCATATTTAGACGGGGTTGACTCATACATGTCTCAAATGACCCATGGATCATTTTCCTAAAGTATCAACACAATCCAAATGTATTTGATCGGTTTTCCATATGCCAGTTGATGTTTTCACTTAAAATTATATAATTTTGAAACAAAAGAGAGACACTAAGAGTGGTGTCGGCCACAATGCGCCTCGGATTGAGTTAGGGTTGACTCGTACACGTCAAATATGACTCATGGATCGTTTTCCTAAAGCATCAACACATTTCTAATGTGTTTTGTCCGTTTTTTGTATGTAAGCTGTAGTTTTCACTTAAAATGATGTCCATTTTAAACAAAAGAGAGACACTATGAATGGTTTTGGCCACACCGCGCCTTAGATTGAGGTGTGGTTGACTTGTACACCTCACATATTACGCATGGATCATTGTGCTAATGTATCAACACAATCAGAATCTGTTTGGTAAACTTTCCATATGTACTTAAAATGTTGTCCATTTTAAACAAAAGAGAGACACTTAGAGTGATCCCGGACACAATTAGAATCTAATTGAGGCATAACTAACTTTTACACGTCACATATGACCCATGTTTCGTTTTCTTAAAGTTTCAACAGAATATGAATGTGTTTGGTCAGTTTACGGTATGTCAGTTGTTGTTTTCAATTAAAATAAAGTCCATTTTAAACAATAGAGAGACACTTCAAGTGTTTCCGGCCACTCCACACCTAAGATTGAGTCTAGGTTGTCATGTACCCGTCATATATGAACCATGGATTGTTTTACTAATGTTTCAACAGAATCTGAATGTGTTTGGTCAGTTTTCTGTATGTCAGTTGTTGTTTTCACTTAAAATGATGTCCATTTCAAATAAACCTGAAACACATTGAGTGGTTCCGGCCACACCAGGCCTCAGATTGAGGCGGGGTTGACTCATACACATCAAAAATGACTCATGTAACTTTTTCCAAAAGTTTCAACAGAATCTGAATAAGTTTGGTTGGTTTTCAGTATGTCAGTTGTTTTTTCACTTAAAATGTTGGCCATTTTAAACTATAGAGAGACAGTTCAAGTGGTGCCGGCCACACTGCACCTCGTATTGAGGCTGGGTTGACTCATACACATCGTATATGACTCATGGATCATTTCCCTAAAGTTATAACGGAATCCTAATTCTTTTGGTCAGTTTTATGTATGTTAGTTTTTGTTTTCACTTAAAATGATGTCCTTTTCAAACAAAAGGGTCACTTTTAGTGGTTTCAGCCACACCGGGTCTCCGATTGAGGCTAGGTTGACTTGTACATGTCACATATGACTCATGGATCGTTTTCCAAAGAAAACAACACATTAAGAATGCATTTGGATCATTTTCCTTATGTTAGTTGTTGTTTTCACTTAAAATTAAGTCTATTTTAAACAAAAGAGAGACACTTTGAGTGGTGGCAGCCACACCGCACCTCGGATTGAGGCGGGGTTGAATCTTACATGTCACATATGACCCATGGATCATTGTTATAATGTATCAACACTATCAGAATCTGTTTTCTTGGTTTTCTGTATGTACTGAAAATGGTGTCCATTTTAAACATAAGAGAAAATTTGGGTGGTGTCAGCCACACTGTGACTCGGATTGAGGCGGGGTTGACTTGTACATGTCATATATGACCCATGGATCTTTGTTCTAAAGTTTCACTAGAATATGAACGTTTTTGTTTGGTTTTCCATATGTCAGTTGTTGTTTTCACTTAACATGGAGTCCATTTTAAACTAAAGAGAGACACTATGAGTGGTACTGGACACACCGTGTCTTGGATTGAGACGGGGTTGACTCGTACATGTCACAAATGACTCATGGAACATTTTCATAAAGCATCGACACATTCCGAATGCTTTTGTTAATTTTTCCGTATGTCAGTTGTTGTTTTCATGTAAAATGATGTCCATTTTAAACAAAAGAAAACACATTGAGTGGTGCCAGCAACATCGTGCCTCAGATTGAGGCAGGGTTGACTCGTAAACATCACATATGACCAATGGATCATTGTGCTAAAGTATAACACAATCATAATGCGTTTGGTTGGTTTTCCATATGCTAATTGTTATTTTCACTTAAAATGTTGTCCATTTCAAAAAAAACCCGAGACACTTTGAGTGGTTTCGGCCACACCGGGCCTCAGATTGAGGCGGGGTTGACTCGTACACGTCACAATTGAGACACTTTGGTCAGTTTTCTGTATGCTAACTGTTATTTTCACTTAAAATGTTATCTATTTCAAACAAAAGTGAGACACTTTTAATAGTGCTAGAAACACCGTGCCTCGGATTGAGCTGGGGTTGACTTGTACCCATCACATCTGACCCATGGATTGTTGTGATAAAGTATCAACAGAATCTGAATGAGTTTGGTTGGTTTTCTGTATGTTAGTTGTTCTTTTAACTTAAAATCTCATCCATTTTAAACAATAGAGACAAGGTTAGAGTAAAACCAGCCACACCACGCCTCATATTTATACGGGGATAACTCGTACACGTCAAAAATAACCCAAGGATCATTTTCCTAAAGTATCAACACAATCCAAATGCGTTTGGTTAGTTTTCCATATGTCAGTTGTACTTTTCACTTAAAATTTTATCCACATCAAACAAAAGTGAGACACTTCGAATGGTGTCGGCCCCACTGCACCTCGGATTGAGACTGGGTTGACTCATACACGGTCCATATGACTTATGGAACATTTTCCTAAAGCATCAACACATTCTGAATTTTATTTGTCTGTTTTCCGTATGTCAGTTGTTGTTTTCACTTAAAAAATTGTCCATTTTAAACAAAAGAGAGACACCTTGAATGGTGTCGGCCACACCGAGCCTTGTATTGAGACGAGGTTAACTCGTACACGTCACATATGACCCATGGATCATTGTGCTAAAGTATCAGCACAATCAGAATCCGTTTGGTCAGTTTTTCATATGCTAGTTGTTGTTTTCACTTAAAATGATGTCCATTTCAAATTAACCTGATACACTTTGAGTGGTCTCAATGACACCAAACCTCATATTGAGGCGGGTTTGACTCGTACACATCACATATGACCCATGACTCGTTTTGCTAAAGTATCAACACAATCAGAATCCGTTTGGTCGGTTTTTCGTATGCTAGTTGTTATTTTCACTTAAAATGTTTTCCATTTCAAATAAACTGGAGGAACATTGAGTGGTGCTGGCCACACCGGGCCTAGGATTGAGGAGGGGTTGACTCGTACACATCAAAAATGAGTAATAGAAATCATCCCCGTAACCCTCACCTAGAAACCAATGAATACATCCTAGAATTTCAAGTATAAATTCTTTCTGCATGACGAGTCCATCCATGAGTCCTTAACATGTAACCCATGTCTTATCCTAACAATTGACAAGTAAGCCAAATCAAACAAGGCATAATTCACATAACATAAAGAATGTACAAAAAGACTTTTAATTCAAATTAATGAATATCACCCCATGCATTTGATGACCATGAGCTAATAATCTTACCAAGACATTCATATAATTCAAGACATACAAAAATGGAATAATCCTAAATAAAATTGCATGATAAGAGAAATAAAAAAGCATGTGAAATCAAGGAGGGTGGGGGGCTGTCTGGGGGTCCAGGGAGGAGGGTGGGGGGGCTATCCGAGGGGGCTGTCTAGGGGGATTTCTGGGGTCTAGGGATGAGGGTGGGGGCTATCCGGGGGGCTGTCTGGGGGGGTGTCTAGGGACCAAGGAGGGGGGTGGGGGCTGTGCGGGGGGTTTTCTGAAGGGTGTTTAGGGGGCTGTCTGGGGGGTTTTCTGAGGGGCACTCTGGGATCTAGGGAGGAGGGGGGGCTGTCCGGGGGGTTGTCCGGGGGCTGTCTGGGGTCCAAGGAGGATGGTGGGGGGCTATCCAGGGTCCGAGAAGGAGGGGGTTGTCCAAGGAGTTCCCAAACACACAAAACTCTATAAACATGCTCAAGATACACCGAAAAAACTAAAAGACAACAACATCCCTGAAAACAGACAATATATAAAAATAACTCAACTCCAATACTATACTACGGGTCTAGATAAAACCAACAACTAAAATATATTAAACATCAAATCTCAATAATATTAGTCAAAAATGTAACGGATCAATTTCTCCCATATCACCATCACCATCATCATCACCATTGTACTCATTCCCCATCATCATCCTCTCCCTCCTCAGTGGCCTCCTCCTCACCCTCTCCATCTGCCTCTCCCTCCTCCTCTCCCTCGTCCTCCGCATCAGACTCCTCTCCATCATCATCGTCAAGTTGGAAATCATCTTGACCACCACTAGGACTGCCACCTGGTGCACCATATATAGAACGTATCGATGAAATATATTCATCAAAAGCTGTGATGGCCTCTGGTGGAAGTTTTGTAAGTAGAAATTCAATAAATTTCATAAATGCATTGTTTTCCATAACAGACTGTTCATCCATATCTGTGGCCTTTTTCTCCGCCTATTCTGCCTGTGCCCTAACTTTCTGTAGCTCGGTGGCTCTACAAGTCATACCTGAAGAGGGCCAATACCTCTTCGAGGCTATCCTAGGTTGACAACGTACTCTTCCAGGATGCTCCTCTCCCAACACGTGATGTAAGTGATTAGTTGGCCCAAAATTGTCTAGTTTATGGGCATCGAGGGCCTCTAAAGCAGCCTATTACAAATATTAATATATTATTAAGTTAAAAAAATATATATTAAAATATAAAATCAACAGATTAAAAGTTCCAATCTGTTGCTGAGTCGCTTCGTTGACAGCACTTCCATCATTTTTTCCGTCAACTCGATCAAAACAGTTTTGTTCAAGGCACGCGTCCTTCAATATTCTGTATTTTCCTCTAAAATGACATTGAAAACTAAATTTATATGAAAACATTAGCAAAAGAATAAATAATTGAGGAAACAAAAGAATGTGTAAGTCAGAAAGAAAACTTATAAACAATTGTCATACTTACTTCTTCTCATGATCTGGCATCGTATTACATCCTAGTGTGGGGAGGTATTTTTTTCTACATCAATGTTTTTTTTAATTCTTCAAGATGATTCCTAAATAAAATTAAATAATTCAAAGCTAAATATTAATGCAAAACATGAAATTTATTATTCAGTTACCCCAAATGCAATTAATACTTTAAACTGGGTAGTCGTCCAATGAGTAATCATATGAAAATACTGCTCTATAGGACAATCATCCACAACCGGTACCACCTCAAACTCAGTGTCAACTCTAGCACGCCATCCAATATACAACTCATGCTTGTAGTCTCTCTAAATCTCTCCTAAATCCTTTAGACATTTCGGTCATGCACCCTCACCATCGGGAAAATTAAATCAAAGCTGACATCAAAATATTAATTCATATAAATACAAAAATAATTCATGGAATTAAATAAAGCATATTTTTTTACCAATATCTCTACCCAAGCTCTATCCTTGACCTCATGTGGCAAATTTCTCCATGATAGCGGGATGACAGAAATGATGTCGGAGTATTTGGCAAGTGTCACAAAAAAACTGCGACATTGCTGCCCTGTTTTCTCAACCATTTGGTTGTCTTCATTGTAATCCACCATAACCTGTGTGTGGTAGTTCCACATAAAATGCATGCATGTATTCCGCCGCCCCCGCCTCCTATCAGTAGATGTATCTTTCATGAAAGAAAAAAATATATTTTATCAAAACATGTTATAATGAAAATAAATATTTCAATAAAAATTTGTTAGGGTTCTGTTAATATACTTGCGCTAGTCTGATCGCTGAGCGCCGCTGGATCCATAGAAACTAATGGAACACCCTGTGGTGGAACAGGAGATGAAGACGATGGAATATAGATGCTCGAAGAGACAAAAGTAGAAGGAAAAGAATATGGGACAACTGTATGATCGGATTCTGACTGGGGAGTGGGAATCATCATGGGATATGAAAATGATTGGACAGAAGATGCAAATGGTGGTGAGAACATGGGATTCCTAGATATCACGTGTGTCCCTAATGACACATAGAGATCATAATGTGGGAAAGGTGAAACATCAGTGGGAGAGGCAGGGTCTAGTTGGGTACACAAAGCTGCTTGTCCACCTCTGGTATAAACCCTCCTCGTACCACCGGCCTGAGTAGTAAGACCAGTACTAGGCTCCTCGTCGAATAATTATCGACATATAGGTGGATCCTAGAAAAATGTTTACAAAAAAGTAATCACATGACATTATATATTCTTTAAATATATATATTTGAAATAAAATACTCACTGTAGGCACTAATGTTGGAACGCCCATCTCTTCCATTCGACGATTGTTCTCCATCGTTTTTTACTTCGTCTCTCTTCAATTGGCTGTATTTCCTGCTTTTGAAAACAAATATGTAATTAATTAGAAAAAGAAAACTAATGTGTAACCCAAAAAAAACTAAATATATGGGGGAATATTGGGATTCATTGGTAATTTATCTATCAATTCTTTTAGAAGAGCTTGAATGGATTTAATAAATCATACAAGTTTTAATGTTCACCAAGTTAGAAATATAGTTTAACTAGGTTTGAATATAGTTCAATTACAAATTAGAAAATTCAATTCAAATAAAACCACAACCAATAAACATTGAAATTTCACATAACGTTCAAGTCAGCTGAAACATATTTGTGATCAATACTAACTCAATTTGAATATTACAAACCTCAACAACCCAACTCCTGGTAAACCAAAAGAATTGAGAACATGGATGAATGATTCTATATATTTTCAACCCCAAATTCATGTTCACAATCAACTATGACAATTGAGCTATTAGATTCATCAAAAGAAATAAATGGATTGGTTCCAATGGAACTAGGGACAGTGTCAATTCCATCATCACCATCAACAAAAATATGTCTTCGAATTACTTCAACTATGACACCAAATTTAGGTCAAAGTTGGTCTTTGACATAAAAAACTTGTTTATCCTTTGATACCAAATGATATGGTTCTTCGGTAGCAAGAGTGTGAGTAATATTAATTACTCGAAATCCACAATAATCAATAAATGTGCCATGTCTCATCATCGAATCAAACCAATGGAATTTCTTCATTGTGACTCATCCATGAGAGTAATAATCCAATATTATTATTTTCTAAATGACTCCATAATAACCCACATTTTTTAATCGTGGTCTACTATCTGATGCGGTGGCATAACAACTTGTTGTGATAGTAACCGTAACGCCACCATGTTGTGTTCTCTTGTTCTTTTCTCATTCAGTGAAAATAAATTTGTACCCATTGAAAACAATTGATTCATAATAACGAACCATGGTATTAGGACCAAAAGCCAAATATGTTATTTCTTCAGAGACAGAGTCAGTAGACAAACTCAATACCTGCAATATAAATGACTATTAAACTTAATTAAATATTGATATAATTATTTTAAATAGTATTATTTTTACCTTCAATTTTAACCAAGAAGAAAACTCTTTGCTCTGAAAAGTATCTCTCCTTCTCAAAGATAAAGTACAATTCTTCATATTTATCATTGTTTTATGTTCCCTGTAGATAAAAAATATGAATAGTTTAACAGATATATATGTAAGATATACATATTCAATTTAGTTACCTAATATAGTCAACGAAAAAATCACAGTTGAACAAAATTGAGTGACGTGCCATCTCCCAATCTTCATGGCTTAATTTCTTCAATGTATATGTTCCAGGAATTCCTCCTATTTGAGGAAGTGATGGAAAATTGGGTTCAATTTTCTCATACTGTTCTTCTTCATTTTTTATTGGTCTATTCATTCTTGTAGTAAGATCAGACAAATACATTGAGAATAAATCCATACACTCTTGAGCCAAGTAACCGTTCATGATAGAACCTTCGGAATGATTCATGTTTCTGACATAATGCATTAATGTGTACATATTTATTTTAGTTGGATACATCCTACTAAAAGAAACAGATCCTCCAAGAAGTATTTCAGTGGGAATATGGACAGTCATATGTAGCATGCATGTGAAAAATGATGGAGGAAATATTTTCCCCAACTCACACAAAATTAATGGGGCATCTGTCATCATTTTCTGCAAGAAAGACTTGGAATTATTCTTATCACAAAGATCTCTAAACAAATGGAATAACTGAATAACAGTAACCCTTACATTATTGGAAAAAAGATGACGGATTTCTATTGGAAGAAACTCATGCAGTAGAACGTGATAATCATGATTCTTCAAAGATTTTAGCTTCCACTCTCTTCTGTTGACCCATTTAGATATGTTCATGAATAGCCATCAGGAACTCTAATAGTCTCTAATACTTCCAAAAATTGTTTTTTTCATAGGTGTCATCACATAATAATCAGATGGAAGTTTCCATTTATTTTCACTGATACGCACAGGATGCAATTCTGGTCTGATGCCCCAATCCACCAAGTCACACCGAGATTGTAAATCATCGTTTTTCTTCCCCTTGACATTAAGAAGAACCAAAAGAAACATTTCACATATATTCTTTTCAATATGAATTATGTATAAGCAATGATGTATCAAATTGGTTGACCAATAAGGGAAATAAAAAAAGATTCTCCTCTTCCTCTAATTGTAATAGGTTTCAGTGGAAACATTTTTTCTCTTTCCAGATTTCATTTGACCCTTCCCGAATGAAAAACAGAAATCTTTCAATTCATTAAGCACATCAGTTCCAATCATACGATGAGGTGGATCATCGGTCTCTATGGTATTATCAAATCATCGATGATTCATTTAACATGGATGATCATTTGGCAAGAATCGTTGATGTCCCATAAAACAGAAACTACAGTGATGTTTCAGTCTTTTGGATCGTGTATTCTTCATATGAATTGGGCATGATAGTTTTCCCTTCGTACTCCATCCAGAAATCATTACATAAGCTAGAAAATCATTGATCGTACACATAAGCGCAATACGCATCTGAAATATTTTTTTCGAACATGCATTGTATGTGCGCACACACACATCCAAAAGAAGTTTCAAATATTTTATTAAAGGTTTCATTTATACATCAATATCAATGTTGGGATCAGAAAGACCAGATATGAGTATACTCATGAAAGTGAAAGGTTTTTTCATACACAACCATGGGGGAAGAATATAAATGTGTATAAAAACTGGCCATGTGTTGCGCGAAGGAAGTATCTGGCCAAATTGATTAAAACTATCACATGAAAGACCTAGCCTCACATTATGCACGTCAGTTGAGAAATCAGGATGTCGAGCATCAAATCTCTGCCATGAAAATCCATCTGCAGGATGAACCAACTCATCATTAATCTTCTTTCTCTCGGTGTCATTCCATCTCATTTTTATTGGTATCTCATCAGACAAAAAAAGATTCTGGAGTCTAGGGTTCAATAGAAAATGCCACATTACATTTTATGGAACACGGGATGGTGTTCTATCATATTTTGACTTCCATCAGGATGTTCCACATTTTATACAATTATTTCGTTCACTAGTTTCCTCCTAGATTAAACTGTAATCTTTCGGGAAAGCATGAATTTTGTTTCCTGAAAATCCAAGTTCCTCAACTAACATCTATGCTATACAGTGGTTTGAGGTAATATCTACATCATATGGAAGGAAATCCTTCAAGAGGGTACGAATGTAATCGATTTCTGTATTAGAAATCCCATACATATTTTTCCCATGAAATAATCAGATTAAAAATTTCAGCTTTTTCATTTTATCGCATTGTCAATATACATGAGTCGTGGGAGAATCATTCATTTTTTTCACCCTATCAATATCATCATTTTCACTAGATGCATTGGTTTTCCTCATATCAAAGTCTGCTTGAGTTGAAATCCTTTCTTTTTCATGATGATGAATAAACAGAAACCAATCATCTAACAAATTCTCCATTACAATCCTTTCATTTCGATCGTCACCAATTTGAGATTTCATTTTCTCCCCATTGTGATACCACACTAAGTAGTTTGCTTGAAAACCATTTTTGGTTATGTGGTAGATGACTTCTTCATGGCTCAACCAAGGTCTACCAACACAATTGGAACATGGGCAGTGTATGCGACCACTATCTGAAGCACTGTGAAATGAAAAATCAATAAAGCCCTCCAAATTTTTTGGAAAATCGCTTGAGATCCGTTCAGTTTCATACATCCAACTTCTGTCCATTCTGTAAAAAGAATTTATATAAGTCATTTTGTCATAAAAAATTCAATAGGATTGAACTTTAATAGAAAATACATTTATGTAAACAATAAAGGAATAATTTATTAGTCGAGGTACTGAACTATTAAAATAATGCAAAGAACAAGTACTCATAAATTAAATTAAAATTTATTTATATTATATTTTCATTAGTTTATAAGAGGCACATGCCTCAGGTCCCATTATGTGTTATAGGCATCCTAAATCATTCACTCATCTTCAATAAATCATTATTGGCACCTCTATGTCCATACCTTTCATTACCCAATTACTTCCCCAAGTCAAGCGCACCCCATGGGTGAATAAATTTTAGGCTTCTACAATAATAGGTTGTTCATGGCTTTTAAAAATATTTCATTTCATTAAGTGTAGATAAAAACATTTATTTTTAAATTTGAGGTTAATAATAAAGTATGTCAATGATAACAGCATTACTGAATTAAACTTGTGAATTATCTAACATTTTTATCGATGTTTACACATGCCATCATGGGCAGTGAAAAGCACCCCACCCTCATAAAAGTGAGTATTACCCAAGAAGGACACATAATATACACCGTACAGAGAGATAAATATTTAATTGACCTTGAAGTTATGTTAGTACAGTCATCTTGGGGGAAATTGAATATATGATCCTGGTTAACTAATGAATTCAAAATCTCATATTCCATATGTTAGACACTATCTAAGGTAAGAAATCATTTGAGGATGGGTTTACATCATTCAATTTCTTATATTCTAGTGAGAATGAAGGCTTGAATTAATTACTTGAGTTCACTGATTAAATGAGGGTAGAGGTTGCATAGGCTGTATAAACAGAATGATTAAATAAGGGTAGAGGTTTCATACACTATGCATGGTGGGGGGGGGTCTCAGCTGATTTAGAAACTAAAACAAATTCCCATCATACGTATCAATAAGAAACATCAGCATCAAAAGAAACTCCAACTAAAAAAGTAAAAAAACATAAACAATTTCAAGAATTCACTACTATGAGTGGTTTATCCACATGTTTAGCAGTAATTATATGTATTAATCATGAACCACCTCTACAGATCCCAGTTTTCACCAATAAACATAAGGTAAATATCTCAAAATATCTTTACAAAAACTCATTAATAGGCTCAAAACGTAAATATAATCTTGAACCAACCATGGAATCTCTTTCACAACACATTCTCACACACCACTAATATCATGTGTTACTAAATACCAAACATAGTCACAGAGTGTACTATAACTAATTACATTACACAAGCCTTATTAAAAAAATTTGTTTTTAATAAAACACTTTCCTCATTGAATTTTAAGGAAAACATTCATAAATACTTTGCTAAAAATTAATAACCACATATAAATAAATTTCCAAGTAACAATTTATTACAAAATAAAGAGAAATCATAAAAACATATACTTAGAAAATATAGAGTCCAATAGCAATGAATTTGAGATGTTTCTTATTCGATGGAGGGTTAAAGATTTAATTAATTAAATGGATTGGAATAGAGAAAGTCTAGATTAAATCAAAATACAAAAAAATGATATACACTTCAAAATCAAAACTTAAAACTAAAATATTATATAATAACAATAAAAATAGGGTAACACTTAAATATTTTATGTGTGTGAAGAATAAAATACCTAATTTGAGATGATTCTGATGGAGTTTCAGCTGTTTGGATTGGGGAAGTCACGAGAGTAGCTGATCCCTTGAGAGATTTAGGGTTCTGTCGCAAATGGGGGAGAAAAGAAACGGCCGACTATATTTGGGGTGAACATTTTCCAACGGTTTTAGGAAACCGAAAACCATTGGGAAAGGGTTTCCTGGCCCTTCTTTACCAACAGTTTGAGCAAACCATTGTTAAAGAAGCGTTGGGAAATCCTGCATTCTCATTAGTGAATGTTTAGGACATGTTTAAACCTTTTCATATGAGGAATATATTGGACGTATTAAGTGATGGGTGGAGCTCACTATAGCTCCCCGATGCATCGGTAGGTCTCATGGGATAACTAGACGTGGAATTGGCCGAGGCCTTTTCCCAATTTGATTTATGGTTTTGGCCGAGACCTTAATCATTTTTAGACGTCTTGGCCGAGGCCTTGACAAAATGGTTCAGAATGTATGGCATTATACATTCCCTCATTATGGAAATAATATTGATGGTTCATGTGGTCATTCAACTAGTATAATACCCATGATTATGTTTTATTATGGCATTATTTACTCAGCTCATATTTTTACCATAAAAGTATTCTTGTTTATTATTGGTAAAGGCATGTGGTTTCAATTATTTACCATGCTTAATATTTATGTCATTTTCCACTGTATTACTTACCCTTACTAAGAGTTTGAGCTCACCCATTTCTTATGTTTCATTTTCCTAGGATATGAAGAAGTTAGTTTTGAATGACCTATAGGCATAATCTAGGAGTATTGGATGTTTCTAATGAAATATATTTGTGTTGTATTTCTCTTCAAGTTGTAAAGTTGAACTTATGTATGAATCTTGTTTCCAATAATACTAAACTGATCTGTCATTCAAGACATGATTTCCTTATGATCATGCCAATGTTATGTAATAATGCATCGACTCTGGGTAACAATGGTTGGGGCGTTGCATTTGAAACATTTTACTATCGAAAGAGAGTTGATCAAAACCTTCAATTCTTCCATCACATTTATCGGATTCTTCATCTCCCTTTTTATTTGATTGTCTTGATTCCCCACCTTTGGAAACTTAAATAAAATCCCATTTACCTTAAGTTACTTTCCAGGATGATTCTTCCAACACTTTTGACACATGGGTAGATTGGTTTTATTTCAAATTTTGGATTTATCTAGTGATCCTACTAAATTAAACACCATTTTATTATTTTTATTTCTAGTACCATATGACTGGTTATAATAGAAAATATCTATCTCGTCTT
The DNA here is from genome assembly GCA_963277665.1 of Viscum album. Lineage (NCBI taxonomy): Eukaryota > Viridiplantae > Streptophyta > Magnoliopsida > Santalales > Viscaceae > Viscum > Viscum album. Next base: position 296,271,164 of record OY728141.1, on the reverse strand, counting down.
TATGTGAATAATGTAAAATCTCTTCATAGATATAAAATTCTGAAATCAAAAAAAAATTATAAACATAAATTTATTACCTTAAAGAAGTGTTTCATCTTACTTTTTGTGTATATGAAATAGTTCAAGGGTGTATCTTGCATTCCTTTTGAATTTTTCCTCATTTACCCTGAAATACTCATTATTTTCTCCCCTTATTCCAAAGAACATATATTTCATTTTTAGATATGTAATTCACGGAATATATTTAAGAAAAAATATTTTTTTGAAATCCTTAGAATTATATGGATTTTATTTCCACCTTCGACTTCACATTTTTGATCAGTGTCTACCACTATTTGGCTTCCATATAGACGATAAAAGACCAGTATGATATTCTCTTATTTAGATAATTTGAGGAAAAATAATATCTTCTTAATGTATTGAGTTCATTATTCCATAATGAGGGGATCAGAGGCTTGGATAAAAGTTATAGGGATTTGGTGTATAAAGGACTCAACTGAAATATCCCCTTTTTTAGGATAAGGATAGCATTCCACAAAATCCAACATACTATTCATAACTTGATTGACATGATTTTATACTACTAGGAAGTTCTCATAATTTTCGTCAATTCGGTTAGGAATCCTTTTACCGAAACCATCACATTTCATTTCATAATGGTTATTAGAATGATTCTTATGATTTACCACTATAAACTAAAATAAAGGAAAATTATGGATGAGTATACATAAAGTAAAAATCATAAAAAATGTAAATTATAAACATATACATAATAACTTATAAATTTTTGGTATATCATAGCTTATGATCCATTATTGTTGAATATTGTTTATCAAGGTTAATTTCCCATTTATTTCTTATATCCTAACAATATACTCATGTCATTAGAAATGATTTGAAAAAAAATCAGAATTTCCCAATCATATCCCTTAGGAGTATCATAATGTTGGTTATCAATACCTTTTAATCATGTACCATGTATATGTTTAGAGAATACCCAATGAGTCCTTTTAGGGTTATTACAACTAGGTGTATTTTTTCTAGAAATAAATCAACTTTTATTATCTAGACAAAGGTTTCTCTTCTCAAAACCAACTCACTCTATACATTATCGAACTATTCGTAATTATTACTATAATTATATTTGTACCAAGGGTTCATACTAATGTATTTTTTTCCTAATAATAAAAAGTAAAAAAAAATTACTCCAATGCCAACTACAGATGTCCAAGTATATTATACATGTTATTACATGATTTTCAATAAACCACAACCTAAGTTTTTAGGGGCCAAGGGTATTTTGATGATTAGGCCAATAAAAATGAATCTAAAATAAAAATAATAATTTTAAACCTCATAACACTCTCTTATATCCCATATAGATTCATATACTATATAGGAAATCCTAGGGAATACATAATAAATGGGTGACCTATAAATCTCAACATGGGAATATGTATGATAATGTAGTATAGCATATGATTCAAATGGAATAACATTATATTATAGTTGAAAAGTGTCATGAATAATCCGTTCGAATCATGACATAAATCAGATAACATTATAAGATCATGGAATCATAGAAATTTGTTAGAGTCATAATACATGATATCATAATCAGTAGTCAAGGAACATTATTGATACATTATAAAAAAGTGGATAGAGTCCCATAATGGATTAGTATTACTCCCTAATCCCGTACACATCCTATCATGATTTATAAAAATTACCCAATTAATTGTAGTACTATCCGGGTGCACCCATATTAACATGTACATGTTTATGTGTTCTGTTTAATGGAATAAAACATAAGGAATATGTATATGAAATGCCCACGGAAAGTAACATGTCAAAAAATATTATCTCGAAGAAATAAAATTCAATAAATTTTATAATTATAATTAGTAATTAAATATTTTAGATGGTCATATTAGAATAAATAAAATATTTATCATATATGGAGCTATATTAATGAAAAAAAATCAATTAAAATATTATAGAAATCAACCTTTGAAGTATTGTTTTAAGGAATAAGTAGACGACTTTTAAATAATGAAAGGATATGTAATTTTCTTTGAAAATATAGGTAACAAAATGTTTATCCCAAAAATATTTTTATTTTTAATAAATATGAATTGGAAAAATACAATAAAACATTGTCACATAAAAGGATTAGGGGTTAAAAATGTTCCCCTTAATCAAGATTCATTTAAAATAAGGTACTGATAAATGAATGTAAGGAATGTATAACCCAAATAAATAAATGGATAATAAGATAGTTACTTTTGTAAGAGACATATATATAAAATATTGAATCATTTCCTATTGTTAAATAAATATAGATACTATTGTAGGGGGAAATGCATAACGTAATGAAAAAAGGGTGGTTTGTGGGAGTTCCCTTTCCTTAGGTCCATATTCTCTTGGCACATTCATATAAAATCTTGAAAAGTAAAATTAAATTTATTAAAAACATCATTAGGATCCTAATTAAATTATATTTTACTAATTTTTAATCTTATATATTTTTTTGAATCATCTAATTGAGATATTTTGTCTATGTTTATTATCCCAAGATAGTTTGTTTCACTATTCCGGGGTAAGATTAATTTGAATGTAATTAGGTAGTTCTTTGGGAATGGTTCTAAAAAACAAAAGTATAATATAATAAAGTTAATATACATATATAAGTTTAAAATGTTATTAATATCCAATAGTATTTATATATAATAATGATTTAGATATTATATGTTTTTTTTTTGGTCATTTAGGTGAGTTTTCTAACCATGGTGAACTTAGTTTTAATGACCTTTAATAATATTAAACCATTATAGAAAACTGAAAATTAAAATACTTAATAATCTGTGTTTTAAAAAATTAATTAATTTTAATCCATCTATGAAACTACTGGTGTAAAATGAAATTTTTATTTCATGGGGGTGGTGAACCACCGCATTATGAATAGACATTTATGAATTAGAATTGATTGAGGAGATGGTAAAATTTTAAATTACCCCATAATAATAACATATAAATATATTTATGATATCTATGATTCTATTTCATAGGGTATGGAAAACATGTGTGATTGGTAAAATAATAATAAATTTTAATGTCGTTCGGTTGAGAACTTAACTCTTCCTTTGGGTGTCTCCCAAAGGGATACACCTTAAGGATTTTTGGAATGGTATTTGTTGATACCAATGTCACTAGGAAATTGTGGTTATGAATAATAATATAACTGGTTGGAACTTTCGTATGATCCATTTCATAGAATGTGTGGGGAAAATGGTGGGGAGGGGTGTTATTTATAAGGGGAATAAAGGGGTGTTTCAGAATATAATATTCATTAGTTTACTATTATTTCTCAAGACTATCCACAATCATGAATCTTGTGAAAAAATATTTAATTTTATTCATGTAATTTTGAGATAATCGATTTTTTACATTATTCACGTCTAGTTAATTCATGAAATTAACTTTAAATTGGAAACGCCACATTTTTGATATTACACTATTCTATATAAATTCTACTATTATTGTTAAATACAAAAAATTAACCCTAAAATTTTTTGAATTGTAGGTTCCAAATAGTTTAGACATCTTATGAATATAATTTTAAAAATATGATAAATTTAATTTTTTTAATAAAATCTTTATTTATTTCGAAAATTTCAATTTTAATATGATGATCAATTTTCGATCCATTTTAAAATTTTCTTTTACACTAAAAATTATAGTATAATTATAATGAGTCAAAATATTATTTCATAAACCAGCATTTTGATAATAATATTTTCTTCAAATATTTATATTAGTCATTATTATATATATAATATATATTTTATAAAAATACAAACACAAATTTTTTAATTTTTTAATATTTTAAATATTTATTATGTTTTTATTTTATATTATAAATGTTTACTACTCTCTAATTAAAAAGGCGAGGATAATATTATCGTAGTTTATTTATTATTCCTAATACTGAGATTACAATTCTCATCGACATATTACAATTCAAATAATCAAATTTGGAATGGTTACATTGGGTATCACTTATTCTATTTCTTCTTTACTGACATGTATTTTCTCTCAAGGTTTTTTATTTTCATTTTCAAATTTGATGTTGTATTTATAATATTTTACAGAATTTATATCATATTGTTCAAGTGTTTGATCATTCTAGTGGATCATGTGTATCCAAATTTTCAATTTTCAAATTTCGTATTTAAAATTTTTTGTCCCAATGTAATGTTAGAAATTTTATTTGATGTATTTATACACTAAATAAAATTTTCAAGTCAATATAATACAATTTCATTAGTTTTATCATGTAGTGCATAGTATTTATATAATAGTAATTACTAAATATGAAACTTGTCTATATTCTAGAAGAAATTTCCATTTATAATATTTTTGGTAGTCTTAATAATGATTTATATAGTCACGCGGACATTATATGGGAGATATATGTATTGTTCATAAGAATGGAATTTATATTTTGTAAATTTTAGTTAATTTTATCAGAAGAAAATAATATCATTTAAAAACGATGTAACACCCCAGGTAAATAAAGAATATTACATTTTCATATTTATCCATATTTTAGAATAAAATATTAATATGACTTTAAAGGGGACACTATGTTCGATGGTGTACCCAACATGCAACAACGAGTTTCTTGGGAATCTTACGTTGCACTCTAATAATTAAAAAATATTATTTTAAATGGTAGTTAACATATAGCAGTTGTATTGGTGGGAATGGATATAAATAACTAAAATATGATTATATATGTTTTTAAATGTTTTTACATTTATCTAATAAAATATAAAGGCTTAAAATACGGAAAGAATTCAATTTTAGGCGTATATGCCCTAGTTTTCACTAAAGGTTCACTTATCGCCTTTTAATGGAGAACCGTCATTAAATATAGTTTTGTTCACTCTTATAAGTTCTATTGGACCAAATAAAACTCTTCTTAAGAATCAGGAAATCAAAATTTACTTTGTGTAAATATTTGGTATCTTTCCAATAAAGTTCATTTTTTTATTGAATAGTGTAAAATGTTGTATTTAAATTCAAAACCTCTTTTTAATCTAATATATTTATATGATTAGATTATCTTTTGAATTGGTTTTAAAGTGAAATTAGAAAATATTTTTACCATTAAATCCAATAGTGGTCGTTGGAATTAATTTCACTTTGAAATCAGACTTAAACTAGAGTCAATCTTTTGATACTTATTGTTTCATAAAAAAACACTATTGGCTCTGACAGTGGGAATTAATTATTAAATTAATTAATGTGACTTATATGTTTTGAATTTTGTAAAATAGACTTCATTTCTGAATTCGTAATATCAAATAAATCTTAGGGTGAATTTTTGGAATTTTTCTGAAAAACATCAATTTTTGATGAATAGTGAAACCACTAAGTAGTACGTATAAAAACTGATTTTTCCGCTTAAATGAAATTTTTCCATCTTTGTGTTTTGAATTTCAATAATCCTACATACATGGTTGTCATTAAGAAGTAAAATGTGGTTCAATGGAATTAAAATAATTTTTTGGTGAATAGTAACTTGTTAAGTTTTTAATCGTGATTAGAGGTAATTAGTGTAGTTTAAGGTAAAAATAATGTTTTATAATATGAGATGAGCTTGAAACATGTGATAACCTTATTGGATGTGTCATGGACGACCAATACAACCCATGGTTCAACTTGGGGACCCCATGAAGCCACTTTGGTTGGGAAATGACATAAATAACGTTTTATTTAATGTTAATGTAAAAATGACACAAACATGAAATGTTTTACTAAAACAATTTTAACATGGGGTTATAAAAGGAATATTTTTGACTATAAATAGTCATTGGAAAGAAAAAAAGATTTCCTAAATCATAGTATCTTTTTTATAATTTTTATACATTAAATAAATTAAATTATTTATGACATCATGACGATGCAGCGATGACCTCATTATTTAACGATTTAAATAAAATGGAATGATAATGTAATATCTAAGACCTACATATGTCCAAAACCTTTGGGATGAGTGGATTTATAACCCTTATCACCTTATCCTCTAAATACATCAATTTGGGACCTCTTAAATCCGAATACCATTTTAAAATAAAGTTACTTTTCTTTACTTTCCAAGAGTGCCCCTCCTCTCCTCTTATAAAAGGCCCCCACCTGAACCTCCATACACACACTCCCAAAGCCTTTGGCTCGGCCAACCCCTGCCCATTTTGTCTCTCCACTTCTCTCTCTTACTTCTTGAAGCTTAAATTTTGGCAGAAGTCTTCCCAAGTATGCCTTTGAGCTCAAACCAAGGGGAGTTACCCGATTTTAAGGTAATGTCTTCTTTTGAGTCCTTTTGTTTTATTTTGCTTCTCCATCCCCCTAAACTCTTTTTATTATTTTCTTTTGTAACAACTCCAGTATACTCAATATACTAGGATGTTTTATAATAAGGATTAGATCTACACTTACACAAACCTACATCTAATGGTTAACGAACATACTGTTTCTGTGGATGGCGAATTTATGCCTCCCGAAACGATGATTGTTCAACATTCTTTTAACACCTTCAAATGTGGCCATTAAGATGTCACTATATTTAAATATGATATATAATAGGTTTATTTTTTACTAAAGCTTCTGTATTTTTAATTTGTGTCTTACCTTTATGGCTTACATTATGGGTATACGCGATATCTTCATTTTAGGATGTGCGGACTACCGCCCCCTCAAAGTGATGTGATTCTTTAATGCCATACGTGGGATGTATAAAGGATTGATTTAATGTTATTATATATGATGTTATACTGGAATTATTATATACCTCTATATCATTATTATTTCTTTCCATTAAAGTATGATATAGAAATGAAAGTAGCGTTCATGCGTACGTACGGCTTACCGTCTCCATGAACGGTGCATTTCATTTCTTATCCCCAAATGTAATGTACTATTAAAAGTACATGTATATAATGGATATATATAATGAATGATAAATATAAATTATGAATATAATTCTGGAATTAAAATATACATACCTCTCATTTATTTTTAATTCCATTAATATGACAAAGAAATGAAAGTAACGTTCATGCGTACGTACGGCTTACCGTCTCCATGAACGGTGCATTTTATTTCTTACCTCTAAATGATTATGTAATATTATAAATACATGTAAATTCTGGATATATATGATATATATTATATCAAAATCAGGAATGTCATTCTGGATATAAAGAACCTTTGACCACACAAACAACATGTAATTGTAAGAAGTCCACTTTCGACTTAAGTACCAAATATCGAGAAAACAAACATTATTAACTTAAATGGTTACATAATATTTATAACATGGAAATAAGTGATATAAAAGGAATAATGAACTTTAAAAAGGTTCTTAATCAAATAGAAATTAACTCAAGTTTATTATTCCGGACGTTAAAGAACGATCGAGTCAAGTCGGACCCAAGGTAAGGGATCTTACACCTCTCTTTCTTTTTAAGTACATTCTTTTATGTCATTCCTTTTAAAGATAATATTTCTTGTTATTGGGATATTCTTTTATATTAATCTTACTGTAATTTTTATGTTCATATGATGAGAGACCCTATTCTCTCTCATCAATCCATTTTGGAAGTTTTGAGTGGCGCCGTTAGGCTGCCGAATTTTTCGTAAGAGATCCAACTTCTCTCTTTCTTTTTAAGTACTCTCCTTCATGTCACTTCTTTTAAGATCTACTTTGTTATGTTGGGGGGATGTTATTTTATATTACTCTTCCTATAAACTTTATTTTAATATGATGAGATACCCTATTTTATCTCATCAATCCATTTTTGTAAGTTTTATGTGGCGTCGTTAGGCTGCCGAGTTTTCGTAAGGGATTTTTCATCTCACTTTTATTCCCGTGAGATTTATGCTACATTTGCCACAATTTCCTTTGAGTGGTGTACGTACTGCCCATTATTATACTCTTTTTGTAATATACTTTACTTTTATGAGTATTTACATCAATGATGTATTGTCCTTCTTTCATGGGGTGTATGTTTTGAAAGATACCCAAGTCGTTAAGGGAACCTTTCACCCTCCTCTTTTTAAAAGACTTCTTTTGTTGGTTATTTTAATTTATATATTTTTATGTTGGGATATGTTCTCATATATCCTTATTGATGTAAATTTTATGTCCAAGTGATTAGATACACTTTTTATCTCTCATCAACTCATTTTGATGTGACGCTGTTAGGCTGTCAAGGGAACTTCTTAACCCAATTTCGATTTCTTTGGGTTAAACATATAGTTATTGAATATGTCATCCTTTGAATATGTGTGAATGACCTTTTTTTATTTAACACCTAATATCCACTTATATTTGGTGTATTCATTTGTCACACATAATTCTGTAATTTATTTATCCTTAAACCAAGGATATCGTCTTTGTAAGGGACTTCGTCTCAATCTCCTTTCATTGAGGCATATTTCGTTTTATTCACAACTTTATTTTATACGGTGTATAAACCCCTTTGAATTTTACTTTTATACAAAAGGATTCTTTTTCTATGATGCATTTTACTAAACAGCAAAAAGGAATGTTTTTTTACGTACGCGGTGACAACAACCTTTTCCGTCGCCGCGAGTATTATTTGGTCTTTGTCTTCCTCAACAAGCCGTAATGTTTTTAAAATAAAATAAATACCATATACTCTTTTATGTATTTTGGTATTGAAAATGGTTTTGATAAAGGATTATATTATGAAATATTGTGATTGATATGTGGAAATGTTATCATTAATTTTTATTGGTTTTATGTTTTATGATTTTATATTGGTACTTGGACATTTGACGGGTGGTTACGTGATAAACCATATGACGGGTGGTGCCGTGAATACCAGGACGGGTGGTTACGTTATAACCTCCAATGCATTAGGTATGGAAGTCGGCCGTATGGATATTCCATTAAGTATGTATGGAAATTGGCCGTAAGGCTATTCCATTAAGTGATATGTGTGGAAGTCGACCGTATGGTTATTCCACTTAAGTATGTTTATGTCCCAAGTTACCTTTATATGTGTTATGTGTTCTTTATTTGGGTTTTATGGTAATCCTTTGGTTACAAAAAGGTAAGTAATGATACTTTTTTTCAGTGAAGATTTTTTTCAACTTCATGAAGGTGAAAAGTATTACTTTGATAAAGTATTCATGGTTTACATGTTGTTTTGAAAAACTAACAGTTTTCATTCTTTGTGTATCCCTTACTGAGCTTTTTATGCTCATCCCAAGTTTTTTGAAATGTTTTTCACAGGAATTAGTGTCGAATAGGGTCAAGGATGGGATCAAGGGAAATTCATGCTACCTAAAACATGGAACTATACATGTTTCTTTTTAAGAGTCTTTATTTTATGGAAATTTAGTAGAAGCGACTACTTTGTAATCTTTTGAGATGTAATAGTTATGTCCTAATTCTCTAAAACTCTAAACCTGAAAAGATCCTCAATGTGAATTACTCATTTAATTCAATATTAAGTAAGGTTTAAGGCTGGGGCCTTATAGTTGGTATCAAAGGTCGGTTTAGATAACTATAGAGGTTAGGGTATTCTCTAAGCATAAGTGACAGTACCATAATGGATAGGATTTCAAAAAGAGTGATAGTTTTAGATAAAGTGAATGAGTAAGTATATCTTAGTGGTTATCTCCCTCATTAGTACATGATGGTTTTGTTGATATACTCACACTGACATTTCTAGTGAAATGATGGATCTAGTAGGCACCATAGAGACAACAGGTTTGAAGGAAACTGTGGTGGTTCCCTGATTAAGAGACTGGATGAAATGGGGGATTCAATGAGGAATCTCATGGTTGTTCTAAACCAACTATCAAGGAGTCATGATCAACCACTTTAACCTTGGTATGTTCTATAATGCATCATGTACGAGATGACCAAATTGATGTGGAAGTTTAGGTAATAATTATAAAGGTAACCATTAGGGTTTATATGATCCTTACTTTTGAGGTAATTATGGGTTATTATATGATATGATGGAAAATGAAAGGCATGAGATAGACTTGAGGTTAAAATATGTAATGATCATTTTTGATGATTTTATCTCTTTTTGGGTAATGATTTAAGAATTATATATTTTTGGAAAAAGGACAACACGCAGACTGTGTGACAACCCGTCGCGTCGGACAAAGCTGCGGGAATCGAACCCACAACCAAAGTGCGACTGGTATTTATCGTCTACCACTGGACTATGTGAAGTCCCTGGTTAGTTTGACTGATTCTTTTTAGTTATTTGATTTTATGAATTAGGATTAAGTTTATTTTGGGTTATTTATGAAAATGATTAACCTATCATGGAGGATATGTGATTAGGTCAATTACTTTTCAATACGAGACTTTAGGAGCAACTGATGTTGTTTGGAGATAAATGTTACGATTTAACTTGGAAGGCTATGTGACTAAATCCTTCAAATATTTGGGTTTCAATCTTAGATTGTTTTACTTTGAAGAATTTTATGGACAAATTGGTTATCAAATGGTCCTCGTTGAACTTTGGGTTTTGTTGGACAAATTTTGGGGTTAAGAATAGATTTTCTTTTTATAAAGGGTTATCCTTTTCTGGATTATCTGATCTTGTAGTAACCTTTTTGGTTTTAGTTTTGGTTAAGGTTTGAAGTCATGGGAAATGTATTGTTCTTTTTTTGTGGATTAGGTTCTCCTCTAGAAGTTGTTTATAGTACTCTTAATGAGAACAAGTCTTCCTAAATACTCGTCTTTTGGAGAAAGTATGAGTCTGTGTGAGAAGTCTAGTAAAGGTTGAAAGTCAACATGACAACTATGTATGTTTCCTTATGTTTTATTTAAGCTCAAAAATAAATTCCTCAATAAAAATTAACATAAAACAAAAATGTTGTCTATTAACTTTTCCTAATGGGGAACCCAACACCGTTTAACCCATCACAAGTTTGTGATTTTTTTATTGTTAACTTTCTCATAAACATGTTTTCTATCACTCTCCATCAGAACATGACCCTATGTTTTCTCCTCCATTTCAATGTTTTCATACTTGGAATCCTAGTATGGGTTAACTCGGGTGACCTTTGTACTTATCTTTTTTTTAAGTGATTGTTTTACCGACTCTTCTTCGGATGTGGGACTTTTAAGGATGTTTCCAAGCCCAATTTTAAAAATTGCGAGGAGGCAATTCCCAAAAGGGGGGAAGGATGTAAACCCCAGGTAAATAAAGAATATGAAATTTTCACATTTATCCATATTTTAGAATAAAATATTAATATGACTTTAAAGGGGACGCTATGCTCGATGGTGTACCCAACACGCAACAACGAGTTTCATGGGAATCTTACGTTGCACTCTAATAATTAAATAATATTATTTTAAATGGTAGTTAACATGTAGCCGTTTTATTGTTGGGAATGGATATAAATAACTAAAATATGATAATATATGTTTTTAAATGTTTTTACATTTATCCAATAAAATATAAAGGCATAAAATACAGAAAAAATTCAATTTTAGGCGTATATGCCCTAGTTTTCACTAAAGGTTCACTTATCACCTTTTGATGGAGAACCATCATTAAATATAGTTTTGTTCACTCTTATACATTCTATTGGACCAAATAAAACTCTTCTTAAGAATCGGGACATCAAAATTTAGTTTGTGTAAATTTTTGGTATCTTTCCGATAAAGTTCGTTTTTTTAATGAATAGTGTAAAATGTTGTATTTTAATTCAAAACCTCTTTTTAATATAATTTATCTATATGATTAGATTATCTTTTGAATTAGTTTTAAAGTGAAATTAGAATATATTTTTACCATTAAATCCAATAGTGGTCGTTGGAATTAATTTCACTTTGAAATCAGACTTAAACTAGAGTAAATCTTTTCATACTTATTGTTTCATAACAACACGCTATTTGCTCTGATAGAGGAAATTAATTATTAAATTAATTAATGTGACTTATATTTTTTGAATTTTGTAAAATAGACTTCATTTTTGAATTCAGAATATCAAATATATCTTAGGGTGAATTTTTGGGATTTTTCTGAAAAACTTCAATTTTTAATGAATAGTGAAACCACTAAAGGGTACTTATAAAAACTGATTTTTCTGCTTAAATGAAATTTTTCCATCTTTGGGTTTTTAATTTAAAAAATCCGAAATACATGGTTTTCATTAAGAAGTAAAATGTGGTTCAATGGGATTAAAATAATTTTTTGGTGAATAGTAACTTATTAAGTTTTTAATCGCGATTAGAGGTAATTAGTGTAGTTTAAGGTAAAAATAATGTTTTAATAATATGATATGAGCTTGAAACATGTACTAACCTCATTTTATGTGTCATGGCCGACCAAGAAAAACCATGGGTCAACTTGGGGAGCCCATGAAGCCACTTTGGTTGGGAAATGACATAAATAACTTTTTATTTAATGTTAAAGTAAAAATGACACAAACATGAAATGTTTTACTAAATCAATTTTAACATGGGGTTATACAAGTCAGATGTTTGACTATAAATATTCATTGGAAATATAAAAAGATTTCCTACATCATATTATTTTATTTATAATTTTTAGACATTAAATAAATTAAATTATTTATGAAATCATGATGATGCAGTGATGACCTCATTATTTAACAATTTAAATAAAATTGAATGATAATGTAAAATCTAAGACCTAAACATGTAAAAAACCTATTGTATGAGTGTATGTTGAACCCTTATCACCTTATCCTCGAAATACATCATTGTGGGACCTCTTAAATCCAAATAACATTTTAAAATAAATTGACTTTTCTTTACTTTCCAAGAGTGCCCCTCCTCTCCTCTTATAAAAGGCCCCCCACCTCAACCTCCTTACCCACACTCCCAAAGCCTTTGGCTCGGACAAACCCTGACCATTTTGTCTCTCCACTTCCCTCTCTTACTCCTAGAAGCCTAACTTTGGTAAGAAGTCTTCCCAAGGAAGCCTTTGACTCAAACCAAGGGGAGTTACCCGATTTTAAGGTAATGTCTTCTTTTGAGTCCTTTTGTTTTATTTTTCTTCTCCAACCCCCTAAACTCTTTTTATTATTTTCTTTTGTAACAACTCCAGTATCCTCAATATACTAGGATTTTGTTATAATAAGTATTATATCTACACTTACACACACCTACATCTAATGGTTAACGAACATACTGTTTCCGTTGATGGGGAATTTATGCCCCTCGAAACGATGATTGTTCAACATTTTTTTAACACCATAAAAGGTGTCCATTAAGATGTCACTATATTTATATATGATATATAATATGTTTTTGTTTTTCTTAATCTTCTGTATTTTTCATTTTTGGCTTACCTTTATGGCGTCCATTATGGGTATACGCGATATCTTCATTTTAGGAAGTGCGGACTACCGCCCCATCAAAGTGATGTGATTCGTTAATGCCATATGTGGGACGTATAAAGGATGGATTTATTGTTATTATTTACGATGTTATGATGGAATTATTATATACCTCTATATCATTATTATTTCTTTCCATTAAAGTATGAGATAGAAATGAAAGTAGCGTTCATGCGTACGTACGGCTTACAGTCTCCATTAACGGTGCATTTCATTTCTTATCCTCAAATGTAATGTACTATTAAAAGTACATGTATATAATGGATATATATAAATAATTATATATATAAATGATGAATATAATTTTGGAATTAAAATATACATACCTCTCATTTAGTTTTAATTCCATTAATATGACAAAGAAATGAACGTAGCGTTCATGTGTACGTTCGGCTTACCGTCTCCATGAACGGTGCATTTCATTTCTTATCTCTAAATGATTATGTAATATTATAAATACATGTATATTCTGTATATATATGATATATATGATATCAAAATCAGGAATTTCATTCTGGATATAAAGAACCTTTGACCACACGAACAACATGTAATTGTAAGAAGTCCACTTTCGACTTAAGAACCAAATATCGTCAAAATAAACATTATTAACATAAATGGTTACATAATGTTTATAACATGGCAATAAGTGATATAAAAGGAATAATGAACTTTAAAAAGGTTCTCAATCAAGTAGAAATTAACTCAAGTTTATTATTCAGGACGTTAAAGAACGATCGAGTCAAGTCGGACCCAAGGTAAGGGATCCTACACCTCTCTTTCTTTTTAAGTACATTCTTTTATGTCATTCCTTTTAAAGATCATATTTCTTGTTATTGGGATATTATTTTATATTACTATTACTGTAATTTTTATATTCATATTATGAGAGACCCTATTCTCTCTCATCAATCCATTTTGGACGTTTTGAGTGGCGCCGTTAGGCTACCGAATTTTTCGTAAGAGATCCAACCTCTCACTTTCCATTTAAGTACTCTCCTTCATGTCACTTCTTTTAAGCTCCACTTTTTTATGTTGGGGGGATGTTATTTTATATTCCTCTTTCTATAAAATTTATGTTAATATGATGAGATACCCTATTTTATCTCATCAATCCATTTTTGTAAGTTTTATGTGGCGCCGTTAGGCTGCCGAGTTTTCGTAAGGGATTTTTCATCTCACTTTTATTCCTGTGAGATTTATGCTACATTTTCCAAAATTTCCTTTGAGTGGTGTACGTAATGCCCATTATTATACTCTTTTTGTAATATACTTTCTTTTTATGAGTATTTACATCAATGATGTATTTTCCTTCTTTTTTGGGGTGTATGTTTTGAAAGATACCCAAGTCGGTAAGGGAACCTTTCACCCCCCTATTTTTAAAAGACTTCTTTTATTGGGTCTTTTAATTTACATATTGTTATGTTGGGATATGTTCTCATATATCCTTATTGATGTAACTTTAATGTCCAAGTGATGAGATACACTTTTTATCTCTCATCAACTCATTTTGATGTGACGTTGTTAGGCTGTCAAGGGAACTTCTTAACCCAATTTTGATTTCTTTGGGTTCAACATGTAGTTATTGAATATGTCATCCTTTGAATATGTGTGATTGACCTTTGTTTATTTTACACTTAATATCCACTTATATTTGGTGTATTAATTTGTCACACATAATTATGTAATTGATTTATCCTTAAACCAAGGATACCGTCTTTGTAAAGGACTTTTTCTCAATCTCATTTCATTGAGGCATATTTAGTTTTATACACAACTTTATTTTATACGGTGTATAAAACCCTTTGACTTTTACTTTTATAAAAAAGGAATCTTTTTCTACAAAGCGTTTTACTAAACGACAAAAAGGAATGTTTTTTTAACGTACGCGGTGACAACGACCTTTTCCGCTGCCGCGAGTATTATTTGGTCTTTGGCTTCCTCAACAAGCCGTAACGTTTTTAAAATAAAATAAATACCATATACTCTTTTATGTATTTTGGTACTGAAAATGGTTTTGATAAAGGATTCTATTATGAAATATTTTGATCGATATGTGGAAATGTTATCATTACTTTTTATTGGTTTTTTGTTTTATGATTTTATATTGGTACATGGACATTTGACTGGTGGTTATGTGATAAACCATATGACGGGTGGTGCTGTGAATACCAGGACGGGTGGTTACGTTATAACCTCCAATGCATTGGGTATGGAAGTCAGTCGTATGGCTATTCCATTAAGTATGTATGGAAATTGGCCATAAGGATATTCCATTAAGTGATATGTGTTGAAGTCGACCATATGGTTATTCCACTTAAGTATGTTTATGTCCCAAGTTACCTTTATATATGTTATGTGTTCTTTATATGGGTTTTATGGTAATCATTTGGTTACAAAAAGGTTAGTAATGATACTTTTTTCATTGAAGAGTTTTTACTACTTCATGAAGGTGAAAAGTATTACTTTGATAAAGTATTCATGGTTTACTTGTTGTTTTGAAAAACTAACAGTTTTCATTCTTTGTGTATCCCTTACTGAGCTTGTTATGCTCATCCCAAGTTTTTTGAAATGTTTTTCACAGGAGTTAGCGTGGAATAGGGTCAAGGATGGGATCAAGGGAAAGTCATGCTACATAAAACATGGAACTATACATGTTTCTTTTCAAGAGTTTTTATTTTATGGAAATTTAGTAGAAGCGACTACTTTGTAATCTTTTGAGATGTAATAGTTATGTCCTAATTCTCTAAAACTCTAAACCTGAAAAGATCCTCAATGTGAATTACTCATTTAATTCAATATTAAGTAAGGTTTAAGGCTGGGGCCTTATAATTAAATTTAGGATTAACATTCAGAAACACATAATTATAACATATGATAATCATTAATATCATATATTAAAAAAATTGGGGCCTTAGTACCCAATAATGATTGAAATTATGATCATAGTTTTGCGTCATTTAAGTTGGTGGTTGAAGAGACCCAAATATGAACATGTCATTGTAATTAATGAGAAACATTATAAAGTCATATTCATCTAATATAATTTTTATTGAATTATAATTATGTATATAGTAAATACATATAGATTATAATGATATTTAGAGAGAGTTTTAATGATAATATAATTCAATTAAATTGTCACAACAAGATGACGCATGAAAATTTCTTTTCAATATTCAGTCAACAATTTCCCAATCATGGTAGTTGTGAAAAATTACACTCCTCTACCAAATGAAATTTTCAAAAAATCAATTCATGATTTCACGGTTCATAAGAATATATGAATTGTATGTAATTATCTTCCTACTTCTATAACTCTTGAAGTGTGGTGGATTCCCCTATTATTTGGATAGATTAAATGAAAAATTGACGGGGAATCCAAATGGAATCTAGGACCTTATAAATTTGGATATATTTTCAGAAATGAAAATGGTTAAATCATGGTATTTATCTATGGACCTTTTAGATCCACTACCTCTGTTGTTGCTGAAATTTATGGCATGATAAATGAGGTTCATGTTGAAAGACAAAAAAGATGGTGAAATCTATGGTTGGAATGTAATTATTCTATAAAATTTCATGCTCATAGAAACAGAATGATACATATGTCTTGGATTATTATGATAATATGTCTTGAATCTATAGAAATTTATTCAGACATGTGATATTTTATCACACACACATATCCTGATGCTGACTGCCTTACTAATAGTATTGAAAATGAAGGTGTGAATTCTACTAAAACATTGTTACAATGAATTTCCAGATTATTTCTTCTCCCATTTTCAATGAGATTTAAAAAAATACACTATTTCAGACACCATTAATTTTTCTTATTTTCACTGAAATAAGATTTCCCATTTTGAAAATTTATCATTCTAAAATAAATTGGTATAAATTTAAAATAAATAGAGATTTAATTTGACCGAATTACTCATTATTATAGCATCCTCCTTCGAAATGATTTAGATCATTCCTATGTAGGGGCCCTTATATATGTGAGTTTGAGTGGAATTTTACAATATGAAATTATTTACTTATTAAAAAGGTCATATTTACATGATAAGTGGTCTATAAGTTGATTATAATGAGGCTTGGCATTACCTCTGTTACCCATTTGTATTATTATTTTATATGTATTATATATCATTTTAAACATATGTTATATTTTAAATTTTATAAATGTCATTCTCTATTATCCCCCGTAACTTATTTATTCAAAAAAAAAATTAATTTAAACCTTTTAAATAAAATTTATACACTGATTCCAAAAAAACAATGCATATTATTAAATTTTAAATCTAAATATGTGAAATTTAACATCTAAATAAAAATACATATAACATTAAAAAAATAACGTTTCATTAATAAAAACAATCTAAGATATAATTTTTTATTATATTTCACATATTATCATAACTAATTTACTTAATTGATGTTATGTAGTTATTATAAATTGTTATTATAAGATATATCATAATTTTAATATATATTCAAATTTTTTAGATACTCATTATAATATTTTTATCAACCCTATTTTTTATATGCATTCTTAATGATCATATTTGTTTTCAATGGTTATATAATAATCAAATTTCGGATTTTCATTCCAACATTTAACCTTACACGCTTCTCTAAAATTTAATCTTTATATTTTTTATTTCTATATTATATTTTTTGTTATATTTAAAATATCTTTCCTTTTTTCCATGGTTATAATTGGTGGTATGATCGTTAATCAATGCTAAGGGGATTAAGATGTCATGTTCATGTTTTTTATTTAATATTTCAATTTCTGTATTTTTTAGAATATTGTTTTCCATATATCTAGTTATATCACTAAGAGGGGTAGGGTGGAATAAATTATTAATTTTATTTTATGTTTTATTCCCTTTTAACCAAACCTCTTGAACTTGTTGTTGTTTTTAACTACTCAATTACTTCTCAAAAACCCCACCTTATTGTTCAGAAATATTATTAATGGTAGTAGCACATAATATATGAAGGGATTAGTTTAAGTTCATATTCCTTTCCATATTGGTTATACTATCCAATATAGATTTTATATTATCTTAAATAATTTTTTTTACAACACGGATTCTATTATTCTCTCCACTAATTTCAATGTTTAGTGAAAAATTGCTCAACTCTTTTATAATATATCTAATTATTAAAGACTGTCATATTACTCTTTATGTTATTTGTACCTCTAGATGTTGTTCCTCCTCTATGAGTTGATGGATCTGTAGCCTCACATGTCTCCTTCCTCAAGAAATTACATAGTTTTGTTGATCATGGTACATTATCTATCTTATGTAATCTAGATCTTCTTTAGCCGTAATGAATAAAAATGTTCATACTAAATCCCCTTTTTCATTCAATAATTCATTGATTTGATCCCTTTTCTCCAGTTGATATTAATGTATCAAGAACCTATAAATCTCAACACTTTAGAGGACCTTCATCCCAACCTATAGATTACTTATATATTTATAATAAAGAGCATGAATGTGTTCTTACATATTTGAAATTTAGAAACATAATGACATTCAGATATAGGTGTGAACTTATTATTTAAATCAGTCAAAAAATAATAATTTATTTCTTATTCAAAATCATTTTAATTAAAATTCAAATATATATTTATATCTATCAAAGATTTAAGAAATTTATTTCATTTAATTCTTAATTAAATTTGTAAATTTAAACTAATACAAAATCCCAATGTTCATAGATTTATGGATCACTCCCATGTGGACTTTCTATTTGCATTGTGGAACTCATCTAATCATTTTTTTGTCTCTATTGTTATCTCAAAAATATATATGTTATGAAGTCATACACTAAAGTAGTTTGATGAATGAGTATGGAAAAATATGTATTCATAGTAGAAAATACATACACAGAATATTCCAAATAATTATTTGTAACACCCCAAGCTTCCACGGTAGATTTCCCTTTGAATAATGAAATATCTTGCATTGTACGAAACTTCGTGACTTTAACACACTACAACCCATCAAACTAGCCCTTATGAATAGTAATACCCACTTTTTGAAATTATATAAATTTTATTTTTCAAAATGGATTTCTTTTTTGAATTCAGAATATCAAAATTAACTTAGGGTGAATTTTTGGAATTTTTCTGAAATCTTTTAATTTTTGATGAATAGTTAAAAACACTGCATTCTTGGTTAAAACAAAATTTTTATTTAAATAAATATTTATTTAATTTAAATTTATTTCATGTCATAATAGATACATAATACCTATGTAAGTTCAATATAATTAATTGGAGTCATTTTATAATAAACTCATATATATAAAAAATTTATTGAACTTTAACTGTCTTTTACCCATCTCTTAAGAGCATTTGTTAATTTGCATGAAACTTAATTTTAACGCTTCGGTGAGTTGAATTTAAAAAATAAGAGAGACAAAGTTTATATCAGTAAGTAAAATGTGCTTAAATATTATTAAAATAAATTTTAGTGAATAGTAACTTTTGACTTTTATATACCATGATTAAAAGTAAATAGGGTAGTTAAGGGTTAAAATGATATCATAATTACCCTAACACATGTCCTAATTCTATTGTATAAGTATAATTAGACCAAAAATAACCTTATTAATAATACATTATCCCCTTTGGTCCACATCGATTAGATTAGGACATTTATTATTATTTTATTTAAAGAAAAGTTAAAAGAGTTAAATTCAATGTTTAATAACTACACCATTTTTAATATAGGGTTATACATAAGATAAAATTGACTATAAATAATAATTAGATAGATATAATTATTTCCTATATAATGGAATTTGAGTTATAATTTTTAGTCATTAAATAATTTAATTTATTTATGATACAATTATGATGTAGTAATTACCTTATTAATGAAATATTAAGATAATTAATATTATAATTATCCAAATAAATGTAAATTGAGACATATGATGAATTAAAATAATTTTATAGGTTAATATGAATTATTAGGGTTGGTTAAATAACTTTTATTCTAAGTGATAATGTTTTTATGGATTTAAAAAAATCAAATACTAAATAGTGTCAAAATTGAAATAATTGAGTTTTTAAAACAAATATTATATTATTAATTGATATAATATTGTAAAAAATATAAGGTTTGGAAATAGGAAATATATAAGGTTATATATATTAATAATGAACCACTTGGGTTTCTCTTGGCTTTTTATCTTATTTTTATTAACCATATAATATAAAAATACAAAGAGACATGGTAAATGCCAAACTATTTAACTAAGAGTTAAATCTAAAAGATAAGGTTAATATGGTAACCTAAACGTGTCCAAAACCAATTTTATAAGAGGTTATAGACCCATCCATACCTTAGCCTCTAAATTAATCATTTTTTAGCCATTATAAACCTAAAATTATTTTATTATAAAATAATATTTCAAGATTTTCCTAAAGTGACCCACAACTCTCTTATAAAAGGGTACTTCCCCTCTTCTTCATTACACACCTCCAAAGCCATTTGTCTTGTCCAACCCCTGCCCAAATATCCTTCCAACTTTCCTAAATTTATCCTAGAGGCCTTACTTTGGTCCTAAAGCCACCCTAAGGATCCCTTTTGATCAAATCAAATGGAAGAACCCAAAGAAGAGGTAAATATTTCATGACCTCTTTCATGTTTTTTTTCTTCCACTTCCTCTTTCCTTGTTGTTTCCATTATAAAATAATAACTCTAGTATATTTTATACATTTTAATGTTATTATAAAAATGGTAAAACCATATTAATTATTCTATCCATCCTATAAATGACAAAGTCACCACACGTGTGTACGTACAGATTACTATCTCCACGTCGTGGTGTAGTTTGTTATTCAGAAACTTCATTATTTGGATGGGTTTGAAAATGAATATAAATGATGTAAATAATAAATATAACTTGTTAACAATTATTTATATATTATATACCATCCAATTACATACTATTTCATCATTAATATAATGATATTGTCGCTCGTGCGTACGTAGATATTATCATCTCCACGAACGCGATGAGATTCATTCCCCATCGTAATCATTCAAGAATAATTTTCATTTTCTGATTAAAAATAATGGTTATGAACATAATATAATTCTGTATATGAATTGAATACATCCTATATATAACAAACAAGTCTTACGTAACCAATCATATAAAGTAAAACAAATCACTTAACACCCAAAATGATGATACTACTAAAAAAATTTAACAAAGAAATACTATAATATCATATATGAAATCATATTTTTGTATATAGTTCTTGTATAATTCAATAAATTTTTTTAACTATTATAAAAAAGGTTAACATACCATCTGATAAGAAAAAGTACAAGGTAAGGGTTAATTTTACAATCTCTTTATTATCTGAGGTTGTTTTTACATAAGTATCTACTAGGAACTCTTTATCATCCACAACAATGCCTTCTTAAAAATGTATTTCAAAAATTTTTTAAAATTTAATAGAACATGGGTTAAATTTATTTATACCCTTATTTGACCTTATATTTTTTGAATGTAATCTTTCTGTCATTTTCCAAACAAGGTACTTTATGACCTTTTCGACAAAATTAACGTAAGAATGTTTTTTTAACTTATACGGTAGGTGAAACTATTTTCCTCCATTATAACATCATTGATACTTACCTTACAATATTAGAAAAATATTTTCAAAATAAATAATTTTTCTTTTATAATTATGTGACTCTTAAATGGTTTCAAAATAGATCTAGGTATTTCTTTCAAATAGTTTTCATTTCATCTATGTCAACATCATTTGATGGATTTTAAACTTGTTTGATGTTGATTTATTATGATAAAAATATTCCATATTGTATTGATGGTTCTGTGATATGTTTGACTATGGATGTGTTATTTTTATACCATTCACGGTTTATGGTTAAAGTATTGAAATTTCATACGCTAGTATAAATATGAATGCTAATGTTATGTTTCAACATTTTCATATGAGGAATGTATTGGACTTAGTATGTGACGGGTTGAGCCTACTATATCTCCTTGGTGGATCAATAGTTGTCATGATAAAAATAGACATGGAATTGTCTAAGGACTTTCCCAATTTGATATATGGTTTTGGCCGAGGCCTTAATCATTTTTAGACATCATGGATGAGGCCTTGAAATTTTTTTTTCAGAATTTCCGACATTATACATTACCTCATTATGAAAATAATAATGATGGTTCATGTGGTTATTAGAGTAGTATAATACCCATGACTATGTTTTATTATGGAATTATTTTCCCTTCTCATATTCCTTCCGTAAAGTGTTCGTGTTTATTATTTGTAAAGGAATGTGTTTTGAATTATCCATCATGCCTAATGTTTAAGTTCTCTTCCACTATATTACTTACCCCTAGTGAGCATTTGAGATCACCTGTTTCTTTTGTTTCATTTTCCTAGAATATGAAGAAGATAGTTATGAGTGACTTGTTGGCATAATATAGGAGTCTTGGATATTTCTTATTGAATAAATTAGTTTTTTATTTCTTTTCAAGTTGTAATGTTGAACTTTTGTACATATCTTGTTTCCAATAATACTAAACGGATCGGTCTTCCGGGACATGATTCATTGTAACATGACAATGTTAAGTAATAAAGCACCTACTCTGGGTAACTGGGGTCGGGGAATTACAGTTGGTATCAAGAGAAGTTTAGTACAAACCTTGAAAACTAGATTGAGAAAAACTCTGATTAGAGAACATTACCCTATGATAGACTTTGAGGATTAATATAGAAGAATATCCATGAATTTTGGTACTATAGATATTTTTTGAGTTTTACAAGAAATACATCCCCGTATAGATACGAGAAGGTACAGGAGGCTCTGGAACAGATGTTACTAGGGGTAAAACCCAAAAACACCCCTTTGAGCTAGACTCGAATGGGAACTGGTTCACGACAACGGGCCTTGCTTCACTTTTAGTTACGACACTTCTGAGGGATATGCTTAGTATAATTCTATTTTTCTTTAAAAACCATTATGAAGGATTTATGAGTATATATTCTCTTCAAAGAAATTATTTTTATGATTAAGGATTATGTTCATAAACTGTACAATTTATGTTAAGTGTTTTAAAAGATGGTAATTATGTATTGTGGTTCATAAACTAATATATTGTATTCCATTGTTTAGAAATGATGCCTAGTAGAAGCAATGGAAGCTATATCAATGCATGTAATCCATGTAGATATTTACCTCTTGCTCAAGATAATTATAGCGGATCTATTGATGCAACTAGTGATTAATAGCTTATAACCATACTGAGACAACTCACACAGGTTATGAATAATAACATTACCCGTACGGAGCACCCGGATCCACAACACAGAGAATCAATGTTAGAACGCTTCATGATGAAACAACCACAAAAATTCAATGGGTCTAAAAATCTATTTTTAGCTAAAAAATGGATAAGTTTCTTAAAAAAATATTTCATGCATTGTGAAGTAGCAAAAGGGAAAAAGTTGACAGGGTAGTTTATTGCCTCACCGGAGATGCAGATCAAGGGTGGTCATTAATTCAAAACACAATGGATAATTAAGAAGTATACAGAATCGATTAGAGGGATTTTAAATATATTGAATTAGAAGAATACTTCCCTCATGACCATCAGGAATATATCGAAAGCAAATTTCTGATTCTGAGACAAAAGGAGGATAAGAATCTCACAATGTTTGAAGCTAACTTTTTCAAGGTTAGCAAGGCATGCTACAGATTATATAAGCAACCCAATAAGTAATATTGATCATTTCTTTGATGGGTTAAAACCATTTCTCCATCAAGCATTAGTCTCGCAATGCTTCTCATCTTATGAAGATATTGTCTCTTGTGCTATCAAGACAGAAAAAAATTCTATGTCTTATGACTTTAAAGAAAATAAATAGAAGAAGAGATCTACTGAACACTCTGGGAAAGAAAATAAGGAAATAGGTAAAAAGGGATGAGTTGAATTTCCACCCTATTATAATTGTGGAAGGAAGAACCCTAGTTCTTATCTAAAAGGAAAAGGAGTATGCTACAAATTTGGGCAGAAAGGACATCTTGAAAGTGATTTTAAGGGGAATAAAGAAGATACCAATGTTAAATGATACAATTGAAAGGAGATGGTAAATTATGCAAATGAATATCCTAAGAATCAGGGAAACTTACCATAGAAAAGGAAAAGGGATCTAGGAAAAGCTTATGAGATCACTACTGCTGAGTTTGAAGCTGTGAAAGACATAGTGGTAGGTAATTTAATGGTTTCCTCACGTTTAAACAATGCTTTATTTGATTCTGGATCATCACATTATTTCATATCATCCCAGTTTTCTATGAAAATTAGATACTTCCAATTCTATTTAACAAGGGATTTTCCAATCAAAAATTTTAAGGGAAGTATCATTGCAATAAAGTTTTATAAATCAGTCCCCATTAAGGCATATAAAGGATATTTATCTACTGATTTAATTTCCATACCCCTGATTGAATTAGATATAATCCTCGGTATGGATTGTATTTCGGACCATGATGAGAAAATTTATTGTAAGAAGAAGGAGTTTACAATTCTCGATGATGATAAGGAGTACCTTATCATTAGAACAGAAACTTCACCATATGATTCTTATCTAGATCCACCCCCAGTAGCTCTACTAAATTCAATTATTCAGAGGATGAGAATGAAATAATTATGGGTGAGGAAAAGAATTTTCGAATTGAGGACATACCTATTGTGAAATAATATGTTGATATGTTTCCAAAGGATTTACTTGGACATCCTCCAGAACGATAAATTGAGTTTTCCATTGATTTAATTCATTGTTCAAGGACCATATCAAATACCCCTTATAGAATGGCCAATGTGGAATTAGTGGAACTAAAGAAAAAACTAGAGGAATTGAGTAATAAGGGATTTCATTTCCCTAGTGTTTCTCCATGGGGAGCCCTTGTCCTTTTTGTTATGAAAAAATACAAATCTATGAGGTTTTGCATTGACTACAGGGAGATAAATGGTATAATGATAAATAAAAAGTATCCCCTACCACGCATTGATGATTTATTCGTCCAAATTCATGGTGCTCAATATTTTTCAAATATTGACCTTCGATCTGGATATCATCATTTGTGTATAAAAAAGGAAGAAATTCCAAAAACAGCATTTTGAACCAGGTATGGGAATTACGAGTTTATAGTAATTCCTTTTGGATTGACTAATGCACCACCTGTCTTCATGGATCTAATGAATAGTTTTTTCAAGGGATATCTTGATGAATTTGTAGTGGTATTTATTGGTGATATATTGGTATACTCCCAAAGCTACAAAGATCATCAAAATAACCTGAAAATTATTTTGAAGACACTTAGATGAAATGAATTATATGGGATGTTTGGGAAGTGTGAATTCTGGATTCAGGAGATTTATTTTGATGGCTATATTGTCCCTAATGATTGAGTGTCTATTGATCCTTCAAAGACCAAGGAAATCCAAGAATGGCCAGCACTGAAGAGTATAACTGAGGTACGCAGTTGTATTGGTTTAGTAGGTTATTATCAGTGTTTGGTCCATAATTTTTCCCGATTGGATAACCCATTAACCGAGCTCACTCGTAAAGGGGTTAAATTTGTTTGGAAAAAAGAGTGAGAATAATTTTTTGAAGAATTGAAAAGAAGATTATTTAATGCTCCTATATACACTCTACCATCGGGGAATGATGGGTTTGTTATTTATAATAATGATTCAAATAAAGGAATTGGTAGTGTCTTTATGCAGAATGATAGAGTTATTTCCTATCCATCACATCAGCTAAAATTTCATCAGCAAAACTATCCCACTAATGATCTTCAGTTAGAATCTGTAATCTTCACTCTGAATATATAGAGACACTACCTCTATGGTGGAAATTTTGAGATTTATTCTAATCACTAGATTTTGAAGTATATTTTCTCATAGAAAGAACTCAACATGAGAAAAATATGATGGATTGAACTACTCAAGGATTATGATTGCACTATATACTACCACCCGTGGAAGGAAAATAAGGTGGAAGATGATTTGAGTAGAAAAGAACATGGAGTTTTGAACAAGATAAGACTTTAAAGGGATCCTATTTTCATGGATCTAGTTAAGATGGATATGGGTATAACCAAGGGGGGTGAAACATCAATAATTTTTCAATTTTTTGTCAAACCATATTTACTAGATAGGATAAATAGTTCTCAGACTGGTGATGAGGAGTTTCAAAAGATGATTAAAGATATGAATGATGGGAGATTGAGTGACTTCGTATATGAAGATGGAATTTTGAAATTTGGTATGAGAATTTCTGTTCCCGATATACCTGATCTAAAAATAGAATTGTTATATGATTTTCATATCTCCAATTTGACTATACACCCTAGGAGCACTAAGATGTATAGAGATTTGAAGGAACATTTTTGGTGGGACAACATGAAAAGAGAGATTGCTGATTTTGTGTCAAGATTTATGGTTTTCCAACAATTGAAAGCTGGAAGAAAACATATTAGAAGAGTCATGCAACCTCTTCCCATACCTGAGTGGAAATGGGATGATATTACGATGGAATATTTCATGGGGCTACCAAAGACTCCTAGAAGAAATGATGCAATATGGGTCATTGTTGTTCATCTTACCATGTCAGCACATTTTCTTTTTATAAGAGATGGTTTACCACTTGAATTTTTAGTAAGACTCAATATTAAGGAAGTATTAAGACTTCATGGAGTACCCCTATTGATTCTTTCGGATCGTGATCCCCATTTTAGATCAATATTCCGAAAAAGTCTTCAGAAAGCCATGGATACAGAATTTCATTAGAGAAGTGCCTACCACCCTCAAACTGATGGACAATCGGAACTGACTATTCAAAACTTTGAAGACATGTTGAGATATTTCTCACTTGAATTTCAAGATATGTGGGATAAATATTTACCTCTTGTAAAATTATCCTATAATAATAGATTCTATTCAAGTATTCAGATAGAACCATATGAAGTGTTATATGAAAAGAGATGTCACACACCAACTTTTTGGGATGATGTTGGTGATGGAAAACTCGTAGGTCCAGAAGATGTTGAAAAAACAATAGAAAAAGTGAATATTATCTGAACCCACATCGAAGCATCACAAAGTACGCAGAATAACAATGCTGATAAGAAAAGGAAGTATTTGAAATTTCAAGTAAGAGATCTTGTTTTCTTGAAGGTATCTTCCTAGAAGGATGTAATATGATTTGGTTAGAAGGGTAAATTAAGTCCTAGGTACATCGGACCATTCAAAATTCTAAAACGAATTGGGGATGTAGCTTACTATTTGGAAATTCCACCAAGTCTCTCCATAGTTCACAATGAGCTCCACATATCACTGTTGAGAAAATACATGCCAAATCCAACGCATATACTCACCTATGAGGAAATTGATCTGGAACTAGATCTCTCTTATTGTAAAGATCCTATCAAAATTCTTGATATAAGAGAATAAGTTCTGAGAAACTGGATGACTCGTCTGGTATATGTTCTATGGAGAAACCATAAAATGGAAAAGGAAACATGGGAACCAGATGAACTTATGATGAAAAACCACCTGAATATTTTTTTGTAGTAGTATTATAGATTTTTTTAGGATGAAATTATTTTAATGAGGGAATAATGTAACACACCAAGCTTCCACGATATGTTTCCCTTTGAATAATTAAATAGCTTGCATTATATGAAACATTGTGATTCTAACACACCAAGACCAATCTTACTAGCCATTATGAATAGTAATACATAATTTTTAAAATTATTGAAATTTTAATTTTTCAAAATGGATTTCATTTTTTAATTTAGAATATTGAAATTATCTTAGGTTTAATTTTTGGTATTTTTCTAAAAACATTCAATTTTTTATGAATACTAAAAAACACTGCATTATTGGTTAAAGCCGACATTTTATTTAAATAATTAATTATTTTATTAAAATATATTATAGGCCAAAATAGATGCATAATACTTATATAAGTTCAATGTAATTCATTTGTGTCATTTTCTAAGAAGTTTAGATATATAAAACATTAATTGAACTTTTACGGTCTTTTACACACCTCTAAAGAGCATTTGAAAATTTTCATAAAACTTAATTTTACCGCTTCTGTGAGTTGAATTTCAAAAAATAGATATTATTATTAAGTATAATGTGGTTCAATAAGATTAAATAATTTTTGGTGAATAGTCACTTCAGACTTTTATTTACCGCGGTTAAAAGGAAATAGGGTATTTAACTTTAAAAATGAAATCATAATTACCATAACATATGTCCCAATTCTATTGGATAAGTATAATTTGACCAAAAATTACCTTAGGAATAAAATATGATCCTTTTTGGTCAGTTTGGATTAGATTAGAATATTTATTATTATTTTATTTAAAGAAAAGTTGAAAGAGTTATATTCAATGTTTAATAACTAAACCATTTTTAATATATGGTTATACATAAGATAAATTAGACTATAGAAATTCATTAGAAAGATAAAACTATTTACTACATAATGGTATTTTATATATAATTTTTAGACATTAAATATTTTAATTTATTTATGACACAATTATGATGCAGTAATTACCTTATTAATGAAATATTAAAATAATTGATATTATAAATATCAAAATAAATGTTAATTGAGACTTATGATGAATTAAACTAACTTTATAGGTTAATATTACATGTTATGGTTGGTTTAATAATTTTTTTTTGAAGTTATAAAGTTTTTATGGCTTTCCAAAAAATAAAATACTAAATAGTGTCAAAATTGACATAATTGTGTTTTTAAAACAAATATTATATTATTAATTTATATAATATTCCTAGAAATGTAAGGTTCAGAAAAAGGACTTATATAAGGTTATAAATATTAATAATGAACCACATGGGGTTCTCTTGGCTTGTTATAGTAACTTTTTTAACCATATAATATAAAAATACAAATAGACATGGTAAATGTCAAACTATTTATCTAAGAGTTAAATCTAAACAATAAGGTTAATATGATGACCTAAACTGGTCCAAAACCTATTGGTTCATAATTTTTCAACCCATACAAAACTGATACAAGAAATAAATCAATTTTGAGCCATTAGAAACTGAAAATTGTTTTATTATAAAATAATATTTCAAGCTTTTCCAAAAGTGACCCTCACCTCTCTTATAAAAGGTTACTTCGCCTTCTCTTAATTTCACACCTCCAAATCCATTTGGCTCAAGAAAAACCTACCCTAATATCCTTATAACTTTCCTCCCTTAATCCTAGAGGCCTTCCTTTGTTCATAAATCAAGCCTAATGATCCCTTTTGATAAAATGAAAAGGAAGAACCCGAAGAAGAGGTTAATATTTCATCTGCTTTTTCATGTTCTTTTCTTCTTCCACTTCCTATTTCTTTATTGTTTCGATTCTAAAACAATAAATCCAATATATTTTATATACTATTATTTTATTATATAAATTGAACATCCATATTCATTATTCTATCCATACTATAAATGACAATGTCACCATATGTGTGTATATACGGATTACCGTCTCCACGTCATGGTGTAGTTTGTTATTCAAACACTTCATTATTTGGATGGGTATAATAATGAGTACAAATTATGTACATAATAAATATAAAAAATAAGTGATTCTATATATATGATATAACATCCAATTAAATATTATTTCACCATCAATATAATGATATTGTCACTCGCACGTACGTACGGATTACCATCTCCACGAACGCGATGAGATTCATTCCCTATCGTAATCATTCAAGAATAATTTTCATTTTATCATTAAAAATAATTTTTATGAACACAATATCATTATGTATAGGATAAAAATATATCCAATACATAACAAACATTTCTTACATAACCAAGCATATAAAGGAAAACGAATCACTTAACACCCAAAATGATGATACTACTAAAATATAATTAACAAAGCAATATTATAAGATCATATATGATATCATATTTTTTTTATATAGTTCTTGTATAATTTGAAAACAATTTTTTAACTATTATACAAGAGTTTAACATACCATCGACTAAGAAAAAGTACAATTTAAGGGTTAATTTTACAATCTCTTTATTATATGAGGTTGTTTTTACGTAAGTATTTACTGGGAATTATTTATCATCCACTACCATGTTTTCTTGAAAATGTATTTTAAAACATTTTTACTATTTAGTAGACTATGGTTTAAAGAAATTTATACCCTTACTTGATGTTATATGTTTTGAAAGTAATCTTTCTATTGTTTTCCAGACAACGTACTTTATGACCTTTTCAACAAAATTAAGGTAAGAATGTTTTTTTCTTATACGTAGGGTACGGCTATTTTCCGGCATTATAACATCATCAAAGCTTCCCTTATAATCTTATAAGAATATTTTCAAACGAAATTTTTTCTTTTATAATTACGTGACTCTTAAATGGTTTCAAAATAGAAAGAGGTATTTCGTTCAAATATTTTTCATTGCATCTATGTCAACATCCTTTGATGGATTTTAATATTGTTTGAGGTTGATTTATTATGATACAAATCATCCATATTGTATTGAATGTTTTTTCATATGTTTGACTATGGATGTGTTATTTTTATATCATTAATGGTTTATGGTAAAAGTATTGACATTTTGTATGCTTGTTTTAATATGAATTTTTATGTTTTGCTTCATCCTTTTCATATAAGGAATGTATTGGACTTAGTATGTGATGGGTGGAGCCCGATATAGCTTCTCGGGGCATCAGTAGGTCTCATGATACAATTAGATGTGTAATTGACCGGGGCCTTTCCCAATTTGATATATAGTTTGGCCAAGGCCTTAATCATTTTTATACGTCTTGGACGAGGCCTTGACAAAAATGTTTCAGAATATCTGGCATTATACAATCCCTCATTATGAAAATAATAATGATGGTTCATATGGTTTTTAAACTAGTAGAATACCCATGACCATGTTTTATTATGGAATTATATATTTAACTCATATTCATTCCATAATGTGTTCATGTTTATTATTTATAAAGGAAAGTGTTTTGAATTATTCATCATGCCTAATGTTTATATTATCTTCTGCTATATTGCTTACCCTAACAGAGCATTTGATCTCAGCCCTTTATTATGTTTAATTTTCCTAGTATATGAAGAAGTTAGTTTTGAGTGACTTGCAGGAATAATCTAGGAGGTGTGGATGTTTCTAATGGAATAAATTAGTGTTGTATTTCTTTTCATGTTGTAATATGGAAATTATGTACGTATCTTATTTCCAATAATACTAAACTGGTCGGTCTTTTGGGACACGATTCCTTTTATCATGCCAATGTTATGTAATAATGCACTGACTCTGGGTAACTGGGGTTGTGCTGTTACATTATTTATGGAAAAATACATATGTAGAGTTTAAAAATGATTAAATTCATGGAAACACATACACTAAAATTCAAAAACTTCATACCCGTAGAGTATTTATTCTCATAGAATTATGATGATTTAATATTCTCTGTAAAAATACTTATGCTTCAAAAGGATCCCAATTAATTCTTTTTCATTCCCACCATATGATTCTATTTCTATTGGACCTCTTTTAATCTCATAAAATAACCTATAATTTGATGATTTTATTCTATACAAGAATCATGATATCCTAGTGATATATTATCAATGATGAAAAAAAAATAGCATCTCATGGTTCAATTATTTAGAGTACATATATCTTGGAAACTCAACACTTCACCCAATAGACAAGTGACCATAAGGAAAATACATGACTTATTGTGCAGATTGAACATCAAAAATAAATTGGATAGATAACATATATTACTATAGATCAAAAATTATTTGGATTAACCATATTTATTAGTATATATTGATTTCATTTACAAATATTTGATCCTGAAGATTTTCCTTCTATAGAAACCATCATTGAATCTACCACACAAACAAGTGATTGTATGATGCTACAGTCAGGGAATCAATCATGGAAGCATAACTCATTTTTAGGAATTAAGAATTCATGTTTATAAAAAACCTAAATTATGTTAATTCATAATAGAAATTCATTCTTCAGTATCACTTGTAATATGGTTACATAGTCGGACTACATGCTTACCCAACTAACTCAAGTTATGGTCCTGGAATCTTTACCTATCTTGACATCCATTGTCTACATGTGAACCCATATCAATCCTCCATGCATCATCACATCTATATATAATCCAATATTCAAATATTTAAAACAAATTAAATCTATCTAATTTGGAATAGAAGTCTCCCACTTTTTCATCATTGCCAATATCACCACAAATTTATAATTCAATTTTTTCTATATTTATTTATTTCGCTCATTAAAAATAAAATGCAAAGGAACAAAGGATAATCCTAATATCAAAAGGATAATTAAAACTATTCCCATTCTTTAAATAATATATTAGTCCACTTATGAGTTGATGATGACACCATAGGATTTTCTATAGAAAATAGCCTTTACTTATTCATCTCTAAATCTATTTGGGCTAACCCATGGAATAAAAAATGGAAATTTAACCAAGGATTAGAATTTTCACAAAAGCAATCATCCATGGGAAATTAATTTCATATTATCATTATTGAAATTATCAAATATATTTGTTAATAATTTTCTTTTATTCTACACATATATCAATAATGACATAAAAAATTTAAATATAAAGAATATAATCCTCCATTACCTCATACTTTCATCAACCAGCACTCCCCTATTATAGTATGTTTGAAATAATCAACAAAGAGCATTATAAGTGTGGTTGAAATACCACATATTTCATATTTAATGATGTTGTTGATATTTTACATCATTTTAGGTACACATTTCTAGATACGTATTAAAAGAAATCTCTTCAATTTTTTATCCCACTAAAGGGATTTTCTAACTAATATATAATATGGAAATTTAAATGCCATTAATCAAGAATTATTTTATTTCCAATAGAGAAAAATA
Source organism: Viscum album (assembly GCA_963277665.1). Lineage (NCBI taxonomy): Eukaryota > Viridiplantae > Streptophyta > Magnoliopsida > Santalales > Viscaceae > Viscum > Viscum album. The sequence goes on along the minus strand of OY728141.1, from coordinate 296,237,675 downwards.
TACATTTTTCTTTCAATTACCAACATCATCGCACCACTAAACCATAATTATAGGGAATAAATAGGGACCTTGTTTGTTTCATAAAATAAAAACATTGTCTAAGAGTTTCTAATCATCCTTGAATTCTTATTATCTCCATTCTCATTATATTGAGTAATCTTCTTCTATTTACTAGCAACCTTATCAAATTGTAAATTGGATTTTTTTCTATGAATTACTTCATCATGGGTGGTTGTCTTCTCCACCTCAATAACCAAAGTAACATATTTTCCTTATGATTTCATCTACTTCCCCCAAAACTACTCTTGGGATATTAATATTTTCATAAAATATTCTTAACCATAAATAGACTAACCACACATTTCAAATAATTTTCCTTGACCCTTGAAATTTTTATGCGTGAATAGAATCTTATGTATTTCAAAATATTCAAGTGTAACTACTTTTTTCCATTATCATTATTATCCAACTATTCTTTATCCATTCTCTTTTCCAACTCTAATTGGTGAAGATATATATTTATGAATCATTTATTGAACAACCTATATTTTTTAGGATTCTAAAAATATTCTTTAAATTCATCATATTTCAAGACACATCCTTATAATATTCTTGAATTTTATTTACTATCACAACATTGGTAATCTGATTTTGAAAGTCTAGTCATTAAATCTTCACCCATTTGTCTTTATTATCTGTATCTTCCACACACCAATTCTAAATACTCAAAATAAATTTTTTGATGTATTTGGTTCATTCATGAAACCTTATTACATTACCTTTAAATATGTCATTTAATTCTCACAAAAACTAAACCTTATTTCCTTCCACTTTTTTAGAAATTAAATATTATACAAAAAACTAAGGAATTTGTGTTCATACCTCCCAGAACACCATTAATAACCTATAAATTGGATTGACAATTTTATAGTGAATCTTTCATAAATTTTATTGGTATTTTATTCTTTCATTTTGGGCCTTCTCCTACTTAGAGATAAGGGACTCTCTTAGAAACCAGTCTTTATTTAATGAGGATGAGTAACTCTCATGGTTTTTTAAAGTAAAAAAGAAGTTATGACTTGTGATTTTCACTAGTATTATTAAAGATAAATGATTTAACATGGGATATAAAATGTATATATTTCTCTTGGTACTGGAACTTATCTTTTCCCATTATTTGGAATATTCCCTTTTACCCACATCAAAATTATTTAAGTCACCCATTACATTTTAAGGTCATTTTTAACAAAAAAAACATATCAATTATGTCTCTCCATGTTCTTAGTCCCATGAATCCACCTTATCCCCAAGGTTATTGGTATAATTTTCGTTTTCAACATCTATAAGAGTATGCCACTTGATCTCATTTACAGATGTTTATTCCATCTTGATTTTCTCCCCATTTTCTTCATCCTCTTGGTTTCTCTCCTTGATTAGATTTCATTTTTTGATTCTTTAGTTGTGTAATCTACTTAAGAAAATATTTCAACATCCCTTTTAGATCCAACTGAATATCTATCCATTAATATATATCAACATCATTGATTGATTATTCAAATAATTTCTCAATCTCAGAAAATAAACTGACATCATTATCTTACTTTTTAGATGAGTAATATTTATCTCTTTTTATTGTAATTATTATTCTTTCTATAATGAAATACTACTTATTATTATTACACTTTTTATGTTTTAATGTTTTCATATCCTCATAAGTTGATTAAGGTTCTCTAAACTACTTATTTGTGAAATTATTATTCAATATGACCAACAACATCATGATTGTAACATTTCAATAATTGATTACCTTTGTTTTTCAATTTCACATTATTAAATACCTTTGATATTAGGGAAATAATTTGGTTTAATTATTTATCATTATTTTTTTTCAATCATTTGATCAAAAGCCTCTTCTTCTCTTACATTTTTATTTCATGTGGCTTCAAAGGATATCTTGACTTTTAACTTCTTTTGAATGAAATTTACATTCTCATTTTATATTCAATGATAATTTTATTTCGTCCAAGGTTAGATATTCCCTTTATTACAATTATAAGACCTCTAAAATAAATCCATTCAAAAATTATTTCCTTATATTCAAAACTATGATAGAATTGAGCATGTTCTCACTAAATCCTTGAATGTTGTTGATAATATTAATTACCATGGTGAAATAATCATCCATATTCTAATTTTAGAAAAATTTAATATCCTTAAATTTTATCATCTATACATATAGCTTGGATTTCATAACAGTTATATTTTCTACATAGATGCTTCAAAATTTTTCCTATATCTAATTTACAGTTTGAAGGCTCATTAAATTTTTTTAAACAAATTCTAAAACATACATTGAGATTTCATTTTGAGACATTCCATTGGATTTCAAATTTATCTAATATATTTTATTGATTTCATCATCATCATAAATAGATGGAACCCCGAATGTCTTAGTATCTATAACATCAAGGTTGAGTCAAACGATATAGAATATTATCCAATTCCTATAACTATATAAGTTTCCTTCATATAATATAGGTATTATTCAACAGTTTAGAGAATTTATGTTCACAATTTCTCATTTAATTTTTGATATTTAGTGGTAACCTTCTTAAATAGCACTTATTATTCCCATATATGATTGGATCACTTAGACTGGGAGGGGTAGATAAGGGATTAATATTATTTTTATAATTTATTCCCTCCTAATCCATCATATTACACTTGTTATGACTTCTAATTCACTCATTGATTTCATATACCCTCACCTTCATGTGTATTAAATGTAATTAACAGAGAATGACATGTGATTTTTAGGGTACAATCAAAAGGCCTAATCTTTTCCATGCTGGTTATAACCTGTAAAATGGATTCTCTACTATCTAAAAAACTTTTACAAAAATAAAGTCCATCATTATTTTCCATTATTTTAGATTACATTATAACTTATAACCACTATTTATTAACATATCCCAAAAATAAATACGTCCAACTTTCCCCTATGTTTTCTCTTCACCATTGGATGTTGGTCCTCCACCATGATAATATGGATTAGTTTGTCTTCAGATGTACTCTGACAATAAATTTTGTAGCGGTGTTGGTCTTAAGAATTCCCCTATATCTTTTTTTATATAAATATTCCCCATCCTTTACAAATACTCAAGTGCACAGTAAATATCATTTTTCATTCAATGTTTACTACTTATGACTCATTTCCTCCCCTCGATAATAATGTATTGGGTAATTATCAATCTTAAGGCTCAAAAATCATTCTTTGTTAATTGGTGTTTCCTTATATATTCATAATCAATATAATAAATATTATTCTTCATATTCAAAATATGGAAACTCTATGAACTTATCATGAAGCAGTAATCCCCTCATTTATATAAGTCAATAGTATCAAAAATTTGTTACTTATTCAAACACAGTAAAATTATTGTTAAAATATTTATTTAAATATCATAAATACTCAATCAATTTCTTTATTTTTTTCTACATAATATCTACATCTTTACAGGTTTTTTAAAAATTTATTTGCATGGATTCATAACTCGCTACCTACTGGGTGTTTTCTTATCGATTGTAAGTCATAGCATTATTTTCTAAATCTCTATACGTATCTCAAAATTATATATGTCATTAAGGATTATGGTGATGTTGTGCGATAAATGATTTTGGAAAAATATGTATGATTTGTGTAAAAGGTATACATTAAAAACATCAAAGACATACCCTCATCTAAAGACATATATTGTGTTCATGAAGCATTAATTTCATAAAAATACTTAATCTCAACTTCTAGAAAGTATTATTCATATAATAATTATTCTTAGAATCTTATGGAGGATTTATATGCTCTATAAAAAAATGGATGGTTAAAAAGGCTTATAATTATATGATTTTATTGTCAAGACCAGCTTTTATTGTTATTGGAAATCCATTAATGGAAATAAATAACCTCTGTACATACTATTTGATTCTAAACATGAATCACAATATCATGTTGATATGGGATATATGAATAACATCTCAAAGAGTCACTTGATTCATTTATTCATAGTATAGAGATTGTAAAAACTCAAAACTTCACCCAAAAAAAAGAAAACATAACGAAATGTATGTTCTACCATGTGGTTTGACCACATGAACCATACAAAATTGAAAAAATGTATTAATTTGGATTGAATATAGTTTGTATAGACTAAATACCTCATTCTAGACTGAACATGTATATAAATCACTAACTATACAGACCAAACATGTGAACCAATAGATAATCTATCATCCCCATAAATAAAATATTCTATAAAAATATGGCCATAGAATTAAACATGGAATAATAAATCATGTATATACATAAATACATCATGTTTATACAACACCATTATGATTCTAACGCACAACATCACTTCATTCATACACAAAATTTAGATGATGGATATGTAGTAGGAATTCAAGTATACACATCTTACCAGATTTATGGATTTTCATTCTTTGTCAAAAAAATGAAATAAAACTCTATATAAAGGATCCATAAAAATACTCCAAGAATCATCACCTCCATCACCAAAAACATATTGATATGTTAAAAACACGTGTAACTAGTCCATTTGCGAACAACAATGATATTTTATATTTCATTCTAAAAATGTATTAATTTTTATATTATAATTTAATATTTTACAACCAAAACATATGGAATCTGATCATATTAGTTTATTTTTTGTCATGAAACAATAATTTATAAGAAATTATAAGATATTTTCTAGATGAGAAGGTAATTTTTATTAAGAAAATAAAAAATGGTTACACAAGTCTAAAGTTATTATTTTTTCAAATATATCTTTGTGAAACTGAAAAAATATAATCTAATAAGGAATTAAACCAAATAATTTCATTACTAGTGACCCCTTTATTTGAAATCCCATCTTCCAAAAATTATTCCTCCTGGTATATATGTTTGATGATATACCTCATGGATAATTGACTATCCATTCATTTGATCAATCTAGGGATGTGATTCTATGATATAGGAATAGTACCACTTATGACATCTTGAAAAATTGTGGTTGAATCACATTACAACATAAGATAAACCATAATCATTTTCCGTATATTTCAACTGCATTAATCATTTTTAGTATTTCAACATAAATAGATGTGGAAACTTTTAATGGACCATAGAAGAATCACATGACATCAGCAATTTATTTTTTACAAAAAGTTTCAAATCCCTAAATTCATTGGTTTCCCCTTGAAACCCAATATATGATAAATTCTTTACGTCTATGGAATAGTATAATCCATGTGAAATTGATTGTTCTAGAAGGGGGAAAATTTCCCAACAATTAATAAATTCTTAGGTACCATAAAATCATGAATGATGTTGTTAGAATGATATTTTCAATATAATTGTCACTTTTAACAAAACCTGTAATCCACACAATAGATTAAAGAAGGTTTAATGGAAAATTATCATGACTAATCATATTTGTTTTAAATTTTTATGATAGTAAAAAATTTAGTATTTTAAATAAGAATCATGTTCAGAAGTTTTTTTGAAAAAATGGATCTTAAAACAACCTTTTATGTGTTACAATATATTAGTTTTCTAGGGGATCTGTAACTCAAATAGGCTGGATAATATATTACATAGTGGTAAGGTAGTAGTAAAAGATAGAAATTAATGTTCTAAGTATTCATTATTCTATTTAGAAAGGAAACACATATAGAATTGATTAATGTTGATAGAATGTATTCTTAGATCAGTTGGGATCATGTAATGGGTCATTCTCCAAATGAGAATACATTTGGATCGTAAAATCTATATTTTTCTAAATTTACTAATAAATATAATCCATTTCATGTGAGAATTATCCAAATAGTGCATATTGGACGTTAGTTTTCCATTAGATGTGGGTTCTCATATAAGCATGCCATTGCTTTTGATGGAATTGTTGTTGTAGATCACTTACTACATTTCGACTAGAAAAACCTCTAAATAATTCCTTAATTTATCCCTTTTGTATGAAATTTAACTCTAAAATAGATTAAGGGAATTTAATATATAAACAAGCTATGTACCTATCCAATATTCCTATAAAAATTTGAGCTTTGAATTTATGTTATCCAACAAATGAAATTGTGTTGATATGTTGGAAACTGATTCTTTGTAGGCAAGTCATATGAAAAAATTAATATAGGTTTTTTATTTATGACTATCGAAAATTCCTTTTCATAGAAAGAAACTAGACTTTGAGTTATCATTGATAATCTTCTAAAACAATATTCATTTAGATAATTAAAATTGCATAGATTTGTCATAACCAATCATCTGTGATCAACAGGATGATAACATTGCTTCCAGGGAACCGTTATGAACTTTGTTTTAAGGAAACCCCCACTCAAGGTAAATTGTGTATGGAAATATTGATACTATTAATGTGATAAGCTGAAATTTTTTAAATTATCCTGAATTAATCGTTTTTATAAATAATAATGTCTTTCACAAGATAGATCCTTCCAACAATCAAAAACATTTTTCCATTCTAATAAGCTATAAACCCCTGATATTATAAAAATAAGAACATATTGTTTGATAGTATGTATGACATAAAACACAAAGATTAGAATAGAATATGAAATACTAAGACTATAATATTCATTTATTTTTAAATAAATTAAATCTCTTTGGTCGCATTAAAATCATGCAATGCCGAGTATGAAAGAAACATGATACACCACTAAAATGTTATTATTTAAACATGCCCATTATAATCTAGATGTAATTATGGAATATCTTCATTGTAGAAAATAAATTATGAAATTATATTTCATAAATATTTATAAAATAAATTAAATGTATATATATTTATTAATAATAACATAAAAATCATTTTAATGAAAAATAAATAGTTTCTGGAAAAAAATGGTATTTTTCTAAAAGTTGGTCTAGTCGTTCTTTACACAAATAATTTAAATATAATTTTTAATAATTTTATAAAATTTTATAATCAAAATAATATTAATTTTATAAATCTACAATTCAAATTTTTCTTTGGGTTAATTTTTTATAATTTTATTAAAATATTATTGTTTTGATGAATAGACAAAAATATTAAATTTTAATTGAAAAATAATTTTTTTTATAATTTATACTATTAAATTATGTTTTAAATAGGTTTTAATATAAATTTATTTCAATTATATATATATATATCAAATTTAGTTCCTAGGAATCATTTTCATATTGATTTTTGAAATAAAAACTTCGTATACTTTTTCAAATTTTCTATTTGAAAACCCACTATCTCATCGCATCTATGGGATTAATTTTAAATTACAATTTTTCACTTATATGAATATAAATTAGAAAAATGGATTATTATTTTTTTGATAATAATAATTTATATTATCAAATACATTGAACATAATTTTTCACCATAATGAATAGTAAAAATAGTTTAAGATATCTATTAGAGTTAATGTAAAAATGGGTTTACTAGGGTTTGAACTAAGAAGCTAATGGTTAAAAATTACCAAAACTTTTTACAAAACCAATTATATTGAAATATTTTTATCATTAAATTTCTAATACTTTATAATAGTCTATTTTGGATATTTTTTTCATGTGATATAAGTGTGTACACCTTTTTCTTTTTGAAAATTACAAGTGTTCCACTCACCCCACATATAAAAGGGAACCCCATATCCTATCTTATAAACACCATAAAACTATTTTTGGAAATAAAATACCTGAATAAATCACTTCCAAACATTCATACCCTCATAATATAATTATTTATTAAAAAAAAATTAATTCTACGAATACATTAGGTATAATTATAAACAGGTGGTCTGAGAAGAGGTAAAATTCCTAACAATGCGTTTTTGTTATATTTATTCTTCCACCTCCTTGAAATATTCTTAAATTATGATTTTATAATGACACAAGTATCTCACATATACTAATATGTTATTATTTTATGTCCATGACATATATCCATTTCATCTTCCCGGAAATGGGAAATGATTAAATTGCTTATGTGTACGGAGAACTACCGCTTTATGAACTCATGTGTAATGTTTTCCTTTAATAACTCTCACAATTTGATATGAATATGGATATTAACTATATATATATATTTGATATTTATAACATAATTATAAAAATGCATTCATCACATCCTATATACCTTTTTTACATTCCATTCCATATGGGATATGATAACGTCGCTCATGTGTACTTAGGACTACAACCTTGCGAAGTTATGTGATTTCATTTTCACTAATGCTTTAGATGATATGTAATAAGGATAGAGAGAATTAATATCTTTGATATTCATTAAATAATTATGATATTAATTATATATTTATAATTATAAAATATAAAATATAATTTCTTTTCTTTCCTTTTCACTCACTGAAAGATGATAACATCGTTCAGTACATGTGGACTACCCTCTTCATTAAGCAATGTGACACTTTTTTCACCACCATGCCACATGGATAATATATAAATTTATATTTAAATAAATAAAATGGTATATTTTATAATATAATATTTATTTAATGATAAAATATATCTCACCTCATTTCCCTAATGATCATTCAAAATTTTAAACGTTACTCATGAGTACGTATGTCCTACAATATCCATGATCCTAAAGTACTTACGTTATCAAAACCCTATTTCATTATTGGTCATCAATTTATAATTTATTTTTAAATAAGACAATTATTTCATGATTATTAATTTTGATATGATTAAATAATTATCCTTAGAACAATATTCGACCTATACAATTCATTTTTGAGAAAGAAGTAATATATCAGTGAAATACCCAACACATACTTAATAGAATATATAATTATATATTACTTTTCAATAAGTGAAATAAAAGGAATAATAAAATTTGTATAAGTATAATAATAAATTAAATAAATAACATAAATTTATTATTCATGCTGATAATGAACATATGTGATGAGTCAGAATCATGTAAAGTGTTTCTCATCTCACTTTTACATCTATGAGACATATGTCATATTCACAATTTATATCCATTGTGTGGTGTATACAATTACCTGATTGATAAGTTATATTGTTAATAAATTTATCTTCAGTGTATTAAATTTTTTTTTGACTTCATTTCTTTTATGGGTCATTTGATTCAAAATATACCAAATTGGTAAGAGTTTAATTCACTATGTCATCATTGTTCAAAATATTCTTTTTTTACATCTCCATTGGTGGATTTATTTAATATTAATATCTTAAAATCAATATATTTTATTTATATATGGTTATTCATGAAATTTATTAATAAATAGTTAAATTTTTCTCATCTTTTGTACATAAATATATTGATAAAATGTTATTAGTAAAATACAGCATTATTTTCCTTTTCGGTCAAAAAACATTTTTCATCAATATTCATGATTTCTAAATAGGTTGGAGAAAATTTATTTAAAATTTTAAAAATATTTTATTAAATACAAGTTTACCCACATTTAATTTTTTCAATGTTTTTTTTAATTAATCTTCTTGTCAACTTTAAAACAATGCTCATTTGGATTTCAATGAAAATGTGAGAGGAATATTTATTTTAATGTGCATATCATGAATTGAATTTTCCAACCACATGACCAATCAAGGTTTTAATACTTATTTAATAGGTTTTAAAATTTAATTTTCAATGAAATTTATTTTCAAAATGTTTTATGATCATTTAAAAAAAGATATTATCTAAACAAAAAGGTTTTTTTTCTCAAAAAAATTAAGGATATTTTCATGGTATTTATATTAAAAAACAACATCGACCCTAAACATTACTTATGATCCATTAAGGATATGTTATATTGATACCATCCTTATTATTTATCTAGATTTTCTATGAACAGTTTGACTTGGGATATAAAATTTTATTACCATTCACCATTTTACATGGGATGGTTTGGGATTATGTTTATTATTTTGTGTACGTAATAACATTTATTAAGATATTTTATTCAATAAGTATATTTTTGTTGATTATATTTCAACGATTTTATATGGGGAATGTATTATACTTATTAATTGATGTGTGTGTCTTTCAATATCACCTTAACTCATCGGTATGTCTTATGAGACACAATAGATTGGGTTTTGGCTAAGTAATTACCCATTTATTTAGATCCATTTCATTAGGACTCAGTGGTTTGTTATAAATGTATATAATTATTAATTATATTGAAAAACTATCTTTTTACACATATTTTACTATTATTTTAATAATAATATCCCATGAAATTAAAACCAAGAATCATAAAAACTAGTTTATTTGGAATAATAAGTACATAAAGTTGAAATCACAAAATTACAATAAAACATATAATTATTAGTCTTCCATGATTAGATATAGACATCCATTGATCTCTTACTTATTCATAGTATATCATAGGGAATACATATACAAAAAGGATAAGATAAAAAATCCTAGAAATGAAATAAAAATGATAATGAAACAAAGCACATGGGTTAGAGAGGCATAACACGATAACATAAAAGGAATCGATCATGAATAAATATATGTAAGAATATATTATGAATCATTGAATCATATTATCGTTGAAATATTTATCTTTTTTAGAAATATATATCATGACATAAAAAAGAGTCAAATATAACTTCCATGACTATATCACATGGTGCAAAAATACCCATAATGAATTTTGTTGACTCCTTTATCCTGTACATGATGTCTCATGAGACTAAACAATACCTAATACATTAGATAACTATTTGGGTTCACATATCATAGCATGTACATTCATTTTCATTCCACATAAATAAATAAAACATAATGAATAATAGTAAGGGTTACCCATGAAAATAAATGAGTTTCGTAATCATGTCATAATGCATTACTAAAGGGTGTATTGTAATGTTATCCATGAAATAATGGAATACATAATTTCTTGAAAATCATAAAAAAAATAATTATGTCCACATGAATTTAATACATGAAAAATAGTGTTTAGGAAACATTAGAAATATGCCACTTTAGTGTGGTTTAAGGAAAAATTTTAAAGAGTCATTAAATATAACAAATGAATAAATGTTTATATAATAACAGAAATGATCTAAAATATTTTATCAGTATAAGATTGTATATATATTTAAAATATTTTCATATTGAAATATTTTTGGTAGTGTGTTTGAAAATGGGTAAGAAACATAGAAGTTCTATTTAATTGGGCTTGCTTATCGAGAGGAGTTGAGTGAGTAACCATTAAAAGAATCTACCTCCACATGATTGAAGGATGAATTGAACTAGATACATATTTTTGGAATATATAATCCTATTTTCAAGGAATTTTATAAGAATTATGAAGAAATAAATTCGGTTAAATAGATATATGGCATAACCCAAAGGGAAAAAATGGAGGTTCTGGGAGATCCTTTACCATATGTATGAATATGTTATGAAATTTCACTTAATGTCTTGGATAATCTAATTTCATTCATTAATTAATAAATATAGACATCATCAATATTTTTTTATTTATAAGTTTTTTATGACCATTTATAAACATTTATATGAACATTAATGTTCAATTCATGATTTGGGGAGCATTTTTTTCATAGTTTCAAGTTAGGTTTACCTGTATATAATTATGGAAGTACTTGAAAAATGGGAGTAATTCTACAGATACAATTTTATATGGTATTAATTCTATTATAGTGTTTTTTGGACTCTTTCTCTGGGGAATGCATCCATTTGTGGGGGCATGCAGTTATTGCCCCGCATTCCCATTTTCCAAAGGCTGCCCACATCTATCACTTATTCTGGGATGTTTCCTCCATGATCAAAAAAGGATGATGGGATGTCAGTTCCTCCCTCTGCGGATTCCTCCTCGAAACTTATAACCTAGTCCAGGTCTCCCATAAATAATAATATGTTGTTCATGAAACACTTCCTCAGTTCCATATCTTCATGGATGCCAGTTGATAACACTAATTCTATGTGGACATTCCAATGGTTCATGTTAGGGAAGAAACCTTTGATTAAAGGATATGTCACGTTGGACATCGCTGGCATGTCTGGATGCTGAAACACTAATGTTTCTTTGTTATTTTCCCTTACGATAGTTCTTCTTGAGGGTGTAGAAGCCTGATTCATCCCACGTCGAGTGCGAGGAATTATATTCCATAGGTATGTCTATGAGGTTTTCCTTAGCATCCTGTGATTCACATAGTGTATGTTTCATGTTTAACATCTTGCGGAGACATATCAGAATGATCAGAACAAAAATAAAAGTGGATCAGATGGGTACATCCCTAAGAGGTATACCTAAGGGGTTTACTGGATGAGTACATAAAAGCATCCAATTAAGATGTATCAAAGGATTCTTCAGTCCCTACCATTAAGATGTCAGGGTTTACCATTGGATGGGATTGAAGCTCAGGGAGGTTTCCTACAAACCATGTCTCGAGAGATAGGGATCAAAACCCATATAGTTCGAAAGGAGAGACATTGAATCTGGGATCATGCAAAGCACAATGACCTAGAGACATGCTAGGGCTTACACAAGGGTAGAGGCCCATCATAATAGGGACACTCTTAGTTGGGTGCTTATGGATTTTTTTGGGGAATACACAAATTTAGCTTCCCATGTGCCACAAGGGGAAGTTATAGGATAAATGGAATGATCTCACTAGGATGTGGTAGCTCGAGTAAGAATCTGGATGGATGATGGAGGGTTGAATTATGTTTATGGGGAATGAGATGGAACCACTGTGATGGTGATGGTAGTGTTGGGATTTATCCTCAGAGAGTCTTCCTATTTATCCTTGTGGTAGGGAGTGAAATTCCATGTTGTTCTGAGGGGCGATGGGACACCTAAGGAGGTGTCCTGTGAGAATGGACACATGGATGGTAACCCGAAAGAAGTAGAACCTATAGTTTCAGTCATTAACTTCCCAAGTCACAAATGGGATCTAGGGAGAGATTGGTATGTGACATGAGTAATGGTATTTAGCCACAAGGAGGCTTCCTATGTATCCATGTGTTGGGGAATCAAATCCCATGGAGTTCATGGTGGGGCATGGAATCGAAGGGTATGCATAGGACAAAGTCCTAACAACATGTTTGGGCTTATTCATGGTTAATAGCCCGTGAGATGGTATGATTCCAATATGTTATGGACCAAGGAAGTGGGTCCCAAAAATGGGGACATCGAACATTACCGATGTTTTGGGTTGAACCTCAGGAAGGCTTCCTACGTACCATTTCTAGGAGGCATGGATCAAATCCACATAGTTTGAATAGGTTTACTAGTGTTTGGGGTTGAACCTCTAGGTGTTATCCTACGAACCCTATCTAGGATAAAAGGATAAAAACCTATGTTTTTATAATTGGTTTACCAGTGTTTTGGTTGAATCTCTGGGAGGCATCCTATGTACCATGTCTTGGAGATAGGGTTAAAAACCCACGTAGTTGGAATAGGCTTATCAGTGTTTTGGGGTTAAACCTCATAGAGGCTACCTATGTACCATGTATATGAGACATGTATCAAAACCCATGTAGTTCATAAGAAAACAGTTTATTTTCATGAGGGATGAAAAAGGTGGACTTATTATAATGTCATATAGGAAGAGTTTGAACCGACGAGAAGTGGTTGGGGCCGATGGGTGATGGGATTAAACCTTAGGGAGGTTTCCTATATACCTTTCCTAAAAAGGGAATAGATAAAAGTATGTGTTGTTAGGTTGGATGTGGAATGGTGCTTACACACTAAGGAGGAAAGGATAGGGTGTCATGGGTGATGCTTACTCTAGGCCCACTTGAGTGATTCTTGTGTGAGAAACAAGAGGCAATAAATACCTGATAGTCACATCGTGAAAGGTTCATCTGGGAGGAGTGGAGTGGGGTTCACGCGTGGTTAGCAGCCCTGGGAGATGGAGATTGGGACTTACTCCAGGATCTAGGACCAATGGAAATAAAGCCTAATGGGAGAGGGATGGGGTATCAGAGGTCCCTATGCCCATCACTTTTCTGTTCTGTGTGAAAGGAATAAGAGAGGAGGAGCAAGGATTCTACCTCCCACCAAAAAGTCTAGAAGATTACACCAAGTTGGTTTCCCTTCCCAGCAGACAGATGTCGTTCCATGCAAGGAGGATCTCATTCCATGTGAGCAAGATATATATATCGTGGAGACCAGTGGGCATGTAAAATATCTGAGGTGGGGAATCCCATGTATATTTAATGGTGAAAGTCTATAGTTTAACATAATGTGCTATAGAAGATGGTTCTTATCAGTTTAATTCCTATATCTCAGACAATGAGGATTCACACCACAACCCTGGGACTTACATAACTATCATTCTTTATCCCTTAGGAAAGGGAAGGCATTGACAATTCAGTGGCGAACATCATTGTGGAGTGATCTATTGAGGATCTCATGTTAGCGCATATATGTGAAGAATAAATAGGTGTTATCATACCTATGTGAAAAAACTTGAGGCAAAGAAACGCAATATGAAGCACTGCCCAAGGGATGTTGAAATTATTTTGTACTAACCAAGAGAGCCATACAGGAAGGGATTTGTGAATCAAAGGGGTTTATATGAAAGGACCTTTTGAAGCTCTGGTGGTCCGCAAAGTGGGGAGACTCTATGAAGGGGTATGCTTCGCGATGTGGAGAGGCATATTCTGACATGAAGTATACATGAATATAAAGAGATCTTCACGATGTGTAATTGCTTTCATGGAGTAGGACTTTGTGGAGCATGGGTTTCATGCAATGTGTGACATTACGAAGCAATGTACCTCATGAAGCTCAATGATCTAGCCTTGGAATTGGGTCATTAAGTGCAGTGAATGTACATTGCAAATCTTGAGTGCTTTCCGATGACCCGAGTTCCCTTAGGGATCTCCTTCCTTTGAAATGGCCCATGGGATTCACGTGGGGAATCCCTGCATGAAGTGGGGTTGTATTTAATCTAGGGTAAAGGTATTTCTCATTTATCAAATACCATGAAGACATAATTTTCTCAATGCTTCACAGAGCATAGGGTTATTCATGATTTAAAAATGGGAAGGTGAATGGTCGAAGTATCCATCCTCTGGGTCTAAGGGAAGCCTAGTATTTATAGGTGAGATGCATTGAGGTACTCAGACATTACATTTCAAATCCGTTTTTTCATTTCTATTAGAATAGTATTGCATCAAGATGTTCATAACCACAGAGTCGACCATCATCCCCTTCATGGTGTAGTGTCCACCTTCATTTCCTCTGTGGCGCTTGCAGACCCTTCTATAAATGTCTTAGTGATCATAGAGGCGATCTTGTTCACTCTACGATGTGAAGCTTTCCATCAATTGTGTTGTATCCACAAAATCCCCCGCCTCTTTCCAAAGTAGTGACCATAGAGGGGGCCACAACATTGCACTGGTCGTAGTGCCGAAAGGCTTCATGGAGGTGATTTGTGAAGTATCCCCTTTGTCATTGGTGTGATCTTTGTGTATTTTTTCTATTCACTTATTTTTGTGCCAAAAAATGCCCCCCCCCCTCAGACATGGAGCTGAGGAGAAAATGAAGATCAAATTATGGTGTCAGATCGCCAAAAATTTTAGGTTAATCACAAATCATAATTTTTAAGAAGGGCCGTGAAGCGTACATGTGATGTGTGGGATATGAATTCTTTGAAGCTCACTGCGACCTGGCATTCTAAGAAGCTCAGAGGTCGTTTCCTATAAATAGGGGAGGACCACCCCTATTTTTTCCTTACATAACTCAACATTTTTTTTCTTGGGATCTCTATTCACGAAGCTTTTCATGCTCTATAACATATTTTTGTGAATCATACCCTCTTTTGATCTGTGGGGAATATCGAGTCATCTGACTCTATGATTCTTTTCTCTACGACATGTGCTCGTGGGATATGTGGTAGGCCTCTATGACCTGTCTCTATGATCAAGCTATGTGTTCATGCTTTGTAATCCAGGGGAAAAAATTTTATTGTTTTTAGAGGGAATGAATCACCAAGAGGATTTAAGGGTGTCCTTTCAGATGCTTCCCAGAGGGTAGAGATGGAGGATTACCTAGGCATTAGAGAATGTGTGCAGATCCATTTAGAACAAGAATCCTTGACGGAGCTATTGTAAGATATCCAAAAGAACTACCCTCATTACAAAATACTTCCTATATATATATATTAGGTCTCAGGGATGATGTTCTCATTCCTGAAGTAAGTATGGAAAAACCAGCCTATTTGTTCAGGAATACAATGTGCCAGCACCAGTTGTTCAGGGTGGATGACGATCATACCAAGATGGATCAAACACTGTTTAATGCCAACAACATCTATACTCATGTAAACAGCATTGATGGGAAGGAGTTTTAGCAAGAGGTACCCCCCCCCCCCACAGTACCACACTATCTTGAAGGCTTCTTTGGGGAACCTAGAGAAAGGGTGGACTGATTAGTGGGATATGCGCCAGGAAAAAAATTTCGAGAATGGATGGGCATGGGATTCCAATGTATGTGCGTCATGAGATGAGTTTTTGGAAGAGCTAAAGAGAGTGGTAATATATCAGGATATATGGACCTCCTAATTCCATATCTACCAATTAAAGCAACTGATTCCAGAGCTATTCAGTAAGTGGTCATCGAGGATCAACAATTTTCATCTTCATAGTGGGGAGCTCAATATCAATCCTTCAGACTTTTAAAAAATCATAGGTATTATGATATTGGGGGAGATGTATAATTAGTTCCTCCCATCTACAATGGAGGACCCAGAGAAGATTACTTCACGGGAAAATGTGTTGATGGATCTAGTTCCAAGAGAGGAAAAGAAGTCAGTGAGGGATGTTGACTTTATGTTGTGGTTCAGGTGGTACCTAAATTCCACTTTAGATGGTAAGTTTCCTTTGAGGACTCCCACTTACCCGAAGGGTATCCAGCACAATAGAGAGCACTCATACAGGCGACTCATAGAAGACATCTAGTGGAAGAAATGGGGGTTTAGTGTCCGCATTGAGTAGAAACTAGTGGTTAGGATGGATGTGTTCATCTCGACACTCATTTTTGGCTAGACGCTACGTGTAAGGGGTACAAAAATGGGTGTACTACCGAGCACGTTTATCATGGAATCCATGTTGGCGATGGGGGAACAGATCAATCTAGGGATCCTGGTGTTGGGTAAGTTGTACGAAGTATTGTGACATATCAGTGAAGGGAATAAGCCACATTGGGTGTGTTGGATTCATCATCTTCTATATGGGTGGATAGTAGCACATATTGTCTCCAATGAATAACCTAAACTCATTTCCCCTTGACATTCAGACATTTGACCAGTTGTTCTGAATGCGATGCAGAGTATCAAAACCAATCAGACCCCCCTGGTGTTTGACCTAGTTTGTAAGGAGGATGTGTTCAATATACATCTGCTTTCATAGAAAAAAGGAGTGTTTTCTAATGAATTATAGGGAATATAGGAGCATTGGTCCTACCTCATGGTCTTTGGGATGGATTTCTGGTGGAGCAGGTTGACCACGAGCCTCTCGGTGAGCCGTACACCTCGCACCGCATCACAAGGTAGTTCTAGTGCATGTAGAGGATGACAATAGGGGTATACATGGGAGTACACCATGAGGATAATCCATTTGTGGTGAGGCAGATGTGCCTCATCTTCCCAAAAGAGGATGGTAAGATGTGGAATGAGCTCCCTTCGCCCATAGCTGTTTATGGGCTAGTGAAAGAATGTGCCATCATATGGGAGGAGGCCTACCCAAGGGAGATGATGAAGTGGTGGACCATCCATGCTAGTGATGGGGTACCTCCTTAACCTTGTGGTCGGGTCCAGAATGTGTAAAGAACAACCTATGGGGGTAGAGATGCAGTGGCGGTTAGGCATCCACCAATCGAGAGGCAGGTGGCGATGGAGGACCCGAAATTCCCAAAGGAGAAAAATCAGTGAGAAGGAAGGCTACATAAGGGGTTTTATAGGATTCCCACTCTGGATTTGGGGAAGCCACTATGCTATGTCGATATGCCTGAGGATGTTGATTTTCCAGAGCGCTGGGACAACTGGGATGTTAACAGACAATTCCTCACTTCTTACCAGATATGGAACAATTTGAACCATCTCAGGATGGATTTTTTAGGGATCAGACATGCCAGGGACCACTCTGATATATCTTAGGTGGAAGGGGAGTAGTACATCGCTGATCTAGAGGAAATCATGCACTCTTATGGTATATTGTGTCCAATTACAGATAAGGTGAAAGTGATGTTCAAACAAAAAGTCCATCCCTAGGTATCTTTCACTGAATTTTGGGAGCGCATCCCCCTACTAGAAGAATCAGACGAGTCCTCCTGGGGGAAAGGATGGTATAGGGAGACCTCTGGAGGAAGGAGAGGTTGCCAACTTGGAGCTGGAATATTTTGTGAGGGCTGTTGAGGTAAACCCTAAACCATTTTCTTGTGATCTTCATTCAGGTCGCTTATGCCTTCTTAACTAACATTCGACCTATGCAGGAGGGCCTCATACACAAAACCTGCTCTGGCCAATAGTAGATGTAGCTTCGGGATTTGTACCTATGACAACAATGATTACCACACCAAGAGGGGTTGTGACGCCCAGGTTGGTTTTCCCATATTCATCAAATTTCCCAACAACATTTGGAGGTCCATACCTCGAGGTCCCTACAGGAACAGATCAGTGGAAAGATTGACTATTTGATCTCTGTATGTCTTCCCAATAGAATTTGTAATAGTCATCCATTGAATCAGTTCAACTGAAGTCTGTGTATCATCACATTTACAGTTCTTCAAATGGAATGGGCTACATTGGAGAGTATGATCGGGGCTCCTGGTGTTACCTTTCCTAGGGGAACACTGATGGCCATGGAAGTAGAAACCCATACTAACCAAGCCAAAGTGCTCCTGATTACAGGTGGTACCATTAGTAGGATGGAACCTAAAATCATCGAGGTAGAATCTGATGAAGAGGAGAAATCTAATGACATAAAACCTTCCATGATGAACCAGACACTGTATGAGAATCCTGTTGATAGGTTACTGGAAGAGTTCCTTACATATGAACATATCGACCCCAAGGACTAGGACGAGACAACCTCTAATGAAGAGGATAGAAATGTCATCTGTCATAATTCAAAAAATCTGATCAAGTACTTCATTGGGGAGTCCCTATAAGTATAATTAATAGACCAGATATGGATTCTTTGTTTTCAGCTACGCAAACTATACACTACATGAGTGGATTCCTAGCATCCTAATATACTCATTCAATACTTCATGGAAGAGAAAATATGGGAACATGACCATGGCCTTAGTGTGGGCTAGGAGCAGAGGAAGTCTATGAACATCAAGACACTTCAGGGGGATGATCACGAGTTCCAACAGTTGAGGGCAAGGGAGAATGAGTATTCCTCTTTCCTTGACGCATAATCGAGGCTCATATCATGATTAAAGGTCCATATGGAAAAGGATAAATAGATAAGGAGAGGATATGAAGAGATGGATATTATCCAAACTGATGAGGGTCTATCCCAGATTGAGCATGATTAACTACACCCCATTTCCATTAAGGATAAGTAGGAGATTAATAGGAGACAACAGATCCTAGACACTACATGCCAGAGAATTGCGGAGCTGGAATGCTTCATTAAAGAGGTCAAACAATCTATGCGTGGAGCCAATCCATGGGAACTGTAATTTGTTAGAACTAATAAAAATACACTCATGATTTTCTTGTTTATGTTCGTTTTGGGCATGAATTCTTTTATTTATTTTGTTTTTTGTTATTTCTATCACATTTGCGAAATATCTAGTGATCATTCCCTAATCACACGTATGTCGTGCCTAATGTGAGAAACAATGGGTGATTATATCGTTATTCTTCTTGAATATGATAGTGACAACTAGGATCCAAAAATTTGGGTTCTGAACATCTAATCCATATTTCCATGAAGAATGAGGGAGGCCTAACTAGAGAATCAAGTACTCATAGTAGCTAAATAACAGTTTTCACAATGTTCCCTAGTCCTTGAGTGGGGTAACACTAGGAGCGTTAGAATCAATAAGAATAGAGGAGGGTGGAATTTTTTAATCACAATACCCATAATTCGGAACCCTATATGGATGGAATGATAGTGAAAGATAGCGGTTGATCATGTTTGAAACCATGTATCCTTTTTATGTTAGCCTGAAATGGGGATAATAAATGAGGTCCAACCACTGAATATGCTTGAAACATGAGTCCTAACTCGAAATGTAACCCATTAGTCTTCGAGAACATTATCCTAGGGCAGTTGGGGATCCATAGGCCGAGAATCCTTACTAATATAGGGTTCATTCAAGAATTAAAGAGGATGATGATCCAAATAAATGGAGTGCAAAGTGTGGAGGTTGGAGTGATGGGTTGTCCGAATAGAGTCCAACACTCTTAAAATTAGGCTACAATGATTAAAACACATTATGTGAGTGCATCAGTCTGATTAGGGATCTTACTCGGTTTCTAAAAGGATATATATAGAGAGAGCCTAGAGTGGAATTTAGTTTTACGTTATGACAATGAAGATGATAGAAACATAGTTTAACATCTTGCGGTGAGGAAGGAGTAAATGAACGGTACTGAAATGGGGGACAAGGAAAGGATGGTCATATTAGAGGGTTTACAAGCACATGGATGGATTTGGGAACTACACATCCAAATCTCACTATATATCCTTCTCGGGTAGTAATCAAGCCATGTGTAGTTCTGCATGCTCTGTGCTGTATAACGTCTTGTAGTAAAGATGCAATGGGAAAAGGATCTCGGAAGGGGTACGAGATTCGGTAAACTTAAACCCGACTTGAATGAGGACAGAATGAAATATTCCCCACATCACATGACTCCAATAGAGATCTCATGCCAAGGGTCCAAAAAGGATAATTTTTTAGTTGTACCTAAGGAAAAATTATTGGGTGTTCCTACATATCACTTGAGGATGGGAATCAATCTGGACATACATCTCAAAGGGTCGTGCAGTGAGAGACCCAAACTGGTGAGGGAAAAACTCTATAGTGGAGAAATTAAAGCTTCCCATAATTATCATAGGGTGTCCAGAACATATCAAGGGTAGAATTGTAGTTTATGGTCATGCATTGAGGATGTGGTTTCCCAGAAAAGAAATGTGTAGTGTAGTACATATCCTGAGGTGAAGGAGGACCAAGAAGTCCAGACCACACCATGTGTTTCTAGTGGGATTCTATAGACTATAGAATGGAGGTGGCCTAATTTGGGGCGGGTCCTGAGGGAAAGTACTCAGGAATTCCTACATATCTGATGAGGATGATAATCAAGAAATTTTTTTGTTCTGGATGACCTGTGTTGTTTAACATTGTACGGTAGGATGAATAGTGCAATGGGGTATCCCAAAGGGAGAGTACATAGTGCAGATGTTATAGACCCAATGTGAATGAGGACCAAATTAGTCCATACAACACCATGTAATCCTAGGGGAAATCTTAGTTCAAGAGATCGAAGATGGTGAAATTTGGGATGGGCCCTAGAGTAAATGTTCGGGTGTTCATACATACACCATATGGATGGGAATCAAGCCATACATAGTTCATAGATTGTATTTTAACATCACTTGGGATGAAATGAATGTTTTGTTTGGAAACACTAGTACACATCCTAATAAAACCACTAATCCCACGTGAGTTTTTCTCAATTTGGGAAACAAGGATTAGTGAGGGGGTTTTCCTGGCACAGGGAGGCACAAATTATGGGAAATAGAAAACTAGGGGAACAACATCCCAATATTTCTGACCATCCTACACAATACACGTAGATGTGGGGAGGGGTAAAACTAAGTGTGTTGGAATTTAACATAAACATAAGGTAGTTGAGATATGTGATTCATAGTGTGTGAGATCTGCGTCGCAATTTTGGTGGCATGATAATAGAGGATAAATGTTAAACATGTTCGAAACACATCATCTTTTTCACATTATCCTAAAATGGGGATAGAAAAATGAGGATCAACTACTAACTGTGTTCGAAACATTGGAACCATTGCAAAATGTCTTCCGAGTTCTTCCGGGATGTTGTCCCAAGATAGTAGGCGAGCCAATATGGCATGAGGATAGGCCGTAAGGGGGTCCCTTTAGACGTAGAAGATGACAGGGATCCAAATAATGGTCTCATAAAGAGGGGACATGAAATGAGGTAATGTTCATGTGGAATCCAAAACATTGGTCTCTACTTCATGGTGCATTTGAGTAGGACAATGAGATGTATCAGATAGAGGGAGTCAATTCCCTTTCCAAGGAAAAGGGTCATGGGGATGCAAAAACATAGCATAATGTCATAGAGGGGACTATAGAGAGATTATTTGGCTAAATATAATGATTGTAGCGTGGAAAAGTAGATAAATCGGATGTAAATGTGGAAAAAAGAGGCCTTCCATCTTATGACAAATTCTTTGGAAAAAACCGCACATGGTTTAATGTCATGATGATTGGACTAAGGGATTCTGTTTAATGTCATGCGCTTGGAAGAGTGGAGGATTAAAAGTATCTGGGGATGGACCAGAAGACCAATTATTCTAGTTTTCCTTTGTGTCCCATAAGGATGGCAATTGTTCCATACGTAGATCTAGTGTATGACACTATAGGGTACCAATGCCAGGGGAAATACTGTCATGAAGGTCTGTACCATGGACCAAAAGAAGCCTCATTGGATGGATATTATTTCTTCTTTATAGTGGATGTATTTTTTAGTGAAGCAACAAACCTATGACAAAGAATCTGGCCATCGCAATAGGAATCAAGCCATATGTAGGCCTTGAAAAATGGAATGGGGGATGAATGATACCAAACTTGATGTCCCCCCTCGTGAGGACATTACAATGTGGTGCCATTTTAATCGTGTTTCTAGGATGATAGTGTCATAGATTGTGGACATATTATAGGACCAACCCATGAATTTTATTATTGTGGGTAAAAGAAGTAATAGTTTAAGTTCATGTGGGAACATGGAGTATTGTTTAAGGTCCCATGGCATAGACACCGATAGAAGAACGAGGTTCCAAAGGGAATGTGTGAGGGGTGATAAATCATATCGGATGAAACTGAGGACATCAGTTTAAATCACAATGCATGCAACACATAGTAGGGACCTAAGTCCAATGGGACAGCAAAGTTCAAAGGATATGGGGATGCACTGGAAGGTAAAATGTTTTGGAATTCCTACATATCCCATGAGGATGGTAATCCATCCATATGTATTTATGAAAGTTGTTGTGTAGTTTATCATCAGGTGATAAGGATGGGTACTGGATAGTCCAGCTCTTAAAGGGGGATTACGTGGTTTAGATATTTCAAACCTAACATCAATGAGGACATAATCCCACATATTCCACACCACAAAATGCTATAAGAATCTGGTCCCCAAGGCCGAACATAAGAGATAATTAGTGGAGACTATGCAGGACCCGAAAACGAAATGTATGGTCATTCCTACATATCCCATAAAGATCGGAATCATGACTTACATAGATCTTAATATTCAATGAAGTTTAATGTTTAATGACAAGAACATGGAGAGATCTTATTTTAATGTCATAGATCATATAAAAAAATAAGCGAGACTCTTCCAAGTGGGTGTGATCCTTGGACAAATCCCAAATCCCACATGATTCACTCTATATGTAGGAAACAAGGGAGGATAATACCTTCATCATACATGGAATACCAAGAAGGGGGAAACAAAGTGGAGCCTCAAATGACACCACACCATGAATTTGTTCTATTAACACACAAACATGCACTAAGGGATAACAACAATAGTTTTGAAGTTCCACTTGGACAAGATGGAGTGGAAAAGGTTGTCAATAATTCAACCAATATTTATGGCCTAATGGGGGTGGCATAATGATGGAGGATAACTGTTGATCATTTTCTAAAAAAATATATATCATGTGACCTAAAATGGAAAAAAATTGTGCATCGACCACTGACCATATTCACAATTTGGGACTTTTGTCAAATTATCATTTGAAATCCTAGAGAAAGTTATCCCATGATGGTAGGAGATCACTGAGGCCTAAAATGCAAGCCATTCAGTGGTTCTTTCAAATGTGAAAGATGATGAAATCTTAAATGAAGAGAAACATGAAGCATAGAAATCGATGGAAACATGTCCATGTAGAACACAACACTCTAGGATCTAAACTAGCATGATTCTGGGAACATTGGTGAATTCCAAAAGAGGGCCAAGGGGGCCCATTTGTGAGAAAAATAATCGAGTAGACGAGTGGAGGAAAGGGGGATAGAGAGATCTAAAGAGATAGGTATGTGGCATGGCTGTTTCAATCCTAAAGTGAATGGGGACATAATCCCACACCACATCACATACACCCCTCGGAGAAATTAGGCCACTTGGCTAGAAGGAAGAGATGGTTTCTTATAAACATGGATAGACCGAATGAAAAAATTTCTGGGTGATCCTATATATCCCATGAGGATGGGAATCAAGCCACACATAGTTCGAATGTGTCATTTAGTTTAACATTATGTGGTAAGAAAGAATATACAATGGTGATCTCAAAGAGGAATGGGTATGGCATAGTGAATAACCCAGCGTGAATGTGGACATAAGGACATATATGCCACACCATTCATAATTATTAGAAATAACTCAATCCAAGTTACTGAGAGAAAGTATAGATAAACCTGGGCTAGACCCAAAAACCAAATGTTTGGGTGTTTCTATGTATCCCAAAAGGAAAGTAATCAATATGTTTGTATTTATTGAGATTTCATGTTGTTTAATGTCATGTGACAAAGCCATGATAGATCATAGTGTATGGTAATAGAGCTCAGACCGTAGATGTCCAGTTTAATTTCATGTGTGTGGGACATATGGGCTTCCATGGTAAATTAAAAAACCTATCATTTGGGAGACTGAAAAATGGAAATAAGGATTGAGGATAACTAATGACCATGTTCGCAACACATTATCACTCTCATGTGTCCTAGAAAAGTAACAAACAATTGGTCATTGACCAATGAAAATTTTTGCAACATGGTACTCGTGTCATATTTTCATCCAAAATCCTTGGGGATGTTGGCCCAAGATGGTAGGAGAGTACAGAGGCCTAGCATCCAGGCCAATCAGGGATCCTTTTTGATGTGAAAGATGATGTGATTCCTAAATCATGATGGTACCCTTGTAGTGTAACATCTTTCTTCAAGGGCCATGGATAAAGCGGGTGTCTAAAGGGGATGTTCATGGCATGTAAAAAATATCCCGATGTGAATGAGGACATAGACTTCATAACACACCACACAATCCTAAGTGAGAAATTGGGCCAGGAATCCAAAAGGTGGAGAGACCTGAGGTTGGTCCATAGATTAATGGTCCCAGGCAGTGTGTTGTTTATCTTCATACAGGAAAAGTGTTGAGTAGTTTTACGTCCTTCAGCTTGGAAAAATCACATGGTTTAATTGTAGGCAATGAGGATGGTGGTGGTCTTAGTTTAAGATCATATGGCTCAATATTTGATTATGTGACCCTTTATGTGGGAATGTACTTACCAAATCTCATTAGCACACGTGATCAATGCTCTGAGTGGGAAACATGGAATGAGATCATGTTCTCCTCGACATATAAGGGTATGAAAAAGAGGGAAAGAGATCAGGTGGGGTCGATCCCAACCAGATCAATATTCCTACTCGAGGTACACTTATCGTTGAAGGGATAGTATGAAAAAATGAATCATTGCAGCAAATATGAGAGACATATATTGGTGGTGAAAATTATGGATGATGGTAGTTGACTGTTTTCAAAACACAACATCTATACTGTGTCACCTAAAATGGGATCAACAAATGAGTGTCAGCCGCTAACCATAGTCGAAACGTGGGACTTGTATCAAAGTTTCATTCAAGACCCTCCAGAACATTGGCCGGAAATGATTGGAGAGCCAAAAATCCTATCATCTGAATGGTTCGGGGGTCCTTTTGGATGTGAATGTTGATGTGTACCCAAATAAAGAGGACGTGTGAAGCTTGAATATTCTCATGTGGTTTAAATTCATGTGGTATGGTTGAAAGAGGAGTAGATATCCAAGGAGGGGGATACATGGTGCGATTATGATAAACCTGATGTAAATGAGGACATAAGTTCATGTTCCACAACATGTGTTTTGAGAAGCCTCCAGGCCAAGGGGCTAGGCCGAATGGGAGATCTTGAGGTTTGGGGCAAGGCCCATGGAAAAAACGTTCAAGTGTTCCGACATATCCTGTGAGAGGATAAATCAAGCCATATGTAGTTCTTTAGATGTCGTGCGGTTTAACATCATACGGAGAGGATGTTGTAGAACTTAGTTTAGGATTATATAGTTTGTATCATAGTGTTATATCTACCACTTGTAGTTCCACCTCATGGGGGAGAGGGGCATACTCCAGAAAATTATTTCTCTTGGAAATTAGCATTGATGGGAGGAGTGAGAGGATCACTATCCATGATAACTATGGAGTACACTCCATTGGGTAAACCTTGTGAATGATGCAAGGTCCTTCCCATTTGGGCTCTAGTTTGGGTGGTTTCTGACAAAGTATCATTGGCATTCTGATATCCATCACCACGTAACCTTGTATGAAAGATAGGAGGCATACATTCTAATTGAATGCTCTGGATATCTTGTTCTGATGCCTCCCTATATTGTGTAGGGAATAAATCCTCTTCTCGTCGAGAAAATCTAGTTCATCCAGACTGATTTCATCTACCTTATCTGGTGTCTTCTAATCATAGAAAGTTGTGTGCAATGAAAGAAACTGAATCTTGATGGATAGTACTGCCTCCATTCCATACACCAATGAGCATGAGGTTACCTTAGTGGAATAACGAGTCGTTGTCCGATAATCCTAGAGAGTAATGGGGTGTTTATCTGGTCAACTCTTCTTGTTCTGAAAAACCATATTCTTCAATATTCTAGAGAGGGTTTTGTTTAATTCCCCAATCATCCCATTCACTTGTGAATGACAGTGAGAGGTATGATTAGAATAGATTTTGTACTTTGCGTACAACTTCATTAATTTACCTGCCCAGATGTTGGTGACATTATTTGTGTGGATGATGCGAGGGACTCTGAATTGATAGATGATGTTGGAGATCACAAACACAATGATAGAACGGGACTTGAATTAAATGACTAGAACTGTCTCATCCCACTAGGAAAAGAAATTTGAAGCTGTCAGGATGATCCTTCACTGGCGAGCTGTCATTGGTGGATATGGTCCCATGACATCGAGTCCCCAGACTGCAGTGGTCCAATAGTACTTGGTAGTGTGTAGAGGCTCAGGTGGCCAATGCAAAAAATTATCATGGATTTGGAATACATTGTGCATCTTAGAAAACTCAATACAATCACAAGTCATGACGGGACAAAAATATGTCAATCTCCAGATCATATGAGAGGGTTTCAGCCCCATCTGATGATCCCCACAAGAACCGACATGAACATCCGGCCTGACCTGAGAAATATCACCTCCCTGGATGCAAGGGAGGAGAATCCCATCAAACACGTGCATGTAGAGGATCTGCTTAACACTAGGACCACTCTAGAGCATGAATTGTAATGCACCCCATCAAATTCATTTGCACTCAGCTTGATCTTTTGGGAGATTATCATAATTGAGGAGTGTGATAAATGAGATCCTCCTATCTGGAGTCACATCCATCATTGTGGTAGGGGGACCTGGGGGTCCTGACGTGGAGGCATCGGTGGTACGATGTCCTACCTACGGGCTATCATCGTCATCTGGAGTGACGGGAGTGTTTAATTTCTAATGAGCTACTTGAATTATCAAATCATATTGTTCAGGTTCTGCAAGATATGTGGCCATGCTAGCCAAGGCACCATCTCAACTGCTCTATGAAAGAGGGACATGAGTATCTTCTCACTGAGATGTGAATTGTGCCATCAGTTTATGGGTATGTTCTAACAATGGTATGATCTCCATCTTCCTGACAACATAGTCATCTTTGATCTTCATGTTGACAAGTTTAGAGTTCCCTAACACAAGAAAGTGTGGAACATCGATCATGAGTGCCAGATCAGGACCAGTGATGAGAGCCCAATACTCTTCCTCATTTTTTTTAGATCATTCTGACAAAAGGAATGAATATAGTTGTACTGCTTGTGCCATTATGATGAATACGATACACAATCCAACTCCGTTGAGTCTGGGTACATTTAGTTTTCTTCTAATAGGGATTCATGAAGTTCCATCAAAATGCATTTTCCAACACAGAATGGCTTGATATTTGGAGAGGATTGCTTCATCTAGAAAATCAAGATCCAGAGACTGGTCCATGAGAGCACGATGGGAGGCAAGGAAGTCTACCAATGCATGTCCTTTGATGGGATTATAGGGGGAAACATGGTTTCCAACTGCTAGAGGATCACTTCCCACTAAGCTATACATCCTGTCAACATGGAGTGGTTCATAATGTACTTCAGAAGATCCACATGGGACACTAGTTGTATCCCATGGTGCTACAAGTAATGTCACAAATTCTGCACTATGAATACGGGCCCAATGTAACTCTTCTCGATAGAGTAATATCTATTCTCTATATCGAGGATCATGTGATTTATATTGTATAAATTGTTCTTCATTCCCTCATTGTTCTTTTGGGAGAGAAGGGTGCCTAGAGATCACTCCAAAGTGGTCACATAAAGGACCAGCGACTTTTTAGAAACTGGAAGTATTAGGACCAGATGTTGTAATAGAAACGGATTAATTTCTTCAAAAGTAATTTGAAACTCCTCATCCCACTAATAATCGGCACCTTTCTTCATGATCCATGAAAAGGTCTTACACATGTCATCAAGATTTGAAATGGATCAACGTATATAGGCTAAGTGGCCTTGAAATCCTCGAAACTCTCGAATGTTTCTTAGAGGATACATATGATGGATGAACTTGACCATCTCCAAATCAATCTCAATACCTCTATATTTGAAAATGAAGCTGATAAACTTCCAATAGGTGAACCCAAAGGCGCACTTCAATGGGTTCATCCTCAAATCACGCGATCGGAGGAAGCCGAACACTTTCTCGAGAACATTGAGATGGTCTTGGTTCTATAGATATTTGACCATCAGATATTCCACATTGCATTCCACCAATTTCATAAAGATCATATTAAATATGCGATGTATGGCATGTTGATAGGTGGATCCTAAATTCTATTGACTGAAGGGAATTACCTGGTTGTAGAAAGTACCTTGTGGTTCCCTGATGTTTGTATACTCTTCATCCTTAGGGACAATTTAAATTTGGTTATACTCAGAATACTCATCCATGAAAGAGAGATCCTGGATCCAAGTGGTGGCCTCAATCAACAGTTATGTTGCAGGAAAGGGAAAATCATCCTTTGGATAGTGATGATTAAGATCCTGAATGTCGATGCAGTCTCTAATATTTCGGTTCTTCTTCCTGAAGGGTACAATGATTGCTAACAATCTAGATTAATGGACCTCCCTAACCATGTTGGCTCTGAGGAACTTATCAACCTCGGCCTCAACCATGGAATCATGAGAAGGATTCATGTTTCTAGGAGGATGTTTGAACACACGATGATTTTTTTGAAGATTGAGGTGGTGGACAACGACATGAGGATCTACTCCTGGAATCTTGTCATAACTCTAGGATGGTACATCATGATGCTACATTCGGAAGTCCACATATCTTTTTATCTATTTGAAATGCACAGAGGCACTAATGAATGTTGGTTTCGGATTTGTCTCATTTCTGAGGTTCACCTCTACTAATTCATTGACTATGGTGGAGACACCCTCTTAGAAATCCGAAGGAGCATCCTCTAAATCCTATTCTTCATTTACAGTGAATGGATCCATAGTAAGAGGAGATTCTTCCAAGTTTATAGATCCTAACGGGGCCCTAGATCCAGCCATAGCGGCGGTGGACACCACATTGGGGATCTCTTATACTACGAACACCATAGAAATGAAAGATGTTGACCTGATCACTTATGAATTTTAACCCATGGGGCCATGTGTGATTATATCAAAGAAATAGTGGTGCGTCAACTTGATCTAGTTTATCCTAGCCTAGTGGAATAAGAAATTATGATGTATTTTCCTCGCCATGGTGCGGAAATCCTAATATATCATGGGAGTAGGGGCTATGGGATCTCTTGAGCCTAACTTGTTTAAGAATATGAGGGAATATTATGGCATACCTTAGACATCAGAATGTGCTTCCCCCTCATTATAAAGACAAATAATAATTTCCCTGTGTTTGGGGTCATGACCTCTAATTGGTGGATTTGGAAAATATGGGCATCGTCCAGGTCTGTCCCTAGGTCGGTAGCAGCCATAGCGCGTTCATCCTCGTTAGCGTAAATTTTCGTATCCTTGAAATTTTATTAGTTGGAACCCAATTAGTGGGATTCACTAGAGGAAATGTGAGATTCATCATCTTGGATTATTCATACTGGAACATTAAGGGAGTACTTAAGGAATTGGTGATACAAAGCAGGGACTATCGTGGGAAAGTGGTGGCATGTCTTACCCATCAACACGTTGCAAGAGGTGTATTGTGAGACAACCAAGAACTCATTCCTAGAAACTAGGCCGCTGAAATGGGTCTTCATGTAAATCTTTCCAAATAGTGTCTTTTATGTCCTATCATAACCATGAATTTTCAAGTTATATGGACTCATATCATCCTCAAATTTCCCCATATTTTGGAGTATTCATTTTTTTATGAGGATGATCCCTAACCCTATGTTAACAATATATTAGTGAACCTCTACGCCATTGAAATGACCAGTGATGTTCATTGGGTAGATATTCCCCTAGATTTCTGAACCTGCATCTTCTCCGACGAAATAGATAATGGCCTGAAATTCATTATGCTTGACTGCCTCCACATGGAAGGCTTCTACGGCTGCTACCTTTGTCTCAAACTAGACGAGGCTTTAAAAATCCTCAGAAAGGGCTTCACGCATATCTGTTGATCCTATAAAGGCCTTCAGGATATATGGGTTCATATTAATTTTTTCAATAATCTTAATTATATCCCACTTTCATTCCAATTGTGAACTTCTTCTGATAGGAGGTTGTTCTGTGGTAGGATGTATGATGAGTGCTTTTTGCTAAACTATTGGCCGACTGGTGTTGGGACACTCCCACTACTCACAAGTTGAAACAGGTGGAGAGACTACTAGATGAGGGCTATATGAATAAGACTGATCCACAACATAATGTGGCTGATCATATCATGATCATTGTGGATTTACCTAATCATGTATCACAAACTGTTTTGAAGGCAGGTATGGTGAAAGAAGACAAGAAGGTTGTGTGTGCTAAGCTCTACACTGGGAATGTTGTATAGCTTCGGTGTCATGCACAGCTTGGCTAGAAGAATGATCCAATGCATCGCAGTGACTCATATAACTTAGGCTCCATTGACGATGGTGTTGGATGGGGATGTTGGGAGGATCCGTTTAGCGCTCTTCATCATCGAGAACCATACAGGGGTTTACCAGCTCCACAATGTTAACTAAAGCATTCCCTGGATTATAACATAATGAATCCTCCCTCATTGGGAAGATTCTAGGGGTAATATCCATCTCTAGGGGGGATGAAATCTCTGATGGTATGGGATGACGATGGCACCAATGGGGGACTTTGATTTCCCTTTTGTCGTCGGTGCTTTCCCTTCTAGGGAGAGGAAGACAGAGATTTTGACTCAAAAGTGTAACTTTGAGTGAAGTAGCGACTTTTGAAGGATCATGTTGGTTAAAAAATGTATGTATAATACCATGGGAATGGTAAACTTTCCTATGAGCCATCCAATCATCGTATTTTTGAGACTTGTGGTTGGAAACCCACTACCACTCATCCTCACTGTCATTGTCACTGTAAGACTTTGGAAATATGCTTCCACATATTCTAGGGTCGGGAATATCCTTAAAATGTTGTTATCAACCTAGTATTCAAGACAATATTTAAACACATATAACTACATGAGGGTTTACCCTAGGATCATGTGATAGGGGTTGTAATTAGGGGGATTAGTGAGATATGCCTCTTCGGGACTCTTGTATTCCAACAACTATAGAATTCCCTCTTATAAGAAACATCAGAAATATCCAGGGACTTGAGCCTCATTAAATGAGTAGGTCTTGTTCTTTCTATCTGATAAGGGGGGACCTGAAGAATGGCCCTAAAGAGGGGATATAAGAGCCTTTCGAGGTGGAGGAACCGGATTATCTTTCCTAGGTGGTGGCGGCACATTACGCGGTGGTGCTTGTCGGTTATGGGGTGGGTGCTACTCGGTTAAGGGATACACCTGAGGTGGTGGGCCTCTTTGAGGCTGAGCAGATGGCTCTATTAGTAATAACTAAAGATACATGGTGCCTCTATTTGTGATACCATGGTTGTCTCAGCCTTAGCAACTCTTCTCTTGAGAACTATAAGAGGCAAAAAAAATGCCATCTTGGCCTACTACATGTCTTCTTCTTGATGTTGGTCTTTGTAAGATAACCCCTAAAATCCCCTTGGGTAGTTCTATGTGATGATAGAGGGGTATGGTTTTTCCTTGACATTCCCCACACACATTTTCAACAGCTGTTCATGGTTATACGACATATCTAGGGAGTATGGGAAGCATTTACACATGGTGTCAAAGTCAGTGATGTGCTCATAAGGCCTCTATTTTCACTTGAGGAGGTCTTCAATACTTATATTTTTGGTGCAGGAACTGAATTGGTATAGAATCAACCTATAAAAATCTTTCTAACTACATAATGATCCAGTGGGTGACAATCAGTACCATAAAAACACATGCTCTTCCAATGATTGTATGAAACACCGGAGTTTTCCAGCCTCCAGTTCCATTGTAGTTCCCAGCATGGGTACACACTTTGAGATGAAGTGGGCTACATGCTGCAGTGTATTGAAGATCCCATTAATTGGGGGGAGGATGGTTTTATGAAACCATGGGTACTGGAATATCATCCAACCATGTTAGATAAGGCTTTCCATCAGATGGAATTTCAACTTATCGAGTTTCCAATTCCTTAAGGTGGGAAATGAGTTCTTTCATTGAATCATCTATGTAGAAATTATTCTCTTGATGATTATCGTTGAACACCAGTGCATTGGAAGGTTCTTTAACATATAAATCAGGCCCAAGGGCTTATGGGGAAGCCGGTGGGATGACCTAAGGAACTACTAAGGGAACAACCTCTAGAACTCTTAGGGGAATCTGAGCTGGGTCATGATGATTATCGTGTAGCTCTGGTGCATTTTATAATGCATATCGTGCCCTCTTTCCATAATCCTCAGCGTCAAACTTGTCTATATAGGAAGGATGGTCATGGTCACCCAGAGGCAACTCACCAGGGGGTGGGTGTACCTACCCCTGCTGCACCGGTCGATGATTACTATAGTCTGGTCACTGTTCCAAAACACATTCAGTGAGAAGGTCATCAACCATATTTTCTTGTTCCAAGAGTTTTTGATGAAATGCTGCCTTTTCGGTGTTATCATCCATCTAGTGCACTGAGACAAATAAGTCGGTGGGGTTGACGTCCCCAATATACTTTTTTTCCTTATTGGGATTCTAACCAAGGGCTAATTACTCAGAAGGTGGCGGAAAGCCCAGTAAATTTCTCTACTAGAGAGTAACCCATCACAATGGATCCAATAGGTGTGGAACCCCCCCCCCCCCCCCGTGAGGGGGTATGTTCTCTTCAAGGAGCTCCATCTCGTTCTTTCCCTCTGATAGGTCGACCATGTTAACTGCGACTGTACTGGAAGGAATATCCTCAATATCGCCTAGAATGTCGGGTTGGCGCCAGATTGAACCGAAATGAAAGGACTCATAATATCCCAAACCAGGGATCTATACATAGGGGAAGCCCCCTTCATTCTTCTATAGAGAACCTTAAATATTTGAACGGGTCGTTGTTGGAGGGTCTAATGGAAACCAAGCGACTGAGGGAACTGATCTATAGAGAGAACATCCAAGTTGACTATACATCATTGTTATCCAACATCTTCAAAGTGTTCCTAAATTATCGGATAATCAATCACCGATGACGGAGAGAGAAGTTCATCACCCAGAGGGTTTGGTGAAAGCATGTGACCTCCACCTGGGTATGAGATTCTGGCGTACTAAATATCACAGTGGCAAATATCTAGAACAACTCTGGGAAATGGTCCACTACAAGGATGTCGTACACGATCATAGGCTCAGACAGGGGGTATGGCCCTTGGATTCCCCATTCATCAATGGGGGAGGCTGAGGGACTGCATACAACACTAAATAATATAGATTAGATGGTAGACTGGCCAGTGGAGAATAAAATGATTGAGCTTACAAGCCACCGAATCATGGGTTGTCTTCCGAATAATGAAACGATAGCACCACCACATCATGGTAAGATGGACTGATGAATAAATCTTCCCTCCCAGGAGCTGGGGTAACTGAAGCTCGGTCCTGATGTTCCTCTTCATCTATTGGTCCCCATAACAACTCTATATGATTTGTGGTTGAGGTAGAGAGTGATCTTGGAAATGATAGGGATGATTTTATGGATAGGTTCTAGAAAGAGGCCAGATCTTCCTCCTCTTCGATATATCATTGGAGGGAGGTGGGGAACCATTGAACCAACTTTTCGGATGGATGAGGCATATATTCCATGTTCCTTCCCTAGCCCCAAACATAGAGGATCGAGGTGAGAGTTCTATTTTTTGAATCATACATTGCCACATAGTCTGAAAAGAAGGCGTGTTTAATCACGGTATGAAAATTCTTAGTATTATTTCTTTGGAACTAATGACCCTCCCTCCTACCCTGAGATGGTTCTTCAGAACATGGTAGGTTTTCGATACGAGGATGACCTTCAGTTGAACTGATGCTGGTGCGGAGAGGACTTCCTCCTGGGAGAGTTAGGGTGTGAGGAACAACCAAAAAAATGTCAAAGGTAATATGGGGAGGGCCTTTGGGTCAACTAGTTGGAACATGGAGGGAATCTCCATATGATGTTCTGTAGTGGGTAGGACCTCTGCTAGTTCTTGAGGGAGCATGGTAAGTACATCCATGATTTTTTCCCTTAGCAGTGATGGTATGATGGGGCCGTCATACTGATCTAACTGAACACGGGGGAGACCTCTACGTTGGATGCCAATGGAGAGAGGGAGAGCTTTGCTTCTCTTATAGATTAGATGAGGAGTACCATCATCGGTTGGGGTAAAAATATGGGGAGGAATCCAACAGTGATGATTGACTAGGAGATGAGGATCATCACATTGGAAACCTACAACAGGAGGAACACCTCCATATTTGAGATCACAAGTATGGAAGCAACCTTTGTGTTGCATGTCGGTGCGGTGTGGTGGGCCTTTGATTGGACTGATGGAGGCATGGGGAGACCTCCATGCTAAGATTGGGAGTGGCGTGGACCTGCTCTCCCATTGGTAGGGGCATGGGGAAGACCTTCTTGCTAGATTTCATCATCATGAATCGGCCTGCAATGGAAAATACATGTGTCAGAAACCAAGAGAGTCGTCACAACTAACCCGCTTGGAGGTTGGGGCCTCGATCTAGTCTGGGAATATAAGATCCCTTATTCTGTATAAATGGGGAATTTATTGTATGTTGTGGTGGAATAACTGGCCACTATATCCATTGATAATGACACCCATGGCGGGCGCCCTCCCATGCTTGCACCCGAAAATGGCATCAAATCAACTAGACAAAGGCATGTGGTGCAGGTGTTTAAATCACCTTCTCTATATCCTTTGAGATTGTGGGTGGAACTGAAGCATCTGGGTGGGGGCCCTCTTTAGCGGCCCCTAGAATAGGATCACAACTAGGATGGCCTAGACTTCCCTCACCTCATTGGCATAAGGGAGCATGTCATCAAAGAATTCCAGGGAGAGGCTCCTGAAACAGTTGTAGGATAGAGTGGGGAGTAGTGGATCCCTACACGGACCTTGGGGGTTTTGATGACGGTGATGTGTATAAGAATCTAGGTTATTTTAGGCCAGATCCCGAGTTAGGAGAGTCCCTTCAACCTCATACTTTTGAACAATGTTGTTGATCATCGTCCTCTAAACGATTTTTGATGGTGATATGGGGCATGGGTGCCTAGTAGCTGCGGATGTGGAGGCCATCGAAGAAGAGATGGATCTGTATAGGTTTTCCATGTTGGTGTTTCCCCATCCACTACATCAATGAGTGGGTGGTGATCAGTTTCATGATATAACATCTTGGGTCATGAAAAGTAGGGAGATTCAACCATTAGCAAATAAAGGAGGAAATCGACGTCCAGTGCCCTAATGTAATTCTGTCTCCCATGATTGGTAATAAGGATCCACACTGACAACATCGCAGACCAGGATGTATAATGTTCATCCTCCCCAATCTCTTTTGAGTTTCATGCCCAACCCAACTTTTTTCTTTGGGGGACCTGGCGCCGGATAGTGATATTCAGTGACATGCTTATCCACAGATATCTAGAACACTACTAATCACCATATTGTGGAGTATAATTTCACATTGGGTTCACCATTTCTGTTTCCAATTCTTTCACAGGGGTGTGCATACATCCGTGGAGACACGCTGCTATTTTCCATCATTTTCACTTTCCAAAGGTGAGAGGAATCCATCCCCTATTTAGGGACATTTTCTCCATGATAAAAATAGGATGATGGGATGTCAGTTCCTCTTTATGTGTATTCCTCATCAAAATATGTTGCCCAGTCCAGGTCTCCCTTAATGATTAAGATGTAGTTCATGAAACTCTTCCCCAGTGCCATATCTTCATGGACTCTGGTTGATGACATTGCTTCTGTTAGGATATTCCAATGGGTCAAGTGAGGGTAGAAACCATCGATCTGGGGAGTAGTCATGTTGGACATCACTAGCAGGTATGGATGCTAAAACAATAATACTTCTTAGTAACTTTCCCGTGTTATGGGGCTTCTTGAGGGTTGGTAAGCCCAAGGAATCCCACGTCGAATGCAGGGAATTATATGCCATAGGCATGTCCCTATGGTTTTCATTCGCTTCCCGTGTTTAACATAGGGCATGATGCGAATTTAATGTATATCATAAATAGATAAGACTGGTCAAAATACTTATAAGAGTGGATCATATGGGTGCATCCCCAAGAGGAAGCACCTAAGGGTGTTTATTATATGAGTAGATCAAAACATCAAATGAATACAAATATGAGGATTCTTGGGTCCCAAAAAAGGGGATTTCAGGGTTTACTACTGGAAGGAATTTAACCTCTGGGTGGTTTCATACATACACTGTCCCCAGAGACAGGGATCAAAACCCACCTAGTTCAAAGGGAGAGACATGGAATCAAGGTTCACGCAAAGAAAAATGAACCAAAGACATGCTGGGGCCTACACATGGGTAGTGTCCCATCCCAAGAGGGACACTCTTGGTTGGATGGTTACGTATTGTGTGGGTTCTTAGATTCTCAAGTGCCACAAGGAGAAGCGATGGGACAAATGGCATGATCTCACCTAAATGTGGCAGCCCATGTAAGAATCAAGATGGATGATAAAGGGTTGAATGAAGTGGGTGGGGAATAAGATGTAATCATCATAAAGGTGACGATAGTGTTGGGATTGAACCTCAAAGAGGCTTCCTGCATATCCCTGTGGAAGAGAATCAATGTCCACATAGTTCAGAGGGGTGATGGGACACCTAAAAAGGTGGCTCGTGAGAATAGATGCATGGATAGAAACCTGAAGGAAGTATATCCTCTGGGTTAGGTCATGAAATTCCAAAAACAAGAGGGAGTTCAAGGGAGAGACTAGGAAGGAACATGAGTGATGAAATTCAACCTCAGGGAGCCTTTCTAAGTATCCTCGTGGTAGGGAATTTAAGTCCACATAGTTCAAGGTGGGGCATGGAATCAGGGTGTACACAGAGGAAAGTGACTTGATAACATGTTGGGGCTTACATGTGGTTAGTATCCCATGAGCTAGTGTGACTACACTAAGGTATGGACCAAAGATCTGGGTCCTAACAAAGGGGAAACTGATGTTTCATGATTTTTGGGTTGGAACCTCAAGGATGATTCTTATGTACCATGTCTAAGAGACAAGGATCAAACCCACATAGTTTGAATAGGTTTACTAAAGTTTGTTGTTGAACCTTAGGGAGGATTCCTACGTACCCTCTTTGGGAGATAGGGATCTGAACCCACATAGTTCAAATAAGTTTACCTGTGTCTGGGGTTGAACCTCAGGGAGGCTTCCTACGTAACCTGTCTAGGCGATAGGGATCAAAACCCACATAGTTTGAATAGGTTTACAAGTATTTGGGTTTGAAACTTAATGAGTTTTTTTTACCAACCTTGTCTAGGAGATAGGTATAAAAACCTACGTACTTTATAAGAATACAATTTAGGGTCATGCAAGATGAAAAAAGGGGGATACAGTTTAATGTCATATGGGATGAGGGTGAACCGACGTGAAGTGGTTGAGAAGAATAGTTGATGGGATTGAACCGCAAGGTTGCTTCCTATGTACCTTTTCTAACAAGGGCAAGGATAAAATTATGTGTAGTTTGGTTGGATGGGGAATATGTCTTACACACCATGGATTCCCATACAGTGTGTCATGATCGATGATTACTCTAATACCACATGATTCATGCTCAGTGAGAGAAACAAGAGACAACAAAGGCTCAAAGATCATGTCACAAAAGGTGCATCTGTGATGAGTGGAGTGGGGCTTATACATGGTTAGCATCCAAGGGATATGGAGATTGGGACATACTCTGTGATGGAGGCCCGATGGCGATAAATCCCAAAGGAAGAGGGATGGGATATCATAGGTCATTGTGTCCATATCTCCTCTAGCCTTTGAGCAAAGAAGAATAGATGAGGAGAAAGGTTTCTACCTCTCATAAGAAAGGCTAGGGGATTACACCAATATGGTTTCCCTTCCCCATGGATATATGTAGTTACATGCAAGGAGGATCTCATTCCATGTGAGGAATATCTCACTCCTGTGGAGACCAGTGGGCATGTAAAATGTATAAGGTGTGTCACGCTGTGTATATTTCATGGGGTGAGGATAAAATTTAATGTCATGTGCTAAGGAAAATGGTGCTTAGTAGTTTAACGTCCTACATCTCGGATGATGAGGATACACTATTCACTCGTAGGACTTAAATAACTGGAGTTATTTAATCGTTGATGAAGAGAAGGAACCTTCAATTCCATTAAGGATAGGTTTGTGGAGTGATCCACTGAGGAGCTCACATTAGTGTGGTTGTGAAAATAAGAAATAGGCTTTTGTATTCATATGTGAAGAAGCATGAGGCAAAGCAACGCAATATGAAGAACCACCCAAGGGACCATGAAATTACATTGTACTAATCCAACGGTCCATCTGGGAAAATGATTTGTGAAGAAAATTGTTTACATGAATGGACCTTGTGAATCTATAGTGCTCCACAAAGTGGAGAGACTCTGTGAAGGGAGTGCATTGAGAAGTCGAGTGGCCTAGCTTAATCATGGTGTATACATGAATATAAAGAGTGATTCACAAAGTGAATGTTCTTTTGTAGAGTAGGACATTGTGAAGCATGGGTGCCTTGAAAAGTGTGACATCATGAGGCAATATACTTTGTGAAGCACCATGATTCTACCTTAGTATGGGGTCCACATGTGCATGGAAGGAACTTCATAAATACTGAGTGCATTGTGAAGACCGGAGTTCTATTAGGGATCTCCTTCCTTTAAGATGGCCCATGGCCTTCGTGAGGGGCACCCCTGCTAGAAGAGGGGTTGCATTTGAGCTTGGGGAAATGTATTTCTCTAATCTCAAATACCATAAAGAGATCATTTTATCAATAATTTTTAGATCAGAGGGTGCTTCATGATTTGAGAGATGAGAAGGTAAAAGGTTGAGGTATCTATATTTTGGGTATGAGGGAATCCTAGTATTTATAGGAAAGAGGAAACATGAAGCTCTGACAACATGTTACAAATTTTCTTTCACCTAGCCATTGGAAGTGGATTACGTTATATTTTTTATAATCGTAGAGTCGACCATCATCCCCACTGCAGCACAAAGGACTTCATCATTCCCTCTACGACACTCGTATAGCCTTCCATTAATTTCCATGGGATTACAGAGGTGGTCATGTTATCTTCAAAGTGTGTAGATTTTTGTCAATTACATTGTAACTACAGAGTCGTCAGCCTCTTTTCTCTATGGTGATCACAAAGGGTGCCACATCTTTGATCCGGTTGCGATGCCGATGGGCTTTATGAAGGTGATTCGTGATGAATCCCCTTTTTCATTAGTGTTCTCTTTGCATATTTTTGTTATGCATGCATTTTGGTTCCAAAATAGCTGTTTAAATGGTCAAATATATCATTATCTTTTCTATTATGAGGATGATTGATTTGATAATTGTTAATGATAAATGTTTATTTTAGTTTGGTTTTTTTTCATCACATAATAGTTTGATTTTTTTTAATATTATACATCTCTATATATATTAGTTTATGAACATATAACACATTATAATTTACATATTAAAATATTTTTAAAAAATAATATTGGTTTAATGACCATTTTTGAGGGTGGTAAGGTAAAATGAAAACACGTTATCCTTGAAGATGTTAAATCCCCACATTTGGACAATGGTTTCATTTATATGAATAAGATGAGACAAGAAATAGTGTGGATAGAATATATTCCACTGTTAATATAATATTCTATTATATACATGATAATAGATTTATTATGGACTAATGTATGAAGTAAGTGATGAGAATTTTGAAAAAAAAAGAAATTAATTCAAAATAGATTATTTGAGAAAGTTACCTATTGAATAAGACCTCCTTGAAGATCCTATTCAGGAACATAGAATTACTCTTTTGTTGAGACCATAATCTACTGAACATGGAGAATAGTGTTGGGAATTGAATTTGGCATAATATTGAAAATATAAAATGATTATAAGGTGGGATGATAATGGGTGGTGAGGGGTGGTATTTATAGGGGAGAGGGGTGTTTTTTAATATTATATCAATTTTTTTATTATTTTTGGTGAATACTATCATTAGTGTAAATTTCTTTGACTAAGTACGGAAATTGGTTCATGATTCTTAGAAGTATTGTGTTATTACATCATCTATGATTCAAACATTCATGTATTTTTTTGTATAATGTTAAATACCCTAAATTAGTGTATTTCACCATTCACAAAAATTCAACTATTTTAGAAAAATCTAAAAAATTCTCCCTAACCATTGATAAATCTTTAGATTTCAAAAATCGACGCAAAACTATGAAAATAATTTTATTAATTTTTTAAATTTAATTGTTAAATAAATTCATCATTTATTCAGAAAATATATATTTTAATATTATAATATCTTTTTAAGCCTACTGAAACTTTAATTAAGATCATATAAAAAAATATTTTAATTATAATAAAAATAATATAAATTTATGACACAATATTTTGAAAAAAGAATATTCTTCTAAATCATTATATTAATTATAAATTTTTAAATAATCATTTATGCTTTTAAAAAATAAAAGCACATAATTTATCATGTTTTAAAAAATTATATTCATTTACAGTTATATAATATTATCATTTTTTAAATTATAAGATTCCATAAATATTATTTTATACCATAACATGTTAGGTTACTATTATAATGTCCAAATTACTAATCTTAACTGTTGCATTACTATTCAACTAGTTATATTTATAACGGTCATATAGATTTGTTAATTCTTATAAAAATCTCTTGTTTCATTCACTTCTCTTTTTTATCAAGGTTATATATATATATTTTTTAATCTAAAAAATGAATATTTTTTTTATTAAAACTATGTTTTATTATTAAATTTTTTTTCATGAGTGTGTTTATTCATGAGGATCGACAATATTCAAAATTTCCCATTTTTTATCTTATTTCCTATTTATTATCCTGCTGTAATATTGGGCATTCTTATTTGTTTATTTTATAACTAATTTATCATTATTAAATTATATTAATTATTTTTTTGGGTTATCTATTTACACAATGTGTTTTATGACATACTTTTAGGAAGGAATGTCCATTAATAAAATTCATGGGTCATTACATTCTTCCCCCTTATGAAATTTCACCATTAAATTTTTGATTTATATACTATAGTGGAAATTAGTGTTGATGTTTATCCTTAATTGCTTCCTAAAATTTCTATGTCACCTCTTTAGACATATGTATTCTCTATAGTATCTTGACTAGGTAAGTGGTCGTGTTACGTAGAACATTGTCTCTACTGTCAAAAAAATTCATCGAATTTTTATCATAGGAGAAATTTTTTTCCATTTGTACCACCTATGAGCTCAATAAAAGGGATGTATCTTATATGTACATTTATAAGAGGGATACATGGAATTCATCATTACTTGAGACATAGTCGGTGGAATACTAATCAGTAGACCATAGCTTCAACCTAACCAATAATATAAAATAGTCCTATGTATATGAGACATAGCTTTCCTTTCTTCCTAAAACTCATGAATCACTTCCATAGAGATATGTGGAGTAATAATTTCTCACTAATATCAAACTCCATGTCTGGTCAAAAATTATCTATATATCTCTTCTGTCGACTTTTTGTAGCCCAGTTACAGTGTTGTATGGTCTTCACCTTTTCAGTCATTTCCTAGACCATTTCAGGTTCCAATATATTATGTTCACCAACATTTTCTTAACATGAAAGTGTTCTACAAATTTTACCATAAAATGATTTTTATAGATCTATCTAGATGATTGAGTGGAAACTATTATACTAATAAAACTCATCTAATGGAAGATGTTGATCACATCCTCCTTTCTAGTACATTGAGCATGTGCTGAACATTTCTTATAGTTTCTAAATAGCCCACTCTTATTGGCCATCAGTTTGGGGGTGAAAATATGTACTGATGTTCATATCTATATTTAGATAATCTTGGAGAATTTTCTAGAACATTCAGGTAATTCTTCGATCACAATATGATATAATTGATAATTGTACTCCAAGTAGCATCACTACTTGATTTATGTATATCTGTGCATGTTGGTTGGGTGAGAATTATTCTTGAATCGCAATAAAGTTAGTATTCCGTGTAAGATGATCCACATTTACCATTATAGAATTATTTTCTATCGATGTATTTTGAGGTTCCATGACAATGTCTGTAGTGATTTTTTCCAATTTATATGTAGGTATGG
This sequence comes from Viscum album, assembly GCA_963277665.1. Lineage (NCBI taxonomy): Eukaryota > Viridiplantae > Streptophyta > Magnoliopsida > Santalales > Viscaceae > Viscum > Viscum album. The sequence continues at coordinate 296,194,354 of OY728141.1, read as the reverse complement.
TTAATGGTTTCAACGTTAACTTATATTTTTTATCATTAATCATTCAATTTCTAACATACCAGTTAGTTTAATTCGTATTCATGGATCTCTTACATCATATTTTCCAAACAATAGTTCTCTCAGAGATCTTAATACATCTTTTTTGCTTTCATTTTGAATAGAAAAGTTGTACTATGTGAATCATTCGAGATCTATTTCTTTATCTCTAGATTGGATGATACACATAGTCATGACCCAAATTTTACAACACTTTCCTCCAAAATATTGACCAATGTGGATTTACACTTTCATAGAGCTTCAACATTCTTCTAAATTTTGACATCATATCTTTGATAATCCTTTATCTTTTCCAAAAGGGATAGATGAAATATCATTTCTGAAATGAATGATAATTTACCTTCCATTATGATTCCCATGTCCATACATTGAAAGTATAATAATATTGTATGCTTCTCAATTCTAATAATTGATAATGTTATATAATCCTCAATATATAGAGCATCTTCCACATTATCTAATTTAACAAGATAGTAGTGAATTGAATCGTTGGAATCTTTGTTGATTTGTAACCATATTCATTGGCACATTGAAATCTCCTTATGTTTGAATATGTATTTGAGGCTCTTATGAATAGTATTTATCTCACACCTCATTCTATATGGATAATGATTCAAACAATTAAACACAAAAATCATGGTTTCCAACACTATATGATGTGTGTGATAATTCTACTAATGATATTTCAACTAAATTGATTCCTAGGATATCAATTTATCATTTTCCATTAGTAAATATCCTATTCACTTCTTTTAAGAATTTTTCTATAACATAATGATTTTCCTACTTCTTAGTAGTGTAAGTACTATTTTAGATATAAGACTCTTTTTCAACTCTTTAAAATAGTTTTTTCTTTCACTGCTCTATAAAACTTTTCTCCCTTCAGATCCATCTTGGTTATATTGTTTCAAAATATCAAAATTGCCTCAAAAAACATCACTAATACCCATCTAATACAATGAAAATACAGTTCCCCATTACATAGATTATTCTAGGCCACTCCTCAATTGCATTTGTTTAAGAATGGTCCATATATATTCCTTTGACCATGATAACATAACCCAAAAATGATACTTCCTCTATCTTGAACTTTCATTTAATATACCATATATATATATATATATATAGTCTCCCTATGAAAATTATTTATCAAAGTGTTCAAACTATCCCCATGTTCCTCATTTCTCTTTGAGTATATTTGAATATCATCTATAAATACTTCCATAAATTTGTCAAGGTAATCACTAAAAACACTATTCATTATGTCCATAAAAATTGATAGATCATTAGTGAGTGTAAAATGAATCAATATGAACTGATAGTGTTCATACATTGTTTGAACTATAGTATTGAGAATATCTTCCTTCTTCTCCTTTAATTGGTGACTTACCGACCGAAGGTCCACCTTTAGAAAATACTTGGCCCCATATAGTTGATCAAACAAGTTGTCTATATGTGGTAGTGGATACTTATTATTTATCATAATTTTTCTGATCCCACAATAATCAATGTATTCGAACATTGATTAATCCTTCATCATGATGAAGAGGACTATCACACCCCATGGGGAAGCACTATGTCATATAAAATGATTATCTAGATTTTGTGGTAACAACTTATTATGTTCCACCAACCTAATGGTGGCCATCCTATAAGGTTTCATTGACATGTTTATAGATATAGGTATAAGATAATTTGAGAACTCAACCTTTCAGTCTTGATGAATACTAGGAAATAATTTTGGGAACACATAACTGTATCCCTTCCCAATGGGGATGACTTCATGTATTCCCCTCTAAATTTTCTCAATCGTTAGATCTGTATATTATTTATCATAATAAAATAATATCCACAATTTTTTGATGATTATAAAGGAGCTTCATCCTCCTCCTTACAGTTATACAAAATTGTTGGATGCCTCAGGATGTAAAGAGTGATCTCCAATTCCCAATAGTTGATGTTGGATTTGTTTAACCATAGTCAATCCATCCCCAATATAACATCAAACTCAACCAATGAATGTATGATGAAATTTTATTGGTGGTTTAGACCAAAAACATTATCCCTAGAGTAGTTATATAATGTAGATTAAATAATTTCCCCTTTTTTGTTCTCACAAATAACACAACCATCCTATTTTGGGGGAGGTTTAGTAGTTAATCTAAACATATAATATATGAAAATATGTGTAGAACCAAAATAAAATAGCATGTTCGCTACAGTTGAAAGAATAACTATCATACCTATTGCCACACCATTTTTTGGATCTACCTTAGTATTAGTGATAGAATATTCACTTTATTGTTACCTTGGAGTTCTTGGTTTTCGATTGTCTCTAAAAACACATATCATAGGGAATTGGTTCACAAAATTCTCATTTTTATTACAGTTGAAACACTTAATTAATTTATGCTTATTTATTTCAACCTTCCTTTCTTCTTCCACATTAGTTGGTTTCTTCAAATCCCTTTGGATATAGTTATTTAACTCCCATATATTCCACATTTGACGAATATCCTATTTACCATTAGATAATTCCTGATATTCTTATTCCCACACTATTGAGAAGTATGATATTGGGTTTCATTCCTTAATGGGATTTTTCTATTTATCCTCATAAAATAAAATCCATTTTCCACTTTTTATCACTGATCCCAAGATACCATTGAGAGTTTGTGATATCTATTTACAAATTAAGGGCACAATATTAAATCTCATAATAACCTTGAAAGTATCATATATGGATGGATTTTCATAGACTCATTTTTAATACACTAGATAATTAATCCAACATTCTTTCAATGATCATAATATACTCAGATTCATATCAAAAAATCCATATATAGTTCCCCATAAATATAGATGTATTAATATTCCTTTTTCTTTAGTCTAAGAAACTTCCTTTCCATCATAAGATAAATAATTCAAGGAAAATATTTACTAAAAAATATTTCCTTAAATCCTTCCCAATTCAAGGAATCAATTTATTCTTTTGAATTTTTGTTTTTGATAAATGTCTAGCACTGATCAGCTTCCGCATAAAAATTGATAGACATCCAATATGTATTTCACATATTCTTATTATTAATAGACTAACAGTATATTCTCAATAGATTTAATCCTTTGTTCTCTAATGAGAGAAAAAAATCAACTAAAGATAAAAATCCTTTTTACAAAAAGGATTCAACTACAAATTTAAATTTAGAAGGATAAAGAGGGAATTCTATATGATTGATGTTTTTATTCGTAAAATTATCTTGTTTAGCTAGTTCTTTCATGAGGCTGTGGGATCCCATTCACATATGGTTTGGAAGCTCATTAGGTCAATCATAAAATTTCATATTACTTTAATTGTTGTCTTGGGATATCCTATTTCCCACTATTAACTAAGAATAATAAATAAATAATAATTTTCAGTCTAGACTACTTATCTTAAATTCATATAAAAAATAAACAATAAATATAGAAGGAATTGCATATAAAGGAAAAGTATACCCGAAATTATGATTCCATATACTTCAATATATGTGATCCATGGTTATATAATTTTCCCTAGGGTTCTTCCTACATTTTTATAGTCCTACTCCTAAACAATTACTAGACCATTCTCTAATAAAAAATTTATCGACCCTACAACTTTAAACATATTTTTATATGATTTTAAGCACAACTATCCATGAAAAAAAATATCATAATGTATACTGTCTTTGGAAGACTATGTCCTTAAATTGAAAACATTGAACTATAAAAGAACACCAATTTATTAATATTCCATAATGATCTCATAAATATCTATTTTCTCTAACATATGTATAAGATAACCTTGGGAATACACATACAAAAGGGATGATCTAATGAATCATGTAACAGAATAAAAATGGGATTGAAACATAGAACACGAGTTAGAAAGGCGTAAAATGATAATATAAAATTAATTTATTGTTAATAAATAGATGGAATAATAACATTTGGAACATGGAATAATTTTATAATGGATATATTGAAATTTGGAAGCAACATATAACATGGCATAAACATAAGTCAATGCTAACTGCCAAGACTATATCACATGGTGGACAATGTCCCATAATGGATTCTGTTTACCCTCTAATATTATAAATAAATAATCATGAGACTAAAAATTAACCAATTCATTCAAATTATATAAAGGTTCATCTATCATAACAAGTAAATTCTTATGTGTTCCACATAAAGAAATCAAACGTATGGAATAATCAGAAGGGTTACCCATGGAATGAAATGGGTTTCATAATCATGTCAAATGGAATATCCAAAGGTTGTATCATAATGATATCCATGAAATATGGGATTAAATAATTTATAAGAAATAAAAAAAATTTAATGATTTCCAAATGAAGTGAATACATGAAAAATAATGTTCCCAAAATATTATAAACGAGCCACTTTCATGTGGTTTAAGGGGAAATATTAAAGAGACTTTAAAGAAGATAAAGGTGGAATTGTTTTTTTGAAACCAAAATTGAACTAAAATAGTTATTAATAATAAAATTATTTAATTTAGAAATATATTGGGGGCTTAAAATAGTTTATTAATTATACATAAAGTGGGTAATAAATGGAGAAGTCCCCTTTAATGAGGCATGCATATAGTGAAAAATTGAGAAGGGAACCTTTTAAATCATGTATTTACTCATCAAATAATGATGGATTCAATTATATACATATGTATGGAACCCATAAATAGAATATATAAGATTTATATTTGAGTAATTAATAAATTCATTTGGGTAAAAAGTATAATGTGAAAGCAAAAGTGAACTAATAGAGGTTCATAGAGATCACTTACCTTATATATTGATGTGTTATGCACTTGTAATTAATGTCATGTATAATAAAATTATATTCATTAATTACATAATTAATAATTATTATACATGTATTTTCGATAATATAGTTTAATTAAGTTCAATTTTCCCATTTTGATTTGTATTAATGTTAAATTTCATCATTCTAGGATTATTTGTTTTCATGGTTTCATGGCCAGTTTACTTGTATATATTTATGATGTTTTTATAAATTTGGAATAATAATCATAGAGAAAAATTATTTGTTATTAATGATCCTATAAATATTTAAATATTCTCATATTTCACTGTTTTTTCTGGTATGAGGTTGATTAAATTCCTAAAATACTAATGATTAATGTTTAGTTTATTTTTGTGTTTTTCATCACAAGGAACTAGAATTATTTTATTTAAAATTATGTTTATATATATTATTTCTAGTACATGAACCCAGTTATAATATAGATATTATAATCTATTTTAACCATAATATTGGTTTTATGACTATCTTAATAGGAGGTAATGGAAAATGAAAACTCATTATCCCTAGAGATGGTAAACCTCAATAATTTTGACCACAATTACATTTCTTTGAATAAGATGAGATGATAAAATGGGTTGATAAAAGTTGTTACATTAGAAATATAATAGTGTTTTATAAAAATGATACTAGAATTTTTATTCTTTAATGGAATAAAGAGTGTAGTTCTAGGTGGAAAAATGAAATTAATTTAGAAGAGTTGGTTTGAGAATGTTACCTCTTGAATGTCACCTCCATGAAAGACACCTTAAAGAACTTTGAATTGGTATTTAGTTCAGAATATCAACTCTTGGACACTAATATATTTATTTAATTCATGTATTTGATGGTGTTGTAATACATTTACTTATGCATTTATATTATTATTTATTCCCATTTTTGACCAGTTTAACTCATTTTGTGTTATATGGAAGGAAACAACATACTATTGAAAAAGGAGAAAAAAGACACTTCATGCCACTTTCATTGCACATGATGGAACACTGGTTCCATGAGGATGACCATGGAGCACTTCAAAGGAAAATAAATATATAACTGAGGAAAAAAGAGTTTCGGAGTAGAAAATTGACATTACATGTTGTGTAATCATTACACATCATGAACCGGTGCATGTTGAGAAAGAGAGACACATTGTAAAGTGGAGGAAAGTAGCTGAAATTAAAGTAGACATGTGTCACACCATTTAAAAATCGACGAGGAACTATAATCATACATTGATTTTTTTTGGTATATGTGGTGTAATATTTAACCTACATGTAATCACTACACAACATGTAAAAAGTTGGGACATGATTAGAAAGGCTGTATTTGATGTATCTTATGTTTTTGAGATGTTTTAACAGTCAATCCCCAACTGTGACCACTTTTTGAAAAATAATTAATGAAATTAAATGCCGAAAAATACCAAAAAGTATCTATAAATTTAATTATATCCTATTAAGTTAGAGTATTTTCCAGAGACTCGAAATTAGAGATAAAATCATGAATATGTAAGGTCCTCCATGGATTCATCGTCGTATTCATTATGAATTTGTTTTATTCATTCATTTATTTTTATTCTCTCATCAATAGGATAAGAAGGTATAAAATACCTATGCTATTATTATTAAATAGAATGTTTCAGGTGTCATTAGATTGATTTCAATATTCATGTATTTGGATAATCATGATTTCATCAACCAATTTCCAATCCCTTTCTTTAACTTTTATCATTTCCACTAGTATTTGAATCTCAATGGAAACATAAAATTTTGAAACTGGGAAACCTAAATAAGATAGTACTATTTTCAAATTTAAGGTAATTAGATTTAAATATGGTATTAAGGAAAACATGATTCACTGAAACACAAAATTACCAGACCAAGGGAAATAGGGGATTGACATGTCAAGGAGGGGATACCATTAGAATTGGATCTTCCTCACCTAAAATATACCAAAAATTGGGTATTAATAAACTTCTATTATGAAATACAATTCCACTAAAACCATAAAATTTCGAAACCCATTCATTCATTTAAATTCTACTTTTGAACCAATAAATAAATTCACTTCATCTTCATTCTCATTTCTTCTATTCAATATTTAGAACCTGGTTTTTGAATCAAGTATGGATACATTAAATTTTTATAAAATTCCTTATTATTGACCTTTTTACAATTAATAATGATTTCAAAAAGATATCAGGGGTGTATGGGGCATGTTTAGAGACTGAAGCCCATCTTTTTGGGAGAAATTGGCATATCGCACAGTAAATGTAAACTGTACATGTAGGGTGAATAGTTAGACCTAATCATGTCGATGGTATTAATTTTTAGGTAGATCAATTATAAATAGTTGAAACATGGTTTCCCTAACCATGTGGTATAACCCTTCCTCCAGGTACCTGTCCATGGTTGGTGCACAATTTTGAAAATCATATGGACAAACCGTGAACATGCTATTTTCAAAGAATATTTACCATTTTCCACTTAATGATATAATTTAACATCCTTGTTTTCCCCTATTCCAAGTTATAATGGATAAAACCCCCTTTCCTCTCATTTTGAATTAGTTTGAAGTCCAAATCTAGGGATTGGGAGAACTTCTTCTTCTAGGAACTGATTGAGCTTCTATTCATCGTGTTTGAGGTGAAAATGTATGTACTTGAGTCTCCTTGAGTCCCTATTAGTTTCTCTTTCTCTAAATCTAGTTATCATGGATTAAGATTTTATACATTTCTTATCCAATCTACTCAGATACATGTATAATTAGAGGATGATACTAGATGATTGTAGTCATATGAATATGAGGTGGGTGGTATATAACTTATCCCTCATGTTTTTTGATTTATGGATTGATATGTCAAGCCTACTAATTTCATTGGTTCCATTTAATAAATTTATATTAATTGATTATAGTCATTAGAACCATATGTTTTTTCTCTTTCAATAAATTCTATTTCTTGTTAGTGATTTCAACCACAAATCCCAACACCTCTTGTTGGGTGATATTCCATAATTGGGTGTTTAGTGTTTTGAAACTTCTTAGCCATCTTTCGGGAGTGATCGAGCATGACCACACTAATGGTGAGCCTCATTATATTAATTAACCATTGAATTATGATATTGGGAATAGATTTTACCTTTCCACTACCTCTTGAACACCTTAAAATAAGTGATTCTATATTAGTGATTGATTCAAATGATATTATAGAAGGCGTAGTTTTGTATATGACTTGTCCTTATTAAAAGTAAATCAATGATTGGTTTCACATATGTAGAACACCTTTCCCTGATTTTGGATGTTAGAGGAATGATAATTATTAATTGAACTTTATTTACATGGTTTTAATTAAAAGGTTTCATTCTACTTGACCTTGTCAATCTACTGAAAGGCAAGGCTTGACACATGTGAATTTGTTAATGTCATAGTTTTCATATGACCAAATTAATTTTATTTAATTAAATATAAGTTGAATATTAATTCACATAGACCTTAAAATCGTTATATTAAGTCTTGACTCATGTTTTCTCTTTAATTTCATGTGGGAATGCCTTGGGTACTCGAGGATTTCATTTCGATTCAACGATGTTTGTTTCCCTTGGTGAGACCTACCTAGGAACCCGATCCTTATCTACCACTAGATTTCTTATATAACAGACTATGATCCCATAATTATTTTTAAAGGATAACTCAGATTACCTAATTATATCCTGCATGACATGATGTTCCTTGGTTATATTCTTCGGCCCGACCACTGCTTATCTACCATCTTACCTTGGATGAATTTCTTATACTTGGTTAGAAACTATATTGTGGGAATGCCTTGGATGAGGCACCTTAGATTACACTCTTACCCTTTATCTAGGATCTATTATTACTAACTTTCTCTCCATATAGGTCAAGATTCCTTTGGTGATTACCTTAGAACCGCTTCATATTAATTATCACTCATTGTTTTGTTGTGACAACATGGAAATTTTACTTTTCATACTATCCCAAGGTGATTTCAGTGCTGGCTATGCCTCACATGACCTATTAATATAAATTGGTATCTATATAATTAATGAAATTATTACATTTTAATTTACCATTTTAGGGTTAAATTAGTTACATAGGAATTTAGTTACATTGAACATATTTACATTATTTATGTATTCTTTCACGTTGTTACATCTCCATTACACGAGCTACAGGTTATAGCCAATGTTGGTGGTGGGCCATTGAGATTTATTTCACACATTCTCTTCGTTCCATTGGTAGCTATGGTAGATTAAATGTATTAGGGTTTTGATAAAGGTATGATTACCTCTTCTGAATCGTTATTTCTTGTTGTAGTAGTATAAAGATGGTAGAAGATGACGGAGATTGATAATGGGAATCTTTAGGTAGTTTATGTTTTTAATTTTTAATACTTTGGGTTTTCATTTTTTTAATACTTTTTATACATGTTTTCTATATTTTTAGTGACATGAAATATATCATCACCAATTGTAGTATGTTATTCCATTTATTTTAGTTATCATTGATTTGTCTCTTTTTTTTTAGTATTATTTTTACTGATACTACTTTTGATATTTACCTCATATTGAATCATATATGACAGCAATTTTGATTCACTTTGGTAATGAGGTAATACTCTCCCCAAGGACACACCTTTGTCCCTCACTTCTCGTCAGTGGCCTCTGGTGTTTTGGGAGATGTACCTGAATCCATGTGGCCCACCGGGCTCGAGGAACCTCTTATGTGGAATTTGAGTTCTGGACATCCCAAAGTGGTATCAGAGGCATTCCATTTTTAATTTACTATTTTGAGACTGTAATAAAGAGAATAATAATTCAAGGAACTTGGTCATGAGTTGTTCTTAGTTGTCGTGAACCCATGTTCCATGTAAAATTTGAGTAACCTAAATTATAATTATCATTGTGGTTTCACCTATTACAGTTCATATCCTTTCACAGTTGAGTAACGCATGTGATTTTTTTGTATTGTTGACTATTATTTTAATTGATAATTTATTTTCATCGTTGGCCTGATAGTAACACCTCAACCCCAAAATATCGAAGTCGGTGCATTATTTTATTACATTGGCATGATTACAAGGACCCAATACCAAAGGTCCAATTAGTTTTTGAGTATTTAGGAAAACAAATACATTCATTATACCCATAGTACATTAGTAAAATGAAATTAAAACATGATACAATATAAAATTAATTTCATCCTAGAAATCTCATACAAAATTTTATTCGTCAAATCCTTGGGAAAAGAAACATAAGTAAGGGGTGAGATCAAAGTCTCATTATTGATAAAAAATTAAGTGGGTGATATCATAAACATAAACATTAGGCATGGTGAATAACTAAAAAATCATGCCCTTAAAAATATACATGAGCATAATTTGTTATGAATTAAAGCTGAGTAAATAATGTCATTTAATTGCTCACATTAAACTTTACCATGGATATTAAACTAGTTGAATAATCACATGATTTATAAATTACTAATATGATAAAGTGGGAATGCATAATTTTGGACATCATAATCATATTTTCAAGGCCTTCTTCCAAGACAATAATAATCATACTATCAAGGCCTCATGGCAAGACACTAGTTTGTCTCATTAGAACTACTGATGCATCAAGGGCATATAACATGCACCACCCTTAACATACTAAATCTAATACATTTCTCATATTAAAAGGGTGATACATAGACAATATAAAAAAATTTATTTAAAAATTATCATATGAAATGTCAATACATTAACTATAGCCCATGAATGGTATCGAATTAGCACATCCATAGTGAAACTGATCATAAAACCTTAAAAAAATATGGTAGATAGTATCATAAGAGATAAAACTCAATGAATTACAAGATTCATCAAATTATGTTGACATATATGAGGATACATTTAAATGAGACCGTTGAAAGATTCATCAGGAAATAATCTTTAAACATTCAAATGTGTCCCATACCACATTGAAACATTCAAATCATAATTTCTAATAATATAATTAGAATGAGGAGTCTCTTGATATGATATATCCAAGGTAATTAAATAGACCACATTAAAGTAATAAGTGGTGATCAATTCATATTTATATCATAGAATTTAAAGTGAGATGCAAAAAAAATCTTTTTTAATTTGGATAGAATAGTTCTATTGGAAAATAATTTATATTATTTATAAAATTAGATTTTAAACATGTATATACCAGAAAATAAAAGTTAATGATATTAAAATTATATTTTTGGCATAATTTATGTCCCACTTAAGTGAAATCTTGTAAAAAATATTATTTAAGAAGCTTTAGAAATAAATTATTTTTGTGCGATTCTGGGAAAATATTAAAGAGATTTTAAATAGAAAAGGCATTTTTGTTTTTGTAAAACCAAATATGAACCAATATTTTTTTACAAGATAAATTTTTTTATTTTTTAAAAAATAATGATTTCTTAAAATAAATTATACAGTAAACTTGAAAATGGGTAAAAATTCGACAAGTTCTCTTGAATCATGCTTGTTTATCGAGAATAATTAAGAAGGGAACTATTTCTAAACATATTATCTCCATAAAAAGATGAAATAATATAAATATATTATTTTTTAATATAAAAATAGGATATTTAATATTTACACTAAAATAAATAATCATTAAATTTTGGTATGGATAGTGAAGGAAAAACTGAAGGTTTGGGTGGAATCACTTACCACTTTGTAATGAATTGAATCATATGCCCCAAAATTAATAATCATAAAATGATACATTTAACCACATGAAAATAGATATATTAATGATATTATACATCAATTTTTATTATACATACAACTTATATAATAAATATTGGTGAATAGTGAATATCTCAAAAAAGGAAGTGATATTAGAAAACTCGTACCATATGCCTGAATGTGTTCATCACTTGATCTTAATGTCTGGAATAATCAGATTAAATTCAATATTTAATTATTTTACTACCTTATCTACTTGTATATGAATAATTATATTTTTATTAAGATTATTAATGTTCTTCTTGATAAGTTATGAGATTGAATTCCATCCTTTTGGTGTCTTCATTTACTTGATTTTCATGATCGGTTCTCATAACTATGAGTAATGGAGTTCATGTGGAATCGATAAAATTATCCATAATTTTAATTAAATGTTATTAATGAACATATATATGTTTAAATGGTTATATATATCATTTTATTATATGGTTTGAGGATAAATCATTAGATAACATGTTAATGATAATCATTTAGCTTGATTTTAGTGGTTTTTTATCCCAATGAACTAGATTTATTCCATTATACAATATCATATATATATATAATGGTTAAAGAACATTATATAAGAAAAAAAATATTTTATAATCTGTTTAAACCTTAAAAATGGTTTCATGACCAGAATTGAAGGATAAATTGAAGAACAAAACATCATTGTCCATGAAAGTTGTAGATCGGCACCTCCTCCATGATTATTTCATTTTTAAAAATAAAAGAGTGATATTAATGATATTGATGATGTATATTCCACAAAAATTATATAATTAAAGTATATAGAATATACTATAGTTATAATAATAATTTGGATAGAGGAGGTGATGAGAGAATATTAAACATTGAAGAAACATGACAAGAAAAGAAAGGAAAAAAATGGAAGTTTACCTCTTGCATTCCCCTCCTTGAAAACATCTTTAAAGCCCTTGGTTTTTGACTTTTGGTGAGACCAGAAGGTCCTGGACATGGGGGAGGGGCTTAGGAAGAGTATTTGGAAAAACATAACTATGTATCAAATATTGAGAGATGTGAGAGGGATAGGGGAAGTGGGGTGGTTTTTATTGTATAAGAGATGAGTGATTTCACAATATTTTTTTCATCGTGTTGTTTCATTTCTCAAGAAAAGAAATTATATAGATTATTATTCCCAAAAAAATTAATTTGTGCATGTTAATTCACACAAATGGCCATTTAAATCACCCATGACTCAAGAATGATTCAAAAAAAATTTATTTTAGCATATTGTGTAATACATCAAAAATCATTATTCGTAAAAATTTCATGCATTTCAGAAAAATACCAAACATTTACCCTAATGAACTTTTGATATGTAGAATTCAAAAATGGCACCATTATATCAAAGTAATATTTTAAATATGATAATTTGAATTTTAAAACTGAGTCATTATTTATATGAAAATATTGATTTTATATTTAAAATTTATTTTATAATACATTAAAAAATTAACTGAGGTATCATAAAATTATCCTAAAATCATAGGAAAAAAATATTTATTAAAGGATACATTTTGTGAAAAGTAATTTTATTTTAAATTAATTTATTAGTTATAAAATATTTATTAAATATTTATTTTTCATAAAAAATACCAACACTTAATTTTTAATTTTTAAATTATTCACTCTCATTTAAAAGGTGTCTAAATATTATATTACTTACAAGGGTGAGGATACTACTGTAACATCCCAGATAATTATAGAATATAACATTTTCAAATCTATTAATATTTTTGAATTAAATATTAATTTTATTTTAATTGGGACACTATGTACGATAGCGTACTCGCCCCACAAGAACGAGTTTCTTGGAAATCTTATGTTGCACACAACATGGAGTTATACCGAAAAATAATACAAGAATAAGATTATTATTTTCAATGGTAGTTAATTTCTAGCAATTATAATGGGATAAATGAATAGAATTAACTATATTTTTATTTTACATATTTGTTAAATGTTTTTACATTTATCCAATAAAATTTTTAGTCTTAAAATTAGATGAAATCAAATTTCAAGCATAAAATATTCAAATATTTTTAAAAGGTAGTTTTACTACTTATTTATTTATAACCCTATTTAAATATATTTTTGGTCTCTTTAATATGTTATATTTTATAAAATAAACATCTACTATAAAATTGTGACATAAAAATTATTTTAGATGAATTTTTTGTATTTTTTGATAAAATTCATTTTTTAATGAATAGTTGAAAAACTGCATTTTAATTCAAAAATACATTTTGTCTAATTTATTTATATACTTATAATTTACTATTAATTATTTTTTAAGTTTAATTTGGATTAAGTTTCTATAATTTAATTAAATAATGTTCATTGGAAGTAATTTTACATTAAAATTTGATATAAAAACGTATCAATCTTTTGATGGTTTTTACTTTTTTTAAATTAGTTTTCCCGTTTTGAAAACGAGATTTAATTTTAAATTAATTATCAAAACATCATTGTTTTGAATATGGAAAAAATTATTCCATATTTGGACTCAAATGTTCCAAATTGGGTAAATAGGTGACTTTTTATTTTTTGACATTATGAATTGAAACTTCACTAATTATTTTTATTTATGACAGTTAAAGGGTAAATTATTTAATTAAGGGTAAAAATAATTATATAATAATATAAAACTGTAATAAAATGTCTCTTAATATTATTATATGAGTCATGGGATACTAAAATAGACATTATGTCTAACTATTATCATTTGGGAGCTACTTGGGTGTGATAATGATATGTTATAATAATTAATTTAAAGAAAAGTGAAATATAACATAAACATAATAATTTTATTAAATTAATTTTAATGATAGGTTATATAACTGATCTATTTGACTATAAATAGTCATTATAAATCTAAAAATATTTCCAACATCATGGTGTTTTATTTATTATTTTTTTGACATAAAATAAATAAATTCATTTATGACATATTGATGATGCGATGATTATATTGTTAATTAAAGATTAAAATAAATTATATTATAAATATTAAAATAAATATAATTGGAATGTTTTGACTTCATCCACTAATTTTAGGACTGATTGTGAAATTTTATATTGGATTTAATATAGTTTTTATGAATTAATCATGTTGTTATTACTTTAACAAAAATCAATTACTAAATAGAGTCAAAATCAACATAAATGAGTTTTTAAAACAAATACTATTTTACTAAATGATATAATATTCATAAAAATTTATGATTAAGACAAATACCTTATGTAATGTTTCAAATGTATTTATTCATCCACTTCAGGTTCTCTTGGAATTTTATAGTAACTGTATTAACCACATATTGTAAAAATTAAAGAAGACCTGGTAAGAGTTAATTTATTTAACAAAGGGTTAAAGAAAAAAAGAAAAGGTTATCTTTGTTACCTAAACGTGTCTAAAACATATTTTTTTAGATTATTTCAACCCAGACTTATATTATCCTCTAAATATATCACATTGTAGCTATTATATTTCAAAAATCAATTTACTTTAAAATAATATTTCAAAACTCTCACAAAGTTAACCTCCTCCATCTTATAAATGGCCATCAACTCTACCAACATACTCACACCTATAAAGAACCTTGGATCATACAAATTCTGATAATCTAAGCACCTAAAATCCCTCATTTATTTCTATAATCCTTACTTTCGGTAGAATACAAATCAAGAAAACCCTTTGACTCAAATCAAAAGAAGTTACCCGATTCTGAGTTAATGCCTCCTCTCAAACTCCTTTCAATTATTTTTATTCTCTACCACTAACCTATTTTTATTCCATTATTTTATAATAAAATAAGTACAATAAATAAACTAGTATGTTTTTTATTCTACGGTTTTGACCTACACTTATACACACCTCCATATAATGGATATAGAACATATTGTTTCTGCGTACGGTGAACTACTACCTCACGGAACGATGATTGTTCAATTTTCTCCTACCACCTCTCATGGTGAAAATTATGATGGAAATGCATTTATATATTATATATATTATATTTATAATATATATATGATTCATTAATTAATATTTACAACATACCTTTATGATTTTTGGAATGTGTAAAAATGATAATTTCATTTGAGGAAGTGTGGACTACCGCCCTCTCAAAGTGATATGACTCATTCATGTCATACATGGAACATATAATAAATGGATTTAATGAAATTATGTAACTTATATAAAGTATATATTATACTATAAATATAATATTCCTATGTATCATATAATTTTAATTCCTTTAATATGACAAATAAATTAAAGTAGGGTTCATGCATACGTACGGCCTACGGTATCCCTAAATGGTACATATCATTTCTTATATCCAAATATTATGAACTATTATAAATACATATATACTAGATATATATAATATCTAAGTCATTAATATCATTATTAATATTATAGAATTATTATAGCAAGGATAAAATCCCTCAAAACAAGTTTATTTTGACTCAAGTACAAAACATCAACAAATCGTCTAATATGGACTCAAATAATTAACTAATTGTTATAACATGGTAATAAGTGATATTAAATGAATAATAATATTAAAAATTGTTATAAATCATATATAAATTATCTTAATATTATTATTTAGGAAATTAAAAAAAAAGAATGAGGCAAGTCTGACTCAATGTAAGGGACTTCTTCTCAATCTCCTTTCATTGAGGAATATTTTAATTTATACATGACTTTATTTTATACAGTGTATAATAAAACCCTTTGAAATTTAATTTCATTCAAAGGTTTTCAAAGGGAATATTTTTCTATGAATTGTTTTACTAAATGACAAAAGGATTGATTCATTTTAATGTAATTGGAAGCATCGATCTCTTTGCCACCACGACCATTATTTGATAACTGGCATCCTCTACAAGAAACAAAAAAATTAAATGAAAAATAAATGTGACATACCCCTTTCAAGTATTTTGTTATTGAAATGGTTTTGATAAATGATTGGTTATTTAACTATCTTCAAATGATCTGATGTGATTACAATGTGTAAATATTACTATTCCTTTATGCTTGTTTGTTGTGTTAGGATTATGTTCTACTTCATGGGAATTATTTATGTATACAAGTGGTTCTGTGATATAACAAGGGTGGGTGATACCATGATAGATCTCTAGTGCATTGGTTGATGTGATAGAGGTAAATGTTATGGTTAATCCTAAGAGATTTTGGGAATATACTGTGATGGGTATTCCAATACATAACCATGAAGGTTATGCATTATGTGGTTGTGAAATCTAAAAAGTAATTATGATATGGATGCCACAAGTTACCATTATTATTTATGATTGCTATGATGTTTTCATGATTTGTATGAATAAATGGGTTTATAAATATTCAAGGAAAACATTTTATTTCTACATTTTATACATTAATAAGTTTTTATACTCATCTATAGTTTTTAAAATGTTTTCATGTAGTATAAGGATGAGTAGGAGAAAGTAAGAAGTCAATACAATTTTTTATGAAATGAAATCATGTTTTTTAAAGGGTTTCCTTTGGTGGAAAAAATTGGATACTGTTTTGATAGTATTCTTTTGTATGATTATGTGATGATATATATTAATAATGTATTAACCCTCTAGAACTATAAACCTAAAATGATCCTCGATGTGAATTAAATTCAAATTATTTACTTATCTTAAGATTATGTAATTTTTTAAGGCTGAGGGATTATAGTTGGTATCAAAGGTCTATTTAGATAGCTTTTAGAGTTAGGATATTGTTTATAGAATATCTATAAATGATTTTTCACTTTATGGTCAAATTGAAATGATACAAATTTTGAATATGATCATGTTTCTTCATCTAAGATATGTTTTTTAATGGTTTTCCACATAGGAAGTAGGGTAGAAATTTTGGAATGACGTATATAGGAAAACAACCTACCAAATCAGCAACCTGAGAAGGATGGAATCATATATGAACAGTTTTATGTATTAATGGCATTGTTGAGTCATGCTATAAATGGTATTGGTATCCATGCATGAGATCATCCATATCAACCACATAGAATCATGTCAGTAGTGGATCGTTTTATGAGGAAAAATCCCCTATCATTTAGAGGATCATCTGACTCTGTACTAGCTGAAGGGTGAATTAAACCACTAGAAATGATATTTGATTTCATGGGGTGTTAAAAACATCAAAAGTTTTATCTTCATGTTTTCTATTTTGAAGGCTAAGATGATCAGTGGTGGTCTATGGTTAAAAATATCTGTGATAGTAAGGAGATTGATGCCCTTTATTGGGATTAATTAAAAGTTATGTTTCTTGAGAAATATTTTCCTAAAGAGGTATTACTTAGTATGGGAAAACAATTCTAAGAATTGAGTTCAGAGGATGACAATTTGGTTGCTTATGAAGAAAAATTCACTTGACTGTCAAGGTATGCTCTAAATTTCATCCAATATCTTGATACACAAATAAATATTTTTTCACTCAGGCTTAAATACAATGTATCAATGATAATTAGCATCATGTATGTTCAAAAGTTATGAAAAACTTGATTAATTTGAGAAGAATGTGGAAATGGAGTGTTTAGATGATCATGTGTTCTTTCAAAAACAGGAGAATAAGAGGTCTTGCTGGCAGGTGAAAGGGTTGAAAACTCCAAAAAAAATTAAGGTAAGAAAATTATGTTTACAATGTCTGATAGCTGTGGTAATAATCACACTGGGGAATGAATTTTGAATTTTGATAAGTGATTTTAATGTGGTAAAGTGGGACATAAGGCTTGTAATTTCACTAAAAATGATTAGGGTAGTGGTGAGACAAAATATTATTTATAGTCAGTAAAATGTTATATGTGAAATGAAATGTGTTATTTAGAAAATGAGTTTTGGAAGAAGAACTCATGTGATGGGAATCATGTAGACTTCAAGAAGAAAGGGGTGGTTAAATCCTTTTCAACTACTTCATTATATTTTCGGCCATCAAATGAAGTGGTGTCAGGTATATTATCTATTTATTAATATTATTCAAATGTGTTATTTGATTTTGGGTCTACACATTCTTCCACTTGTGAGAAATTTTCCAGTAAATTCAGAATTCCATCTCATGAAATGAATACACAACATAAGGTAAATAACCTAGGGAATGTTTTGAGACAAAAAGAAATTACAAGAACCTTCCAATTATTGTCTGTGAAAAGAATGTACCTACAAACCTTATTGTTTTTCTTCTTGTATAGTTTGATGTTATTATGGTTATGGATTGGTTTTTTGTTTACCATGCTATGATTGATTATCGAGTTAAAGAAGTTTCTTTTTAGAAATACTTTCATTTTGTGTACAAGAATGAACCCTTACTATTGATAACATATAAAGAAGATGACAAACTATTAAATGGTGGAAACTAATGTTACCATACACATATTTTGAAAAACAATAGAACTGTTCTGATTAATGTTATTCTTGTGGTTAGTTGGTATCATCATGTTTTTAATGATGATTTGTTGAGCATTATTCCTGATTAGGAAGCTGAATTTACTATTGACTCAGTTCATGATACTAAGAAAATATCAAAACCCCTTTTATCTAATGGATCAAATTGACCTTCTATATTTAAAGAATCAATTGAAGGAGTTATTAGATAAAGGTTTCATTCGACCTAGCACATCACCATGGGGTTCTTCTGTCTTTTTCTAAAAAGGAAAGATGGTTCAATGAGACTTTACATTAATTATAGAGCCTTGAATAACATCACTATTAAGAACAAGTATCATTTGCCTCATATCAA
Source organism: Viscum album (assembly GCA_963277665.1). Lineage (NCBI taxonomy): Eukaryota > Viridiplantae > Streptophyta > Magnoliopsida > Santalales > Viscaceae > Viscum > Viscum album. The sequence continues at coordinate 296,174,879 of OY728141.1, read as the reverse complement.
TGATTTTTTATCAGATCTAGGGCGCTCCGTATTTTTCGATGATTTACTTGAGGTCGGGGTGCCAATAGTTGAAAGTAAACATAGAAGAAATTCTAAAGACTGCATTTCATACTAGATATGGCCAATAGGAATTTGTAGTTATGCAGTTTCGGTTATCCAAGGCACATTTTGTATTCATGGACCTTATGAAAATAATTTTCAATGAGTTCCTGGATAAGTTTCTGGTTTTGTTTATTGATAATATTTTGGTATATTCTAAAAATAAAAATTTTATCAAGAAAGTCATTAAATGGTTGTCTTATAAACCATAAAAGAAACGAAATTGTATGTTAAAGTCAGCAAGTGTGTTTTTTGGTTACAAAAACTTTATTCGTTGGTTATATGTTTCTAAAGATGGCATAATTATTGGTCATGCTAAACAAAAAGTTGTTGAAGAATGGAAAATACCCAAAACTATAATTGAGAGTCATAGTTTTCTTGGTTTATCAGGTCATTATCGGAGTTTTGTTGAAATTTTTTCACAATTATCTAGCCCACTGATTATGTTAACTCAAAAAGGTGTTAAGTTCATCTAGATAAAATAATGTGATAATTGTTTTCAGGAATTGAAAAGAATATTTGGGAATTCTCCATTTTTGGTGCTGTATTCTAGAAATGGTGACTTTGTTATCTACATTGATTCTTCATTGGAAGGAATTTATTGTTCCCTAATGCAGAATGATCATGTAATTTTTTATGTTTCACATCTGTTGAAACCTCATGAGTTTAATTACCTTACCCATTATTTGGATGTATCTGCTATTTTTCATTAATAATTTGGAGTCATATTTTGTATGGTGTAAAGTTTGAAATATATACAGATCAAAAAATATTTAATTATATATTCACTCATAAATAATTGAACATGAGACAAAGAATATGGTTGGAATTAATCAAGGATTAAGATTTAATGATTCATTACCATCCTAGAAAATAGAACAAAGTGGTTGATGCTTTGAGTAAAAAAATAAATGCTACAAAACTATGTGACATTTGGATCATGACCGTTTGATTAATTATTTGGTCAACTTTGGCATGGATGTTGTTGGTGTAGAAAATTACTCTATTTTGTTCCAGGTTTTATGGAAATCATCTCTATCAGCCAGAATAAAGAAAGTGCATAAATAAGATAGTGAGTAGTAGAAAAAGGTAAATTTTTTTATAAGGGTAATTTTTTTGAATTTTATATTGATAAAGATTGTGTTTTGAGATTTGGGAAAATAATATTTTTTCCTTGAGATTCAGAGTTGAAGAAATTGTTCTTTGGGAAGCTTATAGTTCTTTTTTTAGTTCATCCTAGAAGTACTAAGATGTTCAGAGAACATCAAGTGTATTACTGGTGGGATGGAATGAAAATAGATATTGCTAACTTTATTTTGAAGTGTTTGAGTTTTCATTAGGTGAAAGCAGAATGACAGTTGCAGAAGGGGATGCTTCAGCCTTTTCCAGTACTAGAGTGGAAATGATAAAATATATCTGTAGAATTCATTTTTGTATTACCGATGAAATCTAGAGGTAATAATTCACTCTGGGTTATTGTTGAATTATTGACTAAATCTTCTCATTTTCTTTCTACTTGAGACACATAGTCTATAGATAAACTTTCTTGAATGTGTCTTACATAAATAGTCTGGTTACAAAGAGTTACACTTTCCACTGTATCTAATCATGATCCTAGGTTCACCTCTATATTTTTTAATGGCCTTGAAATGTTATTGGGTACTTGATTAAATTTTAGTACTGCTTTTCATCCTCAATCATATGGGAATATTGAACAAACAATTCAGAACATGGAGGATATGGTATGTGAATTTTTAATTGATTACTAGGGATGATGGAACAAAAAACATTCTTTGGTTTAGTTTTCATTGAATAATAGTTTTCATTCCAGTATACAGATGGAAACATTGGAGGCATTACATGGAAAGTTGTGTTGAACTTGAGATTTTTTTGTTGAAGTGGGTGAAAGAAAGTTGATGGTACCATAATTGGTGCAAGAAATGACAGATAAAGTTTAGTTAGTTTGGAAGCACATAAGGATAACTCAGAGTATGAAAAAAAGTTTTGTAGATAACCAGTGGAAGGATCTTTATCTTTATTTTGGTGATCATTTATTTCTCAAAGCTTCCCAAGGGAAAGTGTGATGTGTTTTGGTAAGATGGGGAAGTTGAGTCCATAGTTTATTGGACCCTATGAAATGCTGATGAAGGTTGGTTTAGTTTCTTACTGAGTGGATTTACCTCTTCTTTTATCCTAGGTACACAATGTTTTTTATGTTTCAATATTGAGAAAATATTTTTCAGATCCATCTCATGTTTTGAGTCCAGAAGTAGTTTAGTTGGAAGATAATATATCTTATGAAAAATAGCCAGTCTAGATTCTTGACCATAGAGAGAATGTCTTGAAGAATAGGGTGATTCATTGGCTTAAGGTTTTTGTAAAGCCCATATGGTTGGCGAAGCCACATGGGAATTTTAAAATGTTATGAGGGATAAATACCCCCACTTGTTTGATAAGTAAATAAAATTGAGAGGACGCAATTTCCTATAAGGGGGAAGGATGTAGCATCTCAGGTAATTAAACAATATTAAATTTTCATATATATTTATATTTTTGAATTAAATATTAATATTAGATTATATGGGACACTATGTACGATATCTTATCCCACATGCAACAATAGGTTTCTCTGAAATCATATGTTTCACACAACACTATGGTATACCGAAAAATAATACCACAATAATAATATTATTTTAAATGGTATATAACGCCAAACTGTTGTATTGGAGAGAATGAATAGAATTGACTATATTATGTTTTTACATATTTTCTAAATGTTATTACATTTATCCAATAAATTATAGAGGCTTCAAATAAGAAGAAATACAAGTTTAAGCATAAAATAATCTTATATTTTTAATAGGTAGTTTTATCATCTTTTCAGGGAGAACCCTTATTAAATCTAGTTTTGGTCTCTTTTATATGTTATATTAGATAACATAAACATCAAATTTAGTAGTGAGATATTCAAATTTATTTTCGTTGAATTTTTTGGTCTTTTTATGATAATAATCTTATTTCAATAAATAGTGAAAAATACTGCATTTTAATTCAAAATTGTCTTTTTATCAAATTTATTTGTATAGTTATGTTATAATTTTAATTAGTTTCCAAGTGTAATTGGATTAAGTTTTTATAATTTAAAAAAATTATGGTTATTGTATGTAATTTAATTATTAAATTTGATATAAACATGTGTCAATATTTTGATGGTTTTTTCTTTTTAAAACATTGTTGTTTCATTTTGACAATGGGATTTAATTTTAAATTAATTACTGAAACTTCTATGTTTTGAATTTGTAAAAATGTTTTCATCTTTGGAATCATAGGGTCCAAATTGTATAAATAGGTACCTTTTATTTTTTGACATTATCAATAGTAACATTATTAATTATTTTTATTTACCGTGGTTAATGGGTAAATTAGGTAAAAAGGGTAAAAATAATATTATAATAACATAAAACTGACCTAAAATGCGTCCTATACTTATTGGATGATTCATGGAGACCATAAAAATACATAGGCCAAACGTTTGGCATTTGAGAGCCACATGGTTGAGATAATGGCATGTTATAATAATTAATTAAAGTAAAGAGAAATAAAACATAAACATGTATCATTTTACTAAAAAAAATTAATATAAGTGTATATAATTGATATATTTAAATATAAATTTTCATTATAAAGATAAAAATATTTTCTACATCATCGTTTTTTATTTATAAATTTTATACCTTTAATAAATAAATTTATTTATGACACAGTGATGATGGAGTGATTTCTTTATTAATTAAATATTCAAATAAATGATATTATAAATATTAAAATAAATTTAACTTGAAAATTTTGATGCCATCAAATAATTCTTTGGATTATTATGAAATTATATAATTTTTTAATGCATAATTTTTGAATTAATCAAGTTTTTATGATGAATAAAATCAAATACTAAGTAGTGTCATAATTGAAATAAATGAGTTTTAAAAAAAACTATTTTATTAAATGATATAATATTCCTTAATATATAATATTCAGCCAAATAACATTTATAATGTTGAAAATTTCATTAATTATCCACTAGATGTTCAATTGGATTTTTATAGTAAATATATCAACTATATTGTGTAAAAATACAAGAAGACATGGTAAGAGTTAATTTATTTAACTCGGGGTTAAAGCCAATAGATAATGTTAAATTTGTGACCTAAATTGTCTAAAACATACTGGTTGATGGGATTTCAACCCATCCTCATATTATCCTTGAAATATATCACATAATATCTATTAGAATTCAAAAATCAATTTATAATAAAATAATTTTTCAAGACATTCCTAAACTACCCCTCGCCCCTCTTATAAATAGACACCAAATCTACCCACATACTCAAACCTATCAAGACCCTTGGTTAATAAAAATTATATCCAAATAATCTCAAAAAATCCATAACGTTCTCCTAGATGCCTTACCTTGGGTAGGAGGAAATTCGAGAAATCCATTTGACTAAAATCAAAAGGAGTTACCAGATTTAGAGGTAACTTCTCCTGTCAAACTCCTTTCATTTATTTTCCTTCTCCAACCACACTTAATTTTTTTACTTCTTTATTTTATAAAAACACAATAATCCTAAATATACTAGTGTTTTTTATTCTATTATTTCTACCTTCACTAACACAAACCTCCATCTAATTGATATAGAACATACTGTTTCTGTGTATGGTGAACTACTATCTCAGGAAATGATTATTGTTCAATTTTCTCCTACCACCTCTCATAGTGGAAATTATTATGGCACTATATTTATATATTATATGTATTTTATTGTTATTGTCTCTATGTATCTATAATTTTTATTTACAATATTCCTTTATGCATTCCTTAATGTGTAAATACGGTAAATTCATTTGAGGAAGTGTGGCCTACCGCCCCCTCAAAGTGATATGACTCATTCATGCCAAACATGGAAAATATAAAGGATGGAGTTAATGAAATAATTTACCATATATAACAGCAATATTATAATTTAAATATAATATACCAATGTATCATTTAGTTTTCATTCCATTAATATAAGAAAGAAATGAATGTCACGTTCATTCGTACATGCACCCTACTGTCTCCATGAATGGTACATTTCATTTATTGTATCCCAATATTACAGAATATTGTAAATAAATATATACTAGATATATATGATATTTAAATCATTAATATAAATCAATAGATTATGTACTTATTAAAACATGGATAATTTTCATCAAAACATTTTCATTTTTTACTCAAGTACCGAACATTGATAAAACATCTGATATGAACTCAAATAATTTACCAATTGTTATATCATGGTAATAAGTGATATAAAATGAATAATAAACTCAAAAAAGGTTCTCAAGAATTTATAAATTAACCTAATATTATTATTCAAGAAATTAAAGAATGAACGAGACAAGTTGGACTCAAGGTAATGTACTTAGTCTCAACCTCCTTTCAGTGAAGCATATTTTGATTTATACATGTGTTTTTTCAATACGATATATAATAAACCCCTTTAAATTTTCATTTCCATCATCCATTTTCAAAAGGAATATTTGTCTAAGTAGCGTTTTACTAAACAAAAAAAGTAATATTTATTTTTAACGTACGCTGTGACAATGACCTTTCTAAATACGTGACCATTATATGATGTTTCGATTCCTTTACAATCCATAAATGTTTAAAAGAAAAATAAATACCATTTACCCTTTTCATTTATTTTGGTATTGAAAATGATTTTGATAAATGGTTTATTAAGACAATATCTTGAAATTATCTATTTTCATTGGAATGTGGAAATTTTATTTTCCATTTATTCTTGTTTTATGTGTTATGATTATGTGATCGTTCTCATGAATTATTTATGTATACGGTGATTCCATGGTAAATTGAGGGTGGGTGAGATCATGATTGTTCTCCAACACATTGGGTAACATGATGAAGGTAATTGTTGAGGTTTCTCCTAAAAGATTTAGGGAATACATTGTGATGGGTATTCCGAATTGAACCACGAAATTTACTCCTTATGTGGTTCTGAATACCACAATGTATGTATGATATGGATCCCACATGATACAATTATAATTTATGATAACTATGATTTTTTCATGATTCTTAGGAATCCATGGGTTTATAAATATTCATGGACTAACATTTTATTTACTTATGTTATCTCATGATGAGTTTTTATGCACATCCATAGTTTTTAAAAATGTTTTCACAAGGTATAAGGATGAGTAAGAGAAAGGAAGAAGTCGTGAAGATTCTTATCAAGAAAATAAATCATGTTTTCATTAAGGGATTACTTTTGTGGGAAAAACAAATATTGTTTTGATAGTATCCTCTTGTATGATTATGGGATGATATGTATTAATAATGGCCTATTTTTCTAAAACAGTAAAACTAAAAATATCCTTGATTTGAATTAAATTCAAATTATTCACTTATTTTAAAATTATGTAATGATTTAAGAATGGGGACTTACTATTTTGATCAAAGAATGGTTTAGATAAATTTAATAGTTAGAATATTGTTATTATAATATCAATAAATGATCTTTTACTTTGGTGTGAAATTGGAATGATATTTCATTTGGAGATTACAATGTTGCTTTTTCAATGATATGTTTGTTCAGAATTACTTTTTACAGAGAAAACAGGACAACTGTGTGGGGAAAACATCCATAGGAATACAACCTACCAAACAAACAACCTACGATTGTTGTAATCAGAACTGAATAGTTTGTTTAAGTAATGATGTTGTTGACTCATGCTATAAATGGTAGTGGTATCCCTACATGATCTCAACCATATCAGCAAAAAAAGTAACATGTTGGTAGAGGAGAATTTTATGAGGCAACTTCTCACATCATTTGGAGGATCTTTTAACCACATACAAGATGAAAGGTGTATTAAAGCACTAGAAAAGATTTTTGATTCTGTGGGGTGTTCAAAAGATCAAAATGTTAGTCTTATTGTTTACTGTTTTGAAGGATAAGTTGATCTATGGTGGTCGATGGATAAAAATATCTACGATAGTAGGGAGATTGATTCTATTGATTGGAATGAATTCAAAGATATGTTTATTGAGAAATATTTTCATATGGTGGCACGACATAGGATGTAAAAAAATTCATGTAATTGAGCTAGGAGGATGACTAAGTGGCTTCTTATGAAGCAAAATTCACTCGACTGGCAAGGTATGCTTCAAATTTCATCTGAGATCTTGATAGTAAATTCCATTGTATTTACTCAAGATTAAAGACAATGTTGTAAGATCTTCAGTTTCTCTATAATGTATGTTTACTTTCATTTCAGTTTATTCCCTTTATTTTAGTTAATTAAGTGATTTCCAAAGTACTTAAGGAGGCTTGAGGGTGTTCAGGGGGTTCAGGAAACGAAAAAGGGGGGAAATGATTTTTCTAGGATAGTCGTATGATCTTCTCATGGTTATTGAAAATCATGAAATAATCCCAAGTAAACTGTGGAAGATATAGATTTCTATAAAGTGGTGTTCACACAGTTTGCGCATGGTTTGGTAAATTGTACAGGTAAACCTTGTAGCAAAGAAAATATTATAAATTTATGAAAATTTCACTCCAATATTATATATCTCACTCATGATTTTCCTCTTCCTCTTCCCTTGCAACCCTAGGAACTAACCAAAGTCACCAAGAGCTTCTAAGGATCTATCTACTTCATTCCTAATCCATTTAGATAGCTGTTAGTTGCAGATTGAAGACCCGGGTAATGCTAATCTCCCTCTTATTTTTCTTTTTGGTTTAGGGTTTCTATTTCTTTCCACTCTCCATACGAAGCTCTCAAATGAAACTTTTTCAGTGAGATTTAGGGTAAAGCATAATGGGTTGGTTGAATCTTTATCTAAGGATTCGGTTGGGAGTGTGTTCGCCAACGGATTCAAGGTAGGTGGTCTACAAGTTATTTCCATTAGGTTTTGTGTTGATTTTTTCTTGTAGGGTTTTTATTATCTCCCTATTTTGATGAGTTCTTAGTAAAATTGAGATGATGTGTTTCATTGGGAGGATAAAAAACCTAATGAAACCCTCATGATCCCTATGAGAGGCATGGAGGATGATGGGACCTATTTTGGGGCCACCCATGGGGTGTGCCGATTGATCAGACTTAGAGTTAGATTTGTAACTGTAGACCATTGTGGAAGAACGTAGAACCCTTGATGAATATGTTAATAAGATTAAAGGAAATGAAATTATGGTTTTATTAATACACTTAGGTTGGGTAATGTACTAATAAGTCATTTGGTTGTCTTAAAATGTGTTTAAATGGATTAACAGGAAAATGTTAGGGGGATAGCTTTATTGTTATATATGCTTAGTGAGATAGGAATGGAAAATGGGAAATGTTGTCAAAGGGGTTAATTAATAAATGATTAGTGTCTTACTGGATTGAGGCAAAATGTTAATTTACCATTTAATGATATTGTTGTGATGTTGTAAATGATATTGGATATCTTTTTAGGATGTGGTTAATTGTGGTGAATGATAAAAAAGCATGTGCCCATGGATTGGTTATCTGGGGTATTTAATTGAGGTTCTATGCCCATGGGTCAAGTTAGACTGAGGTTCTAGGTCCTCTTGTAAATGGATGGGTTAGAGAACATGACATAGTTCTATTCCCATAACAGTTTCATTCCACCCTGACTGTGGCTTCAAGGTGAAGATTATGGGATAGTTATAATGTGATGCCTAGTAATATAGGGCTTTATTGCATTTCAATATGCTTGAGAACATTGAATATGCCGAATTCATTTAACACATAAATAATAGAGATTTAATAATGAAATTACTGAGTAGTGAACCCAAATTCATTAGTAGTATAAATAAAATGAACGTATTTTAGATTGACATATTAAACAGTCTACCTTAACCTTCAATTATTTATCATTTTTATGAACTATATACTATTCTGTGTAGTTTGTAGACATTGTTGGTGGTGGAATACTTAGTTATACTAACACCTTTATCAGGCCATCATTGGGTACCCGACCAGATTTCAGGCTTATAATTCAAGACATGGGAAAGGGACCTATGCTAGGGTGATGAGTTGAACCTAACAAATGTTTGTGTAAGGGTCCAAACTTGTAGTTCAAACCATTTTTAGTATTCTATTATTTTCATTGTTTTGGGTTTTGTTCACTAGAGACTCTAGAATGGAATGAAATATTTATTGTTGTTTATGATTGTACCCAATTTTGGGATTTGTTTATTGTGCATGTTAAGGATTGTTCTCTTGTGTTTGCACTATTTCAATTATTATATGTTATGGGTTATTCTGGAATTGGGGGTATATTCTCCCCACATGACATATTGGACCCTCACTGCTAGTCAGAAACCTCTATCATATTGGATGGAACTCTTGAGGTCATGTAACTACCCGGATTGGGGAACCAGTTTAGTGTCTTTGGGGTCGGGGACATTACAAAGTGGTATCAAAGGAGTTCTTTTCTTTTTCTTACTATTTGGGGATGGTAGGTAGGATATTAGGAATGTTTTGGGCCTTGTTAATAATCTCATGATTGGGAGTAGCTAACCCATCTATGGGGGAAACCCCAAGTCACCCTAGGAGGGGATAATTTTTCTAGTTGTGTGTTGTTACATTTGATGATATTTCACCATTTGGTGATTCCCTTGTGTGATTTTATAGTTTTTTGAAATTTTTCTCATGGCTGGAAAGGTACGAGTTTTTGAAATCATGCATCATTTTATGCACCTTTGTTGAAAAGTTATATGCATCATGGTAGGCACACACATGAGATGGGTATGTGGGATGTAATGTTTAGGATGCATATGTTCTCATAAAATTAATGAATTGTGCCTTATAAGATAGTATGAATGAGTGAAAAGGAGGAATTCAAAATGTCATGTATTAATTAGAAAGTGGTTCTTGATAAAGATGTAAAATTGGCAGACTTTTTGTAATGGTAAATTGAACGATGAAAATGGTTTGAATGGGAGTAAAAGATAAGTCTTCCAACCATGATAATTATAAACAGTGTTGACCATAGACATAGGGAGATGGATGAGCATCATGACCCATTCGTGAGTAGTATCTTTTGGGTAGTGTATTCAAACTATTTTGGTAATTACATGTGAATATTTTATCTATATCCCTTTTTTCTCATAAAATCATTATGGTTGAATTCTAACGTTCATGTTTGGAATTGTAGACAAATTCCACCTCGAAGACGTGCACTGGTTAGGCGACATGAGGGAGTTTCTAAGCACTCTCCTCCACTAGTATTTAAGGAGAAGAAGTGGTCTAAGGATATTGGGAAGATCAGTTCCATGGGAACTTTTCTCTTTTTGTGTAGATGATGGAACGAGACCCAGGATAGGTTATGCTGAGCATGTTTGAGGTGACTAGGGAATTTCAGCTACAACACCCTCTGATCGTTACCATAGAATGTGGTCTAGAATCAGTAATGCTATGGATAGAGTCCATCCAAACTATTCTCATCTATCTAGAGACTCCTCTTGAGAAGCAAGTCAAGTTATCGGGATTTATGCTGATGGGGAAGAAAAACATTGGCAGGAAATTATAGTTTAGAAAGAGAAGCCTGGGGGAATGATGTGGGAATATTTTCAGGGGAAGTTCTTGAGAACATCTATCAGGAAAACATGAGGTATGAGAAGGCTATATATTTTATGCGTTTGACTTAGGGGACAATGGCAGTGATGGACTATACTATTTGTTTCATTGATTAGAGAGATTTCATTCAAACATTGATCGGAGATGCATAGGTTGTGGAAAAACACTTCCAGGATGGGCTGAGAGATAATTTTAGTTCTCAAGTTAATATATTTCATCTAAAAAGGCTTTCTAATGTGGGAGATCAATCCCTTATCACAGAAGGAAATATGAAGGGAGCTTCAGGTATTGAAATTCTAGCACTGGCTGGGTGAGCAAGTGGTGCATCTTTTGATCGTAGTAAGCACCACTTTGGAACCTTCTAGAAAGGGTAAGCACGCCGTGCAGACCGAAGAGGGGGTCAGCTTATCAGGGGGGTGACCATGTCATCTGTTTTTAGTGTGGCTTGTCAGGTCACAAGCATGACCAATGTCCCCACCCACTAGTTGAGTTTCGAGTGTGTGGTAGGCTAGGCCATGTGTAGAGATTATGTAGGAACTCGCGGCAGTTGAGGAATGATGGAGGTCAGAGGTAAATTCCATGTGTTGGCAGGGGGTATGTTACCTTGTATTAGGCAGGCAGTTGGATATTCATGGGTCATACTAGTTGGTGCGGTAGACATGGAACTCCAGGGCTGGACCACCCCTACCAATAGAGTAGTTCAGTGCTGGGTACTCGGGATGGGACCTAGGGTAAAGGGGCAGGTCATCTCGATGTAGTTCAAGATATAACTTAGGGTGGTGAGGCAAGAACTTCTATGGTTCTATGTACGATTCATGTATCTTCCACGTTTTCTAGTTTTTTATTTGATACAGGTGTTACCCATATCTTTATTTCTTCTCAGTTTGTAGTTATGTTGTGCTTAACCATAAAGATTGCATGTGGGGTAATGTCAATTGATACTCTTCTAGGGGTTAAAGTCAAGGACATCAGGAATTGTAAGGGTTTTTCTATGGAGGTTGGTGGGTATCATTTTCTGTGTGATCAGTTTGTCCTAAATATGTCAGGTTTTGACATAATCATGGTAATGGATTTGTTGGTGTCATGTAAACCCCATATCGACTGTTACCAACATCAGGTAACATTCACATCTCTTGATAGGAGCACTCATGTCATTCATGGTGAGTGGGATACTATAGTGGGCCATGCAAGGCCGATATGCCATCAGATGGGGGATCCCACAACCCAAGTGGCATCACTTATGATCGATGATGGGGTGAATGGAAGGTCAATCTTCCATTTTGATGTGGACCTAGTTTAATACATGCTTCCTGAGGACTTCTCAGGGTTACCACCTGAGATATATGTGGATTTTACAATCGAGTTGATGCTTGAAGCAGAGCTAGTTTCTATTCCACGTTACTGAATGGCACCAACAGAGCTCTAAGAACTGAATATTAGGCTATGGGAATTGGAACGTAAGGGGTTTATACACTCTAGTATATCACCTTGGGTATCTCCTGTGTTTTTTACTAAGAAGACGGATAGATCACTGAGGTTGTGTGTCTATTATAGGAAGTTGAACCAGATTAATGTTAAGAAATGTTACCCTCCTACTAGAATTGATGACATGTTTGATCAGCTCAGAGGTGAATTAGTGTTTTCCAATATTGATTTCATATTGGGGTACCATCCGTTGAGGGCGAGACCTTTGTACATACCCCAAAAAGAATTTTCAAAGTAGTTAATAGTTGTATGAATATCTGGTAATGTCTTTTAGTTCGACCAACACACTAGCTATGTTCATGGACTTGATGGACCGAATATTCCACCAATATCTAGATTAATTTTTAGTTTTCTTCATTTTTGACATCTTGGTGTACTGCTGAACTCATGAAGATCAAGACAAACATCTTGACATTGTCTTGATTACACTAAGAGAGCATAGGATTTATTCCATGATATCAAAAAGTTAGTTTTGGATTGATGAGGTGCTCTTTTGGGGACATATCATATCTGAGTCAGGCATATTAGTGGATCCAAAAAAAGGTTTTGGTTTTGGTTTCTTAAAAACATCCCAATAATGTCTCAAATATTCATAGTTTTGGGGGGATTGTTAAGTTATTACTGAAGGTTAATTAGGGATTTTTGTCATTTGGCAGTGCCACTCACAAGCCTGACCAAGAAGGGGGTTAATTTCGATTGGTCATAGGCTTTTGGGAGTGATATCCAAGAGTTGAATATGCATTTGACCACTACACTGATTTTGTTCTTACCCCAACTAGGTAAGTAGAACGCATTGTTCTGTGATGCATCTAGTGTTAACCTTATGGTAGTGTTGATGCAAGATGATCGGGTTGTAGCTTATGGGTCGAGGCAGTTGAGGCCACATGAACGAAATCATCCTACTCATGACATGGATCTAGTTGTTGTGGTTCATTCGTTAATGTTTTTGAGGAATTATTTGTTGGGATAACCCTTTATGGTGTTTACAAACCATAAAAGTCTAAAATACATCTTCTCTCTGCGGTATTTGAATCTTTTATGGTGATGGTGGGTAAAGTACTTTCTATCCTTTGATTTTGAATTTTTTTACAAACTGATAATAGATAATAATTTCATTGATTCTATGATCTGGAAGACTCTGAATCATGTGGTTTAGGAATCCAGTTCAAAGTGGGTGATGATGGCCACGTTTGTGGAGATTCATTTGGAGGTACATGAAGAGAAGGGGCAGATGTCCCTTGCATATATAACGGTTGAGTCTGCACTTTTGAGCTAAGTTAAACAGATTCAATTGGTAGATCCAGAGTGCATGGCTATAACGAAAAATCTTAAAGGTGGGGAGTCACCTTCAGGTTGGACCTTCGGCACTAATGGAGTGTCTTATGTTCATGGTCATGTTGTAGTGTTGGAAGATATACAGGAAGTGTTGATTCTTGAGTTCCACACATCAAAGTGGGCAGTGCATCCAATCATGAAAAATATGTACCACGACCTATACAGGCTGTTTTGGTGGTTGATAATAAAGAAGGAAGTGGTGAGTTTTGAGGCATGATGCCTTACCTATCAGTAGGTGAAGGCTGAACATTAGTGCTTAAGTGGGTTGTTGTAGTCATTTCCTATTCTAGAGTGGAAGTGGAATGATGTCATGATGGACGTCGTAGTGGGTCTTCCGAGGACACCTGGGAAGAATAATTCTATTTGGGTGGTGGTAGATTGGCTGACCAAAGTGGCCCATTTTTTTTCTATTCCAGAAACCTATACAGTCGACCAGTTGGGGGAGTTTTATGATTGGGAAATAGTATGGTTTCATGAAGTTCTGAGAACCATAGTTTCATATCGTGATTCATGTTTCACCTCGCACTTTTGGAAGGGACTACATAAGGCACTTGGTATGCAGGTGTTTCTAAGTACGTCTTACCACCAAGAGACTGATGGGAAGTCGGATCATACAATTTAGGTATTATAAGACAGGTCAAGATCATGTGTTCAAGATTTCCATGGTTCATGGGAAATTCACTTGTCACATATTGAGTTTATTTATAACAATAGTTTTCATGAAAGAGTTTAAAGGGAACCATTTGAGGCACTTTATGGGAGACCGTGTAGATCACCATTGTGTTGGTTAGAGGCCAGGGAGACTAAGCTGTTAGGGCTGAGTCTTGTGAAATAGAAATTATAGAAGGTTTGTATCTTTCAAAAGCACATGGAAATAGCTTAGAGTAGGTAGAATTCATATGCATATAATCATCATAGACCTCTTTAGTTCATGGTGGGTGATAGTGTGTTTCTTCGGGTGTCTCCAAGGTTGGGTCACCATCGAATTCGGAAACAGGGAAAGTTGGCACCTATATATATGGGGCCATTTGAGATTGTGGAGAGGATCATATAGGTGTCTTACCAATTGGCTCTTCTATAGAAATATAGTAGAATGCATGATTTTTTCCTTGTTTCACAACTCCGGTAGTATCACCCAAATTCATCTCTGGTGATAAATGGCGAGGATTATGAGTTTGAGGCTGATGCGTCCTTTGCGAAGCACCCGGTTCATATAGTGGATCGTAGTGAGAATGTTTTTTGGGTTATGGTTGTGCATATAGTTCATGTTCTATGTAACCAAGGAAACATTCAAGGGGAATCATGGGAGAGAGAATAAGATATGCGGGCCCGGTGGCCTGATATATTTTCTTTGGGAACTCAGTGATGCTCGGAAGAGAGGCCCGAGGATGGCCCATTATAAGATGGGGAGCTTATAAGATTCAAGATTTTTCTATAAGGTATTTAATACTTATGATTTAGTTCGGGACCTTTATTTAATTAATTAAGTGCTTTCCAATGTTTTGAAGGATGTTCGGGGGTGTTCTTGGGGTTAGGGACACGAAGGGGGGGGAATTAATTATTTGGCCTAGTCTCACGGTCTGTGCATGGTTAGTTCTAACAATTCAAGCATCCCATGTAAACTGTGAAAGTGGTGGATTTTTGGACAGTGGTGTCTACATGATTTGTGCATGGTTTTTCATACTATATAGGTAAAACGTGTGTCCTAGAAACCTTTAAAAAATTACGTAAATGCCACTCTTGGATTTTATATCTCACTCCATATTTTCATCCTACTCCTCCCTTGCTACCCTAGGAACAAACCAAAGGGACCAAGATCCTTTGTGGATCAATATACATTGTTCCTAAGCTATTTGGGCTACCGTCAGTTGTGGATTAATGATCCAGGTAAGGCTAATCATCTTCTTGATTTTATTTTTGGTTTAGGGTTTCTACTTCTTTCTCTTGTCCATATGATGACCTCAAACACAAATTTTTCAATACATTTTATGGTAAAGCTTCAAGGGTTGGTTGATTCAAGATCTAAGGCTTCATTTAAGAGTGTGTTCACCAACAGATTCAAGTTAGGTGGTCTATAAGTTCTATCCCTTTAGTTTTCTATAGATTTGTGCATGTAGGGATTTTATTCTTGACCTTTTTGGATGTATTTTTAGTACCATTAAGACGATGTGTTGCATTGTGTGTATAAAAAACCAAATGAAAACCTCATGATCCCTATGATATGAATAGAGGATGGTGCGACCTATATTGGGGCCACCCATGGGGTGTGCTGATTTCCCAGTCTTAGAGCTAGATAAGTAACTCTAGTTCATTGTGCAATTACATAGATCCCTTGGTGAATATGTTAATTTTCTTAAAGTAAATTCCATTGGGGTTTTAGTAATTCACTTAGGTTGGGTAATGGGCTACGAAGTCATTTGATTGGATTAAAAAGGGATTAAATGGATTAATGGGAAACTGCTAGGGGATTAGCTTTATACAAGTATATTATTAGTGAGATAGGCATGGAAAATGGGAAATGGGGCTAAATGGGTTATGTAATAAATGATGAGTGTGTTACTGGATTAAGGAAAAATGATAATTTCCCATTTAATGATATTTTTGGGATGTTTTAAATGATATTGTCAATGTTGTTATAATGTAGTTAATTGTGGAGATTGATAAATAATCATGTGCACATGGATTGGCTGAGTGGGGTATTGACTAGAGGATTTATGCCCATGGGTAGAGTTAGACCAAAGTTTTAACTCCTCCCCTAAATGAATGGGTTACCGAGGGGGATGGTGTCATATTCCCGTAATGGTTGCATTCCACCCGGACTGAGGCTTCGAGGTGAGTATTATGAGATTGTTATAATGTGATGCCTAGTGAGATAGGGATTGATTGTATTTCTATATGCTTTATAACATTGAATATGCCTAATTCATTGACCACATATAAAGGGGAGATTGAATAATGAAATGTCTGAGTAGTGAAACCATATTCATTAGTAGTATAAAGAAAATGAACATATTTTAGAATGACCTATTGAACTTTTTACCTTAACATTTCTTTATTTATATATTCCTGCACTATCTAACATGATGGATATTTTTTAAACACCATTGGTGGTGGCCTATTGAGTTATAATCGCACTCTGCTCAGACTGTTGTTGTGTACCTGAGCAGATTTCATGCTTGCTAGTCAGGACAAGGGCCATGAACATATACAAGGGAGATGGGTTGGACATGGGAGATGTTTGGGTGACGCTCCAGACTTGGATTCTAGAACATTTTGTGGATTCTATAATTTTCATTCTTTTGGGTTTTGTTCCCTATACACTGTAGCATGGCATGGAATATTTATTGTTGTTTTTTATTGTACCCAAATTTGGAATTTAGTTATTATGCCTATTATAGATTGTTCAATAAGTTTTCCTCTATTTCAATTATTATATATTGTGTATTACTCTGTTATTTAGGGTATAGTCTCCCCACATGACCTATTGGAACCTCACTACTAGTCAGCAACCTCTATCTTACGGGGAGGCATGCTAGATGTCATGTAACTACCCGGCTCAGTGCATCGGTTTAGTGGATCCCAGGTGGGGGAAGTTACAAAAATATTGAATGTAATTACCTTATCATGAGTTAAAAATTTATGAAAAAACCTATTTGTTGTGAGGATAAGGATAAAATAGAGTTTTTAGATGATCAGGTGTTCTTTGACAAGCAACAAAATAAGATGTCAGGGTGGCAGGCGAAAGAGAAGAACTCGTCAAAAAAGAATGAAGGTAAAAAAATTAATTATATAGTTTGTTAAAATTGTGGTAAAAATATCATTGGGGAATGCCTTTTGAATTATGCTAAGTGCTTCTGATGTGGTAAAGTGTACATAAGGCTCATAATTTCACTGAAAAAAATGAGGGTAATGGTAACATGATATCTGATTTACTTTCAATAAAATTTTTTAATTGAAATGAAATGGGTCATTATGAAAATATGTGTCTGACGAAGAAATAAAATGATTGGAAACATCTAGACTACAAGATGAAAGTGGTAGGGAAACCCATTGAAACTACTTTAGAAGATGTTCGGCCATCAAATGAATTAGTATTGGTACATTTTTTTATTCGTATTATTTTAACGGATTGTCTAATTCTAGGTCTACACATTCTTTCATTTCTGAAAAATCATTATAGTGAATTGGGAATTCCATATCAAGAAATGAATCTAGAACTTATGGTAAAAACACTGGGCGGAAATGTTGAGACAAAAAGATATTGTATGAACCTTCTTGTGCTTGTCTGTGGAAAGAATCTACCAAAAAACCATATTGTTTTTCTTCTAGGAGAGATTGAAGTTATTTTGGATATGGTTTTTATTTCTGTTTACCATTCTAATATTGACTATCGAAATAAATATTTTTCATTTAAAAAATACTTTTACTTTTTGAACAATAATGAACCCTCACAGTTGATAAAAAATCTTGTATCTAAGAAACTAGTAAAAGATGGTAATGAATGTTAACTTGCACATATTGTAGAAAAAATACGAACTATTAACAATAATTTTGTGCGAATGGAAAATGTGTATCTTGATGTATTTCTTAATGATTTGACTCACATTATACATGATTGAGAAGATGAATGTACTTTTTTCTTGGATTCTAATGCGAAGACAATTTCAAAACCCCCTAATCAAATGGCTCAAATTGAACTTTTAGAGTTAATGAATCAATTGTAGAAGTTTCCATAAAAATGTTTCATTCAACCTATCACATCACCATGGAGTACCCCTATCTTGTTTGTCAAAAATATACATGGTTCAATGAGACATTTCATTGATTATAGAGCCTAGAATAACATCACTATTAAGAACAATAATCATTTTCCTCATATTGAAGATTTGTTTGATCAGCTCCAAGGAGCTCAATATATTTCAAAGAGTGACTTGAGGTCTAGGTTCCAGCAGTTGAATGTAAAGGAATTAAACATTCCAAATACGGTGTTTTGTACTCGATGTGGCCATTATGAATTTCTATTTATTCCTTTTGGGTTATAAAATGCACCAGCTGTATTCATGGATATTATAAATAGAATTTTCTGTGAGTTCTTGGATATGTGTGTGGTTGTGTTTATTGATTATATTTTGGTTTATTCAAAATCTAAAGAGGAGAATGAAAGAAAATTAAGGGTTGTCTAAAAAACATAAATGAAAAGAAACTATATGAGATATTTAGAGATTTTGAATTTTGGTTACAAAAAATTTCATTCCTTGGTCACATTTTTTCTAAGGATGATAGAAATATTGATCATGCTAAAACAAAAGTTGTTGATGAATTGATAAGACCCAAAAATATATCTAATATTCATATTTTTATTGGATTATTAGGTTATTACCAATGGTTTGTTGGAAAGTTTTCATGGTTATCTAGCACACCGACTAACTTAACTTAAAAAGGAGTTAAGTTCATCTAGACCAAATAATGTGATGATTGTTTTCAGGAATTGAAAGGAAGATTGGTCAATGCTCCAATTTTGGAACTACCTTGAAGAAATGGTGAATTTGTTACCTATAGATATTCGTCATTGAAATGAATTGGTTGTGTCTTAATGTAGAATGATCAGGTAATTTCTTATACATCACATTAGTTGAAACCTAATGAATTAAATTACCCTACCCATGATTTGGAATTATCTTCCATTATTTTGAATTAAAAATTGAGGCATATTTTTTATGGCATAATGTGTGAAATATATACTGACCACAAATGTATGAAGAATATATTCCCTCAGAAAAATTGAACAAGAGAAAAAGAATATGTCTGGAATTAATTAAGTATTATTATTTCAAGATTCATTGTCATCCTTGAAAAGAAAACAATGTAGTCGATTCATTGAGTAAGAAATGTAATGCAACATAAAAAATGTGAAATTTTTAATATAACACTTTGATTAATTATTTGATGAAATTTGGCACGGAAGTTGTTGGTGCGGAAAATTACACTATTTTGATTTAGGTTTTAGTGCAATCATATCTATCGAGTAGAATAAAGATAGCACATAAGGTAGATATTGAGTTAAAAAAGGAAGAATTGGTTCAAAATGGATTGTTTCTGGAATTTAACATTGATAAAGATTGTGTTTTGAGATTTGAGAAAAGATTATGTTTTCCTTGTAATTCACAGTTGAGAATGATTTGTTGTGTGATGTTTATAGTTTTATATTTTCGGTTCATCCATGCAGTACTATGAAGTGTGTAGATATTCATGAGTATTACTAGTGGGATTGAATGAAAAGAGATATTTATAACATTACTATGAAGCATTTTACTTTTCAATTAGTGAAAGAAGAATGACAGTTTCTGAATGGGATGATTTTACTTTTCCAGTACCAAAGTTGAAATTGGAAAATATATCCATATACATCATTGTGTGATTACCGAAGACATCTCAATCTAATAATGCAATATCGGTTATTGTTGATATATTGACTAAATATGATTATTTTCTTCCTATTTGAGATATACAGTCTCGAGATCAATTTTCTTATCTTAAACTTCAAGAAGTAGTTTGTTTATATTGAGTTCCACTCTGTAATGTATCTGATAATATCCTAGGTTCACTTATAACTTTTTGAAATTCCATCATAATTCATTGGTTACTGAATTAAATTCCCATACAGCTTTACATCCTCAATCAAATGGGAAGTCAGAATAAACAATTCAGACCCTTGAGGATATGGTACTTGCTTGTTCAATTTATTATCAGGAATGTTGGGACCAACATCATTCATTGGTGGAGTTTTCTTATAATAATAGTTTTCCTTCTATTATGAAAATTCCACCATTTGAGACATTATATAGAATGTGGTGTGAAACACTAACTTTTGGGGACGATGTATGTGAAAGGAAGTGGATGGTTCTAGAATTGGTACATGATATGGAAGACAAATATAAGTCGATTCAGAAGAATGTGAGGACAACTTAAAGCAAACAGAGAAGCTATGCAGATAATTAGAGGAAGGATATTTCTTTTGTGGTAGGTGATCATGTCTTTCTCAACGTTTTCCCCAAGAAATGTGTGATATGTTTTGGTAAGAAGGGGAAGATTAATCCATTCTTTATTTGACCAAATGAAATTATAGAGAAGTTTAGATCAGTTTCCTACCATGTGGCTTTACCTCTATGTTTATCCCAGATACACAATGTTTTTCATTTTTAATGTTGATAAAGTATTTTTTTTAGATCCATCTAATGTTTTGTGTCTAGAAGTAGTTCAGTTGGAAGATAATATTTATTATGAAGAACAGTGAGTCCAAATTCTTGATCTTATAGAGAAAGTGTTGCAAAATTAGGTGATTCATGTGGTTAAGGTTTTTCATAAAACCCATATGGATGAAGATAAAACATGTGAATCTGAAAATTTTATGAGGGATAAATCCCCCCTATTTGATAAGTTAATAAAATTTCAAGGACACAATTTCTAATAGGGGGGATGTAACATCCCATGTAATTAAAGAATACTTCATTTTCATATCTATTAATTTTTGTGCAAGAAATATTAATTTTCATTTAAATTGGATAGTATGTAAGATAGTGTACCTGAAACGCAACAATGGGATTCTCCTAAATTTTACATTGCATAGAACACTTAGTTATACTGAAAATTATTACAACAATAATATTATTATTTTAAATAGTAGTTAATTCCTATTATTTGTATGGATATGAATGAATATAATTAACTATATTATGATTTTACATATTTGTTAAATGCTTTTACATTTAAATAAAAAAATCGAGGCTTAAAATGAGATGAAATCCATATTTAAGCATAAAATACTCTATTGTTTTGAAAAGGTATTTTTATCATTTTTTTATGGAGAACCCTTTTTAAATCTAGCTTCGGTCTATTTTATTTGTTATATTTGAAACAATAAACTTATTGTTTATCATTAAAACATCAAAATTTATTTTGGTTGAATTTTGTTTGATAAAATTCATATTTTATTGAATAGTGAAAAATACTGCTTTTTAATTCAATACTGCCTTTTTGTCTAATTTATTTATAAATTTACATTTTCATTTTAATAGGATTTAAAGTGAAACAATTTAATAAAATAATGGTCACTGGAAGTAATTTCACATTGAAATTTGATATAAACGTGTGTCAATCATTTTCTGGTTTGTATATTTTAAAAAACAACTTTCTCATTTTGACTGTGGGATTTGTTTTAAATTTAATTAATTCATCTTATGTGTTTTGAATTAAAAAATGATTAAATATTTGGAATCATAAGGTCCAAATTGTTTAAATATATACCTTTTATTTTTAAAATTATGAATAGTAACATTAGTAATTATTTTTGTTTACCACAATTAAAGGGAAAATAAGGTCATTATGGGAAATAATAATATTATAATAATATGAAACAACCCTAAATTGTGTCCTAATATTATTGGATGAGTCATGGGTGATAAAAAATCCTTAGCCTAAACTTTTGTTGTTTGGGATCCACTTGGGTGTGATAATGACTTGTTATAACAATTATTTTAAAGTAAAGAGAAATATAGCATAAACCTAAATCTTTTTACTAAAAAAAATCTAATATATGGTTATATGACTAATATCTTTGAATATACATAGTAATTATAAATCTAAAAATCTTTCCAACATCATGGTATTTTATTTATAATTTTTAGACATTATACATATAAATTTATTTATGACACAATGATAATGTGAAGATTACCTTATTAATGGTGGATTCAAATAAATGATATTATAAATATTAAAATAAATGTAATTTGATAATTTTAAAGATATGCACGAATTTTCATGATTATTTTTACAATTTTTATTTTATTTACTGTTGTTTTTGCGAACGAATCATGTTTTTTGGACATTAAAAAATCAATTACTAAATAGTGTCAAAATTGATAAAAATGTGTTTTAAAAACCCATACTATTTTATTAAGTTATAAAATAGTCATAAAAAATTATATTCTTCTAAATAAAGTATATAAATTTGAAAATTTCATTAATTATCCACTTTATGTTCTCTATACATTTTATTGTAACTATAGTAACCATATTGTGTAAAAATACAAGAATACAAGGAAAGAGTTAATATACATAACTACGGGTTAAATCCAAAATATAAGGTTAAATTTGTGACCTAAACATGCCTAAAACCTCTTGGATGAAATTATTTTAACCCATAATCATCTTATCCTAGAACTATTTCACATTTGATCTATTTTAAATTGGAAATAAACTTATAGTTTAATAATAGTTTTTGTCTTTCCTGAAGTGCCCCTACTCCCTCTTATAAAAGGCCACCACCTCTACCCAATTAATCACACCTCTAAAAACCCTTATATCATCAAAAATCTACTAAAATAAGCTCCCTATATCCCTACCATATTCTTTTTATCCTTACCTTTGGAATAATGAAATTCAAGAAAACCATTTGACTCAAATCAAAAAGAGTTACCTTATTTAGATGTAATGTCTCCACTCAAGATCTTTTCATTTATTTTCCTTCACCAACTATATAACATATATTTATTTAATTATTTTATAACAGAACCAGTATCCTCAATATACTATGATTTTTTATGATACGGTTTAGACCCACACTTACTCAGACCTCTATCTAATAGATATAGAACATATTGTTTCTATGTAAGGATAACTATTGTATCACGAAATGATGATTTGTCAATTTTCCCCTACAAACTCTCATAATGGGTATTATGTTGGAAATTTATTTATATATGATATATATTAAATTTATATTTTCTATATTCTACTGTAATTTTTTTTATAACATACTGTTATGCTTTCCATATTGTGTAAAAATGATAATTTCATTTGAGAAATTATGGACTATCTCCCCCTCAAAATGATATGATTCGTTAATTAAATTCATGGAACATATAAATGATAGAGTTAATGAACATATGTAACATATATAACATAGGTATTGTACTATAAATATAATATACCTTTGGGTAATTTAGTTTTCATTCCATTAATATGACAAATAAATAAATGTAGCGTTCATTTCTATGTACGGCCTACCGTCTATATAAACAGTGCATTTCATTTCTTATCTTCAAATAGTATGGACTGTTATAAATACATATAATATATATATATATATATGATATTTAAATCCTTAATATCATTCTACAGATTATGGTCTTATGAAAACATTGATAATTTCTAGCAAAACAAGTTCATTTTTTACTCAAGCACCAAACGTCAACAAAACGCATTATATGAACTCAAATAATTAACTAATTTTTAAAACATGGTAATAATTTATATAAAATGAATAATTAACAAAAAATATTATTTTCCTATGAATTGTTTTACTAAACAACCAAAGGAATTTTTCTCATTAATGTACATGGTGTCAATGACCTTTTGGCTGCCATGACCATTATTTTATATTTTACGTCTGCTTCAAGCCATAATATATTTAAAAGAAAAATAAATACCATACACCAATTATACATAATTTGTAATTGAAGATGGTTTTAAAAAATTATTTGTTATCTCAATATCTTGAAATTATTTCTTCTGATTGCAATGTGGAAATATTATTTTTCCATTATTCTTATTTTATGTGGTATGATTATGTTATGGTTCTTGGGAATTATTTATGTATACATGTGGTTCTATTATAAACAAGGGCGGGTGACCCTATGATATCTCTCCAATGAATTGGGAAATATTACATAGTTAGACGTTAAGGATTATCCTACGTGATTTTGGGAATATACTATGATGGGTATTCCAAATGTAACCATGAAGGTTACTCCCTTTGTGGCTGTGAAAGATACGAAGTATGATATGGATGCCACAAGTTACCATTAAGATTTAGGATTGGTATGAATTTTTCATTATTATTATAAATTCATGGGTTTATAAATATTCATGGACTAAGGTTTTATTTCCTTATTTTGTCTCTTATTATGTTTTTATTCTCATTTATAGTTTTCAAATTGTTTTCATAAGGTAAAAGGATGAGTAAGAGAAAGGTAGAACTCAAAAGGATTTTTATCAAAAAAAGAAATCATATATTTTTAAAAGAGTTTCCATTGGTGGAAAAATGGATACTATTGTGATTTTATCTTCTTTTATGATTATGGGATGACATGTATTAATCATGGCCTAATTCACTAAAACACTAACCCTAAAAAGATCCTTGATGTGAATTAATGTGAAATTATTGACTTATCTAAAGATTATGTAATGTTTTAAAGATGGGGCCTTATAATTATTCAAAAGGGTATATTACTATTCACAGGGGTCAAGTTACAATTCAGGAGTATACATTACTATTCATAAGGTTTTGGATACAATTCACCAAAAAAATATTGATTCAATCAGACTCTAAATATATTTCTGAATACAACTGTGTATGTATGTTTTTTGGAATTCAAAACAAAAAAATATAAAAATTAGGTTTAACAGCTAGGTTATAACTGTAACAAAGTTTTTTTTCATATATGCTCAATTCTTTTTTCATATAATATAACCAATTAATTGAAATTATTTATGAAGAAACATACCATAAAATCTTTGGGTATCATATTAATAGTGAACATATTCATAACACAATTTTTTATTGATCTAAATAATTATAATAGTCCATATATATAATATTATTAAAATATTTAATTATCTAATCTTTTGATAAAAATGAATTTTGTAATAAATAATCAAATACATATTTTCATTTAAAAAAATTCTTTAACACAAAAAATACTATAATATAGTATTTGTTTTTAGAACATTAATTTAAAATTAATTTGTAATCTATAAATTTGAAATATAATTATTATTAATTAAAACATTTGATTTTAAATTATTATTTTACATGAATTGTTATAATTAAAATTATAAAACAAGTTACTGTGGTGTTTCACTGATGATATTAGGGAAGGGTTCATTGTTACAAAAATCATCATAGACACTAAGGATTTACATTTCATGTTTGTTTCTATGACATATAAGAGTATTTCACCACTTACATTGCTTTATATGCCTGGGATTGTTCGGTGATCAATGCTTGTATATGTACTTGTACTACTTTGGGGCTTTATTTGAGTGATTTCCTATTTAAATTCATGAAGTGTTATCAGCCGTCATGGGTTGGAATTAATAATTTACTAAATCAATCCTTTAATTATAAATTCAACTAGGATTCATTTTTAGTGATAAGGATAATGAGCCCTAATTAACTAGGAATGAAAATCCATTTTAATGGAACTTTGAAACAAGTTCAAAGAAAATACCAACAAAAATGTTAAATGGATGCACATCCTTAACCCGCCTTTCCGTTCTTATTAAATGTAAATTAGTAATACTGGTAACTAAATATAGAATGAAATGAAATAATTTCCAATAAATGATAAGGCAATGGTCTATTGAACCTTCATCTATTGGGACCCCAAGAACATAAAAATGCACACTTATCAATACCTGACCATCTAAGCTAGTGGATGGGGTAGTATTTTGTGGATTGTGAGGTTTCATACATTCAATTTTCATGAATTTTTATATATATTTTTCATAAACATTGTTTTGAGGTGTGTTCTTGGAAAAATTATATATAAATGCTACAATGATGTACTCCGGTCATGCTCCAAGATGGTGGTGATGACCATTCTTTGGACATAGTAGTGCCTCAGTTGTCAGTACTACCCATAGGAGTGCTATATGAGGGACCACCTACTATACCTGAATTGGGAATTAATGCTCATTTTCATGATAGTTTACTACATCGGATGCAGTCCATTCATGGTGCTCCATGAGTAACACCTACGATGGATGACCAGACCTGTGAGTACCAGCAGCAGAATCCTCCTACATTCTCCAGGGATGGTAGTCCACAATATAATCAGTCTTGTATAGAATCCACATTATCTATCAATGAGAAGCTAGAATATCCTCCAGAGCGGATGGTCAAACATGATGTTTACATGCTCCGTGATTTGGCCAAGCGATGGTGGGATGTGATTACTCAAGGTGGTCACCATCAGGACATGGTATGTGCAGATTTACAAACATCATTATATTATTAGTTCATTCCTCAAATGTAGAGATATTTTAAATCCATATAGTTCATGCATCTCGAGCAGAAATCTATGTCATTTCTTGAGTATTCAGTGTGTTTCGCTATGTTATAGTGCTTTGAATTGTTTCTTACTAGTGATGATATTTCATGTGCTGGATTCTTTGAGGATGTTCTTTTGTATTCCATCTTCACTCAAGTTAATGTATTCTTCCAACCAACATTTTATGAAATAGTATATATGGATATTATAACTTATCAAAACATGAGAGACTGTGATAGTACTAGGCATAGAGGATAGGTTCTATGTCAGGCTAGTAGTTCTTGTGGAATGAAGCATTCCGACAACATTTCTAGTTAGGGAAGTGGATTCCAAGGTACCCATGTAGGTATCTCTATAGTATTCCATTTCTGAGGATGTACAGGAAATATGAAGGCATAATGTGATAAAAACCCTCTGGAGTGTTGGATTGTGGTTTTCTGGGGAACATACTGAGATTCTCTCAGACTATTCCATTAGGTTCTACTTGAAGAGGTTTTTTACCAACTCCACCTTCAGTATAAGGTTTTTATTCCATGTAAAGTTGTAATTTTGAGTAGCGCTGATAGGACTAGCTGAGAAAGATGTCGTGGCCATAGTAACAAGACCCCTGATCACTAGCAGCACTAATAAAATAGTTTTGATCATGGTTGTTTAGATATTGCATAGGGTTGTGGATTAGTCCAGATTCATGCATTATAGTCGATACCCATGGATCATGTTGTGGTTCCATCTATAGCATGAGGTACTATTCTAGTAGCCTCCACTATAGTATCTTCTTCATTTGATTTGGGTGCATCACACTTTTCATATCCTTTTTTTCATGGAATGTTTTTTTCTGAAAATATAGTTTTTTGTTGTGTTATGACCCAAAATACACCATTTGGTGTATGGTAATAGGGAATACACCAATGTAGGTAATGTCCCCATTAGGTAGGAAGTATTCCTTTCTTATGGGACCTCTTTTTCCTCAAGATGAAGTTCATCGATGTAATTATTAGGATGGATTGGTTTGTTTTGTATCATACATTAGTAGATTGGTATCACCGAACTATATCATTTATATCACCAAAGAGTAGAATTTATCTACTTAAGGGTTATTGGGGTGTCCATGCTAGCAGGGATAGAACATACCATCATGGGATAGGTGGGATGATATCCCATATTGACAATATATTCATATAATATGAAGGTTTAGACCAGGATGAATTCCCTCCAGTAATAGATCATTTCAGGGATGTTTTCCCGATGACTTTTCGGGATTACCTTCTAATATGGAGCTATATTTTATGATCGGTCTTATTCTAGGATTAGAATCAGTGATCATTCCTCTATACAGTATGGAACCTAATGAGCTCTATGATCTTAAGTGGTAGTTAGTGGACATGGAGTCCAATGTTGTCATTTGGACCAACACATAATCATGGTGTTTTCTCATACTTTTTCCAAGAAGCTGGATGGGACCCCTCATCAGCGAAAGTCTTAGATATCGTTAAACCATCTTATGACAAATAAAAAGTATCTTCTACCATGAATAGATGATCTATTTGACCAGCTCTGAGGTTCTAGGGTCTTCTATAAGATTGACCTGATATCGGACTGTCATCAAGTGTGATTCAAGTATTCATACATACCTCATATAACATTACACAGTAGTTATAGTCTTTATGACTATCATATTTTGTAATTCGGTCTTACGAATGTTCCTACCATTTTCATGGATATTTTGAAAAGGTTATTCCACCCATATTTTTATTATTTTGTTGTTGTATTTGTGGATGAAACCTTGGTGAATTATCACACATGTAGAGACTATGAAAAACTTCTTCAAAACATTCTCAGTACACCGAGAGAGCATTGTTGTTATTCCAGTATGGATATGGTCCAATTCTATATTGGTAAAGTTCACTTCTTGGGTCTTATTATCTCATAATTCAGAGTCTATTTGGAGACATATAAGGTCTCTGTTGTGTTTACATGGGATAAATCCAAGAAAATTTTTAATATATGGAGATTCTTTGGGCTGTTGGATATTATAAAGATTTCATACAGGATTATAAAACCATGATTCACCTATTACTGGTCTCACAAATAAGGGTGATATGTTCCTATGGTCAAAATAATTCGATAAATCCTTTCATGTGTTGAAAGGGAGGGTAGTATCGGCACCTATTTTGACTCTTATAGATCCATGTGAAAGTTATATCATATTATGTTATACATAAAACGTCGGCATAGGAGCATTGATGATGGAGGAGGATAGTTTCGTTGCATTGGGATCATGGTAGTTGAAGCCTCATGGGAGAAATTACCCTACACATAACCTTCATCTTGCAGGGGTTTCCCATGTATTACGTTGGTAGAGACACAATCTATTGGGTGAGTGCATTGTGGTGTACACAAACCAAAAGAGCATAAAATATATCTTCTTCACTACATGACTTAAATCTCAGAAAAAAAAAGTATGGGTCGAATACCTTTAGGCCTTCTATTTTTGAGATTTCCAATAAGAATGCAAAGGTAAAAATAGTCATTTATATGTTGAGTTAAAAAACTAAGGCACACGACATACATAAATATTTTGATGAATGGATGTTAATGGACCTCTTTTTGAGATATATCTAGTGTTTAGTGATAGAACTTTGTAGTCTAGATTTTCAGCCTGAACAATTACCTCTTCCCTCTGTGAGAAGGTGGAGAGAAGTCAATTTAAATATCCAGAGTGTTTGGATCTCTGTGAGAGTTTTTCAGGAGAAGACCCACCTCTAGATTGGTCTATAGACATAGACAAAAACTTTTTTATTCATGTGTGAGTCTTGTTTCTTACATATATGAGTGAGGAGTTGATACAAGAGTCCCATTCTTATCAGGGGTAGTTCATCCAGGAATCTCCAAAATGTATCGAGATATGAAACACGAGTATTGTTGGCCTAGAATGAAATGTCAAGTATAAATATTTATCACATGGTGTTACACCTATCCACAGTTGAAGGAAGGGAAATAGAGACATGTACTCTTGTGATAGCCTCTTCTAGTCACGTAATGTAAATGGGAAA
This sequence comes from Viscum album, assembly GCA_963277665.1. Taxonomy (NCBI): domain Eukaryota; kingdom Viridiplantae; phylum Streptophyta; class Magnoliopsida; order Santalales; family Viscaceae; genus Viscum; species Viscum album. The sequence goes on along the minus strand of OY728141.1, from coordinate 296,145,133 downwards.
ATATTGTTATGGATTTTATAGTGGCATTACCTAGGTCACTAAATGGTAGATACATTGTATTGGTAGTTATTGACTAACTAATGAAATCATCCAACTTCATTCTTATTTTTGATACTTTCTCAGATGATGATATAGAAATATTGTCTGTTAGTGAGATCACATGACTACACATGGTACCTCATACTACTATTTCTGATAGGGATTCTCATTTCGTATCATAGTTCTATCAGGGGTTATAGAGGACTATGGTTACATAGGTGCTTTTGAGCATATTTGGCCACCATCAGAGCTACGAAAAGTCAGAGTGGATGATACAAGTTCAATATGACATGCTCTAAGCATGTTTTCTTGATTTCAGTTATTCTTAGGAGAATCATATCCCTCTCCTCTAGTTGTCCTATAATAATATATTCTTAGAGACATTTTAGATGTATCCTTTTGAGGACTTATATGGTATTCAATGTCGTTTAGTCCTACGCTGGCTAGATGCAGGTGTCACATCTTTATTAGGTTCTCATCTTGTGTAGGAGACTTCAGATAAGGTTCAGCTAATCAGAAAGCGTATTACTACTACTCATTCTAGAAATAAATATTATGTTGATCATTGTCAGTGACCTCTAGAGTTTGATGTCGGGGGTAATACTTTCCTATGGGTTTTTCCCAGGATAGGGAATATATATTTATAGAAACAAGGGAAGTTTGTCACCTCATTATGTAGGTTCATTTGAGATCTTGGGAAAAGATGGTCAATTCACCTATCATTTGTTACTACCTCATAGGTATCGTGTTATCAATGGAATCTTCCATGTTCCACAGCTTAATTGTTATCATGCCAACTCATCTCAAACAGTTGATCATTAGTTTGCTGAGCTTGATACCAATGCTTCTTTGGAGGAGTATCCTTTACATATAGTTAATAGGATCAATAAGGCCACATGATTCTGGTATGTCCCTCTAGTATGGGTGTTATAGAAGCATGAACATGTAAATGATGAGGCTTGGGTGTGGTAGTCGGATGCACATACTCAGTGGACTGAGTTATTTCCAAAAAGTGTTCATCCTCCCTTGGAAGGTGAACTCAGGGATGAGTTTCTTAAATGGGGGGAGAGACTGTAAGAACCTGGATTTTTTACATAGGAATGGATATATTAAATTTCATTCTGACACCCTCTTATTGATCTTTTTCAGATTCAAAATGAGTTCACAAAGGACTTAGGGATGTCTGAGGATTGTTCAGATCTTTGGGCCTAGCTTTTTGGGAGAAATTGACATGATACATGGTTAGTGTAAACTGTGTGGGTAGGGTGCATGTTTAAGTATAAACGTGAAAATAGTAATCATTTTCTATAAGAGACATTCCAAATGGTTGGCACATAGTTTCCCTAACTTTGTGGCCTAATCATACTTCATTCCCCTTCCTCTAGGTACCCATGTAGGGTTGGTTCATGGTTTGGAAAACTCTGCAGGAAAACCATGCACAAGCTATTTTCTAGAAAGATTTACAATTTGTCCCTTTATGATCTAATTTAACCTCCTACTAATTTACTATTCTGAGTTACAATAGATAGAACCCACTTTCTTATCATTTTGTACCTCTTTGAAGGACTAATCTCTGGATTGAGATATCACATTTGTCTAGGAACAAATCGAGCTACTATTATTAATGTTGGATGTACCATGGTAAGTAATTCAGTCTTCTTGAGCCATTCTTCATTTGTCTTTCTATAAACCCAGTTATAAAGGTTTATAATTTTACATCCATTTTTTATATCTACTCTAATCCATTCCAAAATAGAGGATCATACTGGTTGAGTAAATTAGTACAAGTATGAGGTGGGTAGTCTATAAATCATCCCTCATGTTCTCTGATTTTTTAATTTACATGTGGGGCATTTGGATTTCATCAGTTTCCATTTATTAAATTTATAATCCTTTTTATAGTCATTAGAACTCTATTTTTTTTAAAATTCCATAAATGTAATTGGTTTTTTGGCGGTTTCTTCCAAAAATCCCAAAACCCCATGTATGGTGATATTCCATAATGGGGTTTTTAGTGTTTTGACACTTTTATGCCATCATTTGGGTGTGCTCGAGCATGAACACACTAATAGTAATCCACTATATATTAATTGCCTATTATATCATGAAATTTTTATTAGATTGTACCATAACAAATCCAATTGACCCCCTTGTGGTAAGTGATTGATTCAAATGATATTACGACAAGAATACTTAATTATATGAGTTCGAATTATTAAATGTAAATGATTGTTTGGTTGCACATTTGTAGAGATACTATCCATGTTTTTTAAATTAATCAGAGTGAAACTTATTAATTGAACTTGATTTACATGGTTTTAATATAAATTTATGCATGCTACATAGCCTTGTTAAACTAATGAAATGGATGTCCTGAACCAGGTGAATTTGTTAATGGAATAATTATCATCTGACAAAATTAATTGTAATGAATTAAATATATGGTACCTATTTATGCACATGGACCTTGAAATATTTATAGTAAGTATTGACTCATGTTAGATCTTGGATTCTTGAGGGAATGTCTTGGGTACTCATGGACATCATTCTGATTCAAGGATGATTGTTGCCTTGGGTGAGAACTTCCTGGGAACCCAATACTTACCTACATATGGATTCCTAGTATGACACTATTAGATCTCTTCATTTTTATTACTGAATTAATCATAAATAGACCTTGGATCCAACGTGACATGGGGTCCCTTGGTTACATCATTGGACCCATCCACTTATTATCTCCCAGTTTACATTGGATGCATTCCTTAGACTCAGTTCGAAACATCATTTTGGTAATTCCATGGATAATTCTACATGGATTAAAATTTTACCCCTTAGCCAAGATCAGTTATTTTTTAGTTGGTGGCCATTGAGATATAGGTTTCCTTGGTGATTTCCATGTTACAATGTTATATTAATTAACAATCATGGTTTCCTTCTTAAAAAATCGAACCTTCCCTATTTATACTGTCACCAGGTGATGTTAGTGATGTTTATGACTCACATGAAAAATTAATATATATTGATAATTCATTATTTAATGAATAATTTTCATGTTCAAACACCATATTATGGTTGAAAAAAATACTTGGTCATCTAGTTACATTATAATTATTTACTTTATATATGAATTCTTTCACACCATTACATTCCCATTACACGGGTCAGAGGTTATAAACCCCCGTTAGGAGGCACTGAGATTTATCTCACACCCTCTCTAGGTGCCATTGGTACTCATGGAAGTTTATATGTATGAAAGTGATTATAATGGGAAGTATACCACTTCAAGAACCTGATTGACTACTCTGTTAGTATGGATCTGGTAGAAGATGACCGAGCTGGGGATTATGATACCTATGATAGTTTATGCATTTCCATTTTTCTACGTTGGCATTTGAATGTATGACTACTACATTGTATAGATTTTTTCCACTTTCTAGTGACAATAAATATATAATCATCATTTGTATTATGTTATTCCAGTTATTTTAGTTATCATTGGTTTGCCTCTTTGGGCTGTGAATTCTATTTACTTATACCACTTTTGAGATATACCTCATGTTGTATCATGTATGCAATCTTCTATGATTCACTCTGGTAATGAGGGCATAGCCTCTTCATGAACACACCCTAAGACCATACTACTAATCAGAATTCTCTTTAATTTAGGGAGATGTACCTAAGGCCATGCGTCCTATCTGGATTGGGGCACCATCTAAGTGGAATTCAGGTCCTGAATGTCATGTAATCAACCCAATATTTTCTCACATTATTATTCCATTTAATAAAATACAATATTTTTTAAAATTTAAATATAATAAATCACCATCTCTGTGGGTTCGACCTCTAACATTCATAATACTAAATTTTAGTAATTTGAGTAGCATAGTTAGAGTTTTTATAAAATAATTATTCAAATCGTAGGGAAAATGATGTCCCACATTATTTTCTGATGTGGGGAAGCGGATTTGGAAGAGAATTTGGTAGAATATTAACCAGCTACGAGGCATAGAACATGTGACGAGAAGCGATGTTGAGGGGTGGTATTTATAAGGGGATGAGAGGGGTTTTTGTTATTATTATATTCATTAGTTTATTATTTTTTCTCAATAATTTAAATAGTGTTGTCCAAGAAAAAAAATATTAATAGGTTCAATAGAATTTAAAATAATAAGTTATTACATCATCAATGACTGAAAAATTCATGTATTTAGCTTATAATGTTAAATAACATAAATTACCATATTTCATTATTCATAAAAAATTCATTTTCTTTAAAAAATAAAAAAAATCTCCCTAACAATTTTTTTGAGTGGAATTAAAAAATGAATTCCTTTTTATGAAACTAATTTTTTAAATAGGATAAATATAACTTTTAAATAAATCCATAATATATTTGAAAAATATCTCTTTTAATATGATAATATAATTGTATGAACCTTTGAAATGTTAATAAAGGTCACATAATATAATATTAAAATAATAATATAGCATTATATTAATTTTTTTATTATATTTTATGAAAAAATATATTACTTTAAAACTTTTTATTAATTATAAAATTTTAAATAAACTTTTATGATTTATAAAAATACCAACACATAATTTATCATTTCTAAAATATTTATTTACTCACAAAACGATGTAAAAATATCATTTTTAATTTATAGTATAACTAAATTTTATGATATACATTCATTGGTGAGGTTACTATTCTAATGGCCACATTGCTACTCTTAACAGTCATATAACTATTCTAATTGTTTAGTTTATAATAGTCATATAGGTTTCTTAATTCATATAAATACCTCTTATTTAATTCAATTTTATTTTCCCTTAAGAATATATATATTTTTTCATCTTAAAAATGAATATTTTTTCATTAAAACTATGTTTTATTTCTACATCTATGTTTATGAGTGAGGTGATTCTAGTGGATTGAGAAGATCTAAATTTTCTAATTGTTTTTATCTTATTTGGTATTTAGTGTCCCACTATAATATTTGGCATTCATATTTTTTTATTTCTGTATTAATGTGTCATCATTGATTTGTGAGAATAATGATTCTATTGGTTACAATATTTGCTGGAAATCATTTTTTTTTCATTTTCTGAAAACTGGTTTATGGGTTACCGGTATCCAAACAGAACCTGATAAAAATTCCAACCAAATGTCCCAACCACATAATCAACCATCCAAATTAAAAATTCAAAAATCATTCCATCATTTCAACAACAAGTACCAAGGTGCCTCGGGTAGAACGCCACCTCAAGCCACACCCCTGCAGCGTAATCCTACCGTCGGTGAGCAATCCGTCAATGTTCAACATCCACTACTACAGGTCGCTGGCAAGACCATCATAAGCGTCATCGCCGAAACCTCCTCCATAGATCACCACCATTCAACATATGTCTCATATGCAGAATCATACATCAGTAATAAACAAGAACCATCTTTAATGCCTAGAAAACAAACCAGCGCAGAAGCAGCAACATCCCGTCAAAGGGCCTCCACCGGAACCAAAATCGACAAACCCCACCACCACCATGAGACCTCCTCCAACATCACAGCCGCACCAAAAAACTGAAGAGGAAATCATACCATAGAACGCAGAGCCAAACCCCCATCACCTAGGACTGGGAGGCCCAACCCCGTGTCGAGGTAGCGTCACCAGCGACGAGATCCGGGCTAATCTGACCAAAAATCGCCAATCTGAGTTTGGATCTGGAAAAATCTGAACCGTGGAAGAATCGTCGGAGTCCAAATCGCACCCACCACTGGAATTTTTGTGAAACATAAATGATTATCTACAGTTTTATAATTAATATAGTGAATGAAAAGAAAATATATTTTATTAAAATAAATTAATATTTTCATATTTTAATTTATTAAAATTATAATATAATTTTATGAGACCTTACTTAATTTTTTATAGTTCTATAAAATTGATTATAATTTTCAAATAAGTAATCATTAAATAAATGTGGATTTTAATTAAAAATTAACCATCTAATATGTATAAAAGTATTTTCATAAAATGAATTCAATTTTAAAAATATAAACATCAAAAAATGGTTAGGGTAAATTTTTGGTAATTTTCAAAAATTGTTGAGTTGTTTGGGAATAATGAAATATAGTAATTTACGGTATTTAACAATATAATTAAATAAGTGAATTTTTGAGTCTTGGATGAGTCATGGATGATGTTAGTGGAAATTTTATAGAACTCACATTATCAAGTAGCTTTACATTGTCACAATATTCAACCCTATTTATAGTCTTGAGTGAAAATAATAAACAAATGAATAAAATAATCACAAACACCCCTCTCCTCCCACTATAAATACCACTCCTCCCCACCAGTTCTCATACTAACATATAATAAATGGATATTGATTATATTATTTTCAATTTCTCTCCCAAGAATCTTCCCCATGTTCTTTTCATTTTCGTATCTCCAAAATACCATTTCAAAGTTCATTAAGGAAGTTCTTAATGAGATTACACTCAAGTGGTAAAACCCTCCCTAATTCCCCTTTAATTTCACTTCATTTTATATCCTTTCCTCACCTACCCTATGAAAATTAGCTTTAAAACTCCAGTATCATATATATATAATAATTTTATTGTGTAAATGAAATAGCCACCATAAATATTTTCTAATATCATTTTGTTCTACAAATAAATACAGTGTCTCTGAGGTCTTGATTCATCATATTCATGGTATATAAGTTTTCATTTATCATTATTTCCATCAAGTCTAGTCATAAAACCATTTTATGGTTAATATAGAAGATAATTTTTTATAGATTTTTTAATTTTATGTGAAAATTATATAATCATGTTATTAAATAAAATGATACTGGTTCTTGATTGTTTTAAAAACCTGGCAAAATAAACTGATCATTTTTCGTCATGTTTTACCTAACAAATCAAATTCGTGAAAAAAAATAAATGATATATAGGAAGATTTAAATTTATGAAAATAAAATAATAAAATCTCATTCCAGTTATATAATTCTTCCTCCATTTGACAAGGAATTTCATAATTATACGCAATAGAACTGACCATGAAACCATGAAAGAAACACTCCCAAAACAACGAAATTAATCACCATAACTCAAAAAATTGGACATAAATGAACCTAATAAAATTATAACAAATTAAATACATGTATAAAATGTTATTAAAAATTCTGGAAATACCATAAATCAATTAATTGGACATACATAAACCTAATTATGTTCTTCAAACATATTTACTTATCTCAATTCATATTTATCTAATGGGGAAATACAAGTTTTTAGGTTCCCTTTTCAATTCCTCCCAATAAGAATTCCTAGTTAAATGGAACTTCCAAATTCATACCTCTTTTCATGTACACTACATAATAGCTTTTAATCAAATTTTTTTTAAATCACCAGTATTATTATGAAATTCTATCTTAGACAATTTTTTGTTTTATGTAAAAAATTATTTATTTTTTCCCTTTAAGGACACTTTTATATTTTCCCTATACCACACAAAAGTGCCTCATTACTAAATTTTCTTAAACACAATTTTTATATCTCTTAACTTTAGTTGGAAGTTATATTTCATGATAGATGGAAATTTTACCATATTGGAGTACATGAATGATTTATATCCATTATTTCATAAACACAATTATTATACTACAATTGGTTATGCCTGATGAAAAGATTACAATACCCATATCGTTCCATGTGTAACAAATATGTTTATTCCTTAAGTTTGATTCTTCATGTAAAAAAAATATGCATGTACATGTTATTATGGGTGGTCCTAGGCATCACTCCCATGATTTGGGTAATTTTAGGTCTCATGAGATTTCATGTTGGGACAAGGAGTAAAACTAATTACATTATATGACATTGTCCACCATGTGATATGATTTTGGCAGTTAGCCTTGACACATTTTTATCTCATGTTGTATGTTTCTTACACATTCATATGCCTCTATAATTATATGATTCCATGTTCTATATATTATTCATTTATCTATTTATTCAGGTTTTATTCCTTTTTTATGTCGTCGTGTTATGTCTTCTAACCCATGTGTAATGCATTATTTCTATGTTTATTCCCTTACTGGGATTTTTAGGTAATCCCATTTGTCATTGTGTTTCCCATGTTATCCTATGTAGCTGTAGGATATCAATGGATCTGAGTAAATCATTATTGATGATTAATATAATTTTGTTTTATTTTATATACATATTTTAAGTTTTATATACCTAATCTTCCAAATACACAATACTTTACGATACTTGTTTTTTATTTGATGGTTAATTATTCATAAAATCATGTATTAATATGTGTAATGGTATAGGGTTGTTATAGTTAGTAGCAGGTGATGGTCTCATAATTTTTAGTATTAGGATTAGAAATATTATGTAAGAACCCTATGGATAATTATATCATCATGGATAAACTAGATTTAAATTTAGGGTTTCACATGTTAGGATATACTTATCATTTATAAGTTAATAATTATATATCCATAGATGCATTTTTATATGATTATTAGCTAAGTATTCAAGATCCCCCTATTGATAATTTTATTTTTTAGTTAATGGGTGGAAATATTAGAACCCATTCCAACAGTCAATGTGATAGGAAATTTAAAACATTCCCAAATGAATTGACAAATATGATTGGAATTGGAGTTCAAAACATCATTATAGTAATTTCTCAACTAGCTCATGTTACGAATAATAACATGAATCATGCAGAACACCCTTATTCTCCTATAAAAGCGAATGTTTTGGTTTATTCATTTATGTGAATAAGGGTCTCTCGTATTTGGTGGAACTTTTGATCCCATCATCACAAAACAATAGATTTAGTCCATTTTGAAGATGTTATTTTTCTTCAGTGCTCAGAAGAAGTGGAAGTCATACCAACAGTTAATCATTTTGATGGGGAAGCTGATTGGTGGTTAAAAGTGATCAAAAACACAAATTCCAAGGAAGACATGTATTCCATTGAATGGTAAATTTTGAACAAAATATTTTTCAATAAATATTTTCCCCAAACACTCTGTCTTATGATGGAAATAGAGTACCTCAGATTTATGAAAAAGTAATATGAGTATATCGGGGTGTATGAAGAAAAATTACATGGATTTCATGATACACCATTGGATTTTTTTTATGAAAACTGAAAGCTGGTTGGATCACTAATTTTGGGAACTAATGATAAGTCAACAACAAGTATTGGCAATTTGAGAAATCGAAAACTATTCAGAGATTGTTGTTCCCTTAATGTTCAAATAAATATCAGATTCTATCATTGGTATTGTGGGCCTGGAGATAAAAAAAGAAAATTGATTTAAATATTGGAGGATCAACAAATATATCCCATTATAGAAATAAAACCCAATATCCCACATATCAAAAGTGATGGAAGAAAGATCCTGGGAACTATCTAAGGGGAATCAGTTGATCCTTTAAATGTTGGAAAGATAGACATATGGCTATAATTACCTAAGGGATATGAAGAATCATACTAATGTAAAAGAAGAAAGGATGGTTCAGATAAACACTCAACATGTTGTGAATTGTTACAACTATAAGTAACATGATAATTATTTGATCCACTTCCCTAAGAAAAGGGATGTTGGAGGTAATCAACAATAACAACCTCCGAGGATGAAAGGAAGGGCATATGAAATAAATACTAAAAAGGTGTAACCCTACAATGATGTGGTGATAGTTATGTAGGTTATGAATTTATGAATATATAATTTACTATATTATTATAGTTCTACACATTATTTCATATATATCATATTTAATAGAACTATTCAAACACCACAAAAAAATATGGTGGTTAAGTAATCTATGAGAAAAAAAATGTGAAAATTATTCCATCCAAACTATTTACATCCACTAAGATAAATGTTTCTTTGAATAAACCTCCTATAAAATCATGTCTCACTTCCTTTAGTGGAGTTTGAGGCTATTTTGGTAATGAATTTCCAATCTTTATACAATGTCAACATCAAATGTTAGTAAAGAGGGTGCACTCTTTATATATATAAAGGCACCCTCCATTTCTCTATAAGTGTTTGTATGATAATGAATATCCTTCACAATAATTATCTCTAGTGTGGATATTACTTCTTTATAAGAAAGTGTATCTAGATCAAATGATAAAGCCAAGGAGGAGAATCATGCATGAAGAAATTCCGAATGTTACGGACTACACTCATGTTTTCATTGAAGAATTTTTCAGTCTTCCTCCGGAATAAAGAGGTTGAGTTATAAATTGAAATTATTATTAGATATCTACCTATATCAAAGACACACTATAAAATGGTCACAATTGAGTTAGAGGAATTAAACAAGTAGTTACGTAAGAATATGGATAAGGTTTTTATATGTCCGAGTGAATCACCATGGGGTGCGCCAGTACACTTTATCAAAAATAAGATTGGATCAATGTTCCTCAGTATTGATTATCATGATATAAACAAAATCATGATAAATAAAATGTATTCCCTACCACAGATAGATGAATTGGTTGATCATCTATATAAGGATATGTATTTCTCAAAAGTGGACCTTCTGTTGGGACATCACCAATTAAAGGCAAGGGTTGAATATATTTCCATGGTTTACTTTTGAATGAATTATTGACACTATAAGTTCATTGTGATTCCATTTGGGCTCACTAATGCTTGATTAATATTCCTGGAAAAAATTAATAGTCTTTAAATATTACATTGAAAATGTTTTTATAGTCATTATCTATGATATTATCATATAATCCAAAATAAATAAAGATCATGAGAATAATTTGAATACTGTCCTAAAAACTTTTTGAATGAAGAAATATTTTCAAAATAATAGAAAATGTGAGTTTCAGATGGAGGAAGTACCATTATTTGGTCATGTTATCATCAGTAAAGGAATATTTTTGGACCCTTCCAAGAAAATGGTAAACAAAGAGTGGCCCATGAAAACATTTATAATGTAGTTTCATAGTTTCCTTTCTCTAGATGGGTATTACCGATGATTTATTAAAAAATTCTCATGATTTTTAAACCACCTAAAAAAGAAAACTCGAAAGGGATAAAATATTTTCTATATTAGTTATTGTGATTACTGCTTCTATGATCTTAAAAAAGAGGCTTATCAGTGCACTAGTACTCACACTTGTTAAAATTGGGGACCTCTTTATTATATATAAATATGATTCAAATAAAGGGTTAGGTTATGTAATAATAAAAAATTATAAAGGGATTTCCTAAGACTCAAGGAATTTAGTAATTCGTGAAAAAATTGTCCCACAGATGATCTATCATCGGTGTTTGTGATTTTTTCATTAAAAATATTGCACCATTATCTCTATAGAGATAAGTGTGATAAATATAATAATAATAAGATCATTAAGTATATATTCTTACAGAATGAGAATAATATTCACCAGTGTATATGGTTAGAGCTCATCAAATATTATTAATACTCAATCCACTACCATCCTAGTAATACAAATAAAGTGGAAGATTCTCTAATTAGAATAAATCGTGAAATATTATCAATTATGAGAATTGAGAAGGATCCAATACTTATATATTTTTAAGGGATATACATGGGAATCATTAAGTAAGAAACATCATTAATCCTTTCTTAAATGATTGATAAACCATCCCTTATGGAGAAAATAAATGTTGCTCAATGAAATGATGAGAAAATTTAGAAAAATGTGGAAGCTATCAAAAATGGGAAGCCATAAAAGTTCCAAATTGATGAGGAAGGAGACTTAAGATTTGAGTAATGATCTTTTGTGTTATCCATTCCAGATATAATGAAATTGATTATGAATGATCTAAATAGCTCAACATTTTATATTCACCAAAGGAGAAAAAAGATGTATTGAGATCTATGGGTGCACTATTGGTGAGACAATATGCAGAAGGATATCACTATATACACATAACAGTTATTTGGTATATCTGCAAGTGAAGTTTGAAAGGAAAAAGTCTAAGGGGATGATGCAATCATTACTCTTACCAATATAGAAATTGGAAAACAACACCATGGAATTTTTTTCTAAACTTCCAAATATATCATGAGGAACAATTTCTAAATGGGTTGTTTGGGATCATCATACAAATACAACTCACATTATCACAATTATAGTGGACTTCTCATTAGACCAACATACAGAGATATAAATCAAAGAAGTGGTGAGGCTACATGGAGTACCACTATCGATTATATATGTTCAAGATGTTAGATTTAACACCATGTTCTGGAAATGTCTCAAACATGATCTAAATGTTGTGTTGAAATTATGTTAGTCCTATCATCATGAAACTGGTCTACCATCTCATTGGACTATTCAAACAATGAAATACATGTTAAGATCATGTTTTATGAACATGAAAGTCAGATGACACTAACATTTGGCTCTATGAGAATTATCATATAACAATAGTTTCCACTTAATCATCAAAATGGCTTTATATGAATCCATTTATGGAAAAAGATGCATAAAACTGGTATATTGGGATGAATTCAATGAACGTATAATGTTATGACATAAAATGGTCAAAGAGATTATAGAAAATTTAAAATCCGTTCCGCAAAACATAAAGACAGACGAAATTTGATAGAAGATATGTATATAAAATCATTAAAGGGACCTAGAGTACATGGTCAGAGACATGGTTTTCTACAACATATCCTCATGGAAGTGTATCAATAGATTATGAAAGAATGGCGGATAAGCCCCAAGTACATCATCCCACTTGAGATTCTTGATTGCATCAAATCTGTGATCTATCAACTAAAACATCCAACACCCATGTATCAAGTACATGACATTTTCAATATATCCATATTGGGGAAGTACATACCAGATCCCTCACATGTATTGAATTCAACGGTGGTGAATTTGAAAAATGATCTCTCTTATGAGGAGAAAACAGTGAAGATATTGGACTATAGAGATAAATATCTATGTAACATGACTTTTTACATTGAAAAATTACTATGACTGAACCATAACAACGAATAGGCAACATGGGAACTAGAGGAAGAAATGAAAGTTAATTACCCTCACATGTTTTCACCTTTGTATGTAAAAAAAATTGAGGGTGAAAGAGGGGAAGACTGTAATGACCTGGAATATTATTAATGGAATTTCACTTCTTATTTTTATGTTATATAGTATAAAACAAATAAATCATGTATATAAACAAAAAAAATTATTTCTTAATCTAAGAATGAAATAATGGATATTTATCGAAATTAAAGAACATTTACCAATGAAATAGTAACTTGACTGTTGGAATTGTAATCTAACGATTAAGAATAGTAAAGTAACTAATAGAAAGGTAACACAAATATCAAATTATAAATAAAACTCAGGTATCCTATTATTGAAAATATAAGATATTAATATGATGGAATAAGTAAATAAACATTGTAAAGTAGATAAATTAATTATTGGTATTTCTATGAGACATAAATGTTAATTTAAATTTTTGTAATTAATATGATGATTTAAACTAATTACATTCTTAAAATAGACTAATAAATTAATATTTTATTGTCTTGTGATTATAAGATAATATTACGCTACCTTCATTTTTCAATGTGTCGCAAAATCAGTTATAATTTTAAAATCTATATTTTTTGAATAAATGATGATTTTGAAAAGAAATTAAATTTCACATATATAGATATTATTTTCATAAATTGGACTCCATTTTAGAAATCTATAAATGTAAACAATTTTAGGTATTATTCTTGGTATTTTTCAATAATTATAGAATTTTTAGTGAATAGTGAAATATGGTAATTTATTATACTTAACATTATACGTAAATAAATGAATCTGTGTGCCATGGTCAAGTAATTAATGATGTAAGTGTACATTTTATATAACTAAAATTATATAGTTACATAACTTATTCACAAGAATAAACACCATTGACAGTCTTAATCCAATATACTAAACAAATGAATAAAATATTCCAAAACACCCCTCTCCACCCACTATAAATACCAACCCTCATCACCTCTTACCCTCATAGATTATAAGACAATAATATTGATTATATAAGGACCAATTCCTATCCCAAAACTATTCCCCATGTTATATACTTGTTGGTATAGCCAAAATACCATTTCTATGTTCCTCAAGGAGGTTCTCAATGAGACGACACTCAAGAGAGAAAAACCCTCCCTCTTTCCCTTCATTTTTTTTTCTTTTCTTATCCTTCCCTCACCAACCCTACACAAATTAATATTACATCCCCACTATAATATATATATTTTAATGCTATTGTGTAAATGGAATACCCATCACCCAATCTCTTCTCTACTCCTTTTTTTAAATTAAATCATCATCCATGTAGTATCGATTCATCACCATTGGAAATGATGAGTTTTCTTTTTTCATTATCGCCTTCAAGGATGTTCATAAAACAATTTTAATTATTATAACATATTAAAATATATTAATTATAACTTAAATAATGCACTGTAACCAGTATATAAACTTATTATTAAATAAAATGACAATAGTTCATGGGGATTGTAAAAAACCCTCCCAAATAAACTAACCATTTTTTATTAACATTTTATCTATTGATTCATCCTCATGTAAAAAATATAAAATGATATATTGGACCATTGAAATTTATATAAATAAATTAATACCATATCATTCCATTTATATAGTTTTTCATCCATTTTACAAGTACATTCATAGTTATACACAAGCAAACAGACCATGAAACCATGATATAAACACTCCCAAAATGATGAAATTAAAAACTATAACTCAACAAAATGGCAACAAATTAACCTAATAAAATATAATAAATTAAATAAAAGTATAATTGGTTATGAATTAATCAATTAATTGATTTAATTTTATTATACATGACATTATGTATAAGTGAAGAACACTCTTGGATATAAGGTAAGGGATTGTCTCCAAACCTCCATTTTTCCATTGGGTTATACTTTCTCTATAATTACTCAAATTTAATACTTAATTATTCTTATATACTCCCCATAAATTCAATGAATATGTTCCAAGAATATGTACCCAGCTCAATTATTCTTTATTTTATATGTAAATACATGTTTCATGGTTTTTTTTACAATTCCTCTTGATAAGAAAGCCCGATTAAAGTAAACTTACCAATTTCATGCCCATTTTCAATTACACTCATAAATATATTTTAATCCCAAAATAACTTTAAAAAATAAATTATTTTATCATGAAAAAATACCTTATTTTATTTATGATTTTATGAAAACAATTATTCCAATGTTTACTTTGAAGACTCTTATATTTTCCCTAAACAGTACATAAGTGGCTCATTTCTAAATTTTCCTAAACACTATTTTTAATGTTTTCACATCATTTTAACATTATTTTAAATGATATATTCCTATTTTAACTTAAAAATTTCTATGTATGATTTAAATATATTCTTTCATGACCTCCATTATGATATGCCCATTGGTTTTTCCTTGTGACATGTTTATGATACCAATTTCGTTCCTTTGGAATCATTTATATTTATTCCTTATGCAAGATTATTCATGTCGCACACATATGAATGAACATGTTATGATGGGTCTTACCATATAGTACTATAATACATTGGGTAATGATTAGTCTTATGAGATGTCATGTTGCAATAAGGAGTAAACGTGATTCCTTTATAGGACTTTTTAAACCTTGTTATATATTATTTGAAATTATCTGGCACTCATATTTATGCCATGTTATCTATTTATTCCACATTCATATGATTACATTAATACCTGATACAATGTTCTATATGTTCTGATTTCATATGATTATTTATGTTCCATGAATTTTTATGTGAGAATGTTATATCTTCTAACCCATGTGTTATTCTTTTTTCTTTGTTTATTCCCTTACTAGGATATTTAGGTCATCCATTTCATCTATATACTCCACAGGTTTTCCTCTGTGGATAAAAGAGCTAAATTTATTTTAGGATATCATCATGTATGATTAATATATATATATTTTATTCTATTTAAATGACTTTGGTTTTATATAAATAATCTTCCAAAGACACTAGAAATTAAAATATACAGTTTTTATTTTATTGTTAATTATTTTTAAAATCATGTAATAATATTCGTTCAAGACAAGTGTAGTTATATTCCATATTATTAATCACTTAGTATGAATATACATGGCTATGTTTTCAACCGCATCTGATTATTTATATGTAATTATTTAATCATCATTTACTCCTTCCATATTATGCTCATGTTATTGACTAAATGGAATATGTTTCATTTATTTACCTTTACCTATTGATTATTCCTACATTATTTATAGATTTATATTTATGCTTACCCTTAATAAGAATCAACAGTCACCCATTTCTTATGTTTCATTTTCCCTAGGATACTAGGGGGTTGTTTTTTACTAATGTTCTAAGATAAGCTATGTGTAATAATTGTGTTCTCAAAGAAAAAACTTTTTATATTTTCTTTTTGAAATTGTAATATTAATTTCAAATATGTATGTTTTTATCAATACTAATAAACAATTAATTCCACCAGGATGTGATTCCTTGTATCATATTCCAATGTAATAATGTATACATCAGCTCCATGATAATCGGGTTGGGGTTTTTACTATTGGTATCAAATGATGTTTAGTAGAAAATGTGGGAAATAGTTATTGGAAAAATGATATTACGGAACATATCCATATGATAGAATTTTATGATTAGTATAGAAGAGCTTCATGATTGTTTAGAAATAAATAGATTATGTGCTTTTTCTTATCAAATACATCCCTCTATAGATACTATTAGTGGATGTGGTTCTAAGACAGGTATACCTAGGAGTAATAAATCTGAAAATGGAACATTATGATTTACCTGATCTCCACATGGAGTATGAAAAGGATCCTTATACATTTTTATTTTGACACTCCTAGGCTATATTCTTATGATAAATCACATTATCATAATACTCATTATGAAGGAGTTGAAAATAAAGTTATTCCAAAATAAACCATGATTATAATTATGATATTAGATGTGCATAAATTTTCTAATTTATGTCAAGTGTTTAACTAGTTTTTAGATTATACATTATGTTTAATAATGTTATGAAATAATCTTGTGTATTACATTTTTGTGAAATGTAGCCTAATAGAAGGAATGAGAAACGTATCAATTCATGTACTCCATGTAGGTATTTCCCTCATAGGAATGACAATGAAGTTAGAGCTAGTGATTAGATAAAATTATACACCTATTAGGGAAGCTGACTCTGGTTATGAGTAATAACCTTTACCATATTGAGAAACCACCATTTAGTGTAACAATGTTAATCAGCTTTAGGCATCAACAACCTAAATCATTCAATGGTACTAAGTATCCATTTTCAAATGAGAAATGGATAATCCCCTTAAAGAATATATTTAACAATATAGGAAGTACTGGAAGGGTGAAAATATTCAGGTAAACTTATCATCTATCTAGAGATCTAGATAAATGGTTATCATTAAATCAAAAATCAGAGGATGAGGAGGAAATAGAAAGCATGGAGTGGAAGTATTTAAAGGTAGAATTCATGGGAAAGTATTTTCCTCAAGAGAAATGAGAGAAAATAGAAAATCAATTATTGAGTCTAATGAAAAAAGATGAAGAATGATTTTCTATGTATATAGCCAACATTTCATGTTTATTAATCCATGCTACGGACTTCATATGCAATCTAAAAATTAAGATCGACCCTTTATTTTATAGTCATAATACTACCCTTCAAATGTAACCAGCCTCCTAAAAATCTCATTATTCAAGGGAATAATATCATGTTCTATCAAGATAGTGAAATATTTATTCAATTATTATGATATATATGGGAATAAAGAGAAGAATATAGATATAATGAAAAATATGGATAAACAGAATAAGGGAATGAAAAAGATTCCAAAATTTGATAATTTTGGAAGGAAACAATACACTAATTTATTAACAGGAATGTTAACTTTATAAAATTGTGGAGAGCAAGGGAACCATTCTCGTGATTTAATTGGAAATAAATAAATTATCAATATTTAGTGCTTAAATTTTAAATATTTGTGGAACTATAAAAATTAATTCCCCAACTGTCGAGGGAATATTATAAAAAAGAAGATAATGGATCATGGTAAATCATAAGATATTAACAATGATGAAGTAGAATGTTTATTTTAATTGTCCTTGAATTATAGAATTTTCTTATAGGATTATTTTATTAATGATATTATGGTTATAATTATTATTAAATGTATAAGAATTGTACTATGGTACTATTTCTTAAAGGAATTGAAAGGATATGTTGAATAGTACAAAGATTAATCATTCAGTATAAAATTGATATTATTTAGAAAACACGTGATTATTGGAAGATAAACCTTAATATTTTATATATTTTTATAAAATAATGATAATGTTATGTTTATGGTATAGTGTTGGTGACCATGAAATTGGTTAGTGTTTTAATGGTTCATGTTATCTTATCTAACTTTTACTAGATGTTTGGATCTATGGAATACATTTGACAACTTGAGATTTAATTTTCCTAATAATTCTTGTTTTCATTATTTTTTTTGGTGATCATGGTATTCACATGATTGTAATGAAACATTAAGAGCCATATTAAATTATCTATGGAATATAATGTTGATTTTGTGAATTTTATTTAAAAAATTGTACATTGAATTTGGACACACAAATATTGGAAGAGTCATTTGGTAAACTATTTTTGAAATGGATTGAGTTGAAATTTTGGTGTAATTGGATAACGTTTTCTAAAAATATTGTTCATTAAAAAGTTTTCAAGATAAGTGGAATGATTTATCATTCTTTTATTGAGATAATGATCTGTTAATTGTCAATTTTAGAGCTTTAGAAATAAAAAATTCAATTTTTTATATTTATTTCATGTAGTAAGTGATGAAGTATAAATTTATTGAAGAACAACCAATGTATTAAATTATTCATATGAAATAAAAAAATATCATGTGAGTATATTTCCTTATATTATTATAATGTAAAATAGTTCCTCAACTCTATATAAAGGGTCTTTAAACAAAAATGTTATCTTAATTCCATCATTTATGATGCACTATTTATATTTTCAAACTATATAGATTTATTTTTTATTCATTAACCTTTTCTGGATCACCCATATTCTTGTGATCGATGAAATATATCACTCTCTATAATTATTTACACTTTTATTCTATGTCCATATCTTCACATTCCACTAATTGTCTCCTACTTAGAAACTTAGAAATGTGTTATTTTATATATAATATGAAATTCTCTTTCTATTGTATTACAATTAATTTTTATTACCCATTTTTATAAAGTTTGTTTTCAAATAATTTATCATCTAATTTAAGACACTCGATTGTCAAGATCAAGATTAAATTTCAACGTTTAAGTTTATTTTAGGGGGTTTAGTTTAACACCACGAGATTTTTAAAATAGAAACATCTTATTTGATAACATGTTTCAAACATAACACCTTCCTTACAATAGAAAATAACAACCTATGGATTTATGATACAGTGACTTTTAAATAATTTCAATATCTTTGATATCTTTTACTACATGTAACACTAGGTTTGAACGAAACGTGATACACTTTTAAAATATTATTATTTAAACATGACCATTATAAACGAGATGTTTAGTTGGAGGGTATGAATAGTATTAAATAAATTATGAAATTTTATGTTTCAACCATGTATAAAAGAAAATAAATGTTTATTTAGATATTTAAATTAAAAAATAATAATTTAAAGAAAAAGAAATATTTTATGAAAAATAGTATTTTTCAAAAAGGTGCTCTAGTCACGCTTTGGGAAAATAATTTTAAATTATTTTATAACACATTAATAAAATTTATTTAAAAATTTTAAATATATTTTTTAATTATATATTTAATAATTATATTTGGGTGTGTTTTTATAATTTTCTAAAACGATTAATTTTTTGATAAATAGTGAAAATACTGAATTTTAATTGAAAAATCCCTTTTTTTAATACTTTATAAAGATATATGATATTTGAAATTTTATTATTGTAATATTATAAATATATAAATGTAATTTATATCCTAGGAATAATTTTCATATTTACTTTTAGTATAAAAACATTTTATTCTTTTGAAAATTTTCTATTTGAAAACCTTCTTTCTCATCGTGCCTATGGGATTATTTTTAAATTAAATGTTATCACTTATGGAAATATAATTTGGAAATATGGATTAAATATTTATAATTATGATAACATATACTACCTAATAAGGAAGAAAAAATTTTATAACATAATGAATAGAAAAAACAGTAAATATTATTTACCACGGTTAAGGTGCAAATGGGTTTTCCATGGGTTAATAAAAAAAGATAAGGGTTAAAATGACCAAAACCTTGTCCAAACTCTATTTTCTGTTCATATTTCAACCTTATAATTTATATTTATAGAGAATAATACATTTTTACCCTTATGTAATGTGAAACCCCATTGGTAAAAAGTTTTCTTTCCTAAAATTACATGTTTTCCACTCACCTCACTTATAAAATTCCACCCCTCTCCTCTATTCATAGCACCTTCAAACAATTAATTTTTTTTGACATGACCTACTAAAATCACTCCCTAACTTACAAAAGTCACTTTAGAATCATTTTTTTGTCTGAAATCCATTTGAGGAATACATTAGTTATAATTGTAAAGCAGTTTTCCAAGAAAAGGTAAAATTCATATATATTCTTTTTTTTATTCTTTTTCAACTCTTTAAAATAGTCTCCATTGATGATTATATAATAAATATGATATATCCAATAAAATAAGATCTTATTAGGTTAATTTCATGACTTATATTCATATCCTCTTCCCTCAAATGGGAAACGATATTGTCACTCATCTGTACGGTGGACTACCTCCTCCCAAACTACTATGACACATTTTCCAACAACACTGTCACATTTGGTTAAGATGATGTATATAAAGAATATATATTATATATAATAAAAAATTATACTTATGTATTAATTATATCATATATACCCTTTTAATTTCAATTTTGTAGGGGATATGATAATTTCTCTTATATACAGCGGACAACCTCCTTGCGAAGTTATTTGATTCGTTATTCAATAAAACTTTTCATGGAAGGTAATAATGAAACTTATAATGAATATATGTGATATATATAGCTTATTTATGATGTAAATTGAATATTTATCATTATTATAAGATGATATATCCTTTTTATTCATGCATTTTCACTCACAAAAAATATGATAGTGTCGTTCGTGTTGTGTTGACTATCGCCTTCATGAAGCCATGTGACTCTCGTTTCATCCCAAAAACATATAGGCATATATATATATATATAATTAATATATTATTTATTGTAGTATTATAATTTTATAAAGATAAAATATTACCTACAACCTTTCCATAATTATCACTAAAAATGGAAACATTACTCATGCATACGTATTTCCTACCATCTTGATGATCATAACAGGCATAATTTATCAAAACAAACATTCATAGTTGGTATTAAATTAAAAATTTATGTATAAATATGATAATTATTTCATGATTACTACTCTAAAAATGTTGAAATAATGACCTCTTAAAACAATATTCAACCTACAGACATCATTTTTGACACATAGGTAAAATATCATCAAAACACTAGATATAAACCTAATTTGTTGAGTAATTATATATAACACGGTAATAAGTGAGATAAAGTTAATAATAAACTTTAAAATTATCTTAATAAATTAAATAATTAATATAATCTTATGATTCGTATGAAAATTAATATACATGGTGAGTGAGACTCATGTTAAGGGCTTCTTACGTCACTTTTAATTTTGTGATCCTTATCCCATGCTCAACACTTATTTCCTTTTTGTGGAGTATATAAAGACCTTATGATATACTATATCATGAATATATTTATATTAATGGTATTTACTATTTCTTTTGATGTTATTTTTTTATGGGCCTTATGATTCAAAAGTTACCAAAGTGGTTAGGGTTTATTTAACAATCTCATCATTATTCGAGATAGTTTATGTTTAAGTCTCACTTTGGGGAATTATTTGATATTTAACTTTTTAGAAAAAATATATTTTATTCACCTACAGTTATTCATGACCTTTTTCAAGTAATAGTTTAATTTTTCATATCCTTGGTACTTAAAATTATTGAAAAATTGTTTTTGAGAAAATCTACCTTTATTTTTCACTTCGGTTGGAAATACTTTTTCATGAAAACTCATGTATTATAAAAAAGTTGTAAAAAATGTTTTTATCCTTTTAAAATTGAATTATTATAAACAATTTTTTACCTTTCTTATTTTTTAAGAAATATTTTTAAATTTATATTTAGGTCATTTTCAAAACAATGACCATTTTTATTTTCCCGAAAATGTGGAAGGAATTTTGATTTTAACATGTACGGAATGAATGAAATTTTACACCATCAAGACCAATAAATATATTAATTCTTGTTTATAATTTTGAGAATTTAATTTTTAATGAAATGTATTTTCAAACTGTATTAGTTATTTTTGTAAAAAAACTAATTTTTAAGATCCTTTCCTGATATATCCATTCATCAACAACATAAACCCTCAAAATTACTCATGAGACACTACAGATATATTTTATTGATACCATACTTAATATTATTTAGGGATGGTTTATGATCAGCTTGACATGGGATGTGAAATATTATTACTATTCACTATTTTAATCTGGATGGGTTATGGTTATCTTTATTTATAGATTTGTGTGTTAACATTTCAGATATTTGATTTTTAATAAGTATTTTTTAGGTCAGTTATGTTTTACCCATTTTATATGTGGAATTAATTGGTCTTATAAAGTGATGGGTGGGTCCTTATACTGACCATATCTGTATTATTTGGTATCATGAGAGAATTAATATCATGTTTTGGATGAGGCCTTATCCATTTATTTAGATATCTTGGAACAAGTTCTTGATGATATGTTTTAGATATCCAGAATTATGCATTCAAACATTATGAATTCAATTTTTGATATTCCATGTCATTATTTTATTAGTTATAATATCCATGTTTATTTTTTCAATCTCATGTGATTATTTATATTTTTTATTTGAACAGCATTTATTCCTTACATATTATGCTAGATTTATTCATTAAATTTCATGTGTTTAATTTATTTAGCTTCCAATATTGAATGTACCTTATTTATTCATAACATATTTATTTCTCTTACCCTTATTGAACATCTGATCTCGCAACCTTCTAATGTTTTATGTTCCACATGATACATGGAAGGGTTTTTGAATTAATACACAAGGATAACCTATGAGGAATAATGGTGTTATCAGTGAAAAAATTATTTTCTATCTTAAATTATAATATGACTTAAAGTATATATCTTTTTTAGCTTGAAAAATAAACTATTTAGATCATTGGGATGTTTTTACTTATATCTTAAGAATATTTATTAAAGTATACATCATCTCTGAGCTATAGGGGTTGTGGTTTACATAAAATCAAACTGATATATGATTTGAGTTAAAATATATGTGAAATAGCAGGAATGACATTTTCCTATAAAAATAGGTACAAAAGGTATGTAAAAAATAAGTCACCTTCTCTAATTCATATCTCAATGATAATTTATAAATTTCTAAAAAAAGAGATATTATTTATAAAGTATCAAAAATACTTATTCTGGCTGATATCCTGGTGAGATACTTTTTCATAATGAAGAAGAACATCCTAGATGTTTTTAATGTTCCTCTTATCTTCTTGAATAAAGAAGATTATTTATTCAATATATAATAAATGAGTGGGAGTATCTAAACCTCTAGATGCTCTGATGTGTTTTTTCTTGTGACATTCCTCCAGTTTGATATTAATTATTCTTAAATAATCTTCCCTAGTGTAAAAAATAATGGTTGATATAGTATCACATAATCTGACCCCATTGGAGCATGTGAAATAACCCTCCGCTAATCCAATGTTAGTAAATGAAATATGGGATCAACTCATAAGGATTTTGAACAATTTTATAAATAACTCATCCAAACAAAATCTAGATATTAATATATAAATAAAATCCAATTCCATCATGTAAAATAATTTTTAACATCATGTTTTAAAGCAATGTGACCTCTAAAGATGGTTTTCCTTAGAACATTTACACATTCAGGTGGAGTGATGACACAATATAGTACGGTTATTCCTTTAATGAATCCAAACTGATTTGAGGAGATTATCTTGTTGATAATTTTAGTAACCCTATTGTAAAAAAAATCTAATAATTTTTTAAATAATATTGATAATAGTTGCATTCCAAGAAAGAGGGATATCATTAGTATTATACAAATTGGGGATGATATAAAGTAATTATAAATTGATTCCTTGAGTGATATTTCCTCCCCTAAAAATTTATAAAATGTATGAAACATTCATGTGGAGTGACCTCAAAAATTATTTTATATAAGTATTTAGGGATTCCTTCTGAGCCTAGGGAGTTTCTTGTTTTGACACTAAAACCAACATCCTTGATAAAACATTCAATTGGAATTATTGTGAGACTCATATTCGCTTCACTATGGATTATCATGGTAATGGAAATATTTAATAGATCAGATCTATTTGTTGGACCATTAATAATATTTTTATATTAGTGTAAAATGTTCTATTCAATCTCATACCTATTTTCAAAAAAAATACCCATCATCATTTCGAAAAGATAAGGTTCTTCAGACATTCCTTTCTCCTTGAAGAGAGTTAAATATTTTTTTTTCATTCATCATCCTTAAGATATTTCACATTAAAAAATACCTCAACAAACCTTATTTAATGTTTAATATGTTGTTATTTTTATAGTATATCACATTATTCTACTCAATTCCTTTGATAAAATAACTTCCAGTGTTATATTCTTTAATAATGTGTAGAGATGATTCAAGATACCTAATATTACTATGAATACAATAAAATAAATTTATGCTCCATTATTTTAGACTTCTCTTTATCAACATACACATTAAAATACAAGCAAGGGAATCAAACTTATAATTAATAGATCTCCAGGTATCCTAGGCCAACATTGGCATTCATGGTGAAAGTTAAAAAAAATTAAATTGTAAATTTGTTTTATCCTCTATTTTAAAATTATTATATTAGATTTTATTGGGAAAAAATTAATTCTTATAAGGGTGGTACAATAAATTGAGCCCAAAAAATCAAGTTATTATTCACTCAAAATTTCCATATCAAACATTATAACAACCATTTTATTTAGGCTCTTTATATACCAAGTGTATTTGGAACCCACTAAGTTTACATTATAGAGGTTATTGTTTTGAATACCTTCCTTGAATTAACTTGTTGAAATGTATAAATTAGTCACACCTATTTCCATATTATGATTGTAGATATAATTATTGTCTCCCAATAGGTTCCATTATCCATTAATTAATCCATTCAAGGATTGAATTATTTAACATAACTCGTATTGATGTTGAGAACCTTTGTAAGCATAAATACAGGATATCAAATGCAATATCCCCATGATTTTTTAACTAAATGTGTCCATCTATTTATAAGATTTAATGAGATAGATCCCTTCCATACTTGAATGATCTAGAACAACATCCATTTAACTTATATGGAAGACAATATTACTTCAGCTAAATGATATCCCAAGTTTTAAATAGAATAAATCACTGAAAAACTAATGTGGTTTTTTAAGAAAAACATTGAAGGTAAACTTTATTCATTCTAATGAATAGACTGAGTGAACTATCTATTTTAGGGTTTTCCATTCCCTAATAGTTCTAGAAGTGGATCCTCCTGAGTTCATCTTCTTACATAATTTCCTAGTTGGATCATCCTTTTTAACATAAATGAGAAGTATTTAATCAGATCTACTATAGTATGTAGATGGAGGATTACTCTTTCAATGCACATAATTCCTTAAATTTGGAGTTTATTCAGCATCATTATAGATTTACTTCATAGGAACAGACTCGTTGGGGATTCCAGTACACCTAAGAGATCCCTAATTATCTATGTATTCCAGAATAATCATGTTTTGGTAACCCTTTTATGGAGGATCTGTAGCATTAATTTGGGCATTATGTTGAAAATTTTAGCCTATATCACCCTTTGTATAAAAGAAAATTATAGTAGTGAATTCATCAGGAGGATGAGATTTATCTTCATGCCTTTTATCATTATTCCTTACACCATGACCATTTATATGATATTGATTAGAATAAGTATGATTTTACATTGTAAAAAAATATTTTAGTTTATTTGGCCTAGATCAATAAAAATTCACCATATTATAGATTGATTTTACTCATGATTTTCCATTGATCCCACTTACATCAAGAGGACATGTGACAACCCATATTTTTTATACACCAAATTGATAATTTATTACATATGGTTACATATAATAAAATCCCAAAAGATCATGTAGCTCAGTGTATTTGGGAAATTTGGTATATATCATAATAACATAAAGCATGAATTCAATAAATTATCGAAAAACTCTTTAACATGCTCTTAAAATTCCATCATTATTTTAAAACTACATGGGATAACCTTGGGACGTACATAACAAAGGGGTGATTTATGATGCCCAATAATGGAGTAAACAAATAATATAATAAGGGAATTTAGTACATGTGATCCAATAGGAATATCAAGGTAACATAATAGGAATTAGAATCATAATATTGAATAATGAGGCATGGTATAACATGATATCATAAAGAAAACATTGGAATGAAACTACAACATAAAACATGGAATCATTAGCATAAAAAAGGATAAAATCCAACCCATAATAACATATTGTTATAAGTATAACCTAATTCACATAATATATGTAATCTCGTGATATTACAACATTACCCAACTTATTGGAGGGATATATAATTTTTGGCCCACCCATCACTTTCACATAATGTATATGCATAAATGTTCCACATAGATCATATAACATAAGGATTTCATTCATTATATTCAATACAAATAATAAAGAGTGTGGGATTAATAGTTTTAATTTTCTAATCAATAATTTTCAGTACATCTGGTGATTACCTTTCAGTCAAAATGGGAATGGGTTTTTACTATTAAAATATTCATGGAAAATCACAGGATGATATCGACAGCATAATAGGGGTACATAAAGATTCATGAAATGGTTAAATGAAATTTAATAAGGTATATAGTCACAAATAATAATAATTAATGTAATAGTGATGTGTTAAAACAGATCATCGCATGATTAATTTAAAAAAAATAATAAACTAAATGTGAATTTTGAAAAATGAGGAGAAGGAGAGGAACCCTTATCCTGATATGGAACTTCTAAATGCTTGGGGTGAAATTGAAGAGTGTAGTGGAAACTTAGGATGACACTGTAGAATAAAGGTAAGACTAATTTAATGTTCAATGGGTTTTTATTGAAAATTAATGCATGTTTTTATTGTATTATATATAAAAATAGAAGATAATTATTAATTAATTTTAAATCATAGGTTATAGAGTCTACAAGAAAAAATAATCAAAACAACAAACCATCCCTTGTATTTTTCGTAGGTTTTCAATAAAATTAAAGTATATTTAATTATGTTATTTGTTTAAGAACCTATATAAATATAATAGTGATATTATTGATCTGTAAGTGAGTCATGTTAACAAAAAAATGATTTTAAAACATTAAAATATTATATAAATTTTTGAGGATTCACTAAGGGTTTATAAAATTAATAATTTAGTTTTGAAAACTAATTATATACAAGGAGAAAAAAATAACTTGAACAAGTATAGACTTTATGGAATACATTTTTTCAATTTTTAATCATTATGATGTCATAATACATACTGTATATTTATATTGTATTAAATTTTTACTCAAAAATTTTACTATCTCAGAAATTTATGAAAAAATAATCATTGGATAATTTTTATGTTATGATTTAAAAAATTTAAAATATTTTATCAAAATAGTCCTTTATAATTAATAATTTAAAATTTTAAAAATTGGTTATTTAATTATTTAAAATATAATTATAAAAAGGCATAAACCTGATAATTTTTTAATTAGATGAATATATAAAAATTAATATTGTTGTGATCTAGATATATATCCATTTATTAGACCAATTAATTCCATAATGGTATGGTGTGATATGGTGAAAATTTCTTATTATTGTTTGGAGTACACTATTTATGTTGTGATCTTTATGATCTTTAATTTCTCCCATAAAATATTTAATTCTTGACTTAGTTGTTGAATCTTGACATGGTATTGATCAAGGTAAAATCCCAGTGATGATATCTCTCTCATAAGCTGTAATAAATGATCATTATAGGATACGATCCTACTGCTCGAGGGAATTGTTTCTTTCATCTATATCAATAATATTTTATCATAATAATCTATATATACTACAAATATGATCATTATTATATGGATATATTTTCAATTTTTATGATTCTTAATGATATTTTAATTCAAAAAGGATATAACATTCCAAAATTACCAAAGTAGTGTATTTTTTCTAAAACATCATTACTTGAAAACAAATTTATTCCTTAAAAATGGTTTTTTTATAAAACATTGAGTCATTAAATTATTCCTCCCTTCAAATATATCCCAACATAAAGTTTCATTTCATGCACTCAAACCGATGAGGGTACTTCTACTTTATCAACTATTTTAGTTTATAGGTCTATTATTTAAAGTTGTGGTTATAAAATAACACATTGATAAGGTGAGTTGAATATTTTCATAGAACATTGTATCTATAATCAAATATCTTAATGGGAATCTCCCCATCTAAAATACTATTCAATAATAGTACCTCCATTAAATTCATTACATATGAGGGTTTTAATACGTAATTCATTAAGAGAGATACATGTAACACATCATGTATTTGATTTAGTATTGGATGGAGTACTAGTCGATAGGCCACCACTGTAATATGATCAAGGGTCTCAAAATGGGTTAATGTTTCAAGTGTTATTCCATATCTTATTCTAAAACCTAATTAAATTATTCTATGGTGATATAAGAGGGAACACATTCTCTCTAACATAAAACATCATATATCATAGGTGATTTTCAATATAGATTTTATGTCAGCTTTGTGCAGATTGAATATGTTGTTGAATGGTTTGGACCTTCTATGTAGTTTATTTGATAAGAGAAGGCCCTATAAACTTCCACTACAAAACTTCAACCCAATAAGTTAGAGTCTAATTGATCTCCCCATATAGAGCCTCATATTCTTCTATTTGAATGATAGAATGAAAACTATTTTTATATGATAACACCAATGTGGGAAGGTGTTAATCCAAATATCCTTGGAAATCCATTGAACATGATCTAATCATATCATATTTGGTTTGAATGGTACTTTCAGGATGACCATATCATTGAGATGATAGGTAGTGATAAAGCTGGGTAATATATCCAGCACTTGTTGAAGGCATCTCTAAAACCTTAAGGTAAAATTCATATCTTGATCAGATAAAATTGAGGGTGGAACTAATTTCATCCTTACAACTTCCCTTACGTGTATATTGGTTAGTTGGTTTAGAGATAGACCATCCTTGATAATAATAAAATGTACCAAAATTATAAGGCGACTAACTACTAACCAGATGGAATTATTACATTTAGGTGTTTATGAGAGTCCTTTGATGACATCCATGGTTATTTTTCACATTTCCATACTAGTATTGGAAATAGTGTTATCATACCATTATACTTATTTCATTTCTCCTTGAATTTTTAGTGTACCAATCATTTAGATACAAAATCCAAAACCCCCCTCTTCATGTTATCTCACCTAATTTTTTGCTCCAAATATATATACATCTTGTTAATTACCTATGTTATACAGAATTTTGATCTATGTGAATCATCTATAAGTTCCTTCTACAGTTCTGGTTTCAATTGGACTCATATATATGTTCCTAAAATTATAAAACTATATTTAAATAATGTAAACTCTTGAATATTTACTACCTTCTTTATTATAATGTCATCATCCTTCTAAACCTCCTTGATCCGATCAAGAATGGATGGATGGGTAGTTATTTATGCATGGTAGGATGAATACCCACTTATTATTCCCATCTTAATATTTTTAATTTCCATGAAGAATATATCACTTATAATCCTCTTCATGGATAGAGTTACATAATCCTTTAAACATAGATCATCTGCCAATTTTTTATTTCCCTTTATGGTAATGAATTTAACTATATAAACCACGATCACCTTTAACCACCTTTACTCTTTCATATTACGCACATTTTGGGTGAATTATTACTTGTGGACTTTATGATCCATATATATGTCACATTTTCTCCATAGAGGTAATGCTGATATATCATTAATATGAAGATCACTACACCCAATTATTAATCATTAATTTGGTAGTTCTTCTAATGGATCGTCAATTTGATGGAGGAATAAACTATCACATTGTTATCTTAATTGAGTATACATCCCAAGAAATTTTTAGATACATTATTATATATCATAAATCATTCCCAATTAGTTTGTAATATGATCACTTGTATAGTTATTATCCTCTTCTTCGACTCTTTAATTCTTTCCTAGAATTCATCATTCTAGAAAAACATGACTGACTTTCGAGTAATCTTGGTTAGTGGGAATGGAAATCATGATAAGTTTCTCAAAATTCGATGGAAGTTCCAATACAATCAAGGGAAGGTATATATTTTTGTCACATATATTGGTCTTGGATATTCTTCAACTATCTATATTATTAATGAAACCGCATACATCCCCCTATTGGTGATAAAATTCCCCGTAAAATATATATTCTCAAAGAAAAATCCAAAATTTATCTAATTTTCATTTATATTTTTCTTCTAAAAGGTCTTCAGTATAGTTTTAAAATTCACCTCATGTTCTTCCTTGATTTTAGAGTAAATAAAAATATCATCTATAAATACTACCAAAAAATTGATGAGTAAATCCCTAAATACTCAACTCATCAATTCCATGAATATAACTAGAACATTGGTGAGTCCAAATGGAATCAATATGAAATCATTGTTCTTGAACCTTGTACAAAAATAATTCTTGGTGATATCTTTTTTATTTACATTTATTTGATAATATCCCAATATAAAATCAACCTTAGAGAAGTACTAGGATTCATATAGCTGATTAAATAGTACATTAGTCTATGGAAGATGATTCTTTTTCTTTACTGTGATATTTTTAACCTCTTGATAATCAATTTTGAGGTGAATTTACCCATTTTTCTTCATGATTAAGAGGGATGATGCACCCCAATGGTGAATCACTGGGGTGTATAAACCCTTTATCCAAATTCTCCTATAATTGTTTCCTCGTCTCCTAAATTACAACAATATACAATCTATATGGATTCTAGAATATTTTAAAAGTTCCATTTATAAAATTGTCTAAGAACTCAACATAATGGCTTTGATGAAGGTCTGGAAATTCTTCGGGAAACACATTAGTGAATTCTATTACTATGGGCATGTCATCGAGTATGATCTTTTCATTAATCTCAATAATTTGAGCTAGATACTCATACTCTCAAAGAATTAATATCCATGTTTCAGTTATTTTTACCAAAGAATATTCATCCTCAACCTTGAACTTGTATATTATCATATGGTGATTGCCGATATGGAGGATGATTTCCATCTTGTTGGAAAATTTATGTTGGATCTATATAAGGAAATACAATCAATGCTCAAAATTTCATCAACTTCTAGTAAAGGTAGTATCCTAAGGTTTTATGGGAAATTCAGCATTTGAATATTATAAGTGTATGAGTTAAATGGTTGGGATTCAACAATTGTCCCATCTTTCATCATCAATAATAAATAATCCCCCATGTTTTGAGGTTTTGTTTTAATAGTTATACTAAACAAGCATGATATAAAATAATTCATAGAACTATAAATGATAATCCACCTTTATAATATTTTATTATGGTTCTAATCACTTTCTTCATCCAAAATAGACTTAAGGTTGACAATTTTCAAAATATTACAAATATAAATTCAAACTTTGAACATTGAAATGATAACTCATAAATGAAATACATTACTCAACCTATGGAATTATATGTTTTAATATAATATTTTTCATGATCGATATCCAAATATAAAATTTTATTACAATTTTTTAGCCTTTCTAATGTTTTATAAAGATATTGTGAATTTACCATAACATATAACTCTAGAGTGTCAAACTAGGTTTGAAGAAAGGCCCATTATGATTCACCAAGTAATGATTGTGTCCATGTCATTGATCCCTTTTGGTTTTATTACCCATATGTACATCTATGCTAGATCTGCATCCACATGTATCCACGATTCATGGATGTATTTTCTAGAAAACTACATACTCTATAAATTAAAAAATAGGTATTTATTGTAATATTTATTCTTACCCCTAATAATTTTATTAGTTTTTTCTAATCTTGGTCCCAAAAATCACCAGAATTTTATCTAATACCAACTATGACAACACATATTTCTAATAAAACTTAATTAAGGATTTTTTACATAAGGGTACACATAATAAAATCCCATAAGATCATGAAGCCTAGATTTATTGGGAAATTAGGTACACAGTGTGACAAATTTCAATGGGAATAAAATGAATTTATTGAAAAATTACCTAACATGCTGTTAAAATTATATCATTAATCTAAATTTATACAGGATAACCCAAGTATGTATAAAATAAATTGTGATATATACATCCTATTAATGGAATAAAAAATCACATCATATGGTAAAGTAGTTAAATGAGGCAATAAGTATATCAGAGAAACAACAGAGGGATGATAATCATAATCTTAAATAGTGAGGCATGATTTAACATGATAGCACAAAACCAATATAGGAATGGGGAAATAGATGAAATAGTGATTTATAATCATAATTCAAGGAAAGCCACCAATGAAACATAAACAATTGTCTTTTCTATAACACCACACACACTATACATGGAATCTTATGAGATTAAAATATTAGACAAGCAATTGAAGGGCTATTTATTTTTGGGACTACCCACCACTTTCAGATCATGTACACCCATAATTGTACCATATATGCCACACTACATAAGGATTTATTTCATCAGATTAAATCCCATGATTGAGGATCTTCAGATACATATATGGAATTATTCAATTAATTAAGGAAATGTACGTCTAGGTGAATACCATTGAGTATAAATGTGAATAGGTATTCACTATAAAAATATTTTTCATGGAAAATTGCATGATGGTTTTGGCAGTATAACGAGGGTACCTAAATATTCATATAAGGGTTACATGAGAGTAAAATATGCATCACATCACCTGTAAATCATAATAATTATAATAAGAACGTGCTAAAACATATCCCCACATGAATAATTAGAAAAAAAATGAATAATTTAAATAATTTCCATGAATAAATAGAAGGAGAGGATCTCTAACCTTGAGAGGGAACTTCTAATAGATTTAGAGGATCTTATTACGAGCTTTTGGTAACATTGGGATAACCATAGAGATGTAAGTGAAATGTAATATTGTAAAAACATTATCCCAAATAGCCTATATTTGGTGTATAGTTTATTACATTCTGATAAGATACAAGGAATCACATCTAGAATGATAGAATAGTTTATTAGTCTTGGTAAAATAGATACATAATAGAAACCCATATGAAATTTGAATACATAGATTACAACATTATTTTTTTCCTATAATTTTATAATTCCTTCATGTATGTCCTTTCATGTCATTCATCGCACACTTCCTCGATTCATAGTCATGAAAAAAAAGTAAGTGTGAACTTTAATTATCATTAATATCTAAATAAATTAGAAGCTTTAATTAGTAAATGATGAATAATAAGTATGGAATAATCAATGTATAAAAGTAAATATACGAAAAAACATTCCAATTAATCAATAATAGGACTATTATGATTACATAATGAATAATAAATATTTAAAGGTAAATAATTTGACACACACTTCATTTAAATTATTGGAATATCATGAATGGAAAATTCATAATCGATATGTAAAATTAAATAAATGAACACACATTCTATTTAAATAACTTTATTATCATGAATGAATAAAAACTATAAATACGGCACGGTATATAACCAAAAACACAAGCCATTTAATCAATAAAATGATAATGAAAATCAATCCATAGATAATATCATTGATAAAATATCATTGATAATAATAACAAAACAATTAATTAAGTAAATGATTAATTATTATATTCTATGATCACATGCATCATGATACCCATATCGCTAATACCTTTTATAATATGGTTTAAACTGATTTGAATTTATTCACATGATGATGTTTTAACAAAGGTTATCCAACTAATACATATCACAAGACTATGAATGCATTGAGGGGCTATCTATAATTACTCCACACCTATATCCTCGTTCCCAACTCATTCCTCAAATATCTAATAATTGATTTCATTCTTGAATATTTTTCTTTATCATCACATATTTGTATTAATTATAGAGTACGGATTTATCAATATATATTATAAAATATCATTCAATGTGGAACACCGTATGTAAAAATGATATATGGTTTAATAAATTAATATATACATGATAAATTATATGAAAATATATGGAAAATTTAAATCCAATGATCACAGAAAATAGAATATTTTATGGGAAATTTAATGACTATAAAAAAATGAATAAATAAAGACAATACCAATACTTTCCTTGGTAAAAATGATCATAAATCATCCTTAGAAAAAATTATTATAGTATCAATACAATATATACTCATTAGGGTATAAGTAAAATAAAGGGTTTATGTTTTTTATGAATATAAATACTATAAAAATCCTATTAAAACATTATTGAGGAAAATAACATTTTTTACTTTATTAATATCTTTAAAAATAAAAGTTCAAAAAATATTTAAAAAATAATTTCATTTTAAAATAATATTTTAAACATATAAATTCATATTTAAAACATTGAATGGTTATTTTTGGAAGAAAATTATGTATATTATGTACACGTTAAAACAAATATTCCATTCATATTTTTGAAAAAAAAACAAAACAATCCTCATTTGGAAAGAGGAATGAATATTACTTATGAAAAAATATTTTAAAAAGTAAAACATGGGTAATTTTTTTTAAATTAATCTTCTTTATAATGTTAAAAAATATTTGGAAAACATTTTTATAAAACATGGTTTTGGGAGAAAATGGATTTTCTAATGAATAGTGAAATGATGTCAAATTTAAATAAAAACATTTTATTAATCATTTTTAGTGTCAAAGTGTGAAAAAAATGTATTATTACTTCAAAACATAATGAATAACCATTATAGGATAAAATTAATTGGTTTTATTATCTAAAGATTGTATAATTTCATTCGATGTAAATTCAAGCATAAATAATCCCGATTAAAATGAGATTTTGAAATAAACCCTTATAGTGAACATAACAATGAAGTGAAAATTAACTAATGAATCGATTATCAATATAAAATATAAGTCTATATAAAAAATATTCTATACAATATAATATATTAAAATTAATTACACAAAAAATCATTGAATATCAAATTCAATGAAGAAGTAATGTAACCCATGGAAAAAAATTTGGGTTATGAAATTTTTTACCACATATTATCTTTTGAGTCAAATACCATTAAATAATGAAAATTAAAATTCAAAATTTCATGATTCATTAATGATTCATTATATTACATGTTAAATGGGTATTATATAAACCATATAAAAAACAAATTTCTATACCATTACAATCTGCCTTAATGATGGGAAATTGTGATGAAATCCCTTGCCAATTGGTTATGTTCATGTAAAATCATGTGGGATGAAATAATTCAAATTTAACATAAATTACACTTAATTATGAATTATTCAGGATATTACATGTAAATCAGGTATTATTTACATCATATAAAAAAATTAGGTGCACAACAATAAAATATGCCTCAATGAAGTTAAATTGGGATGAAGTCTTATACACCTCAATTCCTTTTGGTTGAACATACATTAACCTCTTTTAGAAAGGCTTTATGATTGTTAATAATTTATAACAGAACAATAGTAATATTTATAATATCATATACGATCCTATTATAGTTTTTTCCTACCTTTATATTAATAATGTTTCATTATATTCATTGATTCATGTGTTAATTACTTTGTATTTTGTTGCATGTTTTGTCAAGAAAGTTATAGTTATTGTTATTATAATATAGATCCATCATACCCAGGATAACTATAATTATATTAATTTCATATTTTCTCATTACATACATTTTTATAATCATTATTTAAGTCGTACATAAAAAACTAATTGCATATCTTCATGGGGAAGGTAGATTAAATGTACACACAAGCGACAAATTAACAAGTGAAAGGCTAAGGTATTGTGTGATATATTAATTTTATACAAAAAAATATAATTTCATAAATATCACATATATTAGTTAAATTTATCATTATTACTTTCCATGTAATGTGTAAGTGAAAAAATAATCACATCACTTCGTGAGTTGGTAGTCCACCGCACACATGAGGGACATTATTATATTTTAAATAGGATGTAATGTAAAAAGGTCCATGTGAAATAATAAATAAAGGATTATAATAAAATCATAAATATTATATATATACATTTAATCCATAATTATATAAAATTGTATGTATTTTATGGAAATTTAGTTACATCAATTCAAATAGTAGTAGTCATTCATACACAAGATCAACAGTTTTATTTCTCATTTCATGGAAGTTAATATGGATACAGGTAATGAACATTTCATGATAAAATATAATTATATTTAATATACTTATTTTTTATATAATAATTTTTTTATTAATCAGATATTTAGATGGAATATATAATAATAAAAATCAATCATTTAAGAACGTTACCTCTTCATTGGACGACCTCTTTGCATTTTCTCAAAGAAATTCCTAAATGTATTTACGATTAAATAAAGATCTATATAATGTTGGTAGGGGAGTAAGTGTTTTCTGAGGAAATTTCACATTAAAATGTATTTTGATGTGTAAATAGAGGAGGAGAGGGGTGGCCATTTATATGTTTGGTAGAGTAAACACAAGGAATTTTTGAAAGGAATCAATCACATCCACATTTTAATCATGCCAAAGGCCTCAAAAATAGATACTTCATAATAATTAGAGGTTGTATGGTCAATATATATCAATATAATGAGTTTTATCCAAGTTTATTGTCCATTTTAATTCGTTTATTTTCATTTTAACTCCTTGATAAATCAATTATACTATAACTATTCTAATTACATTTTACTACTTTTATTATTCATAATAGTTAAATGTTAAGATGAAATTATTTGATAATATAAAATATTTTGATACAAAATATGTAATAAATTTTTAAAAATTTAATTCACATAATTTACAAATCTAATATATAATTATACATGCAGATGAGACAAAAAATTAGGTTTCTAAAAAGAAAATTCTCATATGTATATAAAGTTTTAATATAAAAATTCAATATTAAATTGATTAAAATTTTCTAAATTAGTTAAATTTTAATAAAATTGAACTAATATTACTTTTAGAAAAATAATATATAATTTTATCATGTAAATGTTCTAAACAAAATAGAGTTTCAATAAAAATTAGTTTTTTTACTATTCATCACAAAATGAAACTTTTTAGGAAAATCACAACTAATAACCCTAGGATAATTTTTATATGATGATTTATAAAATGAATTTCATTTATAAATTAAATTTTATATATTTTATAACAATTCTATTTAAATTTTTTGTGTAAATTTCTTCTAAACCTTCTTTCAGAAAAGTATAATTTTTTAGAAAAATTTTTTTTATTTGACATGATTCTTATTTTAATCATAATAAATATATAACCAATATATTTTTATATACATGTTTAAAAAAATAATTTTCATAATTTATTTAGTATTAGTCATACAAACCAACTTAATATATACGTTATAATGGTAACATTTTAAATAATAATATTTTAATTGAGTATTGTGTCTTCTTTAAACCGGATATTTCAGGCATCAATAGCCCTTGAAGAGAATGAATTCATTAAAAAGAAAAATATCATAAAGTCATGGGTTGTTATATAATCATATAATCATTTTTTTGTGTGAAATATACACTATCTAACCTAACATTCATCATTTAAAATCATGGGTGATGCATTAACCCCACCTTCAATAAATTGTATCCACACAATTTTAAATTGTACTTGGAAGTCAAGTGATTTCTATATGAAAATTCATTTTTCCAAAACCCACATCATTAAATGTGTTTAGTAAAATTTTATCTTAAAAGATGGAAAGAGAAATAATAAAGTTCATCCATAATAACACATAACTAGGCTCCCATATAGAAGAGCATTTGTTTAATGTGGAGATATGATTATAGAAGTAAAGATTAAATAAATATATAGAGTGATAAATTTAATTGGTCACAATAAATTGAATGATTGATGTAATGTTAAGGACCAAAAAAATATAAATCTATAATGATTTTAAAGATAATATGATTCATCACATATTAATGTAATTGGATTACATTTCTGTTTCAAGATTCTTTTCCTAAAGTTGAGAAATTATTTTATTGTGTATGAATATAAGGAAATA
Source organism: Viscum album (assembly GCA_963277665.1). Taxonomy (NCBI): domain Eukaryota; kingdom Viridiplantae; phylum Streptophyta; class Magnoliopsida; order Santalales; family Viscaceae; genus Viscum; species Viscum album. Next base: position 296,106,273 of record OY728141.1, on the reverse strand, counting down.
TAATTACTTGATTTATTTCTATTTCATAAGAAAAACTTTATCCTTTGGTTCTGACTTTGTCCATTTCACATTCATCACTTTCTCCAGGAAATTATTATCTAAGAATAAAAAATTTTATGCATGAAGCACGAAAATTATCTTTTAACGGGTCGTATGATACATAAAAGAGTGTAAAGAAATTACATATGTCTCAAATTATTTTCTATAACTAATACGGTGAGTGAAGGTTATCAAATATAGTATATTAATCTCTAAAATTAAACTGTAACACCACTAGTTCATCTTTAATATTTATCAATAAAATTTATTAAGTAAAAACAATGACATATTCACTAGAAAATCATGTAGGATAATGGTAGGTGATATAACCACATCGTCCTTTAGTTGTGTTTTAAGCCCCTGGAACCTTCATCAGATTCAACAGATTTTTTTTTCCAAAATTATATTAATATAATTCATATAATGTTCCCAACTTATGATGAACCACAATTACGAATGCATTAAAGATATGATAATACATAAATTTGTACAATACCATTAATATTAAAACAAAAAATGTATGTGAATTATTCCTCAAATACATTTTTTATATACTAAACTAATAGGTTGTATTCTAATAATTTTTTTCCAAAAATATCCATAATCTTTCTAGACTCTCATCACACTAAACCAAAAAGTGGTGTTTATAATCAATATTAAACTCATAAACCCATGATCTTATCCACTACACTTATTCTAATGAATAAATATATTCTCCTAAAATATAATACAATCATTAGAAGTTTCATGATTCTTATAACCAATGTACCATTGGTAAAAAATAATTATACAACATAATTCTACAATACCAATACAAAAATACTTAAAAAATTATTTCAATTTAGGTCCTTCCATGTTCTAGGAGTTAACCATTATAAGAGGTCATTTACTCATATAATTCCATAGTTCCCCATATTTAATAAAAAAACAATAAATGCATCCCTATAATGAGATTTATTTCATTCCATTATACACTTAAATTTTATTCAGCAATTCATTGCTTTCTGACATTCAATTTCACACAAAAAAAACATTTTCCCATTTTTTTGAGACACTTTACTATGTGTCACTTTCTAAATTTCTTATGTATAAGAAATTGAGTCTTCTTTCTTCTTTGTTCTCCAGTACTCGACCTCTTAGAAAACATAACCCTTCTCTTCTTTGGTGATACTAAGAGTTTGTTATAGTATATGGTGTTAATTATATTTTAGGATAACTGATTTAGAATAATCATGATATCTTCTTCTCCTTTCATCATCCCATTTGGTTTTTCATAGTAATCACATTGTCCTTGATGTTCAATTCTAACAAGATTACTTTGACTTGTAACCATTGACTAAACCAAAATTCAAAGTGTGATAAATAATAATCATGATGGGAAGTCTATATTATAATTTATAATGTGGCTAAATCATGATACCTTGCTTTAAATATAAAAAAATTGACCTAGTTTATTAATTTTAATCATTTATTCAAATCCTTTATAATTGTGTCAAAATAAAATTTAAATAATCTAACAAATATCTCACATGACTGTCAATCCAAATTCATAGTAAGGCATGTATTCATGTAAAATATGATGCTTGAGTCAATCCCAACACACCATATTAGAATTTATTACCCCAAGTTACCTATGTGTCTGAACCAACTCTACTTATATTATCCATACAGGGATTTATTTCCAAGAAAAACACATAATCACATCCATACCAAAAAGTTATGATGAATTTCTACACTAATCCTCATTTCTTATCATAGGGTTATGTTTTATAATATTTATTCCCTTATTATAGTTCTCAAATTTCTACTAAACATTCTATAATACAAACAATAACTACCCTAAACCCCAGTATCATGGAGACGTTGTATACTTTATTACATTAGCATGAGATACAAGGAATCACATCCTAAAGGAACAAATATCATAGTAGTATTTAAAAAATAGATAAGTAAATGATTCCCATATTACATTAGTAAAATATTATAACATATTTTTTAAAAATATATAATTATTACCTCTAGAATATCCTTTCATATAATTCATAGTACACTTCTTGGATATGTGGGAAAAGAAACAAAATAAGGGTGAGATCAAATGCTATAAAATATTAATTCAAAGTAGAATCTATAATTAGTAAATGTAAAATAATCAACAATTAATTATCAATATGGAATTTTTATTATATGAACACACAATACATTTTGTAAACAAATTTATTATCATGATTAGATAAGGAATAATAAACATTGAAAGATAAATATCTGAACACAAATTCTATTTATATAATTTAACAATCACAAATAGATAAGGAATAATCAATATGTAATGTTAAATAAATAAATATGTGTTCCATTTAAATAACTTTACTACCATAAATAGATAAGGTATGATCAAAATGGAAATGTAAATAACAGAAAACACATGTCACTTAATCGATAAACTAAGAATAAACATGAATCTAGAGATAATATCATTATAAAAATGTCATCGATAATAATAATTAAATTATTAATGAATTAAATTATTAATTATTTGATTTTATGATCACGTGAATTATGATTCGTATAACATCAACACCTTTAACAATATTATTTAAAACTATTAGGGAGGTATAATCTATAAACCAATTTAACTAAGTCTAGACAACTAATTCATCTAATGAGGCTAATGATTCCTCAAGGGGATATCTATAACTCATCCCCATCTATATCTTCATGTATAAATCATTACCCGTATATCAATATATTCATTTAATTCTTGAATATTGTTTTTTATCATCAACTATCTATATTGAGTAAAAAATAATGATTTATCAATATTTTCCCATAAGATCAAATAACTATCAATGAATAACATTATATGTCAAAATGATACATGGTATAATAAATGACCATATTCATGATAAATGATATAGATATCTATAGGAAATTTAATGCCCAATGATCATAGGAAACATAATAATTGATGGGAATGTTAATGACTTTAGAAAATGAATAAAATAAATTTCAATACTTTACATAGTTGAAATTATCATAAATAATCCATAGAAAGAATAAGGATTGTATCAATACAAATATCCTTATTGTAGTAAAAGTGAAATAAATGGTTTTTTATGAAAAAAATAAATACCATAAAATTTCATTAAAAATTTCATGACGAAAATATCATTTTTTACTTTGAAAATATTTTTAATCCTCAATTCTCAAAAATCAATTGAAAGAAAATATCATTGAAAATTACCTTTTAAACATATTAATGAGGCTTGAAACCATTGGGTGGAAATAATGGGGGAAAACTATGTCTTTTACCTATGCGTTAAAACAAATATTCCTTTCACATTTTTTGTATAATAAAAATAGGACTGATTTGAAAATTGACATGAATATTCCATTCAAAAAAATTAAAAATTCAAACATAAGTAAAGTTTTATTTAATAAGTTATTTTTATAATGATAAAAAAATTAAACCATTTTCAGAAAACATTGTTTTTGGATAAAATGGACTTTCGACCGAAGTGAAAAATGAAGTCATATTTTATTAAAAACATTTTCTCATATATTTTAATTACCCAATAGTGTGAAAAGGGTAATATTACTTGAAAAAAAAATTAATAACCATAGGATAAGTAAATTAATTTATTTTATTATACAATGATCAAATAATTTCAATTAATTTGAATTCTATCATAAACAATCGTGACTACAATTATATTATGAAATAATCCATTAAAAATATAATAACATTGATGGGATAATTAACCAATGAATGGATTATCTGAATAAAATTTAAATGCGCATAAAAGATGAAGATAAAAAAATAACATATTAAAATTTCATTGCACATAAAATCTTAGAAAATAAAGGACAATTAAATGTAATATAACCCAAATAAAAGAAATTTAGTTATAAAATTCATTACCACTTGGTAACATTTAAGTCAAATACCCTTAAATATTTCAAATTAAAAAATAAAATATAATCAGTTATTAATTAATATGTATATTACATGTCAAATAGGTTCTATATACACCATAAAAAAGTAATTAGGCGCCTAACTTTATAATGTGCCTCAATGAAGGGAAATTGAGAGGAAGTCCCTTACTACTTTGTAATGTTCATGTAAAATCCCCTAGGATGAAATAATTTAAATTGAACATAAAATAACATGATGTATGAATTATTAAAGTAATTACATATAAAATTTTATGTATGTACACCAACTAAAATAAATTATGTCCACAATAATAAAATATGCCTCATGAAAGAAAATTGAGACCAAGTCCCTTATATCATGCTTCATTTTTATATAAACAAGCTTTAGACTAATATATAACGGTTTTAATAATGTTATTAATTTATAACAGATCTATATCACTATTAATAATATCATATCTAATCCTCTTTTATGATTTTACCACGTTTTTGTTTATAATGTTTCATTATATTCACTATTTCGGGTGCAAACTGCTTTGTTTTATCATGTGAGTTTTTTTAGGAATGTTTTGATTATTGTGCATAGGATATATATATATAAATAACATCTTGGATTTTAATAATGTTTTAAATATCATATTTTCAAATTTTATAAATATTAATAATAATTATTGTAGGTTTCACATGGAAAATTAATCACATCGCTTCATAGAGAGGGCATGTCATACATACTCGTGAGTGATGAAATCATACCATTAATGAGTGAAATGGAAAGAAAATGAATGATAAATTATTTTTTCCATAATAAATAATATTTAATATTTATATCGCATATATTCATTAAATTTAACCTTATTATTCTTTGTAAATTCTTTGTAAAAAAATCACATCGCTTCTCGAGATGATAGTCTTCCATACACATGAGAGAAGTTATTTAATTTTTAATGGAATGGAAGGTAAGAATTTATATGTGAAATGTTAATATGATTAGTAAAATAATATAATAAATATTTTATATATACATTATATCCATAATTATATATAATCGTGAGATGTTTTTGTGGAGAAGGAGTTACATTGGTTTGTGAGGCTGAAGTCTACGTACACATGATTGATGGTTTCGTTTCCCATATTATGGAAGTGAAGAATGATTTAAAACATTACCTTAAAATAATAACATATAATTATATTTTATATAAATAGGTTATTTTATAATAATTTTTTCATAATATGTTATGGATATGTAAGGATAAATAAAATGAACATGATTATTTAACAATGTTACCTCATCTCCAGATGACCTCATCATGTTTTCAACAAAAACCATCTCATGATAGATTTATGATAACACAAAGGGATCTAGGATTTATTTTCCTTATTAAAGAAGTTATTATTTAGGTATTATCCAAACCAAATGTATTTGGATGTGTGAATGTGGGGGAGAGGGGCTGGACTTTTATAAGTGGGGGAGAGCGCACACATGGAATTTCATAAAATAATCAATTACACCCTTGTTTTAATCATTCCAATTTTTTAGAAAATGGTTAATTATCTACCCTTATATGTTATAGGGTCTAAATATTTCCATAAAATTCATTTTTGGCATTTCTTAAGGTTATTTTAACCATCGTCGTTTTATTTTATCCCTTGATAAATAATTTTTTTCTTTAACTGTGGTATTTAATTTTTTACAACTTTTTTTAGTCATAATGGTGAAACATTTAGTTTAAATTTTTATACAATATAAATTATTTTTATTTCAATGATGGATTCCATTTTTTAAAATTCAATTCCCAGAATTGGTAGAATCTAATTTACAATTACACCCGTAGAATTGGTGACAATGCGGGTTTCCAAAGTGAAAATTCTCATAAGTATTGAATGTTACAATATCAAAATTCAATATGAAACTTATTAAAATAAACAAAAATAATTAAATTTTCATATAATTTAACCAATTTCACTTAAATACATCTTATTATTTAATTTATCTTCCTAAATTATTTAAATGAAAATTCATTTTTCAATAAAATTCAGTATTTTTTACTATTGATCAAAAAATGAATGTTTTTAGAAAAATATAAAAGACTCACCCTATGATAATTTTTATATGATGATTTCAACAATTTTGTTCACTTTGTAAAATATGTTTTTTAAAACTAAAAAAATCAATACATGCACAAAGCCTGACTAAAAAGTCTTTTAGAAACATAATGTTTTATAAAAAAAATCTTTTAAATGATTGTTTTTAAAATATAATTAGTAGATTGCCAATGAATTTTTTTATACATGTGTAAACCATATAATTTTTATAATTTATTTAGTATTATTCATACCCACTAACATAATATCTTAGTTACAATAGTCATATTTTAAATAATAATATTTAAACAGAGTATTCGGTTTTGTTTAAACCCAGTGTTGCGTGCATCACAATCCATCAAATAGATTGAATTTTGGAAAAATAAATATATCATAAAGTCTTAGGATGTTATATTCTCGTCTAATCATGGTAATTTGTTCCATCTGTTATATTAAACAAAAATTTATTCTTTTAATTTCCTAGGTTTTTTCAAATGTTGTGAATCAAGGGTTCTGAGTGAAGAGAAATGGGAGTTTGGATGTGTTTATATTGAAAAAGAGATGAGAATTATTTATTAATTTTCAAAAATAGGATTAGGAATATATATAATAAATTAATAAAAAACAAAAAACCTAATGTGGTTTTTTTGCATGGATTCTACCAAGGTGAATTAGTTTTTATTATTTTACAATTTTAAGAACTGAGCTAATTAAAATAATACCCTTGGTTTTGTGGAAGTGAGTCATATTTGTGAAGAATTGATTTTAAACCCTTAAAATACAATATTGATATTTAAGGATTCAATAAGGGTTTCTTAAATAAATAAAATTATTTTTAAAACACAATATTTTAAATGTGAAATATTTATATGTTTGTTGATACCATTTATTTCGTATAGTAAATCCCTTTTTTGTCATTATGATGTTTGAATACATACCATATTTAATTTTTAACCAAAAATTAGACTATCTCATAAAATTATGAAAATATCGTTGTAGGAAAATTAATATATTCTGATTTCAAAAAATATATTTATTTTATGAAATTAATTATTTAAAAATTATAATTTAACATTTTAAATAAAAACGTAAATCTATTGGAAAAGACTGGGTATTTTTGCAAAAAAAAATTCTGATTCTTAAAAAAATTACATTTGACTTCATAAAATTATATGATAATTTATATTTAATAATTATTATTTAATATTAATATTTTATTAAAAAAATTATTTAAAGAAATTATTAAATTCCTTAAAAATATTTTCATTGATGAATTTATATATTTATCCAAAAAAAACTTTATGTTTCATAATATTAGAATTTAATTTTTATCAAACTTGTTATTTAATAATTTACTAATTAATATTAAAAAGGTATAAATATAATAAATTTTTTATTAAGATAAAATATAAAAATTAAAATTTTTAGGGTCTATATATAAATCTATTGTTTATAATATTAAATTCCCTAAGCCTATGGTGGAAAATTTCATGATTTTCTTGGGGTTTTTCAGCATACATGGATTGGGTCATGATCTCAATGAGCATAAACTTATCTCATAAAAGGTGATTTCCGTTTAATAATTTTTGAATATTGACTTGAGATTGATCAAGAGAAAACCTGGGGATTTTTATCTCCCTTAAAAGCTCTGATAAATGGGAATTATAATGTATGATCCTACTAGTAGAGACTATCTATTCTTCCATGTTTTTCAATTATATTTCATCAAAATACTTTATATATAATACTAATATTATCACTATTAATTATTAATATTATCAATGGTTATAATTAAAATATTTTTGTTCAATCCAATAGGATATAACATTCTAAAATAACCAAATCATCGAATGTCTTTTATTTAACTTCATTACTTAACAATGAATTTAATCATTCAAAAAAAAATTCATTTATAAATTTTCATGTCATTATAGGTGAGATAGATTTTTCTATCCTATCATGTTGGGAGATTCTTAACCCTTAATATTATCAAATTTTACAAGACCAATATCATTTTGGAAAGAGATAACAAGGTTTATGATATCCTTAGAAATTTATACATTATGATTTGTGTCACTCATAGCATATGTACTGGGCTTGGTGCTTTTGAATTTTAACATAGATGAACTAGAGTTATTTTTATCTTATTCCTCTGGATCATCTATTTTTGCTCAAGAATTATTGGATGTGGCTTTGGGATCTTTGACATTTTCTTGTATAAAATTCACCCATTTCTCGGTTTCATTCTTTGTTTATGGTTCACCATTCTTCATGCAAATATATTTTTCTTTTTTTATTTATATTAACTTTATTCAATGCATTATGATCATTAACAGATTTTAACAATCTCTAAAATTTCTTGAAATTAATAATTGAGTTTCTAAGAATTCAATAATCATCAGAAAATGGGTGTAAATATTCATACTCTACATTTACATCATATTTTTTGTCATGGAAATGAAGGTAATCACATCTAGAAGATTCAACTCAAAGTTTTTATCTTCTAAAATTTGGGAATATAGAAACATTTCCCCAATAAGTGTGTGATGATACTTCTTCTCAGGTATAAAAATGCAAAGGGAAAGGTAATTCGGAATTTTTGGATGCCAAAAAATCAACTTAATCCTTATATCCTATCCCAAATTTGAGCTATAGAATTTATTTGATTAAAAATATTAAAAATAATATCTCATTTATACATTTCTAGAACCCCATGATTCAGGTGCATGTTTTCAAAATTCTAATATTATTTAATATCTTTTTTTCTTCCAAGAATAATGTGGAATAATCCTCTTCCAATTAGGATCATTTTCATGTTTTCATTTCACCAACAGTGTGATATGCTAGATATGAGTTCCATATTTTCCAAGTCTTTTCACCTTTTTAATAATCAGTTTGTCCAAGAATGGAAACTTTCACAAGATGTGTCTTTGTTTAAGCACCTCATGGTTAGCGACCACTAAGAAACCACCATTATCCATATTTTTTTAATGTTTGATGCGTTATCACATCATCCATGAGAGGATATATGTTATGAAGTTATTCCAAGAAAAATACCCTTATAATCTTGAAGTATAATATTTTTGTGGATCCCTTGTGATAACTAGGTCATCAACATATTTTTTCTTGTAGTAGGTTGAATCAGGCACAATTTACTTAAATTAAATCTCCCATTATAGATTAAACAAATCCTTGAGAAAACATAACAGAACAATGTAATTCCATCATATAATTTCATCAGGGAGACATTATTATTTCAAGAGAATATCTATTGAATACATCAAGTAAAATCTTGTTTCTTTGTTTGGTTGTCACTCATGTCTATAGAGAGGAAAATAGGGTTGTTGATTCACTTTGAAAGTGTACTATTGAGAAGGTTAGTTATTTATGGATCTTTGTAACACCAACCTTGTATTGTGTTTTGGTGGAGCTGATGTGCATGGTGAGGTTTATATGCATCTTTGTTGAACTCTTTCTTCTTCACTTTGATGTATTTATGATTTTTATTAATAAAATTTCTGGGAGTGGTCCCTCCTTCTCTTGAATCTTCAGGTATGTTCAAAATTTAAAATCATTGATTTTAGTACATGTGATTGATCTGGTGTATACTTACTCAAAATCGATCCATGGGGCACATCATGTACTAGAGATTATATTGGTGTAAGCTATATATAATAAGCTATTGTCTGCACTAGATTGTGGATCTCAAAGTGTAAAATGAATTTATGGATTTTCCTTACCTTATTCAAAAATCTCATAAACCTCTCCCATGCTTAAGTACAAATTAAAACCCTTTATCAAATTTCAAAACTCCCTAAAATAGTACAAAATTTATTGTAACTCTTCTCCGAACATTATGTTAAATTAATCTATCCCTGAATAGTTGAAATGTTTTTTGACTTATTATAATAATGTTAAATTGCATGATAATTTTACTTTCTAAATCTATCTTAAAATGTTGTATTTCTACACATCTTCATATACTGATCCTCATATGGTTCCATATGAATTTTATAATGAAATATTTATTGTATGATAACTCTAGAAAAGAAATATATTAATCTCAATCTATATTTAAATCCATTAAAATATATCTTGGTATATCGTATAAAGTTTAAACTGTCCTTTTAAATTGATAATTGCCTATGCATGATGCGTTGTGCAAAATATAATCACTATATCCATCTCTTATTGAATACTTCTCATGAACATTGAGATGAACCTCATATATTGATTGGATACAATTGAAAGTGGTACTTGATACAACCTTACCAATTCCTTTATGTATATCTTTATATGTTGATCAAGTGACAAATACTCTTGAATTTTAATAACATGTTATGACTTCACAAGGTGATTAAACATATCACAACCTGCATTATAGCCTTTATATTTTTTAAGAATTCTTATAAATAAAAAACATGGTTATGTTATATCATACCCATATAGTTATAGAAAATAGTCACAGCATCCCCATGGACATCGATCATTTATCCTAAACTAATTTATAAACCAATAATTGTGATATGTGCTCTATAATCACCCTCTTCATATTTCCCCATACTAAATTCTACTTGAGATCTATTTACATCTTTTTTCTTCCATTATGGTTATAAAATGATGAGCTATGAGCATCTTATGGGATATCATTAATTAATTTTTGTAGTTAATAGAAACATATTCATTTTCCAAAATCTTATAACTTCATCATTATAATGTTTTAAATCTGAAATATTTCCAAACATCTTCTTTAGCTCCATATCATCATTTTTTCATCTCTGTTTTTAAATGGATGTATGGTTGAATAATTATTTTTTAAAGATGTGATTTATTACCTTCCCTTCTAATTTCTAGGTCCATAATTGAAAATGAGATGAAATAATAATTTATTAATTTGTTATCAAAAAATTTAAAATTAAAATACCTCATAAAAAATAAAATACATGGGTTTTATTATTTTTTTCATTTTCATATGAATTTTTTAAATATATAATTTGGGAATAAAAATTGGATTGTAAATATAATAAATCATTTAGTATTTAAAATTATTAAATCTTAAATAAAAAGAGTATTCATTACTTGGAATTTATTCCTAAAAATGTAATTAATTTTCATTGTTGTTGAATTTTCATCGATTATTTTTTTACTGTTTTTAATTAGTTATTTATTTTGTTAATTCATTTGAAATTTTCATGCCCCATAAAATCATATGACCTATATCAATATATTTTGGTCACTAAACCTACCACAAGAAGAAACCTAAACCTACCATGTCACTCAACTGAACATTCCCTTGAAGTCACCACAAAGCACAACATTCACATGGAGAATCTCATCTCAACATTTGAAAGATACCACAGGAAGGACGCATAGTTGCTTCACTTTTCGCACACACATACTCCAAGTTTTCTGCATCTTGAATGAAGATATGAAATATGACACTACACCCCACACTACAATTATCTACTAAAATTTCCACTCTAATATCAATCATACCTATATATTTTCATATATTTGTACACTCCCACTACCCCTTACAGAACTATAACCTTTTTTGAAAAAAAACATATAATTGAATCCAATATTTGCTTCATCTATATAGAAAATATATATTTTTCATCCTCCAATTAGATAACCAGAATCAAGCTCAAATTATCAGATTCCAGCCTGTATCATTATCAAATAACATGTACACTCATGTTCAATGGACCCACTTTTTCAAAAGATGAGACTGAAATGGAAGCTTGAATAAATATCTAAGTTCACTAATCTATATTATTATAGAAATTTATTTCTATTGTTGAATTTTTTCCATGTCTAGAACTAATTATAGAGATACCCCATCCATTCCCATTACACTGATCATGAGTTTGAAGAAAACAATACCCCATTTGTTCGACGATTTGTCTCTTTGAATTCAAGACACCATTTCACCCATAAGTTTCACCAGATCACCCCATAATAAGAAAAAATATTCATTCTCTAAAAACTTATCAAATCTAAGATTCATTTTCCATCCAATCATGTTTCACCAACCATTCTTAATAGATTCTCTAGGATGAGTCCACAATAGACTCTATCAAATGGGTTTGATCATGAAATAATACACCACATACACTATCTCGACAAAATGCCTACAAAAACCTTTGTACCTAATATAATAACCATATATTTATACTAACCATGTGATAACTATTAAATGGTTATATTATCAATGGTAAAGGTGCATAACTGTAATTTAAATATTATATGATATAATAAACAAAATAAGTCATTGGGTTTTCTAAAACTATATTATATAAAAATACATTTAATTAAACAACAAAGTGAATTTTTATTTATAACAGTTAAAGTCATTAAACGTAGTTCCAACCATGTTACAGAAAAAATCTCACCAATCTCAATCCATCAATTTTATCCCATTGGAAAAACCAAGTCAAAAAACATCCCACTGTCCCAGTACTATCCAAACTCAAATCATGACCAAAACATGTTTACCCAACATAATCTGAAGAATTGAATAGAACCAAAATATATATCAATTACCAAAATTATATTAATGTCTCATCCATCATGTAGATAACATGATCTCCCAAAGAGAGGCTTGCATTACTGTTCCCAGAAAAAATTACTCAAGTATAACTCAACTTCTATAGAAACCATGAATAACTGAATCATTTTTACTCTAATTATTCTTGAATGAGTATAGAGTTAGATCTTGAGAAATTTTATATTTGATTATATTATATTATTATGAAATAAGATTTTATTAGTGAATGTATTTAATGGTGATGGAGGTGAGTGAGATAACAATTCCACCTTTTTGGATGACTTTTTAATCTTTTCTTCTGTCTTATATCAATTTTCATCATGTTCTATTCATTTTGTTATTAAATCCTATTCTATATCAATTATATATTTATATTTTGAGTTATCTTCCATTTTATTGTTTTCATGATCACCAAAAAAACTATGATCATAGAGTATTACCCCAGGTAATGTTCTTGGGGTAGGTTTAATATAATTCTCATGATCTTCCATTTTATATCATCACAATTTAAGTTATGTTATAATGGGAAGTGGATTTAGTCAAGTATTTTGAAGAGAATTATTATTATCTCCTAGTAATTATCATATCCCCATTCAAATATCAACTCAATCACATTTCCTACAATCTCTTATTTCAAAATTTATACATTTATGATTGTGGGGTCATGGGATAAAGAGTATATGATTGGCATTGGGTGTGGGAATAGTATATACCATGATTATGCGTGTTCACTAGTTTGATACTATATAAGATGTGAAACTTGTTGCAAATCAACATGAGATTTGTGAACATGAAGAATATTAATTTGATTTCAAAAAGGTATTAATAAATCAATTTTGATAATGAATCACTAGTGATAACCTAATTCTGGCCCAACCCTTTTCCCAACAGACAATTGTATATGATTTTTTATTATTATCATTTATTCATCATTCAAAAATAGTAAAAACACCAAAACCAAAATTTCTGGTTTCTTTCAAAATTAAGGGATAAAATAAATATGTGGTTGATAATATTGAAGAACCATCCTAAAATTCCTTAAGAATTGAATATTTAGTCACAATGTAATGCATTATTGGTTTTATAAAATTTTTATGTGATGTATGTGACAGAATTTTCCATCACTCAATCCCTTGTTGGGGAGTTATATTAGAAAATAATTTATCCTAATCACTCTTTAAATATCTTACTAATTCCAAATTAAAAATATTAAAAGTAAAAAACCAAATGGATTACCTAAAAGAAATATTTTTTGAACTCATTTTCATGGCCAAATGAATATTTAATATGAGTTCTTATTAACCTTATATTCACCAAATTGATCATGGAAATCATATTGAAAATGAACTCAAACTAGATTAATTTATGAATATCTATATTCAATATGAAATAGACTATTTAACACTAAATGTCAAGTATCATGAGGTGACTACAAAAAATAAAATAGAAATGTTGTTCCCACTTCTCAAAATAATCAGGGTTGAGAGAAATATGAAAGATCGTGAAAAAGATAATGAAACAATACTATTTTCTCTCAAAAGCATTTACATGGTGTCTATATGATTCAATGATGATCTAAATTAATATATTAATGTTGGTGATATGGCCTCAAGAACACATCATTGTATATAACATAATTCCAACTAGTCACATGGGTCTATGATGGTATGGTGGGGATATTATACCATCTTTATAAGAGTGTAGAAAATGGGTATATAATTACTAATAGGTAGCATAAAGATCAATAGATAACCAACAATAGAAAAATAAATCATCCATATATGGTTAATAGGTTTAAATAGAATCAATATCATATAAAAAAATTTATGTCATGTCATGGGATATATAAAAGTGAAAAAATGGATGAATTGAATTACATATATATGACCTTCTATAAAATAATAAAAATACCATAAAATTATTCACTTTATTCATTATCATAATCTTGGTCCTCTTCTCCCATTCTCCATCTTACATAGACAATCAAAAATCCATAACCAAACGCTTTAATGTGTCCCTACTTGTATCTATAAGATCTATTTAGGTACCAAACCACTGCCTGAATAGGGTGTGATATATAGTTATTAGGGAACCCCCAATGATTTGTTGTATAATCTAATATGTGAATGAAAGATGATTGCTGATAATTTATATAAATTCATGTAGAAATATGAAATTTAAATGAGTTATCTCTAGTTCGAGAATAACGTCAGGATGACACTACCTGCTTCTGCCTTAGATGGATATCTCTAAACATGTGACTCTATATATACGGTATATATGTAGTGACATTTATAGACATATATATAGATACTATTAATAGCCTAGACTTGATTCATTAATCATGAATCAATGGATAGTAATAATTGTTTCTTATAGAGATAAGGGATACCATGCCCATGTATCACGAATCATATGGGTTTCCATGACCGGGTATCACAACTGTATGGAATTCTATGCTTGGGTATCAAATATCTGTGGGAATTCATTCCAGATAATCATATGTACATGGGATTTCATTCTCATATATCACATGTTTATGGGATATCCTAGACTATTATCACATGTTTGTGGGTATCCATGCATGAGTATCAAAAGTAAATGGAATTTTATGCACAAGTGTCACAAATATATTGGAAATCATGCCCAAATATCACATAAGTATGGGATGACTTGCCTATATATCATAGTCGATGTTAAAATCCAGGAATTCTTTGATGAAAACCCATGGATTTTCTACAAGTCCTTAACATTTTATTTAATCAAGGTATTAATCCACTAATTACTTAGATAAAACTTTATGTGGTCTCACCACTCACATCCATTAAAAGTAAAAGGTGTATATTCAATTATGTATGTAGACAAGAACACTTGGAAGGTGGTTTCTCTATATAAACATTCAAAAATTCATGGTTCTTTTCATAAGAATGCCTGAAGGGTTGGCACTAGTCGTAGGGGGAATCTTCTATAGAATACAACGGTGTATAAGGTAATTCCAAACATGGCTAAAAATTTAAATTATTTAAAATTATTTTTTTAGGAAATTCACATAAATACCTTCATGTGTAAGAATTATTCATATTATAATGAAACTCAAAATTAATGAAAATGTAATATACTACCTACCATATATTGTTATAACTCTCATAATTAATTTCTGTCATTTACTTCAAGATAAAATGGGAGGAATTGATAAAATAGAAAAATTACCTAAAATAGGGCATATTAGATGAAAACTAAATAGAGAAGAAGTGGTGGAGGTAAACAAATAATGGAGGGGGAAAATTGAAGCTCATATTGGTATACTTCCAACGTGACATAAAGTGGAGAAATACTAGCATAAATGAAGGTTGGGATTCAATGCTTAATGAATTGGGTATGAGGACCTTTTCACATGGGTGCCTGGTGGAGAAAAATAAATGGGGAGGAGGTATTTTTGAATTTATAGAAATAAGGGAAAATAGTCATTTTACCTAGTTTTTTAAGGGGTGAATTGTTCGACAGTGTGTTTTTCTAAACATCTCTCCTAAGTGTGCTCTTATACTAGTTAATTTACACTATTGGTGTGGCATTGAGCACGCATTTTAGGAAAACTATGTGACATCCTATAACAAACTGGATCACCCTGTAAAGTCAGGTGGGATGAGGTATATAGTTTTTAAAAAAATCTATGCCTTTATTTGTCACTATAACACCCCCCCCCCCCCCCCCGTAGTTGAGTCGATTGGTTAGAACTACCCATGCACTAACCATACATCACAATTTTTATTTTAAAAAATAAATGATCTCAACCCCAAATGAGCCCTGACACTCTCAAAATTTTCCTTCTCCTCTTAAGAACACTCATTATGGGTAGAAATTTATTTTACTAGAACTTAATGGGATCATTCCTAATTTGAAAAGTTGAAATGTTTCAATCATCCTTTCTTAAAACTAGTCTTCCTAGTGTTTTCCTTCTGAGGGGGGGGGATATTTTCTAAGAATATATCCATCAAAATAAATATGTTCATTAGATTATCTCTCCCATGTCTCTTCCTATACACGTTCATTCTTCCATATCATATATAACAAAAGAAATGACCTTAGAGAGACTTCCTGCACTAATGAATGATACATATCATCTTCTATTCAATGCATGGATCTTCCTCTAGATCAATATCTTATGGATCAATTGAGTGAGATGATATTAAAAAATAATAGTACAATTTTGGTATATGTAATATGTCATTCATGGATTCTTCCTCGTAGGTAAATCCAATTGATAGGTTATTGGCTAGAATCTCTCCATGATCTCAAAATGCCTTATGTGATGAGGTGATACATTTCCACAAGTTTTAGTTCTATGAAAAAACATAGGTGAAACTCATAAAAATACTTGATGTCTTACATTAGACTTCAATGGTATTTAGAAACTATCAATGTGGGATTTATACATAGATTAATCTATATTCATAAGCCCTTGGATAAGTTATACCTCCTCTTAATCCTCCAAGATGAGATAAGGTTATACTACTATTTTCTCTCTCTCCACTAACCACCATTAGGGTGAATAGAATGGCCTACCATATAAAGTATCCAAAGGATAAATCTATATACTTTAATGAATTCTATTATTGTTGGAAAATTAAGAGAGTGGGGGTAATTTTTCGAAATAACATCCATAATTTTGGATAAATTCGTAAAGCATGTCCTCAAACACCAATATATTACTCTAGGACACCCCATCATTTTTTGGGGGAAAAGATTTTCTCAAAATAATAGTCACACCAAGGTACTTCTGTAACCCATTCAAGAAAAATGATGTAATCCAAGATCCACTTTTCGATATGATAGAGCTCGAATTCCATAAATGTCTATAATCTATTAAATGTAATGTTTCCCTAACTCATCGACGGAAAGGTCTATTTGATTTGTTGAAAGATAACACCCTTGGTAACCCTATCAAGGATCACCCATACTAAATTACATCCTCAATGAAATCATGGTATACCATTCATGAATTCAATTCTGAAATCATACCATTTTTATTCAGTAATGGGAAATAGTGTAAAAGTATAGTTGGACCCTAGGGATTCAACTTCTCCTGCTGATAGGTGGAACACTATGTGTTGAAACCTTTAATAAACCTCTTTTTACCCATCCACAAATACAGGTGATGTATGTCACAACACATCTTCATAATCCCAGAGTTTACATACCATTTAGATATTGGAACCAAGGTTGATCGTTTTTAATAATGGAGTTTGGTTTGTGTTTGTTGTCAATCTGTACATGGATAACTAGGAAGGTTTCAAATAATGAGGTCATATGTTTGAGGCTAAAAGTATTATTTAAGATTGCATAGTTTCCCATTGCTTTTCAATTTATTCAGCCTTAAACAATGGATGTTTGATAATGGTTTGCAGCAATGGTAGGCGGTGAAGGCTAGCAGTATGTGGCGAAGGCATGTGGTACGTGGTGAAGGTGTGTGGTACGCAGTGTAGGTTCTTGGTACTTGTTGAAGGCTTGTGGTATGCGGAACAGTGCATAAAACCAAAAATAGTTCATAGTAATGGTATGAGGTGAAGGCATGCGGTATGTGGAATGATTCTGAAAATATTTCACAGTTATGGTAGGGGTAGAAGACAAGTGGTACGTGGGATTTTGAAGTTTGGAAGGATTGTTGCGGTTCGAAAAATAAAAGCGGTACACGATGGATCCTAACATTACATGGATGAAGTTCAGTTTACAGTGAATATTTTCCCTCCTTGAAATTTTGGGTTAATTATATTACCAAAATCTGTAGAGATACATTCCTATTTAAGGAACAATAATCCCCTTTTTAAAGATAGGATATTGGATATTAAAATTTCGTACAGAAATTCGGTGAAGTCTGAAGTGGTATGTAGTGGAGAAGATGGTAAATGGAGAGAATAATTCATTTAAGGAAAATAGTACACAGATGAATGTGTGGTTCGCATTGGTATCTCTCCCAGTATGTTGCAGAGAAATGTAGTATGTAGAGCAGGATGGTACGTGGAGGAATAATCAGTATGTGGAGCAGGGCAATATTCCAAGAAGGGTAATTCGCAGAGGAGATGGATGGTATGAAAAAATAGAAGTGATACACTGAAACAACAGTAGTACGCGAAACACCCAAGGAAGCCTAAAAATTTACCAAATCAGTTTGTGAAATTAATTTCCATAACATATTAGTGTATAGGAAATTAAATTACATCATGTGGGTGATTTCACGACTTCAAAAGAGCATTACTTTACAGTTGAGGATGCATGATTTGATGCTAAATCATTGAAGCAGCCTTAAAGTATTTAAACTGAGTGAAGATTCTTATAATGTAGTTAGAAAGGGGAGTTAGGAGAAGCGATCCAAGGGAAGCAGTATGCTCTTTGGATGTATCCCTTAGTGGTGAACAGGTAAAATTGTTGTTTCATTGCTTTGCATGTGATTGTATATATTCTACACATCCTCTTCAGAAAGGTTTAACAGGTACCTACCAACATGGGAACAAGATCCATAAGTATAAAATAAAAATGTTCACACCCTAATTCACCCATCCCCTCTTAGGGTATTTTGGGGTCCTTCTAGTTGTATCAAACCTAGGTCGTTGGTGTCAAATCTGTCTTGTTTTTCTAACAGGGAGAATAAAGTTAATGTTAGGGGAGTTCCTTTTTTTGATGGAAGTAACATTCAAATATGGAAGAACATGATGAGATATCATCTAATATATCTTGTAATTGATGTACTTTTTCTACTACACAAGGAATACTGGTCACTGATCCATCTTGTCTATCTATGATAGATATAGAGAGGAACTTGTTGGATGCTGTTGCTAAATCATAGAATTCCCTAACTATGTCTCTTTCTAATCACATATATATGAAGGTGATGAACTTTACATCAAAAAATTTTATGTGGTAGAAACTAGAGAATATTTATGAAGGTGACCGAAAAGTGAAGGAGGCGAAGCTCCATGTTTTATACAATAGGTTTGATGATCTGAAGATGAACCCTATTGAAAATGAAGATTCTTTTTTCAATCAAATTACCAAAGTTGTAGGAGAAATTAGAGGGCTTGGAGAATAGATCAAAGAAATTTACATTATAAAGAAAGTTTTGGGAAGACATATTCCCATTTATAATGCATAGGGTTCATCCCAAGAAGAAAGGGACCTTTCTAAACATTCTCTTGATAGTCTGCTGAGAAGCCTGGTGGAATATAATATGAGTATCAACCTAGAAGATGAAACGACATGTGTAAGAAATGAAATGGAATTCAAAGACACATAAAAATGAAATTTTATGATATTTTGTTGATGAATATGATGAGGAGAAAGAAGTTATTTCTCTCATTTCTAAGAAACTCAAGAAGAGATCCGGGAAATTTGAAGGAAAAATTCCTCTATCTTGTTTTCACTATGGAAGAGTTGGGCACATTGCCTCTTGTTTCCCAAGAAAGTTCAATGGTGAAGAAAGTGAAGATGAAGACATTCAAAATCCTCAGAAAAGGTTTTTCAAAAAGATATATTTTAAATATGGAATGAAATTTCAACGAAAGAGTTTTTTTTTGTGAATAATAAGATGATGACAATGGACTCTTTTGGGAAGAGGAAAAAAGAATTCAAATTTGGGAACCATGCTTTAATGATGGCTACCATTGAAAAGTCAAAACCTTTAACAAATAAACCTAAAGATAATCGACTGACTAATGATGTTGATCCCATGTTGCAACTTAAGGAAGCATTTTGTAATCTTGATAATAAATGCAAGAGATTGAATAAGTGGAATGAAATGGTTTAGGAATCTTCAGAATATATTAATCAATTGGGTGAAAAAATTTATCAACTGGAAGAACAGGTTAATGTACAATCATCAGTCCTTGGAATCACTGATGATGTTCTAGAACTAAAAGTTAGAATCGATGAACAAGTAAATGACATCAATAACCTTACCTCATGACTAGAGGAGAATTCCAAGACCATTGAGGGTCCCGAAAAAGAAGTTGTTACTCTGAGAAGTAAATACAAATGTGAATCAATTTCAAAACAATAAAATAATAAAATACAATTTGTATGTTTCTTGGATGTTGAGCAGCTAGAGAGAGAATAACATGGTCATGATGGAGTTCAAAAGATCATGAGTGATCTAATACCCGTATGCATGGGAAATTTTGGAATTGAATGTGATGTCGAAACATAAAATTCAAAAAAATAAGTGAACTAGAATAAAGGTAAGTAGAAAGTTTATCATGGTAAAAATCCCAAAGAAGTGATAAAATAGTAATCCTTAAATCAATCTAAATGGATATCTGAATATTATTCTCATATTTCTAGAAATGATAGGGAGTCAAACTATTTTCCCAAGGAAGAAGTCATGAAGAGAAATAAAAGTGGGAAGATATTTCCTTTTATGAAGTGTCAGTTTTGTGGTTATCTAGGCCATACCATATAATAATTTGATGAGTCAAGGAGCAATATGAATAGGTAATAGTTAGGTGATAAAAAATGAGAACATATTCATGTCTTAATTCTTATTGAATAAATAATTTATATGGATATTGTGTTCACTATTTTAATTTTTTCCATAAAGCTATGTATTATATGGAAAGGTATGATAGGATAAATTCCATTAATGCTCAAAGATGTGTCAATACTCGTCAACCAGATGGTGTTTCTATTTCAAATAGGTTTTCTCCTCTGGAAGAAGAATTTGAATATTAAGAATCCATGTACAATGAAGAGATAATCAAAAGGCTATCGGTGTCTTGCACTCAAGCCAATATCTCAGGGAATGAAAAGAAAAAAAATTGAGAAATCCAACTCTGTAGAATTAGCCCTCAAAGCTAAAAATAAAAATATACGTTGGATTCTTAATAGTGTATGTTCATCTCATATGATGTGAGATTCTGGCCTACTAGTGAATATCAAGAAAAAGATAGATGGAACAGTGAGGTTTGGTTTTGATGGTTCTCTTAAGAACAAAGGTAGTGAAAATATAGAACTGGCTAATGAAAAGCTGAGGAAGATATAAATTCTGTATGTGGATGGACTATGTCACAATCTTATGAGTGTGATTCAAATCTATGACTCTGGCCTTATTGTTACATTCAATCAAATGGAATGTACTATAAGAAGAAAGTTCAGGAATTCTCTCATGAAAGGCTATAGAATAGTTGGTAACTTATATCAAGTTGACAACAAAGTGAAGATTTTCTACATAAAATTTGATGAGGAAAACTACTTATGTCATCGAAGATTGGGACACATAAATCAGAAAAACATGGAAAATATATCTAAGATAAAGATATTCTGGGATATCCCAAATCTAAAGTGTAAACGTGAAATGTAATGTAATTCTTACATACAAGGGAAACTGTTCTGTAGTTATTACTGGCCAAAGAATAAAAGAGAAAAAAATATCCCTGACCTCATCCATACATATGTATGTGGCCCGATAAATGTTGCTGGAACACATGGAGAAAGGTACTTTTTTATTTTCATAGATGATTATAGTAGAATGGCATTTGTGATATTTATACATATGAAGTGACAAGTGCTAGATTTCATGAAAACATATCACTGAATCATCAAGAATGATACTGGATGGAAGATCAATGTGTTACAGTTTGAAAATAGAGGAGAATACAAATATATTGAATTTGAAAATTTCCAAGAGAATCATGGGATACAACCTGAGGTTGATGTTGTGAGAACTCCATTTCCTAATGTAGTTGTTGAGTGCAGGAATCAACAGGTAAACAACATGGACAGAACTATTCTCATTGAGAGTTGTATTTATTGACATTACTGGAAATAGGTAGTACATGATGTAGTGTATATTCAAAATTGAACAGGGCTATATATGGGTGAAACAAATACACTGTATGATATGTGGCATGAAAGGAAGCCCTCTTTGAAATATTTTTTATGTTTTCAGTATAAAATGTTTTATCCAAAACAAAGAAGGAAATAAAGGTAATTATGGATACAATACTGAAGAAGGAATATTTCATGGATAGTGAATTAATAGAAAATCCAACAATTGTTTCAATAAGATCTTTGGAAGAATTATGGAAAGCAGTGATGTAAAGATCATTGAAGAGAAAACCATGAATGCTTCAAGGAATTCTTGTGCTGATGTGATAGAAGATGAGGAATAATCTGAACATGGAACAAATTCCAATATAGAGATAGAGGAAGGTGTGAAAACAACTCGGGATTCACACCATAATATTGACTCTGAAGAAGAATAAAAAGAGGAAGCCATAGCTAGAGAGAATTCAGTTGAACCCCAAAGGAGAAATCGAAGAGTAGAGATTGATCAATACAACATTTACAGAGATCCGAATACACCTACAAAAATAATAAGAATGAGGAATAATGAACAATATACATTTCTATCAGTTGTGGAACCATCCTCATTTGACGAGGCTCCAAAGGATGAGTAATGGGTGAAAGAAATGAATGAAGAGTTAGATCATATTAACAAAACCCATATATGGGATCTTGTTAAACGACCTGAAGATCATAATATGATAGGTACGAAGTGGATTTGTAAGAAAAAAAATTTATGAACATGTAAAGTTTATCAAAAATAAGGTGTGTATGGTCTGTCAACTATATTCATGAATCCAAGGAATTGATGTTGAGGGGACATTCTCTCTCATAGCGAAACTGGGTTAAATCATACTATTTAATTCCAAAGAAATCAAAAGAGGTTATAAACTGTATCAAATAGATGTCAAGAAAACATTATTAAACGTTGTATTGGATGAAGAAGTCTACATTGAACAACCCATAGGGTCCTTCCTTTACAATGATGAACTAAATGTCTACAAATTAAAGAAATCTCTTTATGGCATGACATGGGCACCACGGGCATGGTACTCTCTGTTGGACTCTTATCTGAGAAAGCTTCTGTTTAAAGAAGGAGGAGTGGATCACAATATCTATATAATGAATTCTCAATAGAATCAGTTAATGGTATTAGTATACATGGATGATATTGTTTTTGGTGTAAGAAGACATGGATCAGTGGATGAATTTTCCAGTCACATGAAATCAGTATTTGAAAAGTCTATGATTGGTGAACTCGCATACTTTTTAGGGTTGAAGGTGATTAAGAAGAAGGATTACACTTTCATTTATCAAGAAATTTATGCAAGATAGCTACTTAAGAAATTCAATATGCATGATTCCAAACCAATGTCGACACCGATTGCAGTTGGATAAAATCTTGAAAAGCATGAGTAAGGGACTTATGTATATTCCACCATGTACAAATGAATCATTGGAAGTCTATTGTACCTTACAATGACACATCTCAATATTGTCTTTACAACTTGCCTTGCAGCCCTCTTTCAGAGTAATATGATGGAAGAACATACGACAACACTAAAAAGAATCATGGGATATATTCAAGGTAAAAATAACTATAGGCTATAAATTACTGCAGGAAGAGAGAGTGGACTATCAGCATTTTCTGATGCTGACTGGGCCGGAGATGTAGTGGACAGAAAGTCTACTAGTGGTGGAGCATTCTATATTGCGAAGAAATTTTTGGCATGGTTAAGTAATAAATTGGAAACTACATTTCTTAGTACTACTGAAGCTGAATATATATCTGCTACCAAGGCGTGCACTAAGTTACTTTGGATAAAGCATCAACTAAGTGACATAGGTGATGATGTGAAATAATCAATAGTTATTAACTGTGATAAAAAGAGTGCATAAGATCTTACGAAGAATCATGTTCATCATTCTCATACGAAACATATGTATATCAGATATCACTTCATCAAGGAAAATGTTGAACCAGGGGTGATCAAAATGGATCATGTTGGAACTAATGAGAAAGTGGATGACATTATGACCAAGGCATTGTCAGTTGTTGTGTTTGAGAAACATCATTTGAACTTTGGTGTTCAGCCACCTCCCAGTGCATATGGAAGTTACGAGATTCACCCCCCCCCCCCCACTGTTTTTACTCTATTAATCTGTTTGTGGAAGTATTGCAGGTTTATAAGGGAGATACGATCCAAGGGGAGTATGTTCTGAGCTCTACAGTTTTAAAATTCTAGTCTATGGGATTTATTAACAATGGGGGAGAATGGATAAATTCAATGGATTAAATGGAGAATGATATATGATTTTCTAGATAAATAAAAAAGTAAGAACAACAACTATGGGGGATAAATGAAAAGAATGATAACTCAATTCATGTAATCTCTCTTGTTTTCTACACCATGAACTCCTCGCATAGACTTATAATGATGGATGAGTTGTTTTCTGGAATTATTAGATTTTGATTGTGGTTGTCATATTAGTGAACTCGTCTAAAGATTGCCAACAAACCCAAAGGGGGAGATTTTTGGAACCAAGGCTTTTCATTGCTAATAATATATTTTGGTTTGTGTTGGTTTTCAATCTTCACATGGATGACAAGGGAGGTTTCATGTAATGAGTTCATATGTTTGAGGCTGAAGGCAGTATAGAAGGTGGCACAGTTTCCCAATGTTGGCAAGTTTTTTGGGCCTAAAAAATCTGTAGTTTGGTAGCAGTTTAATGCAATGGTATGTGGTGAAGGACAGTGTTACGCAGTGAAGGCACATAGTAGCCATCGAAGGCATGTGGTATGTGGTGAAGGTGCGCGGTATGTGATAAAGGCGTGTGGTATGATGATCAGTGTGTACAACCGAAAATAGAATGCAGTGAAGGTAGCTAGTACGTGGAATGAGACCGAAAATAGTTTGCAGTGAAAATACGTTGTAAAGACATATGATATGTAGGATATTAAAGTTTGGAAAGATTGTTACAGTTCGCAAGACAGGAGTGGTACGCGGTGGATCCTAACTTCACATGTATGGAGTTTAGTTTTCATTAAAGATTTTCCCACATTGAAAATTATGTAAATCAGATTACCGAAATATGCAGAGTTATCTGCCTATTTAAGTCACAATAATCCCTTTTATTTGGAGAGGTGATTGAAGATTAATATTTTGGGAAGAATTTCGGTGAAGTATAAAGTGTTACATAGTGGAGAAGATGGTACACATAGAGAATAATCTTCATAAGGAACACTGTGCATGGAAGAGAGTGTGGTTCACACAAGTAGCTCTCATAGTATGCGGCGGAGAATGGAAGTACGTGGAGCTGGACGGTATGTAGAGGAGTTAAGTAGTATATAGGGCAGGGAAGTACATCGAGAAGGGATGTTCTTGGAGGATATGGATGGTACATGGAGGATCAGGATGGTACGTGAAAATAGCAGTTCTATGCAAAAATCGTAGTGGTACTCAGAAATTGAAGCAATATGTTGAACACCCAAGGAATCCTAAAAATTGACCAAATTAATTTTCAAAATTAATTTCCATGACATATCAATGTATGGGAAAATAAATTACATCTTTGGGGGATTATAGGACTTCAATATAGCATCTATTTATATATGAGGATTCGTGATTTGATGTTAAACCATTGAAGTGAGTTTTAAGTAATTAAACTAAGTGAAGATTCTTCCATCACAGTGAGCAAGGGGGAGTTAGCTGAAGTGATTCATGGGACGTAGTGTGCTATCCCTAAAACCTTTTAATGGCAGTGCTCCAGGAACAATGTGACTGTGCTAAACTCTTGTAATCGACAACATGGAATGATTGGTGGTTTTGGTACAATAGACACACTATCGGTGTATGCTCCTCGGATATATCCATTAGTGGTGAACCAAGTAAAATTTTAGTTTCATTATTTTCCATTGATTTTTTATATTCTACACTTCATCTTTAGATGGGTTTAACAGGTTCCAACAAATGTGGCAACAAGATCCATAAGTTTTAAATAAAAAAGTTGACACCCTGATTCACCCCTCCCCTCTAAGGGTGTTTTAGGGTCCTTCATTAGATTCATGAGAGTTCTACATCAAATCATATCATATACCTATAGGAACCCAAACATTACCATGAATGTAAAGAATAAAATCCTCATCAATAACCCATCTAGGTGGTGGTTTCACTATAGAAACTCTCCCTCATAAGGACATGACCATGTGATCTCATAGTTCTCGCATATTCACTCTATATATAAGTGAAGTGGTCACTCGTAAATATGTTAAATTAGGATTCCTAGGATGATCTTGAATCTCTAGATCGATCCTAGAAAATAAGGCTCTCTACTACCACTCACTAATGGCCTCATGATCTTACATTTCTTATGCCTTCAGACTTCATGTATCAGCAACTACATTGCACATTATAGGTGTGTAAACTTTCATGAAATCAAAAGATTTTAGGTATTCAACCCTTATTATATAAATGATATTTATCCCATGCTAGGTAAATATTTATTTCAGGATTTTTGGTTTTTTATATAACACAATACACTCTCCTAATAGATAGTTCCTCTGACACTAAAAGGCATGCACCACAGCTACTGACTTAAGATTATGCATCTGGTAATTAAACTCAGGGGGGGCTAATTTCCATGACCCATATTCTATAACTTTATATCCTCGTAACATATTTTCTCCTAGAATGATACTTGATACATTACAATAAATTGTATAAACTCTTCCCTACTCTAGAGGAATCAGTATCCGTGTTAAATTTAATCTCACATTCATCTCAAAAAAGGTTTTCTCATACGCTTAAGACCATGAAATATGAACCCTTTAATAGTCAATCCCATTAGAGGCACTACTACGTGTGAAGATTAATAAATAAAATTCTTATAATATATAACCACACCTAAAAACTCTTTATATCAAATAAATTCTCTAGATACTCCTAAGAAACTATAGTGGTCACCTTCTTTGAGTCAAAAGATACACCTATCTCTGAGATGAACTGACCAATGAAGTGAACCCTATTAATAAAAAAGTTGAAATTGGTTCCCATAGCATAAAATTGGTGATCCATTAATGTATTCAGTATGATCTCAATATATTTTCCAGTATTTTGTTGAGTACGAGAATACACCAAGATATCATCCATGAAGACTACCACAAATGAAACCAGATAAGGGTGGAAAACCCAAATAATTATAGCCATAAAGATGGTAAGTATGTTCTTTTGATCGAATATCATGACAATATTATCATACATGGTAAATATACTATTGAAGGTTTTATGTGGTATATATAATGGCCTAACACACACCTAATGATATCTGAGGCAAAAATCAATCCTTGATAAATATCTAGCTCCATAGAGCTAGTCAAAAAGAAAATCTATATGAGGCATTGGATACTGGTTGTTAACTATAATCTGGTTAAACTAATATTAATCCATGTAAATATTGAGGATATTTTTATCCTTATTAGTGAAAAGGAAAATTTTAATCCCATAGAGAAGTACTGAGTCATAAAAAACATGTGTCTTCTAAATCCTACTGCTACTTTAAATTTCCCAGAGATCAATATGTGGCATCCTGTATGAAAGAAAGGGCACTTCTATTTCTCCTAAAACATGATCAACAGTAAAATCCATCACTCATATTTGAGTTAACCTAGAAATATCTTCAAGGAATATGTTACTCAAAAAATCATCAATGATTGGTAATTCTACTTCTCAAATTCCGAGATCACTCATAATAAGTCTAGTGATCAAGGTCGGCACTCCATTCATCCTTTGATGCTCCAATCCAACCCGACTCTCCAAGACATCCCATTAGCATTTTTCAATATAAATACCACCCTTTGGTGATGTGAATGAAACCATATATTTATTGAAATAAATATGTTAATAAAATGATAATAACTATTCAATTCATAGTATGATGTCAAAACATGTCATCTCATGGATAAAAGGGCTTTATATGAAGGGATAAAAACATATCTCAAGGGTAATTCCCTACATTGAAAAATGGTATTCGGTCGGATTCCCAATGGTGTGTCATGATTCCTTACACCGAAAAAGTACTCTACATCTATGACTAAACAATAAATAATTACAGTAGATTTAATGGATTGTGAAGTGTGGGTTCCAAATAAGGCAGACACTAAAGTAGTGGAAACTGGAATAGTACATCAAACTATAGAAGGCCCAATACTCTACTCCCAAGGAGTATGATTCAATACATAGTTGTGTCTAGACCTATAGCCATGTGTTACAACCTAACTATCCTAGGAGGGTACACTCTACTAGTGTTATATATCTAGATCATGCCTACCTCATCCACGACTGGCTCCCTATCTTGATCAACCAATAGTACTCCAGCTACCTTCCTTGTGAGGTGCTAATAATTTTAATTATAAAAGACGACATCATACAGATCTTATCCCACTAGGAACATATGAAAATGTTCCATTGAATCCCTTCATATTCTCCAAAATGTTTCATCCTTATAATTCATCGGGGTCTCTAGAACCCTGGGTCTTTTTATGCCTTTTCCTTTCTCAATGGAGATAGATGATGCAACCATCAGTAGGTTTTATTTTATTATCTATACCCCCCCCCCCACTTGAAGACTTGAATTGACGATTACTTCTACTCAAAGAACCACTTCCTTATCTTGTAATGGAACCACCCTATCGAACACCATCATATTCCCTCAGGTGCCACTCATCAATGAGGGCCCTATGTAATTCCCCAACCCCAAAATCTCGCATCTAGTGCCTTACATTATTACATTGGCATAAGATACAAGAGATTTCATTACAAAATACCAAATAGTTTAACACTCTTGGTAAACTAGATAAATATTTTAAATTAGAATTAGGTTTTAATAATAAAATAAAAAATGTATTTCCTTTGAGGAAACCATTATTATCTTATATTAACCCTGCATATCAGTCATAACAGACTTATTGGAATCTTTAGAAAAAATGAAACATAAGATAGGGGTGAGCCCAAATGCTCAGTACTGGTAATGTACAGAAGAATCTAACTTGAATTAATAATGAATAATAAATACAGAAAGAATAATGGAGGATCTAATAATATCATTTAAGTAATCACATGATCATAAAATTATACAATGGATATTATAACAAATCAAATAACCACATGGAATATTAATAATGACAGAATTAATCATATTTAATTTTAATGCTATCAAGATCTATCCTCAAGATATTTACTATTAAGATGTATCCTCAAGACATTTTAATTATTTTTGAAGAATCCTATCTGATTTGAGTCCTGATATATCCTTTATACAATTTAAAACATCTTGGAAACAAACACAACATGTTTTTCATGGATTGATTTCATCTCAATAGAATATTGATTCAGCGAGGGGCTATAAGGGGCCCCGTCCATCACCTACTAAGTCCAATGCTTTCCTCATATGAATGAGGTGCATCATAAACAACATAAACATTCATATGGAAAAACCAGAATATGAAATGTGAATACTTTAACCACTAACCATGAATCATATCCAAATAGTGAATCCATATTCATAATGATCATAAACCATTCAGTAAATTTATTTAATGATATTTTAATAGATCATACTAAATTAATCATAGGATTCAACATATTATTTTGACATATATTAAAATACATCAAATGATATCACTAAAAATTTATTCAAGAAAAACTCTTATTAAACCCATATGAAAACAAAAAAAAATGTTTTTGAACAGAAATGTTCAATACCAAAATACCCAAAAATATAAAGATGTTTTTCCATTTAAGTAATCATAAAATAATTAAAAGTAATAATAAAAAATTTCCATGATAGAAGAAAATTAATTTTCTATGTATACATTAAGAATAGAACATTTTATTTTGGGTTCTCAAAATATTCCTTGTAAAACATTTAAACCAATTCCTTTTTAAAAACAATCGAATGAAATTCAAAATATACATAAATAATAATTTATAATAATTTTATATAAATAAATATATAAAATAATATCTACAATATTGGCGTGGATAAATTTTTTTGATAATTAAATCATTAAAAATTCAATGTGTCCCATACCACTTTGAACATTAAAATCATAAGCCCCATGAAAGTATATCATTTAACTTTTCTTTAAATAAATTGATAATAAATAAATTATGGAATTGATAATTCAAATGGTCTATATATACAATTCATAAAATAAGGTTGGGTTATAACATCAAATTATGCCTCAATGAAAGTATATTGAGACGAAATCCCATACCATCCACTTTACATTAGTTGAAAACTCTTTAACATCATGTATAATGGATTAAAGAATATTATTAATTTATAACATAACCATATCCTTATTTATGATATCATATATGATCCTCTTATATAATCTTTTCACCCATTTGTTAATATATGTTCATGAATCTTACTAAATAGGGTGTTAATTTCCTAGTTTTCGAATAGGTTTTGACTAGTTATCTTTGGTTACTCATACTTTTATAGTGATTTAATCATCTCCATAATTTTAAACATGATTAAAATATAATATATTTTTATTATATATATTTTTAGAATAATTCATGAATGGTGAACTTGTAAAATGATTCACATCGCATCTTGGAGACGGTAGGATGTATGTACGCACGAGCGACAATATAATTCCTTTAATGGTGAAAGGGAATTTAATTGGATGGTATATTATTTATACAGAATAAATATCATGTCATATTTACTATTTATATCCATTATATCTATCATTATATCCATCCAAATAATGTGGTGATGAAAAAAAAACATTTCAACATGGTGTGGATATGGTAAGTAATTGTTACTCACGAGCGGGGGTTTCATTTTTTGTAGGATGGATAAAATGTGAAAATGGTTGTCCCATAATACTAATAAAATATCAAAATATATATGATACTAGATTTATTACATTATTATTGTAACATCTTGACCCGACTCACACCTAAACCTATGGCCGGACCGGTCTCCACATGACATCAAGTGCATCTCCCCATATTCCAGTGGCTGCCGAATAACAGTGAGGGTCTAAGGATGGTTAGTGGGGAGACTATACACTCTTATCAGAGTTTCAAAATAGTATATCAGAGTAAAGAACAAATAGTATCAGAATCAAAAATACATAATTGAAAAAAATAGTGGAAGAAAAATAGTACTCATTTTATAAATGTGGTTGAGGCCAATTATACAATAGAAGAATGAATGACTTGTTATAGATACATAATTGAAAACAATACACAATTCATAAAGCATTAAAAATAATTTACAATACAAATAAAAGTTATCCAATCACTATGGGCTTTTTAATCAAGCATCCCAAGTTTCCACTCGGTCATTTGCTTCAATCTCCCACGAATTTACTAACATCACATTCCTCCATCCAAATAGAATCTATTTAGGTACCCTGGTATAATGGATACCCAAGTAGGGTGCGATATATAAATCCTAGTAGGTCAGGACAAGAAGTGTCTACCGAAAATCAATACATCCAATAAATAATTCAAACATTGTGAAAGCATGCTAATTAAATTAAGTAGTAAAATGTTACTATATACCCAAGTACCTGCTTCAAATCTCAGATAGTGTCTAAACCTGCATTATACATTTGTCATGTATACCCAACAATCATCACACATTCATTTTCATTTATCATTTATTCAAACCTTGATAAATAAAATTATTCTTGTGATCTGGCCTAAGATCAACATCCCCCATATAAGTCACTCACCACTGATGTCTCTAAATACAATCTAGGTAAATAATGAAAATATTAAATCTAAGCTTGTACTTTGACTTGGATAACGTGTCATAAGACATTCTATTTAATATTATGTATACAAAATCTAAGCCTGTACACTAGAAATAGTGATTCCCTCCTAGGTCCCTCCACTAAAAGTGATTCACCCAATTCAATGAAAAGTCAAACCCCTTTCCTATATTCAATTCAAAAATCATTATGTCACCACCATTTTCATTCACCAATTAATTCATTTAATGTACGACCAATTAGACCCACAGTCCAATATCAATTAATGGGTGTAGAACATCATGTCTATCAACCTCACAATTATTTAGAGCATCAGTCCTTGTCTAAAAACCCATGGTTTTTTGGAGCATCAGACTCTATCCCATAAAAGAGTTTTTGTAAGAAATCTGAGTGTTGAAAACCATTTATAGTACCTCGTGATTATTTGGAGCATCATTCCATGTATCTCAACACATTCACCAATCATACATACATATTAATCATTGGTGTATAACTCTATTTCTAACACCCCGAATGTAATGACCCAAACATTTTAATTATATTTGTTTCCGAAATTTTCTAGTTATTTTATTTTATACTCAACAAAACTATATCCTTTAATTAATGAAGTGGGTATAATTAAAATGGGAACATTGGGTTTTGACTATTATATGACTATTGGTCAATATGACCATAGGAAACTATAATCTTAATGTTGTGTTTTTATAAATACAGTTATCCTGGTTTATTAATACAGAAAGAAGATTGAATGGTCTCGTCCAATAGACTCGATCCATATGAAGCCCATCTATCAGGGATTCAGAAAGAGTTAGCATCACGGGGCTTTGCTCTAGACCAAGCTCAAGCCAAACTTCAAAATATGAAGCTTGAAATGAATAGCCTAAGAGAGAAGTTCAAGCTGATAGAAATCACAACTCGGTCAATGTTGTCTGAGCCGCCCCAAGATTCCATCACCATAGAACACCTTACACTTAGGTCCTATGATGGTGTAATAAGAGGATATGCAATGAGAACTTCGTTTTTTTTGTGTAATCATTTTATATAAATAAATTTTATATTTCTTATTATGGAAAACTTTGTGAATTTCAAATATTTGAATAAATATAGGATGTGTATTATTGATAAATTTAGGAAAAAAGTGGTATTTTAAAATATTTTTGTATTCATTAAATAATATATAATGTGAAATAATTTTTAAAAAATGTCTTTAATAGTTGTGATCAGTGAGAAATATAGAGTCGAATAAGATCAACATTATTTTTAGTGAATAGTAAAGTATGAATAGTAACATACTTGTATGAATAGTAATGAATATTAAATTGGCTAAAAAAATATAAACATCACACGTGAATGTATAAATACTATTTATAGATCATAAATGTGAAAAAAAAATCATAGTATGAGTTTTTGGTATTTTTGTATGTCATAAATATTTTTTTTCAATTTTATAATTAAATTAAGAATTTTAAATGGAAATATATTTTCATAAAATCTAATCATAAATTATTACATTATTTTATTATGGTTATATGATAACTTTATGGGACCTTGATTACTTTTTAATGGTGTTACAATGTGGTTTATAGTTTTAAACTTGTATTTTTTGAATAAATAATGATTTTATTTAAAAATTAAATTAAAAATATTTAGAAAATTATTTTCATATAATGGAGTTCATTTTTGGATTCATAGCATAGATATTAGGTTAGGGTGATGTTTTGGGATTTTTCTGAAACAGTTGAATTTTTTGTGAATAGTAAAAATATAGTTTTGAGTTTCGGGTGTTTAATGACATCATTAATGATGTAATAATGATGTTAGATTTCTGGTAGAATTCTGAATAGTGATATATTCTATGAGGTGTTCCAAGTGGCCAATACCATTGGAAAATACCTTGGGCAAGCCCATGGTTTTTCAAATACCACCGAGGAGGTGTCCCTTGGAAATTTATAATTTATTCCCTATCTTTTCCTATAAATACCAATCCATTCCCTCATTCATTTCAGTCCAAAATCCACCTCAACGATTTTCTGGTCTCTTTACCTCCCAAGGAGTCCTCGCAAGGTTCCCTCATTCCTCCAAAGGTCATGACCTTCAAGCTTTCAAAGTTACTCTTTGAGGTAAGGTAACCTTTCACCCTCCTCTTTTAAGTCATGAATTCCTTTATGTTATGTTTTATAGTTCCATTTTATTATAATGGGGATTGTTCTTCTATATATTTAATACTGTCCATTTCATTTAAAAATGATGAGAGACCCTTTCCGCTCTCATCAATTGATTTTCTGAATTTTTATGTGATGCTGTTAGGCTACTGAATTTTCGTAAAAGAAATCGTGCTTTCTCTTTCTTTAGAGGTTTCCTTTTCTTGTGGTGTGTCATTCAATTGTCAACTCCATGATCTTATTTATATTTATTATGTTACACTAAATTAAAATTATTCATTTATAGATGGGAGACCCATGTACCCTATCTTTATATTATTTTCTAAAACCATGTTATATAGTCGTTAGTCTGCAGAAATTTGGTCTAAAATTTTATCTCTTGTTTTCTCAAGGAATTATCTTATTTTATTTATGTGAATACCCAGATCTATTTAGATTCTATGAATGTTCATATATCCAAAAAAATGATTTATTTGATTCTGGAATTGATATACATGTAACCATCACTCCCATTTTCATGGGTTATAAATGAAATAATGATCTTATTTTTAACCACTTTTAAAACGTCATGGTTTTGAAGTGAACCCCGTTTCTTTTACTCTATTTTGGTTATTTATAAAATTTATGATTATGATCAATGTGGATCACATGAATATAAATACATATTAATGGTGCTCCCTGAGAGTGCTTCAATTCATTGGTTATAGAATTAATCTCTAGAGATGACAAGTTTCACAATACCTTGGTGAATTACCGTGGTAATTTTTATGACACCTTGGGGATGAACCTTGGTGATATGTTCATGAACTTATTAAAGAAATGATGTAGAAACATATTTAAGTTATGATTCATGTTATTTTTATCATGATATTACTATTATTCCTTTTCTCATGTCATTATGATTTTTATCATGTTTTTATTAATATTACACAAGATCACATGTCAACCGTTTCACTTGTTTTCCTTACTGAGCCTTATGCTCACCATTTATTTTGAGGTATGTCTCCAGGATATGAGATGTAGTAATTTTACATAGGATAAACCTATTATGAAGCCTTATGAGTGTTTTATAAGAATGTATTATATTTTTTCATGTATTATGTTCTTTATTTTCAAGACACTAGACTTTAAAGATCCTCTATTTGTAAAATTTAATGAAAAGTTATGTAATAAAAATAGGGATTCCGTATTTGGTATTAGAGGATAGTTTAGTTATTTAATTAAATTAGGCTATGAAAACATTAGGAAGAATCCTATAGAAAAGATTAAATATAGGAAATCTAATTTGGTATTTCGGTGAGTATTGAGTAAGTGGTTTATCAAGAAAATACATCCCTGTCTAGATACGAGCAGGTAGAGGTGGCCCTGGCACAGAGGTACATAGGAGTGAAAACTCCGACAAGGAGTTTTGGGCTTGACCCGTGGTATCCGGGTACATTACAATGTTCCATGCTGCACTCTTGGTTATGACACTCCTAAGGGATATGTTTGGTTAATCATATGCTTTTTAAGAATCATTATGAAGGATTTATAGAGAAATGTAATTGTTTAAAGAAGTTTTAAGACAAAAAATTCCTTTATTGTTAAAAGATTTTTAAATTAAATAAGTTTCTCACTATGGTTTTATTCTTTTCGAAATGTCAGGAAATAGGCGGAATCATGAAAATGGTGACCGCAATGGACCATGTGCTAACGGCCCTCCGATGGAAGCTGGAATGGAAACATTCATGAGAATAATGAACCAACAGACTCAAGTTATGGGAAATAACTTGAGCCATACTGAGAGACTCATCTCACAATGAAGGGAATAATATTATTTTGAGTCGTTTATGTGTCAATGACCACTAACCTTTAGTGGATTGACCGACCCATGGATTACTGAATATTGGATCTTCTCTATAGAGAAGATTGTTTCTGTGCTCTATTGTTCAGAGAAAGACAAGGTCATCATGTATGTCTATCACTTAGAGGGAGAAACTGATCAGTGGTGGGAACTGATTGAAAACATGAGGCAAAGAGTGGAGGTTGATGTTATAGAGTGGGAAGAGTTCACAAGGGTCTTCTTTAGTAATTATTTCCCTCATTCTAAGAGAACAAGAATGGAGAAGGTGTTTCTCAAGCTAAAGAATAAGGAGAATGAAACTATGGGAAGCTATGAGGTGAACTCTACAGGACTTTCCCATTATTCCTCAAGCTGTTTCATGGATCCTAATGGTATAATTGACATATTCTTCAGTGGACTGAGACCTCATCTACGGAAGAATCTTTCCAACCAAGACTATGACAGCTATGAGGAGATCGTACGGAGTGTAATGAAAGTTGAACTAGAGTTTGATGAGATGCAGTGGTATCATAAATCAAATGAAAAAAAGAGATCGATAGAGCCTAGATTAGGGAGGAACTTTTATCAGGGAAGGGGAGGCAAGCAAGTGCAACGTCCCACATGTTATAAATGTGGGAATAAGAATCCAAGGAACGGCCTAATCAGGAGCGGTAAATACTACAAGTGTGGAAGATATGGCCATATTTTGAGGATTTGTTGTAGTGAGGTGAAACCTTAACTTTCGAACACTAATGACAAGGGTAAGATAGTGAAGGCCCTACCTGATTTCCAGTTCTTTAAGTGTAGGCAACTTGGGCACTTTTCCAATCACTGTCCAAATCTGAGCGCAGTGGAGGGGAACCATCATCAGTCTCTACAAAGGCCAAGGGATAAAGTTCATTATTTTGCTATCACGACAGCTGATGTTGAAGCTCCAAAGGATGTTGAATTAGGTACTCTTGTTGTTCTCTCAAAGATAGCAAGTACATTTTTTATTCTGGTTCTACGCATTCCTTTATTTCCATTAAGTTCTCAATGAATTTGGAATCAACCCCCAACTTTCTAAATTTAGATTAATCAGTCAAGACACGTGGTGGGATTATCCAAGAATTTTCAGTGTTTAGAAACTCTTGTAATTACTTTGGTGGGACTAATCTTATCTCAAATCTAGTAGTCATTCCCTTTCTAGAATTTGACATTACACTAGGGATAGACTGGCTCTCAAAGTATAATGCTTAGATCAAATGCAGAAGTAATGAAATCTCAGTAGTATTGAATGGAAAACATATAGTTGTCATCCAATGAAAGATATCTCAACCTGATCTTTGTCTAGAATAACCTCCTATATCCTTCTTTATGGAATTTATTGGTGAAGAAGAACCAGGAAATGAGATTTTCATGATAGAACATGTCCCCGTCTTCCAGGAATACGTTGACATATTTCATAAGGAGTTTCTTGGACCTCCCCTAGAAAGATAGGGAGAGTTCTCTATTGAACTCATACCTGGATCTTATCCAATATCAATGACCCCATATAGGATGGAAAATGTGGAGCTGGAGGAATTAAAGAAACAACTCTAAGATCTTTTGGAGAAGGGGTTTATCCGACCAAGTGTGTCTCCTTGGGGTGCACCTGTTCTCTTTGTAAAGAAGAAGGATGTATCGATGTGGCTATGCATTGATTATAGATAATTGAATGGGATCACAATAAATAACAAATAACCTCTTCCAAGAATTGATAACTTATTTGACCAACTTCATGGGGCTCAATTCTTCCCTAAGATTGATCTTCAATCTGGTTATCATCAATTGAGGGTGTAGAAAGAAGATACTCCAAAATTGTCTTCCGATCAAGATATGGCCATTATGAGTTTGTTTTTATGCTTTTTGGACTGACTAATGCACCTAATATTTTTATAGATTTGATGAATAGAGTCATTAAGGACTAACTTGATAACTTGGTGGTAGTTTTTATTGATTATATTCTGAAATATTCCAAAAGTTTTGAGGAGCATGAGAATCATCAAAGGGTTATTTTTCAAACTCTACAGAAGGAGAGGCTTTTTGGAAAGTTCAGTAAATTTGAATTATGGTTACAACATTTTATTTTTTAGGTATCATTGTTACCAATGAATGAATAACAGTTGACCCTACAAAGACAAAAGTTATAGAGGAGTGGCCACAGCCTACATCAATAACTGAGATTCATTGTTTCCTTGGATTAACTGGATATTATTGAAGCTTTCTGAAAAACATTTCACAACTTCCAAATACAATAACCATGTTAACACTAAAAGGGGTCAAGTTCATCTGGACAAAGGAGTGTGAGGAAAGTATCCAAGAGTTGAAGTAGATATTGGTTACTGAACCCATGTTAACTCTCCCTCAAGTAGAGAAGGATTTTTTATTTTTAGTGATGCATCTCTAAAAGGGATTGGGTGCATTATCAAGAAAAAATGACAAGGTCATTGCTTATGCATCTCGACAGATGAAGAATCTTGAGCAGAACTATCCTACGCATGATCTGGAGCTGGTTGTGGTCAATTTTTCTTTGAATATATGGAGGCACTGTCATTATGGGGAGAAACGTGATATATACACAGACCATCAAGGTTTGAAGTATATTTTCACACAAAAGGAATTGAACATGAGACAAAAGAGATGGTTGAAACTTCTTAAATACTATGATTGTTCAATTCATTGTCATCCCAAAAGAGAAAACAAAGTCATTGATGCATTAAGCAGGAAAGACCCAGTTGTTCTGTCCACTATGAGGATTCAAAGAGACCCATGATCAATGACCTAGTAAAAAAATTCATGGAAATTATAAATTAAGTGACATAATAAACCCTAACACAAATGATTCATCAACCTTCATTGCTAAATAAGATCAAGAATGCTCATAAAGAAGATCCTTTGTTATAGAAGAAGTTTGATTTTCTGAAGGATGGGATGTTTCTTGAGTTCAATACTGATCAAGAAGGTGTACCAAAATTTCATACAAGACTATGTGTCCCATCTATTCCTAAAGAAAGAAGGATCTGATGGATGAAGCTCATGGATCTACTTTATCTATAAATCCCGGTAGAACGAAAATGTATAGGTACCTTCGTGATAGTTATTTGTGGGATAATATGAAACGGAAGATTGTTGACTACATGTCAAGGTGCCTGATATTTCAGCAAGTGAAGGTGAAGCGATAACTTCCTAGAGGAGTATTTCAAACACTACCCATACCAGCATGGAGGTGGGACAATATCACTCTGGACTTTGTCACTAATCTCCTGAGAAATTCCAAAGGAAACAATGCGATATGGGTTATTGTGGACCATCTCACCAAGACTTCCCATTTTATCTCTATCCAAGAATATTTATCTCTTGATCAACTTGCCAGGATTTACGTGAAGGAAGTGGTAAGGCTGCATTGATTTCCACTTTCTATCGTATGTGATCATGATCTAAGGTTCACATCAAAATTTTGGAGAAGTATTCAACAAGCTCTGAGCACTGAATTGAATTCCAGTATGGCCTATCACCCCC
The DNA here is from genome assembly GCA_963277665.1 of Viscum album. Classification (NCBI taxonomy): domain Eukaryota; kingdom Viridiplantae; phylum Streptophyta; class Magnoliopsida; order Santalales; family Viscaceae; genus Viscum; species Viscum album. Next base: position 296,066,518 of record OY728141.1, on the reverse strand, counting down.
AAACTAATGGCCAATCTAAAAGGAATATTCAAACACTTGAGGACATGCTGAGAACATGTTCAATGTAATTTAAAGGTGGATGGGATCAACATCTCCCTATAGTTGAGTTCTCTTACAACAACATGTTCCACTCAACCATTCAAACGAAACCCTATGAAGCTCTATATCGGAAGCGATGTAGAAATACTACTTGTTGGGATGAAGTTGGTGAGAAAATGCTTCTTGGGCCTGATCTTGTACAGAAGATGACAGAAATGGTCTATGCCATCCAGCAACACATTATGGCTGCTCAGAGTATGCAAAAGAGCTATGCCAACAACCATTGAAGGGACTTGTAGTTTGAGGTTGGTGACAATGTCTTTCATTGGATTTCACCTTGTAAGAGAGTCATGAGGTTTGGCAAAAAAGGTAAGCTCATCCCTAGGTACATTAGCCCCTATGAAATCATTGATCGTGTGGGAGAAGTGACATATCGGCTTGCACTTCCTCCAAATCTAGCACAAGTTCATGATGTATTCCACGTATCCCTCTTGAGGAAGTACATACCTGACCCTTCACATGTACTAAATCCAAAGTTGGTATAATTGGAACATGACCTCTCTTAGGAGAAGGAGCCAGTGGAGATCTTGGATCGTAGATACAAGGTTCTACGCAACACGACTACCCACCTTATTGAGGTGTTGTGGAGGAACCACAAATTTGAAGAAGCCACATAGTAACTGGAGGAGTCTATGAGATAGAAGTACCCACACCATTTCTCATCAAAGAGTAATAGATAAAATTTTGGGGATGGAATTTCTTAAGGGGAGAAGAATGTAACAACCCAAACTTTTTAATTATATTTGTTTCCTAAATTTGTGTGTTATTTTATTTTATACTCAGCAAAACTATATCATTTAATTAATGAAGTGGGTATAATTAAAATGAGGCCATTGGGTTTCGACTGTTATATGACCATTGGTCAATATGATGGTTGGAAACTATATTTTTAACGTTGTGTTTTTATAAATATAGATATTTGCATTAATTAATACAGAAAGAAGATTGAATGACCTCATCTAGTAGAATCGGACAATATGAAGCCAATCTGTCAGAGCTTGGGAAGGATGTAACTTAACTGGGCTTTTCTCTCGACCAAGCCCAAGCCAAACTTCAACATAAAAATATTGAACTGAATCGCCTAAAGGAGAAGTTCAAGCTGATAGAAATCGCCACTAGGGAAATGTAGTACGAGCCACCCCAAGATTCTGTCACCATAGCACACCTTACACTTAGGTCCTACGCTGGTGTTATAAGGGGCTCTCTAACGAGACCTTAGCTGCTTTGTGTGATCATTTTATATAAATAAAATTGTTAATTCTTATTATAGTAAGATTTGGGAATTTCAAATATCCAGATAAATATAGGATGTGTATTATTGATGGATTTAGGAACAAATGGGTTATATTAAAATATTTTTGTATTCTTTATATAAATAATAATGTGAAAATATTTTCAAAAAATGGTATTCCACAGTTGTGATTACTGTGAAATTTAGAGTCTAATAAGATCAACTTGATTTTTAGTGAAGAGTAAAGTATGAATAGTAACATACCCGTATGAATAGTAAAGAATAGTAATAAATAGTAAATTGGCCAAAATAAAAGAAACTTCAACCATGATTATATAAATATAATTTAAACATCTTAAAAGTGAAAAAACAATCATATTATAAGTTTGGGTATTTTTGTATGTCATAAATATTTTACTTAAAATTTTATAATTTATTTAATAATTTATAATGGAAATATATTTTCATAAAATGTAATCATAAATTCATACTTAATTTTATTATAGTTATATGATAATTTTATGGGACCTTGGTTACTTTTTGTAGGTGTTACAAAATGAGTTACAGTTTTAAATTTTTATTTTTTGAATAAATAATGATTATATTTAAAAATTAAAATAAAAATAATTAGAAAATTCTTTTCATAAAATTTAGTTCATTTTTTAATTCAGAGCATCTATATTTGGTTACAGTTAATTTTTGGGATTTTTCTGAAGTAGTTGATTTTTTGGTGAATAGTAAAAATACAGTTTTGGGTTTCAGGTGTTTAATGACATCATTAATTATTTAAGATTACTGGTCGACTTATGAACAGTGATATATTCTATGAGGTGTCCCAAGTGTCCAATAACATGGACAAATATCATGGGAAAGCCCATGGTTTTTCAAATACCACCGATGAGGTGTCTCTTGGAAATTAATAATTTATTCCCTCACTTTTCCTATAAATACCAATCCATTCCATCATTCATCTCATTCCAAAATCCTCCTAAACGAATTTCTGGTCTCCTTACCTCCCAAAGAGTCCTCCCAAGGTCCCAACCTTCAAGCTTTCAATGTTACTCTTCACGGCAAGGGAACCTGTCACCCTCCTCTTTTAAGTCATGACTTCCTTTATGTTATGTCTTATAGTTCCATTTTATTATGAGGGGGCTTGTACTTATATATGTTTACTACTATCAATTTTATTTCCAAATTATGAAAGACCCTTTCTTCTCTGATCAATTGATTTTATGAATTTTTATGTGACGCTGTTAGCCTGCCGAATTTTCGTAAAAGAAATCACGCTTTCTCTTTCTTTGCATGTTTCCATTTTTTGTGGTGTGTCATTCAATTATCCACACCATGATCTTATTTATTTTTATTCTATACCTCTAATTTAAAATGATTCATTTATTTATGGGAGACCCTTGTCCCATATCTTTATATTATTTTCTAAAACCATGTTATATAGTCGTTATGATGTAGAAATTTCGTCTCAAAATTTCTCTCTCTTTTTCTCAAGGGAATCACTTTTTTTATTTATGTGAATACCCATACCTATTTCATTTCTATTGGTGTTCATAGATATAAAAAATATATTTTTTATTCTATAATTTACATAAATGTAACCCTCTCCACCATTTTCATAGTTATAAATGACATAACAATCTTATTTTTAAGCACATTTAATACTTCATTATTTTGAAGTGAAACCCATTTCTCTTACTCTCTTTGGGTTATATATGAAATGTATGATTATGACCTATTTGGATCACCTAAAAAAGACATATTGAGGGTACGCCCTAATAGCACTCCAATGCATTGGATAAATAATTAATCTCTAGAGATGATAAGTTTCACGATACCGTGGTGAATGACCTTGGTAATTTTTATAACACCTTGGCGATGAACCTTGGTGATATGTTCATGAATGTCTAAATAAAATGTGGTTGCCACATATTCAAGTTATTATTCATGTTATTTTTATCATGATATTCCCATTCTTCAATTTCTCATGTCTTTATGATTTTTATCATGTTCTTGTTAATATTTCTCAAGATCACATGTCAATTGTTTCACTTGTTTTCCTTACTGAGCCTTCTGCTCATCCTTTCCTTTGATGTATGTCTCCAATATAATGGATGCAGAAATTGTACAAAGGATGAACCTATGATGAAGCCTTATGAGTGGTTTAGAAGAATTTATTATGTTATTTTCATGTGTTATGTTCTTGATTTCCAAGACACTATACTTTAATGATACTATATTTTTAAAATGTAATGAAAATTTATGTAATAAAAAGGTTGGATTCCATACTGAAACCTTAAATTAATTAATTCATAAATTAATTAATCCAATCTGTTAATTAATTTACCAACTAATTAACAATATAATTCACCTGTCAAATAAGTCAAAAATTAAATTACTATTCCACATCTCAAAAGTTAATAATTAATTAAAAATTAATTATTCATAGAAATACAACAAAAAAATTAAGCCAACAATTAATTATCCAAATTCTTTAACAAGTCTGAACTTGTCCACTCAAAAAGTGATTCATCCAGGACATTAAGAGTTTACATGCATGTCATAAACATCTCAAATCAAACATGCTAAACAAGGCCCACATATTTAGCAATCGTATCACATAACATATCATATTTATAAACCCCTCCATCCTAAACTACACAAGACATAGGAAATAAACACGTAGCCAAAGGTATTATTGGATAACCATAATAACAATCAAATAAAATCACAATCTTCATTTAATGCATGAAAATTAATTAATTAAGCAATTAATTAATTAAATCATATCACTTTAACCAGTTCATAAATGATTTAACCATTTACCATTTATCATGTAATAATTAATCCAACCATTATTTTTTACCAGTTTGCAATTTATATTCCGAACATGTCAAAATATTCAATATGCACAATATTCAGTAAATTCCATTACCATCATCCAAAATTTTATCATTAATCATTGTTAAAATAAAATATAGCAGTTCCATAACCATGGAAACTCGTATTCTCAAACTATTTAAAGAAACAACTAATTCATAAATAAACTGAAAGAGATCCAGGACCCTACCTCAGGGTGGAACAAAATTATCCTTCCGCAATTGATTTAATCTGTGGTAATCAATGGAATCCACTCGCAGTCTCATGTGCACAATATATATATATATATGTATGAATGTATGTATGTATGTATGTATGTTTGTATATATACATATATATATTTATATACACATGAGTGTGTCGTGCCACATAATCCAAAAAATTCTAAAACAAAAATAGAAGACTTAAACCACTGCAGTAAGGCTCAACGCACCAACAGTTATATATCAGGGACTCAAATAAATTGTCATATTCTAATAAAACGGTGAAATAAAAAAGTTGTGTATAAACCTTACCCCAACAATAGAGGCAAGTGAAAACGAACCCATCCACCTCGTCTTCGGCGTTGAATGTAGGAATACTAACATGAGAGACCTAATACGTCAATTGAACAACCTATTTTAAGAAGAACACAATAGGGGTTGTTGTGTTCTTCAGTGGTTCTGCCTATGGTTGAAGAACACTACTATAGGAAATCATCTGGGGGTTGCGCACCAACTATGAATCACATCCGGAAGGAGGATGCACCATAAAGAGGAGGTCCTACGCACGTTGTTGTAGTTCGTGCGCTATAGGGGGTTCCACTGCGGTGTTGTCATGCACTAATTCTGTAGGCCATCTGGGGGTCGTGCGCTTCCAATTCGCATCGCTGGGAGGTCATTTGGCCAAGGTAGAAGCACAGAGGAGGCCTTCCATGGAGAAGTATCTCTGTGGAAGAGGAGGTCGTGGGAGGTGGTATACTACCGGACTGTGTTGCACCTCACCTGGGAGGAAGAAGATGGAATTTTCCCCTTTTCTTATTAAATAAATCTAACCTAAAAACTAATTAAATACTCTTAATTTATTTCGATTTAATTTTATTCAAATGAATTTATGATGAAATTTCATAGTTATTAGGAACAAGAAAAGTCATGAAATTATTATCATTACACCATTTCATTACTCCATTCAAACTAAAACCCCCAAATCCCTTATTATTATTTTCAATAATAATAATAATAAAGAATGACCATAATTAAATTGTATTAAAAAATAGTCAAAAAATATCTATCTATTTAATGATAATAATAATCATATTATTATTATTTCCATTTAAACAATTATTTATTAAATCTAAAATATCCAATTAATAAAACGTTTCTTCATTAAATCTAAAACTACTAATTTAATGAAGTTTTTCTTTTGGATACCTAAAACCCTCATTAATTTTACACAACTAATACACCACATTAATCATGAAATTAAAATCTTTTAACACCCAAATAATGTAAAAATCTCCAAATTAATAATAATAACATTATTATTATTATTATTAACACTTTATTTAATTTAAAAAAACCACAACATTATTACAAAATCCTAAATATGATATTAATGAAAAACACTAAACCCTAACCTCAATTTGATAATAATAATGTTTCATCATTAAAATTGAAACTCCTCAATTAATTAAATGTTTCTGGTGAACTCCAAAAATTCTCATTAAATTCTTCAATCGTCATTTAATTAAATCTTTCACATTCATTTAATTAAACTACTAAAATAATAATAATAACAAATTCATCATCATCATCATTATTATTATTATTATTTAAAACATTATTTTAATTAATTATAGTCTCTCATGTAATATTACATAATAATTTATTAAATAGGGTAAACTACACAGGTTGGACTGCCACCATGAGCTGACTGTGCAAATCCATTAAAGTGGAATTTTCCATATTCGATGGTCCCGAGACACATCAGGAAGCCTGCTAGAATAATCAGATAAATATGCAAGTCCAAAAATGAAACATTTAGGTGGTCCAACATTTAGAATAAAATTCTGGAACTCAGTTTAAAAAAATGACACGTTTATAAACCAATTTTTTTTAAAACATTTATATTTTATCCTAGTTCAATAACATTGTACTTTACAATCTACCCACCTTAAAACATCCCGTCCCTGAGAAGCCATCGGGAACCACTACTAATACAATCGACCTACCATGGTCATTTAATATCGTTAGAACTGATGTGTTGTGTTCCCAACACCAAATGCAGCTTTAACCCTTCCCAAGCCTAATGGCTTAGCCTTTAAAACTAGATCCAAAGCTCACTTTATTTCTTAAACATCGAAATAGATCTTATATCTGAGGCCATTATAGGGACCTCTTCAACGAAAATGGTTGAATATCGGTCAACTAATAGAACAGGTTGTGCATGCTTTTCTTGAAAACTTCATTAACCCAAAACCCACATTTTCCGTTTATCTAACGACGTTCCTTTAAAACTATTCCAAAACCATTCGCATGTATAAATATGTGATTACTTGACTTCCTGTTAAATTTAAAACTCAAGACACGACATGGCTATTTAAAAAACAATCATTCCCCACCAAGAATAAAAAAGTATCCCAAAAAACTATGCATCTCGCGTACTACCCAGATAACAACCACTCATTAAAACCAGCAACATTTAAACTATTGAGTGGCGTAAGACCAACACTATCTTAGTGTATCCATGAAGCTATTAAGATATGGAACATGCTCGTCATATTTAGAAGAGTTCACTAAGAGATAAACCAAGGTCATTAAGAAGATCAGTCGAACTACTACTAGACAACTATGTTCTAAAAGCTCAGTTTCTCAGGTCGACAAGTATACCGAGAATTATGTGACACTACCCACCTTAGGATTGTCCATGACGTCGTAAGAAAAGATGATGTGCTCACTATAATTCTATTTCAGAACATCTTAATGCATGTGTGTGACGTTCCTTGAACCACGATCACCACATCAAACATTGATCATAAAATACGTAACATAAACCTATTGGCATGTCAAAAATAGTCAAGTTCCAAAAAGTCATCCTGGGTAATGGGACAAACTTACATTAACACCCAAAATATTCTAAGGGTTTTACCTACCTCAGGATAGCCCCTTATGAAACATAAATGTAAACCATCTCACATGGTCACACAAAACAGGAATCAGGAGGTTCAAAATCCCTTTTTTCATTTTATCCATTTTAATTTATTCATTTCAAACTTTTAACATTTTAATTATTATCTACAAACACACAAGTACTTTTTCTTAATAAGTTACTTGGTTTTCAAAACTACTCCCTATGGCAAAATATGCATTCTATCACAATCATCCTCTTTAAACGTTCATCATTTAGTGTTATTCAAATATAAATAGGAAATTTAGAATCTAAATTCCTTTTACCAAAAAGGATACCTCAAAAGTTCTCATTTATTTAATCCAATTTCTTCAAAAGCAACCCCACAATGGTTCATTACAATCAAAACTCAACAGTTTTACATTCATAACCATTTTCAAACATACTATGGTTATAAGGTTTAATCATGTGGGTGGACATTTACCAATAGATAAGGCACCTATAAAACTTATCACTGGAATTTGGCTCCCATTTATCACAATCAATATTCATTTAACATTTTAACATTAGAAGCACATTCACACATCAAAACATCTCTAGAATGTTATCATAAGTAGTAACCCAACATCATGCTATTACACATTATCATAGAACAATAACAAAACATGGTAATAACTGAGGCAGTATGACATATAATAACTCAAGCATGTTAAATCTATCAAATAAACATGTTATCTACGGAGGAATGATAAAGCATATCAAAACATGGCATTGCACCCAAGGAACACAATCCAAATTAGCAGGAATCCTACTAATGAAAATACATGGCATGTTTTATGAATGGCATGTGAATCCTTAAGTGCCTAAGATGATATATGTATGAAAGTTCATTGCCCTATCAGGCCAAGACCATTTTTTTCAACATTCTCAAAATTATTGAGCAGTGGAAAATACACCAGTCACTCAAGGTGAAATCATATCAACTATAACCTCAAATACTACAATCATCAATTCCCATCCCTGGCCACTTGGTTATTTCTCGTACATGGGATGATCAGTCCCAAGCTTGTCTATTAACCTAATCACGGACACTTTCCTAGTCTCCTGTCTACCTACCTAAAACAGAAAGGCAAAATGATTGAACCCTCTAATACCACTTTGTAACATCTCAAACCGGCTCACCCTTGAACCGGTGTCCAAACCAGTTGGCACATGACCTCAAGTGAATCTCCACATACGCCAGAGGTTGTCGACTAGCAGCGAGGGTCTAATGATAGCCAGTTGGGAGACTATACCCTTTTATTAGAGTTGCACAATAGTATATCATAGTAAATAACAAAAAATAGCAGAAGCAGTAATACATAATTGAAAAAAAATGGTGGATGAAAAAATAGTACTCATTTTATAAAAGTGGCCAAGGATAATTATATGGAAGATGAATGTATGACATTTTATGGATACATAATTGAAAATAATAAAAAATACAAGATTCCTTACACAAAATATACAATAAAAATAAAAGGCAACCAGGCCCTATGGGCTTTCAAATTGAGAATCCCAAGCTCCTGCTCGGTCCTCTACTCCAATTTCCCAATAATTTTCTAAAATCACAATATTACAACCAAATATAATCTATTCAGGTACCCCAATGTAATGGCAGCCCGAGTAGGGTGTGAGATAAAAATATCAGTAGGTCGGGACCACGGGTGTCTACACCAAATCCAGACATTCCGTAAATAATTTAAACAGCGTGAAAGAATGCATAATTAAAGTATGTAGTACAATGTAACTATATACCCATGTACCTGCTTCAGCTCCTAGTTGGTGTCTGAACCTACATTATAAATTTGCCTTGTTTACGCAATAGTCATCACACATTCATTTTCATTTATCATTTATACATCTGTCTTGTTTACGCAACAGTAATCACACATTCATTTTCATTTATCATTTATTCAAACATTAATAAATAACATAATTCTCTTGATCCATCCTAAGTTCTACATCCCCCATATAAGTCACTCACCACTGATGTCCCTAAATACCATCTAAGTAAACAAAGAAAAGATTGAATCCAAGCTTGTACATTGGCTTGGATAACGTGTCATAACACATTGTATTTAATCTTTCATATACAAAGTCTGAGCTCATCAACTAGAAATTGGGATTTTATCCTGGGTCCGTCCATTAATAGTGATTCACCCAATTCATTGATAAGTCCAAACCCTTCCTCATATTCAATTCACAAATCATTATGTCCCCACAGTTTTCATTAACCAGTTAATTCATTTAATGTACTACTAATTGGACCCACTAACCAATGTCAATCAATGGGTGTATAAAATCATGTTTAGCACCCTCATGAGTATTTGGATAATCAGTCCTTGTCTCACAACCCATGGGTATTTAGAGCATTAGTCCATGTCACATAAAATAAGGTTTCCAATGAAAGTTGGGTGTAGAACGCCATGTCTAATACTCCATGAGTATTTGGAGCATCAGTCCCTATCTCAAAACTTGTTCATAAATCATACATTAATATTAAGAATTTGTGTAGAACACCATATCTAACTCCCCAAAACCATCGATTAATTAATTCATAAATTAATTAATCCAATCTGTTAATTAATTTCACAACTAATTAATAGTATAATTCACCCATCAAATAATTCAAAAATTAATAAACTATTCAACATCTCAAAATTTAATAATTAATTATCAATTAATTATTCTTAGCAATCCAACAAAAAAATTAACTCAACAATTAATTATCCAAATTCTTTAATATGTCTAAACTCATCCACTCAAACAATGATTCATCCAGGACTTTTACAATTTACATGCATGTCATAAACATTTCAAGTCAAACACGCTGAACAAGGCATGCATATTTAGAAACCATCTCTCATAACATATCATATTTATAAGCCACTCCATCCAAAATAACTTAAGGCATGGAAAATAAACACGTAACCAAAGGTATTATTGGCCAAAAATCATAACAATCAAATCAATTCACAATCTTAATTTAATGAATGAAAATTAATTAATTCACCAATTAATTTATTAAATCATATAAATTTAACAAGTTAATCAATTAATTAACCATTTACCATTTATCATGTAATAATTAATTCATCCATTAATTATTAATATTTTTCTATTTATATTCTGAACATGTCAAAATATTCAATATTCATAATATTTAGTAAATACCATTACCATCATCCAAAATTTTATCTTTAATTTTCATTTAAAGGAAATATAGAAGTTCAATAATTAAGGAAACGCATACTCTCAAATTATTTAAATAAGAAACTAATTCATAAATAAACTAAAAGAGATTTGGGACCATACATCAGGGTGGAACCAGATTATCCTTCAACAATTTATTTAATCAGTGGTAATCAATGCAATCAACCCACAGTCGCGTGTACACAATTTTTATAAATACACATATATAAATATATATATGTATGTATATATATGTATATATATTTATATACACATGTGCGCGCCCTGCAACATAATCAACAATTTACTAAAAGAAAAATATGAGACTTAAACCACAACAGTAAGGTTCAACGTACCTATATATGTATATTAGGGACTCAAATAATGTGTAAGACTCTAATAAGATGCTGAAAAAACAATAGTGTGGTATAAACCTTACCCCAGCGATGGAGGCGATCGAAAATGAACCCATCCACCTCGCCTTCAGTGGCTGATGCCAAAATACTAACAAGAGAGTCCTAATACATCAATAGCACATCTTATTGTAGGAAGTACACAACAAAGGGTATTATTATCCAAACCCTGAACTCAAAAAAACCAAAATGAATGCTAAAATAGTATCAAATCGCAAAAGTGATCTAGAAAAACACAAAATAAGATCCTTCCTCGATGGATCGAACTAAACCCATGGGGAAGAAAATAGGTATCATTAATGGAAGAAGATCACGGAATAGGGGGTGTCGCATGCTATAGTGGTTCGGCCCAAGATCGAAGCGCACTACTGCAGGGGGGCATCTGGGGGTCATGCACCAACAATGAATCACATCTAGAAGGAGGACACACAATAAGGAGGAGGTCATGTGCACGCCGCAGTAGGTCACACGCTACAGGGGATTCTGCCCGGGTGGTGTCGCGCACTACTTCTGCAGGCCATCTGGGGGTCATGTGCTTCCAGTTCGCATCGCATGGAGTACGTTTGTCCAAGGGAGAAGCATAGAGGAGGCCTTCCATGGTAAAGGAGTTTCATGGAAGAGGAGTTCGTCGGAGCTGGTGTGCTACCCTGCCTCATCGTGCCTCACCTGGGAGGAAGAAGAGGGGATTTTTCCCCTTTTCTTATTAAAAAATCTAACCTAAAAACTAATTAAATAGTCTTAATTTATTTCGATTTAATTTTCTCCAAAATAATTTATGATCAAAATTCATAGTTATAAGGAATAAGAAAACACATGAAATTATTATCACTACACCCTTTCATTTACCCCTTTCAAACTAGTACCCCCAAATCCATTGTTATTATTTTTAATAATAATAATAATAAATGACCATAATTAAATTGTATTAAAAAAATATTCAATAATATCTATCATTTTAATGATAATAATAATAATCATATTGTTATTATTTCTATTTAATCATTTATTTATTAAATTTGAAATCTCCAATTAATAAAATGTTTCTTCATTAAATCTGAAACTACTCATTTAATGAAATGTTTCTTTGAGATAACCAAAAGCCTCATTAATTTCATACAACTATTACACCTCATTAATCATGAAATTAAAGTATTTTAACATCTCAATAATTTTAAAATCTCCAGAATAAATAATAGTAACATTATTATTATTATTATTAACACTTTCTTTTATTTAAACACAAAACCCCAACTTTATTACATAATCATTAATATGATATTAATGAAAAAAACACCAACCCATAATCTCCATTTAATAATAATAACAATTCATAATTAACATTGAAATACATCAATTAATTAAATGTTTCTAGTAAACCCAAAAAACTCTCATTAATTTCTTCAACCATCATTTTATTAATATTTTCACATTCATTTAATTGAAAAATTAAAATAATAATAATAAAAATTCATTTTTATTATTATTTAAAAAATTATTTTAATTAATCACAATATCTCATATAATCTTATTTAAGAATTTATTAAATAGGGTAAACAACACGGGTTGGACTGTAACCGTGTGCTACCCGTGAAAATCCAGTAAAGTGGAATTTTCTAAATTCTATGCTCCCAAGACTCATTGGGACACCCTCTAAAAAAATCGTAAAAAATACGCAATTCCAAAAATGACACCTTTAGGTGTTCCAACCCTCATAATAAAATTCTAGAGCTCAGTTAAATAAACGACCCGTTGATAAACCAAATTTGTTTAAAAACCTTCAAATTTTAGCCTATTTCAAAAACATGGGACATTACAATCTACCCACCTTAAAAACATCATGTCCCCAAGAATCCATCGGGAACAACTACTAATACAATCAACCTACCATGGTCATTTAATCTCATTATAATTGACATGTTGTGTTGCAAATGCTAATCGCACCTTTAACCCATCACAAGACTAATTGTTAAGCCTTTAAAACTAGAGCTAAATCTCACTTTATAGATTAAACATTGAAATAAATCATATATCTAAGGCCATTATAGAGACATCATCAACAAAAATAGTTGAATTTTATCATCCAATAGAACATGTTGCGCATTTTTCCCTCGAAATACGTCATGTACCCAAAACCCACAGTTTATCTTTATCTGACGACGTGCCTTTTAAACTATTCCAAACCCATCGACAAGTATAACAATGTCCTTACTCGAACTATGTTAAATTTTCCAAGTCGATCCATCACAAGGTAATTTTTAAAAAAAAATTGTGCCCCAACATGAATAAAATAGTACCCCAAAGAAACCACACATCTCGCACACTACACAGATAACAAAGACTCATCAAAACCAGAAACATTTAAACTATAGCATGGCATAATACCAAGGCTATATTAGTGTCTCCATGGAGAGGTCAAGATAGGGGACTTGATCATCATATTCAGAAGAGAGCACTAAGAGAAAAACCAAGGTCATTAAGAAAATTAGTTGATCTATTATCGGAAAACTCTATTCTAAAAGCTCAGAATCCTTTGTCGACATGAATACCAAAAATGATGCGACACTACCCACCTTAGGATTGTCCATGACGTCGCATGACAAGATAAACTTCTCACTTTCAGGCTATTTCAGAAAATCTTAATGCATGCATGTTAGGTTCCTCGAACCACGATAACCACGTCAAATATTGATCATAAAAGTTGTAACATAAACCTGTTAGCCTGTAAAAACACTCAGGTTCCAAAAAGTCATCCTGGGTAGTGGTACAAACCTACCTTAACACTCAAAACATTCTAAGGGTTCTAACTACCATAGGTTATCCCCTTATAATACATAAAATGCCGACCCTCTCACTTGGTCACACAAAACCGAAATTAGGAGGTTCAAAGGCCCTTTTTTATTTTTATTCATTTTAATTAATACATTTCCACCTTTTGGAATTTGAAATAATTTCAAAAAACACACAATTACTTCTTCTTAACAAGTCACTTGGTTTTGAAAACAATTCCATATGAAAAAATATGAATTATATCACAATCATCATCTTTAAACATCTAACATTCAAGGTTATTAAAATATAAATAAAGAAGTTAGCATCTAAATTCCTTTTACAAAAAAGGAGACCTCCAAAGTTTCCATTTATTTAATATATGTTATTCTAAATCAACCCCAAAACGGTTCATTGCAATCAAAACATAGCATTTTTACATTCATAACCATTTTCAAACATAGTATGGTTATATGGTTTATTCACGTGGGTGGCCATCTACCAATCGATAAGGTTCCCATATACCTTATCGCTGGCATTTGGATCCCATTTGTCATAATCAACATTCATTTAACATTTTAACTTTAGAATCTAATTGACACATCAAAACATCTCTAACAAGTTATCATAAGCAGTAACACAACAACATGCTATTACACAGATGCATGACACAACAACAAAACATGTTAATAACTGAGGAAGTATGGCATATAATCACTCGAGCATGTTAAATATATCACCGAAACATGTTATATATAGAGGTATGCTAATGTAGATCAAAACATAACATTTCACCCAAGGAACACAATCCAACGTAGTAGGCATCCTGCTATTGAAACTACATGGCATGTTATATGCATGACATGTGAATCTTTAAGTGCCTAAGATGGTGCATGTATGAGACATCCATTTCCTATCAGCCCAAGACAGTTTTTTTTTCAAATTCTTAAAATCATTAAGCAGCGGAAAATACACCATTCACTCAATGTGAAATCATATCAATGGTAACCTCAAATACTACAAACATCAATTCACATCACTGTCTACTTTGTTATTTCCCTTACATGGGGTGATCAGTCCTAAGAATGACTATTAAACCAAGCACCAACACTTTCTTAGTCTCCTTTATACCAACTCAAAATATAAAGACAAAAGGAAAATAAACCTCTGATACCACTTCATAACATCCCAACCCAGCTCACCCCTGAACCAGTGGCCGGACCAGTCACCACATGACCTCAAGAACGTCTCCCCATATGAAAGATAGTGTCAACTAGTAGTGAGGTTCTAAGGATAGTTAGTGGGGAGACTATACCCTCTTATCCTAGTTCCACAATAGTATATCAGAGTAAATAACAAACAATATCAGAAGAAGTAATACATAATTGAAAAAGATTACTGAAGAAAAATAGTACTCATTTTATAAAAGTGGCCAAGGCCAATTATACGGCATATGAATGCATGACCTATTATTGATACATAATTGAAAAAAATAAACAATACAGCATGATTTACACATCATTTATAATAAAAATAAAAGACAAACAATCCCTATAGGCTTTCAACTCGTGAATCCTGAGCTCCCGCTCAATCCTCTACTCAAATCTCCAAATAATTTTCTAATATAACAATCCTACAACCAAATAGAATATACTCAGGTACCCAGGGAAATGGCGACCTGAGTAGGGTGTGAGATATAAATCATAGTAGTTCATGACCACTGGTGTCTACCCTAAATCCAGACGTTCAATAAATAATTTAAACAATGTGAAAGCATGCATAATTAATGTAAGCAGTACAGCGTAACTATATACCCATGTTCCTACTTCAGCACTCAACTAGTGTCTAAACTTGTATTATACATTTTTCTTGTATACCCAATAGTCCTCACACATTCATTTCCATTTATAATTTATTCAAACCTAATTAAATAACATAATTATCATGATCCGGCTTAAACAGAACATATTTTACGTTCACAATTTTCTCCAAGTATCTTCTCTGAGGAAGTACATACCCAATACATAACATGTTCTAAACTTAGAGTTTCTACTGTAACGACCCAAAGTTTCATTAATGGAAATCCCTCGTGATCTAATTAAATATCTCTTTATTTTTATATAAAATGTAAAATTCTTTGGTTTTATGTTAATAATTTTGATTGTTGCTAATACAGTTGTTGAACAGTAATCACATGAGTAGTACAAATATAGGACTTTAAAAAATCCAATTTACTCAGACAAAGGAAGCGATGGCCTCATCCAGTAGAATTTCCCCATATGAAGCCCATTTGTCGAAGCTCGGAAAAGAGGTGGCATCTTTGGGCTTCGCCCTTGACCAAGCCCAAGCAGAACTTCATCATGTCAAGCATTAACGTGACCGTCTACGGGAAAAGTGGAAGTTTATTGAAATTACCACTCTAGCGATGTTATCCGAGCCACCCCAAGAGTCTGTCACCATCGCACACCTTACCCTTAGGTCTTATGTGGCTATTTTAAGGGGTTATGTAACAAATAAGTAGTACTATGTTCATGTACATTATTTTTTTATATAATAATGAATATAATATCTAGACATTTTTTATACATTGTAAATAGTTTTTAAAATACAAATGGTGTTTTTAGTTATTATTTAATTAAGAAATCTATTTTATTAAATTATGGGATTTTGGAATTAAATAATATTTTAATAAAATAATAATATTATTATTAAATTATTTTTTATTAAATATAAATGATCTTATAATTTTATGAATGCAATTAAAATTTTTATTAAGGTTTGAAAGCCATTTCTGTCAAAACCTGTGAATTTTCGATAAATGTCGGTTTTTTATTTTAAAAGTGAAAATTAACATATTTATAAAATTATTTAGATAAAATAAATTTTATTTCTGGAATCAGGACGTAAAATTATCCAACGGTGAATTTTTCATAATTTTCTGAGACAGTCAAATATTTGGGTAAAAATTAAATACTGTTTAAATATATAATGTGTTTTATGACATGATAATGACCCAATAGTGATGTAATAAAATACTATAATCTTTATTTTCGGCCAATATATGTTTTAAAATTAAAATAATGTGATTTTGGGTTTGTTTGACTTACTTTTCAAAGCATTAATGGACCGCTCAAGACATATTCAACACTTTGTCTTTTTAAATTAATTTCCATTGGAGTGTGACTCACCTCCACATAAGCAACCTTATTATTTTAAGAATTTAGGAATTTGGAATTATAAAATATTTTTTTCCACTTCCCTTTTCCAAAAAACATGGGCAAAAACCATGAGATGGTTTGTGGTTTGGATTAATTTAATATAAGGTGTCCCAAACCGAAATAATAAAGAATTCCCTCACCTTTCCTATATAAACCCACCCAAGCTCCCACTTTCTCCTCACTCAAAGACCATGGTGTTCGTCCAACCTCTTCCCTAATCTCTCTAGAATCCTCCCAAGGTTCCCCAAGCTCCCAAGTAGCCTCTCACAATCCTCTCTCTAGCCTTTGGAAGCACACTTCCAAGTAAGGGTTTTTTCTTCCTTTCTCATTTTTGTCAATATTCATTAAGTTGTATTGCCCTTTTAATTTCAATTATGAATGTTGGGGTATGGTTTCGCACCTCCCCCATACTTCCCTCTTATTGTTTGAATTATGGGAGACCCCTTTCTCTCTCATTAAATGCCTCCCATGTACTCCCGTTACTATGCCAAAATTCCGAAAGGATCTTCTCTCTCTTCTTTTACATTCAAGCAATAATTTTGTATCATGAATCTAAATTCTGTTACAATTGTTGGGACATGTATCTATATGACCTCCTTACATTCCATTAAATGTAAATATGACGAGGAACCCCTTTCTCTCTCATCAACCATTTTTATGAATTCTTATGTCACGCCGTTACGCTGCAGAAATCGCACAGATTTTCTAAGCCAATGCCATTGTGTAGTGGATACCATGCCCATTTCTCCATCAAGGGTATCAAACTTTATGCACCTTTAATTATTGATTACAAAGTTTCACGTATGAATTCCACATTCCTTTATCATGGAATAAATGATTATGTTTGATGAATCCATGTTTTAAGATCCATGTGGCCCACTTATGCATGAAATGAAATGTTTAAGAAGGGTGTGCCCTTATAGCGCTCTAATGCATTGGGTAAAGTATAGTATCATGATACGTCATGTGTAATGAGTGTTGACTCATGATAATTCAATTTCAACGAGGGTTTACTCGTGCTTTATGTGAAATGAGGATTTACTGATGCTCTATGTGCAATGATCCTTGGCTCATGCTAATTCCATGTTAAGTGTTGTTGCCACATTTTCCAAGTTATGATTATCATGATTTATCATGCCTTTATGTTCAAGTTTTTTTTATACTCTATTGATATACCTATTGCTTAACATTTATTTTACTCCTCATGTTATTCCATGTGTACTCCCTTATTGGGCTTCATAGCTCACCCTTTTCTTATGCATGTCCTCAGGTTATCTCATGCAATGCTAAGTACGAGGGAATGTGGTGGTCATGTAATGGATGTTTTCAATAAAGATGTTGTATTTCATGTTTTAAGTTTTTATGTAATGATCCTAATCCCCAAAGACACTAAAACTCTCGATCTTCTTTGTTGTATCAATTGATGTTTTATGTAATAAATCATGTTTAAGTTTGTAATAAAAGTAGGGTTTTCATAGTTGGTATCAAAGGATAGGTTTGGTTATTTTTGGGATTAGGATTAGAAAACCATATTAAAGCCTTTGATACAAGACTGGGTATAATAAAAACATCCCTATTTTTTGGTGAGTATTGAGTAAGTGGGTTATCAAGAAAATACATCTCTATCTGGATACGAACAGGTAGAGGCGGCTCTGGCACAGATGTATCCTAGGGGTAAAACCCGAAAACACCACTTTGAGAAAGACTCGAACAGGAACTGGTGCACAACGATGGGCCTTGCTGCACTCTTGGTTACGACACTCCCGGGGGATATTCTTTGGAAAATTCACAAGCTTAGTATCAACCCTTATTAAGGGAATTAAAAAAATTACCCTAAGAATATATGTTAGATAGTAGATCGTGAAAAGCCTAGATTGAAGCCTATAGACTCATGAGTTAAGGAAATGAAAGTTTATTAATAAGTCATCATATTTTGTCTTTGGATTACCCTTTATGTGTTACCCCTAACATTCCTTTTATTCCAGCCAATGGCCGGTAATAGGAGGACTCAGGCTAACAACCGTTGTGAAGATCAGTGTGATGACTGTAATAATGAGATGCCTAATCCAATGGGAGCGGGAATCGTGAAATTTGTCATGCTTGTATCTCAGGTAACTCATGTTTTGAATAGAAACACGGGTCAAGAGGAACGTTCAACTCCCCCTAAGAAAGAACAAGTCACTATCGAGAGATTCATGAGACAAAGGCCTCCTACTTTTAGTGGATCATCTGATCCCATGATCATTGAACAATGGATCTAATCCATTGAAAAGATATTCTCCATCCTCCAATGTTCTGAACAAGAGAAGGTTCTCCCGGTGGATTATCGTATGGAGGGTGAAGCTGATCAATGGTGGACGTTGATCAAAAAATATGAAGCCTGAGGAGGATATTGAGATGTTGGAATGGAAGGATTTCCGGAAGATGTTTTTCGATAAATATTTTCTGCACACCCTTCGTCTTAAGATGGAAAGGGACATCCTTTCCCTCAAGAAAAAAATGAAGAATCTGTTGGAGCGTATGAGGCAAACATCACAAGGCTTGCATGATACACTTCCGGCTTTATCGTTACCCTCGAATGCAAGGTTGACCACTTCTTTGGTGGGCTAAAATCTAGCTTGCGGAAAGCATTAGCGATCTGTGACTTTGACCGCTATGAGGAAATTGTCTGATGTGCCCTCAAGGTCGAAATGAAAATCGGCGAATCACAGGGGTATCATGGGGACAAGAAGTGTAAGGTGGACTTCAATGCCGGTGATTCGATGGATAAATCCAACAGTGCTAAGTAGATCTAGCACCCCACTTGCCAAAAGTTCAGAAAGAATCACCCTAGAAATTTCCTTGAGGAGACGAGAAAATGCTTCAGGTGTGGAAGAGAAGGTCATCAAGCTGTTAACTGTCGGCAAGAAAGACCCCCGGCTTCGACAGAGGAGAGGAACGCTCCGTTTGAACCTCAATGCATTGTTCAATGCTAAAGATACAAAAAACCGGGTCATTTTGCAAATAAGTGCCCTAATCCAAGGGTTTTTAGAGACAACCAACAACCTCCAAGGTAGCAGAGAAGAGCTTTTTCCATCACTTCTGTCGAAGTGAACCCCGACAACAAATTGGTGATAGGTACGCTAGTTATTCATTCAAGAATAGCGAACATACTTTTTGATTCAGGTTCTATGCATTATTTTATATCTCGAAAGTTTAGTAGAACAATCCCAACACCACCACAAATCATGGAAGTAAAGATGTCGGTGAGTACGGAAAATGGGGCAATCATTGCATCCCATAAATATAAGTCCTCCCCAGTTATAGTCTGTGGATTGAATTTCCCAGCGAACCTCATCATACTCCCTCTGGTGGAATTTGATGCAATTCATGGCATGAATTGGATTTCCTTATATAGAGCCAACATAAATTGTCGGGAGAGGGAAATCACACTCTATATGGAGAATCGACCCCAGATTCTTTACAAGTGTAAAGAGGAATATGATTCTGCTTTAGCTCCATCATCTCAAGAATTGATATTATGGCCTTATGAGAACTCGTATCTGGCTCAGATGATTGAGTCCAAGGAAGAAACCATGTTTGAAGAAATTCATATTGTGAGGGAATTCGCTGAAGTGTTTCCCGAGGAATTGTCTGGTCTTCCTTCTAGAAGAGATGTTGAGTTCTCAATTGAACTTATACCTGGGGTGCTACCAATATCCAAGAATCCATATATAATGGCAGTTGTTGAGCTTGAAGATCTAATAAAAAAACTACAGGAGAATCTGGATAAAGGGTTTATACACCCAAGTGCTTCACCATGGGGTGCACCAGTCCTCTTCGTCAAGTAGAAGGATGGGTCAATGCGGTTTTGCATAGATTATAGTGAACTTAACAAAACCATGATAAAGAACAAGTATCCTCTCCCAATAATCGATGACTTGTTTGATCAGCTGCGTGGAGCACAATACTTCTCCAAGGTGGATTTGTGGTCGGGATATTATCAAGTAAGGGTGAAGAAGGAAGATGTCCCCAAGACTGCTTTTCGTACAAGATACGGTCACTATGAATTCATAGTAATGCCTTTCGGACTCACCAATGCTCCAGAAATATTCATTGAAATAATGAATAGAGTCTTTAGAGAATACCTTGACAAATTTGTCGTAGTATTTATAGATGATATTCTAATATACTCCAAAACCAAGGACGATCAAGAGGATCATTTAAAAACTTTACTAGAGACTTTTCGCAAGTATAAGCTCTATGAAAAGTACACCAAGTGTGAGTTCTGGTTGATGGAGGTCTCATTATTAGTCCATATCATCACAAGCAATGGGATATCTTTGGACCCCTCCAAAACAGATGCAATTGAGGGATGGTCAAGGCCAACATTGGTAACGGATATCTGTAGCTTCTTGGGGTTAGCTGGATATTATCGACGATTTGTGAGAAATTTCTCACGATTTTCCAACCCTCTAACCAAGATAACTCGAAATGGAGTAAAGTTTTCTTGGAGTGATGAATGTGAATAAATCTTCAAGGAGTTGAAAAGGAGGCTTATCACTGCGCCCGTGCTCACTTTACCCATAAGTGGGGAACTTTTTGTGGTATTAAGTGATGCTTTAAAGAAGGTCTTATGCTTTGTGCTGATGAAGAATGATAAAGTTATATCCTATGCCTCAAGGCAGTTGAAAATCCATGAGTGAAACTATCCAACGCATGATCTGGAGTTGGCGGCAGTGATCCTTTCCTTGAAAATCTGGGTGCATTATCTCTAGGGAGAGAAATGTGAGATATATACTGACCACAAGAGTCTTAAATATATATTCACACAGAAATAGCTTAATATGAACTAGAGAAAATGGATAAAGCTTATCAAGGATTATGATTGTTCAATACATTACCACCCTGGGATAGCGAACAAGGTGGCAAATGCCATAAGTAGAAAGGTACCATTAATTCTATCAATGATGAGAATTGAGAAGGATCCGATCTTTTTAGACTTGATGAAGATAGAGGTGAGAATCATAAAGAAGGGAACGTCATCAATCCTTTCAAAAATGATTACTCAACCATCTCTTTTGGAAAGGTTAAATGATGCTCAAAAGGATGATGTGGGAATTCAAGAAAATGTGAAATCTATCAAAAAAGGGAAATCCTGAGAGTTTAATGTTAATGAAGAAGGAATTGTGTGGTTTGGGAAAAGACTATGTGTTCCATCAAGTCCGGAGCTGAAGAAGGAACTTTTGGATGATGCACATAGTTCAAATTTCTCTATTCACCCAGGGATCACAAAGATGTATCGAGATCTCAGAGAAAACTTTTGGTGGGATAATATGAAGAAGGAGATCGTTGAATATACATCAAAGTGCCTGGTGTGCCAGAAAGTGAAGTCAGAGAGGCAGAAGTCTAAGGGGATGAAGCAACCATTGCCCATACCAGAATGGAAATGAGAGAACATCACCATGGACTTTGTCACCGGACTTCCAAGGACATCCAAAGGAAACAATGCAATCTAGGTTGTTGTGGATCGTCTTACAAAGACTACACACTTCATTGATATTCGGGAGGATTTATCTTTGGATCAACTGGAACAGATATATATCAGGGAAGTGGTAAAGTTTCATGGAGTACGACTATCTATTGTGTCTGACCGAGATCCAAGATTCACCTCCATGTTTTGGAAGATTCTTCAACATGCTCTGAATCCTGAACTAAACTTCAGTACGGCCTATCATCCTCAAACTGATGGCCAATCTAGGCGGACTATCCAAACACTTGGGGATATATTGAGAGCGTACTCAATAGACTTCAAAGGAAGATGGGATCAACATCTTCCTCTGGTTGAGTTCTCTTATAATAACAGTTTCCACTCGAGCATCCAAATGGCACCATATAAAGCCCTGTACGGGAAAAGGTGCAGAACACCGGCATGTTGGGATGAGGTCAGTGAACGTAAGCTGCATGGACCAGAAATGGTCAAAGAAATGGTGGAGAAGGTGAAAACCATTCAGCAGCATATCAAGGTAGCCCAGAGGTGACAGAAGAGTTATGTAGATAATCATCGACGAGACCTTGAGTTCAAAGTTGGAGACATGGATTTTCTACGCATATCACCATGGAAGAAGGTCATGAGGTTTGGAATGAAAGGGAAGTTAAGTCCAATGTACATTGGACCCTTCGAAAATATTGATCGTGTCGGGGTTGTGGCCTATTGACTAGCACTTCTACCTACCATGGCCAAGGTGCATGATGTCTTTCATGTATCCCTTTTAAGGAAGTATATAACGGACACTTCACATGTAATCTCTTCTGAGGTGGTACAATTGGAAGATGATCTTTCTTATAAGGAAAAACCATTAAAGATCTTAGATCGTAGAGAAAATGTTCTACGAAATAATACAATTACCCTCATCAAGGTGTTGTGGAGAAACTACAAGTTTGAAGAAGCGACTTGGGAATCGGAGGATATGATGAAGCTGAGTTACCCACATTTGTTTTTGTGTGGGAAAAGGAAAATTTTGAGGGAGAAATTTCTTAAGGGGGAATATTGTAACGAGCCAAAGTTTCATTAATGGAAATCCCTCTTGATCTAATTAAATGTCACTTTATGTTTATATAAAATGTCAACTTCTTTGGTTTTATGTTAAGAATTTTGATCATTGCCAATATAGCCGTTGAACAGTAATCACATAATTAGTATAAATATAGGACTTTGAAAAATCCAATTTACTCAGACAAAGGAAGTGATGGCCTCATCCAGTAGAATTTCCCCATACGAAGCCCATTTTTCCGAGCTCGGAAAAGAGGTGGCGTCTTTGGGCTTCGCCCTTGACCAAGCCCAAGATGAGCTTCATCATTTCAAGCTCGAACGTGACCGTCTATGAGAAAAGTGGAAGTTGATTGAAATTACCACTCGAACATTGTTATCCAAGCCACCCCAAGAGTCTGTCACCATCGCACACCTTACCCTTAGGTCTTATGCGGCTATTTTAAGGGGTTATGTAACAAATAAGTAGTACTATGTTCATGTACATTATTTTTGTATATAATAATGAATATAATTTCTAGTCATTTTTGATACATTGTAAATAGTTTTTAAAATACAAATGCTGTTATTAGTTATTATTTAATTAAGAAATCTATTTTATTAAATTAAAAGATTTTTGAATTAAATAATTTTTTAATAAAATATTATTATTATTATTAAATTATTTTTTATTAAATATAAATGATCTTATAATTTTATGAATGCAATTAAAATTTTTATTAAGGTTTGAAATCTATTTCTGTCAAAACCCGTGAATTTTTGATAAATGTCGGTTTTTATTTTAAGAGTGAAAATTAACATAATTAAAAAATTATTTAGATAAAATAAATTTTATTTCTGGAATCAGGGTGTCGAAATTATCCAACGGTGAATTTTTCATAATTTTCTGAGACAATCAAAGTTTTGGTTAAAAATTAAATACCGTTTAAATATATAATGTGTTTTATGACATCATAATGACCCAATAGTGATGTAATAAAATACTATAATCTTTATGTTTGGCCAATATATGTTTTAAAATTAAAATAATGTGATTTTGGGTTTGTTTGACTTACTTTTCAAAGCATTAATGGACCCCTCAAGACATATTCAACACTTTGTCTTTTTAAATTAATTTCCATGGGAGTGTGACTCACCTCCACATAAGCAACCTTATTATTTTAAGAAGTTTGGAATTTGTCCATTTAAAATATTTTTTTCCTCTTCCCTTTTCCAAAAACCATGGGCGAAAACCATTGTATGGTTTGTGGTTTGGATTAATTTAATATAAGGGGTCCCAAACCTAAATAATAAAGAATTCTGTCACCTTTCCTATATAAACCCACCCAAGCTCCCACTTCCTCCTCACTCAAAGCCCTTTTAGTTCGTCCAAACTCTTCCCTACTCTCTCTTGAATCCTCCCAAGGTTCCCCAAGCTCCCAAAAAGCCTCTCACAAGCCTCTCTCTAGCCTTTGGAAGCACACTTCAAAGTAATGGTTTTTTCTTCTTTTCTCATTTTTATCAATTTTCATTAAGTTGTATTGCCCTTTTAATATCAATTATGAATGTTGGGGTATGGTTTCTCACCTCCCCCATACTTCCCTCTTATTGTTTGAATGATGGGAGACCCATTTCTCTCTCATCAAATTCCTCCCATGTACACCCGTTACTATGCCGAAATTCCGAATTGAACTTCTCTCTCTTCTTTTACATTCAAGAAATAATTTTGTATCATAAATATAAATTCCATAAAAATTGTTGGGACATGTATCTATATGACCTCCTTACTTTCCATTACATGTAAATATGATGAGGAACCCCTTTCTCTCTCATCAACCATTTTTATGAATTCTTATGTCACGCCGTTACGCTGGCAAAATTACACTGATTTTCTAAGCCAATGCCATTGTGTAGTGGATACCATGCCCATTTCTCCATCAAGGGTATCCACCTTTATGAACCTTTACTTATTTATTACAAAGTTTCGTGTATGAATTACACATTCCTTTATCGTGGAATAAATTATTATGTTTTATGAATCCATGTTTTATGATCCATGTGGCACACTTATGCATGAAATGAAATGTTTAAGAAGGGTGCGCCCTTATAGCTCTCCAATGCATTGGGTAAAGTATAGTATCATGATACGTCATGTGCAATGAGTGTTGACTCATGATAATTCAAGTTCAATGAGGGTTTACTCGTTCTTTATGTGCAATGAGGATTTACTCATGCTCTATGTGCAATGAGCCTTGGCTCATGCTAATTCCATGTTAAGTGTTGTTGCCACATTTCCATGTTATTATTATCATTCTTTATCATGCCTTTATGTTCATGTTTCTTTTATGCTCTATTGGTATGCCTATTGTCTAACATGTATTGTACTCCTCATGTTATTCCATGTGTACTCCCTTACTGGGCTTTATAGCTCACCCTTTTCTTATGCATATCCTCAGGTTATCCCATGCAATGCTATGTACGAGGGAATAAAGTGGTCATGTAAAGGAAGTTTCCAATAATGATGTTGTATTTCTTGTTTTAAGTTTTTATGTAATTATCCTAATCCCCAAAGACACTAAACATCTCGATCTTCTTTGTTGTATCAAGTGAAGTTTTATGTAATAATTCATGTTTAAGTTTGTAATAAAATCAGTGTTGTCATATATAGAGTAAGAGAATAATATTTATTAAAATGAATAACTATGGGAGATTCAATTTAAAATAGGTAAAGTGTTATCAAATAAGATCACTCACCTTGCCAAAGAATTATGGTTAAACCACACGTTGGTGGAAGTTGTGTGGAAACTTGGGGTTGTAATGTGGCGTATGTATCCTAAATTATTTTATTTTGAGTAAAGTAATTTAATTGGTGAAATTATTATAAGGGGTTATAATGTAATACCTTGAAATTTTAGATATATTTCATTTTAATAATTAAATGTGTGTGATAGC
The DNA here is from genome assembly GCA_963277665.1 of Viscum album. Taxonomy (NCBI): domain Eukaryota; kingdom Viridiplantae; phylum Streptophyta; class Magnoliopsida; order Santalales; family Viscaceae; genus Viscum; species Viscum album. Next base: position 296,040,103 of record OY728141.1, on the reverse strand, counting down.
ATGTTATGCACGCAACACTAAACATAAGTGTATAATGCCTTACTAAAAATATAAAATGAAAGAATTTAATAGACAGTTAAATGAAATTTATTACATTAAACTAATATAATTTGGTAATTCAATTAATTTAATAGTTGATAAATTTAACGGAATTTCAGTCTATAAATTCTTTATTGAATGAAAATTCTTTTTTTAACCATTCTTTTATTATAATTTTTTAAATAAAAAGATAATTTTTCTTATTTAGAATGTAAAAATTATGTAATATTTTTATTTATACATGTTTAAAAATGAATAATCATCAATAAATTAATTATCAAATGGTTATAATTAAATATAAAATCATTTTAAGGATAAAAGATATATTTGTTTTAGAAAATATTATCTTATGTGCGTAATGTTTTTTATGTTAATAAATTAAACTAATCAAAATGTAGGAATTATTTTAATGGAACTATGAGATATTATATTCAATAAAATAAACTAGCATCCATCTAATGGTTGTTACTAGGAACGTAATGAGAATAAAATATTTTTTATGACTGAAAATTTATTTTTTAATTGTTTTACTTGTTTGGTACACAGATATTTGAATTAATTTTTTCTACCTTCTAAAATTAAACCTCATAAAATGGAATTCATTTTTCTAATAATATCAAAAAAAATTTGTGTTCATTTTTAATTTTGGTCATAAAAATAATTTAACATGGTAAAATTTATGTCATCACTGTAAAGGAAAAAATGGATTTAAAATGGTTAAAATAGATATAAAGGATTAAAAATATTACTAAACAATAATTTTATTTTTATTAGTTGTGTGGATTTTGACACCACTCACATTATCTTATAAGAATGGATTTTTTATCCTATTTTCCATGATATTTACATTATTATCTTCTAAATTTATTAAATTTTACAATCGTGTCTCTCACCGTAATTATAAAAGAGACACTCTACTTCTCACTTATCTACAACACTTGAAAATTATATCTCAACCAATATCTATCCAAATACCATCCCAAAAAACCTATACACACCTTATAGGATCTATTCTCTCAAGAATAAACATACAAGAATCCATAATCTATTTTTCAATTAAGATTATCCAAGGAATATGTTTTTGTTCTTACCAACCTTTTTCATGTTTCTTTCTTCTTAAACCTCATCCAAATCTTACATAACAATATTAACACAATGAAATCATTATATTTTATATAAATAAATATTTTTATGTTAATATTACAACAATTTTATATCCCCTTTCAGTACAATGGAAAATTAAAGTGCATCTCATGGTATATACAGACTATAGTCTCCATGAAGATACATGTCACATTGTTCATAACCACCCATCAGAGAAGGTTATATAGATGTAATTAATGAAAATTTAAAATATTTATGATATATATTTTTATATAAAGAAAAAATTCTATTTATCCGTCTTTATTTCAAATCATTGATAAAAGGAAATACCACTTGTGTGTACGTAAGGACTACCATCTCCATGAAGTGATGTAATTATTTTTTAATCATCACCTAACATTAATGGTTATAAAAGTTTATATAATGAATATTATGAATTTTATGAAATTATTCATATTTTTAATTTTTTAAATCAATGAACAAGGTTCAAGGACCAAAATAATTTCACCAAAATCAATGTGCAAAACATAACAATTGAAACCCAAATATTGGTTTCAATGATGAATTGTCAATAAAGGGTGATTGTAAATTATAATGGAATGAGAAATAGAAATATAATATTGAGAGGTTTTGGTAAATATTTATAATAAATTTAAATTTATTATAAAATATATTATAACATGTAAAAACGAATTCAAGATGTGTGGTAATTGTTTATATGAAAATATCACATTTTATTGGGATTATTTTACTAAATTTCCATTATGGGAAATTATATTTTTTTATCTTCTAAACCCCATATATTCCCTTATCATAGGTTTATTATTGAGGTTTTCATATATTCTTTAAATTTTACTTTTATTTAAAACTCAAAAATTCAAAAATAATGTTTTTAATAAAAAAAGACCATATTTAACATTTTTTGGTCAGGAATATTTTTATTTCATGCACGGGTTCTTCAAAATGTTTCAACAATATTTTTTATATACTCTTTTTATTTTTCAAATTCGTTTTTAATATATTTTACTTACTTTTTTATGTTGTAAATAAGATATTTTCAAAAAAATCTATATGACTCACTTTTTACTTTTTACAAATGTTTGAAAAAGAATTTTTTTTCTTAAACACATACAGCATGAAGAGATTTTTTTAGCCGTATTAATTTTCACCATAATTTGAATTAAATTAAAATTTTAAAAGGTTTTAAAAATAAAATACAATTTTTTTATTGAAATTATTTTAAAAAATATACACCAAAATAAAAATTTTTCTTTTTTTTTTATTTTTAAATCATTTTTAGAATGATTTTTAGAAATATTTTCCATATATGTCATAATCATATAAAGATGTTTATTATTCAATGATATATGTTCTTATAAAACAACCCACTTTTCTTGATAGATGTATTTTGATGATGATTTTTCAATGATCTTTCATGTAACATATTTCCAGCACATGGGTTAATTAAACAATAAAGGAATGGTGAATGATCATACATTCTTATGGAATATATATGAATGATTTATTATGTGATGAGTGGGACTAATATATCCCCGCAATTCATTGTGTAATGTTTTATATCTCATGACTTTAGAATTTAAAATGGAAGGTTTTCCCAAACCTAATGGTATGTAATGTTTTTTCTCGAGCCCATGAGGGTACATGGGTGATTAACCCAAGACTAAGAGGGAACACAGAAAGTTGTCACAAGCCCATGAATTTTCAAGTATAGTTATCTCAATCTTACAATTTGATGAATTTCATGGTGAGAGAGATTTATATTTTTTATGGGAATTGGGATTAAACCCAATCAAATACTGAAATATATCCACTATTATAGTATGTTTAGTGATCCTTGACTCTGAAAATGATTTTCTATAATTATATTTATGCCACAATTGTATGGAAAAAAACTTAAGTCTTATGATTTTGATATGAAATCATGGATCATGATTAGTTATTTATGGTTACCCACTCTTATGATTCATGTCTATTATTATGAAAATTATTTATGCCATACCTTTTGTTTTATGGTTTATAACATATTACTTATGATCACATAAGATTGGATCATATTATCATGATCATCAATAGAAATCTCTCATGTTTACCCATACTTATCATCTAAGATCACCCTTTCTTATGATTCCTTTTCCACAAGTTTTATAGAATTGTTTTAATTAGGAAATTTATAATAAGTTTACTACTTTAGTAAAACACTAAGGGAGATGTTGAAGATCTTCCATGAAATAAGTTTATTGTCTATATAGTCTCCAAATAAACTAAACTTATAAGGTTTTGGGACATGTATTTTTAAAATATGTATTGAATATTCATCTTAAATTAGGTAATAATTAATTAATGGTCTATTCACTTCATAGAGTTCTATATTAATGATTTATACCATGTTTTTAGGATGGGATTGAAATTTTATACTCATAAATTCATTCTCACTCTTAAATCTGAATTTCTTGATGTGTGTGACCATTTATTTCTCAGTTATTATTAAAAAATTAAACATTTTCACAACCCTATAATTGTGTTTCATTGACATCACAATGTAATCCATGAGTAATAATTATTAAATTTGATGAATTGAAGGTCAAATTAACTGAATTTTCTCTCATGGGTCCACATAAATATGAATTTGTAAATTCAAGAAGATTTTTGGTTTATATATCAAATATTTTAAACCATCCTTAAGTGATTATACATTTGTATTATTTTTAAAAAAATTTCTTCCCATTCTATTTTGATATGGGTTCAATATCACACAGCATTTCCTGTGTGGATTGTTTTCAAACATCAATAATAGAGATGACCCTACCTTTTATGCCATAGTTTATTTTCTTCTTTTAAACTCGAGTAATATGAATATTTTGAATATATGATATGAAAATTATTTCCATATGTTCTTTGACATGAACTAATAAACTTACCATATATAATTTTTTTATGTGATAAATCTTTCAGTCTAAAATTACCTCATTCACAACATCACGTAACTATCTCTCACTTAGTAAGTTATGTTGGAGCCAATTAAAAAATAAAATATTTTTTTATTTTAATTTTTGGGCCTCAATATCAATTGTTCAAATACATTTGATCTTAAGAGAGATTTAATTTCCAAAAGTCATTTCACCACCATAACATCTTTAAATATTTTTTAATATATTTATATCTTCATTCATGTGTGATGAGTATACACTTTCAAGGATTCATGGATTTCTCCTTATACTATATTTGAGAGCATATTCAATAATGACTAAACCACCATACTAGATTTTATTTTAATTATTTATATCATCATCCATCTATTGTTTTTTACTAGGTATCATGGTTAAAATTTTCTCCTCATAGTGACGATGCAGAAGAAATATTCTATTGTTCTCCCCAAGACATTCAAACTTATTTTCAACATGAATTATATAGGAGTCCTCATTATTTGTTTTCCTCCTCACAGATCCATTTCTTATAGCATATTTTTAGCTCCCCCGATGTTCACGTATTCTATAACTCCTAGTAAGAGACATGTTGTACAAAAAAATCATATTCATTGTTACCATATTTATCACAAGAAAACAATATCTCCATAAACTAAATCTGCTATAAAATTGTGGATATTTTCATTGAAATCCTTCTTGTGTTATAAATGAAAAATAACATAATTTACCACTATTCATAAATATTATTTCTTCTTTTGATCATTCTGTACTTATTTTATTTATGTTATCATCATATTATGGTTTTTCTTAATCTGTAATTTTCCAAAATAATGTATGGGTTCTACACTTTTATGATATACTAATTTAATTTATTCAATTTAACTGTATTATAAATTACATAAAAATTTTCACTATTTTTATTGGAATTATAAAAAGTTTCATCCATAATTCAATAACTTTTTCATAACAAATCTTCATTTTTTTTAATTGTCTTTTCAACCTTACGACACCTTGATTTAGTGGTTTTAATTTATTTTTTTTCATTGGCCTTATTCTCATTTGATTCTTTTATGAATCTTTATTTCTCAGTCACTTTAACCATAAGAAGCTTGATTTCATTAGTGTAATAATTGTCATTTCCATGAGACTCCTCTTCAACATTTTTAATCATGTAATCTTCCTTCTTAAAATTTTTAACATCCCTCTTGAACATAGTGTTTCATTCAAGATATTCCTTATATTGTGTTTTCAATGTGTGAATTATGTATGCTTCAACTTCTTCCTCTTCCCCTACACTTCCGAAATGTCCTCACTTATTATCAAAAGGTTCTATAATGTTAGTATAATTTCTAAAACATTATAATTTTAATTCATTGAAAGATGAGTAGTTGTATTCTTCCTTGTTACTTAGCATAATTATTGTTTTTTCTAAGATACTTCCCTCTCCCTTCATTATATTTTTTATAGACTCTAACATATTTTATTTCGAACTTTCTATTTATTTTATCTTCATGTTTTTATTACATAGAATCCATGATTTTATAAATTCTAATGAAATATATAGAGAAGTGCCCAATTCCTCCACTACCAATGTATTTAAGAGGAATATTTCTGTTATATTTTCCTTTTTCCTTTATTCACACTTTTTTGATATAATATCCATTGGGTTTTTGTTATTTTTTCCTTATAATCATCTTAATTTCATAAAATTGAGATATCAGTTTCCAATTCATTTATTTTCAAATTATTAAGTCCTTTAAAATCCATTTCTTCTTTGGCCTTTTCTTAAAAAATAGTACTTTTCTCAATTCCTAATTCTATAGAATGTTATATAACACATTAATGGAAATATTTATCCTATATTAAATGGGTAAAATTATTAGATCAATTTAATCTATAAAGTTGAAAATTAATTTTATGATAATAGTATAATATTATCATTTTTTCCAAATCCTCTAATATGACTAAAAAAATCGTTAAACCTAGTGAAATAGTCATCAATGGTTTTATACTTTTCTATTATTATTTATTAATACTTATCCCTCAAAATATATGATATTTATTCATTAATATTAATTTTCACTTCATATATATTCTCTAGTTTTTACATATTTATTTGGTCATCTTAATTCCCTTCACATTGGTGTAAAATTTTTCTGATGAAGATGAAAATAATGAATTTGTTTCATTCCCATTAATCTCCAGGTATCTCTTATAAGAAAAAAGAAATGGCTTCATCTCTGGCAATGGATGGAAATACCGCAATGAAAACATCGAAAACTTCCAAACCTTGTGATTAAATATAAAGAAACATTATATTCTTCTAACCAAGATCATTTACCCCATAAAAACATAAAAATTCTATACTTTTCATATAACTCTAACCATATATAACAGATCATAGAAATAGTTGGATCTCATAGGGATTTTGGATTTCATACCACTTGGACTACCAAGATCAGAGAGTACACAACTAAGACGGTTGATTTAGTGGTATTTTTTAAAAAAATATTTCATAATTAACCACCTATGACATTTTATAGGCATGATACACTATTTAGAAACCATACACACCATTATTATAGAATAATTTAGATCAATAAACATAGATAAATTTTACATTTTCCATCCCTAATAAGAGAAACTAGTCTATGTCAGATTTAGTTAGATTCTAATACTTTGATGAATAGTAGTACTATAGGGATTATAAGAGAGGGGTGGTTTTTATACTTTACTCTTAATGTGAGGTCTAATGAATATTAAAATTTATGTTTAGATGAAATCCTAAAACGTTCATAGTTTTGGTTGATGAATGGTGTTGTTTACCTCAGTACAAATAGCCTTGAAAAATGACCTCCTTAGTATAGAATTAAATAAATCTTTATTCCAAATTATTTTTATAAATTCTTTTATCTAAAATGTTTATTTACACTATCTTTGAAATTTTTTTCCATCCTTTGAAGAGAAAATTATTTTTTGAATATGAAAATCATATATTATGTCTTTCATTATTTTATTTAAATTGAAATAAATATTTGGTTTATTATTACAGAATATGTTATGGAAAACTGGTTGAGACCCTAATATGATTTATAAATCACACCATACATTTTCTTTTATTCATTTTTACATTTTCTTATTCCAGGTCTGAGCCAAGGGAAAACACCACTTGGATGTGCTAAATGTTCTTGATCCTTTTGGATTGAATTGGTGTTTCTATCGGTTTGATTGAGTATTATCTTTCTAGATTTTGATTACTTTGATGATGTACTATATTATGTTTTTTTATACCTATTTGGTTTCTAGTACTTTATCCCTTTAGAGTGTTTAGCATACTAACTTGTATTGTTTGTATTTCATTATTTTCTGGAAAATGTATTCCCTCTATTATCTTGTATGATACAAGGTGATAGTCGCCAACCTGTGGGTATCAAGAATGTCAAATGAGATATTTCAGTTCAGGATTGAGTATAAGGGTACCATGGTATTTGGTCTTATTCATGAAAAATCAGTATAAAAGGTTCTAGTTGTGAATATCCTATTGATGTTAGTTTGTTGTTTGGGATATATTATCATCACTTAGGAGGTAGTTACAATTGAGTTTCTATATATCTCTCTTCGTAACAGGCCTTAAGCAACTATGGATGGTTTCAAAAAGGCATATTAAAAAATAATTTGAACTAATTTTATAATTTTCCATGATTTTTATTTAGATATGTAGAAACAAAAATATTATTATCATATTTAATGGGATTATTTTCCTAATTCTATTGTCTATGTAGTTTATCTAAGTAATATATTGATGTATTCGAAGTTGTTTTTTGATGTTTTGTATCATCGTGCCTCAAATATGATATGTTAATAGGCTCCAAGAGGAAGCTTTTGGTGAACCACAATGATTTGATCCTTCTATAAAACAAAATATTGATGAGATTATTGTGTGTGTTTTCCATGCTCTAGGATAATCACTTACACCCATTCTTGTTTATGATCCAGTTGTGTAACCTCATAGGTATGAATCTTGAAATTGATATCAAGATTTCTTAATTTTTAATACAATAGTGTTCTATGGATCAAATGATCCCAAAGTGGCTATGGATAGGTTGGGTAAGATATAGATTTTATTTGAATTCTTTGAAACACCTAATTTAATTAAGGTGAAATATTCTGCCTTTAAGCATGAAGGGATAGTAGAATATAGTGGGATTTGTTGGATATGGTGAAGAAGCAATAGGGTTTATAGTGGAAGGACATAAAGATTATTTTGATAGATAAGTTATATCTATATTTTGTGTTCATGGTTAAATAAATTATTTTTTTAAACTAGATCAGGCTGATAAAACTGTGAAAGAGTATGCTAACTATTTTTTCAAGATTTTACAGTTTTCACCTAAGATTGTATCAAATGAGAAGATGAATACTTGACGGTTTTAGATAATTATTCAACATAATATTCATTTTTAGTTTTTCTTGCTGAATATCGCTTCTTATGAAGATTTACATGATATGGAAATGATGGTTGACCTTGACCTACCTAGTACATCAAGTTTGACTAGAGGTACTTGTTATCCCAGTGGTAGTTCTTTGAGTTTATTCAAGGGAAATAGAAAACATAATGAGTCTTATAGTGGTTATAAATAGAATGGTTCATTTAGACCTCCTTTAGTGAATGAAAAATGCCTTTTACATTCTTCTAGTGTGGAAGTCCTTGGAATTCAAATTAGATTTGCACTGAGGTAGTCAAGATCTACTGTTTCTACAGATGCTATGGTTACTTTTAGAAATTTCATTATATCTTTTATATTCCCAATAGTGGTATGGGTTCATTGTCCACAAAAATTTATAAGGTGAAATTAAATGATCCACAAACTAAGAGGTTCTAGTTCTCGGCATCTTGAATGATGTTTTTTCACGTAGTATAAGAGTCTCGTAGGGAAGCATATATGGGTCCAGCGACAGAGATATGTTCTATAAATATAGATTAATATTTAGTTTCATATTTATTTGATACAATTTAATATCACCCATTTCTAACAACTCATGTTTTCAACATGGTAAATATTCCCATGGATTTTTTTGGATGCGATGGATATTACTACACCCCATGGATTGAACACAGAGTAGAGTCTTTGTTGTACTTATTGTGTTTTATCATAATCATAGATTGAACTTGTCTTTGATTTCATCATTCCCTACATGAAACCTCCGGAATTATTTTCTATAATTGATTAGATCATTAATAATAATTCTGGAATTGACTTCTATCATCAAAGGGTCTCATTTACCACCCCCGATGGGGAATATGGAATCTTTCATGGAGATTGTAACCCAGTATCTAGTATAGATGAAACTTATTATCCATATTTTGAGAAAATAATATCAATTTTTATTTTGATCTGGAGTAGGATTCTTTGATTGATGATCTCCCTGCAACCTTCCCCATTTTTTCCAACGTGTTTCCTTTTGATTTCTATGGTCTTCCATCTATAAGAGAGGTATAGTTTTATATTGATTTAGTGCCTTATACACATCAAGTATCTATATTATCTTACCATATGGAACCTATTGAACTAAAAACGATAAATAATTAGATGATGATCTATTGGAGAAATGAATTATATGCATGAGTTTTTCATCTTAAGTAGTGCTTATTCTCTTTGATAATAAAAATGATGGAATATATATCATATTTTTTGATCCCATGATACTCAATCGAGTTATGGTAAATAAAAACAACTTATTTCTATGGAATTATGAGGTATTTGACCAGTTGAAAGGGGAGAAGTGGCATTTAAAGATTTATCTTTGATCTTTTTATCACTGGTTGATAATAAAATAAAATGAAATTCATAAAACTCCCTTCGAGGGAAGGTATTTCCATTATTAGTATCTGGTAATAGAATTTGTTCTAACCAATACTCCTATCATTTTTATGGCTTGGATGAATACTATATTCAATTTGTACCTCTACACGTTCATGGTATTCTTTGTGGATGGAATCTTGGTTTAATCTAATCTTAAGAGGATTATGTGCATCATATAAGAGTAGTTCTAGAATTTTTTTAAAATAATCGTCTTTATTCCAAACTATCAAAATGTGATTTTTGTATTTGGGAAGTGTATCTCTTGGGACACATGGTCTCAAAACATGGTATCTATATTGACCCTAAAAGGTGAAAGATTTCATGACATGGAAGAAACCAGGAAATGGTTTTGACATTCAACGATTCTTAGGACTTACAGGTTATCATCATCATTTTGTAACGGATTTCTCAATGATGTATTATCTAATGAATGTTCACACTTAGAAGGGGGTAAAGTTAACTTGGGGGATAAATTTTAAATTTATTTTTTTGAGATGAAAATTATTTTTACCTTTTTTTGAAGTTGTCTCTTCAAGAGGCTAAGAAGAGCTATGTGTTATTTTTTAACACATCAGGTTTGAGTTTGGGATATGTTCATATATTGTGTTATCACAAGGTAGTATATAGTTCCCAGTAGCTTAGTCCACATGGGAAGAATTATTCAAACCCTGACCTTGAACTCACAACCATGATGCATGCAATTAAGAGTTTGCAGTATTTCCTCTATGGAGAAAGGATTTAAATGTATTCTAATCATTAAATATTGAGTTATATCATCTCTAAAAAATTATTTTAACCTATGGTAGAGGCGTTGGGTCGAATACATGCAATATTTTTATTTAGACATCTCCTAAACCATGGGGATAGTGAATTTCATTTCTAATGAGTTGTTTAAGAAAAAATTATTCCAATCTATGAAGCAATCATAAGAAGAGTGGAATTTGAGGGCACTTTTTTCTTAGTTTTATTTAGGAGTCTGAGAGGAGGAGGCCAAGGTTGTCCTGGAAAGTGGTTAGTTGACCTCCACACTTCTCAAGATGATTCTTTGGGAACAAAAACTTGATGATGAATTCTATAGAATTAGGGGATATCTTTATGGTGTAAAGACCATTGTGAGTGTTCATTCTACACTAAGGGTATTTTTTTGGAATCAGTTGGTTGTGATGATATCCATGAGAAAATATGTAGTGGTGTATTTCCTTAATTTCTAGTGGATTGTCCACCCAAGAACCCCAACATTGTTCTGTGAGATGTGGTGATGATTCTTGTGGACATGTATGAGATGGTACACCATTGACTTAGTTTCACATTATAATAATTTCCAACATGTCAAGGATAAGAACCATAGACCTTCAATTTTACTTCAGCCACTTCTAGTACCAACATGAATGTGGGATGAAATTTATATGGAAATTGTGGTTGGGTTTTCATTTACCCTAAAAAATAATAATGTGATATTGATTATGATTGATCATATGACTAAATAGGCTCCCTTTACACTCATTCACAATACAACCAATGTTGAGGAGTTGGGAAGTCTATATGTGAAAGAGATTATTAGATTTCATGGATTTTCATATGGTATAGTCTCTCATATAGATCCTTATTTTACCTTTCATTTTTGGGATAGGCCTTCAGGAGGGGATGGGATATTAGGTTCATTTGAGTGTGGCATACCATCCACAGATGGATTTATAGATGAAGAGGGATATGCATATTCTTGAGGACATGCTTCATTATTATGTCCTTTATTTTTGTGGACATAGGTATGACCATTTGGGAATGGTTGAGTTTTCCTATAATAATAGTTACCAATCCACAATCAGAATGGGTCCTTTTGAGGCCTTGAATATAAGTCCATGTAAATATGTGTTGTCTGGGTTAGAGATTGGTGAAACATCCTTGGATAGACTGGGTTTGGTCCAAGAGGTAAAAATAATGATTCAGTTGATTCATGAGATAATTTTGATGGAACATATCCACTATAAATTCTATTTTGATCATCATCATAGAATATTGGAGTTTTTTATTAGTTTTTAAGTGTTTTTTAGAGTTTCATCTTAGTTGGGTCACCAAAATCTTGGGTGGAAAGGGATAATTGCACTTTTCTTTGTGGGTCCATTTGAGATTGTTGATCAGGTAGAGAAATTATTTTACCATTTATAAATTCCACCAAAATTGAATTCAATCCAGAACATGTTTCATGTATCTCATATATGAAAGCGTCTTTTTCATCCATCTCATGTTTTGATATGGAGTTATCTTAAAATTGTTTTTATTTTATCTATGATTTATAATTTTTCAAGAAAGTTTATTTTTAGATAAATGTACTTCACCGAAGGATGATACATTTATCCCATGTGTTATGGTATCATGGTTCTGATTCTAATGATACTTGGGAGACTAAGGCATAGATGAGAGTAATGGCATCATCTCTTTGATATAGAAACTTATTGATAGTATTTATGGGGATATAAAGTTATTTATGGTGGGGAGGTTGTCAAATACCATTAATTTTATCCAGGTATTCCTTGACCTTTCTTTTGATCATGATTCATTTGGGACTTATCTAAAACATTTTTAGATTAAATTTGGAGAATTTGGATGACCTAGGGGCTATGCATGATTATTTCATTTTCATGTAAAATCGTACAGTTTGTCCCAACAAACCATTTTCCATTTAATGGTTCTCTATAGGGGGTGCATGGTTTTTACAAACCATGTGGACAGACCGTCAAAACCATGAAGCCACAGACAATGAGGGTTTTCAAGGTAGGAACATGGTTTTATCTAACCATTCGACCCTCTCTAAGAAATCATGACAACATTTATTAATTAATTAGGAAATTAATTTCATTAATTCATTAACCCCTTTTCATGTTTCATATCACCCTAGTCAAGAAAAATATGTTTTTTGGGATGAGAAGGCTCTCTATAAAGTATTTTGGATCCTCTAACCTTCCTATTTGATGAATAAAAGTGTCAGTGGTATATTAGATCCCTCTCAGGTAATTAGATCTACTATCATTTAATATCATCCAATCTCTCATTCATTCCTCATTAGAGTTGATGTATTATCTTTTGTTGGATGGATCTAAACTCAATTTTATTTGATATGTATTCTAGGTTTCATTTCTAGATCTCTAAAACCTTCATTCCTTTTTGGCAGATCCCATTATGGGCATCAATTCATGATATTTGATTAATGGTAGGTGCCCATTTGAGATTTTCAATATAATTAAAAATGTGAATTTTCTTGATTTGTTTTAAATATATTTCAATTGATTCATAAAAATGTGATTTGAAGTAATTTTCTTTTGGAATTTGAAATAGGCTATATTTTGTGAAAAACCCCCCAATTCCAATAGAATTAGAATATTCAGTTAATTTGAAAAAATGATAAATTTGTGAATTCATTTGATAATTTATTTGAGAAGAATTGATTAAATTTTAATTATCAAAACCTATAATTCATTTTTTGTTGAAATGGTATGAAATAAGGGAAAAACATTTTGGTTTTGAAATTCAATTAGAATACAGAAACTTAAAATTGAGAAACTGAATTATAAATTATGTTTGATTTGAAATGAGATTATTTAACTGTTTTCCATTTATTGATTGAGGACATTCAATAATGGGTAGTTATTGGGTTATTTGTGACAAGCACATTACGATATTGATCACCTAGAATTGGATTTATGGTGATAAATCTGAATAAAAAACCTAGTTCAGCATATCTTATCCCTGATGGGATGTTAGTGATTCTTATTATACCTGATCCTGAAGGATTTGTATACACATATCTTTTTATGATCACTAATATGAAAAGTGTGAGGACCCTATATCCAAAATATAACTTAATTCATGGAAGATGAACATAGTTCTTATTGTGATTGTTTGATTATATATTTCATTAATTCTGGAAGAGTTTTATTTATGAAAAATTATTTATACAAATTATTTTATATAGAATTTTTATTTAAGATATGTTTTAAATTTATTCTTTCCTTTGAAAAACGTCATATTTTTTTTAAATATGCAAGTGATATGTTATGACATTCTATATTTTATTTAAATTGAAATTATGATTTGGTTTATTATTATGGAATCTATTAAATAACACATTGTGAGAACCTAAAATGTTTTATATCTCACACCCAACCTTTTCCTTCAAGAATTTTCATATTTTCTTTTTCTCGGTCTGAGTAAAGGGAAACACCAATGGGAGTTAGTAGATATTCTTGATCCTTTAGGCTTGGTGTGATTTTTCCATTGATTTGTTTTGGTTTTATCTTTCTAGTTGCTGAGTAAATTGATGACGTATTATCTTAGGATTTTGTATTCCAATTTCGTTTTTGGAACTTTCTCCCTTTAGTGTATTGAGAATACTGACTTGTAACCTTTGTCTTCTGCTATTTTTTGGAAAATTCACTAAATATTTTATCTTTCATAATGGAACGTTCTATTCACCAACCTATGGGTAGCTAGAATGGCCTTTGTTCTATTATATGGCTAGATTAGCCTAGGGTATTTGGGCAGGTTCATGAAAATACAATCCATTAGTTTTTGTCCCAAATTTAAAAATAAAAGGTCATATCATTAATTTTCTAAAACATGTTGTTCGTATTTGAATTAATCTTGGAAAGTATCTCCTCTATTGTATCAATATATTTATAGAATATTATTATCTTTTGATCATTTTGTTTCAAATTATTCTTTAATTTTTATAATAGATCCATCAACTATTCTTTTATGCACAACAGTGTCCTCAACTTCTAGAAACTCATCTTCTTTATCATCTAGATTTTTCATCACCTAGTGAATGTTGAATTTCACACCCTCTACATCAAATATTAAAGATTACTATCCATTTGGTGAATTAATTTGTACACATTCTATTTCTATTAAGGGTATTCCCAAAACTCTTGGGGTCTTCTCCTCATCCAAGTACAGCACCAGAAAATCCACCAAATAGTACAACTTATCTACCTTAATAATGAGATCCTCAAGTAATCCTTACAACAGTCTCACTATTATTTTATCAAGTAGAATTCAAACATGAGTAAGAATTATATCTCTTAAACCCAGTCTCATGAATGTGGAATATGAAATAATGTTTGCAATTATACCTAAATCACACAAACTATCAATAAAATAATTAGAACCAATGTAAATAGGTATAGACAAAAAACCTCGATTATATTTTCTATTTAGTATGCTCATTGATACCACTACTAAACAATACCCTATCAATTGGATGGTTCCCAATTCTTCAATATTTATTTTATTAAACAAAAACTATTTTATGTACATTAAATAGGTAGAAATCTTCCCAATATTCTTAGAAAATTGTATATTGATGTTCAATGTTTTAAAAATTTCTAGGATCTTTTCCCTTTTCTCATCAAAATTTTCTTGTCTTACTCACTCTATAAAGGTTTTTTTGTTTAGTAAGGTGGTGGAGATTATTCTCAAAAATACTTATCAGCTTCATTTGATTTTTATTTTTTCTAATTTAGTGACTTAATTACTTTTATTTCTTTTTTCATATCCTTTTTTCTATATATTTAAGAACAATTCGGTGTTATGTTTCTACTCATCACGATGATGGATTTAAGCTCACTATGTCAGGGTACTTCTGTGTCACCACTTAAAACTCCTCATGTCCTCTCTTTTAATTGTTTGTAAATCATTCCAAATTGAAATATCCAAGTTCCTCATGGAATACTATTGATTTTGTGAGTCATCTTGTAATTCCTAGATGGTTGTACCTTGAATCCTAGAATATTTTTTCAACTCCACAATGGTATATCATATTTGGTCATGAAAATGTATAGTCTCTTCCAAATAATACAATTGACATGTAAGTGTTGGTACTTGGTGTTGGGGTTGATAACCTTGTTACCTTATCTAAAATTCTTATCATTGAGCTTAATTTTGTTGTTATTGTTGTTGTTTTTGTGGTTTTTGTATACCTTATCCCAATGCATACTGGTTTATATTATAATCAATGAGATTGAATTCTTCTCAATACATTACTTGGGTCTGTTTATTATCCATCATTTCATCATGTTTCCTAGGAATTACATTTATTTTGGTGTCAACCCAAATCTTTTACACCATGTGCACACCTCGCTCCATTCCTCCCTACGATTTCCATTTGAAGATATTATTATAAATTTCATCCATTAATTCAGAAATCAATTCTAGTGGCTTCATCATAGGTGAACCTCTATTGCTTGCATCAACTATTGATCTGTTACCCATGTTCAAGGTTATTCTATAATTTAGTTGAACTTGAAATCATGGTTTCTATCCTTGAACTTCATGTAATACTCCTTATAACACTTATTGGACTACTTCTTGACCTAAATCCTTTACAGTAACATTATTCTCTTCTTTTTTTGTGTTTTATTTTTTCCTTCATATTTCCCTTTCGATATTAGTATTGAAAGGATGATCTACATCCTTATGTTTTCCCATAGTCGAGTATTCTCACACCAAATTTGATCCTAAAACCACACAACATAAATACCATGTGTAATAAAATTAAAAATAGAAGAAACTAAATTGAAAATTCATAAAAACATTAATCATTTCTATATACCATTCACCAAAAATGAATCTGATTTTGAAATCTCCTTAGGGTGTCATTAGTTATATTAAGAAATATCAATGAACAAATTTATATTATCGATTATCACTAAATAATTTAAACTATATTCTAGTGGAGATATAGTTCAATCCATTTATAATGGAGTAGAAATTGACATAAAATATTTAGGAAAATTAGAAATGAAGAAAATGAAATATTAAATTTGTTGGTATTGAAATGGATGAGATGGACATATCATGATTTTTTATGTTCAGAATCATGAACTAGTGAGGGGTATGTATTATAATGTTTAATCTAAATTGTGTCAAAACTGAACTCTAGTGGAAGTAATCTCCGATTTCTAACCCTGTAGTCTATGAACCTCTTGTTACCCTCGTAGTTATTAGGTTATTTCATAGTTAGGGGTCCAGAA
Source organism: Viscum album (assembly GCA_963277665.1). Lineage (NCBI taxonomy): Eukaryota > Viridiplantae > Streptophyta > Magnoliopsida > Santalales > Viscaceae > Viscum > Viscum album. The sequence continues at coordinate 296,023,123 of OY728141.1, read as the reverse complement.
CCATATTAAAAAATGTGACTCCAATTTCATGAATTCTATATGTGATGAATAAGGGTCACTGGTCAAAGATTTTAGTAACCAATCCCTTTAATCTTAGTTCTATAACGCATGAGGAAGAATGGAATAAATTATTATGAATGAATAAGATGAATCAATCCATTAAAATTTTAAAAAAACGACATTCTCTACACTTTTTCACACCCCTTAAATTAAAAATAATGGTACAAAATGATTTTACCCCTTAATTTATTCATGAGGGGATAGGAAAATAAAATAAGAATCATATAGAAGTAGTAGGACTCCAAATAAATCTTCCTTATAGATTATAATTTTATTTATAATTGAAGTCAACCCCCCCCCCCCCCCCAGTATCCTTTATTTTTTCTTTCTATTATCTTTGAAAGAATTCTATCTCACTATTTTTAAATTTTAATTATCATTTTTCTCTACTTCTTTTTTCCTCTTTCTTGTATTTCTTCTTGATTGAATCAGTCCTCAATGGTAAATCTTCTCAGATGAATGGTGGTTGGACATTTATTCTTTATTTTAGATAACATTTAATATCCCTCACGGTAGGCGATATTCTATGTGTGATTATTTTTAAAATATTATTCAAGGATCAGCATGTAGTTCGTAATATCCTGATAACTTTTAATTCTTGAAAATTGGAGAAGACATCACCCTATGGTGTGGGTGGAAATATTGTGCCACAACATTACATGGTCATGAATGTACATGTGGAGTGGGTTATTCCTCTATAGAATATCCACCACATAGTGTTCATGTACATGGAATTGTTAGTGTTACTATAGTTGTAACATCTTCCTCAATAAAATCTTTCAGTTCTGCCATTAAAATTCATTCCAAAACCTAGGAGGTAGACTACGTCATAGCTCATTTCATAAATTTTCCTGAAAAATGGCTCCAGGGGATAGCGGTTTTGATGACACTACATCATCATTCTCAAACTCTAGTCTAATAGTGGCCATGGTGCAACCAAATTAACTATGGTGTAGTGGATTTCTTTTAAAAATACTTTCTAATACCAATTTTTTGACCTCAACGGTGTAGTGGGAAGACAATGAGACTACAAAATCTTTTTTATTAAGTCCATGGAGTAGTAGTGAATTTTATTAGTGTAGTGCTTCTCCTAAACTCATCTAGCATTAAAAGTGGCTGGATGGAACTCCTATTATCATAAAACATTTTTTTCTTCATCGAAATGGATTCAATTTTGGTCATCACGGGATTTATTGTTGATCAATGTCAACCCTAGTCTTTGGCGGTGCCATTTTTATTGAGCCCGAGCTTCTCCAATGGCTCACACTATATTCTCCAATGTGTTAAGGAAATGGTATAAATAATTTGAGTGTTTTAAGATATAGAGGTGTTATATATGATGATTATGATGCACGAATGGGGTGAGAAAACACTATTTCAGTTAAGTGCATAGTAACCCAATGATCATGCATACCACATGAAAAAAATTGTAGTTTCTTCCACCACTATTTTAGTAAACAGATCCCCAAAATGCTCTAACAAGTCATATAGCTTCCATAGTACCCACTTCACTTCCTTTCACCTCATCGTTCTAGTGATTCACTCCTCCTATAACCATATGGACATGTTCCCCTCATGATATCACTCACTCTCATGAATGTTTCTTATGCCCCTATGCCAGCACACAAATGGGATACCAAACTTTATCATCCTTCCTAGAGGGGTTCTTTTCTGATAGTCCATTTCTCGAATTATTTGCATTGATCCATCCTGGTTGAGGTCAGTTAGGTTTTGGCCCCTCTTTTTTATCTAAGTCAGCATAAAAATACAAACAAAAAATACTAGTAAAAATAAAACAATATAAAATAATTTCTTTAAATACTTTTTATTTTATTTTCAAAAATATAATCCAAACATTAAAAAACCAAAATAATGAATAATGTGAATAAAATCTTTAGTGTTAACAATTTACAATGATTGAAATTTGAAAATTAAATTTTTTAAATTTAGGCTCAAAAAACTCACTCATCATGGAATAAATCTCCAAATATATAATGAATGAAAATATAATTAGATTACAAGATATGAGAAGAAGAAAATAGGGAAAAATATAAGAGCTATATCAAATCCATGTTATTAAATAACCTCAAATCAATAGGATCATGGAAGTAAAAGGTTGAAAATGATGGAGATCCACCTCTCCCCCATTAAACACCCTACCAAGAGGAAGATCTCTAAGTGGGATATTTTACAAAAATGCGAGAAACTCCCCATTTTAGCCTCCCTTTAAAAAAATGAATATGAAGACACTATATGCTCGGTGGATATCACTGGACTCTAGGTGGGGCTATTAAAAGTGTGGTTGGTTTATACCTATCCTCATCATACTATGGATCTCTTATTCATAATGAATTTCTTCTTCCAATAATTTTTTTGATTTATTCCTCCACGAATTTTGTTTAAACTACTAATATACATCCAAAACATCCCCATATCAATTCATTTCTAAAAAAATTAAAAAACCTACATTTTTAAAATCAATGATAAACTATCCCACCTCATAATTTATTGACATATGAATATTTTATTCCTTAAAAATTTCCCACCATAATTCTTTTTGTCCCTTAGAAGAGCCACTAATATTGAGACTATAAATCTTAACCAAAATTGGTCATCAAATTAAAATTGAATCATTGTGTTTTGTCCCAAATTTTTCATTATTCTTCTTATATATAGCTCTACATACAAAGAATATTATTAACTAAATTGTATTATACTATATCACTAAGGCCCCCACTAAATTGACCATAATCACCATCAACTAACTAAAATTTCCTCACTCCAAATTTATTATTCATTCTCTAATATCCCATATCTTGTCCTCTATGAATATTGATCTTATCAATAGTCAATACACTGATATAGTTTTCAATTCCCCCATTGACTATAAAATAAAAATAATAAAGGGTCAAACAATAATCATGCCTTATAGGTCACCCAATCATAATACCTTTCTATTAATATATTAGTTAATCTAACTGTTCTCACCATCATAGAAATAAATTACCAAAAAACAATATTAGAGGTTAAATCTATTAAACCACTAATAATCATACATGACTAGTCAATCCCAAAAAAAACATATTTCTTACCCTAAATCATGTTGGTCTCTCAAAATAATCATCATCCAAAATATAAAACACAGAATTCAAAACACATAGATCACTCCTAGTGTAAATTGTAAAATAAACCAAACTCAGTCATGAACCTACTAGATTATTATTTTTAAAACCATAGTAAAACGTTTTACATCCATAAAAACTAACATAAGTTTCTTTAATATTAAATTTGAATCATAGGGTCTTTTCTAGATCCTCAAAAACCATAAAACTCTATACTATTTAGTGTATTACTTAGAAATAATTCAATTTTTAAGATTCATTGCGAAATAAAACTTAAAAATCAATTTCCAAAACTTTAATCAAAATAAAAAACAGATTTAAAAACAGTAAACCAACAAGATATTTTAATTTAAATCAAATTTTAAAACTATTTGACACATGTCCCATTCTGTCGTATGAGTTTTCATTAAAAAGCTAATAAATAGTAAAAAAATTCAAAACACTTAACACTTCACTATAGTGGTAGAAAAAATATAAAATTAATCACATAAAATATTATATCACTTATTATACATTAATATAATCACCCATTATAATCTATTTGAGAAAAAATTAAATATTTCATATGTTTCTTCAATTAATTATAGATCTTTTTGAGGTGTTATATTAAACTGTAGGCATGTGTAACATACCCTGAACATATCACTTTCTTGATACATGATCAATTCAAAATATTATAACTAATCCTTATTACTTATCCAGATTCTCATTCATCCCATTTTTGGATTCTCATCCCATTTTTGGGTTCTCATTCCAACAACTCTCTCAACCTGGAGTGCCTACAACCAAAACTGATATCCCCTAGTAACATGGTTTTTAACTATAGTCATGTGGTCTATGTATAATTATGGTCTACCTACCAATTAATAACATCCAATGACCTTTTAATATTACCCCAATCAACTCTAAAAATTGAGAGATAGTGATTAATTGGAAATTTATACAGATCTACATTGACTGAAAGAAAACCCACTAATAAAAATAACCCATTATTTCCCAAAAAAACCATACAATCATTGAAACTTTCCCAAAAGATACATGTACCTCATTAAATAACACTAAGGCTACCCAAATTAGTCCATTCCATTTCCATCTAGTAATTATAGATATATATACCCTCATGTCCCAAAAATGTATACCACAAAATCCCTATTACATCCTTCGAATAAATCATAATGATCTCCCATATTAATCTATAAATAATCACTCATCATTTTCCCACCTAACCCATTGGTCATATCATTTCATTCTAATAATAAAAACATAAAATATCATGGTTAATAATAATCATATCAAGAACATAATCAATATTCAATCCAAGTGGGACCAAACATTAATAGTAATAATAAAGAAGAAGAAAAAAATATAAAAGGTAATCAAACAGGTCCTAAATAATAAAATACATTCTAAATAATAATTCAAGGATAAAACAAATAGGAAAAAAATAATGGTCACAACCACAGTAAATAAAAAACCAGTACTCATGACTTTCCCTATTTTATCTCATCGGTCCTCACTAGAGATATCATCTAAATAATTCATAGATTTCATCCATTTCAATCCAATATATCAACAATAGTTTTACATTTAGATCCCTTGAAAGAGAATGGACCACCATGGTTTCCCTTATATCAAGCATCATATCATCATAATAAATAATTTTTTTGCTCTATATCCATGGTCCTTCCCTAGAAAATAATGATATAATACAGCCTCCTATCAGGTTTGTATTATCATGTATAACAATAGATCACCCTATTAACCTAGATTCAAATTCTCTATTGTAACATGTATAGTCACCAATAAGGAAAATCCCTATTATGTGAAGTATGATTATCATATAGTGAAATCATCAGTGGATGTGAGATTTTATGTGACATAGTTGTTAAGTTTCTTATGATTTATTAACATTGAATCAATGTTTCAAAAATAACTTGAAAACCAAAAACCCAAGAACTAGAATGATTGAAATTAAAAACATGTATAATCAAAAATTAAGAACACATGTGCACCTTAAACTGATGTTCACCATTTCTCCCCCATTCTTCTTCCCTTGTGATTCAGGAATATCACAAATACAAAATCAAAATAATCCCCCCTCATAAGTGTATCCACGGTTTTCATTGAATAATACATCACATGGTAAAACTACTCCTCTATGTTAGGATATGTTGGTATCTCATTAAAAATTAGAAATGTGATAAAATATATTTCAAGATAAATACTAGAATTATTGGGAAATTATAATATACCTTTGTGGGCACTGCCTCCTTTTATAGAACCTAATGACACTCTAGAGTTATCCATTCATTTACTAATATGTTAAGAGTAAATTCCTTGTGTTACAATAGTTTTAAGATTTTAACAATAAAAAACCCATGAATTTATTCCTATGAAATGATTTATAATCAATGATAGATTAGGTGTGTAAGATTCGTGTATGTTAACATTTAACATTCAGTTTCAATAATCAATGATAGGATGTCTCATGAATAATTATATACAATTCATCATATAATCATATGGCTAAGTCATACTTTATGACTGGCTATGGGAGTGGTACGGTATCACTATATTTCTCCTCATGTTTTCCCCTAACCTTATCATGTGATATTCCATATAATGATTCATGTTTTACTATAAAACATACACATATCATACACTGTGATACGATATATTTAGTGTGTATCTCCTTTAATCAACCACTTTCCCTAAATCCTAATAGACATAGTGTCATTTCACCTTATATTTTATCATATACAATAACTTATGAAACCACATTAAAATATCCTTTTGAATAACTTCCAAAACACTTTTTTAATACAATCATAAAATTTATCTTTTATCACATCATATGCAATACCTTCGACATACCCTTCCAAAACTCTTTTTTGATAAACTCTAAAACAATTTTATAAAATCTCTTTGAATCAAAATCATAACCCTTTCAATAAAACTAAATGTATGACCACAAGATTCAATGTATAATTTTAAAAAAAATTCTATGATTTATAAATGCAAGAAAAAAATGTCCTATAGAAAATAATTAGTATTACTCACACTATAAAGGGATCTATCCTAATCTCAATCAAACACATGTATTTTTATACCATTTTTTCCATAGTTACATTATATAAAAGGGTAAAGCCTTGAAGATTTTTGGGTAATATATTTTTTGAGGTATTTTGAATTTTTATCCCAGTGCAGTGGTTGTTCTGTGAATTTGTACTCAGATCCAGAATCTTATCATTGGAACATATCAAAAGATAATTTTAGGCATGGAATAAGTCTTGGTTGGTTCTAGGGTGCTTGAGGATCAGGGTCTGTGGTCCTTTAAATTCTACTACTAATTTAGTACACACTCTAACCTATTATTCATGCTACAAAGTAATTTAGCAAGGGATGTAAAATTTATTTCATGAGGAATCGTTCCATGGAAGGATGGAGGAAATCCAGCCTCTTCTTGGTAATTGTTCTTTATGCCATGAAAAACTGGTTTCAACATGAGAATTTCAAACAGATGTTTGTTTCGAGCCCTAAAAGAATCCAAGCTTCTTTCTTAAATATGGGATAACTATCCTTTGGGGTCCCCCCCCCCCCCACACCTCATGTTCTAGACCGATAGGCATGCATGGGGAGGGTCTTTCAGTCAGCTCTTCTCCCTCTATTCTCCCATTAGAATCCCCCTTGAATAGGGGAATTTCATGGTGTTTGATGGTGATCATAATTATATTAATCCCTATATTATCCTCTATTTTGATTTATATTTTCTAAATTATATTTTATTGGGATTGATCTAGGGTTTCAGTATCGATTCTATGAGAGCTTGGTGATATCATGTTTGGATCGTGATTTTTTCATATATCATGGATAGTAAAGGTATAGGGATGACTAATACCTAGTGTTTTTTGTAGTTTTATTATGAAAGTGATGTGTAAATTTTTTTATGATTCCTATTTTAATTAAGTTGAATAATTAATTATAAATTTTTATAATTATTTACTTCAAATGTGTGTTGTATGATAGGTTCCCGAGAGTTGATGTGGTCATAAATGAGGCGTGGACAAGATTAGAAGAAACTCCACAGAGCTCGATGAGGGATAAACTCTATATTCAAGGTGGTCATTACCTTTATTACAGGATCATATTTCAATTTATGCATTATTTCCAACAAAATTCATGTTTCATGGGATCGTGTTGAAAGAAAAGGAGAAATAATTCCCTAAAGAAGGAGATATGATGGAATTGGGTCTCTTAGGCTAGGGAAAAATGCTCTTTAGCATATTTAGTGATGTGTAACTACCTAGATACCATGTTTCCAAGGGGTGAGGGTATCAACATAATTGAATTTAAACTACCTTAGGATGATTGGGCATGGGGACTTGAGGTATTTAAACAATGAGTGAGATGGTCATACATCTCACAGGTAAGCATGAATTCCCTCTTGAGTAAGTATTGGAGAATTTAATTGTCCTAAGAGATTGTTATATCCTTAGGAATTTGGTGCATTGTTTCTGATATGGTTTCCTTTATATGATGGGAATGAGGGAAACCCACAGGGATACATGAAATGGGAACTAGTAATGGATTATTTAAATTATTTTTGATAAATAAATGTTGGGTTTTAAAGGTATATGGAGAGATTCATCTTGAGATGGTCCTTAGTTATAGATATTAGGTTATGAAGTTGTAATTAAAAATTGGAACTATATTTTCCTCTCATGAACAAGTTCAAATAGGGACTGTGGTTTATTAGTTCATTGTGGGTTGACTAATGATGGTGGTTACTATAATGACCCTAGATTTTTATACAAAAACATTACATCATTTTTGAAAAATATTTCATACATTACACAAACACACACCCAAAGGGAATATAAGTGTAGTAACATTGGAAACATAGAACCACAAAAAATGGTTTATAATACAAATAAATATTCTCCCACCTATTTAATTATAACTAGAACCATTTTTTACATATGAAAATTAATACCATTGTTTGTATCGTGAGTAAAATAAACATAAGGAAGGGTAAGGTTAGATGCTCAGTAAGTGTAAAAAAGGGAGATAGATAATCATAACATGAACATAAGGGTATGAGAAAACAATCATAACATTTGAAGATCATGCCCATCAAATTAAAGATCATATACATTAGTCATGGAATAAAAATTGGCAATTCGTAAGACATGAATCATAATGGAAACAAAGAATATAATCCATGAGATCAAAACATTGAAATAAGGAATAAAACTATGGAATATATGTAATCTTGTATCTTTGTGACCATGTATAAATTGAAATAGGTCCACTCATTATGTTAATGACATTAAATCAGTCCCTTGCATAAATATATGGACATGATAACTAGGTCCACACTTAAAAGTATGGACATGAAACCTAGGTCCACACATTGAATTATGAACATGAAATATGTTTCAGACATAAAACATATACCTAATGAGTTATCCATACTTACCCAATGAATTAGATGGAGATATAAGTCCCAACCATAACATAATTAAATCATAAATTTATGTTCCACAAGATCATAAATCATGGATCACATCTGAAATCATGAAAATATACGGTTTTCTTAAACATTTCATTATAGCACATCTCTTTGAACTTTAAAAAGATTCCTAAACATCATTCAATATAATCATAAACCATTCATTAAAATAATATGAATGTTATTCTTGGATCACATCTAAAAAAGGAATTTGTAACACCAATAGATGTCATCTTAAAAGGAAAATAAATTTTGAATGAAAATTTTAAAACAATTCATGAGGAGAATATATTTACACTTTTAAAATTACTTTTCAAATCATAATAAATTTATCAAAACTTTTTCATTAAAAATAACCTTAAAAAATATATAGAAACATTTTAAAACCAATTTAAACAGCTTTTAAATCCGTTTCCATAAAAATTCTTAAAAGTTCATTTGTTGAAAAAAAATTAGATGAAATGGTTTTTGAATAAAAAATTCCCCAAATAAAGGAGAATAACATTAAATTAAACTAATAACATCATGAAAATATGTAGATTCATGATCTAATATGTCAAAGGGTAGTATATACACCTTGTAAAATATTATTGGTTCATTACATAACATGTGTCTCAAAGAAGTCAAATTGAGTCAAAATTCCCTTACAAATTTGGTAACTTTTGAACCGTAAACACCATGAAAGAGATCTAATAAAATTTATAAATAATTACCCATAAATATAAATATATGTATCATATAATTCATTTCTATATGTATATATATCATATAAAATAAATTATTGGTAAATATAGCATAAGTCACGTAGAAATAAAATTGAGACTAGAAATACCTTTACCTTAAGTCTTGACTTCCTTATTAAACTTTACAACATCATGTGTAGTTAATATAAGTTTATAATAATTCTAAAAAATAAATATATTCATATATATAATTCTATAAATAACTTAATTATGACCTTATATTACTCAATTATTAACAAATCCTTGTTAATGTTACCATAATATTTTTCGTACATGTTTTGACTTGTTATTCTTACTCCTATTAAATAGATCATGATTTAATCTTCTAAAAAATGATATTCATGGTATTAATATCATATATATTCAAAATATATATATTTATGGTTATTCATAAATGTTATAGGTATAAAATAAAATACAACATTCATGGAGACAGTACGTCATACGTACGCAAAAAAGCCATTTTTGTTTTATTGTCAGATTAATAAACAAATTATGTGATATATTTTCATTCTAGAATAATTTTTATGTAATATATATCACATATGTTTATTAAACCCATAATTAATTCATTCCATGTAATATTTTAATGAATCATGTCGCTTTGTGAGGCAATAGTATGTCGTACACATGAGAAAAGTTATTATATTCCCATAAAATAAAAAACTTGAAATTTTGTGTCATATAACAACTAAAGTATCATAATAACATCATAAAAATAATATATATCATATATATAATATAAATTACACATTATTAAAGTCCATTAATGGTGGAAATGGAATAAATAAGAACATCGGTTCGTGAGGCGGTAGTCCGCAGTACACATGAATGATAGTTGTGTATCCTATTTTATGGAAGTGTGTGACGGTTTAGGTCATACCCTTATAAAATATGTTTATTTAAGATACTAAATTTTTTATATAAACATTAAATAAACATTTTCTAAATTTTTTAAGGAATAAATAAAACAAAAATGGTCGTTGATGAATATTACCTCTTCTTGGGATATCTTTATTTGGTTTTCACCAAAGGACTTCCTTGGTTGTATTTCAACCCAATGGAAGGATTATATGATTAATAAATACAGTTTGTTAGTATATATGGATTTTTTTTGTCTGATACAAATAGGTTTTCAAGTTTAAATAAAACATATGAGGAGGATACCTTTTATAAGAGAGTGGTGGGTCACTTTTGGAATTTCTCAAAATATTAATTTATAATAAATTATATATAAAAAAATAACTCCAAAACTCCATTTATTCAAATATAGTATATTATAATGTTTTAATCACATAAAAATAGGTTTTATGCTTGTTTTTAATTTTTAACCTTATCATTTTCATTAATCCTTCATCAACCCATTTTAATTTTTAGTACAGTAACTAATTTTTAAACATTAAGAGAAAGTAATTTTAACTTATAAAATTTAAAATGAATCATAAATGGCTGATTCAGGATTTTTTAGACCATATCTCAACACATTTTCAATATTTAATATTTATATTATTTTTAAATAATTTAATAAAATATTATTTTCCTAATATATTATCAATGTCCGTTTTGACACTATTCATTTCTTTAACAATAAAAAATTCAGGAAAATGAAATTTATTCCCAAAAAACAAGTTAATAAACCACTAAAATTTCATAGTCGCCAATAAAAATCATGTATCTCATTAATTATTCCAAATTATATGTCTTTTATTATTTGTAACATCATTTAATTGATTTTTTCATTAATTGAATAATTGTTGTATCAACATTGTGTCATTATTTTGGATGAATATTTATTCAGAAAGAATTAATAATAAAATTAAATGATGGAGTTAAATGTTTTATTTTTAAAATTAATATTTATAGTCCAACATATCCACTAGATGACCCCATAATGAAAATATTTCACTTGTTAAAAATAAGAGTACGGAAGGTTTGACTTCTCTTTGAATAAAATATTATAAAGGTTATAATCTCATCCAAATGGATATAAATAGTCACATAACCTATTCTTTAATGACTATTTTTGAAAAATACTCATACAAAAAAAAATTTGAATGTCTTTGGTTCATTTTCTAATATTTATTGAAAAAATTACACTTAATTGTCGGATTTAACCTTTATAGTGTTAACCAAAAATCTTAAGTTTACTATTCATATTGCCTAAAAAATAAATTGAATTTATTTAATAAATTTGAACCATATGATTCGAAATATGGTATCAATTTTTATAAATATAAAAACATAGAATTTTATGAAATAAAATAAAATATTTTCTCATAGATGGGACCAGAAAATGGGTTGTTAAAATGAGAATATTCGAAATTAACAAAGTTTGTATTTCTAAATTCAATATAAAAATCATTCCAATGATCTAAATTGGATTAATGGACATAAAATTGTATTATTTTGACTTTAAAAGAAATTTAAAATATAAATTTACAATATAAAATATTTAGATGAAAATATGATTTTTAATTAAAATTTAGTATATTCATTATTCATCAAAAATGAATATTTTCCAAAGAAAAACAAAAAAATACCCTAAACTAATTTTTTACATTAGGATTCCAAAAAAAATAAGTTAATTTTGATAAATAAAATTAATAAAAGTTTCAGAATTTAGTTTTCAAACAATTATTCCATTAAAATATGATAAAATTCCCTTTTACAAAAATATATTTTTCAATGCTTTAAAAATGGATTTATAATTATTTTATGCCTAAAAAATTATTTTCTGTATTTCTAAAAAATCATTGAATATAAAGAATATAAATTTATTTAAAATAAATAACTAAAAGTTATTAATTTAATTTTTTATGATAAAACACCTTTTAGGGAAAAAATAGTTTTTCATAAAAATATAGCTATTATTTTCAATTGGTTTTTATCTTCTATGTAATTATTTGGTTACCAAATAATTGTTTCTATTAGCATGTGTGAATCATATTTTCATAATTTATTTTATCCTATTCATTCCCACTATTCCAATATATTGGTGACAACTATCATAATAAATAGTATACCGTTGTTTGGTAAAACTCAGTACTATATATAACAAAAGCTATTGAAGAAACTCGTTGTTGTATGTTAATGAAGCCAAAATTAGTCTTGAGTGCATCAAAATCCAAAATTTGTGTTTTATGAAATGAAATATTTTTTATAAATTTATATTTATATGGTGTAACATGCAACAAAACCCATCAAATGATTTTAATTTATTTGAAAATAATAATAAAAACATATGGTGTTACATTACACCACCCTTAAAATGAATTTCTCCCTAAACATTTGTCTCTCTAATGCAAAATAATAAGAAAACCTATATCTCATCATATCCCAAATTTCCCACCTATAATATTAAAACCTTTTGTTTCTCAATGAAACATTAACCAAGTGATTAGTCTTGTTTTATATAACTTTCTCTCTATCATCCAGAATTTCTACTAGTTTCTCATCATATGAAAGCTCATTCGCTAGTGGTATGACCTCTGAATTTCGTAAATGTGAAGGATCAGTTATTTAATACCTCAAAAGAGATATATGGAACATATAACAAACTTTGAATATATTTTGTTAGAATTTAGAATGGATAATATACAATTCTGATATGATAAATACTTTAAAAAGTAAATAAAATCCTTACAATTTGAAATTTCCCTTAGAAAATTAAAGGTGTATGTTTGAGAATTTCATTGGGGGGGACCCTCATTGTAATAAGGTTAAATAAAACGTCATCATAAAAATAGAGAAGTTAAAAGGAATTTTTCACCCCATAACTATAATTTCAATTAGGATAACATTAGAATAATTTGAAAACAGGGACATATAAGATAATTTAAACTATCTAGTTATCATGGAGAGTGATAGAGAACATGGTAAATATAAAGTTAACCATCACTGAATGATAAATCCATGATTATATCAGGGGCCTTTTAATTCATCGGAAATGAAGGTACTAGGATAAAAAAATTCAACATAATTTTCCTAATGTTGAATAATTTTCACAATAATATATACTTACATGATTTCATTCCATTTGGTAATAAAAATATCATCCATAGGTTTCACCATGATCAATTTCTACTTCATCTCTAACTCTAAGAAATGAGGTTGAAATTGTAATGCCTAATGAACAAGTACATTATATTATCTTATATTCTCTTGAAACTTGGTAATAACCTGAATTACTATAAAAACATAGTTAATACATTCATGATTTAAAAAAACTAACTCTTTTCTCATACTATAAATCCAAAAAATGTATAAACTCAATCAATGATATCATAAAATACCTTTTCAATAGTTCCAAGGTCATAAATACTATCCCATTTATTTTATCACAATAAAACATATCTTTGTCTCATTATTATCCCAATATCATTCACATTTTTAGTGTTATATTTCTCTTAGTCTTTTTTCTCTAAAAACATTACATTACCCGCTCAATAACTTTTGTTGGTTACTATTACCATTCGATATATGATTTAAAATCCTTAAGTAAGAACTATATTGGAATAATCCTTATCTGTTTTATTATTCAACAGTACTAAAAATCCACTTCTAAAATATCATTCCTGAATCCAAATAAATAAATTATTCAATACATAGAATTTAATAATAGGTATGGAATAGGTCCTTCCATTTTCTAGAAATAAATTCTTGGGTCAGGGCATTTAGTTGGATAATGCCCATGTTCCCCATACATAAGACATTTAACTCCATGAAAATTTTCACTCTATGACCTTATTTTCCACATAGATAACATATTCCCCTCTATTTGAGATATTTTTCCATATCCATCTTCCCACATTCTTGACATGTATGAATCGAAATATAATTTCCACTATGTTAATAACCACATGAAATTTCATAAAACTTCATATTCCACTTATTTAATGTTTTAGAAATCTTATCGATGTTCATGTTAACCATATATAATGATATTTGATTAGTTATAATCACAACATATTTCACTCTATAAATTATCCCATTTGATTTCCCATCAGAGAATTGTCTGTCACATTCAATGTTAACCTTGTTTTTTCTAGTTCACTCCATTGACTAAAACATGTAAGAATAGTGTGAGAAACAATTATCAAAGAGTAAAGCTGCATTATAAAGAAAATTTTACTTATGAAATTTCAATATATGAAACCTTATGTTCAATATTTAGTTATTCATGATCTATACCAAAAAAATATGATTTTAAATTATATGTAGACTCATACTTAGCGGTATTACTAAGGTTTCCTCATCCATTTTTCTAAAGGTTGTCTTAAATGTTTCTATGATACCAACTATAATGACCTAGGATTTTCATACATATACATTATATCATTTTTTTATAATATCTCACACATTATACAAACACATCCCAAAGATTGTATTAGTTTCATGCCTTTGGAAACTTGGAAACAAAAACAACAGGTTCACAATACATCTACATCTTCCCCCAACTATTTCTTTATAACTATAATCCTTTTGACATATCATATTTAATAACATTATACATATCCTAAGTAAAAGAAACATAATAAAGGGGGAGCTAAAATCCTCATTAAGGGTAGACATGGGAGATATTTGTGCATACCATGGAAATAAGAGTATGATAAAATAACAATAACATTTTATGATCATACCCTATATATCAAAGATCATATAAAAATCATGGTATAAAGATTGGCAGTTCATAATACATGAATCATAATATAATCAAAGAACATAATCCATGAGATCATAACATTGACATAAGACATGAAATTGTGGAATATATATAAAATTGTAACTTTTAAACATGTGTAAATAGAAACAAGTTCAATTATTATGTTAGGAACTTGAAATATATCCATTTTATAAACATATAGGCTTGAAAACTAGGTCCAGTCCTAAATTTGTGGACATAAAAACTAAAACCATGCATAGAATTATGAACATGAAATCAGGTTCACCGATAAAATATATACCACATTAGTTTTTTATATTATCCCAATGCATTTATTGGAGATATAGGTCCCACATATCACATAATTAAATCATAAAATTGTGTTTCACAAGATCATAAATAGTTCATCATGTAATAAATCATGAAAAGAAATGGTTTTCATAAACATTTCATCATAGAATATTTCATTACAAATTAATAGGATTCATAAGAATCATTCCCTAAAAACATAATCCATTCTGTGAAATAATATGAAATGTATTCTTGGATCATATCTCTATTAATTAATGGGTAACACCAAAATATTTCATCTTATAAGGATAATAATTTTTAATGATATTTTTAAAACATTTCTTGAAAAAATAACCTTTATTCTTTGAAAATTTATTTTTAAATAATAACACATTTATCAAAAAAAAATCATTTAAAATAATCTTGAAAAAAAATCATATTTGAAAACCATTTTAAACATCTTTTAAATCATTTTCTTTCAATATTTGTAAATGATCCTTTTTTGAAAACATTTTTAGAAAAATAGTTCTTGAATAAAACAATTACCACCTGAAGAAAGAATAAAATTATATAAAAAATATAATATCATTAAAATAATTATATTCATGATAAAAAATTTAAAATGTATGTATATACACCTCATAAGAGAATATAGGTGTATAACATAACCTTTGTCTTAAAGAAAGAAAATTTAAACAAAATCATCTTACTTATTTGGTAAATTCTGAATTGTAAACACATGAAATAGTGATCATAAATGGATATCAAAATACCCTTAAATATAATTATGGGTATCATATTATTAATTCATGGGGAGTATATACACCACATAAAATAAATGAGTGGTGAATACAGCATATGTCTCGCAGAAATAAAAGTGAGACTATAAATCATCTTACCTTAAGTATTAAATTTCGTAGTACAGATTTAAACATCCTAGATAATAAATATAATTTTATTAAATTTACCAAATAACCATATTCATATATATAATACCATATATTATTTACTTATGACTTTATATTACTGGTTTATTAAAAATCCATGGTAAAGTTCCCACTTTGTTTTTCATACATGTTTTGAATTACTATTCTTTGTTCTCTTACATAGATCATTATTTAATCATATAAATAATGATAAACATGATATAAATATCATATATATTCATTATATATGTATTTATGGTTATTCATAACATTTATAGATGCAAAATAACATACATCTTTCATTGAGACGGTAGGTCGTACATACACATGATCATCATTTTCATTTTCTTGACAGATTGAAGAAAGAAAATTATATGATATATTATCATTTATAAATCATATTTATGTCATATATATCAAATATTTTTATTAAAAACATATTTAATACATTCCATGTGATGCATGATTGAATTAAATCAATTCACGATGTGGTAGTTCACCGTACACACGAATGACATTAACGTATTCCCATAAAATGAAAAGCATGAAGGTACATTTGATATAACAATTCCAAAATAAAAATAACATCATAAAAAAAATATATCATATATAGACTATAAATCCATTATTATTCCCAACCATTAAATGTGGTAATGGAATAACTAATGACATCAGTCCGTCAAGTGATAGTCCTCCATACACACGAATAATGATTGCATATCGCATTTAGTAGAAGTGTGTGCAGTTTTAGAACTAAAAATTAACATAAAAACATCTAATTAAATTTTATATACTTATTTTATTATATAAAAATTAAGTAAATATAATTTTAGTGGTTTGAGGAAGAAATAAAACAAAAATGTTTGTTGATGAATATTGCCTCTTCTTCAGATATCTCTTTTGGGATTATACCAAAGGACTTCCTTGGTTGGATTTATGGAAAAAAGGAATCATTCTATTATTATTTTATGGAATTTGGGTGGATATTGTGATATATTTTCCCTAGAAAATTATATTTTTAATTGTAAATAAAAGAGAAAAAGTTATTCCCTTTTACAAAAGAGGGGAGTGGCACTTTTGGAATTTCACAAAATATTAATTTATAAAAAAATTAATATAAAACCAAGTACCTCCAAAAGTCTACTGATTTAAATATAAGATATGATATTTTTTTAATATCATCAATCAAAATATTTTTTATAGGTTTTGGTGTAATTTTAATCCTTATCATTTTGATTAACCCTTAGTTAACACATTTTGATTTTAACTACGGTAACCAATTTTTCAATATCAAGAGGATTTAATTTTTACTTATAAAATGAAAACTGGGACATAAATTTAGAATATATGATAATTTATAAAATATATCATCCCATTGAACTTATTTAATATTTTTAATTTTTTTAATAAAATATTATCTTCATAAAATACCATTAGTGTCAATTTCGACAGTATTCATTACTTTAACATTATAAAAATTATGAAAAAAAGATATATTAAAAAAAATTATTATTAAACCCAAAAAATTTCATATTAACCTATAAAATTCATGTATAACCATAATTAATTCACTTTATATTTATTTTTATATTTTTAATAACATTTAATTGATTTTTTCATTAATTGAATAATTATAGCATCATCATTATGTAATTATTTATAATGAATATATAATCACTGAAAATTAAATTTAAAATTCAATGATGAATATAAATTTTTATCTTTCAAATTACTATTTATTTTTAAACATATCCTCTAGATAATCCCATATAAAGAAAATTCACTTTTTAAAAATAAAAGTAAGATAAGTTGGACATTTCTCCAAATAAAATATTATAAAAGTTATAATCTCATTAAAATGTCCATAAATAGTCACATACCTAATAATTTAATTATTATTGACTAAAAATAAAAATACAATTAAATTTGGGAATTTTTTAGGGTTATTTAATAATATTAATAATATTATTTTTACCCTTAATTACGTGATTTACCCTTAACCGTATTAATAAAAATTACTATGTTTATTATTCATATTTCCCAAAAATAAAAAGAGATATGTTTACTAAATTTTTAAATAATTATTCCAATTATTTAATACTTTTTAAAAAAACCAAATTGCATAATTGGATAAAATTAATTAAAAAATATTCTGTGGAGAGGGTGAAAAAACAATTTTTTAAAGGGAAAATGTTCAAAAGTTCACTATGATTTTATATCTAAATTTAATATAAAAATGATTCCAATTAACTATATTGTATTTTTGGATGTAAAATTTAATTACTGTGACATTAAAACTAATACAAAATATAATTCAAAATTATAAATTGTTAAGATGAAAATATCATATTTAAATAAAATTTAGTATTTTCACTATTTATCAAAAAGATTAAAATTATAAAGAAAAAAACACAATAGATTACCCAAATATAATTATGAAATATAGCTTCCAAAATAAGTTTTTTGGAAATATAATTTATAAAATTTTCAAAAATTCAGTTTTCAAACAAGTCTTCCATTTCAATGTGATAAAACAATTTTTTAGAAAAAATAAAGTTTTTTATGCTTTAAAAAATATATTTTTTATTATTATTCCTATTAAACTTATTAGATGAATTTAAAAACATTTAATAGAATATATATCATATAAATTTTATTTAAATCATTCACTTAAAGTGATTAATTTATTTTACTATGATAAAATTCCTTTTGGTAATAAAATAGTTTTTCGTAAAACACATCCTTTATTTTTAATTGGTTTTTTTCTTCATTTATAATTATTTTGTTAAAAAATAAATATTTTTAAAAAAAAATTGTTAACCATATTTTCATAATTCATTTAATACTATTATTTCCTACCCTTCCAATGGCTTTGTTATAACTATCATAATAAATAACATATTATTATTTAGTAAAACTCGATTTTGCGTGTAACACAAGCCGTTGAAGGAACTCATTTTTTTGTGTTATAAAAGAAAAAATTAGAATTTCATATACTGAATTCAAAAATTTGTTTTGTGTTTAATTAAATATTTTTTATAAATCAAGATTTACTTTGTGTAGTGGGAAACACAATCCAACAAAAAATTTAAATTTATTTAAAAAAATAACTCATAAAACTCGGGTTGTTATTGGTCTCAATGAGTAGAGATTGAGTAGATCATAAAGAACCTAGTTGATTACCTCATGGTTATGATGGTAATTCCAAGATTTATTGTATTTCATACCCTATATGAGTAGTTCTACCATGTGAAGATGATATTTTATTTTTTGAGGGCCGATGTGAAGTTCCTTAAGACATGAGGATAATACTCAAATCATTAGAAAAAATAATAATTGTTATTATAAGAAACCATTAAATGGATTTATATTTTTTAATGGGTTTTTGGTTCATAAAAATTTTATTGTATAGCATAAATACTATAAATCACATCACTTATGAAATTATATGTTTTAAATAGTAGATGATAATAAAATAGATTGAATACCAGTTTAAAATCTTGAGGTTTCAATTTATTTACATTATTGTATCACTATTCTTATTTTAAAATTTTCCATCCTCAAAATATATGTACACTAATTATTTTAAAAAAATTAACTCCCCCCTCCTTGACTTTTTTTATTTTCTGAAAGGGGTCCAAAAATATGCCTTTATATGATTTTTGGACCTATAATCAATAATTTTGGAATTGTGTTATCATTGGATATGTGTACCTATGAATGAGATATTTATATTGTTCACTTTACTGGAAAAAATATATTTATATTTTTTAAGTCTTGATATTGATTAAAATATTTTATAGAAATATTCAATTATATATTTCGAAAATCATATAGAAATGTAGACCAACACTGATTTATAACACACTGGGTTGATAAATTATTAGGGTTTTTCATCATAACATCATGATCCTTGTTTTTTATATACAATAATTATTATTTACCAATATAAAGGATTGAAAAAAAAACATTTCTACCAAGATATTAATTATTAATATCTAATAAATTTATTAAATAAATCTTATTCAATTTCAATATTTTGACCATTTTCATTCCACATTTAAGATCCATAACTAGGATAGCTCCGAATTTATTTAATCATGTCAATAAAAATCCAATAAACCATAACAAATTTATGATATTTTATAAATAAATGTTAATATTTTATAATCATTTCTTGGATAAAAAAAATTGGATAACATATTTTCATTTAGTATCATGTATTAGACCATTTAAAAAAATTAATGAATTTAATCTCATTATTTATAAAATAATCAATCATAAAATTTAATGCAATAATAACATAATACATTGTGTAATTTATACAACACATGTAGATTATAATTATAAAATATTTAAAGACAATTTATATGTTAACATCTCCACATTCAAAATGTCCGTTTATTTTTTCATCTTTTTCTATAATCATTAACAAAAAACAAAGTTTTTTATTCAGATAATCCTTTAAGTGACTACAATTCTTTCAAATTTTATAATATGATAATAATTAATCTAATTGGAAATAAATTTTTTTCTTAATGTAACATTGAAAAGAAATACAAATATTGATTAACTATATGTATTGTTATCATTCATAAGGAATATTAAAAAATGTGGAGAGGAAAAATATGAATTCATCCATGCAATGTAAACAATTCAACATTAATTTCTACAAAAGTAGTATAATAAAACTAAAAAAATATTATGAATCCTAAAAAACACTATAATTATATATAATATATTATAATATATTTAGAATTTTTTAGAATAATGGATTGATTAAATTAATTAATTATGTATCGATGTAAGGTCGTAAAATTTTCATAGAAATGGTAGGTCAATACTTTTGTCTTACCAAAGTTAATTTCTCACTAAATCAAAATTTTAAGTTATTAAAAAACCCCAATTTTATATTTTATAAAACCATATTACAAACCAACTTAAATTTTATAGGGCTATATCTTAATCATTCTTCTAGGTAAAATGTATGCTATTAGAAACACCATAACACTTTGACTACCAATTTAATCTTAGAATATTGGACAGAATGCCTTATAAAACATGTCTCTCCAAAAAAACTAGCTAGTGAAGTAGTATGCTCAAGAAACTCTTTAAACCTAATTAAATTTGATCAAAAACCATTATGTAATAATTTATCTAGGTTAAGAAACCAATCTTGTCATGAACCAACCTGGGTCAACCCCAAACCGGTCACCCGAGTCGACCAACGATAAGGCCCAAGAGGCATTATCGATCTTCATGGGCTGCTGACAAGCACCAAGGGAATCCAAAAAGTGAAAATTGGAAAAATTTCACCAAATATAAATTAAAAAGTAGAATAATAATAATAGAGTGTCCAAAAATAAATATGATAACCAGATTGATCTTTATTTACACTTTAAATAAAAATATGAAAAACTGGACAACAAAGCTACCTAGGAAATCCCCAAAATCAAGCTTGATAAGCACAAATTATCTATGTGACCATGGGGGTCACTCTCCAATCCTTAAAAAATCATCACCCATGGTGAGAAAACATGAGATTAAACCTATAACACATACTAAAAATAAGAAGAACAATAGGTGTGATTTTTAAAACTCATTAGGTAAGACCGAAAAAATATATTACCAATTTACTTCCTCTAAATAAATAAACAATTATTTCATGTTTGAAAAACATTATATAAATTTAGGTTATCCACAATTTCCATTTTAATTAAAACAAATCACAATCCATTTCCCGCATAATTTAAAACAATCTTCCTTTCATAGATTAAAGTTATGTTCTTTGGGAAAGGGGGGAAAGGAAACCAAATGGAAATGTTCATTTTTCATACAAGATATAAAGGGGAAATCATTTATTCTTTGAAAAAATATTTAATGAAACCCTTTTATAAAAAAACGACACATTCTATTTTTACAAAGAAAACACCACAAACCATGAGCATTAACTATGATAAAACAATGAGGGAAATGGGATAATGGTGCTTAAGAAAGCATACTGGTAAGACATATAAATCATCCACTAAGGATAATCTAGTGTTGGAGAAAATAAGGGAATACATAGGAACATAGAAAGAAATTCAGAACATACTATGAATCTGACTCATCCCATAGGCATTCCTAACTCGATGATATCAATCGGCCCACATGTATGTTCTTACCCTACCTTCCCTAACCGAGGGGAACAACCCAAAGCAGATAAAATTCCATTCTATGAGCCACTATCCAGTGTGTAATCTAAACTATTTTAGCAATAATTCTTATAATTACTCATAGATATGATATGTTCCCATGTCATATTCACAATGGGGTGTGCCATGTCAAGTCAAGTAACAAACCACACATACAAGCCATTACATAAGTCACACAAATCGTAACCACCCTGGTCACCCCAAGGTGTAGTCCGTTTTCTTTAAACTATCCTCACACAAGGGAAGTCCCAAACTGAGGACACATCCATATATTTTTCAACTAAAAAGGTAAGTTACTCTCCTTGATAAGGGTTTTCCATATACACCATTTCAAAAGTGCCAATGGGGCCTCATATAACCTTCACATATCAAACCATTTTCTTAAAGAACTAAAAGTACTCTACTTTGAAATAAAAAATCACATTTAGAATCCCATTTAAGAAACCCAAACCATCACTTCAAATGTAATTTTTTTACAAGGTCCAACCAGTCATTTAGTCAAGCACTTGTTGTGAAAAAACCCAATACAACCATTTCAAAAGACTAAAATCTAGCCTAAATCACATAATTTCATATTAAATTTTATTCTAAATATCATTAATAACTAATTGATTTCCATGTAAGGTAAAAAATGAGAAAAATATTTTTATTATTGAATTAAAAGGGGAAATTCATAGGGATCCTACCTAAATCACTTATGATTCAATTACACCTAATAGAAATGACCCCACAATGGTTTTGGGAAGAAAGAACATTCCCAAAGAACTCTAAGATAAAAAACCCCAAATTCCCCACCACCCAAGGTATGAAGATCATACGAACATGTCCACTATGGTTAGAGGGGAAATTTAAAATTGAATAAAATGAAAGGAGAATGATAATGGAGCCATAACCTTTCAATTCGGGTGAATAATCACCAAGAATCCACATAAAAATCACCTTTAAAGTTCTTACAAGAGACAAAATCCTCCATGGGAGGCTTCTAGGTTAGAGGAGCTTGAGTGGGGATTCCAAGGGAAGAAACCCAAATAAAAATAAGGGGAGAACCCCAAAATAACCTTTCTAGAGTGGGTTTCAAGGTTAGCTCTCATGGTTTAACAAACCATGTGGAAATCGTGTGATTGACCACGGTCTAGTGTTGCACATTCTACAAACTTGGGTTTCATGGTTATTCAAAAAAATGCCACCGGAACATGCGCCCCCTACACACTTTGGCTGCATTCTTAAACAAACCATTCACCCTAATTGTGAGACCTATAGGAAATCCCCCAAATGTCACCCTTTCTCCCCCCCCCCAAACTCTTATAACAGAAGAGAATAAACCATCCATAAAACACACCCTAGAGAGAAGGGACACTAGGGGTTTCAAAAACTATCCACCAATCCATTTCCTCCACATAACTTCACACTTTTAGTTTCAATAGGCTAGATACCCTGAGAGGGGGGTGAATTAGGGTATGAAAAAATAAAACAGCTGCACCTTTTGATCTTATTTTGTTGTTAGACAAAATCCTCTTCTCTCTCTCCTTCCCATTGCAGAGTATAGAAGAATATTAAAGCATGAACATGACACAGAAATTTTACTTGGTTCACCCTCACTAGGCTACATCCATGGAGCATACACCGGTATTGTGCTGATGTACCAAATCCACTATAAGCACACTATTTTTTATAAGTTTGGAGTGGACTCATTGTCCCTTTTAATTTACAACCAATCACAATATGAAAGCTCATTTCTTTCTCAACTGAAGTGTTATCACTAATTCTACAGAATATTTACTCATATTTTAAAGACTTATTGGTGCCTTCATTATCACAAAATAATTCATCTTTATTTTTATGTAGATTCTCTATTGACGTCCATGTTTCACCCATAGATGAATCTTACGTTGCATCAGAGGTACCGAGCAATCCTCCAACTTTCATGCAGCCCTATAATGACCGGCACACATCTCTGTGCCCATATCGCTTCTCTATGATTTGGTGAACTTCTCCAAGACTATAGTGCATGTTTCACCTAACCACATTCATGACTCCCTCTTTGATAACTCAGAACTTGGGTGACTCACACCCTTTTACACCCAAACCAATATTTGTGTGCAACTTCTAAATAACCTTATACTTGTGTTCCTGAACCACCACTTCCATGCCCAAACCACCTGCACTATTAGAGCTCTATTTTTACCTATGTTTTGAGCTTCTCTAAAAATGTGTAGGTTTATCCCTCTATTTATAGGCATATTGGGTACCCTGAGCACTAGCGCGCAAGTCTCCTCTCGGCATGCAAGTCCATCCACCCCTGTCTCTATCACCCTAGTCACCTTGTGTGCCCAAACGAGAACGTGGTCACCCCTCATTCCTTTTCCATATTTTTGTGTTCTTATATTGAAAAATATATGGCGCACAAGTTTCCATGCCCTCAAGACACCGGTGCGCAAATCCCTTTTCCAAAAACACATTTCTCCATTTGTTGATTTTGAGGCCAAAACAATTTGCAAACAATGGAAAACATTTCCACCTTGTATCTTCTATTTTAGTACCACCTTCAGATCATCCAATCCTTGGTCAAGGTTCTTCAATATATCATGTATTATTGACAACATACCTTGAACTTGAAATATCACCATGTAAACCCCTTTTATCAAAAGTATTATACATCATGATCTGTTTTTTCAACCAACACAACACGGAGGCCCGCTTTTTCAACAAACACAATCACCTCAAAAATGCTTCAATGATACCTTGAGGGGTTTTCACCCAACAATCCCCCCTTTGGGTTTCTTGAAAACTCTTCTCATAAAAATTATCTGCACTTTGATACCTTATTAAATCTTCTTCTAACTACTACCACCATTCACCTCTTGCGATTCAGATAGCAATGGAGGATTTACTCAATATAGACTTTATGCCTGCATGAGAAATGCCCGGCATGAGAAACAAGACTAAATGAAAATTTCATCCATGAATCACTTAATTTTTTGACACCAATTGTTGATACCACACTAATTCCAATTGATGATCACCGGAACCCTTCTAACGCCATTCCAACACCACTCTTCTACTTTTATCGTGATCCCTAACTGTAATGATATCTATTATTTGATTGATCACTTCTAGAATAATTAGATTTAGTACTCTCCCCCTATTTCATTACACTCCCCCTATCTCACTAATCCACCTGTCATATTCTTCCCTTGTCATTGATTAAGAAATTTTCTCCATTAGCCACAGTTTCTTCCCCATGATGAGTCGGTATTTCTCCCACTTTTTCAACAAACCCAAAGGTCAATCACCTATGGTTGGAGACATTAGAAATAACATAGATTATCACATTAGAGTGTAACAAACATTACCTCAAGGAGAGAGGGTCCCACATCCACACATGTTTAAGTGCGGGGATTTGACTGAACTCCCAGAGCGTGTTGATGCCTCTCAAAATCTTACTTGGGTAAGGCCTTTGTTAGAAAGTATAAAACATGTAGATCTGTAGGCACATACTCCAACTTCATGATTTCCTGCTCAACCTTCTCCTAGATAAAATTATTCTTTATCTCAATGTGTTTTTTCCTTG
Source organism: Viscum album (assembly GCA_963277665.1). Taxonomy (NCBI): domain Eukaryota; kingdom Viridiplantae; phylum Streptophyta; class Magnoliopsida; order Santalales; family Viscaceae; genus Viscum; species Viscum album. The sequence goes on along the minus strand of OY728141.1, from coordinate 295,997,042 downwards.
AATGATGGATGAGAGTTTTTCTGAAATTTATATCACATGAGTTATCGCACTGGATTTTGATCAGAGAATTCACTTCAACTCCCATATCATCAAGCTATTGATTCATCCACAATAACTGAGTGAATGCTTAAGTGTATGTGATATACTCAGCATCAATGGAGATAAATGAAATGAAATATTCCTTCTTTCTCAGCCAATAAATACACAATCCACCAAAATAGAAAGCACATTCTGATGTTGATTTCTTGTCATCTGTTGAATGGGCCCATTCTGCAACAGTATATCCCAATAACTATAGCAGAGATTTTTCACTATATTTCAATCCAAATCCACCATGCCCTTGATATGCTGATGTATTATTTTCATTTTCCACAATAGTGACATCATTTCCCTCAACTACATTTCATAGCCTCTTGTTAAAGCATTTGTATACTTTTCTTTTTCCTAAGTAGCCAAGGAATACCCACTCGTCTCCATGCAACTCAAATTTCCTATGTTTCCCCTTGTTAAGAATAAAACACATACTTCTAAATATTATAAAGTATTTCATTGTTGGATTCTTTTCATACCACATCTCATATGGAGTCTTTCCATCCTTCGAACACAACAGAGCTCTGTTAGAAATATAGACGAAGTCAACACTACTTCTTTCTAGAACCTCTCTGGTAAGACTTTTTCAATAAGAATTGTTCTTTCTAGGTTGTTTATGATCTATTTTCTCCCTTCAACCAATCCATTCCTTTTGGTATTTCTCACTGAGGAAACTTGATTATTTATCTCATTTTTATCAAGATATTATTCCACTTGACTATTTGTGAATTTCATACCATTGTTAGTACGAAACATCATAATTTTCGTTCCAATAATCTTTTCTCACTCCCTCAAGTACTATTTTAAAAATATAAACACTTTATACTTATGGGAAATAACAAAAACCCATGCCATTATATTATGGTCATCAATGAAAATAATGTAGTACTTCTTTCCTTCAATTTCTATTGGTGTGATTGACCCACAAACATAAGCATGCCCAAATTTGAGCACTCTTGTTGACTTTTTTTCCTCTTTCTTATATTTATTTCTAATGACCTTCCCTTTTTGGAATGCATCGCACGTATTAGTAAGATCATGTGATAGCTTAAGAAGGTCTCTAGTTTCATCACACTTTACCACATTTTATTGGGATTGTTGGTATAAATGACCGAGTCTTTTATGCCATAACTTTTTCTCTTCCTCTCTAGACAAAAAAACATATCTTCTTCTCCACTAACTTGGTAGAGATTTCCCATTTGTTTCACAATAGAACTACTTCACCATTTCAACCTTTTATGATACACGTATTTTTAGGAAACATTTTAGAATTCCCTGAGTCACAAAATTAGCTGACATTGGATAAATTGTGACTGAGACCTTGTACAACCAAGACATCAGCACATCTTACTTCTTTTCCCCCATACCTGGCCTTTCCTGATCCAATTATCTTCAGGCCTTCATCATTACCAAACTAGAAAACTACTTCTATGTAATATTTTATGCCTTTAACCAGATCTTTATTTCATTTCATGTGAGATGTACAACCACTTTCAAGAATCCACACACCAGAATGATCTGATGCATTAAGAGAAATTTCAGCAACCACTTCATTTTCTGCTCTCTTATTCTTGGTCTATATTTTTTTATTCACACTTGGTATAGATTGAGACATATGAACTTTCATAGAGTATGATGTACTGGCTTCATATTCCAAGGATAAAAAACTATTTTTCATTTTCAACTCACATGTTGGATCATTGATCTCTTGCATGCGAATATTTTGATTTTGTTGTGTCACACTCCTCTATATAGTCGATGTATAGTATCTAGCCAATTTCCCAAATCCTCCACACCAAAAACAGTTTCCTTCAAAATATGTTCAATAGAATCGTTCTCTATTTGTCTTCAGCCTCTGTTCTTGTCCCCTTCAGTATCATCTAGATATAGATCACACATTTTGTGACTGTCCCATATTTCCACAGAAATAAAACCTGATGAAAGGAACATTCATGTGTGTCTCTTATACACTACCAGTATTTCCTTTGGTTCCATGAATTTTCTAACTCTGCTTCATACCCAAATCAATTTTCATTCTTGGAACAGGTGCTTGTGGTATGACTTCATACCTGACTACTTCTTGTTTCTGATTGAGCCCCAAATCATCCTTAACATCTGAACATGATTTCTGCTTCTTTCCAAAAGAACTACTAGGCTCATCTTTCATCATTTCAGTCTTCTGAATGATATACTTTCCAGATAATGTGCTAGGAATCATATGTTTTTCTTGGTCCTTATTTTTTTCACATATCGAAAACTTATCCTTTAATTTTATTGATACCCTTGATCTTATCATTCATTATGTTATTCCAGACATCGATCTCCCTTTTCTGTTCTTCAATATTGATTTTATACTCAAAAACGGATTGTGAGTCCTCTGGTATTGATGACTTGAGTTTTTCCATTTCTTCCAACAACTCATGCCTTGCTTCTTCTTATTGCTGCATATAGAGTTTGGCATCATGAACAAATTTGATGGATTTCATTGTTTTATCTCTCCAAACATCTATCTCTTCAAGAGCATCCTCTAACTCAGCTTCTATATCAACTCTTCCTTCAACATATTTATCTTCATCAATGTCAGTTTCTTCTTTTTTCTATGTACTACTGACAACCGCCACCATAGGATTTTTTCCATGATCTTTGCAGTTCTCTATCTCTTCAACCTCCTCAACGTCAAACTCATCCAAATTGTCACATTCTTTTGAAAAAAGATTCTTCTTTTTAAAGAAATTTATCTAGAACTATTTCTTTCCTTTCCAATAGGTTGAAGACTTCTTCCTAGGAATTTCTACTTCATTGATATCATCATCTTCTTGTAACTTTTTGGTACACCTTGCTACAAGATGACCAACCTTTTCAAATCGAAAACAAGCCAGTAAAAGTTTCCCATTGAAATTTTCTTTTCCTATTAGAAAATTTGAAGAAATAAATGACATCACCTCATATGTATCTTAATCCTCCTAAGAATCATCAATGTTGAGATTATTCCTAGCCCCTATTTCCACCTCCTTATATTTTCACTTTTACATATCCTCGTTATCATCATTCTTCATTTCATATGAAACCAAGGTACTTTGAAAATTTTCCAGTGCCAACTCCTTCGGATCTTTAACTTCCATAACTAAAATATTTTGATTAAACCAAGGTAGAAGTTTCACCAAGATGATATTTATGATATTTTTGTATTCAATGACTTCTATAAGGCCCCGTATATCTTCCACAAAAATATTTACCCTGTCAAAGAATGCATCAAAAGACTCTTTCGGGTTCATTTTCAAATTTTCAAACTTGTTCCACAAATCTTGCAGCTTTTCTTCTATGAACTTTTTATCTCCTTCATATATATTCAATTGATTTTCCCACATGGAATGTGATGTTTTTCATGACATAACCATCAAATATATAGCATTGGATAGAGCTCCCCCTAAAGCAATAATTCCCTTGGCATCAGCATCCAATTCTCTACGCTTAGCTTCTGATTATGCACCACTATTAATATCAGTTGTTATACCATGCATTGCTGCTGTGAACACATCCATTCCCAAATATTGAAAGTAGTGTTGAATCTGATTCTTCCATAGCTGAATATTGTTTCCATAGAAGATTGGAATCCCTTTGTGATTGGTGACCTCTATTTGAGAGAGAAACACAGATATCAACCTTTCCATCTGATAACAATTGTTAGGTCCAATAGGAAAGATACCCAGAGGGGGGGAGTGAATCAGGGTATAAAAAATTAAGACAATTGGTTATTTTGATCTTTTCTTATTGTTAGAAAAAAACCATATTCCCTCTCTCTTATCCATTATAGAGTATAAAATAATCTTACAGAATGCACAGGACACATTAATTTTACTGGGTTCACCCTTACTTGGCTACATAGAAGGAGCATACACCAGTGATGTGATGATGTACCAAATCCACTATAAGCGCACTGTTGTTTACAAGTTTGGAGTGGAATGACTGTCCCTTATGGTTTATATCCAATCTCAAAATGAAAGCACACTGCCCTCTCAACTGTAGTGTGCTCACTGCTTCTTCAAAAGATCCACTCATAGTTTAAATATTTTTAGGTCCCTTCATTATCACAAATGAATGCATCTTTATTATTATGTATATGTTATATTGATGTCTAACTTTCACCCAAGTATGAATCTTAATTTTCACTAGAGGTGCGGGGAAATATTCCATCTTTTGTGCAGCCCTAGAATGACAGGCGCACTTCTCTATTCTTGGAGAGATTCACTATGCTTAGTTGTGATTATCTAAGACTAGAGCACAAGTTTAACCTAACCACTTGCATGAATATATCTTCACCAACTAAGAAATTGGGTGACTCACACCCTTTTACACCCAAACTAATATTGGGGCTCCACTATCAACTTGTGCGCAACTTATGAATATCCTTATACTTGCGTGCCCACACCACCACTTGCACGCCCAAACCTCTTGCATGACTGGAGCTCTAATTTTCTCTAAGGGATGATGTTCTCTAAAAATTAAGAGGTTTAACCCTCTATTTATAGGCATTTAAGGTACCTTGAGCACTGGCGCATAGGTTTCCTCTCGGTGCGCAAGTCTAGCCTCCCTAGTCTATGTCACCCTAGTCACCATGTGCGCCCAAACTAAAACTTGGGTGCCCCACGTTCCATAGAAATATTTTGATGTTCTGATCTTGAAAAACAAATGGCGCACATGTTTCCACTCATCAATGACACTGGCGCGCAAGACCCTTTTCCAAAAAGACTTTTCTCCTTTTGTCAATTTTGAGGCCCAAAAAATTGGAAAACACCAGAAAATGATGCCACCTTATATCTTCTCTTATTATACCGCCTCTAGATCATCCATTACATTGTCTAGGTTCTTCAATAAATCATGGATTGTTGACAACATACCTCGAACTCGACAACGCACCAAGTAAACCCCCTTTGTCAACAAATTTGTACATCGTGGTCTGCTTTGTCAACAAACACAACACGGAGTCCCGCATGGTTAAAAAACACAATCACCTAAAAAATGATTCAATGATACCTTGAGGTATTTTCCCCTAACACACACTAATAATGAATAAGTCAAAAACCAACCAATTATTCCATGACTAAAAATATAAACCTAGAACACCTAAAACAAAAAAATTAAATCTGGAACACCTAGAATACAAGAAAAATACTAAGAACCAAAATATCATTTGAAAAAAAGAATGTAAATGAAAATAAATGTGTTAGAAATCCATATCCTCATTTCTAAGAAATTAATTTAACTTTATAGTGTTATTTCTTCATATAATATTTATCTAAACCTTGGACGGTTAGTCTTTATTTTAACATTATTTTTGAATGATCCAAAAGATCGTATTTAATTATTACAAAACTATGAAATTTTTATAGGGACTATGGTAAATCCATATTCATCAACCAAAGAATTTTTTCCCATTCTTCTCACCAGATCAATGATATTATTCTTCTTGAATCTCCTTTAAATCCTAGATGACTAAGAGTTTTCATCCTAATCATTACCATTATCCAGAGGGCTAAAAGATAATACAAAAATAATTGGGTATATTTTTATCATCCATCTACTTTAGGACCTTGAGAATCTAATTTAATCTCCCTCGAATCATTTTTTAGATATCATCTATGTGTCTTATGATAATTTTTTATATTTTGAGTGTCAAGAACATTATTTTTTGTAGCCTTACCTATACTAAGAATTTTTTTTATTTGTAATGACTCATATTTTTCATATATTATTTTTGGATATTGTATATATTATTTTATAGAATTTGAACTAAGATGGTGTGCAGTTTCGAGGCCCGGTGTGCCAGAAATAAATGCTTGAAATATAATAAATATATTTAATATCATGCATGCATAGTTTTCCTAAAAAATGGAATATCTTCTGAAAAAGGACCTGGATAATATTTATGAGATAAGTTTTGAGTTCATAACTTAGGCTTAACCCTAGGTGTGATATAAACATTTTCATCATGGTTCGTTTGAGGAAATTCATCGCAATGGTGTATATGAATAAAATAATAAAATAAATTATTCTATTTCTATTTCATTAACACAACAAAATGAGAGTATTTGAGTATACATTTATGAATAAATTATAGGGTTATCCAAAAAACCCCGGAGTCATTGGAGAGATATTTTGAGGTTCAAAATCAGACAAACATCAAATGGATCATGGATTGGAAATTAACGTGCAATGGAATTGAAGGATCTCAACAATGACTATGGAACTACATTGTTCTTCATTAGTGATCAATCTAAATTGAGGTAGGATGTTATTTTTTTTGTTTTGTTACCTTGTTTTTTATTCTATGATGAACACAGAACATTAAACCAATATATTGATCTATGGATCATGAGTATTGTATAATGGGTTTGATTAACTTGTATTTGAGATTATTTGTTCTAGATTTAATTTTAATCTCTTTGTTCATTATTCAAATGATAAAAAATCGAGGTCGACCTGAATATCCACCGAGGCCTATTCCTCTTGTTTTTTCTTATGATTTTATCCCCCGATTATTCATTCCTCATGGGAATTATTCATTTGGCTTGTGGATCAACATATCCTGATGAATCGATTATTGAACACCCATTTATTAGCACAACGATATGATATCGTTGATCAGGTATCAGAATGACGCGATGGTGGTGTGGCGATTGAAGTAGAGATGGATCAAGTTGTTTTTTATAACTGAATTCACCTTATTCAATATGAAATGAAGAATGGCATTTGATAGTTATTTTTGAACAGATTTGATGACCGGAACCTATTTTTCATCAATAGTGTGGCTCAGATGAGGTTGTTCCTTGATTTTCATAGCAAGAAGGTCACTAGATCAATGGATGAAGACATGGAAATGAAAGTGGAAACCAGATCAGGGAATTTGGAAAATTTATCTCGACACGATCTTTAACTCAGATCCACATGTCTTTTGGTCCCCTCCTAGAGGTGGTTAGGGTTACAATAGGGACAGAAGTATCAAATTGTTTATGAACCTATCACAAGGTGTTTAGTCCCCTTTGGTGGACTTGGAGTGTGTCTCAAAGGGTACACTGACATAGGTTGGAGTACACGGGAACATACACATTGTGTTCTCCCAGACAAGAATAGATTAAACAAATTACATGGGATATTATGTGTTCTAAAAAATGGGAAGAGTACACGAGAAGCCAAAAAAATTGTGTAATGTCACATGGATATGGGAATGATAGAGAAATCGTTTACACAGGAAGGACTCAGGGTCTATTGACATCGTGTGAAAACCTTCTAAATTTCATGTACATTCTAAAACATAGCTTGGAGAACTTGTATTTTGTATCTTGGACATGTTTTGATAAGTTTTTTCTCGAATCCATTCCCTGAGGGTTATTATGGAATCATCTACTACTCCTAAGATAGTCATCACTTCATCACAACTTCTTGGATAGAGTTGTATGAATCCTTTCATGAGTTCTATAGTGATATCCTATATTCATCTTCATACCTTATTTGAATTTCTTGGTATCTTCATGACGAAAACTATATGGTAGATGATACTCTACTTAGAAGGTTCATACATATTGAGTTATTGGATGACCCCCATGGACTTGGGATTGATCCTCCTCTTTGTATTGTATACCTTCAGAATCTCACTGTGTATTCTTAATGGTGAGACCCAATGAGCACTACTACATGGATGGATGTCATCAGTGCTATCAGAAATAGGAGTGTGTTCTCTGGGATGAGATATATGTGAAACCATTGAGTTGGAATCCTAGGTTGGCTTTATGGTTACGACATACCTTTAGACTATGTGTAATCTTTATTATATCTAGATATTTTTATTATTTGTGTTACTGAATTATACCTTTTTAGAGATGATAGTATTTTATTAGTTGTAGGCATTCTGAAAGAGTCCTAGATAGACCACCAAAAAATAGTTTTTTATGAGACTGGATAGACCGAGGTGTGTTCCTGTGGTATCTTGATAGTAGTCTAATTATTACTTTGTGGTTGGAATTATTTTCAAAATCATTGTGGTGGGATTATATTTGGACCAATTTAAATTCCATTACTTCTTATTGTACTCTGGTAGGAGAATTTATATGTATTCAATCATGGTTGGTCTGTTGTTTTTACATTTCATCATTGTATAGGCCTGCATTTGTGTGTGTAGGTACTTAGGCTAAGGCATCCCAGGTTAGTGAAATACCTACACGTCACTAGTATTCAGCACTTATCCAATAGAATGTGGGATTGGGGTGTCAAGGAATGGGCCCCATTGGGGTATTTCATGAAAGATTTTTATCAGAGAAGTCTATTCTACCTTAGAAATAGGGTCTGTGAGATTGGTTTGAGGAAACAGTGTTAAGTATTACAAGTTCATCTTTCAGTCTATGGACTATAGTGTTGCCGTAGTAACCGATGTATCCATACACCAAGACTCTAATCCCCTTATTTTCAACTCAGTACATGATAAAATTGGTTACATGGAAAATAATGGTACATGCATTATATAGTAATGGGTTTTAGTTTCCATGTCCTTCTTGTGTCAGCTCTCCAGATATAATCATTGAACTTGGTATATCTTTTTTACTTTCAGGATGCCTCTGGGATGTATTCAAGTAAGGATTCAGCATCAGTATCAAAAGGATGATCCCTTTAGTGATGAGGCTTCGATACAGAGACCAGTTCTATAGGTTTTGCATCTATGAATTTCACCTATTGTACCACCGCCTATAGGGTAGGACATGGTACCCACATAACTAGCAGATGAGGTGTGCTAACTAATCACACTTCATGAGTTTTAGTGATAGATACCCATCAAGATCTGAGGATATCCTGAATCATAGGAGTTTGGGGACTAGGTTGAGTAAATTACCTATGTTTTTCATCTCGTTAGGATGCCCAATGATTGTATGGTGATCATGGAAGCAAGTCATCTTTATTTATTTGTAGAAGAATGGTGGGGTTTCGGTGACCCATTCTTATGACGATTTGACTCTAGTCTGGTTAGAGTTTGAACACCTTTTTATATAGGAGTTCTGTACAACTACACTGATGGATGGATGCATCCATGAGATTATGTATCTCTAATAGGGCCACATGATTATAGCTGAGTATTCATCAAGGTTTACCAACCTCTCTAGGTACTCGATGGATATGGTTCATGACTAATTGTTCAGGGATCACACTATTGATTGAGGGATGTGTAGACACAAATTACCTAGTTTTATCACTCTATGAATTCTTAACTATGTTGAGGTGCAAGATCAAGCATTGGTGGTTGAGAGTTTCTTGAGTGATTGATTTTTTATTCTACGATTATCCATGGTCTTAGACTATTTCGTATCTACCTAGATCCGGATCAAAAAACAATTTCCCTAAAAAATCAATCAAGTGGAGAAATTGTTTTGGTAGATAGAATGTACCCCACCTCAGTAATTGGGGCATATCTCAGTCTAAAGACACTCAAATGAAGTGATTCAGGTTTTATTAGAAAGTAGACTCATATCCTCGGTTTCAAATTAAATTTGATGAATAAATTATCACATTAAGAAATCCATTTATTGTACCAAAGTAGAGAGAGTAGAGAAGTCTCCTCATCTAGAAAAAAAGTAGTCATTAGTAATTCGAGAATAAAATTTTCTAAACTTTTCTATATAATCTACGATTTTGGGGTTTCATGATCCATTGAGAGGTTAAAAACTTTTATGTAGTCAACATCCCAATATTTAATCATTTACACATCTAAATAAACTCAATATTTTGTAATAATGAATATGAAGGGAAACTTTTCTACTGCTCAAGCCTATAAATATGAAATTCACTTTCATTCAAGGGTGTTTAAGAAGGTGAGAGGGGAGTTGTGCTATTGGATTAAAGACTTGAATAGATTAGGATTTTCTATTATCTATTTTCTTAGTTCCATAATGTTCTCTTCTTCCCATTTTAAATATCTTACCCCTCACATGAAGGGATAAAACCTTAGAGTGACCAGGGAAGGGGGAGTTTTACTTTTGTAATGTTTGAGTCTTGTGATTTAATTTTAAAATTACTTTTTCCATTTATTGATTTATATTTTTAGTGGTGTCTAGTTCTCTTAAATAATATTTTATTATGGGTTTTTATTTCTGTCAATATTTATAGCTTTGGTTGAGAAACTTTAAACTCTCTCCACCTAGTGTAGTTTGTCTCAACTGAGCATATTGTGTTAGGTGGTGATTGTCCAATGATCATTGGCTTATGGGTCGAATAAGTGAACTTTTTCTAGATTTATGAATAGAAACAATTTCTGACTAGGATATGACTTATTTATTTGTAAATGGTTTATGAATTTATTTTCGTAGAGGAGTGGTTTACCTTACTTTATTCAACTAATGGTGACTGATAACTCAATTAAGGAGTCTTTCCATTTTCATTTTATAGGAATAGAGGAAGTTTGATACTTATGACTTTGATGGCATTTCAAAAGGTGATCCTACCCTAACCCCATCACTCTCTTCATTCACTTATGTTCAAACATAAATTTTTATTTTCTTATTTCTTTTTAAACATAAATAATTTCAAAAACATCCTCTACTTATTTCTCAAATTTAAGTGACAAGAATGATTATTGTGTACTCCTCTCCAGATTAAACCTAGGTTAACCACTTTAATTTATTAAACTTGGGAAATATTTGTTTTTGTCACACCCCATAATAGGAACATGTCAAAACATGATTTCGTTTCTGGGGATGTGGCACCAACAGTCTTTTCCCTTATTATTCATTCTTTTATCTTCAAAATTGCTTGACTAGAACAAAAAACACATAACATTTACCCTTAGATCCTGAAATTTAAATAAACTTGTTAAATATTCTTAGAAACCTTAATTTTAAATCTGAATTTTTAGAAATGTATCTTGTTGAATCCAGTGAAACTTTAAGTGTTACTCTAAGCCTTTCATCATGGCTTTAAATCCAAACCTAATCCTTAGAGACCTATGCTCTCCACAATTCCTAATCAAAACAATTATATTTCCTTTCCAAAGATACAAATTGATTTTTGAGATGAAACATTACATGATTCCATTGCTCCCAAAATTTGATGGATAGGAACGAGAAGACCCAAAACAGACATATTAAAGAGTTTACACATTTCTTCTCTACTTTCAGACCCCAAGGAGTAGCTAATGAGTTAGGAGGAAGGTAATACAATTTTCATTGGATGGAGCTACCAAAAATGGGTGTATGGCCTAAAAAATATTTGAATGATTGGAATGAATTAGTGACATGCTTCATGTAAATATTTTTCCCCACCACCAGAAGCACAACTATTAGTAAGGAAAACTTTTCCATTAAACAATCATCTCGATAAACCCTTTATGAATACTAGAAAAGGTTTAAAAAAATATGTGATTTGTTCTCACATCATGAAATTTTGGATAATCAATTTATTTCCTTATTTAATCAAGGATTTCTGGATAATGATAGAAACCTTTTGGATGCTTCATCTAGAGGCGCATTGATTGAAAAGTCACTAGAAGAAGCTAAGGGTTTTGTTGATAAGATCTCTCAGAACTCAGAACAGTTGGGTACAATAGGTACTTTCACAAGAGGTATTCATGAGGTAATAACACTAATCCATCACCATTATAGAAAACATTGATTGATGACTTAATCAGTATTGTGAAAGAGATGTACTAGAAACAAGTGGGTAACCAATTATCATTTGCTAAGGCATGTGGCTTATGCTCATCACCTAATCATTTCACTGGCCAATGTGATAAAATATAGGGAATGGAAAATTATGCTATAGCCTTTCTTCATAGGAAATTAAAACAAAATTAGTGATGGAGTGAGATTAATTTAGTTCCATATAGATTTTCAAATCAGCAAAATCAAGCTAGATCCCCATACAAAAACCTACTGCAAAACCAACCCCCAATCCAATAACAATTACAAATCCCGCCACCCTTTCAACAAAAAATAAAAATAAAATATCCTTCATAACAGTAACCACTGACTTTTCAAATACCTATGAGAATCCATCCATCATTTCACAACCCCAAATTCGAAACCAATATCATATATATGGTATTGAGAGGCTGAAAGACATCGTAAACGATTTTTCCAACAATTTCAAATGTCTCATGGACTTCCCAACCAAAAATCCTAGGAAAATACATTCCAAAAAAATACAAAAAATAGAAAATAATGTCATCATGAAAATAAAAAAATGTGGAAAAGAAACATCACCATCACCATCCCATGAACATGAAACAAGACCACCTTAGCTAAGGTATAATGAAGTGGTAAATTTTGAAAATTCATTGAAAATGAACTAAGAAGAAGAATGAAATGAGGTAGAGGAAAAGGATATGAAAAGGAGGATGTGACAATAAACATCATTAAAATTTAAATAAATGTAGAATAGAGACTCAAACCCACCATTTACATTAAGGATTATTTAATCAAACATATTTTAGGAAAAAACACATAAAAAATAAATTATAGACACCTTCAAGAAAGTGGAAATTAATATCCCCCTTTTTAAAGTACTCATAAAAATTAAAAAAATTAAAGTAAGTTTTTGAAAGACCTTTTCACCAAGAAGGGTATATTATAAGGGAATGTGAGGATAAATTTAGGAAGAAGTGTCTCAACTTTTATCACACCATAGTTTCCAAGCAAATGTCAAGATCCATGAACATTTTCTATTCCATGCACCATTGGTTCTTTGAATTTCTATTATTCTTTTTGTGATCTAGGTTATTAAATTAATGTATTGAATCACACCTTATACACTTCTATTCATATGGGAGACTTGAATCCCACACATATGGTGGTCTATCTTGCAAGTAGATCAATAGTCTTCAAAGTAGGAGTTATAGAGGGTGTCCTTGTTGAAGGGTTTTGAGCGCTGCAGAAACATGTGATGGGTTGTGCCCAACATTGATTTTATGCCAAATTCTATCATCAATCCAACATCTTTGCTATGTTTAATCACCGTGATTAGTGGAATTGAATAAAATATAGACAATATTAATCTTTTCAGAACCCGAGAGTGGAAATCAACACATATTGTTTATACTTAATTTAATTAGATAAAGAATTACCTTTAAGGAATTATTTCTTCATTGATGTGTCTGGTGACAAATATGTGATGTATAATTGTTGAGTTGTAGAAACCAAGCATATATTTCCTCTAGTGATTATCCACACATTTTCTAGAAATATCCAAATATCACTAAAGGAGTCTCAGGGTGCGAGCACGAAAGATCCATTAACTTGAGTTGTCCACATTGATCACCTCAAGACTCGCTTCCAAATCGTTCTCCTTGATCTGATGGAGGAGGATTGCTTGTCGTTCTTGGGAACATTGTTTTAGAAGGGATATATCTAGTATTGAGATGATTCATTAAGATTTTTGTGCATAAATAAATTAAGTTAATGAGAAAATAACATAATTGGGTTTTAGTATTGTTAGGTTTAAAATAATATAATTTCACAAGTTTCCTTATTATTTATTTAATCCTAGAAAACCCCCATGTCAAATAATATAATAATATTATTATTTCATGACATGCACTGAACTTAAAAATTATAATTAAATTTTTTTATTTAAATATTTTTAAATATTTTTCATTTCTCAGTGGACCATTAAACTCGATCCTCTATTCCTCCACAATATTTATCATCCCTCAAAAAATGACTTTTAATTCATTAAATAAATATCATTTTATTATTCACCAATAAATAAATAAATATTATATTCACTAAATAGAAAATAAAAATTTATTAAATATTCCACTCGTAATATATTCTCCTGAATAAGTATAGATGTAATAAATACGATCTGGCATACATGAATAGTTATTAATCCACGACTGGGAATAGTATTTATTAAATTTTTTAATTAATATATAATATATTATTTAACTAAGACTTGGGTTACACATTGTGTGTGACCATCTATGAATCTTTCTTAGTGGAATTAGGTGAATCAAACTAATGACAAAGGTTATCATCTAGAAACACAACAAGGAATCCATAGATAAAGAATTTAATGCAACAAATACAAGTCACCTCATACGAACACTTATTATGTAATATAATCTCTTAATCACAATATTTCAAATCAAGCAGGTCTCATGCCAGTGCCATCAACCTATATACTTGATATCTCTTTCTTTGACTTTATATAAATATAACTTGCTTATAGATCACCATTACCAAGGATTTATTTTGACCGTATCATTTCTATCAAAGGGCCTGAGATATCAACTTTTGTTAAAGAACATAAGGAACAAATTATTTCTCTCATTATTAATTAATACAATATTACTCGTGATGCACCCAACATATCCTACCTCGCCGCAAATATTTGTTGTCACAGTTTTCATCAATACTTATTTTTGAATGACTCATAATACTCTATAATAATAGTACTAAAGACAAACAACCAATTTACACATCCATAGATAGGAACATCCAATGAAACATAGAAATATAGATTTTCTACTGGTGGGTATTATTCTCATAATATTCATATTGGATATTACCAAGGGTGTACACCATGTGAAGGTGTCTCAATGTCCTTTGAGTCTCTACCCCTGATATCCTATATCATTTTCCCCCAAATAATAACTTCTATATATATAACATATATATTAAAGAATAGTATTGTAGCACTTCTGAATTCTTATCATTGGGAGGAACATCTATACAATTTTAGTGAGAAAGATTCTCTTAGGACATTATCACATAATATGTTATGCAGAAGAACAATAATGATGTGATAAGTAATTTATTAATATTCTAAACCATGAATACAAGTATATCATAAAGTTTAAAGAAGTTGGTTCTAGGGCACCAACACCAACAAAATCCCACTTACACTAGAGAAAATAGCTAAAAACCTTTAGTCTGTCAGCTCTCACATGATTCTCATGCTTCTGCTGAGTTTGGCCTTTAGTCAAGGGTTACACCGTGTTCTCTTCCTTGGGTACTCTTCTTACATCAACTACACCCCTATGAAATAAATCCTTCAAGAGGTGATACTTCTGGGGTATATTTTATGTATGTTTGGTGGTACCTTGACTCTTTCGCAAGTGTCATCATTGTAGTATTATAACAGTAAAATGGGATAGGTTATTTACTACTTGGTACCGCATCATGATCCTAAACAACTTTTAGAATTAAAATGGTAACTATGATGTATCATAAGCCTCTATATACTGATATTCTGCTGTAGAATAAGTGAAAACTAGCTTTTTGAACTCTTCCAGCTCACAACTCTATTGTTGAGACAAGAAATCTATCCTGATTCTGACTTCAGATCATTCTGATATGTCTAAAAACTAGCATCAGTATAACCCCTGATTACCATATTCTTTTCTAATCTATACACCAGGAACATATCCTTACTTATTCTCATATACTTAATGATATCCATAACATCAGCCCAATGTTATTCTCCTAGATCTTCATGATATATGACTACCATGATCAGTGCATGTGAAACATCAAGTCTAGTACATTATATGGAATATATGATTGATCTTATCACCAAATTGTATGGGATCTTACTCATTATTTTTTTCTATTGTTTTTTCTACGGTCATATTTTCTTAGAAATATGTAAACCATGTGATACTATAACCAATCCCATCTGGGATTATTCCATATTAAATCTCATTAGGGATTTGGGTCTAGATGGCCTCAATAATTTCTTTTATCATAAGTATTGGGATGTCATCAAAGGTAATGTTTTCAAGTTAGTTTCCTCTTTATTTTTCTCAGGGGAACTCCCTTTAGGGACTCAATTCTCAGTTCATCACCCTTATTCCTAAAGTTGAGAATGCTTGGGAGATCCATCTTTTCAATTGAATTTCCTTGGTTAACAAAAGTTACAAGGTCAAAAGCAATAATATTACTAACAGGATCTCAAGTATTTCTTCTAGGATTGTTTCTTGGAACCAATTTGGATTCATCGAAGGAAGATCTATCCAGGAATGTATTTTTTCTACCTCAGAGTGTGTTAATCTGCCCAAAAATCCTACAAGAGGAGGTATAATTTCCCTCAATCTTGACATTAAAAAAGCCATTGAAACTATGAATTAGCTATTTATATATAAGGTTCTTGGAAAATTTGGTTTCAATGAAATTTTTATTGGATGGATTGCCTCCCTGTTCGGTTCATCCCATGTCTCGGTTCTTCTCAATTATTCACCTATAGTCTACTTTTCCTGCTCCAGGGGAGTCTGGTAGGGGGGTCATCTCTCATCCCTTCACTTCTCTATTGCGGAATATTATCTCAATAGACTCATTAATCACATGGCCTCTCAAGGTCATCTTAACTCGATCCAAGAATCTAGGTCCCTAGTTGCCCCTATCTTATTTTATATGATGAGGATATAAAAATATTCCTATTGGGGGGAAAGAAGAATGTTTGTGTATTGAAGAAAATGTTTCAGCATTATGAAAGTGTCTCTGGATAGTGTATTAGTTCGGACAAATCATCCATTCACTTCAGTAATAGGTTCTATATTTCCAGGAAGCACTAGATTCTTTCAAAGTTGGGAATTAAAATTGGATCTTTTCCATTTCATTATATAGGTGTTACACTATTCTGGGGAAAACCTATACCTTCTTTATTCTCTAAAATTGTGGATATGATCAATTTCTAGCTCTCAACATGGAAAGAGAAAAGTCTCTCTATGGTTGGGAAAATCATTTTAGTAAAATCTATTATAATTATTAAATTGGTTTACACGTTTATGGTATATAAATAGCCAAGGGGACTTGTCAAATGCCTTAACACATCCATCAAGATTTTTATTTGGAGTGGTAACATCCATGAGAGAAAGTTGCTCATTGTTCCCTAGAAGTTCTTTTGCAGACCTTTAAACTATTGTGGTAAGGGTATAATGAATATTGCTCTCTTTAATGATTCCCTTCAAGCATTCCTAACCGGTAATATCATTCATAGAAATTTAAAATTGACATGTTTCTTCAAATCGTGATTTGCTAATAATTTGTGTCTGAGTAGCAATGGTTTCATTGTCTCCTCCCACTGGCCAATAGTTAGATCATCATTTCATAATGTTATGAACTGCTCTTGATGGATTTTGAATAGAAACTCCAACCTTATGTTTTGGCTTGATAATTGGATAGTGAAATTCTCTCTTATGGTTTTCATCCTATTGTATTATGTTCAAGGGAGCAGGTCTCTATCAAATATTTTCAGGATAATCCTCCAGCAACATTTCCAGATGAACTCCATGATCTAATTGACCGTTAAAATTTTGTCTCCTACCCCAATTTTATATCTTGGGAGCCAGCTAGAAATGGTGTTTGGACTAAAAAATTAAACTATAATCATGTTACCAAGGTTCTTAATGATAAGTATAAATGGTTTTCTACTTTCTATAAAACATGGATTATGCTTTCATTCCTAATTCTTATATAAAGATAGTTTAGAATAGATTACCCTTTAATGAGGTTTTCCAAATGTGTGGTTTGCATCTTTCTTCTAGGTGTAGTATGTGCCATCAGCATCGGGAAGATGCAGATCGTCTTTTCCTCACTTGTGCAATGGCCTTGACCATATGGAGGGAGGTTTTGGGTGCTTTTGATATGGATAGGATTATATTTTCAGGAATGTAGGCCCTTATAGGCTATTGTTTGGTTATCCGTCTCTCACCTCAGGTTTGACCTCTCCTCTGTGTGACTTTTTCTGAAGTGTTTCATTCAATTTGGAGAAATTGAAATGCTTCTTTTCACAATGTAAAGTTTTTTTCCTTGAAGATTTTCAGAATGAAGGTTTTTGCTTTTATAAGGGATATGTCCAATGATTGTTTGGGTGAATGTTTCAACAACATTCAAGATTTTTTGATTCTAAAAAATCTGGTTGTTCAAGGAAATTTCAGACCTTATTAGGGTACTATTGAGGTGCTATAGATCCCTCCATTCCCTCTATGAATTAAGGATAATATAGATGTCACTTCTAAAGGGAATCCTGGACCTTTGATTTGTAGTACAGTCTTTAGGGACCATGATGATTATGTTAAAGGATGTTTCTATAGTTCTTATGGAATGACAAGTTCTATTGAGGTAGAGATGCTTGGGATCATACACATTGTCTCATTTGTTAAAATGAAATGTTGGACTAATATCTTGTTGGAATGTGACTCTTCTACCATTGTTCAGGCCATCAAAAATGGTGAAATGCATATCTCTTGGTGGCATGCAGCAAAGTGGATGCAGTGCAACGAAACTCTTTCGACTCTCAACATCATCATCACACATTTTTATCGAGAGGTGAACATGGTTGTGGATGGTCTTGTGAGAATTGGGGTTGGTGAACCTTTTACCTGGTCAGATACCCTTCCTAAGAATCTAATCCCTTTTTATGAGACTGATTGTAATACGATCTATCATTTTCGTCTCTTGTAATCTTCTAAAATTTCATGAATAGATTCCTTGGCCTTTTGGTTGAGGGACCTTTAGAAAAACATAATTATTTCTGGGAGAATAACTTTTTCAACCATCCCTTCATAGATTATAATACTAGTATGTAGTTTCCAATAAGTAATATGTCATGATCATATACTACTGGGATAAAAACTGCATCCACATTAAACCTCTTGTAAACACATGGATCAAATTCATTTTTAAGGAAACCAAATTATTTTTAAGGCTTAATAGAATTGAATTATCCATAACTTTAATGCTTTCTTTAATCCATAAATGGATCTATACTACCTGATAATACTTTTGGAATCACATGGAGTCACAAAATTGTCTGGTTTCGTCATGTAGATATCTTCATGAAGGTTCCCATTAAGGAATGCAGTTTTTGTATCCATCTTCCATATCTCATAGTCATGGTATTCCTCTTTAGAATGTATGATTCTGATGGATTTAAACAACAAAAATGGTGAAAATGTTTTATCGTAGTCAATTCCTTAACATTTTTAAACCCTTTCTCCATTATCCTTGCTTTATAGGAACTTACTTTACCTTCCATGTCATGTTTCCTCTTCAATACCCATTTTCATCCAGAAAGATTTACATCATTTGGTGCATAGAACATAACCCAAACATGGTTCTGATACATAGAATCCATTTCAGAATTCAGAGCTTCTATACTTCTGGTATCTTTTGAGCTCTCTACTTCCTCTTTATAGGAGAGACGTTCATCATTATAAACTGATAATTAATCATCAACCTCAGTGACCAAAAAATAATATCTCTTTAGTTATCTTGCCTCTCTTATTCCCCTAGGCAGTACTGGTGTTTCTGGAACTACTTATTCCATGGGGACCTATGGAATCTATTCCTATACCAAATCTTATGTACCTTTAGCATCAAATTCGTTGAATCCAGTCTTTCCCCAACTATCCTTTTTGAGGATGTTCTCCCTTTCAAGATAGATGGCTTTTCAAACAATACTAACTTTTTTTCTGAGATTTTTTATAGGTATTATCTCATTGTTTCCTTATGATACTCTATAAATAAACACTTCATGCCCTGGGGTGTTATTTTTTTTCTAGGAAGGCCTTAATAAATTCTACACAACCCCATACATGTGTATGTGATATAATGGGTTTCTTTCCACTCCATAACTCAATAGGAATTCCATTTTTTCCTTTATTTACTAATCTATTTAATTTGTATGTTTTAGTTTGTAATACATATCCCCAAAATGGATAATAGAAGATCTACATGACTCATTATCGGCTTTACCATGTATAAAAAGGTATGGTTCCTCATTTCACTAACACCATTCCATTATGGTGTATAAGGTGGAGTTGGTTGAGATTGAATCCCAAACTCCTATATAAAATCAATGCACTATTGGTTAAGATATTCACCGCTTGAATCAGATGGAAGCTCCTTTATCTTCTTACCAAGATGATTGTGTACTTAATACCTAAATTTCATGCATCTCTCAATGGAATCAGACTTATAAATTATCAAGTAGATAGAGGCATATCTACTCAAGTCATCAGCAAAAGATATAAAGTAAGAGTATCCACCTCTTGAATCTACAACAAATGTTCCACACACATCAGTGTGTACCAATCCTAGAAGTTTGGTGGCCCATTCACCCTATCCACCGAATGGTGGTTTGGTTGTTTTTCCTTGTAAAAAAGAATGAAATCTATCACATGGTTTTAGCCCGAAAGAGTCTAAATAATCATCTTAACAAATCCTTTTCAAACACTTCTCATTTACATGACCAATATGGTGATTCCACAACTGGGTGTTATATGAGTCATGTGAACATGATTTCTTATTGATTTCCAACACTTAGTTTATGTAATTTAATACAGAAATACCATTATTTAAATGTGTTATACCCTAACATATGTTGTACTTATAAAAAACAAATTTTATTTCAAATTTTAAAATAAACCCATTTGTATCTAAAAGTGATGTAGAAAATATGTTCTTAGTAACTATAGTTACATAATAAAAATCTCTTAAAACAAAAATAATTCTCATTGGAAATTAAAGGTGGTAGTAACCAATGGATAGATCATCTAGCCTCATTCCATTGGAAGCTCTCAAATCCACATATCCTCTAGAAATATTTCAAAATCTACTCAGTTCCTAAATTTGAATATAGATGTGACCACCACAAGTTTAATCTAATACCAAATGTGTAGAAATAGAAGGATTTAACTCGATAATGAATGTACCTTTTTCTTCCCATTTCTTCTTGGTGTAATTTATAGTCTAGTGGAATGGTGTTCCACATTAAAAAACAAACTGGTTCCTTTTTCTTGACTACCTATGGATATTCAACTTCATGGTAGGATGGTGCTTGGGAGTTTTAGATTATTTATAAGTCTTGGGCCCCTTTACCTTTTATTTCATTTTATTATTCACCATAAGGAATTTGGTTTTATTACACACCATGTTCTTATCCATTTGGAGAATCTCTGTAAGAAGTTCTGAAAGACTCTTTCCATTATTTATCATATTTTACTTGACAACAAAATTAGAGAAGGTATTTGGTAGTGATGAAAGTATGAGGTCTATATGAAAGTCATATGGGAATTTAATCCCTGTGATTTCTAGGAATTCAATGTAGCAGATAAGCTTTACTACATGAGGCCAAGCTGGCGCAGACTCTCCTAGATTATTCAGGAACAAAGTATTACAGAACACAAGCCTCTCTTGTCCCACCTTCTCTTTATAGAGATCCCAAAAGTGAAACATCATACTATAGGAATCCATATCCACATGTTTCTTTAAAATATCGTTGGATAGGGGTGATATCTTAAATTACTAGACATCTATAGAATCATTCATATGTTTCTCATAGATAGATAGTTCTTCATCACTTGCCTCATTTCTAGGAATAACTGCTAATGTTTCTTCAAGCACATACAATTTCCTTTCATTGCGAAGGATGACTCATATGCACCTTTTCCACTCCTTAAATATTGTTGCCGGTGAGAAGGTTTTCCCTTTCAGGGATGGATTTAAAGGGTTTTTATGTCATTTTATTTCTATTTCTAAAATTTAATATAAGAATAATTTCAGTACATTATTTGATAAATTTATTAAAATAAATAAATATTATATTTATTAGCCTCCAACAATTTTATCAAAACCCAGTATCCCTCAAAATTGGATTTGAAATATTATGTTTCTTGTACATTAATGTGGATAGGATCCATATTCCCCTTATCGTTACCCTCAACCTTGGTTGGTAAAACAACTCGAATGGTTTTAGGTAGGCATTCCAAATACCAAGTATATTAACTCATAGTTCCTTGATCTACTGAGTGGACTCCCAAATCCTAAAATCATTAATTTAAATTTCCTCAACCATTTACTCTCAGATAAACTAATTCTTACTTTGTAATTTAACCCTTATTGTGAACCAAGTTAAGTTAACACAAAACTTCATGTTAGAATTACCCGATAATTGAAAGCACCCCATATTTTTTTGGTCAATGAATTTGAACTATGGTTTGATTCTAACTGAATTAATTTAATGATATACCCAATTAATATTTTATTTATGGATTTTATGTTTTATGAAAAAAAATCCAATTATTATATTTATCGCATTCTTTTTAAAGTTACGTGGGATTACTTTTGTGATTAACCATGCCGTAGATAATATTTACACATAAGCCGGTTTATTTTAGTTCAATATTGTATGCTTGGTAATTCATTAATTATATGATCATGAAAATACATCCACAATTAAAGATCCATAAAACTAACAAAAATAAAATAAATGGTATGCTCATGATATTATACTAATGGTTAGTTTATCTAACAGTAAATAAAATAACCATTTACCTAGTGGAGAAACACCTTAATCCAATTGAGGTTCATGTTTGCATCTATCCACCTATCCACTTTTTTATATCCTTGGGTTAATTTCGCCTTGGATCTATAATTAAACAACCTCTACTATCATGGGAGCTCCATCTATTAAATATTCCTTTTACTCACACGCAGGTGAGGGGAAAATGGGTTTACATAAAAGAAACTACTAGCATGCATGACCTACATAATAATGACGATAGAAGGAACACATTCCAAAAAATTAATTTAATTATAAATTAAATGAAACAAATCACCAAAAAAGGTATGGTCCATCTCATGATTATCCTTATGCATGCGATGAATTACCCATTCAAAAAAACTAGAATTCAATTATTTAATCATTTTTATTAAAGATAAATCACACTCAAATAAATTAATTATTATATCTAATTAATATATCTTTTTATCATAATTCTCATCTCAATTTCATTGATATTCTCATCCATTATAATTTTAAACAAATTAAATAAATTCATTGAAAATTAACTTTTTACATAAGTCGTACCTTGGAGGTAACACGGTGACTACTCGTCCAATTCTACCCAACATGTACTACACTCGTATATTGTTTTACTCTTGTGAAATATGGAATACATGAATTATCATGTATTTTTAAAATGTATACTTCATACATGATTACACGAATTACATGATTTTTTGTTCATATGTTATTCTTCAATGCATGTAGAGTAACAACTTGTAATACAACTCATACATCATATGCAGATCTGAACATTACATAGATATTAATTAAAAATTTAAATATTTATGTATATTAAAACCTACCACATGGCATGTCCTATCTTTATGACCACACTCAAGTACATGTCTCATGATTTAAAATTTAAAATAATTAAATTTTAGATTTGTGTAACTTGATATAAGTACACAGTGTGTACACCTCTCACCATTTATCTAAAACACATGCATAGGGACTCTACCTGTAGTATATGCATAGAAAAATAGGAGTACACAACATGTACAATGGGATAAATGTTTTTTTGAATCTATGTTACATGGTCACCAGTCACGCGGGATGTGTAGGGAATAAGTGACATGTTTCTAACCCAAAGGAAATACATGTCATGTCCAATGGGCCACAATACGTGTAGTCTAGTTAACCATGCACCATTATGTCCTGGTCAATATGTTTTATAAGAATTAACTACATTGTGTGTCATTAATGCACATAGAATGATTATTTTAAAAATTAACTCATGATGGATTAAACACAACTACCCAATGTGTAACACCTGTTACATGACGTGTAACGCTGGTTACAAAACATATACTACTGTGTTATTTGGGAAGAATCCTTGGCACCTCCAGAAGAGTTCCTTGATTTTATTTTAATCATAAAATTAATCATATTAATTAGATATAAGAGAAATGAAGGAGGAATAAACATATCTACCAATTCAGATTAAAATAAAGATTAATATTGAATTGAAAAGCTAAATTACAAATTTTTAAATCACCAAAGATCATAAATAATTATAAACAATTATGAAACTTCTCTGATACCACTGGTAGGATCTAGGTATAGCAGAAGTGTTCAATGGGTGGTTCCCAACATTTATTTTTTCCATAATTTATGATCAATACAAGATCTATATGATGCTTAAACATTATGATAAATGGAATTGAATCAAAGATAGACAATATTAATCACACAAGAACCAAAGA
This sequence comes from Viscum album, assembly GCA_963277665.1. Lineage (NCBI taxonomy): Eukaryota > Viridiplantae > Streptophyta > Magnoliopsida > Santalales > Viscaceae > Viscum > Viscum album. The sequence goes on along the minus strand of OY728141.1, from coordinate 295,972,923 downwards.
GAGGATATCAACACATAATGTTCACAATTATTTTAATTAGAAAAGAATTACCTCTATGTAATTCTCTCTTCATTGATGTGTCTAGCGACAGATCTGTGGTGCACCATCATTGCATTGTAGTAAAAGAGCATAGATATCCTATGGTGGTGATACACACATGTCTAGGAATTTCTAGACATCTCTAAATGAGTCTCTAGGTGCTATCAATAATGATCCTTGTGCTTGAATCCTCCTCCATGTTCACCTCAAGAATGGCTTCAAAAGTGTTATCCTTAATTCGGTAGGGGAGGATTTCTCAATGTTCTTAAGAGCGTTCTTAGAGAAGGGATCTCTCTAGTCTTCAGAGGATTCTCTAAGATTATTGTGCACAACCGAATTAAGCTAATGAGAAAATAACATAATTGGGTATTTGTATTTCTAGGATTAAAATAAAATAATTATAGAAGTTCTTTTTTATTTATTTAATCCTAGAAAAACCCCATGTTAAATATGAATAGTAATATTATTATTCCTTGACAATAATAGAACATGTTAATTATAATTAAATATTATTTATTTAAATAATATTCAATATTTCTCATTTCTCATTTGACCGTTAAACTCTCTCCTCTATTATTCCACAATATTTGTCTGGCCTTGAATAATTTCTATATATTTATTAAATAAATTTCACTGAATTATTCATCAATAAATATTGTATTCACTAAATAATAAATAAATATTTATTAAATATTAATATCAAAATATATTATCTGAAAAAACTAGTGGTGGAATAAATACGATTAGGAATTCATGAATAATTATTAAACCATGACCAGAAATAATATTTATTCATCTTGTTAAATAATAAATAATATATTATTTAACTAATATTCTAGATACACTTAATTTGTGACCCTCCAGGCCTCTTTATTAGTGGCATTAAGAGAAGCATTCTATAGTCCAAGGTTAGAATCTAGAAACATACCAAGGCACCCCTAGATAAAGAAGTCAATTCCACAATGACATGTCACCTCATATGAATTCTTACAATGTAATATAATCCCTTTATCAAAATATCTCAAATTGAGTAGGTTGCATGCTAGTTCCATCAACCTATATGCTCGATATCTCTTTCTTTGACCTTCCATAAATAGAAAATTTCCATTGATAACTATGGGCATTGATTTATTTAGGATATATCATTTCCATCAAAGTGATTAAGATATCAACTTTTGTTAAAGAATGGAAGGGAAAAATCCTTTCTTGCATTATTCAATAATGCCATATTACTTGTGATGCACCTAACAAATCCTACCTCATCACGAACATTTGTTCTTATAGTTTTTGTCAATACCTATAAGTGCATAAATCATAGTACTCATTAATAATATTCTTAAATTATAAGAAACAATACACATGTCCACAGACATGAACATCCAATGACACATAGAAATGTGGATTTTCTATTGGAGGGTCTCTTTTTTTATAATATCCATACTAGATATTACCAACGGTTTACACCATGACAAGGTGCCTCAAATTCATATGAGTTTCCCCCACTGATATATTATATCATTATTTCCCTTAAATGATATCTTCTGGCTATAGAACATATATATTCAAGAATAGTGTCATAGCACTTCTGGGTTCTCATCATAGCAGGGAACTGCTATGAACTTTTAGTGCAACAGCTAATCGTATGACATTATCACATACTTTGTTATGAAGAAGAAAAATCATTATGTGATAAGAAGTTTATTAATATTGTAACGCCCCGACCCTAGTTACCCAGAGTCGGTGCATTATTACATAACATTGGCATGATCACAAGAAAGATCAAATCTCGAAAGACCGATTGGTTTAGTAGCCTTGGAAACACTAGATATATTCATAAGTTTTACATTACATCATAAAATGAAAAACTACTACAAAAACATAATGTCTCCATAATCCACACTCATATCCCCACATAATATCCCTGCAGGTCATTCATAATTTACTTCTTCACTTCCTGGGAAAAATAAAACATAGAAAAGGGGTGAGCTCAAATTCCCAGTAAGGATAACAATATACCGGAAACTTTCATAAATAATAATAAACATTTAAGGCTATGTATAATTAAAACAAAAGCCTTTTAAACTTGAACTTCAACATAGTATGGAAAAAGTAAAATGAAATAATTCCATTTACTTGTTCACATGGATATTCTACTAATCTAATAATCATATGCAATATTAATAACCACTTTCATAATGTTGGAATGCATAATTCCAGAATATCATAACCACATAGCCAAGGCCTCATGCCAAGACTACAAATAAGATTTTTCCAAGGCCTTGTGCCAAGACACTAGTTTGTCTCATGAGACCTACCGATGCATCGAGGAGCTATAGCGGGATCCAACCGTCACATATTAAGTCCAATTCATTCCCATATGAAAAGGATTAAACATAACATAAACATTCGTATTAAAACTAGCATATGAAATGTCAATAATTTCACCATAAACTATGAATGGTATAAAAATAGCACATCCATAGTCAAACATATCACAAAACCTTCAATACAATATAGAAGTTTTGTATCATAATAAATCAACTTCAAATAAGCGTAAAATCCATCAAAGGATGTTGACATAGATGAAATCAAAACACTTTTTGGAGAAATATCTCTTTCTATTTTTGAAAGCATTTAAGAGCCATATAAAATAAAAAAATTTCTTGAAAATATTCTTATAAGCTTGTAAGGAAATCTTTGAAGATTTTATAATGGCAGAAAATAACCGCACTCGCCGTATAAGTTAAAAAAACATTCTTACCTTAATTCTGTCGAAAAGGTTAAAAAGGACCTTGTTTTGAAAATGACGGAAAGATTCCTCTTATAAAAAGTCAAACAAGGGTATAAATGACTTTAACCCATATTCTTGTAAATAATAAAAATGTTTTGAAATACATTTTGAAGAAACATGGATGTGGATGATAAAGAGATCCCAGTAGATTATTTCGTATAAACAACCTCAGATAATGAAGAGATTGTGAAATAACCCTTACCTTGTACTTTTCCTTGGTTGGGGTAGGTTAACCTCCTGTATAATGGTGAAATAATTGTTATTAAATTATAAAAGAATCATATACATTAATATGATATCATATATGATCTTTTAATATTGATTTGATAATAATATCTTAGTATTATCGTTGTTTCGGGTGTTAACTTACTTGTTTTCTTTTATATGTTTTGCTATATAAGACATGTTTGTAAAGGATAGGTTTTATATTATTCATATCCATAATGATATCAAGTCCTTAATCATCATTTTTTAAATCATCAAATGATAATTATACTTGAATGGATACTATGGAGAATGAATCTCATCGCGTTCGTGGAGACGGTAGTCCGTACATACGCACGAGCGACAATATCATTCTTTTGATATTAAAATAATATATAAATGGATGGTATATCAAATATAAAGAATAATTAACATGTTATATTTATTATTTACATGAGTTACATATCATTATTATACCCATCCAAATAATAATATATTGAATAACAATTACACCACGACGTGGAGACGGTAAGCCGTACGTACGCACGTATGGTGACATGTTATTCAAAGGGTGGATAGAATACTGAATATGGTTTTACCATATTTATAATAAAATCACAGTATATATATGATACTAGAGTTATTATTTTGGAATGGTAACAACAAAGGAAGAAGAAGTGGAAGAAGAAATGAACTTGGAAAAGGGTGGTGAAATCATTACCTCTTCTTCGGGTTCTTCCTTTTGATTTGATCAAAAGGGCTCCTTAGGTTGGCTTTATGATCAAACTAAGGCCTATAGGTTGTAGTGAGGGACGTTGGGAGAGTATTTGGGTATAGTTTGGCCGAACCAAAAGGCTTTGAAGGTGTGAAGAAATGAGAAGGAGGAGTGCCCTTTTATAAGAGGGGTGAGGGGCACCTTTGGAAAAGCTAGAGATATTAGTTTATAATAAATTCATATTCGGTTTAAAATGGCTCCAAAGTTGACTATTCAAAGTTTAAGGTGGGGATGGGTCGAAAAAAACTCAACCAATAGAATTTATATAGGTTTGGGTACTTATATTAACCTTATCTTTAAGTATTAACTCTAAGTTAATTAGTTTCACTTTTACAATGTCTCCTTGTATTTTTATATAATATGGTTAATAAACATACTATATAAATCCAAGTGACCCCCAAGTGGTCCATTAATGATGAAACTATCATGATATATGTCTCTTGGCCAAGCCTTAGATTTTTAGGAATTTAATATCAATTAATAATATAATATTTGTTTTAAGAACTCTTTTAGGTCAATTTTGACACTATTCAATAGTTGATTTTTGTGAAACTCATAACAGATTTATTACTTAGAAAAAAGTAAATTAAATCAATACTAATATATAATATTATCCTATAAAATTATTTTAATTCATTAAAAGTTTCATATTATATTTATTTGTGTATTTATAATATCAATTATTTTAATTTTTCACTATTATAGTAATTAATTCATCATCATTGTGTCATAAATAAATTAAATTATTTAATGTCTAAAAATTACAAATAAAATATCACTATGTAGTAAATCTTTTTATCTTTCTAATTAATAATTATAATCTAAAATAAAACATATATAACCCTATGTAAAAAATTGTTTTTCGAAAAGATATATTCTTGTGTCATTTTTGTATTCATTTTAACTTAATTAAAATAAAGTGTCCCTATCACCTACAAGTGGCACCATGGGGTCCCCAAATCGACCCAAAGATGCCTATGGTCGAACATGTATCAACCAATAAAGCTAGGACACGTTTTAGGGTAATTTATTATTATTATAATATTATTTTGTAACCCTTATTTACCAGATTTACCCTTAACCATGGTAAATAAAATATTTACCACAGTAATTATTCAAAATGTCTGAAAATAAAAGTTACCTATTTACACAATTTGAAAATCCTGATTCCAAATATGGAATCCATTTTTCTAAATTCAAAACACAGAAGTGGGAGAAATTAATTTAAAATTAATTCCCGTTGTTAAAACAAAAAGTGTGTTTTTAAGAGATAATAACTATCAAAAGATTGACACTTGTTTATGTTCGGTTTAATTGTAAAATTATGTCCAATGACCAAAATTATATTAAATGGTAAAAATATATTCTAAATATACTTTAAAACCACTCAAATTCATAATTTATCACTATTAATTATTTTGATTAAAAAATTTGTTTTTAATTAAAATTTAGTAATTTTCACTATTCATCAAAATATTAAAGTTATCCGAAAAGTACCAAAATTTAATCTTAGGCTAAATTTGATATTCCGAATCCAAAAATTAAGTCCGTTTTGAAATATAAGATATATATATAATTTCAAAAAGTAGGTATTACTATTCATAACGGCTAGTTTGATTGGTTGTTAGAACTCGGTGTTGCGTACAACACACACTATCGCATTTTTCAAAGAGAAGTGTACCGTAGAAGCTTGGGGTGTTACATTCTCCCCTCCTTCAAATAATTTCGTCCTAGAAATTTCTAGAATACTACCGCATGAAAAGACTCGGGTGGTTCTTCATCATAAGTTCCTCGGGTTCCCACGTTGCCTCTTCCATCTTATGGTTTCTCCACAAAACTTTTACCAGACGCGTCGTCCGGTTTCTCAGTACTTGTTCTCTCGTATCAAGAATCCTGATGGGCTCTTCACAATAGGAAAGATCGGGTTCTAGTTCTAATTCCTCATAGGTGAGTACACGCGTTGGGTCCGACATGTATTTCCTCAACAGAGATACGTGGAACACATCGTGAACTTTAGAGAGACTTGGAGGCATTGCCAATCGGTAAGCTACAGCCCCAATTCGTTCTAGAATTTCGAAAGGTCTGATGTACCTGGACTCAATTTACCTTTCTTACCAAAACGTATGACTCCCTTCCATGGAGATACCGTCAGGAAAACATGATCACCGACTTGAAATTCCAAATCCTTCCTTCGATTATCGGCATAGCTTTTCTGCCTACTTTGAGCTGCTTTGATGTGATTTTGGATTACTTTCACCTTTTCCACCGTTTCCTCCACCAGTTTTGGGCCTACAAGTTTTCTTTCACCAACGTCATCCCAAGAGGTTGGTGTACGACATCTCTTTCCGTATAATGCTTCATATGGTGCCATCTGAATACTCGAATGGAAGCTATTGTTATCGGAAAATTCTACCAGTGGTAAATATTGATCCCACATACCCTGAAAATCAAGTGAGCAAGATCTCAACATGTCTTCTAAGGTCTGAATAGTCCGTTCTGATTGTCCGTCTGTCTGAGGGTGGTAAGCAGTGCTCAAATGAAGTTTAGTATCCAGGGATTTCTGAAGACTTTTCCAAAATCATGAAGTAAAACGGGGATCACGATCAGAAACAATCGATAGGGGTACTCCATGAAGTCTCACAACTTCATTAATATATAGTCTTGCTAGACGTTCCAGGGGTAGATATTCTCTTATAGAAAGAAAATGTGATGACTTGGAAAGACGATCAACAATAACCCATATTGCATCATTCCTTCTAGGAGTCTTTGGTAGCCCCATGACAAAGTCCATCGTAATATTGTCCCATTTCCACTCCGGTATGGGAAGAGGTTGCATGACTCCTCCAGGATGTTGCCTTCCAGCTTTCACTTGTTGACAAACCATACATCTTGACACAAAATCAGCAATCTCCCTCTTCATGTTGTCCCACCAAAAATGTTCCTTCAAATCTCTATACATTTTGGTGCTCCCAGGGTGTATAGAGAAATTGGAACTATGAGCATCATCCAGCAATTCCCTTTTTAGATCAGGTAAATCGGGAACACAAAGTCTCTTCCCGAATTTCAAAATTCCATCTTCATACACAAAGTCTCTCAATCTCCCATCATTCACAGCTTTAATCTTCTTTTGAAATTCTTCATCATCAGTCTGAGAACTCTTAATCCTTTCTAGTAATGATGGTTTGACAACCATTTGAAAAATCATTGATGTTTCACCTTCCCTGGTTATTCCCATGTCCATCTTCACTAGATCCATGAAAATTGGATCCCTTTCAATTCTCATCATGTTCAAAACTCCATGGTCTTTTCTACTCAAAGCATCTTCCACCTTGTTTGCTTTCCCTGAGTGGTAGTGTATCGTGCAATCATAATACTTGAGTAATTCAATCCATCTCGTTTGCCTCATGTTGAGTTCTTTTTGTGAGAAAATATACTTCAAACTCTTGTAATCAGTATAAATCTCACATTTTTCACCATAAAGGTAGTGCCTCCATATCTTCAAAGAAAAGATCGCAGCTGCTAACTCGAGATCATGAGTATGATAGTTTTGTTCATGAATTTTCAACTGTCGTGATGCATAGGCAATAACTCTATCATTCTGTATAAGGACACAACCAATTCCTTTCTTTGATGCCTCACTATAAATAACGAACCCATCATTCCCCGATGGTAGAGTCAATATATGAGCATTGACTAATCTTCTCTTCAGTTCTTCAAAACATTCTTCACACTCGTTTGTCCAAACAAATTTAACCCCTTTATGTGTGAGCTTCGTTAATGGGTTAGCCAATCGGGAAAAATTCTGGACGAAACGTCGATAATAACCTGCCAAACCAATAAAACTACGTACCTCAGTTATACTCGTAGGTGATGGCCATTCTTCGATTGACTTGGTCTTAGAAGTATCAAAAGAGATTCCATCTTTAGAGACAATATGGCCAAGAAAAGAAATCTCCTGAAGCCAGAATTCACACTTGCTAAACTTCCCATATAATTCATGCCTCCTCAGAGTCTTCAAGATAATGCGCAAGTGATTTTCATGATCTTCGTAGGTTTTGGAGTATACCAAGATATCATCAATAAATACCACCACAAATTCATTGAGATACTCCTTGAAAACTCTATTCATCAGATCCATGAATACAGATGGTGCATTAGTCAATCCAAACAGCATTACAGTAAACTCGTAATGCCCGTACCTGGTTCGAAATGCTGTTTTCGGAATGTCTTCCTTCTTCACACACAACTGATGGTATCCAGATCGAAGTTCAATCTTTGAAAAGTATTGAGCTCCATGCAGTTGGTCAAATAAATCATCAATACGAGGTAGGGGATACTTGTTCTTTATCGTTATAGCATTGATCTCCCTGTAGTCGATACATAACCTCATAGATCCATCTTTATTTTTAACAAAAAGAACAGGGGCTCTCCATGGAGAAACACTAGGGCGAATAAATCCCTTATTACTCAATTCCTCTAGTTGTTTCATTAGTTAAACTAATTCTACAGTGGCCATTCTATAAGGGGTCTTCGATATAGGCCTTGATCCAGGAATCAAATCAATGGAAAACTCAACTTCTCGTTCTGGAGGATGTCCAGGTAAATCTTCTGGAAATACATCTACAAATTCTTTCACAATAGGTACATATTCTATTTGAACATTCCTTTCCTCACCGACAGTTATTTCATTCTCATCCTCCCCAATAATTGAATTAAGTTGAGCTACTGGGGGTGGATCTAAATAAGAATTAGGTGGTGACGATTCTGCTCTAAATATAAGGTGTTCCTTATCATTATCATCACGAATCGTAACCTCTTTCTTCTTACAATAAATCTTCGCATCATAGTACGAAATCCAATCCATACCGAGGATTATATCAAACTCAATCATAGGTATGACGATGAGATCAGCAGAAAACGAACATTTATGTGCTCTAATGGGGACTGATTCACAAAAATTTGTTGCAATGATACTTTCCTTAGGAGTTTTAACTGACAACTCCCTTATTAAATCAAATTGGAAATATCTAATTTTCTTAGAAAACACGGAAGATATGAAACAATGCGATGATCCAGAATCAAATAATGCATTTGCTAAACTTGAGGAAACCATTAAATTACCTGCCACCACGTCTTTCGGAGCTTCTACCTCAGCAGTAGTGATAGCATAAGCCTGGCCTTGATCCCTTGGCCTTTTCTAAGGTAATTTCTCCTGACGCTTAGGACATGCATTTGCATAATGCCCCATCTCCCTGCAATTGTAGCACTGAACGTTGGTAGCTTCCTTCTTCCCCTTGCAATCACGAGCTTGGTGTCCTTTTTCACCACACTTGTAACAGACTCCCATTCCCTTCAAGAAAGTACCAGGATGTTTCTTCCCGCATTTACCACAAGATGGATATTCAAACTTTCCCTTCTTCCCCTTATTTCCATTCCCAGATTGATCAGCAGGTCTCTTCTTCTCTTGCTTTGCTTTAAAGTCATAAGACTTAGAGAATTCCTTTTCGGTCTTGATAGCACATGAGACAATGTCTTCGTACGATGAAAAGGATTGTGAGACTAATGCTCGACGGAGAAATGGTTTTAACCCATCAAAGAAACGATCAATCTTACTTCTTGGGTTGCGAATATTATCTCCAGCATACCTCACTAACCTTGTAAAGTTAGGCTCATACTTTGTGACATTCTCATCCTCCTTTTGTCTCAGACTCAGAAATTGCCTTTCCATATCTGCTCGATGGTTGCGAGGAAAGTATTTTTCTAAAAACAGATCTTTGAACTCCATCCATTCCATATTTGATACTTCATCATCTTCCTTCATGTTTTGAATCAATGACCACCATTGATCAGCATCTCCAGTGAGGCGGTAAACTGCCATGATAACTTTTTCCCTTTCACTGCTCCCCAAAGCCTGAAATATTTTCTCTAGGGAATTTATCCATTGCTCAGCTACTAATGGATTTGTACTCCCATTGAACGTTGGTGGTTGTTGCCTCATGAATCGATCTAACATTGATCCTCCACGCTGTGGATCAGGGTGCTCCATACGGGTAAGGTTATTATTCATAACCTGAGTGAGTTGTCCCAGTATGGTGATTAGCTGATCGGCACCAGTTGCATCACTAGCTCCACTATAATTATCTTGAGCAGGAGGGAAATCCCTACATGGAGTGCGTGCATTGATACGGTTTCCATTTCTTCCACTAGGCACCATTTCTAAACAATGGCATAACCTAGATCAGTTTATGAATCAAAATACATAATCTCATACTTATAAAACACTTAACATAAATTGAACTATTTACGGATATAATCCATAATCATAAAAATGTCTCCTTTGAGGATGTATATACTCATAAACCCTTAATAATGGTTTGTAAAGAAAATTAGAATTATCCTAAGCATATCCCCCGGGAGTGTCGTAACCAAGAGTGCAGCAAGGCCCGTTGTCGTGCACCTGTTCCCGTTCGAGTCTAGCTCAAAGCGGTGTTTTCAGGTTTTACCCCTAGGTACATCTGTGCCAGAGCCGCCTCTACCTGCTCGTATCCAGATAGGGATGTATTGATCAGAAAACTCACAAAATCTCTACAATACCAAAATTCTAGGAAGTTCTTCTACACTAATCCTCAAAGTTCATCGTAGGTCTACGTGCTCTAATCAGAGTTTATCTAAATCTAGCTTCCAAGGTTTTTACAAAACATCCTCTGATACCAACTGTAACGCCCCGACCCTAGTTACCCGGAGTCGGTGCATTATTACATAACATTGGCATGATCACAAGAAAGATCAAATCTCGAAAGACCGATTGTTTTAGTAGCCTTGGAAACACTAGATATATTCATAAGTTTTACATTACATCATAAAATGAAAAAATACTACAACAACATAATGTATCCATAATCCACACTCACATCCCCACATAATATCCCTTCAGGTCATTCATAATTTAATTCTTCACTTCCTGGGAAAAATAAAACATAGAAAAGGGGTGAGCTCAAATGCCCAGTAAGGATAACAATATACTGGAAACTTTCATAAATAAGAATAAACATTTAAGGCTATGTATAATTAAAACAAAAGCCTTTTAAACATGAACTTCAATATAGTATGGAAAAAGTAAAATGAAATAATGTCATTTACTTGTTCACATGGATATTCTACTAATCGAATAATCATATGCAATATCAATAACCACTTTCTTAATGTTGGAATGCATAATGCCAGACTATCATAACCACATAGCCAAATCCTCGTGCCAAGACTACAAATAAGATTTTTCCAAGGCCTTGTGCCAAGACACTAGTTTGTCTCATGAGACCTACCGATGCATCGAGGAGCTATAGAGGGCTCCACCCGTCACATATTAAGTCCAATGCATTCCCATATGAAAAGGTTTAAACATAACATAAACATTCGTATTAAAACTAGCATACAAAATGTCAATAATTTCACCATAAACTATGAATGGTATAAAAATAGCACATCCACAGTCAAACATATCACAAAACCTTCAATACAATATAGAAGTTTTTTATCATAATAAATCAACTTCAAATAAGCGTAAAATCCATCAAAGGATGTTGACATAGATGAAATCAAAACACTTTTTGGAGAAATATCTCTTTCTATTTTTGAAAGAATTTAAGAGCCATATAAAATAAAACATTTTCTTGAAAATATTCTTATAAGCTTGTAAGGAAAGCTTTGAATATTTTATAACGGCAGAAAATAACCGCCCTCGCCGTATAAGTTAAAAAAACATTCTTACCTTAATTCTGTCAAAAAGGTTAAAAAGGACCTTGTTTTGAAAACGACGGAAAGATTCCTCTTATAAAAAGTCAAACAAGGGTATAAATGACTTTAACCCATATTCTTGTAAATAATAAAAATGTTTTGAAATACATTTTAAAGAAACATGGATGTGGATGATAAAGAGATCCCAATAGATTATTACGTATAAACAACCTCGGATAATGAAGAGATTGTGAAATAACCCTTACCTTGTACTTTTCCTTGGTTGGGGTAGGTTAACCTCTTGTATAATGGTTAAATAATTGTTATTAAATTATACAAGAATCATATACATTAATATGATATCATATATGATCTTTTAATATTTATTTGACAATAATATCTTAGTATTATCGTTGTTTCGGGTGTTAACTTACTTGTTTTCTTTTATATGTTTTGTTACGTAAGACATGTATGTAAAGGATAGGTTGTATATTATTCATATCCAGAATTATATCAAAACCTTAAACATCATTTTTTAAATCATCAAATGATAATTATACTTCAATGGATACGATGGAGAATGAATCTCATTGCGTTCGTGGAGACGGTAGTCCGTACGTATGCACGAGAGACAATATCATTATTTTGATATTAAAATAATATATAAATGGATGGTATATCAAATATAAAGAATAATTAACATTTATATTTATTATTTACATGAGTTAAATATCATTATTATACCCATCCAAATAATAATATATTGAATAACAATTACACCACGACGTAGAGACGGTAAGCCGTACGTACGCACGTATGGTGACATGTTATTCAAAGGGTGGATAGAATACTGAATATGGTTGTACCATATTTATAATAACATCACATTATATATATGATACTGGAGTTATTATTTTAGAATGGTAACAACAAATGAAGAAGAAGTGGAAGAAGAAATGAACTTGGAAAAGGGTGGTGAAATCGTTACCTCCTCTTCGGGTTCTTCCTTTTGATTTGATCAAAAGGGATCCTTATGTTGGCTTTCTGATCAAACTAAGGCCTCTAGGTTGTATTGAGGGAAGTTGGTAGAGTATTTGGGTAGAGTTTGGCGGAACCAAAAGGCTTTTAAGGTGTGAAGAAATGAGAAGGAGGAGTTCCCTTTTATAAGAGGGGTGAGGGGCACCTTTGGAAAAGCTAGAGATATTAGTTTATAATAAATTCATATTCGGTTTACAATGGCTCAAAAGTTGACTATTCAAAGGTTAAGGTGGGGATGGGTCGAAAACAGCTCAACCAATAGAATTTAGACAGGTTTGGGTACTTATATTAACCTTATCTTTAAGTATTAACTCTAAGTTAATTAGTTTCACTTTTACAATATCTCTTTGTATTTTTATATAATATGGTTAATAAACTTACTATATACATCCAAGTGACCCCCAAGTGGTCCATTAATGATGAAACTATCATGAAATAAGTCTCTTGGACGAACCTTAGATTTTTATGAATTTAATATCAATTAATAATATAATATATTTTTTTAAGAACTCTTTTATGTCAATTTTGACACTATTCAATAGTTGATTTTTGTGAAACTCATAACAGATTTATTACTTCTAACAAAGTAAATTAAATCAATCCTAATATATCATATTATCCTATAAAATTATTTTAATTCATTAAAAGTTTCATATTATATTTATTTGGGTATTTATAATATCAATTATTTTAATTTTTCACTATTATAGTAATTAATTCATCATCATTGTGTCATAAATAAATTAAATTATTTAATGTCTAAAAATTATAAATAAACTATCAATATGTAGGAAATCTTTTTATCTTTCTAATGAATATTTATAATCTAAAATCCAACATATATAACCCAATGTAAAAAAAATTTCTAAAAGATATATGCTTGTGTCATTTTTGTATTCATTTTAACTTAATTAAAATAAAGTGTCCCTATCACCTACAAGTGGCACCATGGGGTCCCAAAATCGACCCAAATATGCCTATGGTCGAACATGTATCAACTAATAAGGCTAGGACACGTTTTAGGGTAATTTATTATTATTTTAATATTATTTTTTAACCCTTATTTACCAGATTTACCCTTAACCATGGTAAATAAAATATTTACCACAGTAATTATTCAAAATGTCTAAAAATAAAAGTTACCTATTTACAAAATTTGAACATCCTGATTCCAAATATGGAATCCGTTTTTCTAAATTCAAAACACAGAAGTGGCAGAAATTAATTTAAAATTAATTCCCGCTGTTAAAACAAAAAGCGTGTTTTTAAGAGATAATAACTATCAAAAGATTGACACTTGTTTATGTTCGGTTTAATTGTAAAATTATGTCCAATGACCAAAATTATATTAAATGGTAAAAATATATTCTAAATATACTTTAAAACCACTCAAATTCATAATTTATCACTATTAATTATTTTGATTAAAAAAGTTGTTTTTAATTAAAATTTAGTAATTTTTGCTATTCATCAAAATATTAAAGTTATCCGAAAAGTACCAAAATTTCATCTTAGGATAAATTAGATATTCTGAATCCAAAAATTAAGTCCATTTTGAAATATAATATATATATATAATTTCAAAAAGTAGGTATTACTATTCATAACGGCTAGTTTGATTGGTTGTTAGAACTCGGTGTTGCGTACAACACACGCTATCACATTATTCAAAGAGAAGCGTACCGTAGAAGCTTGGGGTGTTACAAATATTCAAAACCATGAATAAAATTTTACCATAAATTACAAAGAAGTTGGTTTTCGGGAACCAACTCCAACACTTGTGAAAGTTATATATCACTTATTCCCAGCTAAATTTTATGTGCTAAATATAAAAGAAGATAGGATCCCATCACACTCACCCGTTATTTTGGGAAGACCATTCATAATTTTTTCCAAAACCATCATCATTTTTCATAAAGGGGAACTCACCATGAAGTTTGTGGATAACACTTTCCACTAACAAAATTTTGAATCCACTAGTCACCCATCAGATATCACTCACTATTTGCACTCTCCCATGAAGTTGGTACTAAATACATTGAAGAATAATGTATGTTACAAGAATTATTATACTTAGGAGAAAAATTTTCATTCAAAATATCATTGAACATGGGGATTTCCAAAACCCTAAATATTCTAATTTCATGTAGGAAGAAGAGGTAAAATCGGGTTTAATTGATAATTTGTTAAATGATGAGGATGATGATATGGTTTTTTTGTATAGGAGGTCCAAGCTATGGAATTATGGAACATTAATCTAATTTAATCCCTTCAGTAGCCCCTTGATCCGGAATTAAAACCACCCCCACTGATTTGAAATAAGTGCACCTTATGGAGGATGAAAACTTACCTATAATAGCTTTTAATAATCTATCTGAAACCCAAGATATATATTTTATAGATAATTTGATAGATAATTTATAATTAATAAGGTGGATATTAGGTGATATCCTAGAAATAAACCCAAAAAGATTCTCACATATCATTATTCATGAAGGAGATTCCAAACCTGCCAGACAACCCCAAATGAGGTTGAAGAACAACTTGATGGAGGTTGTGTAGATGGATATTTAGAATCTATTGGAAGTTGGGATCATCTATCCCATTTAAGATTATAAATTGGTTATCCTCATTCTAGTAGTTCCCAAAAAATGTCCTAACCACTATAAGGAATGAAAAGAATTAATTTATCCCTATGAAAATTTAGAATTGATTGAGAGTGTGCATTGATTTTAGGTAGTTGAATCAGGTCACTCAGAAAGATCATTTCCCCATCCCCTTCATTGATTATATATTAAATCAATTTGTTGGCATAATTCATTATTTCTTTTTGGAGGTATATTCATGTAATTTGCATGTACCTATATCTCTCTAGGTTCAAGATAAGACAACATTTACTTGTCCCTTCATCATATTTTTATATCAAAGGATGCCATTTGGATTATGTAATGATTAAGGTGTATTTTACAACTGCATGGTAATATTATTTCGATCACATTGAATATTTCATGATGGTTTTTTTGATGATTTCATAGTTTTTGGAAATTCTTTGGGTCATTTTTTTAAAAATCTATAAATTTTTTGGAAACACTGCATTGAAAAGAATATTGTTTTGAATTTTTAAAAGATTCCATTCATGTTTGATAAAGTAATTTTCCTTAGGTAAGTGATTTCAAAAAATTTAATTGAAGTGGATAAATCTAAAATTGAAGTGAAATTTCATTTTTCTACCAAACCTGTGTGAAGAATGTTAGATCATTTTAGGAAAAATGGATTCTACAGGAGTTATATCTAATATTTCAGTAATATATCTCTCCTTGTATCTATATTTATTTTGAAAGATGTTGTTTTTTATTTCAATTGTGAATTTAGGGAATCCATTTATAATATGAAGATAATATTTATTACACCACCAGTGATACAACCACCAAACTGGGAAGAACCATTTGACCTATTTTGTGATGCTTCTAACCAAGCAGTTAGAGAAGTCATTTCTCATTGAATTTTTGGTATGAAATAAGTAATTTCCTATGCCTAAATAACCTTTTTTGTGTCTCAAATAAATCACACAACCATATAAATTTATTTTCTTTAGTATTTGTGTTTTCTTTATAATTATTTAGATCATATATTCTTGGAGCTAAATTCATTATGTTTTCAAATCATACAGATCTTAGGTCATTAATGAAGAAGGATGAAGCTAAACTAATGCTATTGAGATGGATATTACAACTATAGGGATTCACCATTGAAATTATTGACAATAATGGAGCTTATAACCATGTGGATAATCATTTAAGAATACTAGCCAACACTTCTAAAGCTGAAATTCGAGAAAAATAACCATTGAATGATCACTTTCTAAGAGATAGTTGTGCTTTCTTGAAGGATAAGTTATTTTGTATTTTTAAATGGTCAATTATAAAGTAACATATTAATTACTATATCATTTTAATTCCCACGAAATTAAAAAATAGAAAGTTGATTCTAGATATTAAATTTTAGGATAATCCATTTCATTGGATGATTTTCAACGAAGAAGTGGTAAGAAGATGTATTCATGAGAGTGTAATTGGTTATATCTTTGAGTTTTATCACACATTATCTTATTGAGGTCACTTTGGGACACAAATGATAGAGTTTCAGGTTTTAGAATCTAGAATTTAATGGCCCTCCCTTTTTGAATATGCTCATTAATTTTGCAAAAGAATTCAAAAATGTGAGTTTTCTAGAAACATTTCAAAGATAAAATTAATTCCCCAACAACGAGTTAACTTTTGTGAGATTTTTGAAGTCTAGGGGACATATTATATGGGGACTTTCTCAATTTCATTTTGAAATTATTATATCTTTCTTGTAGTTGATTATGTTTCCAAATTAGTGGAAGACAGATCCAACAAGGATGGTGATGCTAAAGTTGTTTGTGATTTGGTCTGGGATAACATATTTTATAAGTTTGGTGTGACTAGATCCATAATAAATGATCAGGGGAATCAATTTTTCAATAGTATAATGGAGGATTTTCTAACGAACTATGGGGTGAATCATAAAACATCAACTCCCTATCATCTATAGAATAATGGTCAATCCAATGTTTCTAATAGTGAAATCAAAGGAATTTTGGTGAAAACTATTAAACCAAATAGGATTTAATTGAGCCAAATGTTAGAATAAAAATTATGGGATTACTAGACATCCTATAAGACCCTAATTTGAATGATTTTATATAGGTTTATTTATGGGAAAAGTTATCACCTACCTATGGAATGGGAGCATCATGCATATTGGGTTGTGAGGAAGATGAATTTGGATCATAAAATCAATGGAAAAGAAAGAAAATTCCATTTGTGGGAGCTAAATGAAATTAGAAGGGAAGAAATAAAAAATAAAAGGATTTATAAAAAGACAAAAAGAGTGGATTGTGAAGAGCTAATCCTACTGAAATACTTTCATCATTTAGAAAAAGTGTTGTTATTCAAATCAAGACTCATGTTGATACTAGGTAATCTTCATTCCATATGGGAACATCAATTTATAGTTACTCAGGTATATCCTTTCATTTTTGTTCATATTTTTAAGGATGGAGAGAAGGATCAATTCACTGTTAATGGACATAGGATGAATAAATTATATTGCACCATTATATTAGATTCATTAGAAGATATCTCACTCCTCTAACATGTTTATCAATAAAATATATCAAGTTGTATCTCTCATGTACACTTTCATTCTTATTGAGATTCATTTTCAAAGTTTCATACATGTAAAAATATATTTGAATGAATCGATGAAACATTATCAACTATGTGTGGGGTAAGAAAAATTTTCAGTTTAGTATTTTTCATTTCATGTTTTCTTCCTATTTGAAAACAAATTAAAAAATGTAACAAAATTGTTAATTTTTTAAATTTTTGTGTTTTTTTGAAACATTTCATCCAAAATGATTATAAGTTCTATTTTTCAAACCAATTTCAGTTAGTAAAAAAATTATTCCATGAAACTATGCTTTGTGTAATGCTAAAAATAAATTTATTTCAAGTTCAAATCATAGGTAATTTTCTGTAAAGTACTCTTATTTTTTTGAATATTATGCTACATCTCACTATCTATGTCTTTAAACTCACATTACATTGAGGCTTATAAACCCTATTTTTATATTCTACACACTCAATCCACTTCTTAAGAGAACTAAATCATGCTTTCCTTAACTATAATTGGATTTATTCCTATCAAAACATGATGGTCTCAGATACTTGGATATTAAATGATTGAGGAATTTCCTTGGTTGTTAAATCCTATATTTCAAGAGAATCCTTTTTATTCTGGCCTTCAATGTACATTTAAAACTTATATCCCTTATTATTCATGAACATACTCTTAGGATAGCCACATTACAAGCCAATTTTTCATATCCAACATTATCTTGATGCGAAATTGCGTGATCTAGTTTAACTTATGTGTGGGGTGGAATATATCTTATATTGTGATACCACATTTGGAGATACTTTGGGTAGAAAATATAATTATTAAGATATGTTATTCCTCCTAAAAAAATTAATTTTGTTGAAATTTGTGCCTTTTATGGAGTGTTCATGGTAAGAGAAGTTGTACCTTTCTGTAGAATTAAATGGAGAAAGAAATTTTTTCTTATCTGAAGCTTTCATGAAAAATAAATTCTGAGAATGTAAAAAAATTTGTAGCTGAAATGATAAATGGTGTGGACATTCCTTGAGATATCATGATGAAGGAGCTTATTTTCTACTAGGGGGAGTGAGTAGGATACAATACTTGATGGAAAATTGTAATCTTACAATTTTTATTCAAAATAAGAAAAACCCTACTCATTTATTCTCAAAAGTTATTGACATCTAATCTTGGAAACCAAAAGACATAGAACAATCCTATAAATTCCTCATCATAAAAACAAGTCATTGAATCAAATAATGTGGAGATTTAGGAATTTATCTATCCTATGATGACCCTTTCAAGTGTTTGTATGATAAAAGCATTATTGAAAATGGACATTTGTGAGATGAGAGAAAATGCATGTGAGGTAAGTGTTTTTTTGTGCATGGTAGAAAAAATGAAGTGGAAATATAGTAAATAATATAAACAGAGAACTCTAAATAATGGTCTTTGAGGAGACATGATATTTTTTTTCTTGGTGACAAATTGGTGGATCTCATAGGCATGTGTTTTGAATTTTCCTAAATTTGATTTTGATTCTTATTTGTCCAAGATTCCAAGTGCTATGTGTAGTGGAATTGATATATATAACATATTTATAGTTAATAATGTGATTTTCAATAATTTAATCCCTTTAAATTAATAAATTTTAAATTATATGGATCATTTTAATATTTTTTGATGAATTTCTGTCTTAATTGTGAATATTTATTAATTTTGTAAATTTAATAGTTTTTGGTAGCATCTGTATTTCCGGAATATATTTTATAAATTTTATCTAACCCAAGTGATTATTTTTTTTGGCTTCCATTATTTTTGGGATTAGAATTTTTTATAGATCTAAATTCAACTTGAAACACATTATAATAGAAAAATAAATCTTGTGGTGAAATTTTGTTGGATGATAAAATAGACATGACATTAATAATTGGGGTATCCCCCATCTAGTGAAATCCAAATAATGTGATTCTAGATGTTTTATAAAAATTAATCCTATACATAGTTTCATATTAATTGTTTTTGAATAAATTCACTCATTAAGGCATCCATTTAATGCGCCAAAGTGGGGGAGTTGAGAAGTCTGGTCGGTTTTAAAAAGTAGTCTTCACTAATTTGAGAATGAAAGTTTTGCCACTTTTCCAAATAAGAAATGATTTTGTAGGGCATGAAAAATAGAAAGGGGGGAAATTTATAAAGTCAAATTATTTATATTCATCCATTTAATATTTTAAATAAATTCCATCTTTTAGATGAATCAATTTAGAGGGAAGCTCTTCCACCCCTCAAGCCTATAAATATGAGTGTTCTCTTCCATTCAAGGCTGTGAAGAAGGTGAAAGTGGTACTAAGCTAGAAAATTAGAGGCATGAAGATCTTTGGATTTTCTCTTGTCTATTTTCATAGTTTCATAATTCTCTTATCTTCCCCTTTCAACTCTCTTACCCTTCACATGGAGGGGTAAAACATTTGAGTGATCGGGGAAGGGGGAGTTTCACATTTTTTATGTCGGAGTCTTGTGCTTTAATTTGAAAATATCTTCTTCTATTAAATGATTTCTAATTTTAATGGTGTCCAATTCTCTTAATGATATTTTATTTTGGTTTTCCATTCATTTGTTTCTTATTCCATGGTTAAAGAACATTAAACTCCATCCACCTAGTGTGGTTTTTCTCAGTCAAGTTGATTGTGTTAAGTGGTGAGTTTCGAGAGAATGTTTGAACAGGTGTGGAATAAGAGAACTTTTTTATGATTTATAAGGATCAAGAATACATGATTGGGACTTTCCTTATTTATTATTGAATGGTTTATGAAGCTTCGTGCACATAAGAGTAATTTCTATTTCTTCCTTAAACTAAGCATGATTGATAACTCGATTGAGAACTATTTCAATTTCCATTCAATAGGGTGAGGGGGATGATCTTACAACTATGATGAAATTTCAAAAGGTGTTCCAACATTGACCCATTCACTCCCTTCATCCATTTGTGTTTAGAATTTATTTTTTATTTCCCTATTTCATTTTAAATATAAAAAATTTATAAAAAACCTCTACTTCTTTCTTATATTTATGTGAAAAATAAGATTTTTATAATATCCTCTCTAGAGACAACCAAGTTTAAAAACATTAATGAATTTTAACATAGGAAAAAAATTCATACTCCATGACAGGAACATTTCAACACTTTGTTTCATTTCCATGTAGGTGGTTATAAAATTTTGTATTTCTTCTTAATAGTCCTTTATTTTCTCATATAAATTTCATGACTAGAACAAAAAATACTGAACCTTTCACCTTAGGTTCTAAAATTTAAATAATCTTTCTAAATAGACTTAGAACCCTTAATTTTCAATCTGAATTTTATAAATTTCCCTTGAAGACTCGAGTGAAACATTAAGTTTTTACTTAAATCCTTTCATCATAGCTAGAAATTAGAACTCAGCGCTTAGAGACCTTTTCAAACCATAATTACTTAATAAAAACAATAAAATTTCCATGATAGTCTAAAAAAATTATTTTTAGATGAAACCTAACATGATTCCATTGCTCCCAAAATTTAAAGGCCTAGTAGGAGAAGGCCAAAACAAATATATTAAAGATTCCACACATGTTGTCTCTATATTCAGACCCTGAGGAGTTGTTGAGGATCATTTAAGGTAGAATTCAACCCCATTTTTATTGAAAGAAGATGACAAAGAATGGTTTTATGGCCTATAAAAAGGATATGTGAATTATTGTAATGACTTAGTGAGATGATTCAAGAAAATATTATTCCCCACATCCATGTGAAAATAAATCAAGAAGAAAATCTATTTCATCATACATTCATCTGTAGAAAGACTTTATGGGTATTGGGAAAAGTTTAAAAAAAATATGTGCCATCTTGCCACATCAATAAATCGATGAGAGTCACTTTCTTGTATTATTTTACCAATGATTAAAAGATAATGATATAAACCTTTTGGATGTATCATCTGAAGGATCATTTAATGACAAGTTGTTAGAAGAAGATAAGGGATTGATTTATAAGATCTCTTAGAACTCACAAAATTTTGGTGCAAGAGGTACTGAAATAAGAGGTATTAATGAGTTAAGAACATCTTATCCATCACCTTTATGGGAAACTAATATTTATGATTTAACTATTATGGTGGGATATATGTCTATAAAACTTGTTTGTGACCAATTAGAATGAGTTAAGGATGTGGTTTATTCTCATTACCTTATCATTTCACTGACCAATGTGCTAAAATATTGGGAATGGAAACTTGTGTGAAATCCTTTCAGCCTAGAAAATTCCAAAAAATTCAATTATGAAGAGAGCCCAAGCACATTCAATATGGATTTTGAAATCAATAAAATCTTGAAATAACCCCATACAAAAACTAGCTACAAAACTGACCCCCATTCTAATAATATTTCCAAAACCCACCACCATTTCATCATAAGAAATATGCTCTCCCAATTTTTTTGGTGGACTCAAAATCAAAAATTTCTACTTTTTCAATCATACCCTTCTTTCTAAATTTTTTTAGAGGTTAATAAATCATCATTATGAAACACTTGATTTCTTTATATGCATATTTCATACAAAACATATGGTAGGAAACCCAAGTTACATGGAGTCCCTCATTTGGCCTGGTTTAAAAAAGTCGTTCAAAAAATTCACACTCACTCTCACTAGCTAGCTAAAATGAACTCTAATTTGAGTTTTTGTCATGAAAATTGGATGGGATCTCCTTTTATTTAGAGATTTAATTCCTATGATCGGAATATTGATCACATTATTTCAATCAAGGACCAGGTGGAAAACTTGGACACTCTTCCTGATGAAATTACCGCAGCAGTTTTCAGCTACGAATTTTTAAATCAAGAAAACCTGCTAAAATGGGAACATGCCCCTAATAGTGTTTTGTATTCCAATAACATTTATATTAATTTTCTTCATAGAGACCAAAAATGTATTGGAAACATCAACCAAAAGTGGCTTCTTCCATCCACATTTACAGTTCTTTGGAAGCTTTCTATCAATAAGATCCATGCTGATACTAATATCTATAATGTTGGAATTTATATACGCTCAAAGTGTATTCTATGTCACCAATATAGGGAGGATTTTGACCACCTCTTCTTGTGATTAAACATTGCATCCTCCCTTTGGAAAACTATTTTTGATTTCTTTGAGGTTCAACCCTTCCATACTACCTCCCAATATAGAAATTTGTGTACTGTTTTTGAACTTCAATTATCTGTAGATGTCACGCTTCTCTTTCGGACTTCCTATGTAGAGTTGCTCCATGTTATTTGGAGAGTTCAGAACAAGGTGATTCATGAGCATAAAAAATTCAAATGTTAAGTCTTTTATTGTTGAAATCACTGATGCAGTATGAAGTTATAATGCACTATATGATGTACAATGTAGCAACACTATGAGGGACCTCACCATTCGTAGAATACTATGAATTTAAGGGAAATTTCCCTAGCCTCGCGGAAAAATTTGTGTTTTCCAATATTCTCCCTTCCATGGCCAGCTCAAATGTAACACTAATGGGGTATTGAGGGGAAATCTAAAGCCTTCTATATATGATGCCATTTTTGGAGATCACAACAGTGAGGTAGCATAATTCTTTCATGGCCCCTCTAGTAATTCCAATGCTTTGAAGCTGAAGTGAGTGGATTCATCAGAGTTGTTTTCTTAGTATGAAAATAAAACTAGAAAAATATATGGTTCTAGTTTTAATCTACTACCATTTTTCAATATGTTTGGAAGGGTGTGGTGCATCTTTCATGGAAGCTGACAATGGGGTGGGTGAACATTCTAGGAGTTCTCTTCTCCATGAATTTCATTATCCCACACATCATCCGCGAAATGAATTACCTTACTAGTGGTCTTTACAACAAAGTAGTGGATGATATAGTGTGTCATTACCCTAACTCTCTACCTAGTGATATGATTCCCATTTTTTCAGTGGGATAAATGTAAAATACCCTCTTTCATAATTTTGTAATGTTTCTTTAATTGTATCTAAGAGCCTCTATGCCCAATTTTCTAAAAAAACAAAATAAATCCAATAACCATCATTCTTACCACGAACCACGCACATTTCAAAAACCAAATGAGAATCCATCCACTAGTTCACAATCCCAAATTCATAACCCACAACATATAACTGACGTTGAGGGGTTGAAATACACCATAAAATATTTTTCCAACAAGTTTCAAAGTCTCATGGGCTTATTAACTAAAAATCCTAGGAAACTTCCTTCCTAAACAATCTAAAACCAAAAATAGAATTTAGTAATGATAACAACAAAAAGTGGAAAAGAAATATCACCACCACCAACCCATGAACCTTAAACAATTCCACCTAAACTAATGGAGAATAAAGTGGTAAATTTTAAAAACTCATTAAAAATGATATAATAAGGTTAAAGAAAATGATTGTATTCTAAGGATAGTATTTTGAGTCATAGACAAGAAAAATCATTGAAAATTAAAAAAAAGTCATAACAAAGACTTACCCTGAAAATTTCCCTCAAGTATTGTTGAAGTAAAGAGATTATAGGAATGAGGACTTCAAAAAGATACTATGGAAACCTTCGAGAAAGTAGAAATTTATATCCCCCTTCTTGGAGTACTAAAAAACCAAATTCTGTTTAATATTTGGAGGACCTTTGAAACATGAAGAGAACACTTCAAGGAAATTCGAGGATCAATTTGGGAAGAAGTCTATCATCCTTTATCACACCATAATTTCCATCCAAATTTCAATATCTGTGGATGTTTTCCATTCCATGATTCATTGGCTCTTTGAATTTATATAATTCTTTGTGTGATCCAGGTGCTTCAACTAATGTATTTCCTCACCCAGTATACACTTCTTTGTAGATGGGAGACATGAAGCCCACCCGAGTGGTGGTCCATCTTGTAAAAATATAAATGATCTTCCCAACAGGTGTTCTAAAGGATGTCCTTATGAAATTCAAATATTTCTTATTCCTAGCCAACTTTTATCTACTGAATATGGAAGATGATAAGATCTAGTCACATTAACCGATAATTTTTGGGATTCCATTCTTAAAGACGACCAAAACCATCATCAATGTCCATAAGGGGACACACACCATAGATTTTAGAGACAACAATATCCTCTTAGATACTTTTGAATCCATGAGGTTCCCATCATATGGTAACTCTTTATTTTCACTCTCACGTGTGTTGGTGCTAATCCCATTGAAAAATAAAGTATTTTCTTTGAATTCATAGACACAAGAGTTAATTTTTACATTGAAAATTTCAATGAACATGTAGATTCCAAAAATATTGAAGATTCTTACTTCATGATGGAAGAAGAGGTAAAATATGATTTTGTTGATGATTTTTTAAATGAGGATGATGATAATATGGTTTCTTGTGTGCATAAGGCCCAACCTTTGGAAGTGGGGAACATCAATATAATTTTATCCCTTGAGAATCTCCTTGATCTAGAATTAAAACCACTCCCCGCTGATTTGAAATATATGTACCATAGAGAGGGAGATAAATTACTAGGTATAATTGTTAATAATCTATATAAAACCCAATAAAAATATTTTATTTATATTTTGAGATAGAATTTCCAAGAAATAGGGTGGATCTTAGGTGATATCCAATGAATAAACCCAAAAATATTCTCACATATAATTCTTCTTTAGAGAGATTTCAAACCTATCAGACAGTCCCAAAGGAGGCTAAGTCCCACCATGATGGAGGTTATGAATATGAATATTGAGAATATCTTGGAAGAGAGAATCATATATACAATTTCATATTCACAATTGGATATCCCCATTCATATAGTTCCAAAAAAACTGTCATAATCATTTGGATGAATGAAATGAAGGAATTAATATCTATGATAATTCATAATAGCTAGAGAGTGTGCACTGATCTTAGGATGTTTATTTAGGTTACTCAGAAAGATCATTTCCCCATCCTCTTCATTGACCAGATGTTATAGATACTGGTCTGGAGAACTCATTATTCCTTTTTTGATTGATTTTCAAGTTATTTTTAGGTGCCTATTTCTCTCGAGGATTAAGAGAAGACAAAAATTACTTGTAACTTCAAATAGTTTTCATATAAAATGATTTCATTTAATTTATGTAATGCTCTAGGTACATTTTAGTGGTAAGTGGTAATTATTTTTTATCACATTGAATATTTCTTGGTTATTTTTTGGAAGATTTGTTAGTTTTGGGAAAATCTTTTTACCATTATTTGAAAATTTTGGAAAAATTTTGAAAACCTACAATCAAAAGAATATTGTTTTAAATTTTTAAAACTGACATTTAAGGGTTGAGAGAATAATATTCATAAGGATTTTAATTAAAAAAATTAATTGAAATAGATAAATCAAAAATTTATGTTATAAATTCATTTCCCTAGCCAACTTATGTGAACATTGTTAGATCATTTTAAGGACACGTAGGATTATATAGGAGGCTTATGAAAGGTTCTAGTAAGATTAATCTCCCTATATAAATATTTATTTTGAAAGATGTTGATTTTGATTTCAATGGTTCATGTAGGTAATCATTTGATGAGATTAAAATGATACTGATTACACCACCAATGATGCATCCATAAAACTGGGAAGAAACATTTGAGCTACTTTTTGATGAATCAAACCAAGAAGTTTGATCATTCCTTTCTCAGAGAATTTATTTTAGGACACTATTAATTTCCTATGTCTTACAAAACTTGGATGTGGCTCGATTATATTGAAAAATCATAAAAAAATAGTTTTTAGTAGTTTTTTTCTTTATAAATATTTAGATCATATCTTCTTGAAACAAAATTCATTGTGTTTTCCGATCATTTAGATCTTAGGTACTTGACGAAGAAAGGTGAATATGAACTGAGGATAGTCATATAGATGTTACTAGTATAGGAGATAAATGTGGAAATTAAAGAAAATAAGGGAGCTGAGAACCAAGTGGATTATCATTTTAGAAGACTTCCCAACACTACTGAAGCCGAAATTCCAAAAAAAAAACCATTGAATGATCACCATCCAGGAGAGCAGTTGTGCTTGATTGAATGATAAGTGCCTTAGTATGATGACATGTTCAATTATCTGGTATTATATCAGGTCCTAAAACATTTAAATTCAAAAAAAATCATAAATTGAAAGCTAAATCTAGATATTACATTTTGTATGAACTATTTGTTTGGATGATTTTCAATGACCAAGTGATAAATATATTTTTCCCTGAAAGTGAAATTGGGTCTATCTTTGTATTTTCTCACACATTGTCTTCTATTGGTCACTTTGGACCATAAATTATTGTAAGGTTTAATAATCATTACTTTATTGTCCCACCCTTTTAAAATATTCTCATGAATTTTGAAAAAGGTGTAAAAAATTGTCAGTTTTTAGGAATCATTTCAAAGATAGAATAAATTCCCCAACAACCACATAGCATTTTTAAGATTATTGAATTTTGGGGGACAGATTTTATGGGACCTTTCCCAATTTCATTTGAAAATTATTATATCTTTCTTTCAGTTTATTATATTTCCAAATGGTTGGAAGAAAAATCCACCATGACTTCCAATGCTAAGGTTGTTTGTGATTTTGTCAGTGATGACATATTTTGTAGGTTTAGATTTCTTAGATCCATCATCAGTGACCATGGGACACAATTTTTCAATTTTATAATGGAATATTTTCTATAGAAGTGTGGGGTGCGTCATAATACATCAACTCTCTATCATCCATAGACTAATTTTCAAGATGAACTATCCAACAAGGAAATCAAAGGCATTTTGGATAAGACTATTCAACCCAATAGGAAGGACTATATCCAAAGGTTGAAATAAATATTGTGGGATTACAAAAAAACAAACAAGACCTTAATTGTAATGAGTCTCTATAGGATGGTTTATGGGAAAAGTTGTCACCTACCTATATAATTGGAGAATAAGGCATATTGGGATATGAAGAATATGAATTAGGATCTAGAAAGAACTAGGAAAGAGATGAAATTACTGTTATAGGAGATAGAGGAAATTAGAAGGGAATTATTTGATAATTCTAGGATTTAAGAAAAGAGAACCTTAGTGGCTCAGGATAAGTTAGTCTAACAAAAAGACTTCTATCCAGGAGGCAAGGTGTTGTTATTCAACTCAAGACTCAAGATGATTCCAGGTAAACTTCATTCCAGATGGGAAGGTCCATTTATAGTTACTCATGTATATCATTTCATTATTGTGAATATTGTGAAGGGTGGAGACCAATATACATTCACTATTAATGGAAATAAAGTAAATAAATTCCATGGGACTATTCTTTCATATCCATTAGAGAAGATCACACTCATCCAACCTATTTATCAAAAAAATAAATCTGGTCATATCTCTCCTTTAAACTTTCTTTCTTGATTTGATTCAATTTAAAATCTTCTTACATATTAAAATATATTTGAATGAATTGAGGACACTACATCATATATGTGTGGGAGAGGGAAAATTTCCAGTTTTCTATTTTCATTTGTTGTTTGTTTTTCTTTTCTCAAAAATAAATAAATTAATATAAGTTTTGTGTTTTTCAAATTTTTGTGTTTATTTTCCAATTTTTGTGTGTTTTTTATTCTTTTGAGCAATAATGAATATAATTTTATTTTTTGAAACCCATTTTGGGGAGTGAAAAAATTTATTCCATGAAATTGAAAATAAATTAATGCTGAAAATGACTTTGTTTCAAGTGTAAATCATTGTGAAATTTTTGAAAATTCCTTAGATTTTTTAATCTCATGCCACATCTCAATATCTTTATCTTTGAAATCACTTTACTATAAGCCTTATAAACCCTATTTTTCATAATCTATTCAATCACCCCACTCCTTGAGAAAACCAAATCTTGATTTCTTTAACCATAATTTTATTTATTCTTATCAAAACTTTTAGGTTGAGGTACTTGTGTTTTAAATTATTGTGGAATTTTTATTAAGTCCCTTATTCAAGAGAATCATTATCATTCTGAAATTACATGTATATTTAATCCATTTAACCCTTATAATCCAAGAATATGATATTATTCTTGCCACATTACATGCCAATCTTACCTATATAACCTTCTATTGTAGTGAGATTCCATGATCTAGATGAAATTATGTGTGGGAGGAAGGTATCTTGTATTATGCTACCAAATTTGGAGATACTTTGGTTGGAAAATTAAATTCTTAAGAGATGTTCTTATTGATAAAAACTCAATATATTGAATTTTTTCCTTTCCTAGAGCTTTCATGGTAAGATAAGTGATGCCTTTCTGAAGCTTCCAATAGAGAAAGAAAGTTGTGCCTATTTGGAGCTTTTTAGAAAAATTAATTTTGAGAAGATAGAAATTTTTGCAGCTGAAATGATGAATATTTTTCACTTTCCATGCTTTTTCATGATGATGAATCTAATTTTCTAATAATGGGAGTGAGGAGGGTACCATACTTGAGTGAAAATTACAATCTTTCCATTTTTCTTCAAAAAGATCCATTCCCTCATCATTCCGCCTCAGAATCTTTAGACATCTAATCCTACCAACTGAAAGAAACAAAAAAAAACCCTAAAAATTCCTCAAGATAAAAATAAATCATTGACTCGCATCGCATGGAGATGTATGAATTTATAAAACCTAGGGTAACCCTTTCAAGAGTTTGGATGACAAAATCCTTATTGAAGATTGAAATTTATCAGTGGAAATAAAATTCATGTGAGGTAAGTATATTGTGTACAAGGGAAGAAAAATGAAGAGGAAATATACTATATTATCTGAACAAAGAACAATAAATAATGGTATTTTAGGGGTAATGATGTATTTTTTCTCTTATTTAGGAATTTTCAGATCTCAAGGGCATGCATTTGTAATTTTCATTAATTTGATTTTGATGCTTACTTGTTCGAGAGTCCAAGTGCTAAGTGAGGGGAAATTTATAGAGCTAATATTTTCATAATTCATCATGTGATTTTCATAGCTTTAATCCCTTCCTATTAATAAATTTGAGTTTATTTTCATCATTTTATTATTTTTTGTCGAATTTCGGTCTTAATTGTGAGAATTTATGAATTTCGGAAATGTAACATTTTTTTGTATCTTCTATATATTGATTATAATTTTACAATTTTGATCCAATTCAAGTGATATTTTTTATGACTAAATTTGTTTTTTGGATTAGACTTTTTCTACTATAACCAAGTCTAATTTGAACACACTATCCTTGAAAAATAAATCTTATAGATAAATTTTGTTGGCAGATACAATGGTACTGACATCAGTAATTAGGCTATATCTTGGTCAATAAAATATCCATATGAAGTGATTTCTGGAGGATTAGAAAATGTAATCCTATAATTACTTTCACATTAAATTTTATGAATAAATTCACTCATTAAGGTATCCATTTAAAGCTCTAAAATGGAGGGATTTTAGAAGTCTGCTTGGCTAGAAAAATTAGTTTTCATTAATTCAAGGATAAATTTTATCCATTTGTAAAAATAATTTGTGATTTTGTGGGTTCATGAAAAATATATAGGGTAACAACCATTATGAATAAAACATCTTGATATTTTTCCTTTTACTCTTTAAAATATACTCAAGATTTCAGAGTACTGAATCTGGAGGGAAAATTTTTAAATCCTCAAGCCTATATATATGAGTATTCACTTCCATTCAATGATGTGGAAGAAGGTGAAAGTGGAGATGCGCTATTTGATTATAGACTTTAAGAGATGTTTATATTTTTTTATATATTTTCTTAGTTTCATAATGCTCTATTCTTTCCCTATCAACTCTCTTTCCCCTTATAAGGAGGGGTAAAACCATTGAGTGATCGGGGAAAGGGGAGTTTCACTTTTGTAATGTCAGAGTCTTTTTCTTTAATTTGAAACTCTATTTTTAAATTTTATTATTTATATTTTAAATGGTTTCCATTTCTATTAATGATATATTATCTAGGTTTTTGATTTAATTCATTGTTTGTAGACTTGGTTAAAAAACTTTAAACTCCCTCAAACTAGTTTTTTTATCTTGATGGAGCAGATTGTGTTAGGTGGTGAGTGTCTAGTGATCATTGGCACATGTGTGGAATAATTTAACATTTTATAGATTTATATGGAGAAACAATTATAGATCAGTAATTTCCTTATTTATTAGGGAATGGATTATGGATTTTCATTAACATTGGAGGAGTTTTATTTTCTTCCTTAAACCCATAGTGATTGATAAATTAGTTGGGGAGTCATACAATTTTCATTGAATAATAAGAGAGGTGGATGACCTTTATAACTATGATGCCATTTCAATAGGGGATACTACCTTGACCCCATAACTTTATTTATCCACTTGTGTTCAAAATTTATTTTTAATTTCCTTTTTTAATTTTAAACTCAAAAAATTTTAAAAACAGCCTCAACTTCTTTTTAAATTTTTACTGAAATCATAATTGATGTGTGCTCCTCTATTGAGGCAACCTAGGTTAACTACTTTACTTCATTTTAACTTAGGAAATACTTTTTTCACAAACCCTAATAGTCACATGTCACATACCTGATGTATCTAGGATATTAGCACCCATGAAAACTTTGAAACAAAAAGGGTAGCCTTTCAGGGGGACAGAAAGGTGCCAGTATTTTTTTGAGTAGTTGAGATAGAAATTAAAGAGCGATATAATATTGAAATTTTTGGATGGGGGTATCGAGTATGTAGTGTTTTGTGATGCATCATGATTTGAGATTGGTTGTGTTATGATACAAAGTAAGGTGGTGATTGTCTATGGTTCATGTCATTTGAGACCACATGAAAAGAGTTACACGACCCATGATCATGAATTAGAAGCAGTGGTTTTTACACTAAAGATGGTGCGACACTACCAGATAGGAAATGAATTTGTCATCTCTTCTGATCACTATATTCTCAAGTATATTTTCTCTTAGAATGATCATAACTTTAAACATAGGTTATGGTTAGAGTTCCTCTGGTATTATGACTAAGAAAATTTCTATACTCTTGGGAAGGGGAACATAGTAGATGATTCTCTTAGCAGAAGATCTTGTTTATAGTTTCTAGAATAGGAATTGAAATGTAGGCCTAATTGTATTTATCTTTTTTTGATAGAGATGGAGTAAATTACCTCTAGTCAATGGTTTTTACCCATCCATTGTTGTAGCGAGTTAGGGAGGCACAACTTTGGGAGACTGACTGTGAGACCCTACGTACTCAGTTATCCATTGAACAATATCTAGGTATATTTTCTAATGGTGGGGATAATTTCATTATTTTTTAGAGGATGTATGATGGTACTAGTGATGTTATGGGAAGAGGTTCTAATAGAGTTTCATACATCTCCTTTGATGGAACATCCAGGTGTGGTGAATATGTACCAAGACCTATGACATTAGTTTTTTTGGTTAGGGATGATGAAAGAATTTTCATATTTTCTTTCTCGATAAATTAATTTTCAGAAAGTGAAGGCTGGGAACCAAGTTCCAGTGGGTTTAGCTCGACCCCATGAGGTGAAATAGTGGATGTGGGATTTGATTTCCATTGACTTCATGATAGACATTCCACATATGTCTATGGGACAGGATTCCATCTGGGTGATCATAGATCAACTCACTATGTTGTCCAACTTATTATCCATATGAGAGTAGAGTTTAGTTGAGATCATGGGGAACCACTACGATCACGAGATTGTTCAACTCCCTAGAGTCCCATCGATGATCATTTCTGACTATGATTTTTGCTTCACATACTATTTTTGGAAGGTATTACAGGTGTTTTTGGGACTCAATTACACTTGAGCATAATTCTTCCCCCCAAATTGGTGGACATACGGAGCTGACCATTCAGGTCTTGGAGTGCATGTTGTGAACTTTCATGTTATAATTTGAACATGTATGAGAGGATTAACTACCACTGGTGTATGTTTCCTACAATAATTGCTACCATTACACCATTGGTATGACATCATTTGAGGATTTGAACAAGTTACCATGAAGGTCGCCACTTTGTTGAACTCACCCAGGAGAATAAGCACTTATGGGCCTTGAGTGGTTGTGAGATACTATCGAGAAGGTTCAACTCAACCTAGAGTGTATGAAGACCGCATAGAGCCATAAAAATTATTATGTAGATAGATAACAGAGGACTTTGGAGTTCGAGAAGGATAACCACATATTCCTATGTGTTTTACCTTGATGTGGATTATGGATATTTTTTTAGCGCAACAAGTTATCTCTATGATTCATATCCCCTTTCCAAATACTATATTGATTTGGTGAGGTATCCTACTACTTATCTATATTTCCACTGTTAGACTAGGTACACGACATCTTTTACATGTCGTATCTGAGGAGGCAGATGCATGACTCATTGCACGTTATCGATTGGGGTCAGCTGGACATCTAAGATGGAGCAACATTTGTTTAGTTCAAGGTAGAGGTCAAGGATCAACATGATAGGATCCTTTATGGGTGAGGAACTCATTTAGTGTGTGACTGGTGGTTGTACGGAAATCATCAGTGTAGAACATCGGATCAAGAGGCTCAGGTTTGTGCTTACTACCCACATATCTTTGTGTAGCCCTTGTTTTAGATTTTTAAGATGTAAATAAATAAGGTGGGAGAATTTAATGACTTCCATTTTCAATGTATTATTTTTTGATATTTTATGGATTATTTTTTAAACCCGGCATTGAGACGACGTGTAATTCTATGTCCTGACAAGCCTAGAACAAATTTTTGAAATATATTAAATATTTTTAATGGAAACCACATGTAGTTTTCTTGAAAAAAATATAATAAATTCTATATGGGGGACCATATTAGAAATATCGGGGTACCATTGAGTTAAGAATGCGGTTTTTACCCTAGGAACGACATAACTGTTTTCTTCATGGGTTATTTGTTAAAAATTCATCATAGGTATGGAAATAAATAAAATAATTAGTTAAATTATTTTATTTCTATTTCATTGATGTATCAACTAGTGAGTCGTTAAGTTGACTACTATGATGAAATTATAGGGTTACCCCATAACCATGGATCCTTTAAATTGATATTTTAAGGATCTCTCTTAGACAAACATCTGTTGAATCTTGGATCAGCATTCGACGAGCAACAGAATCTAAGTATCACACCAATGACTATAAAGTTACATCATTCTTCATCAGTGGTTGATCTGAATTGATGTAAGTATTTATTTGATTTCAATTTCCTTCCCTATTTTTGTTTATAGGATGAATGCAGACCAATCAACAAAAAGATTGATCTTAGGATCATGCGTATTGCGAGATGGGTTAGATTAATCAGGATTTTGGATAATTTATTCATCATTAAATTATTATCTCTTTGTTTATAATTCTAGTTGAAATGAATTGAGGTCGACATAAGCATCAATTGAGCCCATTACTATTATATGTTATTGTGCTTTAATCCACCGATTCTTCATTCACGGTTGGTGTTCTTTGTTTAGGCTGTGTTTTGAAATATCCTATGGAATTGATTTTTGGGAACGTGTTTCTTGGTGAAACAATACGATATCATAGATCTGGGATTGGCATGATGCGATAGTGGTGTGACGATGGAAGTGGTGACAGATCGGGTGTATTTTGAAACTCAATTTCAAATTGTTCAGTGTGCAATAAAGAACGACATTCGATGGTTATTTATAAATGTATTCGATTATTAGAAATTGTTTATCAATGATGGTGAAGAAGTTTGGTTCCTTGATTTTCCCAGTGAGATGGCCACCATATTGTAGGTTGGTGGTATGGTAACAAACATGGAAACCTGATCTAGGAATCTGGAAAATTATGCACTTCACGGTGTGTAACTTAGATCTAAATGTCATGTGGGCCCCTCTTAGTGGTGGATATGATTATGGGAGGGATATAAGTATCAAATAGTTTGTGACCCTATCACATGGCTTTTGGTCCCCATTGGTGAACTAAATGTGTACCTTAGAGGGTACATGGACATGAGTTGGAGTACACTGTCACAGAAACGTTGGGTGCTCCCACACAGGCACAACCTAAGAAATGTACATTGGCTATGAAAATAAACTAATACCTGGGAAGAGTTCACAAGTAGCTAACATGCCATGTATTATTACATGGACACGGGAAAGAGACGCAAGATGTTTACACGAGCATGATCTAGGGTCAAGGGAAAACATGTGTAACCCTTCTATATGCCATGTACTTTCAAAAATGTGTCTTGGATCCCTTGTCCTCTATATCTTGAACATGTATCTTTAGTGTGATTTCCCCTTATCCATTCCCTAAGGGTTAGTCCAGAATCATCTCCTACTCCTAAGACAATGATACCTTCAACAAGACTTATTAGATAGAGTTATTGGAATCATTAGATGAGGCATGGAGTGAGATCCTTTATTCATCTTTATACCCTAGGTGGGGTTCATGGTATCATAGTCACCAACAAAACGCTGGTTCTTATCGTCTACTTAAAAGGTTAATCCAGATTGAGTTTTAGGTATACCACATGGACTTTGGGGTGATCCTCATCTACCACTACTACAAATAGGGCTTTTAAAAGTGCTAAAACCCACCATTAATAGCGCTATAAAAGCACTGTTAATCGCTGAGAAGATAAAGTTTGGACCCCTTTAACATCACTAAAAGAGTGATGATAAAGGGTTCCCTTTATTCTCACTAAAAAAAGTTCTAATAAAGGTCCCCCTTTATCAGCGTGTTGTTAACATGGATAAAGGGGTCCTTTATCAGTGCTTTTTTTAGTGCGCATAAAGGCCCCCTTTATCATCTCTATTTTGAGCATAGATAAAGGATAGCATTATCAGCTCTATTTTGAGTGCTGATAAAGGAGTCCTTTATCAGTGCAATTTTGAGCGCTGATAAAGGATAGGTTTCCTAATCAAACCTAGAACATACACATAACCTACACACACAACACTAAATATCACCTTCACACAAAATAGCTTCACAAAACAACACCTAATCATAAAAAACGCATAGAAAAACAAAACACCACACACAAGTGTTTCGAAAACAATTTTATATACATTTACTTGAAATCTTGAATACAAAAAACACACACTACTATATACATTTCAGACAATGTTTTATATTGTTACAATTATATTCATCCAACAAACAGTTAAAAACATTAATGTTTCATCGTTTTGGCATATGTGATCGCCTGTCAAAAAACATTTGTCCATGGTATTAGTTGCTGAACAAAGAATCCGAACTCAGGAATAAAATTCCACCTATACAATAAAACAAATATTATGTTAGTAATACAATAATGAAATAAATTGAACATTAATATGAATGAATACATTAATAAAATGTTAATTTTTATTAAAAAAGACACATTTGGGTAGGTATGGGGCCTTAATACTAGATGATACATGATACCTGGCCTTTATATGGGTAGGTAAGTGGCCATGATAAGATACTAGAGTATTGAAAAGGAAAAAAGTCCACAAAGTACAATAATTAAAAAAATTCAGAGGTTTCTTGGTGTATGTACTTGCCTGCTTTCTCTTCATAGTCCTCTTTGAGGAAGGAACTTCAAAAGAAAAATTGTGGTTCCAAAGTTGGTGATGATAGAGGCACAAATAGTGTTTCCTTTGGATCAGAAACAAACAAATCCATGAGATCCATTTGAATTGGAAAACCAAGATCATCAGCCTCTTAGTCAATTTTTAAACCAACTTTGGCCACTGTGTCCTTGGGAAAGTAAACTGGAGAGGTGGTAGGTGACCAAATTTTTTCAGCCTCTTGAAATATTCAACAGAAAAGGGATAAAGGCTTCTCCCCCCATGATGATGGTGACCTCTGAGCTAGTCCCTCCCCCACTAGAGGAGGAGGGACCTACGTCATCCTCGAAGAGAGTGATGGCCTCTTTCTTCCCATTCTCCAATCTCGAGCTCCTTCCACATTTCCTACAGAGCTTCTTGTTCCCTGAGGTTTCTGAGCCTTATATAGGGATCCCTAATTTTCATTTATCGATCGCAATGTTCAATGTTGCCTCGACACTCCTCAATAAAACCCTGATATAGTGTGTTTTCCACAAGGAATACAATCGGTGGACTCTTTTGATAGGTTCATTTTCTGTTCTTGGAATCTAAAAGAGATAGTGATGGTGGGCCTTCTCGATAAAAAATGCATTTTGATTGATTTCACATTGTAAGATAACCTAATAAAAGCATGTTCTAGTGCGAATTTCTACTGTAATGGGAACTTCTACTTCCTCCAAAGATGGTCTTATATCTTCCATATGATGTGGGACTCCCCTTCGGTGTCAATCTAGGTGAGTTTCCCTAATCTCCCCTTTTTTCAACATCCTTCTATCATTAGGATGCTTGGGAAACTTGTTGGGAGGTATTTATCCCCATGTCACCAAACTGATGTTGTGCTCCATCCTGTTAATCCTCGTGTGTGTGTGGCAGTGGATGCCTCGAGGAAGCCTCCTGATATCGTTTGGGTTACCATAGGAGAAGAATATTATTTTAGACAACAGGTCATTTATGAATCTTGGGATAACTTTAGTTCCATTTGAAAGCCTTTGGTAAAGTCATTGGCGATATGTAGATGATGGTCTGGACACCAGATTTATGCTAAGAAAAATATGGTCCTAGGTGAGGTTGTTGTTCATGACAGCCCATCTAGGGTCTATTACAGTGGAAAAAATGTAGAGGGGAAATTAGATACTCTTAATCAGTCTCACATACAGGGTTCCTGTAGTATAGGTTTGCAAGTGGCAGGCATGGGGGTGTCCAAGCAAGGAGTGGGGAGCCCTATCAGCACTGAGGCATTTCAGGGTACTGCAGGGGCTTTAGGGGATGGCTCTATCTATAGTTCTGACCTTAATTCATGTGTGGAGAGCTCGAACTCTTAGTCTCCTTCTCAAGGTGGGGATGTACAACTAGATAGAAATTTTAATTCGGTTTCGGACTTTATTGTCTCTCCTGTTTCTGAGCCTCCATGTGATGAATTCACGGTTCCAAAAACAACTTTCATTTCATAGAGAAGGAGTTACGCATGAATGCTATAATGATGCTTCACAGTGAAGACTCTAAACCTCCGAGAACATATTGTAGGAGTTGGACTTTTTGACAGTTGTGGTGCCTCCACATAACAAAGGGTGGCTTGAGGAGGGGAGTGTGGACGAGCCTCCTAGAATGCCGGAGGTGCACCAGTTATCTAAAGCAGTTTCTCAACCTGGAAAAGGGATTCGGTATGAGGGGAGTGTCTTGGGACCCTTGGAACCAAAAAATTTCTATTAAAAACCCCCATCCTATCTGAACGATGCATGTGTGGGGAAGAACAGGCAAAGCCCCAATGACCTGGGCAACAGTTTTGGGACAAGGCCCCCTACAGAAGGCCTGGGGGTTGAATTGAGGATCTTTTTTGATAGTCTGGTTGTTCGAGATCAAGTTGTGTCTCGTGTGGAGGATGATTATGGTGATTATAGTTATAGCCAACTCTCAGTGGATAGTTAGCACCTTTTCGAAGGGAAAGGTTCTAAGGGTCCTATAAAAAATAAGGGACTAAAAGGGATGCATGACCCTGCGAAATGCATTGTTGTCCAGGGGGAAACCCCAAGGTATGTAAAGACAATTATTACTGGCCCAAACTAATGGAAACTAGGTCGAACAAAAAAAGGTGGGAGAAAGGAATGAAAATACCTACAAGAAGAGGAATTTGGTTATCCAAGAAGAGATCCAAATGTGTTGGAAGAAGAGGTAGGGGAATTCCTAAAGCTCATATTCCACTCTTATGAAGAAATGATTGAAAAAGTCATTTGGCCCAATGGCTCAAATGTAAATATTGTAAAAATTTATCATTCTCTAAGCTAGGGGTGTGTAATGGTCTTGGAATTTGATAGAATGAATCACCACAATACATTCTGGGAGAAGTGATTTGACTTTAATGGGATGTTGTTCATAGAAGATTCCTTTGGGAGTGATCACACTCTCAAATCCCTCTAACTCTATTTACACTTGAGACAACACTATCCAGACTTCTATGGTCAATGTATTCCTCCTCTAGTATTCCCTATATTGGAATGTGATGGGAAACACCACTATAATTAGATCAGATCCCCCACCAACTGAAACTTCTTTCACATGAACCCCATACATTGTTACCATATCCATTGGCAGCCTCATTGTTGATGGTGTTGGATCTAAGTGTCTAATTTTATTATAAGACATATAGAGATATATGGATCTTCTGGATGATGATTTTTTTGTCTGGAATATAACTTTTTGATGATTCCAGATCCCCTGTGTAGGGTAAAAGTGGGAATTTCATCTAAATGTACTGAACTATCTCCCAAAGTGGTATGATGCATACCACTCGTCAGTTAATCCAAGTGGATAAAATCATCGCACCATATAAATTTCCTGAACTGGTAACTTGGAATGTTTTGAGTATTAAGTAACTCATATCCACCAATGTGGGCCCCCTTTCAACCCCACTGTAGTTTGAAGGGGCTGAATTTACTCTTCATACTTGTCTCCTAAAATCATCGCACCATAGATCATCTTAATGTCATATATACGGATGTCGAACTCACCATACATTAAATGAAATGTTTTCATGTAATAACTCTATAAACTGAATAAGTCTACCATCATAATTTTTTTTCAATAAGTAAAGGTTTGGTAAGCCTAAATAGATTCATAAAATCATATCTTTTTCAGCACAACCACAAACATTGTGGTAGTACACTGAACCAAGAAGGGACAAACCCGGTTCACCCCAAAGCTTCCACCTGATTGAATAACCTCACCAAATAACCACCTAAACTACTAATTTGATATAGAATTATATATTTTTGATATGTAAATATGGGTTTTAATCTCGAAATCATGTTATATCCCTTTAAAATCATTCCATATGGGCTTCAAAATTAATTGCATGACTTGTTCAAAGTCATGTGATCACATGACCATAATAGAATTGCGTGATCAAAATAACCTGGTAGATTTATATGATTACATGACACATGAAGATTTATGTGATCTTGTAAATAAGACCAGAATACATGAATCATGTTTCATGTGATGTACTTTGATTATGGGATTTGATTATGTGATTTGATCATGTGATTAGATAACACAGTCAGTTCACAGAAAGCATTCATACAAAGGATCTTATGTGACACGATCACATGATGAGGATTATGTGAAGTAGAGAAAAAACCTAATTATTCTCCTAGAGCTATGAAATATTGAGTCATTAGTGAAATAGATTTACCATTACTCTCCTATCTATAGTAAATTCCATGGAATACCAAGAGTATCTTAGAATACTAAATGAAAAATAGAAGGCCCAGAGAATCAGTCAGGGATTCACTTCCTTAAAACAAAGAATTTTTTTCTTATTCTGGAATTTTAATGTGAGGTGAGTATGAATCTGGGGTTAACATGTTGGCCTCACTTATTCCATCCCACCTCATATTTGATGACTTTTTCTCTTGCCTTAAGGATTTTGGCTAACAATGTCAAACTAAGACACTCTTGTTTTTTTCATGCCACCAGGGTTTCATTTCCTACCATTTCCTCAGAATCATAAACATTATATTCCTCTAGAGTGCTAGCATAGACATAGGGACTAGCAGCAATAGGTTAAGAAACCTATTGTACCTCAGCATAGGGACCAGCCGCAATAGGTTGATAAACCTGTTTTTTCTCTCCACTAGGGCGAGTAGTAGTAGGTTGAGAGACCTATTCTGCCTCGGTATTGGGTGCATCAGCAGGTGCAAAAGTCATTATCTACAGAAGTGGTTTAACATTTAATTTAGAATACATAAAATCAGTGGTGAATAGATAATAAAATAACATAACATAATGTATATTACAATAAACAAATCAAATGATTATTAAACTATTTTTTTAAAGTTTGAATAGATCTGACCCCTCTATAGACTATGTAAATTCCTTCATTGTGGTCTCCACTGACATAAAAAACTTCATCTATGTTAGTACCACTATGAAATGATTGCGATGTCCCAATGAAAGATTCACCATTCATTGAAATGTCATCTGACCCTTAAGTTTTTTTGGTCGATAACAGAACAATTGAGCAGTTTCTGTTTGTGGGATCTAGAACAAAAAATACATGCACTGCCTGTGATGCCATTATAAATGGTTCATCTTTCTCCCCTTCCTTACTAAAATCAATTTTCATTAATCCTAATTTTTCTATTTTAACATCACTCCTATTATCAACCCACTTGCATTGAAAAATCATCACATAGAATTTCGTATAATCCAACTCCCATATTTGTTTGATGATTCCAAAGTATGACATATTCACATAAATTAGATTTCCATCCTTAGAACTAGAAATATGCATCGCTTCAGCCACAATTGTAACCCCACAATTCTATATTGTACTTTCTTCATCACGTTCATTAGTATAAAATGTATAACCATTAACTACAGAATAATTGTATGATAATACATACACACTTGATCCTCCGGCTACCATCGAAGTCGTTATGAAATTGAGTCCAAATTTTCATCTAAATTCTTTAAAATATAGTCCCAAAACCATCCTATAAACTATTCATTTTGTGTATCTGATATCTATTTTTCTGCCCTAGATGGATTCAAATGCCTAAGAATTTCATTGTGGGTTTGAACATGTGGGTCAACATCAAAATTTTTATTAAAACATAAATGTGGGCCTGCTCCCGATCAGTATCATTGATTGTGATAACCTCTCTTCTAGAAATTCCTTCACCCTCAAGCTTCCCAATGTGATGATATTTAAGTAGGCCAATTATTTCCACACAAGACACATATTCAGTATATAATTCAATGGCTCCCTCAACAATATATATCTAGGCATTACAAACCTATGGACGACTTCGATTTTTGACATACCCTTTCAAAATATTCATATACCATTCAATGGGGTACATCCATCTATAATATACAATACCACATAGTAAAATATATCTCACTAAATGAACCATTAAATGAACCATCATATCAAAGAATGTCAGTGGGAAGAACATTTCCAATTCACATAATATGACGGAAATTTCTTTATCCACTACTAGCAATTTCGTCAGGTCTATAACTTTTCTTCATATATCTTTGAAGAAGAAATAAAGTTTTATTAATGTATAGTAGACATTATTAGGAAAAATGAAATGTAAAGATATAGGAATTAGATCATGCATCAAAACATGGCAATCAAGTGGTTTCATACCCTTTAACATTAAATCACTCATTGACACGATGTTCTTGATATTTGATGAATTCCCCTCTGGAACCTTTATGTTATACAAGAAGTTGAAAAACTGATATCTCTCCCACCCTGAAATAGTATAAGTAGCAGGAGGATGAAATTTTCTTTTAACCCTTTACTGGTTCCATCTCTTCTCATATTCCCATCTCAACCATGTCCAATCTAGCCTTAATTCCATCATTTGTTTTGTCTGCTGCATTTAGAAACATGTAGATGACACTATCACATACATTTTTTTTCAAAATGCATAACATCTTGGAAATTTCTGACATACATACAATTCTAGTATTGTAATTTAAAAAAACTGCTCTCTTTTTCCAACCAATTTTCATTAGATTTTTCATAAACGGTTTACCAAAAGTAGTGTCCACAATTGATCAACTTTTAGTGGAGATGGTGTTGTAAATTTTTTTAAACTTCCATCGAATGATGTCATCCAAGATCGATACTTAAGTCATCAGAGTGGAAATCTGTGATGTCCTAAAAACACAGTTTTTTATGATTGTTTAAACCTAATTGATTCGGTACCTTGTTCGCAAATGGGACACCCTTGAGTTCCTTTAATTATATATCCTAAAAAATTTCCATAAGCCGGAAAGTCATTTATCATCTCGTAAAATATGGCTCTCAAAGTGGAATCTTTATTTTTGTAATCATCATACAATGTGACACTTGAATCCCACAATAATTACAAATCCTCAATCAATGGATCCAAATAAACATCGATATCATTACCCGGTAGTTTTGGTCCTCATACAAGCATAGATAACATGATGTATTTTCATTTCATTCATAACCATGGTGGAATGTTTTAAATTACTAACATAACCGGCCATGTACTATGACTGCTACATTGAAATCCAAAAGGATTCACTCTATCTTTAGATAACGCAAGACGAAGGATTCTCGGAAACTTTCCAAATTTAGGATACCCGTGATCAATTCTCTTCCACTAAGAAGAGTCTTTAGGGTGATGTAGTTTCCTATCTTTAATTATTTTATCTCCATGCCATGTAAATTGTCTTACAGTATCCTCACTTCCATATAGGTGCCTAATCCTTGGAATTATTGGAAAGTACAATACAAATTTCAGAGACTGGATTCATCTTTATTATTTCAAGAAGTAACACATTTTGGGCATTCATTATGTGATTGGAGGTCCTTGCGAAACAACATACAGTCATCCGGGCATGCATGTATTCTTTCATATTTCACACCCATCGAGCTT
Organism: Viscum album; assembly: GCA_963277665.1. Lineage (NCBI taxonomy): Eukaryota > Viridiplantae > Streptophyta > Magnoliopsida > Santalales > Viscaceae > Viscum > Viscum album. The sequence continues at coordinate 295,929,645 of OY728141.1, read as the reverse complement.
AGCATCTGTTTGGCATCGTATGTTCGGCTTGGGGTCTAATTATCTTCTGAGATCATGTCATTCAGGAGAGCAAGAAGTTCTGTAAAACTGGCGTCACTCCACCTATTGCCATCTATCAAATTATACAGCTTCAGTATGGCCGACAATGCTGTATATTTAGTGCATCCAGCCTATAATGGCGTCTTTTCACAAATTATTAATTTCTCAAACAATTTTTGTCAATCAAAAAGTTCATCTTCAACTGTCCTTGTCATTTACTCAATATGATCTTTATCATCATTCACATCTATAATCACATCCTCCATATGATCGCCTTCATTGTTCACACTTGTAATCATATCAGATGATCCATAAAACGTCGTGTTATCCCATCCAATACCTACATTTGTTTCTCCCCATGGTTATTCCAACATGTATAACTTTGATTTATTCCATGATAGATCAGATGTTCTTCCAAATCCTATGGAAAAAAATTTCAAGAATAACAACAGCGTAAACACGGAGAAAGGATTTGATAAGGGTCATATGCCTGATCTTTTGCAAACATGATAAACTCTTTCATGCCATCAGCATACTCTTTTGTCTACCGATTGGAATCCATCCATTATTTATTCATATTCATCCTATTAGATATATTAATATAAATATTTAACAAAATAATCACACAAAATATGTTCAACTAGGTTCATCATCCAACTATAATCAATGGAACTATCTAGGGTAAACAATACCCTTACCTCTCTATTCATTACTCGGGACCAATGTAGATCATAGCCATCTTCCCAACCACCTGATCAATGGAACTATCTATGAGAATCCCTTTCAATAGAATGTTTTAGTATCCCACATGTGATCTATATGAATTGTTGTAAACTGTTTTTTTAGTGTTTCTCTAGAAACATAATGTATTTAGTCAAGAACTATGGTACTAAACTAATAAATGGTATTATTTTCAATATAGTGATAATGGGTGGAAGCATTCATTACAAGTTTTTTTATGGTTATTTGACTAGGGTGTCTATAAAGTGTCTCATAGAGTCCTCTAGTGGAGTGATTTTCTATGATTCAGTGGAATTGCATTTGTAACAAAGTGGTGGTGCCATTGAAATGGGTAAAGTTTGGATTGATATTCCATAGTGGAAGAACAACAAAAGGGAAAACAAATGGCATACCAATCAATCCATGAACCCCAAAACCATACAAACACACAATCGTTCTCTAGATTGCAACACCATACAAACCAAATTATCAAAATTTCAGATTTTACAAATCATCTCTTATTCAATTCCTTTTGTTAATTCAGGGGTTATCATAGAAGATTTATCGTCCCGGTGCATTCATTCATTGGTCAGTATACGTAAATTATTAATTTTTATATTCAAATGTTCAATAGAAAACAATCAAAATGCAATTCATTTAGTGTGCAAACAAGGACCTCCAACGGCCACCATTTTCACCAGGGCATTTATCCCATACATTACACAGCATAACCACCAATATCAAATAGTAATGACATATGAACAAGAGGAAACCGATGAGTAAAAGGATAAAACTCACCGTGAAGGTGTCATTTAGTGTGCAGTAGAGGTTTGTTTGTGGCATAGTAGAGGCACATGACAGAGGATATTTCCAATTGAAAAGAAAACAAAAAATGATAACTCACATGTTAAAAAAATTTATTGGTCAATTGTGGGATTTTGTTTTCCATCTATGATATTTGATTCCTGTTTATTTATTTTTTTCATATCTACTATTTTTTAGATTTTCATCTTATGAATGGGACATGTCTTATTTTCTGGAGAAAGAACTTTTTTAATTTAATATTATTTAGCTGTAAATTATTCCACATTAATTGTATTTTTTTTCAGGGATCATTGAAATCCCGTAGGGATCATGAACTCCTCTTAGGTTAGTGGAAAGTCAGGTCAGTTGTTGGTTATGATGCCAGTCTGGGTTGTATCATTACATTTCCAATTGTAATTGACCCAAGTCCATTTAAATATAGAATTTTGGGGGTGGGGGTCAGACAATAATATATAGAAGGAATAAGAGAGGTAAAAATTATCCTAGGATCTCCAATACAGGTGATGAAAGATGAAACATTCCCTAGGTGAGGGAGAACCACCCAATAGGAGAGGAGGGGGATGTTGGAATAGCACAAAGGTATTATAAATTTATGTTTTTTCTACATTACTAAGTCTATTCTTTTCTCTCATAGCTCATGACTTATTATTAATTATTCCTCACTATAGTGAATATTTTTTACATGGATACACGTAGCCTAATTTACCTAAGGGTGAATATCCTCCACCAAATCAATATTCTTTCTACCTCCCAAAAAAATTGATCACCTTGTTAAAAATCCTAATTTCTTAAATTAATCTATTTCAGTTATATAACATGAATTGGGTGCGAAGATCTATGATGACCACTTTGAAAGGTTTTCATTGGAAGAGATAATGAACATGGTGTTCACAAGGGAAAAAATTATATTGGTATAGGTTGAGGCCCGAGAAATCTTATCTCTAGGGGAATTAGAGAAAATGAGTTGAGACCAACTCCCTACTAGCCAACACATGAACTAATTTGATAGCTAAGGAAATCCATCCATATACATTACCTTCAATAATTTTTGATGGATTCACTCTTGAGATGAATATTTGTATACTATAATAATATCTTTTACCTTATACTTTTATATAAAAAACAATACATTGGCATAGTAAATGGCGTGAGTCGATGTTTTATCTATAGTTGAATCGCTTAATAAAAATACCACACCCTAGAATCCTTTTAAAGAATAATGTTATAAGTATGGAAAAGAATATTCTTAAAATAAATTCCAAACTATCGTATATTGGATCACCCCTATAAGATAGAAAACAACACATGTCATTATTTCTCCTTCAATTCCAAATAAATGAAATTATCCAATGATTGGATACAAAACATCTTCCATGATATCTATGGATCCTCACAATCACCAAGAAACAAGATCCATTCTTATTGAATAGCTACCAGAAAAAAGATAATAAATAATGGAATCCATTGTTCTTTTATATAAAGAATCAAAATAAAACAAATATAAATATCCTCTAAACATATCTCTATATTATAATTAGGGATATTTCACTCATAATTAAATAAGAACTAATACTGAGACTCACAAAATGAATCCCTCTTAGAGTTATCCAACTTAGGGATCACCCTTATACAATCAGTTGAAGCATCCTTAATCACCCCACCCAACCATAAGTATAATACTCCTACCACAAAACTACATATCACAAGGCATGAAACAATACATAAAAATTAGGTATTGGTTTTAAACCACAAACCTCAAAGTGGAGGAAAATGATTCGGTGGTCGGAGTAGGAAGATGATGTAGCAGCGGCGGAGGATGAGGAGAAGCAGGGTTGTGGAAGTGGAGAGATCATGGAAAGGGAGGAGAATAAGGTAGTGGCGGCGGAGTAGGAGGAGGATGGTCGTGGTGGATGAGGGATCACGGTGGTGGAAAAGGAGAAGGTAGTGACGGTGGAGGAGGAGGAGGAGTTGCGGCGTAGGGTTCATCTTCCGTGAAGGCTTGAACACGTGTGACGGAGGAGGGGGATGTTAGGGTTATTTTATAGAAAACACTACAATATTTATCAATGCTAGTTAAAAGCACTGATAAATGAATTTTTTATCATCACTAAAAAATCATTGATAAAATATACCTTTATCTGCGCTTTTTGAGCGCTGATAAAGATGTGCCTTTATCAACGCTCAAAAAGTAGTAATAAAACAAATATTTATCATCCCTGAAATTATAGCGATGATAAATACTTATTTCATCAATCCTTTTTAATTATATATATATATATATATATTAAAAAGTATTATATATTGATAAATAAAATAAATATATTAAATATAACAAATATAATAAATACAATGAATTAATCTAATAGATCTAATAAATCTCTAATAAACATTATCTTTTAACATTCATATAATAATTTTATATAAATTAATAATAAAACATTTATCAGTGCTAATAATAGCGCTGAAAAATGTACATTTTATCAGTGCTAAAAAAAGTCTTGATAAAGGGTACACCTATATCAGCACTTGTTTTAGTGCTAATAAAGTCTACATTTATCAGCGCTTTTAGCTAGCACTGATAAAGGCCCACCCCTTTATCAGCACTTTCTACTTATCACTAAAAAAGGGTAGCACTTCCCTTGCCCAGTTTTGTGGTAGTGTATGTATCATATCTCTTAAGACTCTCAGCATGTACTCCTAAGGGAGACACCAGATAAGTGTTTCCTCTCAGATAGATTTCATCGATTCCTTCAGACATAGGAATGTGTTCTCTTGAATGAGTGCTATGTAGAACCTTGGAGTAGAAGTCCTAGGCTAGAATTAAAGATGTGACATACCTTTAGACAACATGTCTTATTGAGTATATTTGAAAATTATTTTAATATATATTGTATACATATATATGTGTAGAGAAAACTATATTTCATTTGTTATCATGTTTTTTTTTCGGAGTGTTCTATTGGGTATTGTTATACTCACCCCTGCATGGGCTTTGCCTACTTGGTTCATGTCTTCTGTAGAAGATTGATCTTTTGATAGAGTCCAAGATAGAAAAGGAAAAAATGGTGATTAGTGAGACCAGATTGACTAAGGTGTGTTCCTCCAATATCTTTATATCAATCAAAGTATTAATTTCATGTTGTAATTTTTTTAATATTCTTTATGGTGGGATTTTATTTTTCCATTTTTACATTCCTTTACTTCCTATCATAATATGGTTGTGAGATTTAGATGTATTAATTCATGGTTGTTCATTTTTTTTACATTTCATCATTGTATAGCCTTTGATATGTGTGTTTGTATTTATAGTTACTTAGTCCAAGGCCTCCCGTGTTAGTGATATTCCAACTCAGTGCTAGTCATAAACCCATGACCGATTAGAGGCGGTCTTGGGGAGTACCAGCACAGGCCCCATTAGGACAGGTTATATCATTAGAAATCATGACTCCATAATTAGTCTTTTTATAACCCTTCCAATGAGAAATTAATATATATGATACCCACAAAATTTTCATTTTAGTCTGTAACCAATTAGTTTTTGAGTTTCAAGATTTCCATTTTCAATTGCTTGACTTGTATCTCAAATAAAAGGGTTTTAACTCTTTCATTAATAGGGGTAAAAAATACCAAAATATCACCATAAATAATGATTAGATATTCTCAGTCACAAACACTAGCACTAAATAAAACTTTTTTCTGCATTCCACATCATCGATCATGAAATCTAGTCATATTGGTCTCTAGGATTGTTCAATCTGTAGGATTATACTTCACCAACTCCACTAATATAAGAACAAATTTAGAATGAAAGACTAAAAAATCCTACCTCCAAAAGAAACTTCTAAATCATAAAATTATCCTTGTCACCCATCCCTATATCTAAAAGACCCAAATATTACTCATAACAACAATGTTTGTAACTATTACCAGTTATCTAACAAGGATAATAAATGTCTGTTGGGATATCATACCAAATCCTCTTGCATAATGTTTTCCATCTTTCACACCAACCCATATAAAGCCTAGGATTGGATAATATAAATCATGTTTAACACACACACCCTATGATAAATTGGGTATTTCATAGTCATTTTTCACTAATCCAAATGAAATAACCATTTGATAATATTAAAAAATTATTTGAGAATTGGATAATTCTAAAACTATAGTAGAAAACTAGAAAGAGAATTCTAGATCAACATTAATGGTATATCCTTTAAGTCATGAATTTTTAAAGGCCAATACATTAGACATAAATCATTGGACCATAAATACATGAGGTATGCAAGACAGATATGTTTCCAAAGATGGTTTTCTTGGTGATATTTGGGAGGATGAGTGAGGATTTGTCCTAGTGGGTACGGGTGAGATGACCACTCATCTCATGCCTAATGTTTGATTCACTATTAAGGTTATATTAAGGATTAGTGAGAACCATGTGTAGGATTAGTGATTTGGTATGAGGTGGGGTGTGACATATAGGGGTTTCCTTTGGGTGATGGATTATGATATCTTCCTTAGGAGATGTTTAGGTGGACCCAGGTGTAAGTCATGATAGTTTTTTAGGACTTGGAATTAGGTTTTTAAGGGTATTAGGGTAGGATATATTTATAGATTACATGGTTAGAATGACCCATAGTAATGATTGGTTTTGAAAAGGTTGGACTGGGCCTTTAGGTCTTTATTATAGGGGCTTACAGGCAATGGTATCATAAATGGGTGATAGATATGAAATGGTATCGATGAGAGGAGAACATGATGGGTATAGATGACCAAATTGAATCTTTAAAGTGTGAGGTTACATGTGATTCAATTTAGGGGATAGTTCTTGAGAAACTATATCCCTAGTATTAGATGGTATGTTATTTAATGTGATAAAGGCCTTGTGTGTTGTTGTAATTTTTTGTTCCTATGATTGGATATGGACTTATATAGTGGAGATGATCCTAAGTTCTAGACCTACCATGAGTGAGAGGGGTTTATTTTTATTATAAACATTTCATTGAGTTAGCTTGGTTTTTTATAGTGGACTTCATCAAGTGAGAGGGTTCGGTCAAAGTGGGACATGAGACAAGGATGATAAACCTTGCCGTGAGTGACATGGTGGTGGGTCAATATTTGGATGTAATACCATACCCTATCCCTTTTAGTTGTGGTTTGAGGTCTTCTATAACACCTACCATGAGCCTTCATGTATTATATGGGTTATGGGAATGATAGTATATGGTGATGGGGAGGATTATATTATGGTAATTAGGTTTAATCTGGTGGTGTGGAAGCCTAGTTATCACATGTTAAACCAATGTGCATTGATTCATGGTGTCCAAGTTAGAGAACAGATAATAATGTACTAGTGTGACATGTTCAAATTCCTTATTCATACATATATGTAATAGATCATACTAGAGGAACATTTTGAGACCCTATTGAGATAGATTTCTTAGACCCTATAGGGGAACCCCAATGTCTATACATACCTTATGTCTACTTTTAGCTTGAGAAAGCAATGGGTAGTGGATCGGGTTGAAGAATCCATATGGTTATTTGGGTATATTCTTGATAAATACTAGGATTTAGGGTTCTTATACATAAATTTACAACAACATCCTATATTGTGTTTAATCATATTGTTTTTTTGGTGGAATTCTACTTAACTGAACTATATAATTGCAAGGATACCCTAAGAGGGTTGAGGGAGAGGATGTGAATTCCTTGGGATTTGTTATTTGATGCTATTAAATTGAATTTAGTATAAACTATAAATTATAAGGAAGGATTTATTGTATTCTTGGCCTAGTTGATTATGGATCTGCTTTTAGTGGCATACTGGGAGAAAAGGTAAATGCACATGGTTTTGTAACAATGACTATGTGTTCGGTGACCATGATGATAGACTTGGTGTTATTGATATGCTTGAGAATATTGTGTGATATTGGAATGTGAGTGGTTAATATTTGATGAGTTATCCACATGATAATAGGTTTTATGGGATACGACTCACAGGATAATGATTCAGGTTGTGTGATCAGGTATACTAGATCATACACCTATTGGGTTCATATTGGATCAATGTAGACAGTGTAAAAGAACCTGTGAGGGGTTCTCGGTGGATCACATTTTTTTAGGATAATAGTAAGTTTCTATGTTTATTTTTGGTGAAAATTATCCTTGGGTGGGAGTAGGAATTTGATGGGTACTTGTAGGACTCATTTGTGTTATGGATCGATCAATGGTCCATGTGTGGGTCCGTTGATAATTTTTTAGGTTATGGATGAAAACAATAAGTGTTAATATGATAGAATGGTGGCAAGACACTTGTGGGAAGGGTGACCAGTGGTGTTGCATAGGATGGTGGATATCACTTCATTTTTTGAGGGGGTATTAAAAATGGATCAAGGTACTATGGTATGGTCAATTTGGGCTTGATCTCAACCAAGAATTGATAGGATTGGTGAGTGAGTCTTTGTAATAGGGACATACATGCGATGATGGGACTTATTTGGGTTGGTGATTGAGGAGTAGTATAATAAAATAAATATGGTGGTAGTACACCATTGGAAATTGGTGGTTGAAGTCCTCATTATGAGAGGGTTATTGGACATTAATTATTCCATTCTTGGTTGGTCAGTCATTGATGGAAGTAAGAGTTTCAAATTTATGCTCAAGTGTGAGTGGGATGGTCATGACCATTGATTGTGTGAAGTAATGGATGGATCATGGGTCATAGATATCAATGTTTTAATATTATAGGAAAACATAATGACACTCATATAATGGAGAACATCATATCAATCATGGATGTATGACCCTCATGTGGGATACATTGTGAGTACGGTGACACAAATCAGTGGATGGTTGAGGTGGCACTAGGATGTGAGTGTGTGGTAACATTCACTGAAATCTAGTTACTTATAAAATATCATATTCATAATTCAAATATGGTATTTTTCGGAGTCAAGATATTGTCATCAGTCTTCAGTTGAAGTGTAATTTGAGAGTGAGTTGGGTTGAGGATATATTAGAGTAATCGTGAAGAATGATTTTTTTTGGTTGGTGACGATCTATTGTTGAATTTGTGTGGTTAGTGATCCAATAATGTAATTATACTAGGATATGGATTTGGACTTTTGTGTGGATGTACGGATTATCATAGAATTTCTTCAAGTATTAAGGCACCGAGATTGGGCAAGGTGATATGGTGACACAGCATTGGTTGTGGAAGTTTTATTTCAGAATATGTTGGAAAAATGAGGTCTTTCTATTGTATTTTTTCATGAGTTTGGATGTGGTAAGTTGGTAACTACACCAAGAGTGTCGTTGGATCACTAGAAGATTTTTGGCTGGATTATTCCTATGATGTAGAGCACCACAGTTTAGAATCAATCTATTTTTAACTAAATCCTTATGGTGGATGGAAATTTGATATTGAGGATGAGTAGAATAAAAAAATATGGTGTCTTGGTATAGACAAGTGCGGTTAAGTTTCATCTTGGCATTGGAATTTTTTTCAGTGGGTGGATTATCCTTCAGAAAATAGTATTCCTTGGTGTTTAGAGCATAATAATAGAAACGTGATCAGAATTTAAAAATTGAAAGCGATGAGTCCTTGGTTAATTAATAATTATGTTATGTTAGTAATTATAGATCACATATTACTATAGATTCTTGGGTTTGATAAGTGTTATGGTGGAGATTATTTAATCCCCACAGATTTCTGGAACATTAATTTTTTTAGGGAATTTGAGTTATGATCTTAGACTAGTGTTCATTCCATTAATTAGGACTCAAATTTAGAATCCAATCATTATAACATATCAATATGTTGTTTTTATACATTTAATGAGGCATGGTTTGTGTTCGGGTGATTGAGTGAATGTCAGAGAATGTATTATGGGCCATGTTGGAATTCTACAACTATAGTAGTTTTCAATAAGACCCCTTGGCCACATTGTGAAGGACTGTAGAAGAGGATTCATGATGCGTAGTGTGTGGAATCATTCCATGAAGTTGTGTGGTAGTGTCTCATCTTCTTTTTATAAGTTTTTAATTTTTATAATCATTTTCTACAACCCAAGAATGTTATTTTAAGGGTTGTGATCCACCATGAATCTCCTAGTCATGCAGAGAATAACTCCTTGGTGGTTTTCTAAAATAGGTAAAAACATATCTAGTTACCTCTCCCCCAAAAATAGAGGTTTATAGGAATGTGTAGGGATTTTAATTTGAAATAATACTACACCACTATTCCCCATTAAAACAACCCTTGAATAGAGTCGATTTCATGGTGTTTAGTGGTGATCATATGTATGTTATTCCCTTTTTTGTTTCGATTTTATTTTTTTCATTAACCATTAATTTCGGTGTCATTGAACGAGGGTTTCCATTTAAATTTCTCCATATAATAATGAAATGTAGTGAGGATGATGTATATTTCATTATGTTAGCCAAATAATGTCCTGAGAGGATCAATTCCCAGGGATTCGGGTGGTTTCTATGCAGTAGTGATGGATAGTGAGTTTTCGGAAATTAGTCCAACTTGAATTAAGTTGAATATTTAATTATAACTATTTATAATCAATTATTTTTGTTTCTTGGTGCGATATATGTTCTAGGTATTTGATGAAGGATTCGACGAGGCAAGGAAACTCTAGTAAGAGGCTCATTGGATCTTGGTGAGGGGTTAACTCCATATTTGAGGTTGGTCATCCTTTTAATACGAGATCATATTCTAGTTTATGCTGGATTTACTACTACATGCAAGTTTTAGGGGATGAAATAAATAGATAGAGATTAAGAGTTCCCTAGATAAATATATATGATATTTTTGGGACCCTTAGGATTAAGAAAAATTTTCTTTATCACTTAAGGAGATTTGGAACCACCCGGTGGCCATGTCTCCAAGGGGTGAGGGTGTCTATGGAGTTAACAAGAGACCTCATGTATGTACCAATGAGTCAAATGAGACATGGGGAGACTAATATGGTTTCTATAAAGATATTTTGGAGTCTAAGAGATGGTTTACCCTAGTATTAATGGGTTAGATGATAGTTCATATCACTCTTAATGAGTGACACCCTCCTAAGGTTGAATTAAGGATTAGTGAGCATCATGAGCTAGATGAGTCCTTTGGGATGAGATGAGGCATGATGGAGTGGGGTTTCCTCCATCTAGAAGACTATGATATATTCTTAGGATGATGATATATGGGTCCCATGTTTGGGTTGTGGGAGATGTTCGGGACATGGAATCAATTTTCCAAGGGTCTTAGAGTGAGAATTTTTAGGATGATAGATTGTTAATGGGACTCAGAGTGATTTTGGGTTTTGACAAGGTCATATCAGGCCATGAGGTATGGGTCAGATGATCCTATGGGAAGTGGTTTCATTTATGGGTGATGTGTATGATATAATATCGACATGAATAGACCATGAGAGGTCCAGAGTTCCCAACAGATACCTTTATAGGAATGTGGAATGTTCTTTTGAGTGAGGGCTAAGTCTCAAGAAACAAGAACCCTAGGATCAATAGGTGAGACATGTGATGATATGAAAGCATTGTGTGTTATTTCATGTGTATGTGCCTGTGAAAAGTGTTAGACTTCTATGAGGTAGAGGATCCTGAGACCTAACCTCAACATGAGTGAGATGATGTTGTTTGGACTGCCGTGGGTGAGATGGAGTCCTCATGTGTCGGAAGTAAGGCCCTTAAATGAGTAATATTATGCCCTAATATTGGAATGATTCTCTTTTGTTCATAGGCCCATTTCAAAATTTCTATCACATTAAATGTATATTTTATTCTAAATTTCCATATGTTTTTATCCTCTTCATGTTTTTGTAGGTGGTAATTTCGAAATCCTTAAAGAATTGATAAGATTTGGCCTGAACCATACATTTTAAAAAAAACATATATGTTTGGACTAATATTCCATGGCGAAAGTTTTGTGATAAAACATCCAAACTATGATCCCCATTCTAAGAAACTATACAATTCATGAAATTAAAATATATTTTTATTTTCATGGTCTTCGTATAGTTATTAAATCTGTATAGACTTGACCATAAACTATATGAGTTGAAGATTTATGGAGGCAAAACCCTTTTCAAGGTCTCTTCATGGTTTAAAAAATATTTCAATCTCTCTATAAATTTTAACGACTCAGATTGAATGAGGATAGAACCATGCACATGGTTAGTACACGGTTTACCAATCTATGCACCTTAATCTTGAACCTATAAAAGTCATCCACCTACCTCTCATCTATAATCTTAATTACTATTTTACTCAGTATTAGGACCTATAACCACTTCGAGACAAGTTGGCCACTTAAAAATGTATCTATAACCATTTTTTATGAGGTAATAATTATTCAGGAGGGAATCATCATGGTGAAAGGGGAGCTTTAAACTCATACTATGGTAGATATCTAGTTTTTTTTAAAGGTGTATTGTATTCTTCTTCTTCTCTATATATTTATCATCATGAACACTAGTGGAATGAAGTGATTTTTTCAGTATTTATAACATGAGTATCTAATTCCCATTATATATTGGGGTTGTGTATCAAAATGGAGACTCATTGGGAAATTAAATTATACATGATGTGTAAGAGTTATTCATACCTCCATTTCAAAATTACCTCTTATATTATATCTTTTATTCAATGTTTACATCATGTTATACCATGAATTTTGTATCTTGGAATCTCATAAGGGATTACAACAAGTTTATTTGTGACCATTAAGTGGGTTTATTATCACATTAGGGATATTTATTTATAATGTTTTTGGAAATATGATTATCAAACAAATAAATATATTTTTAAGAACTTAATAAAGACATGTATAACCAATGAAATCTTAGTAAATTTAATTAATTATAGTTAAATTCATCATGAGTATCATGAAAACCATTATTTTATTCCAATCCCAATGATATCCATTGAATTACAAAACCTCAACACTCTTTTTCATAATAGTTTTGAAAATACAATTTTGATAAATTTTAGGTTTTAGTGACTTAACCTTTTAAAAAAATTAAAATTAGGCGATTTTAAGCCCATGAAAAACTGATAAAAATATTCAAAAATTTATTTTTATTTAGTAAATATAATATTCAATTAGTTAATCAAGGACTTGAGTTGGATGATACCCAAAGTTCCCCATGGATCGAGCCCATAAATCCACTATACTCATTATGGAGTTTGGTTAAAAATCAATTTGGGCCACCCAACGTAACTATAAAACTAAAACTAAACAAAAATTTGAAAAAAAATTAGTAATCATTGAATATTTTCTTTTCAATTTGAGAGTTGGTTGATTAATTTTAAAATAAAAAAACAAAATTTATAAAAAAAAATATTCTTAACCAATCTATTATTTTGGGATATTTCCCTTTTATATTAGGTGTGTTTTTAGTGATTTTGTATCATTATATGTGTATGATTTTTCATGTCAATCATTCTAGGAGTTCCAAGTTAGTAAAAAACATATTTTTTATACAGAAATCAAATGAACACTATCAAATAGACAATAAGAACTCAATGTAGGGAATATAAAAAATGATCCCTTACTGGATGTAGAAGTGGAATACCCAACTATAAAGAGGTAAGAACCAACCAATTGCACCCGAGAGATAACAAAATCAATATATCCTACCATAATGGGGTATATATCTCAGAATCATCAACCATTGGCTTAAATTTTTTTAGGTCATGTACAACGGTCTCAACAGTATCGTTCATGATAAAAATAATGCATTCCACAAAATAAACAGTGATATTTTTTAAAGGAGAATAATTATATGTCAAAAACTCGTAAAGAGAAGAAGATGCCATGTTGTACATTGATTTATAACAGTATTCCTTCAATTAACAAGGTAAACATGGACATTTTTGTCCACTTATTCATGAACAACAACTCAATATTTATCATGCTACCCTGAATATTATTCAAAATATTTTCCAGTTAGGTGGGTTACAGAGTAAAGATCCTAACACTCATATTTTAAAATTTATAGAGATATGTGACAGTTTCTGTCACCATGGAGTATCAAATTTTATGATAAGGATTTATCTTTTCCCATTCTCATTGAGTAATAAGGAGAAGGATTAGATCAAAGGGCTTCCAAAACACTATATTCTCACATGGGAAACCATGAATTGAGCATTATTAGAGAAGTATCTTCTCCCATTAAATATAGTAATTATATGGAATTGGATCCACAATTTTCAAAAACTTAATATAGATTCTATTTATGAATCTTAGTAATAATTTGAGGAGATGTTGAGAAAATATTTTCACATTTTAATACCATTATGGATGAAAGTCCAAACCTTCTACATAGGACTCACTACAAGAATAAAATCTATAGTGTATGTTGTAACTTGATGGAAAGTAATGATAAAATAACCTGAGGAATCGATTTAATTACTTGAGGATATGGTCTTCAATAGATTTCAATGGAATTCTAAAAGGTGGTCTCAGAAAAGGGACATCCACAATGTTGATACCACTATAATTTTGGATACCCAATTGGATAAATGTCAAATAAGATTTATGTAATATATCTAAATACAAGTAACCAAGTAAAATTTTTGATATATCTATCATGAGACAATTTTTGTGATAACCATGATTTCTGAGAGTGTCTAAGAAAAAGAAAAGGTCTATTTACTGTTGAGGAAAGATATGTCTCAAAAATTCAAGGGATAAGTATTTTTCCAGAATACCAGAATCTAACTTCAAAATATAACTTGAATCTAGTTTTGAGTGGATAGAAACAACAATGTAACCAACGAAGACCACAAACACCTCCCTATTACATAGAACTATAATATATAAATCCATATCCATAGAAGCGATAATATGGTTTGTCATACAGACAGAAAGGATATCAAAACCCCTTATCCATAATATCCCCCTCATCATCAACCACTACAAAATGTGGTTCAATGACCACAATAAAATCCAAAGTCCAATATGGAAGACATGATGACCAAGTTTATCCCCTCTATTGAAACCAAATTTTAAAATAAATATCCAACCATTTAAATCCTTGAATAAAAAATTTAGTATCTTTCCACTCAACTTCCTGTAAGATAGCCTTGTACATAGCCAGGTAACATTGAGAAAAATCCTTAAGATGGATCCAATGAGGGGACCTTGAGAAGTTTAAATTAACTATCTCAATTTGAACAAATAAAGAAAAAGACAGTGGATGGTGAAAATAAAGATGAATCATCAAATCTGGTAGGGGGATTGGCTGAACTGAATGTTGTAACATTGGAAAGAAAGAAATAAAATGTGAAATAAGTGATTCAAGAAAAGGAAAATGAATTGGTAAAAACTTATGTACCATTGTTACTATTCCAAAATAAAATAAAGAAAAAAAACTGTATAAACTATTTGGAAAGTTTATAGAGGTGTTTTGGAATCCCCAAATTAATATTCTATGTATTAAGGTAATGAATCATATTCCTACTAATGAATATTTCATGAAATAAATTCTTTCTAACAAAAGGAATATGTAACACTCGGGAACCATTACCCTTAACAAAGAGTGTTCAATAGTTGTTCAACATTAAATTCCTCCCATGATTCAATGTTTTAGAAGTTTCTCTATTACATGTGAAATTGGATGGTTTGAGTTTAGTAAGGATATTTATGACTTTGGACCTAGTTTTAACGTGATTTCATTTAGGTTTTTTAATAATTTAGGATTAGAAGAGATGAACACCAAATTTTTTTTACTTCAACTAGCTGATCAGTTCATAAAGTATTCTAAGGGACTCTTGGACGATGTCTTTTTGAAGGTTTCTAAATTTATATTTATTCTGAACTATATCATTATTGTAATAGAGGAAAACACTAAAGTTCCACTGATATTTGGAAGACTTTTCCCAACATCTAGGAAAGGGTTGATTGATTTCCATAATGGGGAACTAATTTCTAATTTGGTGATGAAAATATTTCTTATAATGCTATAATGAGCATTGATTTTTCAAGTTATTTATGAGATTATTTCAATGTTTATTAACTTTTTTTACTATGAATATTTTTGGCTGAGTTGAGGGAGTTCATTGTTGGTTTTTTAGAGTCTTAGGGAACTAAAATGGGAAACGTTTGGTGCGTGGTTAGGGGAAATCATATAGTAATTCCTATAAAACTCTGGGTCTTGTTTAGGGAAGGACGGTGGGGGATCATAGTTAGAATATGGTTAGAGAACACCACCTGAAATTTCCCAAAAACTATATGGATTGGGATAGAGGAGAAAATAATTTTTTCACCTAGATTACAAATCTATATGTCCAAAATATGATGGTGTTTAAGAGAGGAAAAACACTTACCATGGTTGGTACAAAGTTTGGAAAACCATGTGACCAAACCATGTGTGTACGATTTAATAATCTAAAAATCATATTTAAAAGACATAACTCATATGAATTATTTCATTATTCTTCCAAATTCCATCCCTATTAAACCTAGAGAATCAATATGATCTTCTTATAATGTTAATTCTCTTCTGCGATCAATTACAGTTGATCCAATCATGTTAGGTATCAGGGAACAAAGATCGATGATAGATCTATTTCATTGGTGGATTTCCTCTCATCAATCCCAAATATACTGATATTGGGTTTCCTGAGAGGGGTCTTTGGTATATAGGTTCAATTATCTGAGGAACAATTGATAGAAATCTAAAAGGATTGAAGTTGGATTTATTGAAAATCATGTAATTCAAGGTTGTTGATAATATGGTTGGTTAGGGTTTTTGACAATAAGTATGGTTATGTTTTAAGTCCAAGATTATTTTTGTCATCTCAATGAAGAAAGTAGTATTTTTTTAGAATATATTTATTGACAACACTTGAATACTATCACCAAAGTGTTGAAGTGATGCTTAGTAGATTAGTAGTTTCCAAATTAAGGTTCAAGATGAGTACTCTTAGAGGATATAAATGGACTCATTATGTATATAATCATTTAAATATAAGTTTGAAGAGTGATTAAAAGAAAATTAAGAATAGATTTATTTAAAACAATATAACTCCTTAATATTTTAAAAGAGAAACATCATATTTGATAGTGTATATGACACATAAAATCAAGCTTAAAAGAGACTGTAACACCCCAATACTTTATGATATATTTATTTTAAAATAAATTCAACTTATTTAATCTCTTGTGATGCATGTAACCTCATGTTTAAATAAAACATGATACTCTTCTAAATTATTATTATTTAAAACATGGCCACTATAAATTAGTTTTTAAATTGGTGTGTCTAAATAGGACTAACTAAATTATGAAAATTATATGGTTTAAATATATATAAATGAATTTCAATGGTTATCTATTTATTATAAATAAAATAAGAACTATTTGAAATAAAAATAAATGTTTTCTGAAAAATATTATTTTCTTAAATGACGGTTTAGTTGAACTTTGAGAACATAATTTCAAATTATGTTTTACCAATTTTAGAAAAAAATGTTAATATAAATTTAAAAATCTCATTTAGTGAATTTTTTTTATTTTTAAGAAATGTTTAATTTTTTTATGAATAGGAAAAAATATTGATTTTTATTGAAAATTTTATTTTTATTTAAATTATTTATAATGATAAATTATATTTAAAATTAGATTTAAATTAAAAAATAAATTATATTAAAATTTAACTAATTTATGTCATTTTAATCTATTTAATATTTAATTCTGCAATAAAAATTTTCTAATCATTTGAAATCTTTCTTTGGGGAAATAGTTTTTCCACTTGTTTGTGGGTTTAATTTTAATTTGTATTATGATAATTATTCATTTTTAATTTGGAAAAATGGATTCCATATTTTTAATAATAATAATTTATATTACTTAATAAATTAAACTCAATTTTTTACCATAATAAATAGTGAAAACAGTAAAAATTAATTACCGCAATTTAGGTAAAAAGGGGCTTATTGTGGGTTAAACTAAGATAATAAGGGTAAATATGACCTAAAATTTTTAAAAAACCATTTTTATATATATATTTATACCAGATGGACTATAATTTAGGATAATGAAAAAATATTTAGACTTTTTCCATGAAAGAAAACATGGGTATCACTTTATCTTTTGAAAAAAATCCATGTGTACCCTCTCCCCCACTTATAAAATGTCACCATCTCTCCTCTCTTCTTTACCCTCAAAAAATATTTTGAATCAACCAATTCCTATAAAAATATATTCCTTATTTTCTTCCACACATTCTAAAGGTGTTTTTTTTTTATTAGTCTCTCATACTCGTGATTTATAAATAAACATAAAGAGGCCCTCCAAAGAAGAGGTAAAATTCATAAACATGTTTATTTTTTTATTTTATTTTTATACCTTATTAAAATAATTTTAAAATAAGATGATATAATAAATCCATTATCCCCTATAAAAAATTATGTAATTATTTTAATTTCATATCCCATATCTATCTCCAATTCCATAAAATGCTAAATGAAACTATCGATCATGTTTAGGATGGCTACTGCCTCACGAACCGATGTAATTATTTTTTCGTAACCACCTTTCAAGGATAGATATAATGGTGGATTTAACATATTTTTGTGATATTTATAATATTATTATACTTATTTGATTATTATATCACATATACCTTCTAACTTACCATTCTTTGGGGGATACAATAATGTCGCTCGTGTGTACGTTAGACTACCACCTAGCAAAGCTATGTGAATTATTTTTCACTTATGAATTAAATGAAATGTAGTAAGGATAGATTTAATGAATCTATGTTATATTTAAGATATAAAAATACTTTTGGAAATATAATATTGCATATAACATATTACATTATAATCATTTCAAAAACAATAATGTTGCTTTTGCGTATATGTGGACTACCGCCTCCGTGTAGCAATGTGAAAAAATTAATTTTATTTTTACATGTATAGTAATAAAGATGAATTTGATTGATATAAATGATTTATAAAAAATAATAATTATTCTATAATAATTAATTAAAATTCATTCTCTTTTCAATCATTCCTTCAAGAAAAATGAAAACAACTTTCATGCGAACATATAGAATACTGTCTCCAAGAACGATGTAATCTATTTTCTATTTATAAATTTTATAGATTAATATTATTACATATATAATGAGAATATATGATATTTAAATATTTTTTAACATTATGGAGATGATGGGACCAGAATCAAAATAAAATGACCAAAATTACCAAACCAAAACATACATGAAAAACGAAGCAACTATCACCCAGAAATAGTTATTTTAACAAAGAATTATTAATAAAAATGACATAAAAGACTATAATTAAATAATATATGGTATGAAATATATTAGTATGGTTCTATAATAAATTTATAAAAAATATATTTATTTTAAATGAATTTAAAATACATATAATGGAAATCAGACGTAAGGTAGGGGTTTCTCGTCTCACTTTTACTTTCGTGAGACGTATGCCATATTCACCACATAGTTTTTTTGTTGGGTGTATATAATTATATTTTGATATGTCATATAATTAATCCATCAATATTAATTGTATTTATTTTTATATTTGAATTTATTTATTTCATGGGGAAAATGATTCAAAAGATTCCAAAGTGGTAATAGATTATTATACAATATCATTATTTATCAAGATTTTTGAAGGATTAAATTTATGATTATTAAATATTATGTTATTTAAATGAATAAACTCATGAATTCTATTCTAATATGTTTATTTATGAAATTATCATGTAATATTATCATTTTAATCTCTTTGGTTCATAAAATTTTTGTGAATTTTGTTTCAGAAAATATTAGTTTATTTCTCTCTTCAATCAAAAATCCTTCATTCTTATAGACCCGTGTTTTATAAAAATGTTTTCATAAATGTCTTTAACATTCTAAATATTATTTATTGAATAAATTTTTACCCATTTTTTATTTTTTAAAAAAATTGTAGGGAATATTCATGTTGTTTACTAAACAATATCTGGTTGGATTTTACCAAAAATATAAAAGGGATTTTTATTTTAAAATTCGCAGCATGAATGCAATTTTCCAACTTTTGGAAAACTAAATGTTTTAAATATTACTTTAAATTTATAAAATGTTATTTTAAAAGAAAATTATTTTAAAAAAATATTGTGAACTTTTCATTTGAAAATGTTATTTTTTAAATGAAAAGGATATCTTCCTCAAGAATAGTTTTAATGAAATTTTGATGTTATTTATATTCATCAATGACATTAGATTTTTATTGTTATTATGATATACTAGGGAAATGTTATATTTATAACCAAATATTTATTTATATATATGGTTTATTATTAGTTTGAATTCAGATGTTTAATTTTATTACCATTCACCGTATTACTCTGCATGATTTATGATTATGTTTATTGACTGGGTAAGTATTAACATTTCATATATTAGTTTTTCAATATGAATGTTTATGTTCATAATATTTCACACCTTTTATGTGATAAATTAATTAATTTTATTAATTAATTTTATTACCCTAGAACTACAAATACCCTTGATACATCGTTAGGACTCATGAGACAAATTAGTTTCCCAAATTAAATGGGTTTTTACCCATAGATTTAAATTGTATTATGAAAGGTCTTGATAGTATGCTTATGATGACGGATATTATTCATTTCCTAATTATGGTATTAGTTATTGATATTCCATGTTATTATTCTATTAGTTATCCATGGTTAATTTTCAAGCTCATGTGATTATTTTTATGGTATAATATGATCATCATTCAATCCTACCGTATTATGCTCAAGTAGTTGATTGAATTGATTTTTTTTCATATTTTTTCCTTTCTATATTAATTATGCTTATTTATTCATGATATATTGAATTTTACGCATACTCTTACTAAGCATCTAATCTTACTTCTTTATTATGTTTTATTTTCCATATGATACTTGTATGTTTTTTATGATTAATATGTAGGGTTAAACAATAGGATATAATAAATAACTTAATGAAAATGTGATGTTTTATTTTATGTTTTCAATTTTAATTTGATTTTCAAGTTTGTATCTATTTTACCAAAATTATTAAATTATTCATTCCTATGGGATTTGATTCCTTGTATCTTATTCCAATGTAATAAATTAACCACTGACTCTATAATTCTATGCTCGAGGCCTTTAAAGTTGTTTTCAAAATGAATTTAGTATAAAACATGGGAACTATATTTAAGAAAAAATATATTAGGGAAAAGAACCCTTTAATAGACAATAATGATAACTATAAAATAATATACTAAAGTTTTGTTAAAGTAGGGATTGTATGGTCTTTCCTTAAAATGCATCCATGTCTTGATACTATAAGTGCAAATGGTTTGGGCACAAACATACCTAGGGGTAATAAATCCAAAAGATTCATGTCAATCTTGACTCGAGCATTACCCGGTACATCAAAACGGGCCCTATTACACACTGGATTTGACACTGTCAGGGTATATTATTAGGTTAATTCAAATTTTTCATTACAAAACATTATGAATAATTTAAAAATATTATTGTGATTTGAAAATTTTACTAATGAAACAATGTTTTTGATAATGTGATAATACATGCATAAAATTTTCAATTTATGGTAAGTTTTTCACTATTTTTGGGATTATATATTATGTTTCATAATTTCATGATCTAATATAGTATATTACATTATTTAGAATTATATCTGAATAGATGGAATTGGAACTATATCAAAAAAATAATCCAAAGAGTAAGAATGATCATTTCTTTGATAGGATTAATGCAATCATTCAAGGGGAACTAATCTTCCAAAGAGTATCATCATATGAGTATATAGTATCTTCTAATATCAATATAGAGAAAGAAGTTTCTTTATATTATGGATTATAAGGGAAGAAAGATAAGAAAATGATGGAAGAGAAAAAAATAAATAAGGGGAAGAAGAGAAAGATGTATTTTCCCACATGTAATAATTTTGGAAAGAATCACTTAGGTACTTTCTTGATGGTAATGAGATTTTTCTTAAACTGTGGATATAAATTACATAATGATTGTGATTGTAAGGGAAAGAAAAAAGATTCCAATGATAAATTATTCAACTATAAGTATATCGGAACCACAGAAATTAGTGCTCCAAGCATCAAGGGGATATACACATGAATAAGATAAGGGATTAAGTAAAATATTATTCTATTACTATGTAAAAACGGGAATAAATTACTTGTGTATTTAGATTCAATAATTTTTTTGAATAAATATTTTATCAATGAGGTTCTTATTATAATAATCATAAAATGTATAATTATTGTACTGTAATACTTTTTCATTAAGGATTTATGAGCATATTTTGAATGGTACTAATGACCCTGAAAAGTGATTCAGTGTCAAGTAGAGATTTTTGTAAAAAAATATGATAGATGGAATAAAAACCTTAATATTTTATATATGTTGATATAATAATGATAGATATGTTAATGGGATAATATTGGTGATCTTGAAATTGCTTGTTTATTTGATTGTTTATGTTATCCTTACTGGAGTTTATAAAATGTTTGGATTTATGGAATATATTTGAAAATATGAGATTTTATTATTTGATTTAGAATATTTTATTTAATTTTTTATGTTGATCAAGATATTAACATATTTGGAATGTACAATTACGATCCAATTTATATTTTTTGGGGAATATAATAATGATTTACTGAACTACCTTTTAAATTTTTTGACTTTTAATTTAGTCAGACATATTTTTGAAAGTGTTGCGGTTAAATTTTTATGGAATGGATAAAGTGAAAATTTAATTGTTTTTTGATAACTTGTGTTAAGAATTTTTGTACCAGAAAATATCAAAGGAAAGGCTTTTCATTCTTTTCTAGATCTTATGGCCTGTTAAAAGTAAATTTTACTACTTTATGCATAAAAAAATCAACATGAATACACATTATTTGGATCAAAATATGATATTACAGTGGAAATTGATAAAATGATGAATTATACATGTAATTTAAGTATATTTTTTTATGTTATTAGTTTATACCATAAAGTAATTCCTAAACTCTTGAAAAAATATCTTGAAACAAAAATGTTATCAAAATAAATTCATTTTTGAAGAACCAATTATCTTTTCACCCTTCTCAGATTTAGGATTTTATAGTTGTTAACATTTACTAGATCAACAGCATTATTTTGAGCAATGTTCTCATTCACTTTAAACATCTATTTATTCTTTTATTCCATGTCCATATCTTCACTTCCCACAAATGTTCCCATACTTGGAAATCTAGTTATGTGTTATTCTAGTTGAATTTTGTACGTACCTTTATATCTTATCAAGAGGATGTTTTATTAAACCTTTTTATGATTTGAGTTTTAAAAAAAGGTGTTTTTATATTTAAAACCCCTAATTTATGTGATCAAGATTAAATTGTGATGGTATAATTGATTTAAGTGGATAGAATATAATGCCCCAAGATTTTAAAAGAGGGACATAATATTTGATTACGTATATAAAAATAAAAATCAATATTTGAATAGAATATAATTTACTAATACTTTATGATATATTTATTTTATAAAACATTGAACCACTTCGATAACTTTCAATTCATGAAATGATGGCATTAAATGAAACATGATACTCTATTAAAATATTATTATTTAAATCATGAACATTATAACCTAGATGTTAAGTTAGAGGGTATGAAATGAAATAACTTAATTATTAATATTATATAGTTTATACATTCTGAAAATAAATTCAATGGTTATCTATTTATTATGAATAAAATAATATCCATTTGAAAAAAAAATCAAAAAACTATATTTTCCTAAAAGACGGTTTTGTCACTCTTTGCACACAAAAATTAAAATTGTCTTTTACCACTTTTAAAAAGTTTATTTTAAAAATATAAACATCATTTTTCAAATATAAATTTCAAAATCATCCTTGGATAAATATTTTTTTCTAAGAAGATTAATTTTTCATGATTAGTGAAAATTTCTGATTTTTATTGAAAACTTTATATTTGTTTAAAATGATTACAATGTTAAATTTTATTTTAAATTTTTTTAAAGTATAATTAGTAAAATTATATTAAAATTTTATGAATTTAGGTCATTGGAATAAATTTAATATTTAATTATAATATATAAACATTTTTAGTTTTTGAATGTCTTCTTTGGAAAACCTTTTTTTCCAACGCGTCTATGGGTTAAATTTTAAATTGGATTTTTCCAGGAATTTGAATTTATTTTGGAAAAATGGATTAAATATTTGGAATAAGAATAATTTATATTATCTAATATGGTTAAATAAAATTTTTACCATAATTAATAGTGAGAAAAATAAAAATTAAATACAACCGTTAATGTTAGAATGGGTTTACCAGGGGTTAAACTAAGAAGATAAGGGTTAAAAATGACCTAAAACTTTTCTAAAACCAATTATATGGAAATATTTTGAACTAATAACCTATAATATTCCATAATTAACCATTTTTTATGCTTTTATCAAGATAATAACATTGTTATAACTTTATCTTTTCAAAAATTTCACGTATATCCTCTACCCCACTTATAAAAGGCCACCCCTATCCTCCCCTCTTCACATATCCAAATCCTTTTTATTATACATGACCTATACAAAAATAATTCTAATTTCCCTTCGCACTATAGGAACCCAGTTCTACATTTGTGGTGTGGATATTTCCATTTCGGGTTATATTTAAGAAATGGGGGAAAAGAGGTCAAGGGATGCCTACATGCCTGTTACACGAAATTACTGGGGAATACACGCCATGTAAATTAATGTACATATTGTGTATATAGGGATACATTCCATGTAATCCCACTACATGGCCATGTAGTAGTCTAGATGGGAGTTTTACGGATAGAACTTGTAGCCTTAGGTACATGGAATGTACTTTTTTTATTATTAAGTCAGGCAGTAGCATCGTTTTTTCAAACGCACAGAAACGACATCTTTTCGACATAAGATGCACCCATAAAATCCAAAGGGGGTTTGGCTCACAATTTTTCATACGATCTCCTATTCAAACCCCATCAAATCCTTTGTAATCCCCTAGGGGATTAATTTATTCCTCTTGATCCTTTCGTCTGGATTTCATCTCTCGATTGAGTTATCAAAGGTTGGGTGTTTTTTCTCATTTTGTAGATCTACTCATTTCTAGGATGAATCAAATCTTGAAACTGGATGAGGGGAGTCATAATAACATGATTTAGGTGTTCTTGTTCCTTTCATTGATTTTAGAGTTGATTATATATGTTATATTTCCACATGCACACATTTAGGTTGTTGCTTGATTGAATAATAAAACTTTTTATTACCTACAGATGATTAGATAGTTAATTAGATGATTTAAAGGTAAGTTCAGGGTTGTTAACCTTAATTTATGGTTACCCCATAGGAGCATTTACCTTGTATGGTTGTTTGGATGATAATAGCCATGAGTATTTACTTCAATTCCCATTCTTGGGTTGTTTAAAATGTATTTCTCATTACATGAATTTTCCACATTAGTTATCCTTGTTTTTTTATGAAATAGTTTAATTTTCATGAGATCGTTATAATATAAGTTGTGCCCACGTGATTTAATTATGTTAAAGACATGTGATAGTTTAATTCACTTGTGTTTCTTTTGAGATGGAATGTGTAATTTAATTAAATGATAAAAAGTGGTATTTTGAAATTGGTAGACCACAATCTCAGTTAAAAGACAAGGTCAGGCTCATGTGACTAATTTCACCTTATATACCTTTGGTGAACTCTTCTATCAGTAAAAATATAACATAAGGGATCAATAGGTTAATTATGTAAAGGCTATGAGTGGGCCACATATAAGGTGGTTGAGCTCATTGAGTCCTATTTAAAATTTCGAACAAACCTAGGATTCATTGAGGTATGCCCAGTTCAGGCTCCATTGGAAAATGATTAAATTATTATTATGTCACAACTTGACAATTACTTTTATACGGGGGGTCATTGGTCCTAGTCCAGACCTCGAGAATTTTATATAATTCAATGGAATTGGATAATGAAATAGAATGAAAAATGATGTGTCTTCCAAGACAAATCACAAGCTTCGATTTGGTCTTCACTTGTACATGGTTACATTGTCTTCTGAGATATATGTTGTGATTAATTGTGAGTACCTTTTGGTTTTCTCCTTTTACTATTGTACACTTTTTGTTATAGATATCCACTGACATATTGGAATAGACCTTGGGATTTTTCCTACTAGGATTTATTCTCACACACTATTTGGGTTATGCTTTTGGGCCCAAACAGATTAAATGATTGCAGGTGTCTATCAGGGGAAGCACCCTTCTATATGTACTTGATGTGATGCTCAAGAGTAGGAGATAATGGGACCAAGTTGATGATTTCAACTATTCTTAGTCCCTTTTGTTCATTTTTTATTTTGAGACATATATTGTTTATTACTACAGTGTACTTGTTTTGGATGCTTTCTTAGAATATATAATATTCTACATCATCTTTTTTAGGGAATTTTGCTTGGCTATTTATCTAATCAATATTCTTCTGTTTATTTCAGTTGTATGTTTTTTACTAATTCTTATATTGTATATTATTTATTCAAGTATGTTACACTTTTCCAATGCGGGCATAGTTTCCCCATTATCACACCTTAGGCCCTCACTGCAAGTCAGTAGCCTCGGGAATTTGGGGAAATGTGCTTGATTCATTATGGCCAACCGTGTACGAGGAATCAGTTGAGTGGCATCCAGACTCGGGACATTACAAAGTGGTATCATAGGGTTTTGTTTTCTATTTTGATTTATTGTTTGGAGAGCATAAATAGAGATGGAAATGGTAGGGGATTGGTACTAAGATGTTCTTGGGAGTATCTACCCTGTGTATAGGGTGTATCCAAATAACCCTTGAATGAAATTGTTATATTTGGATTTTGAGCTACTACAGTTGATTTCATTTCACCATTGAGTGATGTAATTGTTTTGTGATGTTATTATTGATAACATTGTGGTTATATTTTTTTGTAACCCAATGTGATGAGGGTATTCCATCACATGCATCATATATGAACTCATTAGAAATCACATGTCATTCATTCTTATCATTCCATTAAGTGAAAATTATTGATTCCATGTTATTGTGATAGATGTTGTTCTAGATATGTATGTTGTTATGATAGGTATTGTGATAGATCTGCCTAATGTTGTGATATGTGTATTGGTGCGTGTAATGGTTGAATTGGATGGATGGAAAACTTTCATCCCCATAGAGTATAGTCCACCTTGGATTGGAATTTGGTTGATCATGTTTCAGCCATGAGATATAGATTGTGTTGTTATGTTCAATACATGGATTCCAAACATTGATTCACGGGGAGTATGGGCCACCATGGATTAGAATTTGGATCAATGTTTCTTTAATTTTCAAAAATAAGGAAAGGTAGATTCGAGGGTTGAGCTATTCCCAACCCCTCCATATTTATTAGAAAGAAAAAAAAGACGCAGTAGACAATGGAGGGGAGGGGTCAAATAACCCGCACCCAAAATCCCTTAACAACCCCAAGCCCTGAAAAGGAAACCCAAAAAGAGTCAAAAGGAAAAAAAATCTAAGAAAAGAACACACAAAAGCCAAGAAGAAACCAACACCATCATCCAGCATCCCACAGCACATTTCCCACCATCCATCGCCTCCTTTCAATGTATATTCCTTACCAATGTCAAATAACAACTAGCACCAAAATCATCAGCATCACCTTCATCACATCCCAGACAACAAGTATCATCCACATCACCTTCATCAGTATCACCTTCAGCACTTCTAGCCTAATGGCACCAATAACCCAGCAAATAAGATTCCAAAATCTATCACCTTCTGACCAATCATCGACCAACCTTTCACACCTTGCATCACAACCATGTACATAGAACCACCAGCACCTATGCTTCGAGCCAATTCGAACCACCCACAACTCCTTGTTCATAACCATCACCATATGGTCCTTCCAATGACCCATTTCATTGTTGGGAAGCTTCCAATGCTAGTCAAAATAAGCAAAATCCAACACCAGCAGCAACACATATCTAGGCTAACCATATCTCAGGAAATCACAGTCCAACACAACAGCCTCATAGCAGCACATAGCCATCCTTTCATCAATAGCATAAAATAAAAACAAAACTCAGGAGCCAGAAGCATGAACATGCATAATCTGCACTAACTGGTGCTAAGCCAGATTGAACTCCCTCACCATAGAGTGGTTTATGCCACCACCAATCCGATGAAAAATCCTCCGCATCTATAGCATCCTCTGTTGGGACCAGCCATGCCCACCACCAAGACCGAACAACTGCCAGAAAGAGAACCTAACACAGACTAACATCCTTCCAGACTAGAAACCATCATCAAACAACCCAAACCATAAATATTTCATGTCTTAGGCTCCACTCTAAGATAAATGCAGAATGAAACTGTGGAAGAAAGAAGCGTCGCGACCAAATCCAGTTCCGAGAAAAGTATAAAGACCAGATCTTGTCCATTCTACCGAGGATCTGCAGCACCATGAAAAAGAAATACCAAATGCAACCAGCTCTTCCAAAAAAATTGACTACATTTCAACACATGTCTTCTGTGAAGTGAATGTTGTTGCTGATGCACTTTCCAATAAAGGTGTTCACCAGAGCATGACTTGGTTGGATGTGCTTCCAGCTGATTTATTTCACCTCTTTGAAAGAGATTGTAATAAGATCCCATCCTTTTGACTCATGTAAACTTTTTCTTCTTTAATTAATAAATGGTGCTTCGGTCCTTGACCAAGGCATTACCAGAAAAAAAAACCTAAAACATCGTGTACCTAGGACAATTACACAACCATGGTATGTGGAGTTACACACCCATGTGAGAGCTCAAGTATACACATCGTGAAAAGTCTCTAAATACTATTTATTATTCCTTTTTCAAATTTTGAGGCTTTTCATCTCAGGTTATGTTCTTCTTCCCCTGAACTATGAACTCGAATGATCTGGAACTAATGTGTGTGATTGACATTGTAGAGTCATGCCTCTTAGACCACCTCCAGCTGTGAACTAGGAGAGTAAAGATGATCATACCCCAGAGGCAGTAGGTCATGGGCTACCAGTGGACCCTCTAATCATTCCATTTGTGGCACTAATTGTTATATCGAACACAAGTACTGATGATATTTTCTGTGAATTCATTATGAGGTTCATGCAAACCTTTCTGGGAGCACCACATCCTACCATGACTATAGAAGAACTGACATGAGTGTTTTGGAAGCAGCATCAACCAACATTTTTTGGGGAAGGTGGGCCACATGATGTAGAGTCATGGATAGAGTCCATGTTATCGATCTTAGAGAATCTAGATATGCCTCTTGAAAGAAGTTTCAATCTCATTACTTATCTATTGCATGATTCTTCCAAGAGGTGGTGGGATGTCACCATACAAACATAGTGTCAATAGAACTTGGCCTATGAGGTTTTTTAGACAATCTTCTATAACTACTTCTATCCCAAAATGCTAAGGGATGACAAATACCATGAGTTTATGAATCTAGAAATTGGTTCTCTATCGTTTATGTATTAATCTTTCTTCTTTTTTGAGATCCAGTGATTCACACCTATTTTGATGGGTGAGGATCTTTCAAAATCTAGGTGATTCGGGGATGGTCTCAAGTACGAAATTTGATCGCTTGTGAATATATTCCGACTAACTATTGTTTCTGTTATAGTGAACTAGACACTGATTACTAAGTGGAATCAGAGGGAATTTTGAGGAGCAATCCTAATAGTTCAGCAATAAGATTGGGTACTATTTGTACTGGTAGCAGGAAACATCATCTGAGGCTTACACACAACAAATATAGTACTCAGAACATATTTTCTGGTAGTTAGTGTAATAATTGGGAATATGAGTCCTCAGTTCCCAATGGACCCATTCAAGTGTCGAGCTTGTGGAAGGATGGGTCATTTACAGCGTTTTTACAAGAAGTTTCCACTACCATCTACTGAGAGAGGGTCTTCACCAACTAAACACTCAAAAGTACGGTGAGGATCTTCTCACTAGTCAGGGAACTGGAATACATCTGGCTAATCAGGAAGATTTGGTTGTCTTGGTTGTGGTAGTTAGACCCTAGAATCTCAGTGACAACAGGGTGGGTCAACCTAGGGTACCCAGGAATTGTCTCCGGGTTGTGGTACAAATTAGACTTATGTAGTGCAATAGACCCAGTAGGAGTAAGATTCTAGACATTCTACTGTCAGAGTTACTATTCTAGCCACCACGTTTTTAGATTTTGAACTCATTGATATAGGGGATTCACATTGTTTCATATATGTGTCTATTGTGGATAGTCTAGGTCTCTATGTTTTCATTTCTGATAACATTAAGAAACTACAGACTCTGTTAGGGATTAGAATGCTAACTGTGAGATAGTGCAACAAGTGCCCCTTGAGAATGGTGGGTTTCACTTCATTTGGGATCTCTATGTCCTAGAGATGTCAGTCTTTGATTTCATACTTGTAATAGACTGGTTAGTCTCCTTTCAATCCTTTTTATATTTCTATGGACATAGGGTGAGTTTCGCATAACCAGAGGGAGGATACTTTCTATACATGGGTGAGTAGGATGTCCAGGAGAGCAGTGATGGACATAATCATTGTGGGTTGAATGGGATGATAGCACAGATTTCCAATTTATATTTTGTTGACTATGGGGAATATTATATGGATTTTCCTCCATTGGTTGATCATTTCAGGGATTTCTTCATAAATGAATTTTCAATTTTACCTCTGGTAAGAGATATAGAGTTCTCTATCGAGATAGTACCAACAGATGCACTAGTATCCATTCCACCTTATAGGATAGCTATAATGGATTTTCAAGAGCTTAATAGGAAGTAAGAGGATATGGAGGATAAGGGTTTCATCTGACCCAATACTTCTCCTTGAGTTTTTCCAGTCCTTTTTGAAAAAAAGGTGGATGGTAATCTCTGTCTATGCATGGGTTCTCAAAAACTAAACCAAATGATGGTTAAAGACTAGTATCCTCTACCAAGGATAGAGGATCTCTTCGGCCATCTCTAGGGAGCTTGTTTTTTCTCAAAGATTGACCTGAGATCTGGTTATCACCAGTTGCATGCTTGACCTATAGACATACCTCATACAACTTTTCGCAGAATGTGTGGGATATATGAGTATTTGGTTATTTCATTCGGTCTCATGAATGTGCCAGTGGTTTTTATAGTGTTGATGATCAAATTGTTCCATCCTTACTTTGTTTATTTTGTGGTGGCTTTCATGGATGAAATCCTGGTGTATTCTCTCAATCAACAAGACCATTCCAACCATCTCGATATCTTTTTTAATACAATAATATAGCATCAGTTATATGATAAGATCACAAAGTGACACTTCTGGATGAATCATATTCATTTCCTAGGTCATGTAATCTTGGAGACAGGAGTATTTGTGGACTCATAGAAGCTAATAGTAGTAGTTACATGGGAGCATTCCAAGAACATATTTGAGTTGTGGAGTTTTTTAGGGATGGATAGTTATTACAGGTGTTTCATACAGGTCGTGTCACTCTTAGCAGTGATGATAATGGGCATGATAAAGAAGGGTGTGAAATACATATGGTCATATTATTGCAAGAAGACCTTTCAAGAGATGAACGGGAGATTAACATTAGCATAGATACTTATTTTTTTAGAGTTGGGTAAAAGTTACACTGCATATTCTGACACATCAGGTATTGGGTTGGGAGTAGTTCTTAGGTAGGGGGATCAAGTCGTTGCATACTGGTCTCAACAGTTAAGGAAATATAATAGAAACTACCTGATTCATGATATTGAGTTAGTTTATTTTGTTCATGACTTATGTTATTAGATACATTACTTATTGGGGAGTGTTTTGTGGAATATAGAGGTCACAAAAGTCTCAAGTGATTCCTTACTTAGCTTGATCTGAATTTGAGGTATCGAAGGTGGGTGGAATGGCTTCAGTGTTTTGACTCAGATATTTCCTAAAATCCTACAAAAGGAAATGAAGTGGATGATGCACTAGGTAGGATGAATAAGATACATAAAGTGCAATAGGCCAGTAGTGACTGGAAGATGATGGAGTTGTTCTCTGAGATGAATCTAGTGGTGCATGATAGGCTGGGGTAGACTTTTCTTACGTCCTTAAGTGTTACCTCTACCATACTAGATAGGGTGAAGATGAGGAAGCTATTGGATTATAAAGGCCATGTTCTACGGGATATTATGCCATGATATGTTGTTCCTCATGGTCAGACCATAGGAGAGGATGAGGTTCTGTAGTTACAAGATCACGTATGTGTTCCAATAGACTTTCATGTGGAGATGAAGTGGGATTTTCAGGACTCAGTTTGGGTAGTGAATCCTAGTGTCACCAACTTGTATTAAGATTTACATCGTCAGTATTGCTGTCCAGGTATGAAGGGGGTCATAATTGGTTTTGGGATGAGATATTCCACCTAGTAGTAGGTGTAGGTGAAACACCAAAGGCCAGAAAGACTTTTTCAGTAGATACACATTCCTACGTGGAATTTGAATCACGTCGAGATGGATTTTGTGATGGGATTGCTGAGATAACCCTAAGATAATGATATAGTATGGGTTGTGGTTGATAGGATTAAGAAAGTTTCACATTTTCTACTGATCATGGTAACCTTTAATGTGGATGATATGGGGAGGTTGTACATCCAAGATATTGTAAGACTACATAGGGTTCCTCATTCTATAATTTCAGATAGGGATTCCTATTTTATTCTCATTTCTACAAAGGTCTATAGGGGGATTTTGGTACACCGGTACATCTATGAACAATATACTACCCCATGATAGATGGTCGGTCAGAGCGCACGATTCAGGTGTAGGAGGACATGCTTCGGGCATGCATCTTGGATTTTAGGGATTCTTGGGAGACACACATACCCCTTGTTGAGTTATCTTACAAAAATAGATTCCACACTACTATTAATATTGAGACATATGAGGCTTTGTATGGTAGGACATTCTAATCACCCCTGTGTTCAATGGAGGCTGGAGAGGCAATGATGCTGGGACCTCATATTTTCTAGGAGACCACTGAGAAGGTTCAGTTGATTTGGATATAGATGGCTACTACATAGTATCATCATAAATCATATGCCAATCACTGTTTATGACCTTTGGAGTTAGTGGTTGGGAATCAAGTTTTTCTATTTGTTTTATCGAGGTTGAGACACAAGAGGATTGGCAGATAGGGTATGCTTTCTTCAAGATACTTCAGTCCGTTTGAGTTTATGGAGATGGTTGAGCCGATTACCTTTAAATTGCAGTTACCTTAGAGGTACATGGCTATGCACGATGTCTTCCACATTTCTCAGTTGCGATGTTACCTTTTGGACCCATCTCGCACCTTTAATCCTTGGAAAGTATAGTTGTATGAATATGCATCATTTTGAGAAGCATCCCATTCTTATTCTGGATCATAGCACGAAGGTTCTATGTGGTAGTTATATTAATTTGGTATGGGTGTTATGGAAGCATGACTGAGGGCAGGATGAGACATGGGAGAGGGAGGTTGACATACTATCACAATGTCTGGATTTGTTCTTAGATATTTCTTCATCACCCTTGGAAGGGAAATTCAGGGATGAATTGATTTAAGGAAAAAAATTGTAAGAACTCAGTTCTTCCTTTTAGGTATGGATATTTTTTTTAGGTTATATTTAACAAAATGGGGATATAAAGGTCAAGGGATGGTTACAGGCATGTTACATGATGTGAATGGGGACTACACACTATGTAAATTTATGTACACACCGTGTATATAGGGCTACATGCCATGTAATCCATGTACGCAGAAATATAATGGTCTGGCCAGGAATTGTATGGACATGGCGTGTAGTCTCAGGTACACACCATGTACGTTTTTACTATTAATTTGGGAACTAGCTTGATTTTTTCATATGGATAGAAATGACTCCTTTTCGACGTACAACACGCCCAGAAAGTCCGAATAAGGGTTCGACACCCAATTCGTCTTATGATCTATGGTTCAAACACAGTCAGATCCGTTGGAATCCTCTTAGTGAGTAATCAATTCCACTTTATCCTTTCTTCATGATTTTTTATCTTTATTGAGTTATCATAGGTTGATAATTTTTACATTTTTTGTAGATCTACTTCATTCTAGGTTGAATCGAAGCTCGACAATGTATTATGAGATTCATACTAACACAAGGTAGTTGGTCTTGTTCCTTTCATTAATTGCCACGTTGATTCTATATGTCATAGTTCCACGCACCCACTTTTAGGGTCTCTCTTGATTGAACAATGAACCCTGTTATTTCCTATTGATGATTAGATAATTAATTAGATAATTTGAAATCATGTTTATGGTTGTGAACCTTAATATAGGGACACCCCACAGGTGTGTTTCTATGGGATGTCCTTTTGGCTGAGAATTCCTATGAGGATTGACTTGAACTCACATTCCTGGGTTGATAAAAATTTATTACTCATTATATGAATTTCCCATGTGAGTTATCCTTGTTTGTCCATGTAATCATTTAATTTACATGATTTTGTTATTATGTAAATTGTGCCCATGTGAGTTTATTATGTTAAAGCCTTGTGATAGTATAATTCACATGTGTTGATTCTGATATGGAATATGTAATTGAATTAAATGATAAGAAGTGGTAATTAGAAATGGTTGATCTAGAGTCTTAGTTAAAAGACAACGTTGGGATCACATGTGTAATTTCACCTTATATACCTTGGGTGAAACATTTTCTCGGTTAAAAGATAATGGATGGGATCAAGAGGTTAATTTTGTAAAGGCGGTGAGAAATCCACATATAGGGTGGTTAGGATCATTGATTCTTATTTAAAATTACAAGAAAACCTAGGATCTATTAAGGGATTCCCATATCGGGCTCTATTGGAAAATTATTAAATGATTATTATGTCCTGAGTTGATGGTTACTTTTATGAAGGGGGTCTGTGGGCCTAGGTCGGGACTCAAGAATTTTATATAATCCAATGAAATTCAATAATTAAATAAAATGACTAATGATGCATCTTCCAAGAAAAAGTACAGGATTGGATTTTTCATTCACTTGTACTAGGTTACATTATCTTCTGAGACATCTGTTGTTTTTACTTTTGAGTACCTTCTACTTTACTGTTTTCACTACTGTAGACTACCTTTTATAGATAACCACTGATATATTGGGAGGGACCATGGATTTTTTCAAACTGGGATTTAGTCTCACACTCTGTTTGGGTCATCCTTTTGGGGCAAAACAGATTATATGATTGCAGGTGTCGATCCAGGAAAACTCCCTCCTACAGGCACATGATGTGCTTCTAGGGAGTAGGATAGCATGTGACTGGTATGACGCTTCTGATACTTCCTAGTCCCATCTTTCTTTTTTTCTGTTGTTCTTTTGAGACATATATTTTTTATTACTGAAGTGTAATTTTTTTGGATGCTTTCTTAGAACATATAACATGATTCACCATCTTTTGTATAGAACAATTCTGGGTTGTTTATCTTATTAGTATTTCACTGTTTATTTTAGTTTTATGTTTTTTACTACTTTGGCTATTGTATATTATTTATTCTCATGTGTTACACTCTTCCAATGAGGAAATAGTTTCACCACTATCACACCTTAGTCACTTGCTTCTAGTTGGAAGCCTCTGGAATTTTGGGAAATGTGCTTGAGGCCATGTGGCCAACCAGGTACGGAGCACAAGTTGAGTGGAATCCAGACTTAGGATGTTATAAAGTGGTATCAGAGGGTTTATTTTCTGGTTTTATTTATTTTTTGGCTATGATAGAAAAATATGGAAATGTAAGTAGTTTGGTACTAAGCTGCATTTGGGAGTAGCTACCATGCATATGGGGTAAGGCCAAATTACCTAAAATGAAATGGTATTTTTTATTTTGATCTATTACACTTGTTTCGATTTCACCATTCGGTGATGAACTTGTTTTGTTTTGTTATTATTGATAACATTGCCATTCTATTTTGTTGCAACCCGATGGGATGAGGGTATTCCATCTCATACATCATTTATGAACTTGTTATAAATCACATGCCATGCATGTTTTCCATGACATTTTGAGAGCATTACTGATTGCATGGTGTTGTGATATATGTCATTCTATATACGCATGATTTTGTGATAGGTATTGTGATATATTTTCGTACTTTTGTGATAAGTGTATTGGTACATGTTATGGTTGAATTGGATGGACACAAAACATTGGTCCCTGAAGAGTATGAAAACTCTTGGATCGTAATATGGTGGATCATGTTTCAACCATGATATATAGATTGTGTTTTTATGTGCTATATATGGATTCCAACCTTTGATAGATAGGGGGTATGGGCCCCCACAGATCAGAATTTGGCACACCAATTATTTAATTTTAAAAAATTGGGGTTCTAGGGAAGTTTCAGAGGCCTACTGTTCAGAAACCCAGACAACACAGCGTGTGATGATATGAACACATTCCATGTATTCTTCTATTCAAGAAGAAAATAACTTTTTAAGTACAAACTATGTACTCTGAGTACATGCCATGTGATTTTGGACCGTTTGTTTGACCATGTGTGGGAGAACATGATTTTTTAGATTTTGGTCAGTGCGTGTCGTGTATAGTAGATACACACTGTGTAGTATCACTTAGATAGACCATTTGTGACACTGGACATGTGGAAGTACATGGCGAGGAGGGATGACATGGATACACACCATGTGTTATCCAACAATTTCATGTACCTAGGAAGATTACATGACCAAGGAAGATAGAGTTACAAGCCCATGGGATAGCCTAAGTATACATGTCATGTAATGTATCGACATGCTTTGTACTCTTCCTTTTTCAATTTTTTAGTCTTTTCCTCTTCTGTTTAGTTCTTGCACCCATGAACTACGAACCCAGATAATCTTGAACTAATGTGTGTGCATAACCATGTAGAGTCAGGCCTCCTCGATGACTTCTAGTTGTGTTCCAAGAGAGAGAATATGATCATACCCTGGAGGTGGTAGTCTATGGGCTACTAGTGGACCCTCCAGTCCTACTAGTTAGGACTCCAACTGTTATACTGGATGCAAGTTTCGATGAACTTTTCTATGAAGGCTTTATGAGGTTCATGAAAACCATTCGGGTGGCCCCACAACCTACCATGTCTATAGAATATCTGAAACGAGTGTTTCAGTAGCAGCATCCACCCACGCATTCTAGGTAAGGTAGTCCATAGGCTGCAGAGTCATTGGTAGAGGCCATGTTATCGATCTTTAATCATATAAAGACTCATACTAAAAGGAGGGTCAAGATCGTGACTTATATATTGCGTGATTCCACCAATATGTGGTTGGATGTTACCACACAGACAGAGCATCAGCAGGACCTAGCCAGGGAAGATTTTCAGGTTGCCCTCTATGACTAATTTTATCCCTATACGCTGAGGGATTACAATTCCCTTGAGTTTATGCATCTGGAGAAGGGTAATCTATGAGTTATTGATTACTCTACTCTCTTTACTGAGCTCCAGTGCTTCACACCTATTCTAATGGGTTATGATATGTCAAAGTCTAGGTGATTTGAGGATGGTCTCAGGTATGACATCTTCTCACAGGTGAATATATTCCTAATGAATATCATATTTTCTATAGTAAACCAAGTGCTGATTACCAAGAAAAATCATAGGGAATATGGAGGAGCGATCCATGGTGATTCAACACAAAGATTTGGTACTGTTTTGACTGGTAGATGGAAGCATCCTCTTGAGATTACACATGGAAAATTTAATACTCAAAATGTATTTTCTGGTATCCAGGTGAGGTTCTTCCAGTGTGGAATAATTGGGCATACTAGACCTCAATTCTTGATGGACTCGGTCGAGTGTCGATCTTGTGTAAAGATGATCAATTTCAGCATTTCTGTAAGACTTTTCCACCATCATTTAGTGTTAGAGGGTCTTCACTAACTCCACATTCATTAGTAGGGTCAGTATCTTCTCACTGATTAGGGAACTGGAATACATCAGGTCGATCAGGCCGTGGTGGTGGTTATGTCCATTGTAGCTAGACCCCTAGATCTTAGTGAAAGTAGGGTGGGTCAGCTTAGGGTAGTCAGGAAGTGTCTCAAAGCCGCAGTATAGGTCAGAATTATGTACTGCAACATACCCATTAAGAGCAGTATCTTGGACTTTCTATTGTCAGAGGTACTATTCTAGTCACCTCTGTTTTAGTTTCTGCACTCTTTGGTATAGGTTCTTCACATAGTTTCCTATTTGTTCCAATTGTGGAGAGCCTATGGATCTATGTTTTCATTTCTTAGGAAATTATGAAACTAGATACTACATGAGGTATTGGAAATAAAGGTGTGTTGTAGTTTAATGAGTTCCCCCTTGAGATTTGTGGGTGTCACTTTGTTTGGGATCTCTATCTCCTAGATATGACAGGCTTTGATGTAATACTCGAAATAGACTGGTTAGTATCCTTTCAAGTATTTTTCTATTGGAATCTCCATAGGGTGGGTATCATGTCACCATTGGGAAGATTATTTATAAAAAGGGTGAGTGGTATTTCTAGGTGAGCCAAGCTAGACCCAAGCATCGTGGGTTGTGTGGGATGAATTCACAGATTTCCATTTTATAACTGGATGACCAAGGGACACGTCATATG
Source organism: Viscum album (assembly GCA_963277665.1). Classification (NCBI taxonomy): domain Eukaryota; kingdom Viridiplantae; phylum Streptophyta; class Magnoliopsida; order Santalales; family Viscaceae; genus Viscum; species Viscum album. The sequence goes on along the minus strand of OY728141.1, from coordinate 295,891,299 downwards.
GATTTCCCTCTAGTGGTTGATCGTTTCAGGGATGTATTCCCAAGTAACATTTTAGTTTAACCTCTATTAAGAGACATAGATTAATCTATTGGTCATGTGCTAAGAGTTTCACTAGTATTCATTTCTCCTTACCAGATGACTACAATAGAGTTGTAAGAGCTCAAGAGGCCGATAGTGGATTTGGAGGCTATGGGTTACATCTGACCCAATACTTCTCCTTGGGGTTCATTGGTTATTTTTTCAGAAAATACAGATGGTGCCATAAGGAAATGAGTAGATTGTCGAAATCCAAACTTGTTGATGACTAAGAATTAGTATCCTCTACCAAGGATAGAAGATCTCTTAATTCAGTAACGTGGAGCTCATGTTTTATCAAAGATAGAAATGTGATATGGTTATCACCAAGTGCATGTTTGACCTGCAGATAGACCTCATACAACCATTCATAGTAGGTATGGTCTATCTGAGTATCTTTTTATGTCATTCGGTCTCACAAATGTGCCAATGGTTTTCATGGAATTGATGAACCAATTGTTCCATCCTTACATGGATTCTTTTACAGTGGTTTTTTTGGATGACATCCTAGTGTATTATCACAATAGACATGACCATGACAACCATCTCAAGATTGTTTTGAGTACACTGAGAGATAATTAGTTATATGATAAGTTCATAAAGTGCCACTTCTGGATGGATTAGATTCATTTACTATTTTACTTCATCTCAAAGACAAGAGTATAAGTGGACCTAGAGAAGGTGATAGAAATAGATACTTGGGAGCAGCCCAAGAACGTCTTTCAGGTACAGAGTATTCTAGGGCTGGCAAGTTACTACATGCATTTCAAATAGTACTTCTCATGCTTGTAAGTGTCGATGAAGGAATTGAAAAAATGGTTTTAAGTACATATGGTCATATTATATTGATAAATCCTTTCAGGAGAATAAAGGGATAATAACTTCATGAATGATGCTTATTTTTTTAGATATGTGAATGGGTTACAATTTTTACTACGATGTGTCAGGTATTAGGCTGGTATTAGTGTTTATGTAGGGGGGTCGAGATGTTACATATGGGTATCAGCAGTTGAAGCCACATGAGAGGAACTACCCAACACATGATCTTGAGTTATCCATAGTTGTTCATGCCTTATGATGTTGTAGACATTACTTATTGGGGGAGTTTTTTGAGGTGTACACAGTCCTCAAAAGTCTCAAGTACATCTTTACTCAACATGATTTGAATTTGAGTCAATGAAGGTGGGTGGAATACATTCAGTCTTTTGACATTGAGATTTCTTACATTCCTGGGAAAGGCAATACAGTAGCTGATGCACTGAGCATGAGGAATCAAATATGGGAAGTGCAATATGCCATTTGTGAGTGGTAGTTGATGGCATTGTTCACCAAGATGCATCCGGAGGTGCATGACAGGAAGGGGAAGATTTTTATTACACCATTATATGTTACCTAAACTTTACTGGATAGAGTAAATATGAGGAAGCTATCGGATTCTGAAGGCCTAGTTCTACATGAGAGTATGCCCGGAGAGGACCCTCCTCTTAGTTTAACCATAGCGGAGGATGAGGTTCTACAGTTATAAGGTCACGTATAGGTTTTGGAAGACATGAATGAGGAACTTATATGGTACTTTCATGATTCAGATTGGATAGTTCATCCTAGTGTCACCAATATGTATGAGGATTTAAAACTTCAGTACTGGTGGCTAGGTATCAAGGGAGACATAGCTGGTTTTTTCATGAGATGTTCCACCTGTCAAATGGTGAAGGTGGAACACCAAAGACTACAAGTACTTTTACAGTAGTTACCCATTCATGAGTGGATGTGGAATCACATCATGATGGATTTCATGACAGGGTTATCGAGGTCACCCTGAGGTAATTATCCATTATTGGTTGTGGTTGACAGGTTTACGAAGGTTACACATTTTTTACCGATCAAGGAAACCATAAATTTTATGCGCTTGGGAGGTTGTGCATATGGGATATTGTACAACAACACAAGGTTCCTCATTCTATCATTTCAGATAGGGACTCTTATTTTACTACTTGTTTCTAGAAATGTCTACAGGGGGCTTTGGGTACACAGGTGCTTCTGAGCATAGTATATTACCTCTAGACAGATGGTATGTCAGAGCGCACAATTTAGGTGTTGGAGGAAATGATTCGTGCATGAATCCTAGATTTTGGGGTTTCTTGGGAGACCCAAATTCCTCTTTTTGAGTTCTCCTACAACAACAGATTTCATACTACTATTCAGATAGTGCCATATAAGGCTTTGTATGGTAGACCATGTCGATAACCCTTATGTTGGTTGGAGGCAGGAGAGGCAGCAATTCTTGGACCATATGATGTCCAGGAGACCACTTAGTCGGTTAACATGATTTGGAAGTGGATGGATACTACGCAGTTTCATCAGAAATCATACCCTGATCCCTGCCAACAACCATTGGAGTTCAAGGTCAGGAATTGAGTTGTTCTACGTGTTTCACCGAGGTTGGGACAAAAGAAGATTATGAGGCAGGGTAATCTTTCATAGGGATACGTCATTCTGTTTGAGATTCTGGAGAGGTTGAGGATAATTTCCTATTGATTGCAGTCACCTCAGAGGTATAGGGCTATGCATGACATCATCCACATTTCTTAGTTTCAATGTTAATTTTCAGACCCAACTCACACCTTTCATCCCGGGGAAGTGTAGTTACAGGAATATGTGTCCATTGAAGAGCATAACATTTGTGTTGGAGATTGTAGAATGAAGGTTCTTCATGGATGGTATATTCCTTTGGTACGGGTGATATGGTAGCACGACCAAGTGTAGTATGATACTTAGGAGAGAGAGGCTAAAGTATGATCAATGTGGCCAGAGTTATTCTTAGATATTTCACCAACACCCTCGGAAGGGAAATTTGGGGATAAAAAGTGGTTAAGGGTTGGCTATAGACCTATTAAACTATATTACTAGGGATTTCACGTCATGTATGCTGAGCTACATGGTATGTAATCCTTTTACATGGCCATGTAATAGTCTGGCTAGGAGTTTTACGGACACTGAGTGTAGTCTTAGGTACACATGGTGTACTTTTTTTATTATTACATTTGGAAATAGTGTCATTTTTTCAGAAGGACTGAAACGACCCAAGTTGAATCGATTACTCACCAATAGGATTCCAATGGATCTAACGGTGTCTGAATCAGAGATTTTATGATGAATTGGGATCCAAACCCCCATTTGGATTTTCTAGGCATGTTGTATGTCAAAAATGAGTTGTTTTGGTCCTTCTAAAAAAATTACACTATTTACAAACATAATAATAATAATAAGTACACCATGTGTACTTGAGACTACACTAAGTGTTCATAAAACTCCTATCCATGCCACTACATGGCCATGTACAAGGATTACATACCATGTATCCCTATATACACGCTGTGCAGTCCCTAGTAATGTAGTTTAACAGGCCTATAGCTAACCCTTAACCACTTTTCATCCCCAAATTTCCCTTTCGAGTGTGTTGGAGAAATATCTGAGAACAAATCCTGCCACTATGATCATATGTCAACCTCTCTCTCCTAAGTCTCATCATGCACTTGGTCTTGCTGCCACATCACCCGTACCAAAGGAATATACCGGCCCTGGAGAACATTCATTCTACGATCCCCAACACAAATGTGACACTCTTCAATGGACACATCTTCCTACAACTACACTTCTACTATTTTATATTATTTATTCCATTGTGTTACCCTATTATAATGAGGGAATAGTTTCCCCACTATCACACCTTAGTCCCTCATTCCTAGTCTCCAACCTATGACATTTGTGGAAATGTGCATGAGGCCATCTGGACAATAGGGTATGAGGAACTAGTTGAGTGGCATCTGAACTCAGGAAGTTACACCCACATATTAGAGTAATTTTTTTATTAGGAATCCCTCTTAATATGCTTTAGGTATAAACATAAAGAGGATCTCCATATAAGAGGTATAATTCATAAACATCTGTATTTTTTTTATATATTCTTTCACCTCCTTTAAATAATCATAATCTATGATAATATTATAAAACTAGTATACCGTTTATACTATTTTCTTATTTTGTTAATTTCATAACCCATATCCATCTCTACTTCAATCAAATGGGAAATGAAGTTGGCGATCATGTGTATGACGGACTACCATCACACAAACTGATGTAATTTATTTTCCATTACCACATTTCAATGATGGTTATAATGAAGAATTTAACATATTTATATGATATTTATAAAATTATTTAAATTATTTAAATATTATATCACATATACCTTCTTAATTTTCATTTCATGGTGGGATACGATAACATTGCCCGTGTGTATGGCATACTACCACCTCACAAAGTGATGTGATTAATTTTTCACTTACGCTTTACACGGAAGGTACTAATGATAGACTTAATGAATATATGTGATATTTATGTAATAAAAATACTTATGTAAATATAATATCACATCTAACTTCTTATCTTCCAATGTTTTGGAAAATAATGACATTGCTCGTGCATACGTGTGGACTACCGTATCCACATAGTGATGTGAAATGTTTTTCATTTTATTTTTACATTGATTGTAATAAGGATGTATTTTATTATTATAAATGATATACGTAACATAATAATTATTCTGGAATAATTAATTAACATTTATTTTAGTTTCATTCCATCCGTGGAGAAAAATGGAAATAGCTTTCGTACATACATACGACATACCATCTCCAAGAATGTTGTACTTTATTTTCTATATAAAACATTTTTAGATTACTATAATAATATATATAATGAATATAAAGGATATATTAATAATTTTTTCATTATAGATATTATTTAACCATAATCAAAGTATAATTACTGAAATTATCAAATCAAAACATACAAGAAAAAAGAAATCAATTACCACCCAAAACAATGATTTTAACAAATAATTTTAATAGAAATTTCATAACAGACTATAAGGAAAACATATATGGTATGAAATATATGATTATGGTTCGTTAATATATGTATAATAAACATATATTTATTATATGGTAGTTTTGAACATGTATAAACCAAATCATACCTAAGGTAAGGGTTTCTCGTCTTACTTTTACTTTCATGAGACATATTACATATTCACCACTTAGTTCATTTGTGTTGTGTATATACTTTGTAAGAACCCAATTTTTCACTCAGGTATAAATCCTTTAAATTTTTGTCTAATTCTATATTTGGGGCCAAATATGTATTCTTTTTGAGTTAGCGATGGTCTCCTAGGTGTATGGGGCTTATTTTGAGCCTGAAACCTATCTTTTTTGGGGAAAAATGGCATGTTGCACAGTTAGAGTAAACCATGTGGGTAGGGAACATGGTTAGATCTAACCATGTGGATGGTTTGCATTTTTGGGCAAAGCCATCTCACATAGTTGGCAAATGTTTTCCCTAACCGTGAAACCTAACTATGTAGTGCCCCCTCTTCTCTAGGTACCCATGCAGGGTTTGCACCTGGTTTGTCAAACCATGCATACAAACCATGCACAGGATAAATTTTGGGGTAATTTTCCCATTTTACCCTTAATGATATAGTTTAACATCTTCCATCCTCCTATATAATTCTCCTGTGGGATGAACTCCATTTTATTTCATTTTGGATCTTTTTGAAGTCTTAAAATATGGATCAAGATATCTTTTTTATCCAGGATCCAATCGAGCTTCCATTCATCACATCAGATGTGCAAAGGTAAGTACTCATGTCTATTTGAGAAGTTCTTATTCTCTCTTTATCTCAACCTAGTTATTAAGGGGTGTGTGTTTTTACCTTTTTATTACATCTACTCCATTACAAGCCAAATCAGCAGTCGATACTAGAGGAAGAGAGTAATACAAGCATAAGGTGGGTGGTCTATAACTCATCCCTCAAGTCTGTTGATTTTGAAAATTATGTGTGGGGCCCTCCATTTCATCGGGTGTGTTTTATTGAATTTATATGTGATTATTATAATCATTATAACCATATGTTTATCCTCTATCCAAATATGTTTTTAGTTTTTATTGGTTACACATATAACTTTATCCATCCCATATAGGATGTTTACAAAAAAATTTATATGTTTTGACACATTTCAGTCGTTGTTTGGGTGTGCCTTAGGTTGACCCTTCTAAGGGTAATATTTTCTATATTAAATGGATTGATTTAATTTTTGAATTTCATAATGGAAAGTACCATGTATTAGTACCACTTGACCCACCTATGGTAAGTGCTTCAAATTGATAAATTAATGTTAAATAAAAATTGGAACTTATACTAAGTATATGACTTAGCCTTATTAAATATGATTAAATAATAGGTTGCATGTTATTAAAACACTTTACCATATTAATGGATGGTAGAGGTTTCAACCCTGATTATTGAAAATTCCTTAAATGGATTAAATTAATGGTTTCATGATACTTATCCTTGACACACTAATGAAAGGAAAGGCTTTAACCAAATGGACTTATTGATTAACAAAGACTTGATTAAATGGTTTCATGCTCAATTATCCTTGTAATACTAATAAAAGGTAATGGATTGAACCTTATAAAACATTATTTTACATAATTATTAAATAGGATTGTTCTAACTCGAGATCACCTTGGATTCTATAGGGAATGCCTTAAGCACTTGGGAACCCCATCCTGATTTAAGGATATGGCTTCATTAGGTTGAGACCCACCTAGAACCTAATTCTTTTAAAACTTAATATGCCTAGTTTGACACTGTAGGATCCCTTAAATAATTTTACAATATGCCTTGGATACACTCATTGGATCCATCATTGAAAAATAAGTTCCATAGTTAAATCTCATTGGGCTCAGTCATTGCTTAGCCTTTTTTACCTTAGAGGAACTCCCTGGACACAGTAGGCATCTTATTGTTGAATGCGTTAGACTATGATCATTTGATTAAACTCTTACCCTTATCCAGGACAAAATTATTACTAAGTAGGATACCCTTGAGGTCTATGTTACCATTGTTATTACCTTGGAACATCATTATAAAAATTGATTACAAGTTTCCTTACTACATCGTTGAACCTTCATTATTTATAACATGAGACTTATTTATAAACTGGTAACAATCAAATAATGATGGTTACATGTTCAGACACTAGTCAATGGATGAATCATGTACTTTGGTATTTAGTTACATTGTACTGATTTACATTATATATGCATTCTTGAACACTTTTATATTTCCATTACACGGGCTGATTGTTATAGACACTGTTGGGGTGGCCCACTAAGATCTATCTCACACCCTCTTCGGGCACCATTTGGTACCCAGGGTAGATTATAAGAGTCTAGGTGTTGACAAAGGGAAGAATACGTCTTCAAACACTTTATTGCTTTGTGTTTATGATAAAACTTGATAACAGATGACCGAGCTAGATCTCAGGATACTTTGGATAATCTTTTGATTTCTGTTATAATTGTGTGGAACATATTATTCTTGATGTCCTATATCCATGTTTTCCAGTTTTCTAATGACATGACCTGTCTTCATCAATTATTCTAGTTGATATAGTGCTTTTTATCCTTTTCTATTTATCACTTTAGTTTTCTTCCACTATTTACTTAATTTTCTTCTGCTATTTAACTCTATTTGTTTTTATCCTTTTCGATACACTATCATAATGAGAGTATAGTATTCTCAAGGACACACCCTAGAACCTCACTTCTAGTTGGTAGCCTTTGGAATTTGAGGATTTTCACTTGAGGGCATGTGTCCCAAAGGACTCAGGGCACCTATTAAGTTTCATCTGAGTCTGGGACATCACAAATTTTTATCAGAGGTGGTTTTTCCTTTCGTGCTTTACTATTCGGATACAATAGATTGGAGATGAGGAATTCTTGGAAAATGGTCATAAGTCGTGATTGGGCATCGTCAACACATATTCAGGGTAAAAGCTGAGTTTCCTAAAATATAATTATCATTCTGTTTTTTCCTATTACAATTGACATTATTTCACTATTGGGTGACACCCATGTTGTGTTGAGGTTATAATTATTACTTTATTGTGGATTTATTTCATCCTTGGACCGATGATGAAAGGTCAAGGATCATTGTTACATGTATTGTTATTGTAACCTATATTAAAAATTTCATGCATATTTCCATGCCATATATGTGAATTTAACTGCTTTTCAATGCTTGATATGTCTATGATTGTTGTGTGATGTTGTGATAGTTAACTTATTCTTTTCATATGTCATGGTTGTGATTGAGTTATTACCTGTCTCAATTCATGAGGTGTATGGGCCCTCGTGGTTTAGGATGAGTAATTTACAAAGTCGATCCATTATGCTATAAATGAATGGATGGTGTATTCAGTGAAAAGGTGTATAGGAACTGATTCAATGGGAATGAATATCCATTATCAATTGAAACACGACATCTAAAATGAAATGGTTTCACATCCATATGAAACCTTGTTATGTTTATGAAACATAAAGGAATGAACCTAGTAATTAAATGAAAAAAATGAAATGAAATAAATATCTGAGCACTTACTGATACCTAGTTGTCTAAGTGGGGAGGTGGGGTAGTATGCCTTGAGTGGTGATCCCTTTTTTGTTTAGCTTTAGTAACTGTTGTTATCTATCTACTTTAAGATTGTTCTGAGGTGTGTCCTTGGCATTTTTAGAACAATGACACCACGACGTCCTCGTATCATACATTAAGAAGGTGGCGACAATCATTCTCTAGACATGGTGGGCCCTGAGCCGCCAGTCTTACCTCTAGGAGTGCCACTTGATGCACCACATGTTGTACCTGATCTATACACTAACGCCCCAGTTCTTGATAATTTTCTACATCTAATACAGTCCATGCATGGTGCTCCATGAGTTGTACCTATGATGGATGTTCTGACTCATGAGTTCCAGATGTAGCACCCATCCACCATTTCAAGGAATGGTAGTTTGCAGACTGATAAGTCTTGGCTAGAGGCCACCATGTCTATCTTTGAGCATCTGGAGATACCTTCAGAGGGGAGGTTCAAACTTTTCACATACATGATTTTGGATTCATCCATGAGTTGGTGGGATGTTATTACCCAGGATGGTCTTCATCAAGGCATGGTATGGGTGGATTACCAGACAAAATTCTATGATCAGTTCTTTCCTCAAAAACTTAGAGTTGATGGAGCTAGATATGTCATGCATCTCGAGTAGGTTTCTATGTTAGTTATGGAATATTCAATGTGTTTCACTGATTTCTAGTTCTTTTCACCACTTTTAGCTGGTTATAAGATTTTTAATGCTAGATACTTCGAGGTTGGGTTTTTGTATTCCATTTATATGTAGGTGAATGTCTTTCTCCTGCCAACATTTTCTAAAATATTCAATCGGGTTGTTATCACTAAGTTCAACCTGGGGGATGAAAATAGCACTGATCATAGAGGATGAATGTTGTGGAAGGCTAGTAGTTCGTATGGTGGTATGAAATGTTCCCTTGAGGTTTCTAATCATGGTAGTGACTATCAAAGTACCTATTTTGATAGCTCAATGATGTTCCATCAATGTGGACGATGGGGGACTTGAATCATCATTGTGTTGAGACCCCATGGGGTGTCAGGTTTGTTATTGTATGTGTCATATTTAGGGATTCTATAGGAGCTTCCGACTAGCTTTGATTAGAATAGTATTTTAACCATCTCCACCTTCAAGAGTGGGTTCTTTTGTGTCGCGTCATGTGGGAAGTTGGAATAGCACCGGTGGGATCGGTCAGGAAGGAAGTTGTTGTTGCAGTAGTAAGACTCTTGGTCACTAGAAGCACCAATAGAGTAGTTTTGATAGTGGTATTTCTACTATTTTATTGGGTTTTGGATAAAGACAGTTTCATGCAAAAACAGCCGACACCTGAGGATCAGGTTGCAAGACCATCTACAATAGAGGGTACTATTCTAATTGCATCTACAATAGTATCTTCTTTATTTGATATAGGTGATTAAAACTCTTTTATCTATGCATCTATCATGGAATGTCTTGGACTAGATATACAATATTATTGTGGTGTAATGACCCTAGATAAACTGTTCGGTGTGTGGTCATAGGGAATACACCAATGTTGGGATTTTCCCCTTGAGGTAGGAAATTACCCTCTCTTATGGAACCTATGAGTTTATAAAATGACAATATTATATGACATTCTCAATATGGATTGGCTGGTTCATTATCATGCTTTTGTAGACTTCTATCATTGTAGGGTATCATTTTAATCACCAGAGGGAAGAAGTTAACTACTTAAAGGTGAGTGGGATTCCCAGTTTGGTAGAAAGGGACTAGAACATCATGGGATAGGTGGAGTGACTACCTATATTGAAAATATCTTCATAGAGGATCAGGGTTTATGTCAAGATGATTTCCCTCTAATAGTGGATCATTTAAGGAACATCTTTCCTAATGAATTTTCTTGCTTACCTCCTCATAGAGTGGTAGTGTTTATGATCAAGCTTGATCTAGGACCATCTCTAGTGTCCATTCCTCTGTATAGAATGGATCCTAAAAAGCATCAAGAGATCAAACTATAGTTATAGGTTTTAGATGACAACGGCTTTATATATCCTAGTACATAAATGACAAAAACCTTTTACTGTATCTTGATTCGATAAGTATATGTTTTATTGATACCATCCTTATTATTTCTCTAGATGTTTTATGATCTTTTTGAATATGGATTTAAAATTTTATTACCATTAACCTTATTAATTTGGATAGTTAATGATTATGTTTGTTTATTGATGTATGTTTTAACATTTTGTATGTTAGTTTTTCAATACAAGTGTTTATGTTGATTATGATGCACCCATTTCACATGAGGAATGTATTGGACTTACTATGTGATGGGTGGGGCCTGGAATTAAACATCCCCTCGATGCATTGGTAGGATTCATGAGAAATATTAGTTGATCAAATTAAATAAGTTTTTACCAGTAGAATTAAAATTTCTTGTGAAAGGTCTTGACAATATGTTTCAATTTTATAAAATTACGCAATCCTTTATTATGAGATTAGATATTTATGTCCCATGTGATTATTCAATTAGTTATAATATACATACTTATGTTTCAAGGTTATGTGATTATTTATATGGCATTATTTGATGATCATATATTATTTCTATGTTATGCTCAAATAATTTATTGAATGGAATGTGTTTTATTTATTTACATTTCCATATTGATTGTACTTATTTATTCATGATAGCTTCCATTGTAGGAATACCCTTACTGATCATTTGAGATCACCCCTTTTTTATGTTTTATTTTATTCGAGATACCAGGAAGTGTTTTATAATTGATATGCAGGGTTATGATAGAGTAAATAATGATTCACTTTAAAAAAAATACTATGCTGTATTTTGGGTTTTCAATTGTGATTGGAGATTCAAGTTTGTATTTAGTTTACCGAGACTGATAAATTATTTGATTCCTCAGGATTTGATTCCTTTTAACTTATTCTAATGTAATAAGGTAACCACTAACACTTAGATACTAGGTTTGGGGTCTTTATAGTTTTTATCATAGGAAGTTTACTATAGACATTGGGAAAAATATTTTGGAAAAAATATATTATGTGATATAACCCTATGATAAACATTAATGATAAGTATATAAGAACAATATTTTTTTTAAGTTAGGTATTATGTGGTTTTTCATATAAATAAATCCATTCCGGGATACTGTAAGTGGATGTGGTTTCATTATAGTTGTACCTAGGGGAACAACTCTGAAAATGGAATATAGGGCTAGAATTGGGAATTACCTAGTACATAAAAATGGTTCTTATAGTACACCTTGTTTAAAACTCATGAGGTATATTCTATGTTTAATTAAAATTTTCATTATATACCATTATGAATGATTTAAAATATTTTTAGGATTTGAAAACATTTCTAATGAAACCCTATTTATGATTATGAGTAAGACACACATAAATATGTTAATATATGTTCAGTGCTTCATTAGTTTTGTGATTATATATTATGTTTCACAATGTTATTATATAATCTAGTAAATACCATTAAATATAAATGGAACCTAGTTCAAGGAATGAGAGTCATATCAAGGAAGTTAATCCAATTATTAAGAATAAGCATTTCTTTGATGGGAATAAAGTAATAGTTTGAAGGGAACTAGTCTCTAAAACATTATCATCATAAAAGTAAGTGTTATAATGTTCTATAAATATAGAGAAAGTAATATCTTAGTATTATAGATTTAAAGGGAATAAATATAGGTATATGATGACCGAGATAAAAAAGATAATTGGAAGAAGGGAATAAAGGATTTTCCCATGTGTAATAATCATGGAATGAATCATTATGGTACTTACTTGACGGAAATGGGATTTTTCTACAAGTGTATAGGTATATTTCACCAACATAATTATTTAAAGGTAAATAAATAATATTTAAATGTGAAAAACTACAATTTTAAGGAGTTGTGGAACTACATAAATGAATTCCCCAAGCATCAAAGGAATATACCCACGAAGAATTTAAGGGATCATGGTCAACCTTATGTTATTACTACAGCCTATGTGAAATAAATTACTTTTGCTTTGGATTCAATAATTGTGTTCAAGAAGTATTTTATCAATTATTTTCTCATTATAATAATTATAAAATGAATAAGTATTGTAATTAAATACTTTTAATTTAAGGATTTATGAGCATTTGTTGAATAGTAAAGATGACCTGAAAAAGTGATTGAGTCTCAATTTTATATTTTTTGAAAGAACATGACCGATGGAATATTACCTTTAATATGTTCTACATGTTTAGATAATAATGATAATGATATGTTTATATGATAATATTTGGGATCTTGAAATTTGTTAGTGATTTGATGGTTTATGTTATCTTTCATAGAGTTTGATACATGTTTGATTTGATAGAATTTATTCAAAAATTTGAGATTTTATTTTTTGAATCCTACATGTTTTCTTGAAGGTTTTTTGTTTATCATGGTAATCACATATTTGTAATGTGAAATTAAGAGTCATGTTATATTTTATATATAATATAATAATTATTTAGTGACCTTAATTCTATATTTTGGGACATTGAATTTGGTTAAACATGATTTGGAAAGGTCATAAGGTAAAAAATTTATATAATGGATGATGTTTAAATTTGGGTGTTCTTAGATAACTCTTGATAACCATTTTGTTTTTAGAAAATATCATAATAATGACTTTTCATTCTTTTATAAATCTTATGACCTATTAAAATTTAATTTAACTTCTTTAGGAATGAAAATTTAAACTTGAATACTCATTATTTAGAGAATAATATGACATTGTGGTGGAAATTAATTAGAGGATAAAATTATACTTACAAATTATTTATTTTCCTTATTTTCTTAGCATATACTGTAAAGGAATTCCTCAACTCTAGGAAAAATATCTTGAAACAATAATATTATCCTAATAACTTCATTTCTGATGAACCGATGGTCTTTTCAACCTTATAGATTTCTGTTTTTTGTGGTTTTAACCTTTTTTGGATCAACCAATTTATGGTGATCACTGATCTTTATCGCATTCCAAAAATATTTATGATTTCCTTCCATGTCTATATCTCCACATCCCACTAGTGTTCTCAAACTTGTAAACTAAGTTATTTGTTATTCTAGATGACTTTTGTTCATACCATTATCTATTATCAAGAATATTTTTTATTAACAATTATTGAGATGTGGTTATTCAATGATGGTATTTTCAAATTTTAAACCCTTAGTTTTTTATATCAATATTAAATTGTGAGGATGCAATATATTTTAGGGGCACAAAATGTATTTCCCCAAGATTTTAAAAGAGGGACATCAACTTCGATAACGTATATGACACACAAAGTCATCCTTAGAAGATTATTTAATTCCCAAAGACTTTGTGATATATTTCATTTTAAATAAATTTAATATCTTTCATAACTTGTGATGCATGAAACATCACATTTAAATAAAACATAATACTCATGTAAAATATTATTATTAAGACATGACCATTATAACCCAGTTTTTATGTTGTGTGTATGAATAGGACTAGATAAATTATTAAAATTATATGGTTTTTACATGAATAAAATAAAATAAATTGTTATATATTTATTAGAATTAAAATAACAACCATCTAAAAGAAAAATAAAAGTTTTATGAAAAAACTATATTTTTCTAAAACAACGTTTATTCGAACTTTGCAAACATAATTTAAAATTAATTTTTACCTACTTTAGAAAAAAATTGAAAATTTTAAATACATTTTTAAAATATACTTGTCAAAATTATCCATGGGTTAATTTTTCAATTTTTTTTATATTAATTTTTTGATGAATAGTTAAAAATACATTTTTTTTATTGAAAAATTCATTTTTATTTAAATTATTTTAAAGGAAAAATTATATTATAAATTAGTTTAAAAGTTAAAATTGTTCAATTATATTACAATTTTTCTAATGTTTTTCATTTTTAACAATTTTATTTTGAATTTGGATTGAAAAACGTCTTAAACATTTGAAAATGTTCTTTGGAAAGATCGTTTTTCAACATGTATGCAGGTTTAATTTTAAATTTTATTATTCCAATATTGTGTATTGAATTTGGAAAAAGAAATTAAATTTTTTTAATTATCATAATTTATATTATATAATAATTTAAAATAAATTTTTGACAATAATTAATAGTGAAAATAGTAAAAATTAATTAATGCAGTTAAGGTAAAATGGGTTTACTATGGGTTAAAATAAATAGATATGGTTTAAAAATGATCTAAAACTTTTCCAAAACATAGATTCATGACTTATTGTAATCTTATCACCTATAAGTATCAATAAAATCCCATTTTTTCTTTTTAATGAGAAAAATGCGGGTATCACTTTATCTTTTAAAAAATTCCATGTGTGTCTTCTCACCCACTAATAAAAGGACACCACCACTCCTATACTATTCACAATTTAAATACCATTTTTATTAGAAAATACCTTCCCAAATATCTTACTTAATTATATCCCCATATCCTACAGTCTTTATTTTGATTATTAATTCTTATAAAGAATTCTTTTGTATAATCCTAAAGAGGATCTCCAAAGAAGAGGTAAAATTCCTAAATATGCGTATTTGTTTTACTTCTTCTTCAACCTCCTTAAAATTATATTACAGTATGATGGTATAATAAAATAGTTATAAAATATATACTTATATTTTATTATTTTAATTTAATAACCCAATTACTTCTTCATTTACATCAAATGGGAAACAAAATCATTGATCGTGTGTACAGCGGACTACCGCCCCACAAACTGATGTAATTCGTATTTCAAAACCACATTTATAGGTTGGATTTAATGATATATTTAACACATTAATATGATAGTTATGAAATTATTGTACTTATTTAATTATTTTCTCACATATTCCTTCTTACTTATCATTTCATGGTGGGATACGATAGGTCTACTCTTGTGTACGACATACTACCTCCTCGCAATGCGATGTGATTCATTTTTCTCTTATACTTTAAATAGAAGTTAGTAAGGATATATTTAATGAATATATGTAATATTTATAACCTAAAAATTATTATATAAATATAATACCACATCTAACTTATTACCTTATAATCTTTTGGAAAACAATAATGTCTCTTGTGCGTAGGTATAGACTACCGCCTCCACATAGCGATGTGAAATGATTTTCATTTTATTTTTAAATGGATATTAATAATGATGGATTTTATTAATATAAATGATATATAGAACATATTTATGATTTTGAAATATTTATTTTACATATATTTTTATTTCATTTCATTCATCGATAAAAATGGAAATACCGATCATGCGTATTTACATCTTACCGTCTCCATGAACGGTGTAATCCCTTTTATATATCTAAATTTAATAGATTACTAAAATTACATATATAATTAATATATATAATATATAAATGATGGTTTATATTATGGATATTATTTAATAATAGTCAAAGTAAAATGACAAAAATTACTGAACCAAAATATACATGAAAAATGATGCAATTATCACCCGAAATAGTGATTTTAACAAAGAATTTCTAACCAAAAGGTAATAAAAGACTTTAATTAAATAATAAATGGTAAGAAATATATTATTATTTTACCATAATATATTTATAATAAACCTATATTCATTTAACAAAAGGATCAAACATGTATGATGGAAATCAAAACCAAGTGTTACTCATCTCGCTTTTACTTCCATGAGAAATATGTCATTTTTACCACATAATACTTGTATGTGGTGTATATACTTAAAATTTTATATCTTATATAATTAATAACTTTATCTTAATGGTATTTAATGTTTAATTTGAATTTATTTATTTCATGGTTCTTATGATTAAAAAGTTACCAAAGTGGCAATGGTTTATTTTATAATCTCATAATTTATCAAGATTATTTTTGATTAAATTTATGATGATGAAATAATATTATCTAACACTGAATAATCTCATAAATTTTATTCTACTATAGTTATTCATGAAATTTTTAAGTTATAGTACCATTTTACTCACCTTTTTACTAAAATCGATTGTGAAAATGTTTATAGAAAAATATAATTTTATTTCCCTCTTAAGTCAAAAATTATTTTTTCTTCCAAACCCATGATTTATAAAAATGATTTTAAAATTGTTTTTAAATTATCTAAATCATTTATTAAAGAAATTTGTAAAAAAATTTAAATTTAAAAAAATTGAAAGGGATCTTCTTATCATTTTCCAGTCAATGCCTGTTTTTCATTGAAAATATGAAAGGAATGTTAGTTTTAACATGTATGGCATGAAAGGGATTTTCCAACTTCATGACTAATCAATATTTTAAAGAATATTTTACATTTCCCTAAATTTATTTTTAAATAAAAATTTTTAAAAAAATATTTAGAAGACTTTTAGTTTTAAAAGTTTATCTATAAAATGAAAAGAATGTTTTCCTCAATAATATTTTTAATGCCATTTTTATGGTATGTATATTCATCAACGACATCAACTGTTTACTATACATGTGATCCAATGGGAATATGTTTTATTGATACCATTATTATTATTTCTCCATATGGTTTTTGATCATTTTTATTGTGGTTGTATAATTTAATTATCACTCACTATATTACTCTAGATAGTTTTGGGTTATGTTTTTTTTAATGGGGTAAGTATTAACATTTCATATGTTTGTTTTTCAATATGAATGGTTATGTTGGTTATGTTACACCCCTTTAATATCAGGAATGAATTGTACATATTATGTGATGGTTGGGGCTTATGATTACATAGCACCTTGATACATTAGTATGTCTCATGAGAAAAATCAATTTGCTAGATTAGATGGTTTTTTGCCTATAGATTTAGACTGTCTTATCAAAGGTTTTGAGAGTATGTTTTCAGTGTCTAGAATTATGTATTCCCTCGTTATAAGATTAGTTATTTATGTTCCATGTGATTATTTGATTAGTTATAATATTCATGGTTATGATTTAAGCGCATGTGATTATTTATATGGCATTATTGTCTCAAAATGTATTCTTGCCATATTATTCTCAACTAATTGATTGAATGGAATGTTTTTCAGTTATATACCATAACATATTTATTATGATTATATATTCATGATATATTTCATTTTGATAATACCCTTACAAATAATCTGAGATCACCCCTTTCTTATGATTTATTTTTTCTAGGATATTAGGAAGTGTTTTATGATTGATATGCAAGGTTATGCTATAGTAAATAGTCATTCACTCGAAGAAAATACTATGTTGTATTTTATGTCTTAAATTGAAATGTGAGATTCAAGTTTTAATCTAGTTTACCAACACTGTTAAATTATTCTGTCATTAGGTATTTTATTCATGGTATCTTATGCCAATATAATAATGTAACCACGAACTCTGGGGTACTTGGATCGAGGTCTTTATAGTTGGTATTAGATATATTTTATTAGAAACCTTGGTAACTAGATTTAAGAAAACATAGAATAGGGTATATAACCCTATGATAGACATTAATTACAAGTATCTAAAAACATCTTGAATTTTTTTAAGGTAGGTATTATGTAGTTTTTTTTAGAAATGCATCCCGGTCTAGATACAATAAGTGAATTTGGTTCCATCAAAGATGTGATTAAGGGTAATAACTCCAAAAAAAATCATGTTGAGCTTGACTCGAGCATTACCTGGTACACACAAATAGGCCTAACTATACACCTTTTTTTGACACTCCCTAGGGATATGATTAAGTTAATTAAAATTTTATTATCAAAACATTATGAAGGATTTAAAAATATATTCATGATTTGAAAACTTTCCTAGTGAAACCATGTTTATTATTATGATATAAGAAATGCATATTTTTTTTAATTTATGCTACGTTTTCAATAGTTATGGGATTATATATTGTGTTTTATATTTATATGATATAATATAGTGTATTACATTGTTTAGAAATAGTTCCTAGTGTAAGGAATGGGAACCATATCAATACATGTAATCCAAATAGTAAGAATTATAATTTATTTGATAATATTAATCTAATATATAAAGGGAACTAGTATCTAAAACATTATAATCATATTAGTAAATAGAATCATGTGCTATCAAAATATTAACATAATTATCTAATTATTATGTCCAAAAAGTTAATAAAGAGAAGAAGAGGATGAAAAACAAAAATAGATAAGGGGAATAAGGGAAAGAAGTAGTTTTACACTTGTTATAATTATGTGAAGAATCACCTTAGTAATATCTTGAATGGAATGATTGTTTTCTACAAGTGTGGATAGAAAATCCACCATGATCATGATTTCAAGGGAAATAAAGATATGAAATTTTATATTGATTTAACTATAAGGAGATGAGGGACTTTAAAAATAAATTACCCAGTCATCAATATAATATTCCAATGAATAAGTTAAGGGATCAAGGTTAAGATCATACTATAACTATAGAAAAATTGGAATAAATTAATTGGTTATTTGTATTAAATAATTATGTTGAAGGATTATTTTATCAATTTTATTCACTTTATAAGAATCATAAAATGTATCAGGGTTATACTATTGTACTTTTTCATAAAGGATTTATGAGAAAATGTTGAATGGTATCGATGACCAGGAAAAGTTATTCAGTTTCCATTTGATGTTTTTAGAAAACACATAATTGAGAAAACATAATCCTTATTATGTTCTTGATATTGATATAATAAGGATAAAGATATGTTTATGGGATAGTATTGGTGACCTTTAAGTTGGTTATTGATTTTATAATTTATGTTCTATTTGATGGAGTTTAATCTATGTTGGGATTTATGGAATATTTTCAAAAATATGAGTGTTTTGGAATCTTGTATGTTTTAATTAAGGTTTTATGTTTATCACAATATGAAAATATTTTTAATGTGACATTAATATCCACTTTATATTTTTTGGGGGAAAATTATGATTATTTAGTGACCTTCCTTATAAATTTTGGACTTTCAAATTGGTAAAACATGTTTTTGGAAGTTCTTAAGGTTAAGGTTTTATGGAATGGATGAAGTTGAAATTTGGGTTTTTTAGTATAACTCCTTCTAACAATTTTGGTTTTTGAAAATATCGTAGGAAATAATTTTTATTATTTTATAGATCTTATGGCTTGTTAAAAGTCAATTTTGGTACTTTAGGAATGAAAAATTCAACATTATTACTCATTATTTCGAGAAAAATATGAGGTTTTGTTGGAAATTTATTAAAAAATGAAGTTATAAATTTCAAGTAATTATATTTCATTATGTTATTATTTTAGTCATTAAAACAATTCCTCAACCTTCATAAAAATATCTTTAAACAAAAAAAGTATCCCAATACCTTCATTTCTAATGAACTGGTGGTCTTTTAACCCTTTAAAAGTTACCAAGACTACTAAAATATTTGGTCCTTCAAGGTGTGATTCCATCTATATTATGCCAACGTAATAAATTAACCATTGACTCTGGGGTACTCGGGTTTCGTTATTTATAGTTTGTGTTAGAGGAATTTTAGTAGAATCCATGGTAACTAGATTTAATAAAACATGCATTAGGGAATATAACCCTATGATAGACATTAAGGATAATTATAAAAAAACTAAAGTTTTACTAAGGTAGGTATTATGTTGTTTTTTCTATAAATTTATCCCTTTCTATATAATATAAGTGGATTTGGTTTGGGAACAAATGTACATAGGGGTAATAAATCTGAAAAAATAATGTCAGGATTAACTCGAGCATCACCTAATACATGATAGTGAGCCTTATTATGTACATATTTTAAAAAATATTGGGGATATTCTTGGGTAAATTCACATTTTATTTACAAACCATTATGAAGTATTTGAAAATATATTTATGATTTGAAAATGTTCCCTTTGAAACCATGTTTATGATTATGAGATAATTCATGCCTAATTTTTTCAATTTATGTTAAGTGTTTCACTAGTTTTGGAATTATATATTATGTTTCATAATATTATGATCAAATATAGTGTATTATATTATTTAAAAATGGTTCCTAGTAGAAGGAATGGAAAATTTATTAATTCGTGTAATCTAAAGAGTAATAATTATTGTTTCTTTGATGGGAATGTTCCAATCTTTCTAAGGGAACTAGTATTCCAAGAATTCTCATCATATGAGAACAAAGTATGATGTTCTATCAAGATAGAGAAAGAATTGACTAAGTATTATGGTTTTAAATTGAATAATGAAATTAAGAGGATAGAAAATAACAAAAGATAAGGGTAAGAAGGGAAATAATATTTTTCCTTTTTGTAATAATTGTGGAAGGAATCACGATGGTACTTTCTTGTAGGGAATGATAGTTTGATACATGTTTGGAGAGAAAGTACATAATTCTGACGATTTAAAAGTCAAGAAAAAATCTTATA
The DNA here is from genome assembly GCA_963277665.1 of Viscum album. NCBI lineage: Eukaryota > Viridiplantae > Streptophyta > Magnoliopsida > Santalales > Viscaceae > Viscum > Viscum album. Next base: position 295,870,292 of record OY728141.1, on the reverse strand, counting down.
ATGTGTAATGATTCAACTGTAAGGATATGGGGAACTACACAAATTAATTCTCCAAATGTTAATGGAATATACCCAATACAAAGTTAAGGGGTCAAGGTTAACCTTATTCAATTAATATGGATAAAGTTAAATAAAGTACTTATGTATTTGGATTCAAGAATTATGTTAAAAAATTATTTTATCAATGATGTTGTCATTATAAAAATCATGAAATTTATAAGGATTGTATTGCAGTACTTTTCTTTAAGGATTTATGAGAATATGTTGAATGGTACTGATGACAATAAAAATTGATTCAGTTCCAAGTTTATTTTTTTGAAAACAAATGAATGATGGAAGTTAACCCACAATATGTTCTCTATTTTTAGATAATAATCATAAAGATACAATTATGGGATAGTATTGGGGACATTTAAATTGTATAGTTATTTGATATATTATGTTATATTTTCAATATTTTACTACATGATTGGATTTATGTAATGTATTAAAAAATATGAGATTTTATTTTTTTTAAGAATACATGTTTTCATCATGGTTTTATAGTGATCATGGTATTCACATATTTGGAATGTGACATTGAGAGTGTCTTTATAGTTTATAAATAATATAAGGATTATTTAGTGACCTTTGATATTAGTTTTTAGACTTTCAATTTGGTCATACATATTTTGGAATGTTATTAAGGTTAAATGTTTATATAATGGATTTAGTTTAAATTTTGGTTTTGTTGGATAACCCATGCTAACCATCTTGGTTTTGGAAGATATTAGTGGAAGGGCTTTTCATTATTTTATGGATCTCATGATCTGTTAAAAGTTAATTCAAGTGTTGTATCCCTAAAAATTTCAACTTGAATGTGCATTGTTTGGATAAAAATTTGATATTTCGGTGGACATTAATTAAAGTATGAAATTATACTTTTCAAGTATGTATATTTCCTTATGTTCTTAGTTTAGATAGTAAAGTAATTCATTGACTCTCAAAAAATATCTGGAAACACAAATGTTATCTAAATAGATTCATTTCTGATGAACCAATAATCTTTTCACCCTTTAAAAATTTATGGTTTTTTGGTTATAAACCTTCTTTGTATCACCCAATATATTAATATCAATGATCTCTATAACTTTCCATAATCACTTATTCTTTTCTTCCATGTGCATATCTCTACTTAACACCAAAGTTCTCCTACTTGGAAACCTAGTCATGTGTTATTCTAGATGACTTTTATACTTCACTTTATCTCTATCAAGAGGATATATTATTAATTATTTTCATTATGTGGGTTTCATTCAAATGTTTTTTTAAATTTGAAACCCTTAATTTATGATATGAAGATTAAATTATGAGGATTAAATTTATTTAAGGGGGTGGAATGTAATTCCATGAGATTTTAAAAGAGGAACATCATCTTCGATGGAAAATATGAAATGCAACATAAATCATAGAAGTGAATGCAACACTCTAATAATTTATGATATATTTATTTTTAAATAAATTTAATCTCTTCGATATCTTACAATGCACGCAACACCAGATTAAAAAAATAGGATACTCTATTAAAATATTATTATTTAAAACATGACTATTATAACCTAACTGTTAAGTTAGAGGGAAAAAAATTAGACCAACTAAATTATAAAAATTACACGGTTTAGACATGTATAAAATATATTCAATATTTATTGATTAGAAATAAAAATTATTTGAAATGAAAATAAATGTTTTCTAAAAAACAATACTTTTCTTATAAATAGTTTAGTCATGCTTTGAACACATAATTTAAAATTACTTTTTCAACTGTTAGAAAATTAATTTTAGCAAATAAAATGTATTTTTCAAATATAAATTTCAAATTTATCATGTGGTTATTGTTTTGATTTTTCTAAAAAGATTAATTTTTAATGAATAGTAAAAATACTAATTTTTATTGAAAACTTATTTTCATTTAAATTATTTACGTGGTTAAATTATATTTTAAATTAGTTTTGATGTAAATTTAGTTCAATTATATTAAAATTTAAATAATTTTTGTCATTGGAATCAATTTCATATTTAATTCTCATATAAAAACCTTTTAAAGGTTTGAATGTTTTCTTTTGAAACCCCTTTTTTACGCGTTTGTGGGTTTAATTTTAAATTTCAATCTTTCAATTATTTGAATTGAATTTAGAAATATAGATTCCATATTTCTAATCAGTATAGTTTATATTATATAATTATTCAAACTCAATTTTTTACCATAATTAATAGTGAAAATAATAAAATTAATTACCACCGTTAAAGTAAAAAAATGGGTTTACAATCAGTTAAACTAAGAATATATGGGTTAAAATGAAATAAAAAGTATCCTAACCCCATTTTTTTAGAAATATTTAGACCTTATAACCTATATGGTTATATAATGAGCCATTTTTTGGCTTTTAGAATGGTAAAAATGTTGGTATCACGTTATCTTTTCACAAATTTCATGTCTGTCCCCTCCCCTACTTATAAAAGGTCCCCTCATATCCTCTAATCATAAAACTTCCAAAAGTATTTTTATCAGCTAATAACAGAATAAATATATTTATTAATTACCTAATCACATCAAATAGGTTTTATTTTTACTATGAATCCCTCTTAAGAAGTCTTTAGAAATAAACCAAAAGAGGCGCTCTGAAGAAGTGGTAAAATTCTTAAACATGTGTATTAATTTTATTTATTATACCACCACATTAAAATAATATTAAACTATGATAATATAATAAAATTTGTATCCCATGTTTAATTTTATTTTATTATATTAATTTAATAAACTAGATCAATCTCCACTACCATCAAATGGGAAATGAAACTGTCGATCGTGGGTATGGCGGACTACTACCTCACGAACCGATTTAATTCCTTTTCCATCACCACTTTTCAATGATGGATATAATGATGAATTTAACAAATTTATATTATATATATGTAAATATTATACTTAATTAATTAGTATATAAAATATATCTTTTTACTTACCACTCTTTCAGGGGATACGATAATGTCGCTTTTGTGTAAGGCGAACTAACGCTTCGCGAAGTGATGTGATTATTTTTCACTTAGGATTTACATAGAAGATATTAAAGATAGATTTAATGAATATACGTGATATTTATGACCTAGAAATAATTATATAAAGATAATATCACATCTAACTTATTACCTTCTAATCCGTTGTAAAATAATAACGTCGCTCGTGAGTATGTGTGGACTATCACCTCCACAGAGTGATGTGAAATGTTTTTAATTTTATTTTTACAAGGATGGTAATAAGGATGGATATTATTAACATAAATGATATATATATATATAATGATTATAAAATAGTGGATTAACATTTATTTTCCTTTCATTTTATCCATCAATAAAAATGGAAACTGCGTTCTTACGTATGGATATCTTATCGTCTACATAAACTACATCATCCATTTTCAATCTGTAAATTTTATAGATTACAATAAATATATATGTAACTAATATATTTTATATTTAAATCATTTTTAGAAATATGGATATTATGGAACCATGATCAAATTAAAATTAATGAAATTACCAAACTAAAATATACATGATAAACAAAGAAATTATCACCCAAAACAGTGATTTTAACAAAAAATTATTAATAATAGGTCATAGATTATTACAAGTAAATAATATATGGTATGAAATATAGTATTATTTTCACTTAATAGATTTATAATAATAATATATTTATTGTACAGAGTTTTCAAAGACATACGAAGTAAATTTGACCTACGGTAAGGGTTTCTCACCGTACATTGTCATCTATGACACGTATGTCGTATTCACTACTTAGTTATTTTGTGTGTTGTATATAATAAACATTGTATATTTTATATCATGAATCACTTTATCTTCACGTTGTTTAATTTTTCATTTTATGTTATTTCTTTCATTGGGATTACAATTCTAAAGTTACCAAAGTGGTAATGGATTATTTTACAATCTCATAATTTTTCAGGATTATTTATTATTAAAAATTTTCATGTTGAAATATTATGAAATATCACTCAAGAAACTCATTAATATTTTTAACCTCTTGTTATTCATGAAATTTTAAAGTAATATTATCATTTTACTTTCTTTGTTACTTAAAATTATTTTGAAAATGTTTTTAATAAAATTCGTCATTATTTATCTCCTTTGAAAAAAAACATTTTTTCCAAAAAAAATGTTTTTAAAAATCTTCAAATGATGTATTAAAGACACATTTACCCATGTTTTAATTTTTTAAAAAAAATTAAGGGAATATCCATGTGTTTTTTCATAAAAATTTTATTTGTATTTTTATAAAAATATGAAATTAAGATTTGTTTTAACATATATGGAATGAAATAAATTTCTAAACTTTATGAAAACTCGTTATTTTTAGTATTATTTTACAATTTTCTATGGTTATTTTAAAAGAAAAGTATTTTCAAAAAATTTGTGAACTTTTATTTTTATAAGGTTAATTTTAAAATGAAAATGGTATTTTCCTCAATAATTTTTTAATATAATTTTTATGGTATTTATATTCATCAAAAACATCAACCCCTTACTGTAATTATGATCTACTTGTTATATGCAGTATTTATTCCATTGTTATTATTTCTATATATGTTCTATGATTAGTTTGATTTGGTATGTACAATTTTATTACCATTGACCATATAACCCTGGATGGTTTATCATTATTTTTATTGATTTGGGTTTGAATTAACATTTCATATGTCAGTTTTTCAACAAAAAAATTTATGTTGATTATGTTTCACCCTTTTATATGAAGAATTAATTGGACTTATTATGTGATGGGTGGAGCTGAGAATTTCATATCCCCTGTATGTATCGGTAGGTCTCATGAGGCAAATCAGTTGGCCAAATATAATTGGTTTTAACCCATAGATTTAAAAATTATTGTGATAGGTCTTGAAAATATGTTTTAGATATTATACATTTATCATTCACTGATTTTGAGATTATTTATTGACAATCCATGTAATTATTCAATTAGTTAGAATATATATGTTTAATATTCAAGCTCATGTGATTTTTTATATGCCATTATTTCATCATCATTTATTCCTACCATAATGTACTCAAGTAATTGATTTAATAGAATGCGTTTCAATTATTTACCTTTTCATATTTATTATTCTTATATATTCATGATAGCATACACTATATATATATATTTATTTTTTGTGCATCAGATATCGCCCCTTTATTATGTTTTTTTCACAAAGATATTAGGAAGTGTTTTATGATTGATATTCAGGGTTATTATAGAGGAAATAATACTTCACTCAAAGAAAAAACTATGTTGAATTTTATATTTTCAATTGTAATGTGATATTTAAGTTTTTATCTATTTTAACAATACCACTAAACTCTTCGGTCCTTCAGGATGTAATTCCTTATATCTTATTCCAATATAATAAAGTAACAACCGACTCAAGGATACTAGGTTCGAGGTCTTTACAGAAAGTCTCCACATTAAAAACCATCCCTCACTCTATAGGATATATTGTTCTTATGAAAGTTTTTCCATAGAGGATATTTTACAACATTTTTCTATGTTTTACTCATGTTTTCTATTCTGAAATGTAGGGTGTAAGGTTTAAAAATAAGTCCATTCGTAGCTTCCTAACAAAGAAAGATCAACCCTATATATGTGGGATAAAGATAAACCATGTAGGGGAATCAGAAAGTCTATCTAACCATAGTGGCACCAAGGATGCTTGTATATGGGAGAGAATACATGTGGGAAAGCATATTAGCAAGGTGGTAGTGGTTTTCATATAATGGTGGTAGCATGGAGGTAGTAGTCCATGTTGCAAATTGGTAGTATGGACGAAGTCAGTAGTAGACCATGTTACTCATAATTAGTGAATCAAGGGAATTTCTTTATTTTATATTGAGGTAATTTCGGATGAAATTTCATTATGTGATACAAAGTTCTTAGGCTATTCCATAGTTAATTTCACCATTTTGTAGATGTGAAGTCATAATAATTTTGGTTCCACTATAAATTTTTAGGTATCCACACAATAATAGATAATGTTATGCCACAATCCCCTTAGATAAGAAGAAGTAAATGTTGTAGTTTCTCCTTGCACTGTGGAGGGTATAAATTCAAAAGATGAGAATATTTTGGGATATATAATCCTATATGAGAAAACTCCAAAGTATAAGAGGCTATTACTAAAAAAATGTGTCCATCCCATGGATATTATGTTATGTCAAGTGGTTAGAGGAGATCGCTCCAAAAATCATGTGTGGGTTATAGAGGAGTTAATGGTTGATTATTGTGGATCTGATCAATAAAAAGGACCATGTTGTTGTAATCTAGAACAGATTGAATTGGAGTTTTAGAAGTAAGTATTTCTCCATGATAGGTCTTACCACACCATAGGATATGAAAAATTAAAGGTTCTGCATCATAGAAGTGAAGAACAAACCACATCTAGGTTGTTTTATATCTGTGATAGTTTCATTTAAAGGGAGTTATTTTAGGGAGTCCAAGGTATCCAACTCATATTAAAAAAGTCATAAGGACCCCATTGATTACATGGGACACTTGGCATGATCTTCGGTAGGAGGATATTTAATCCCAACCATTTAATTTAATGGAGAAATAGGAATTCTCTATAAAACTTTTTATAGAAATTCTAGAGAAAAAACTCATCTGAATAGAGAGCTTGTTGAATATATGAATTTTATTGAGTAATTATAGGGTTATTTTCTAGATTAGGGGATATAATATTAAAGATTTTATAACAATTAAATATACTTCCAAAGATGAATAAGGATATTTTTTATCAATAGTAAAGAATAATTTGTTCCTGAGATATTGTAAAATGAAGGGAGTTATATCAAGGTGTTTTCACATAGGTGAAGAAGTATCCCAACAAAAATATATCATTGAATATACATTGTTTGAAGATGAATTCAGATATGATAGAAAAGGGTCCTACATGTCCATACACTATGATGGTGATCCTTTCCACAGATAACGGTCCAAAAAAGGAATGTTTGAGGGAGTAACCTTTGGGAGGCAGTGAGTTATCCATAAACTTTGTAAGAAAGTGAGCCTAGGTGAGGAGTGACCAAACTTAACCATTGTAAGGGGAGTGACCCCTAGGAGTAGTGATCTCTATAGTGTATTTTTATGAATGCAATATCATTAACGCAAGCACATTGGATTATCATTGTGAGGGTGAACTAAGTAAATACTCTTTTCTATATTTAATTTATGCATGCACACCAAATGAGATTAAGATATCTAAAGAATATCTAGTTAATGATGATAAAAATTGACCCTCAAGGTTGAGGGGATAATATCATTAATGTAAAATGAGACTTCAAAGGAGTAAGAGTTTTAATTTTTAATGATAGTGTAAACACTGATTCACTCCCCCCCCCCCCCACACCCTTAGGGTAATCTCAGGCCAAGTCCCTTGTTTATATCTGACATGTTGTATCATGGGAAGGTTTGATTTCATATTTTTTATTCCTCTTACATGATATTAAAATTGTGTGAAAAAAATGTAATTCAAAATTAATAATCCTTTATATAAATAAAATAATTTCATAAAGTTGAAAAAGTATTTCATCTAGTTCATGGAATATTCTCCTAGAGTTTCACAAAAAGTGGTAAAAGATAGAATTATTTTTAAATTCAACACAGAGCCATCTTTGAAACGAATAAAATATAAATTGAAATTGATTAATTGGTTAAAGAGGTATTAATGGAGGCTCTAAATGAATAATTTCATATAAATATGGATCATTTCAAGTTCTCTAAATACATTTGGATTCAATTCAAATATTTTTTTGGGAACGAATAAAGGCCTAGTGAGAAGTTCCTTATGAAAAAGAAAGAAGAATAAAAACAATAAGAATTCATCCCAGAAGTTTCGTTCTATAGAAGTGGTAAAATATAGACCATATTTCACCTATTATTTTAACGCAATTGTGTAAAAATAAAGTGAAATTTCAAAATATTTCTTGGAGATGAAAAGAATATGTGATTCTGGTGATGAAATAGAAACAACATCAAGTTGTTATGATAATTAATACTAATTAAATGATAATTAATATTGATGGATTATCATGTATAGAGTGTAAATTTCAATGATTTATGATTTATCCAAGGAACATAAGAGATTAAATACTGAAGGATTGTCTTTGAATTTAGACATGAAGAAAATGGGGATCAAGATGAAAGAAAAAAGCGATATTCTTGAAGAGCTTTCCCAAGAGATCATAAAAACATTTTCATAGAAAATGAATTAAAAGAAAGTTCTTATTAGGAAAAAATCCCTCAAGGATACCAATATATATTTTTGGGGTGATTTTGTTTTTTTTAAAATAATGATAAATGTGTTTTAGTATGGTGGGTTTTTTCGAAGTAGATATTTAAGGTGTTGTAGTTCCCAACATTTTCTAATTTTTTGGACCACAAAATTTGGAGTTTGTTTTATGGTAAATAAAGGTTTTCTGAAAAGGTGTTCATGGATCACATTTCTTTAACCACAAAGCAAGGAGTTTGAAAACCATAATTTATATACCATGAATTGTAGAGTTCTAGACCACATAGTATTGAAACAGTGATATTCAGACTGTAAAGGTGGTATGTGGAATGATGAAGGAAAATTTACAGGGAAGGGTTTCGTCATATTAGAACTATGTGTACCACGAAGAATGCTATGAGAACTGCATAGGAAAATCAACTTGTGTGATTCTCATATTCCAATGGAGTCTCTTCATTTGTTTAATTTAGGTGGTAATTTGAGGATTCGAATTTTTTTATGGATGAAATTGGACGCTGAAAAGGATTAAGGTGGTATGTGGACCGTATTCCAGTTTGTGATGAAAATTATACCACATCAGAGATGGGGGTATTTGTGATTAGAGGGTTTTGTGAGATTTATTTTCCTATATAAAGCACCCTAATAATAAAACTAATTATCAAGAATTTTATTATACAAGATCATCACTAGAAGAATTCATAGAAGTCTGAAGTAGTTCGTGAGGGAGGATTATGCGAAGGAGGAAGTAGTTTGTGGGGATCAATTACATGAAGGAGGAAATTCGATAAAGGGATTTCATGGGCTTGGTAGCTTGAAAATGAAAAGGTACCATGTAGTAAAGTAAGTCTGTGAGGCATTAGCTATTTGTGAAGCAGGTTCGGTCTGAAAAGAAAAAGGCGACCAAGAAACACTCATTCCATATTGTGAAATGTAGTTCCCGGGGGATTCAATGCAGTTTTTGGAGGTTGAAAGAAATTTCCCATAGTTATAAATGAAGTTCTAAAAAGTATTAAAATAGTATCAAATGAAATTTTCTTAACTAACAGTATGCAAAAATTTGGATTTTATCTACTAGGTGAAATCAAAACTTCAATAAACATCTATCTACAACTTAGGATGTATTCATTATTGATAATGGATGGGCCTAAATGTCCATAAACTATTTTTTTATCATTTCCAAAGTAGTTAGCAATAGAAGAGGAGGAAGGTGATTCTTTCCACCAATAGTGTTCCATCAAAATAGAGTTAGTGAGTGGCCCCTGGAAAATTAGTGAGCTGACCCTAAATATTGTAAATGTGGTGATTCTGGGCATATAAGTGATCTATCCTAAACCCTGTATTTTGGTATTAATCCTTATTGTATTTGGTACATAAACACATTGTTGTTGTATGCCTCTTGGATGTATCCAAGTGAGGGTAAACCAGGTAAAATTTTTCTGTCGCTTGCATGATTTAATTTATCTTCATACATTGTTATAGTACAGGGAGATAAGATTGTTTTTTGATGAAGAAAGGGGTAGTTGTTTTAATCTTTTAGACCCAGATTCACCCCCCCCCCCCCCAATGGTACCTTTTCTAGTTGGGATAGTAATTGTTATTAGAGAAAAAGAATGAAAGTCATTGGCTCTCTCTCAGTAAAATAAATGAAGGTTTTGAATAACAAATGATTTGTGATATTCAATGGAATAAATTTTCAATTATAGATCATTCATATGCTTCGCTACTTTTGATATTTAGTAATGGATGTATTTTCCTCAATGATTCATGTAATTTCATCTAGTATCGATAGTGGTGCTTTATCCAAAACGAAATGAAGGGAATTGGTGATTAACATAAAATGAATCATTGCTTTAGGGGGATCACTATCCAATGAAATATATATGAATCTGATGTTTTGTAATTCATCACATTATATGTGGGAAAAGTTTCAAAATATTTATTAAGGCGACTCAAAAGTTTGAGAAAAAAAGATTAAGGTTCTATGGAACAAGTATGGGAATCTCATAATGCACCCTAACGAGTTTGTTGAAACATTATTTGACTTTTTAAATGTTGTTGTTGAAGACATGTGTGGCCTTGGAGAAATTATTGAAGATATATACATTGTTACGATCATCTTGAGAAAACATCCACCTTGGTTCAACCCAAATGTTTCTATATTGGATGATAAAGAGCCAAAGGAACTGACATTGGATAGCATTCATAGTAATATTATTGGATATGAGATGAGAAATGGTGATAATGATGTTGTAGAAAAGGGTAACTCTGAAGAGGTGTAATTCAAGTCCATTAATAATCTCACAATTTAATATGGTTGAAAAAAGGAAGATATAGATGACAGGATTCCATTCCTTTCCTCAAATACTCAAATAGGAAAAGGAAAGTTCAAATGGAAACTCCCACTTGTATGCTTTTGATGTGGAATGGTTGAACATATTGTAACAAAGTGACCAAATAAGTTTCAAGAATATGATGAGGATTAAGTCTAAATTCCCATGAATAATTCTTTAGCCTATGGTAAATCTAATAAAAATATCAAGAGAAATTACTTCAAAAATAAGAATCATATTTAAAAAGAAGATGACATCTTAGAAGAATTCCATGTATTATAATAGGAGGACTACAAGGATCATGAAGCATATTCTATGGTGGTATTTGTCAAAAAACTCCCAAAAAGGGAAGAAAGTGACAATGAAAAAGAAGAAGTTGATGGAGGATTTTTTCTTCAGGTCAAATTAGAAGTTTCACTTGAAGAGATTGATGTTTGGAGAGCCAGAACAAAGAAAGACAATAGGGTGGTTCGAGATGATAAACTCTTTATGCAGGATAAGGAAGAAGATAATTACAAGATAATATATGAAATATAAAATTTTATGTATTAAAAGATAGAGAACTTATATATGATTGGTGGGTAAAATATTAGAGTTGAAGAAAAGAATAGGGTGATTGATGGATTGAATAATACAACAAAAAATCAAGAAAAACTCATTGAAAATCTTGAGGAGGTTACCGGCCTACTAAGGAAAGTGAATAATCGGGATTAACTATTGGATCTAGAAAATAAAGTTGTAAAGGTAGTTGAGAATGAAAAAGATCATATAAAATCTCCAGTGAAAAAGATAAAGGAATCTCATGAGAATAAAATGATAGATCTGAATGTTATTTTTGGTGTGGGGCTTGATAGAAAATTGAAAGTGGTAATAGTTTAGATTAGAACACAAGAAACCACCCCAAGATTGAAGATTTATTTGGGTATGAATTAGAAGTAGAACATTTAAAGAAACTATGAAAAAATCTGCAGTGCATTAGTGACACATGGGAATTCACTCCACACTAGATGCTATTGTTGTGGAAAGATGGGAAACTCACAAAATGTTTGTTCCATAGACAAAAGACATCAAAGGTAATAATACAAATAGAGGTATCCATATTGAATTCAATATTATAGGATATCATTTAATAATCACTATTTTAGGTATGGAGGAGTTTATCGCATGTTAAAATATTTCTCATTAAAAATGAAAAGGAATGTGCCAAACCAGAATGAATATTTCCATAAGTAGTAGCTGAATTTATCATAAAATGAGATGTAATTTCCAAACTGATTTGCATCTTTACAAGATGAAATTGTCCCATCATACTCCAAGTAAGACCAAGATTATCAATCCATACTGGATAAGAATTCAAAAACATGGAAAAAATAATAGAATTGAATAGGAAGTGGTAGCAAATATTTATTTTAAAGCATAACATTGCACAGAAATATGGATCATTGATAGTGGATGCACCTACTATATGATAAGAAATAAGGATTTAGTGGTATGAATCTGATATGACAAGGAAGGTATTGTTATATTTTGTAATGATGACGGTCTGAAATTTATTTCCTCAAGAAAAGAAAAGTTTGGTGGAAAATACATGAGAATTTCAGATTTATTGGTTGTTGAAGGACTCTATCACAAATTACTATGTGTCAATCAATTACGTGACTCAGGACATTTCATAATCTTCTCTATGAAATTTTGTGTCATCATGGAAAAATAAGATGATGTTTTTTAGGGAAAGGGTACGAAAGGGTATCTCTACCTTGTATGTGGAGAATAAGATATGTGTTTTCCCCAAGGAAGATGAAAACATGTTATGGAATAAACATGTTGGTCATTTGAGCCAAAAAAAAAAATTCTGAATCGGTAAAATGTTATTCTTCATGAGACTTCCCTATATTATCATGTGATCATACCCATACTTGTGATGCTTTTAAACAATGGAAGATCATTTGACAGACATATTAGGAAAACGAGAATAGTTCAAAAAAAGTTCTTGATTTGGTATATATTGATGTGTGCAGACCTATTTCACCAATATATATTAATGGGATGTCCATGTTATCTTAATTTATGATTTTATCAAAATGGTATGGGTTTTATTCATCACTCACAAGTCTGAGGTGTTTAGTTTCATAACAACTTATCCATTGGAATTTGAAAAGTTGCTAGGTAAAAAATTATATAAGATCCAAACTCATAATGGAACAGAGTTCAAAAATATCCAACTGGAAAACAATATCTAGAAACATAGGTTAAGGAATCAAGTTTCATTAGTTTGAACTCCACAACAAAATGGATTACTTGAGAGAAGAAGTCAAATTATCATGAACATGGCTCAATAATGCTCATTGAGAAAAACCTTCTAGGGAAGATTTGGAAATAATTTGTGATGACATAGGTATAAACTTAAAATAGAAAATTATTAAGTTTAAAATAAGAGAATACTCTATATAAGCTATGTTATGGAAAGAATCCAAAGTTGAATTACTTTTTAGTTTTCATAAGTAAGTGTTTTATTCTCAATAAATAGTAACACAATAAGTTTGAATCCCATGGAGTTGAAGGTTTATTCCTTGGATACTCAAAGAAAAGTAATGCATATAAATACTTCAATAAGGTTCTGGGAAATTTATTTGAAATAAATTATGTAACTGTAGTATATAATGTGTATAATCATCCGAAAATACATGATCAGTCTCAAGAGGATAGTGATGAAGTGTTAACTAGATCAGGGGATGTTCTAGTTCTAGAAGCTTATTTAAAAGAAGATTTAGATAATGAAAAGGATTGTAATAAACTCTAATCTAAACAAATATCAAATAGATGAGGTAAAATTGATTGACAGAACATAATTGGTGATTAGATAGCTCTAGTACAGACAACGAGGATGAAGACTCTGTAGCAAGTATCATTCTTTTCACTTGTAGAGACAAAATGTTTTGAGGAAGTGGTTAGAGAAACAACTGGGTTCAGGATATAAATGATGAGATTGACCAAATTGAAAAGAATTATACATGGAAAATTATTTCAAAACCAACAGATAAGAATTCCATCAGGACAAAATGGGTTTTCATAACATGATTAATAATGATGGGGTACTGATTTGAAACAAATCATGACTAGTGTAAAATGGGTACTCCCAAATAGAGGGTATGGATATTGATGAAACATTTTCACCTATTTTAAGGATAGATAATATCATATTATTCTTTTACATAGTAGTTCAAATAAAATTTAATGTTTTTTAGATGGACATCAAGTCAGCATTTCTAAATGGGGTTCTCGAAGAAGAAGTTTATATTGAGCATCCATATTGTTTTATCATTCATGAAGAATATAATATAGTTATTTATCTGATATAGTCACTATATGGGTTTAAGAAAATATAGAGAGTATGGTATTCCATGCTTGATCAGTTCTTGAAGAAGCTTACTTTTCATTGTGGTGGAGTTGATTACAATCTATATGTCAACAATGAAAGTAATCAGAGGATTATGGTGTTGGTTTATATAAATGTCATAATATTTTGTGGATGATATCAAGCATAGCTAAATCATTTTTTATAATTCATGAAAAGCGAATTTGAAATTTCAATGGTCGGTGAACTAACATTTTCGTTAGTTTATATGTGACATAATAAAATAATGTCAAATTAATTTCTCAATCTAAATATGTCAAGGAGATTTTTAGAAAATTTAGAATGTATAATTTCAATGAGATGATGACTCTGGTGGCTACAAGGGTGAAAATTTCATGGGATGATGAAGGAAATGGGTTAATGTCACAGAATACTAGCAAATCATTGGTGGCCTATTGTACGTGATAGAGGAAAGACCTGGTATTCTTTCTTCCATATTCCAAGAAGCAAGATATCAATGTAATACCAAGAAAACTCACTTGATTTCAATGAAAATAATACTTTGGTATATCAAGGGCATGGTGGATTTTGGTTTGTCTTATAATGAAAAATCATAGCAAGAGTTATTGGGCTATACAGATGAAAATTGGGACATATCAAAAGATGATATAAAATCAATTTTAGGTGGTGAAATCTATCTTGGTTGATTGTGTATTTCAAATATAATCAAGAAACAATATTTTATTTCATTGAGAACCTCATAATATAAATATATTGTCAATACTCAAGCATGTATGGATTTATTGTGGATGAAGAAGCATCTTGATGATATGGGATTTTATATTAAGTCTCTAATTATAATCCCTTACGAAAATTCAAGTACACTAAATCTTAGAGAAACTTCATTCCATCCCTAAAGGACAAAGAACATTGAAATCATGTATTATTTAATCAAGGATAAGGTAGAGAAAGGTCTTGTGATGTTCGAGTATGTGCCTACAATACTACAGGTTGCATACATTCTGATGAAGGCCTTACCTACTGATGTTTTTAAATGGTATCAGTTAGCTCAGGGAGTTTAGTCAACTCCCCAAACAAAAAAAAATGTGTATATATGAGACCCCCTCTCCCTGAGGTATGATGTGTTTTTTTCCTAATGTCTTGATCATATTTCTTTACCCTATTGCTAACCACAACAAAGTGACCTTCTAGTTTATTAACAAAGGGTGAGAAATTGTGGCTATAAAATGGTAGAAAATGTCTTAATCGTGAAAGCGGAAGAAGATAATAGGGGGTGCAGCTAAGTATAGGGATTTTTAAATCAGATGATGATAAAAATTATTGTTAAAAACTAATATATCACAAAATATAGATTTTATGATGAAATCAGTTGAGTGGTTTAAGAATGAAGTGTTTCATTAATGAAATTTCAATGCTACACTTGTTTCTCACATAGATCATGGATCTTTTGGGCTTAGAGTGTGTGTTGATTATATATTTGATCTCTCTCTAAATTTATAGAAGTTATTTTTGGTATAATATGATAGAAGATTTAACAATTAATCAAATTATGAAGAGTTTTCAACAAGCCCAAAGGGGGGATTATTGGGGGGAAATCCTCAAGGTTTCGTCTGGGTGTTTTTGGGGTGATTGTGTCTTTTGATAATTCCAGATGACTGCATTTCAGTTTGATTAGTTTCATCGAAGAATATATTTATGGTGACGTAGTTTCCCAGTGTTTTCCAAATTTTTGAGCCTCAAAATCTGGAGTTTGTTTGATGGTAATGGATGGTTTTCCACAAAGGAGTTCACGGACTATATTTCGTGGACCACAGAGCATGGAGTTCGTAGACTATAGTTCATGGACCATGAAGTATGGAGTTTTCGAACAACATAGTAGCACAGAAGGACTATGAGGACTATAAATTTAGTACGTAAAATGGTGAATCAAAATCAATAGGGAATAGTTTTTTTATAGAAATGCTATGCGGACCACGAATCATGCTACATAAACATCTTAGAAAAATAAATTCGTGGGAGGCTCATAATTAATAAGAGGATCATCATTTGATAAATTTATGTGGATATTTGAGGATCATCATAGGGTTTTTGTTTTCAGAAGACATTGATTACTTAAAAGGATTAAAGTTCTATACAGACCACATTGTAGTTCACGGTAAAGGTTGTACCGCTTCGGATTTATGGGTATTTTTTATTAACGGATTTTCATGGATTTATTTTTATATATAAAGGAACCTAATGAAATAATTATGTAGAAAAAATTTCATTAGAAAAGATAATCACTGGAAGAATCCAAGGATGTATGTAGTAGTTCACGAGGGAGGATTCCATGAAGGATGAAGTAGTTCATGGGGATCAATTCAAAAAAGAAGATAGTTTATGAGGACAGTTTGAAAAATGGGGTTTTTGGTCTTGACAGCTCGCAATGGAAAGGGACCACATTGTAGAGGTGATTGTGAGACATCATCCATCATCGAATTAGGGGTGGTATGAAAAGAAGAATGCGAATGCGGAACACTCGTTCCATGAGGTGTAATTTAGTTCATGAAGGATTCAATATAGTTTTCAGAGGATGAAAGATAGTTCAGAGAGGGAAAAAGGAATTTATTAAGGGAATAAAAAAATTCAAGAAATCAATTTCTACAATCTAATAGTAAATAGAGAAGTGGATTTAATCTATATATTGTAAAGAAAGTGAGCATATCCAAAGAAGTGGTCTAGCCCAAACCTTGTCTTTTGGAAGTGATCCTTAGTGGAATTGGTACATTAGAACATTATTTTTGAATGGTCCTTTGACATAGACCTATGAGGGTGAACCAAGTAATTTTTTTTCTCATGCAAGATTTTATTTATGATTATATATTTCTATGGATTAGGGAGTGAAGAGTGTTCTATTTAATGAAGAAATAAGATCTGAAGTGGCATTTGTTTCTATTTTTCATACACTAATTCACCCCCCCCCCCTCAGGGTATTGAACCTAGTTTGGATAACATTTCTCTTTTAATGAGATCATAATATGAAGAAAAAAATTCTTTGGGATATTCCAAATCAGAGTAGAAGAAGTTAGATGAAAAATTTTAAGAAAAATATGTGAAGATAAGATACCTTGAGGAGAGGATGAAGACTTCTAAAGAGAATATGAAGATCCCTCCAAAATTTATCTCAACATTTGAAACAAAAAAAATAATATTCTAGGTCTAAAATATTGATGTAAATATTTATTCCATGTGAAATCTAGAATTTTGGTTCCACAAAAGATGAAAGAACCAATGTTATTTTATTGTTTAATGTTAGGGAATATCATGAGTATATATTTTGAAGCCAACAAGACCAAAGATGTTAAAATAACTCTAGTTGTTCCAACTAATTAATAAAGGAGAGACCAAATATGGTATGATTCTTATGGTAAATGTTTTATTTATTCTAAACTCATTCATATGGAAAGGTATTAAAATTGGATAAATTCATTGAAGGGTAAAGAGTACAAACTGAGACACTCCACTCTTATAACTTACAAGGAGAATTTTTCTCCTAGAAGAAGGCATATTAAGATAGAAAATAGGTTCAATGTTTTATAGATTCAAAATGAGCCTCAATAAAGTGTGTATAAAGAAACAAAATTTGTTCACTCACAATAACACTATTAGAGGAAATAAAGACAAATTTGGATGGGAAAATTTAACATCTCGCCCCCAACTTCATATAAAAGTAGTAGATGGATTGATCACCACATGGCCTCAAGTGCACCTCCCCATACTCTAGAGGTTTCCAAATAGCAGTGAGGGTCTAAATATGGTATGATGGGGAGACTATACCCTCATTATCAGAATAGCATAGTGGTATATGGGAAAATAAATAATAGAAAATAGGGGAAGGAATGAAAATTTAAATACAAAGTAGTGGTAGAATAATATCAACAAAATATAAATGGCCAATGACAAAAAATGCATGCATGCATGTTCATATATTGATACATAAACTAAAACATTATACATTCATTAGGAATCATGATACAATTTAGTACATGAGTAAAGAAGAGAAGAAAAAGTCCCAAGGGTGACCTCCATGAGTATACTAAGATCTAGCTCAGTCATGAGCTCTTAACTCCCATGTAAAAGGATGACAACAAAAGTAATGATCGATAGTACTTTGATCATAAGTTTTTCTCAGGTACCCCTAATGAAATTATGTCCCAAGTAGGCTGTGAGATAAAATCCCAATAGGATACCACAAATGGTTTATATAGAAAAATCATTTCCATGAATAGAAGTTAAAGTAGTGTGCAGATATAAATAAATAATCAACAAAGATGAAATAAAAGATACCATCCTACCCATGTTTCTAAAGGACACCTAGTGGATCTGCCTTCTTCAGATCAAGCTTGGAATGAGTGTCAGATTAGTATCTATATGTATTGTAATAATATATATATTTTAGTTATATATTTCATCCATCTATATGGACTTAGTATGTGCAGATATAAGTGGCCATATACCTAGAATATTAGGTACTAGCTGGACCAGGGAATAACTAAGACAACTATAACAAGTCCAAACAATCCTATTTAGACAAGAAAAGTGTGAAATCCCTACATCTCATAATGAATGAGAGAATTCATGATCAATACTCGATATGGTGGGTGACTCATAATTTTGATACCCAAAACAGGGGATGTGGTGAGTCATTCCCACTATCCAAATTTCAATGGTGTGATCCGTCATTCTCAAAACTTGATGTAAGATAATTTGAAACATCATTCTCAACAGTGTACCTTAACGAATGTTCAAAATAAAATATCAATGGAATCATAATATTAATAATAATTCATTACCTCTTAAGATAGTTTATAATCTCAATATAAAAAATGGAATCAGATTTATTATAATTCACATAATCCATTCCAATTTTAATATAGCAAGAGGTGTGGTCTTACCAACCAATTAAATTCTATTTAATTTAAACCATTGAATTTAAACAATCCATCTCATTTAACAAATCTTTTAATTTTATAATCAAGTCTTTCCAACCCACTTAAAAGGTTTTTGGTCTTTAAAAAAATTAATCATAAGGGTGGTTGTTACTCCTTATTCTATCCATTTAAAAATATCATTTGACACCATCTACTAAGTGTAATATATATCTAAAAATAACATAAGGTTATAGGAAAATAAAAATTCCAAAAGGTCCAAGAAATATTTAAATTAATAATCACCACTCTTAGTTTAGAAGATAGCACACCTCATCTGATGGTTTTATTATTAAACATGAAATTATTTAAAAAATATATTTATAACAACTAAGAATCACATTCAATATTCATAACTCAATTCACCAAAATGAAGAATTTTAGAAAGCTACCAAACATGGAAAATCAATTTCATCGATCAATGTAGCACTTAGAAGGTGTCATTATCAATTAAGAAACTACCTACAAGGGAAATTAAAAATATAAGTCAATTAAATCACTTAGAAGGTTCTTTGGTTCAATTGGTCATTTCCCTATAGGGTAAAATCCATTCATAATCTAAGTCGAACACTTAGAAGACATTTCCATAATTTAATCAGTTAAATAAAGAAAGATGTTTCATTCCATCATGCCTAATAGGGTGGCTAGAATTGAGGTTTAAATCCTCTAATTTATTATAGAGGCTCACTGAGAGTAATACATCATGTGCATAATATTAGTTATAAATTAAGAAATCATTTTTTTGGGTGACTTGTGGAAAAGGATGGTGCATGGCACAACGACAATATTTATAAATCAATTAAAGCATTGAAAAAGAGATATATACCACCTACCTTATAAAAATTTTGATCCACACATCCAATATCAAGCTTTTATTTATTATAGTTTCATAGAAATCATATAATTGGGCATCCTACCTAAAAATAGAGTGAATGGGGTCACACCAAAAGAGTGAAACAGATATGAAGGGAAACTGAAATAGGAAGAAAGAGGATTTTAGATATTACCAATAAAGATCCAACATGACCAAATATGTTTGATTTGGTATCTAGATCAATGAGATATGTAGATTCCAATTATAGGCTTCGGAAAAACCCATGGTAGAAGAAGAATATCCTCATTCGGCTAGAGAAAAACAAAGAAAGAGGAATATGGGGTTCAATGATCCTTAAGGAAAAAATGAACATTTCACCCTTAAAAATGGGTCGCACAGTTTGGCCACATGATTGGACAAACTATGCACCCATGGTTCTTCCTTTACTACTTTAGAATTGGGATCACATGGTTTTCTACACTGTTTTGAGAACTATGTACAAACTGTGAGATTTCCCTCGGTAAAAAACATGCAGAAAACAACACAGTTGTGCATCTCCCCTCACGTGATTAAACCAAACCATGTGATACCTCTAACTCCATCGGTTTAGCTACATGGTTTCTATTATAGGGTCTGATAGTTTTAGAAAAAACATGTACCCCTACCTACCTTATCTAGTTTTCATTTTCTAGTATGTAACACTTTTAAAACTCAACGGAACACCTGAGGAACCCATTGGGACCTTAAAAAAGTCTAAAAGAAACACTTTTGAGCATTACAACTCTATGAATTGTTTTTTAAGCTCAGTTCAAATAACAAACCATCCAAAAAATTCCAAAATTCAAATTCCCTTGGAATTCTACCTTAGCTCAAAACATGGGTTGTTATAACCTCCCCACCTTATAACTTCTCATCCCCAAGAATCTGTAGGTAAAAACAATGAAAATATCACCCAAACTACAAGGGTAATGTTGTCCCGTTAAGATAGTTTCATTGTGTTCCAAAACTCCCAACTCAATTCCAAGAATCTCTTAAGTGTATGACACTTAATCTTTCAAAACCCAAGAAAAATATTTTTTTCTGATTAAAATACTAAGATGGTGATTACTCGATACCATTAGGTAAATACATGATCTCGTCGTGGTCTCCTTAATCATTTGATCAGTGGTTTCCCTCACCATAGTTTTTAACATAAAAGGGAAAAATTATGATCCATGGTACCTTAACCATTATAGTTTCCTACAAATCACACCCTAATAATTCTAGCGACACTCCTAGTGTGATTTTCAGTTGGTGAAATAGTTGATTCCCCACCGACCACATTTAGCCAGGTCGAGCCGGATTTTCATGAGAACCCTCAGTCGAAAAATACTAAAATTGTCACCACATGAAGCCATGCCAAATATGGTTCTTCACTGATCGTATTCCTCATAAAAAATAAAACAATTTGATCCAACTTTGGATGACCATTCTCAAAATTCTTGGCTTAGATGTTTGAAGTAATCCAGACTAAACCTCAATGCCTTCTTGCAAGGTATCTCATGTTTAGAATGAGTGTATTCACTAAAGCCCATGCCTGACTTCTAGGGAAGTTCCCAAATCAAACCATCACGTGAACATTTAAACTATTGTGCATTATCATGAAAAAGGGTGTAATATAGATCCATCCCACTGGTATCATCACCCTTCAAACATCACCTCTAAGCTTGACCATAAGTCTGGGATAACATCAGATTCATTGAACATGATTCCAATGAACTAACCAAATGTAGTTCATACTCCATGTATAAAATTGTTACATTGGTAAAAAGACAGGATTTCCACCATAAACCTTTGAATGATCCTAGAGTTTCATCCTCCTAGTGGTCAAGTCATAGGAAAACAGATGGTGTTCAGGAATCCAACCAAGGTGTTCCTACATGAAAACCAAGGTATCACTTAGGACTAACCATGCCTTGATAAAGACCACGCATCCAGCATGAAACTCTGATAAATCCTACTTATTCAAATAAAATAATATTTGAAACTTTTATGATGTTGTATAACTAATGCGTTGTTACTCAATTAAGGACAATGTCATGATAGGGAACATGCTTATCTCATAAATAAGATTACACTAAGAGGATATCGAGGATTACAAAAAAGATTCGAGACACTTCTATCACATCCAAGATGAATTTCATATTATAGTTTCTAACCAACCATACCTAACTACCAGAAATAAGAAAAGACGAACCAATACTGGTTGAATTTTTGGAAGAAGGTCGATTTCAAATACAGATGCATCATAATTAACTGATCATAAGACTTTGGTAATCGAGGATTCCAATGATAATTTAAAATTAACTACATAAGTCCATCCATGACCAACGATGTTTCTAAATGGTTTTATAGACATCAAACCACATCAATTTCTTTCTACTAGGAATGAAATGACAACTTACAAGACTTCCCAACCTCACAGGCATCGAAAACATCACTGATTATTTTTTAAAATTTATTCCTCAATTGTTTCCCTTATACTAAGAAGGACATGTATTCACTATAGTAGACACAAATCTCCCCACCATTAGAGTGTACAATTCATATAAAAGAGAGATATAGTATCCACTCATAAGCATGCTGGATCATATTCACCATAAAAGCACACATGAAACTTCTCCAAGTCATGCTCACATACGTCATAACATTTTTCATTGATTCCAAAAACAACCTAACTGGCTTGTCAAAACACCTAATAATCTTGGAAAACTATCTCAAGCATTGAGATAAATTGATTTCAATAAACACCCTGGTCACTCTACTCCGATGATGACTTGAGAACATACTCAATACCTCAGGTCTCAAAAATTCCATCAAACTCAACTGGTTCATTATCATTTAGAAACTCAATGAATACCGCGTATACGAATCCACACTACCCACAGGTTTCATAAGAAATATGGAACATCCCATGTACTATCTATAGGTTTTCTGACCTATGTATACAAGTATCAAGAAGTCCATAAAATAGAGTTAATCTAGATTTACATTTCCCCATATTACTAGTAACTTGGATGAAGACATACCAAGTTGTCATCACTAATGAAGAAGAGAGGTTCACACACCCTACTAAGAAGCTAACCATGCCCTAGTAAAGTCCATCCTATTGAAACTGAGCATTGCTAAATGCTCATTCCCATAAGAAGTGTCAAGGATTCCATGACCACCCATCCAAAAAAAGGGTATACTTTACAATCTAAGAGTCCTAATAGGGGAAAAGGAAACAAAACAATGCCATATGTCATAAATCTCAATGTATTTAGCAATTTATTTAAGATAAAAGAGAGCTACCTACCTCAGTCTAGCCCCTTATAGATTAATAAGTGTCAGACCAATAACTATGTCACACAAAATAGATTTCACTAGGACCAACACCTATCATTTAATCCATTTTTAAAAATGAATAAGGGCTTATGGAAAACGCTTACGTTTTAGTTCCAAGGAAACTCGAAGAGATGTTTAATCTACAATTACATGTGGGTTTAAACTAAGGATACCACCTAAGGTTCCATTTCAAGTCATCACATTGATTCATATTTATCTTTAAAAATATATAATATTTAATTCATAATATTAAGGGCCAATTATAGGATAAAATCACTTGATACCTAATTTAACTAATTATTCAAAGAAAAATAGGTATGTCTTATCAAACATAATTTTTTAAAACATTAACCATTTACTTAAATCCTATTATAATTAGAAAATTTATCATATAAATCCCTTTTAATAATTTTATTTATCCATAAGTATTTTCTCAGTTTGTATTATTTAAATACCATGTCATGAAAGATATAGTAACCTACAAGGGTCCCATTAAGCCATCCTAGGTAAATCAGAATGAAACCCAATAGTATTTGTTTAATTATTAAAGTTTCAAAACACCCACAGTGGGTTATCTAATAAGAAACATGCCCCAAATAACCTAATTGGGTTTAGTTGTGCGTTTAGGATGTAAATGATACATATCTTCATGTATGTGTGATAGGGTCACAAACCATTATAGAAGAAACCACCAATAGTTTAAATTTTAAAATTACCCTTAATGGGTTTTATCTGATAAAACTAATACTATAACCAAACTTCTAGGGTCAAGTCACATAAGAGGTCCATAAGAAACCCATTAATTTAAAATCCAAATTAAATAGATTTTACATTTATAAGCTTTTAAAAATATATCATGGGAATATATAATGGTACGATTATATGGGTTGTCATCTCCCAATAAATAAAGTGATTATACACTTCATAGACCACAGACTAGCTCCCATTTAAACAACCCCAATTAAATTAAAAAAATTGAACCTTAGAAACTCTTAAAATTTAAAAATGGTCCTTATATATATATATTAAAATCTTAAAATATTGTTTGAATACACTGATTACCGTTTCCCAATTTGTAAGGCACTCATACACCCTACAACTAAAAACTGTCTCTGGTTTAGTTATAACTAATATGTACATCCCAGGAAACCAATTATATATAAAAATTATTAATAGGACTTTTATCAAAAGAATTAAATATATAAGAACATGATAATAATCGCAATAGCATGATACATAGGCAAGACTTACTAAATAATCAGGCAACATGGCATATAATCACCTAATCATGGAAACAGATTACTATGATAGATAAATCACCCATTCATATTATATAAACAATAATTCTAAAGATATACCTAAATAGGAACATAACTAACCATATCACTAATATATTGAACATGTTATAGAACTACCAGGATAATAACAATAAAAGAAACATTATCACAATCCATAGGAATCCTACAAATACAACTACATGGAATGGAATATGCATGGCATGTGAATCTATATGTTCCTATAATGATTCATATAATTCTAATTACTTTCTATACTAGGTCAAGTAAAAAAACCATAAATTTCATAAATCTTTAAGTATAATAAACTACACAATTCATTCAAGGTGAAATCACAATAAATTATAATAGAAAATAGTGTGAAAAATAATCTTATCCCTGGCCACATGAACTTTTCCCCATGGGTGGGGTGATCACTCCAAGAAACAGCTATTTACCAAGAACTGACACATTCCTAGTCTCACATCGACCAGCCACAATTAGTAATACAAAGGAAAAAAAATAAAGGTTTGATTGCACTTTGTAATGCCCCATCCCAACTTCTTACAAAACCAGTAGCCGGATCAGTTGCCACATGGTCTCAATTCACCTCATCGTATACCAAAGGTTGTCGACTAGAAACGAGGGTCTAAATATGGTACGATGGGGAGACTATACCCTCATGATTAGAGTCTAATTGTGGTATATCAAAAAATAAATAATAGACAATATCGGAAGCCATAATAAATGAAATACTACACAGTGTAAGAATAATATCAATGGAATATAAATGGATAACTCCAATACACAACAATTCATGAATATTCAGATCATGATACATAAAAAATAGTATACATATAGTAATAATCAAGATATGATTTAGTATATGAGTAACGAAAAGAATAAAAATCATCATGGGTGATCTCTAAGAGCATCCTAAGCTC
Source organism: Viscum album (assembly GCA_963277665.1). Lineage (NCBI taxonomy): Eukaryota > Viridiplantae > Streptophyta > Magnoliopsida > Santalales > Viscaceae > Viscum > Viscum album. Next base: position 295,844,879 of record OY728141.1, on the reverse strand, counting down.
TAGCTCTGTCTTGTTATCCTAACACCTAGGTACAAGCATGACATCTTAAGTAATAATCCATTATCTTATAAACATAATATCTTTTTAGGTACCCTAGTGAAACGGATGCCCAACCAGGGTGTGAGATAAAATCCCATTAGACCACCATCAACAGTGTCTACAGCTAAATCTTGTCTATGAATATATTATAGAGAAGTGTTCATATATAAATAAATAATAAATAATGTTAAAATAATATATATCAGCTTACTCAGGTTCCTAATGGACTCTTAGTGTCTCTACCTTCTTTGGTTCATGGTCAGAATGGGTGTCTAATTAGTAACTATATATATAGTTATAAAATATATAGTTTAGTTGAATATTTCAACCACCTATATGGACTACGTACGTGAAAACGTAAAATTCCATATACTTAGAATACTAGGTAATGGCTAGATGGGGGTGTAACTTAGGAATCCATAACTACACTAAAAAAATTATATGCTCAAGAAAATGGTACAATCCCTACATCTAATAATGAATGAGAGACTTCATGTTCAATACTCAAGACAATGGGTGAGTTTTCATGTCAACACCCAAAACGAGGGATGTGGAGCGTCATTCCCACCATCCAAATTGTTTCAATGGTGTGAGATGTCATGCTCAATCCCCAATCTAAGGAAATGTGAAATGGCATGCTCAACATTATACCTTAACCATCATTCCAAAGAAAGTATCAATGGAATCTTAATATTAATAATAAGGCATTACCTCTTAAGATTATCCATAATCCCAATATAACCAATGGAACTACATTTATTATAATTCAAATAACTCATGTTTATTTAAATATAACAATAGTTGTGGTCATACCACATAATTCAATTCCATTTAATTTAAACAATTCAATTTAATCAAGCCATCTCATTTATCAAATCATGGAAATTTATAATCAAGGATATGAAACCCACCTAGAAGTTGGTTTGTCTTTGCAATAATTAATCATAACGAAGTTCATGCCACCAAATTCAATCCATTTAAGAATATAATTTGAGGCCATGTACCAAGCATTACATATATCGAACAATAAAATAAAGTCATAATAAAACACAAATTCTATAAAGTGAATCAATATTTAAATCAATAATCACCACTTCTAATTTATAATATAGTTCACCTGATCCAAGGGGTTTTATTATAAAACCCAAAAATATTTAACAAACAATTAATTTAGCACAACCAAGAATCACATTCGAGTGGCATAACTCAATTCACCAAAAATATGCATTTTATAAAGCTATTAAACATGAAAAATCAATTTCACGTATCACTATAGAACTTAGAAGGTTCCATTATCAATTATCCAACTACCTACATGGTAAATTAAAAAAATATTTCAATCCATCAACTTAGGAGATTCTTTGGTGTAATTGGGAGTTTACCTATAGGGTAAAATCCATTCACAATCTATATTGAATGCTTATAATACATTCTGATAATTTAATCAAATAAATAAAGAAATACATTTCATGCTATCAAACCCAAAGGTGTGTCTATAATTGAGTTCCAAATTATCTAATTACATAGTGAAGTTCAATGTGTGTAATACATCAGGTGCATAACAATTAGAAAATAAGAACATGTTTTTTAAGGCAGTGTGCACTAAAGGATGGTGTGCATCACAATAGAAGTATTTATAAATTAATGAAAAAATTGGGAAAGATATATATACCACAAGCCTTATACCAAGGATGATCCAAATTTCTAATATCATGCTTTGATTTAGTCTAGTTTGATATAAATTGAATAAATTTACATCCTCCCTAAAAATGGAGTGAATGGGCTCATACCAAAATAGCACAATAGATATGAAGAGAAACTGAAATATGAAGGAAGAGGATTTTAGATCTTACCAATGTTGATACAATGTGAGAGATTGATTTTGATTTGGATTTTTTATCCATGAGATATCAAGATCCATAATATAGGCTTCAGAGAAACTTGCAAGAGAAGAAGAAGAGCCTCACGTGGCTGGGGAAGAGGAAATAAATAAGAAAACGGAGTTTAATAATCATTAATTCAAATGGAAAATTCAACTTTAAAAATTGGGATTCATAATTGTTATACAATATTCGACAAAATGTGCACCAACATTGCTTCCTCTACTCCTTTGTAAGGTGAATTTCATGGTTTATGTGCATGATTTGGGAAACTGTGTGCAACCCATTCGATTTCCCTCTGTTAAAAACCTATTGGAAACTACAAATTCTTGCCACCCATCTCACATAGTAAGACGAAACCATGTGAGACCTCCATATACACTATTTTAGGAGCATAGTTTCTATTAGCGGGTATAATAGTTTCTAAAAACTATAATTCCCTTTCAGCCTTCTCCGGTTTTGAGTTTTTGGGGTCTGACACTTCTGAAACTCAACAAAATTCCTAAGTAACACCTCAAGATCTTTACCCAGTCTAAGAGAAACAATTTTTATCATTCCAACTCTCATAATTTCATTCTAAAACTCATTTCAAAGAACATACCATCCATCAAATGAAAAAATTTAAATTAACTTGGAATTCTACCTTGGCTCGAAACACAGATCATTACAAAAAATAAGATTTTGTTCCAGCTATGAAGAATTTTTAAGAGAATATGAACTTGAATCCACCAAGGGAGATGTATTCTAAGATGGAACTTTTTCCCTTAAAGGATGTAACGACCTGAACATTTATGAATAAAATTATCTTTATTTTAATTAATTATCTTATGGATATAGAAAAAACATGCACTAATTTTGTTTTATTATATCCTATTGGATTTAAATGATAGTTAAGTTTCCTTACCATTGATTATATAGCCATTGAACAATGATCAAATGACAAGTATAAATATAGTGTTTTTTACAAATCCTTTTAGAACAGACAAAGGAGGTGATGGCCTTAACCAGTAGGATCAAACCCTATGAAGCCTATTTATCGGAGCTTCCAAGAGAGATAGAATTTATGGTATTTTATCTATACCAATCCCAAGACAAGATCCAACAACTTAATAATGACCAAAACCATTTATTGGGGAAGATCCAGATCATCATGATCACAACCCAACCCATTTTCATATAACAGCCCTATGGAATCCCCACCATCGCACACCTTAATCTTAGGGTGTATGCTAGTATAATAAAGGGATATGTAACAATACCCTAGCATTATGATTATGTACATTATTTTTTATATAGAATAATTAATATACTTCCATTCTATTATTGTTACCTTTTAAATGATTTTTCAAGAAAAAATAGTATTTTTGGTTAATATTCAAATTCAATTAACAAATATATTTTTAATGAATTAATGGATTTATGAAATAAATAATATTCGATTAAAATATTATTATTAAATTACTTTTATTAAATATAAATGATCATATAATTTTTATGAATTCAAATGTAATTTTTATTAAGGTTTAAAAATTGTTTGTGTCAAACCCCATTAATTTTCAATAAATGCTAGTTTTTATTTTCAATGAGAAAATTTTGTTATTTATAAAATTATTTATATAAATTGATATTATTTTTGGAATAAATTTAACAAAATTACACAATGGAGAATTTCTCATAATTTTCTGAGATAGTCAAATTTTTGGGTCAAAATTAAATACCGTATAAATATATGATGTGTTTTCTGACATCATAATGTATAAATAATGATGTAATAAATAATATAAAATCCATATTCATAAAAACAAATGTTTTACTTTAAAATAATTTATTTTTTATTTTATTTTATTTATTTTATAATTCCTTAGGGAATCCTCTAGAAAATATAATATATTTTATGATTTTAAAATCTTTTCCTTGAAAGTATGACTCACCTCCGCATAAATATAATGACCCTGCTATTCATTTAATATTTAAACATGATTTATTATATAGATTTTCACTTAATAAAACTCAGAAGATCAAGGGGTATAGTGTCTTTGGGGATTAGGAATATTACATAACAACTTAAAACATGAAATACACATCCTTATTGAAAACGTCTTTTACATGACCATAACATTCCATCACACATAGCATTGCATAGGAAAACCTGAGGACATGCATAAAAAATAGTGAGCTATAAATCCTATTAAGAGAATAAAAATGGCATAACATGAGGAATAAAATACGTTTTAGTCCATGGGAATATCAATACAGCGCAAAAGAAACATGAACATAAAGGCATGATATAGCATGATATTCATTACATGAAAATGTAGCAACAACATACAACTTGATATTATCATGAGCCAAGGCTCATTGAAGATGGATTAGAATGAGTAAATCCTAATTGAAAATTAATTAGAATGGTTAAAACCTCATTAAACATGAATTAGTATGAGTAAACCCTCATTTCACTTGGTGTATCATGATACTAAACATTGGACAATGCATTGGAGTGCTATTAGGGTGCACCCTTCGTAATCATTTTGTTTTCATGTATAAGTGTTCCACATAGATCATACAACATGGATACATTAAACATAATAATTTGTTATACAAAAAAAGGAATATATAATAAATAAATATAAGTCCCTAATCAATAATTATATTAGTATACAAGTGAATACCCATGATATAGAAATGGGTATGGTATTCACTACATAATGATTTTGGTATGGAAAATCATGGTGCAATTTCGGCTGCATAACGACATCAAATAGAAATTTGTAAAATGGGTTGATGAGAAAAAAAGGGGTATCTCATAATTTATACATGAAATTTAACATAAGTGGATCATTAAACATAATATCCCAATATATTAAATGGAATTTAGATGAATAATATCAAATAAAATCTTGAATGGAATTGAGAAGAGATAAATCCATTACGGAATTTCGACATGGTAATGGGTGTACATGGGAGGGATTAATGAGAGAGAAATGGGTCTCTCATAATTTAAAAAAAAATAAGGTTAGTATGGGGGAGGTTTGAAAACAAATCTCATCTTGTTTAATTGAAAATAACAGGATATAACAATATAAGGAAACTTGGACAAAAATTGAGAAAGGAAGGAACCCTTACAGAATTTTGTTACAGTAACGGGTGTACTTAAAGGATCATGGGGGATTAATAAGATTGAAAGGAAACTATAATAATTTATAAATCATATGAAAATAAATTGGATCCCGAAATCATCATAACCCAATATATAAAAATGAAATTTAATAATAATAATATATAAAAAGTGCTTGAATAGATTTGAGAAGAGAGAATTCCCTTAAGAAATTACATCATAGTAAAGAGTGGTCTTAAAGGATTTTAGGAAGGGATTAATGGGAGTGAAATTAAGATCCCATAATTTATAAATCAAATGGATAGTATTTTGGTATGTAATAACATACCCTAATTCAAGAAAATAAAAATTAAAATGCATGACATATAAGACGTTCTTGAATAAAAATGAGCGAGGGAGATCCCTTACTTAGATGTGTGATCCCAAAGTCTTGGGAGAGGATTCTTAGGGGCGCTGGTAACCATGGGTAGACTCTAGGGATTATATAGAATAGTTTTTAAGAGATTAAAAAAATTTTAGTGAAGAGGAATGGGTTTTTCGGTGGTTTTATATAGGGAAGGTGGGGGAATTCGTTATTATTTTGGTTTTGGACACTACATGCTAAAATATTCAAAATTACAAACCATGCAATGGTTTTTGACCATGTTTTCTTGAAAAAGGGAGTGGTAAAAATTATTTTATAATTAAAATTGCCTAATATATTAAAATATTTCCCTTATTATGTGGAGGTGAGTCACACTTTCAAGGAAATGATTTTAAAATCTTAAAATATTTTATATGTCTCGGAAGATTCACTAAGCCTTTATAAAATAAATAAAATTAGAATAAAATTAAATTATTTTGAAGTAAAAACATATATTTTTCCGAAGATATATTTTATAGTATTTTATTACAAAATTATTGGATCATTATGATGTCATAAAACACAATATATATTTATACGATATTTAATTTTTACCCAAAAAATCAACTTTGTCAAAAAAAATTAAGGCATTCATTGTTAGATAATTTTGATGCACTAATTCCAAAAACAATATTCATTTTATCTAAATAATTTTCTAAATATTTGAATTTTCACTTTTAAAATAAAAGATAACATTTATTGAAAAATAAAAGGTTTTGGAAAAAATAGTTTTCAAACCTTAATAGACATTACTTTTGACTTCATAAAAATTATATGATCATTAATATTTAATAAATTTAATTTAATAATAATATTTTATTAAAATATTTTTTATTTCAAAAATAACTTAATTCATCAAAATAGATTCCTTTATTGAATTTGAATATGAACCAAAAATACTATTTGTGCTTTATAAAATCATTTACAATGTAACAATAATAAAATTAAAGTATATTAATTATTTTATAAAAAAAGTAATAATAATTATAGGGTATTGATACATATGCCTTTATTACACTAGAAGGTTCCCTAATATAAAGGTGTGAGATGGAGGGGATTTCTTGGGGTTTTTCGGTGAACATGGTTTGGGTTACGATCTTGATGAGCTTGAACTTCTCCCATAAATGGTTTCTCTCATTTTTAAGTTATTAAATCTCAGCTTCTCCTTAGTCTAGGGAAAAGACCAAAAAATATTTCTCACTCAAAAGATATGATAAATGGTCCTCATAAGGTATAATCCTACTGGTTAAGTTCATCACTTACTTTGTCTATGCCAAAAATATTTTTTAAAACCCTATATTTATATTATTCATGTGATCAATTTTAAATGACTATAATCCTAATGGTAAGGATACTTAATCATAACTTGAATACAATTGAATATAATAAAACAAAATGAGTGTGTATGGATTCTATATCCATAATACATTTAAAATAAAGGGTATTTTATTCATCAATGTTCGGTTCATTACAACCTTCCCCACTTAAAAATATTATCCCCAAAATTCTATTTTATTTATTAAGGTGAAAACAGGTGAGGGTAATTCTCCTTCATCTATTTAACGAGGTCTTTAGTCTTTCCTATTGTCATTTAATTTAAGTAGAAATGGTTCACTCATCACAATGGTAACTCAGAATTTTTTTTTAAATCATCTACTTACATTACCCAAAAACACCTCAAGAATCTTGGATTATATTGATAGAAGCACCGATAAGTCATTAAAAAGGTATTTGTTATATATAATTTTGAAATATCTTCTTGAACTTGTTTTTTTTATAAAAAATATTTTACTGATTCATCTTCAAATATTTAAAAATATGTTTTGGTATATCATTTTTGGTATTTCCACAAAGACCGAAATATATAATTTGGTACATATAGGCTTCTCAGAGGAATCCCTATATTGAAGTTTCTATAAAATTATTTACTGCTTCATAATTTTGAAATAAAGAGAATAATTTGAAAAGACCCTGATGGTACTTCCCATGCTAACCATGGTAATAATGTTGAGAGAAAAATATTATCCAATAGAAATTACTTGATCCATGAAATAATCATGAAATTTTATAAGTATTGGATTCCTAATAAAGTTGTTTGTATGTAACTTGGATATTTTAAAAAATGTCAATGTCATATAATCAAGACTTCAGGATAATCTTTAAAAGTAGTTCTTTAATAAGAGAGAGAATAGTTGTTCATGATCTTCCACCTTCCATGTTTTCACTATAGAAAAGTAAAATACTATTATGGGGTTTTAATACTAAACTAGAAATAATGTAAAAAAGAAAATGTTGGACATATAAGGATAAACTTGTATATTATATCCTAACTTTTGATACCATAAGTTTCAATCTAGGTTTTCCACAATATATTTCCTAACATATATTATTGTGGGATTTTGTGTGTTCCCTTAATAATGGTCCATATTGTGCTTATGAATTTACTAAACCATGTCCCTCTAGAGTGTTGAACCAAGAGTGTAACAAGGCCAATATTCATGCACCAGTTCAGGTTCGAGTCTAGCTCAATGTTGTGTTTTCGAGTTTTACCTTTAGATACCACTACTATAAATCCTACTTATACCAACGCATCTATACCAATGCATTTATACCAATGGTTTACCCAAACCATTGGTATAGGTCCCCTTTCCCAATGTTTTACCAAAACTGTTGGGAAAGGGTCCACTTTTCCCAACGGTTTTGCTATAACCATTGTGAAAGGGTACTTTGAGACCACTTTTCCCAACGGGTTTCCTAAACTATAGGGACAGAGTCCAATTTTCCCAATGGTTTGGGGAAACCATTCGGAAAGTGTACTTTGAGAACCCTTTTCATAATTGTTTTCACAAACTATTGGGAAAGGGTCCACCTTTCCCAATGGTTTGGGGAAACCGTTGGGAAAGGATACATAGAGACCACTTTTTCCAATGGTTTGAAAAAAATGTTGGGAAAGGGTATAGTTTTCCCAATGGTTTGGGGAAATGATTTGGAAAGGGTACTTCAATACTACTTTTCCTAATGTTTTTTCAAAAAAATTAAGAAATGGTGGGTACCTATCTCAACAGTTCTCAAAACCATTAGGAAAGGCCTATACCAATAGTTTTGAGAACCATTGGGATAGGTACCCTAATTTTTTATGAATTATTTTGTCTAATATCATCTAATAAATCAACATTTAAATTATATATATATATATATATATCCAAATATATTCAAAAAATTAATTGTAGTATAGTGGTAAATTCTGTGATATATAACGTGGAGGTTGTGGGTTCAAACCTCAGCTGTAACTTTTTTTAGATTTACCTATCCCAATGGTCTTCTCTAAACCATTTGGATAGGACTTTCTTAATAGTTTCCCAAACCATTGGTAAAATATATAACAATGGTTTGGGGACCTATACCAATAGTTCCAAACCATTGGTGTGGGCAATTTTTCCAATAGTGTACATCTTTTCCAGAGCCATCTCTACTTGTTCCTAATCCAAAAAATTACTAAAACTATCCTATTATTCCAACTATAATGACTTCTCTTTATTTCATATTTAAACATGATTTATTATATATATTTTCACTTAATACGACTCATAAGATTGAGAGGTCTAATGTCTTTGGGTATTTGGAACATTACATTACAACTTAAAACATTAAATGCACAACTTTATTGAAATCCTATTTTACATGACCACAACATTCCATCATACTTAGAATTACATTGGATAACATAAGGAAATACATAAGAAAAGGGTGAGCTATAAAGCCTAGTAATGGAATAAACATAGAATTACGTGAGGAAAATAATACATGTTAGTAAATATGAATATCAAAAGAGTACAAAAGAAATATGAACATAAAGTCATGATATATCATGGTATTAATAACATGGAAATGTGGCAACAACATATAACATGATATTAGCATAATCCAAGGAACATTGCACATGGATTAGCATTAGTAAACCCCCATTGCACGTGAATTAGTATGAGAAAACCCTCATTGCACATGAATTATCATGATTAAACTCTCATTTCACATGGAATATCATGATACTAAACATTACCTAATGCATTGGAGTGCTATTAGGGTGCACCCTTCATAATCATTTTTTTTCATGTATATGTGTTCCACATAAATCATAAAATATAGATTCATTAACCATAATAATTTATTCCATGAAAATTTAATGTAGAATACATACATGTAATTCCAAAATCACTAAGTACATGAACACAAATTTGAATACCCTTGATAGATAAATGGTTATGGTATTCACTACATGATGATTTTTGCATGAAAACTCATGGTGTAATTTCGGCAACATAAAAACATCAAATATAAATTCATAAAATATGTTGATGAGAGAAAATGGGGTCTATAATAATTTATACATGAAATGGAAAATAAATTGTCCATGTAACATAATAACCCATCATATGAAATGGAATTTAGAAGTATAATATCAAAGAAAATATTTAATGGAAATGAGAAGAGAGAAATCCCTTACAAAATTTTGGCATGGTAATGGGTGCACACGAGAAGGATTTATGAGAGATAAAGTGGTTTATCATCATTAAAACATAATAATGGAATTATGGTGGAGTCTCAAAAATATAAACCATCATTTAAAATTGAAAATAGAAGGATGTAACAATATAAGTAAATTTGTACAAAAATTGAGAAAGGAAGGAACCCTTACTGAATTTCATCTTAGTAACAGGTGTATCAAAAAAGATCATGGGGGATTATTGAGAGTGAAAGGAATATATAATAATTTATAAATAAAATTGATATAAATGGGATCTTTTAATAATCATACCCTAACATATAAAAATTAAATTTAAGAAGAATAATATAAAAGAAGTGATTCAATGGAAATGAGAAGAGAGAAATCCTTTACGAAATTTGGCATAGTAACAGGTGGTATTAAAGGATCATATGGGGTTAATTGGAGTTAATGGAAGATCCCATCCTGTATAAATAAAATGTACAGTAATTATTTATGGAAGAACATAGCCCAAATCAAGAAAATGGATGTTAAAAGGCATGACATAAAAGAGGTTCTTGAAGAAAAAGTTGAGAGGGAGGTCCCTTACTTAGATGTGTAATCCCAAAGGCCTGGTAGAGGGTGTTTGGGGGATTGGTGTGACTTGGGATGAATTTAGGGATTATATAGAAGATTTTGGAAGGATTAAAGGATTTTTAGTGAAGAGGAATGAGTGCTTGGGTGGGTTTATATAAGAAATGTGGGGTATTTCTTTATTATTTTGGTTTTGGACACTGCACACTAAAATAATCAATACCGCAAACCATCCCATGGTTTTTCACATGGTTTATCGAAAGCTGGAGTGGTATAAATTATTTTATAAGTATAAGGGCCAAATATATTAAAATCTTTCCCTTTCTTATGTGGAGGTGAGTCACACTTTCAAGGAAATGATTTTAAAATCATAAAATATTTTAAATGTCTTGGAGGATTCAATAAGTCTTTTTAAAATAAATAAAATAAACCAAAAATTTCATTATAATAAATAAAAAAACATATATTTAGCATAATATACCTTTTAAAGTATATTATTACATCACTATTTGGAAATTATGAAGTCATAAAGCACAATATATATTTATACGGTATTTAATTTCTACCAAAAAATTTGACTGTCTCAAAAAATTATGAAAAATTCACAACTAGATAATTTTTATGTCCTGGTTCAAAAAATCATATTCATTTAATATAAATAAATTTATAAATAATTTAATTTTCACTTTTAAAGGAAAAACTGACATTTATTTTAAATTGATGGGTTCTGGAAAAAATAGTTTTCAAACATTCATAAAAGTTACTTTTTACTTCATGAAAATTAAATAATCATTAATATTAAATAAATGTAGTTTAATAATAATAATTTATTAAAATATTATTTTTATCAAAAATACATAAATTCATCAAAATGGATTCCTTAATTGAAATCAAATATAAACCAAAAATACTATTTGTGCTTTAGAAAATTATTTACAAAGTTACAATAATAGAATGAAAGTATATTCATTGTTATATAAAAATAATCATAATTCTAGGGTCTTGATATATATCCCTTTATTACACCAAAATACGCCCTAAGAGTAAGGTGTGTGATGGTGGAGCTTTCTTGGGTTCGTTCAGTCAAAATGGTTTGGTTCATAATCTCGATGATATTGAACTTATCCCGTGAACAATTTCTTTCATTCTTAAGTTGTGGGATCACACCTTGGGATTGGTCTAGGGAAAATCCCAAAATTTTCATCTCCTGCAAAAGATCTGATAAATGGGCTTCATAGGGTACGATCCTACTAGTTGAGGGCATCACTTCCTTTTTCTATTTCAAAAGGATTTCTTAAAACCATATATTTATAATAGTCACGTGATCACTATTCAATTGCTATATTATCAATGGTAAGGATATATAATGTTAATTTAAATCAAATAGGATATAATAGAACAAAAGTAGTGCATGTGTTTTCTATATCCATAATAAATTTAAAATAAGAGGAATTTTATTCATAAATGTTCAGATTGTTACAATAAGAAAGGGAAATATTTTAATATCTTCAGCCCTTAGCCTTATAAAATAATGGATATGACACCCCTTGGCTAGAAAACATGGGAAAAAACCATCATATGGTTTGTGGTTTTGAATATTTATTGTAGAGTGTTCAAAACCAAAATAATAATGAATTTCCCCACCTTTCCTATATAAACCAGCCCAAGAACCCATTCCTCTTAACTCAAAACCCTTAAAGCTCATCCTCACTCTACTCCCTACTCCCTAGACTACTAAAAAGTCTCCCAAATCACCCAAGAAGCCTCTTCTCAACCTTTGGGATCAGACATCCAAGTAAGGGTTCCTTCCTTTCTCATTTTTATCTAAGTTTCCTTATATTATTACATCCTTTTTTGATGCAAAAATGATGGGGTATGTTTTTTCACCTCCCCCTTACTACCCTTATTATTTTTGAATGATGAGATACCCCTTTCCCTCTTACTAATCACACCTATGTGCACCTGTTATCATGCTAAAATTTCATAATATTTATTCCATTTCTCCTCTTTCTTCATGTTTCTTTATTATGTTATGCCTTCTATTTCCAAATTCTTTATATTGGAACATGTGTTTGTATTACCCTATTACTGTGAATTTCATGTATATATGATGAGAGACCTATTTCTCTCTCACAAACCATTTTTATGAATTTTTTTCATGTTGTTAGGATTTTGGAATTGCACCATGAATTTCTATTCCAAAATAATTTTGTAGTGAATACCCTACTCATTCCCTATAAAGGTTGTTCACTTCTATACACTTATATATTTTTAATGAGGACTTACATTAATTTATTCCACAATCCTTGATCATGGAATAACATATGATGTTTAATGATTCCATGTTATATGATATATGTGGCACACATAGTCCTAAAATGAAATGTTTATGAAGGATGCACCCTAATAGTGCTCAAATGCATTGGGTAATGTTTAGTATCAAGATACACCATGTGCAATGAGGGTTTACTAAAGATAATTCATGTGAAATGAGGGTTTACTCATGATTATTCATGTGAAATGAGGGTTTAATCATGCTAATCCATGTGCAATGAGCCTTGGCTCATTCTAATGTCATGTTGTGTGTTATTTCCACATGTCTATGTTATGATTATCATGCTATATCATGCCTTTATGTTCATGTATCTTTTATGCTCCATTTATATGCCTATTTCTTAAAATGTATTGTATTCCTCATGTTATTCCATGTTTATTCCTTTAAAAATATTTATAGATCACCCTTTTCTTATGTATTTCCCCAGGTTATCCCATGAAGTGTTAAATACGAAGGAATGTTGTGGTCAGGTAAAATAAGTTTTCAATAAATATGTGTATTTCATGTTTTAAGTTGTTAAGTAATGTTTCTAATCCCAAAAAGACACTAGAACTATCGATCTTATTAGTTGTATTAAGAGAATTTTTATGTAACAAATAATGTTTAAATATTAAATAAATAGAAGGTTGTTATAGTTGGTATCAGAGGATAGGTTTGGTTATTTTTCGGATTAGGATTAGAAAACTCTAGTGAAATCCTTAGGTATAAGACTAATTATAAGAAAATAATACCTCAATTTTGGTGAGTATATTGCAAGTGTTTTATCAATAATGTATATCCCTATTTTGATAAGAACATGTATTGGTGTCTCTGGCGCAAATGTATCTAGGGGTAAAACTCGAAAACACAACTTTGATCTAGACTTGAACGGGAACTGGTGTATGAAAATAGGCCTTGCTGCACTCTTTGTTTGACACTCCCAAGGGATTTTATTTGGAAAATTCATAATCCTAGTACGAACCATTAATAAGGGGGGAAATACCATAAGAACATACGTTAGTAATTAGAACATGGATAACTTAGATCGAAGCCTATAAATTCATAAGTTAAGGAGGTAAATGTAATTTATATGTTATCCCTTTAAGGTCATTAGATTCCCCTTTATGTGTTTAATTGTTTAGGATTCCCATACCTATTTCTATATAGGATAATGTAGAACTAGAATTAAAAAGTGAAAATTTTAGTTATCATCCATAGTTCTACGCATTCTTTTATATCCTAAGAGTTTAGTGGAACAATCCAAACACCACCGCAAAGCATGGATGTAGAGATGTCGGTGAAAATGGAAAATAGGGAAATTATTCCATCCTATGTATATAACTCCTCCCCTATCACAATTTTTGGGTTTAAATTCTTAGATAACCTCATCATACTACCTATGGTAAAAGTTTATGAAATTCTTGGCATGGATTGGCTTTCCCTATATAGCACCAACATAAAATGTCGTGAGAGGGAAATCACTCTCCATATGGTGAATCAACCCCGAATTCTATACAATTTCAAGCAGGAGGATGGATATTCTTTATCACCATCATATAAATCATGGATATTAATTCCATATGATAACATGTATATTTCTCAGATGACTTAGTCTAAGGAAACAACCATCCATGAAGTCAAGCCTATTGTGAGGGAATTCACAAATGTGTTTCCCAAGGAATTGTCTGGTGTTCCTCCTAGATGAGATATTGAATTCTCGATTGATATTATACCTAGGGAATTTACAATATCGAAGACCTTGTATAGAATGGATTTTTTGGAGCATGAGGGGATAAATAAACAACTAGATGATAATATGGATAAACAGTTTATATGCCCAAGTGCTTCACTGTGTGGTGCAATAGTCCTCTTAGTCCAGAAGAAGGATGGGCCAATGTTCCTTTGCATTGATTATCATGAGCTCAAAATATCACAATAAAGAACAAGTATCCTTTGACATGAATTTATGACATTTTAAATCAACTACTTGGTGAAAAATACTTCTCCAAGGTGGGTATATGGTTGGGTTATTACCACGTTAGGGTAAAGAAGGAGTATATCACCAAGACTTCTTTTTATACGATATACAGGCTTTATGAGTTCATAGTGATTTCATTAGGACTCACTAATTCTCCATCATTATTCATGGACTTGATGAATATAGTATTTATATATTACCTTGACAAATTCATGGTAGTATTTATAGATTATATTCAAATATACTTCAAACCCATATAGGAGAATTAGATCACAATGCTAGAGACATTGTGAAAGGAGAAGCTCTTTGCAAAGTACCGCAAGTGTGAGTTTTGGTAGAAGGATGTATCATTCTTGGGTCATATCATCACAATCAATGGGATATCTATGGAACCTTACAAAAATACTATTAATGGATGTCTGATGTCGACATATGTGATGGATATTCATTGATTCTGGGGGTTAGCTGGATATTATTGTCGATTTGTGAGAAATTTATCACAATTTTCAAACCCTATTACCAAGCTAACTCGGAAGGGAGTAATGTTATCTAGGAATGATGAATATAAAGAAATCTTTATGGAGTTGAAGAAGATGCTTATCACTACCTCTTTACTCACACTACCCCCAAGTGGGGAGCTTTTTGTAATCTTCAACATTTCTTCGAAGAAGGGCATAGGATATTTATTAACACATAATGACAAAGTCATTTCTTGCACCTCAAGGTAGTTGAAAATTCATGATAAAAACTATCACACACATGATCTGGAGTTAGCTTATGTGATCATTGCATTGAAAATCTGGTGGAATTATCTCTTTTGAGAGAAGTGTTAAATATATACAGGTTAAAAAGTCTCAAATATATATTCACACAAAAAGATCTAAATATGCGCCAATGAAGATGGTAAGATCTCATCAAGGATTATGACTGCTTAATCCATTTCCACCCTAGGAAATAGAACAAGGTGCTATATTCTCTAAGTATAAAGGACCCAATAATTCTATCATTGATGAGAATTTGAAAATGATCTAATATTCATAGATTTGATGAAGATGGACATGGGAATCATAAATAAGGTAACATTATAAATCCTCTCACAAATTATTTTTCAACCATATCTTTTTAAATGGTTAAAGGATGCTCAAAAAGATGATGTGGGAATTCAAAAGAAAGTGGAACCTATCAGGAAAAGGAAATACTTTAAGTTCAATGTTAATGAAGAAGGAATTGTGAGATTTGGGACAAAAATATGTATTCCATAAAATCTGTAATTAAAGAATGAAATTTCAGATGATGCACATAGTTTTAATTTCTCCATTCACCCAGAAAACAAAAGATGTATCGAGATCTACAATAGAATTATTGGTAGGATAACATGAAGAAGGAGGTCCCTAAATATACATCAAAGTACCTGGTATGTCTTTAATTGAAGGTTGAGAGGAATAAGTCTATGGGGATGATGAAACCATTACCCATGCCAACATGGAAATAGGAATACATCACCATGTAATTTGTCACTAGGTTTCCAAACACATCCAAAGGAAACAATTCTATCTGGGTTGTTGTGGATCATCTTAAAATGTTTTCACACTTGATTGTAATTCGAGAGGATTCCTCACTGGATCAACTGGAACGGATATACATTAGAGAAGTGGTAAGGCTGCATAGAGTACCACTATCGATTGTGTCTTATCAAGATCCATTATTCACCTCTATGTTCTGAAAGATTATCCAATATTATCTGAACTCTGAGTTGAACTTTAGCACGACCTTTCACCCTGAAAATGATAGAAAATCTGAGTGGACTACATAGACACTTGAGGAAATGTTGAGATATTTCTCAATAGACTTCAAAGGTGGATGGGACTAACATATTCCTTTGTTGGAGTTCTCTTACAATAATGGTTTCCACTCAAGTATCCAAATGGATCCTTATGAATCCCTTTAAGGGAAGAGGTTCACAACACTAGCATATTGGGATGAAGTTGGGGAATGAAAACTTCTAGGTCCTGAAATGGTTGAAGAATTTGTGAATAAGGCTAAGATCATCCAACATCACATCAAAGTTTCTAAGAGTCAAAAAAATTTCTATGTTTATAATAGTCAACAAGACCTAGAGTTTGATGTTTGAGACATTATATTCCTCTGTATATCTCCATGGAAGAGAGTTATGAGATTTGGGAAGAAGGGAAATCTTAGTCCAAGATGCACTGATCCTTTTCATGTCCTTGATCGCATTAGAGCAGTGGCTTATCGACTAAAACGCCCACCGAACCTATCTAAAATACATGATGTACTCCATGTATCACTCTTAAGGAAGTACATTATTGACCCATCAGATGTGCTCAATCCCAAGGTGGTACTATTGGAGAATGACCTTTTCTATGAGGATAATCCATTAAAGATCTTAGATTGTAGGGAAAATGTTATACAAAATAAGATAATTCCCCTCGTCAAAGTGTTGTGGAGAAACCACAAGTTTGAAGAAGTAATGTGGGAACCGAAGGAAATTATGAGGTAGAGTTACCCTCAATTGTTTTAGAGTGGGAAAAGTAAATTTCAAGTTTGAAATTTCTGAAGGGGGGGAGGTTTTAACGACCCAAAAATTTATGAATAAAATTTAATTTCTTTTAATTAAATGTTTTATGGATATAGAAAACACATGCACTCCATTTGTTTGATAATATCCAGTTGGATTTAAATGAAAATTAAGTATCATTACCATTGATAATATAGTCATTTAATAGTTATCACGTGACTAGTATAAATATTGGGTTTTAACAAATCCTTTTGGCATAGACAAAGAAACTGATTTCCTCAACTGGTCGGATTGTACCCTATGAAGCCCATTTATCCATGATTCTGAGGGAGAGAGATTTTTTGGGATTTTCCCTAGACCAATACCAAGCCGAGATCCAACAACTTAATCATAATACAAACCATTTATGGGATAATTTCAATTCATCGAGATCACGACCCAAATCATGTTCACCAAACGACCCCAAGAAAGCCCCACCATCGCACACCTTACTCTTAGGTAATATACTAGTTTAATAAAGGTATATGTAACAATACCCTAGCATTATGTTTATGCGCATTATATTAATAGAATAATTAATATACTTTCATTCTATTATTGTTACTTTCTAAATGATTTTTTAAGAAAAAATAATATTTTTGGTTAATAATCAAATTCAATTAAGAAATATATTTTTAATAAATTAATGTATTTTTGAAATAAATAATATTCTAATAAAATATTATTATTAAATTAATTTTATTCAATATAAATGATCATATAATTTTTATGAAGTCAAATGTATTTTTTTAATGTTTAAAAAAATATTTTTGTCAAAACCCATCAATTTTAAATAAATGTTGGTTTTTATTTTAAAAGTGAAAATTCACATAATTATAAAATTATTTAGATAAAATTAATATTATTTTTGGAAAAATGATGTTGAAATTACTCTATGGTGAAATTTTCATAATTTTCGGAGACAATTGAATTTTTGGGTAAAAATTAAATACCGTATAAATATAAAATGTGTTTTATGAAATCATAACGGCCCAATAATGTTGTAATAAATATTAAAAAATTAATATTAGGAAAAATAAATGTTTTTAATTTAAAATAATGTAATTTTAAAGTTATTTTATTTATTTTATAAATCCATAGGGAATCCTCCAAAACGTATAATATTTTTTAAGATTTTAAAATCAATTCCTTGAATGTATGACTATCCTCCACATAATAAAGGTTAATATTTTAATATCTTAGGCCCTTAGCCTTATATAATAATTTATACCACTTTCCTTGTCTAGAAAAAATGGGGAAAACCCATCAGATGGTTTGTGTTTTTGAACATTTTAGTGTGTAGTGTCCAAAACCAAAATAATAAAGAATTCCCCCACCATTCCTATATAAACCCACCCAAGAACCCATTCCTCTTCACTAAAACTCCTTTAATATTATCCAAACTATTCTCTCTACTCCATATAGTCTTCCCAAGGAACCTTAATCTCCCATTAAGACTCTTCCAATCCTTTGGGATCATAGATCCAAGTAAGGGTTCCTTCCTTTCTCATTTTTATCCAAGTTTCCTTATATTGTTACACAATTTTATTTTAAATTAAAAATTATGTGGTATGTTTTTCATCTACCCCAATACTTCCCTTATTATTTTTTAATGATTATATATACATTTCTATCTCATTAATCCCTCCCACATACACCCATTACCATTCCAAAATTTCATAAGAGTTATTCCATTTCTCCTCTATATTCAAATTTAATTATTATGTTATGCCTTCTATTTCCAAATTACATATGTTGGGACGTGATTTTATATGACCCTATTACTGTTAATTTCATGTATATATTATTATAAACCTATTTGTCTCTAATCAACCTTTTTTATAAATTTTTATGTCACGTCGTTAGGCTGTCAAAATTGCACTGTGAATTTCCATTCCAAATCATTATATAGTGAATACTATACCCATTCCCTATCAAGGTTGTTTACTTTTATGAACTTATATATTTTTATAAAGGACTTACATGAATGTATTCCACATTCCTTCATCATGAAACAACTTATAATTTTTAATGATTCCATGTTATATGATCTATGTGGAACACTTATGATTGAAATGAAGTGTTTATGAATGGTGTGCCCTGATAACACTCTAATTTGTTGGGTAATATTTAGAATAATGATGCATCATGTGAAATAAGTATATACTCATGCTAATTAATGTTAAATGAGGGTTTACTCATGCTATTCATTTTCAGTGAGGGTTTACTCATGCTAATCCATTGTAATGATCCTTGGATCATGCTAATATCATGTTGTATATTGGTCGCACAATTATATGTTATTATTATATCATTGTGTCATGCATTTATATTCATGTTTATTTAGTGCTCCATTGATATTACTATTTAATAACATGTATTATCTTTCTCATGTTATGCCATTTTATTCCCTTACTTGGCTTTATAGCTCTCCCTTTTCTTATGTATATCCTCATGTTATCCCATGTAGTGTTATGTACAAAGGAATGTTTTGGTCATGTAAAATAATTTTTCAATAAAGATGGGTATTTCATGTTTTAAGTTGTTATGTAATTTTCCTAAGCCCCAAAGACACTAGTCCTCTTAATATTCTGAGTTTTATTAAGTGGAATTTTATGTAATAAATTGTGTTTTAATATGAAATAAAGATCAGGATTGTTATAAAGGAAGTGTTTTATCAAATTAGTCCCATACAAACCACTAAGAGTTAAAAGAGGAAGATGAAATGGTGAATAAAGTTAGAGGTGATCCCCACTAGTGATTCAGCCCAAGAATCTACTTGTTCAAGTGTGATTGATTACTCAATTGTGGAAAATACCAATCCAATGAAGGATGATAATGTTAAAATACATGAAAATAAGTGTTTATGAGGTATCAAAAAAAGTAGGTATTTTAGAAATAATTTGAGTTTTCTAGATACAAGGGATGATGAATAACTTCAAGAGTTAATTTCATTCTCTTTCTGAAAATTGAAAAAAGTCGAAAGTATAGAAATTTAAGGGTTAATTCATCTTGACCAACTCTATTCCTCAACTTGAGATACATTAAGGTACCCCAATCCACATATTCTTTATTATGCCAAACTATTTTTGAATAGGTGTAGAATTAAGGTGGGGATATGACCCATGGGGTTATTGTTCTTGAAAATCAAATGAATGATTGTGCAAGAAAAGAATAAGTGGATGGAGATTAATGAAAATATGTAAATTAAAAATATGTGACCCAATTTTTTACACTAATAAGGTATATCAAAAATGGTATTAAGAGAAATAATATTAGGGGGATTTATACTGAATATAAAATGATATTAATCCTTATTATAATCTTTTTAACCTAGTGAATATCTAAAAGGCATGATGTTTAAATGATATCATATTTTAAAATTGAACTAAGCTTGCAACAAGTAGTATAAAATTTTTATCAAGTGGAATCAATTACTTCATCATGTGGTATATTTCCCACAATCCAGTATTTTAATGTTATATAATAATTTTTTGGTGTCAAGTGATATAGATCACAATAATTTTTTTAAAATTGGAAAATCTAAAGTTGTTATGTGTGTTTCTTAGTATTCATAGTGACATGGACAACATTGTTGTTGTTTATAAAAACTATTGTTTCCTACATAGATCTATAACTTAGTAGTCTTAAAGGATTTATTTATATCTCAATTTTAAAGTGTTAAAATTTCTAATTGAATATATTTTGAAAATAAAAAAGGAAAGGTTATTGGCTTTTGTAATATATGGTTTCCAAGGATTTATATAACTAATATATGGTTGATACCAAAGAATGAATTTTATTTGAAATAAGGGTAAAATGTCCCCTGTTTGAGAATATATCCCCAAGGGGGTGTTGATATTTTATGGAATATTTTCTTATATTAAGGTGGAGATGAAGTGAATATGATGTTCCCTCTGATAAGGAGGAGGAAGAAAGTTTTATACCAAAATTTATAGAAGGAAGTTTGGAAGGAACCAGTGAATTCAAAATTCCATTTATATTTTATGGAAATTAAAGGGGAGAAGAATATATATCAAGAGGGAGAAGATATTATAAATGTGGATAAGATAATTCAATGGCTACATTTAATAAGAGGGAAAAAAATTATGTTGTTTATTGTTAAAAGAATATAAAGGGGAAATTGTTATAAATATCAAATGGTTAAATTTGGATTTGTTGACAATAATTTTTGTCAAGGATGTTGATAATAAGGTTGGTTATGGTTGTTGATAATAAGTATGGTCAATCTTGATAACCAAGATGTGTGTTTTAATCTCAATGAATCAAGTCAAATTTGTTGACAATATCATTATCGACAACACATGAATAATATGAAAAAATTATTCAAGTGATTCTTGGGATATTGGTAGTTCACAAAGTGAAGGTCTTGATAAATATTATTAAAGTATTTTTATAAATTAACATAGTCCAAAGGAATTTTTAAAAAATAATGAAGGGTTCTTGGATACATATGAAAAATATATATATCTAAAATATATAATCAATTCTATAGAACCTCCCTCTTAGCATGGGATATATTATTATTATGAAGTCTATTCTATAGAGGATATGTTTGAGAGTTTTAAAATATTTTTTTCATGTTTTCTACAATAAAACATAGGTTGTAATGGTAAAAAATATGGATATACATAGTTTCTTAACCAATACAGCTCAACCCTAAAAATGTGGAAGAAATATCGTCCATGTAGGGTAACTATCAAGGCCATTCAACCATGGTGACACTAGGGAGGCTTTCATATAGTTGAACATGCACATGGGCAGGTGTTCATGCATGCAGGAAGTGGTATACTTGGTAGGGTATTATTGTGGATGCATCAATCTATACTGCAGGGTAGCTGCATAGAGAAGGCTAGGAGTGTACCTCGTTACTCATAATTGGTGAGTCAATGGAGGTGGTTTATTATATGTCATGGGAATTATAGAGAAACATTCAACATGGGATGCAAAGTTCTCAAGATATTGAATAGTAAAGTTCACCATATAGTAGAAGTGTGATAAAAGGAATTTCAATTCCCCGGGAACTCTTAGCATGTCCACTCTAGAATAGAGAAGACTACTCCATAGTTTCCATATAGAAAAATAAGTTAATGTTGCAGCTATGCCTTGTGTCGTGGAGGGTTTGAATTCTATAGATAAGAAGAATTCAGGATCTGTAATACTATATGATTACATTCCAAACATAAGTGGTTGTTCCAAAGTTATGTGTTCACACCAAAATTAGTATGGTGTGATGAGC
Source organism: Viscum album (assembly GCA_963277665.1). Classification (NCBI taxonomy): domain Eukaryota; kingdom Viridiplantae; phylum Streptophyta; class Magnoliopsida; order Santalales; family Viscaceae; genus Viscum; species Viscum album. Next base: position 295,822,235 of record OY728141.1, on the reverse strand, counting down.
AGTTAAAAGATATCATGCTAGAAACCATGAATGAGTTATGGAGGAGTTAATAGATAAATGTTTGGGATATGATCAACAAGAAAGAAGCATGCTATAATAGTGTAGACCATATTACAATGAATTCTAAGAAGTAAAGGTTATACCATGGTATATATTACCATGTTTTATAATATATATAATTAAATTTTCTATGTTTTAGAAGTGAAGAACATGTCATATATAGGTAGTTTTCGGTCTGTGATAGTGTCATCAAGGGGTGGTTATTACGTAGACTTCAAGGTGTCCAAATTAGATTAAATGAACCATTATTATCCTATTGATTATATAAGAAACTTTTCACAATCCTAGTAAAGAGGACATTCAATCCCATCCATTGGATTTAATGGAGAAATATAAATTTTCTATAAAACTTCTTGTAGTGTTTCTAGAGAGAAATTTCATCTTCATAGAGATCTTGTTGAAAATTCAAATTTTGGAGAGGAAGTATAAAGTTTAGTTCCAGATGAGAGGTTATAATTTTAAATTATTTACAAACATTTGAGATGCTTCCAAAGTTCAATAAGATGACTGATGTATCGATAGTAAATAATAAATTGTTCCAAATATATTCTGGAATGAAGGGATCTGCATAACAGAACTACACCAGAGCATGTACCTTATTTTAAGAACCATTAAATGATGATATGAAAGGTACCTATATGTCTATAAAATATTAAGGTGATCCTTTCCACCATCATTGATCCAACAAAGGAATGATTGATGGAGTGACCCTAGAAAATAAGTTTGTTGTCCCAAAACAATATATGGTATTGAGCATGGGTGACGAGTGACCAACCAGAAATATTTATAAGAGGATTTTCTATTGATAAAGGTTAGATATATATTGTATTTTGGTTCATGGAAAATCTCCCTTGCATGCTCCTTAGAGTAGCCTATTATGGTTGAACCAAGTAAATCTTCATGTCAATGTTTACTTCATGAATGCATACCAAATGTGATCAACAAATATAAATAATATATGGTTAAAAAGTATAATAAGTGGAAAATAAGGATGACAGGTCAAGATCCTTGAGGTAAAGTAAGACATTAAATTATTAATATTTTTAATTATCATTAATAGTGCATACCCTGATCCCCCTAGTAAATCTCATGATAAGTCCCTTGTTTATTTTCAACAATGGGTGTGACTCAAGTATCATATTTTGATGGGTCTTGGATATTTTAATCAGTGAACTAAAGGAAAGAAAACATTACAATATAGGTATTTTATCTTGATTTGGTCTCTATGTTCTATTATATGTGTGTATATAGAAATGGGTTCCTTTTCTGACATGACATGTTGACCTGTGTGTAGACATAACCTAGAGAACCATTGTGTGATATGGTATGCTTGTGTATATAACTATTTGAACCACGAAACTAATGTTTTTTTCTATTACTCTAGATATATTTGAATAATATAGTGAAACTATTTCCATTTGATGTACATGGTATATATTATATTGTTTTGTGTTCTATTAATGGTTCCAAAGTGACAGGTAGACTCATCATGACTCGGTGTCCCAAGAGGAGGAGTGTGTTAAAACATTGAATGTGATGTGATCACATGACTGTGTTAGATGATGAGGCATGATAGCCTTGTGTGGTATGACTTATGTTCATTATTGTCTTTAGGGAACTGACCCAATAGGGAGAAGTGAATACGGGGCATGATAGCCTTATGTGGATTGACATGTGGCCTTAGGCTTGGAGATAAAGAATGATGGCCTTATGGGGACTGAAATGTGGATTTAGGACTATAATTCTACTGAAAATATTTTTTGTTATCCCCTCTAATTATGATTTCCCCATTTCTATTTAGGTATTCTTTCATCATGGATCAGAAGAGGGTACGGTTAGGGTTTGTAGAGGCTCGATTAGTGCACAAATGCTATGTATGGTGTTGTTTGTTTGTGTGTGGATTTATTTTTTATCATGGTATACAGCTATTTATACATGTAAACTTATGTTAAGGATGTATTGGTGGTTTCCTAATATTTTATACTCACACCATGCATGGGAATCTCATTACGCATGCATATTTCATGAACAGGGGTCTAGTGAAGGGAAAGGTCCATGTGACAGAGATGGAGGCATAAATTATAGGTGATATCAAGATATACTTTTGACTATTAATGCTTCATTTATTTACTTTTCTATTTACTGATACGTGGTTTGACCTGCCATGTTAGGGTTCTATTGTACTTAACATTGTTTGTTTGAGTGTCATGGTGTTTTGGAATATTGTTGAACTTCTATTTTATTTATTTGGATTATTTTCTATTTTTATATAGTTTTGGATTTTGTTATAGAGGGTATAGTCTCCCCATTGTACCTGTAGACCACCTCCACGAATCGACAGCCACTTGCATGTGGGGAGGCATGTATGAGGTATTGTAGTATCTCCTCTTAGTTTTCATTTGGGTTATACAGGTTGGGAAATTATAGAATAGTAAAAAAGGTTTGGGTTTATGGTGGAAAGGAGATATGCTATATGGAATTTGGGTATTGGAGTTTCCATGTTTTTTAATAGCTCATGTGAAATAGACCTACAAGTTTCTGATGATGATATTTCTCTTACAGTTTTATGGGATTTGGGAACATTCATGCATTTTGTGTAGGCAGATAGGATCATGTGACATATATATACCCATTGAGTGTTTGATGGTGGTTATTTAATTATATTACTTTATTTGAGCTAATTACTGAGTGATATATATGTATTCTATATATTTGTGATATATCTATTTAAAATTATCTAGTTAAACTTGAGCATGTTGTGATATGATATATATGGTTGTGACTAACGTGTAGGTATGGAAGACATGGATTGAGAGTGGGGTAGAACTAGGAGGGTTATTCTTTGTGTGTGGTATCTATTATGATAGTTCTTCTGATAGGAATCCTTTATTTTTTCCTTAAATATGTCTAATATGTTTTCTTAGAAACCGATTATGGGAGTTCTAAATATTCTTTTGGAATTTTAGAAAATATCTCATCATAGACATATAATGAGACCACCTACAGTAGTATACCATAACACTCCTATAAGGGAGAACACCCTAATTGCATCACCAAATGTATAAGATGGTGCATCTAATTATTCTACCATACCCACTCAAGTGATTCAAGTGGCATGGAAAATCCATATAGTATCTTTTCTAATTGTGTATGTTCAATGTGTGGGAACATAGAAGACCACGGTTGATTATCCCTAGTATTTATAGCTCCATAATCTCCTTAATTTCTAGATTACTAGAGGTCCCTAGGATATTGAGGACTGGATTGACGTCATTAAGGGATTCGTTCACTTGGTAAATAATCCTGATGATCAGTGGGTTAAGTTATTTGCCTTTACATTTTAGGGACCAATCAATTGATGGTGGGGTATCATAAGCCATTCCAATAGAAATGAGTATTTGATGTGGTCTTCCTTTTAGGATTTATTCTTCAAGGTGTTCTTTCTGGACTCAACGATGATGTAACAAGCATAGGAGTTCATAGATCTTTATCAGTGGATGATGTCGGTATCTGCCTATTTATCCTGTTTCATATAGTTTCCCCATTTATCTCTTATCTTGGATGGAAACAAATTGAAAAAGGTGAGGAAGTTCAGGATAGGTCTTCATCTAGATATCAGACTCTAGGTCAATAATTTTAACCTAATTAATTACCCTATAGTGTTTTGTAAGGATCACACCATTGAGAATAGGTAGGTGGAGGGATCTAAAATAGGTATTCTTGCTATTCCTAGTGGATCAATGGGTGTAATACCCAATTTTGTTAGTAATACTTCTTTATGTTGTAAGAAAAATAGGTTTTAAGATCTTTAATAATATAGTGATAGTAATATGGTATGTCATAGGTATTCTTCAGTTTTCTCAGGGAGAGGTGGTGTTTCCCAATGTTATAACTATTGGAAGAGTGGAAATTATATGTAGGATTTCTCAGATCCCAATAGGAAGATCCATAAATATGTAAATATAGGGAATATACAATTTTTATTCTCAAATAATGTATATATGATGTCTCATAGGGGTTCAAGTCAGACACAAGCTTCATTCTATGAAATTGATTCGGGTCCTCAATAGTATGTTTAGACCCCACAAATGAATATGACTTGGGAAAGTCAAAAATATCAGAGACAAGGATAAGATTTTCAGGTATTATGGGTTTATGCATTGGAATTGAATCCAGATAATAGAGGAGAGGGACCATAAAATGTTTGAGATATGGTCTTGATCACCTGAACTCTTTTTTCCACTCTTCTTGATACTGGTTCTTCCCATTAATTTATCTATGTTCATGTGGTTTTTGGTCTTGCAATACTAATTAAGTTGTCTGCTAGGTTTTTTTCTCTCAACACACCCTTGGGAATGAAATTTGATCCTCTCTAGAGGTTCCTAGAGTGTCTAATAGTTATCCTTGGATATGGATATCTATGGTATTTCATAATAATTAGGATCACTAGATTTGATGGATTATTTAGTAAGGGTTGGATGAAAAGTTATCATGATCACATCAACAATTATCAGAGTTAGGTATCATTCATTTAAAATAAGGGAGATAATTAAGTATTGACGGGTGAGTGGGATGCGGATGATAGAATAGTGGGACCAGATTTGAGCCAAGTTGTAGCTATCATAGCACAAGTAACAAGATTTAATCTTTTAGAATAGATATAAGAATATCCTTCTACTTTCCATATTGTGGTATATTGTTATCATAATGTATTCCAATATTAATTCATAGGTCCTTCACCATATAGGGGAGTTGGGTTCAAGATAGAACTCATGTACAGATTGTAGTCTATTTCGAGTCCCCCTTATTGTATGGTATCATTCAAATTGAAGGTACCCAAGGTGTAGATTGATGATTTTTAGATAAATTTATTTATCAAAGAGATCATGTCACCTTAGATATATCCTATATTTTTTAACAATAAGGTGGATTTTAGTCTACGAATATTTGTAGACTACAGGAAGTGGAATCAAGTGACAAGGAAGAACATGTATCAATTACCTAAGATTGATTATCACTTTGATTAGTTACGAGGAGCCTATTAGTTCTCCAAGATTGATCTTTATTTGGGCTACCACTAGTCATAGGTCAAGGAGGAGGATATTATTAAGAAAAAGTTCATGAGTATATTTTCTCTATATGAGTACCTCTTCATGCCTTTCAGTTTGAAAAATTTCTTAGTAGTGTTCATCGATATCATGAACATGATATTCCACCCATATCTTGACTCTTCTTCATTTTATTCATAGATGATGTCATGATATATTCCATGAATATTAAAATGAATTCTAGGAACCATCGTATTGAATTGAGTACACTTTGAGTGCATCCGATTTATATAAAAATGAAAAGGTTTCACTTATAGATTCAAGAGATGTGGTTCCTTGGGCATGTAATTTATGATACAGGGATTATTGTGGACCTAGAAAAGGTAGAGGTTGTGATATCTTGGGATCTTCCTTGAAATGCATCTGATAATAGAAGTTTCTATAGGCTTGTAGGGTATTATTGATGCTCGATATATGACATCCTCATTTTGGAATCACCAATGATAGGTCTGAATAAAATGGGTTGATGTTTAAGTGGTTTGATTAGTGTGAGGAGGTCTTCCTAAATATGAATATTATTTTAACAATAGACAAATTATACCCTTACAGATCCTAGGATTGGATATGTTGTGTATTATTATTTCTCGGGAGTTAGTTTGGGAGATTTTTTTATGCAGGTTGATTAGGTAGTATCTTATGGGTCACATCAGCAATTACCCCATGAGAAAAACTACCCAACCCATTAATTAGAGTTTGTGGCTTTATTCAATGCCCTAACGTATTGGTGAAACTATAAGTTCAATAATAGGTTTTTTACCTACACATACCAAATTAGTTTTTGATATATCTTCTCTCGGTAGGATATAAACATGAAGTAGATATTTTGTGTGGAGTATTTGTATAAATTTTATATTTATATATATTATACTCTAGGGAATAGTAATCTCATTGCATAAGATCATAGTAGGAAAAAAGCCAAATATGAATGGGCTAGGGTATTAGCCTTCACAAGAGGAATAAAATCTGATGAGTATGATGGAAAAGTACCTTGTGGATGAATTGAAGGATCATAATGTGATGAAATGTTCACATTTGATTATTATTTATTCATTTTTTGATCGTATGAAAGTAGTAAAAGATACAAATATTAAGTTTCTGGGGATGATAGAATGTTTTGTGGGGATGATTCAGTCCTCGGGTGGTCTTCAAATAACGAAAATGTGATCTATGTCCATGGGAGGGTAGTTGTGTTGGCTTCCTTCACAGAGGAGTTGATGGGAGACTCTCATGATTTGAAATGGGAAGTGCATCTCATGTTGTTAAGGATGTACCCTGACATCAGATGCCCATTTTGGCGGCCATGTATGAAGATAGACATCATTTGTTTTTTCTTATGATGCCTTACCTACCAGAGGATAGAGTTCAAGCATCAGCATCCTGGTGGTTTGTTACATCCGATTTTAGTTCCTATGTATAAGTGAAATGATACGACAATGAACTTCATAATAGGTTTACCTAGGACCATAAGGATTCATGATGTAGTTTGCGTGATAGTCAATCATTTGAAAAAAGTGGCTCATTTTTTTGTGTATTCTATTGGGGCCTCTGAGCGGCATCTCCCTGTTTCTCTCTTGCACTAGGGTTTCTCCTCGGCAGCAGCTCAGAGTGGGGAAGGCCATCGCACGGCCCTCCGGCATCATCTCCCCCCTCCTTCACTTCTTATGCTTCTTTTCTCCTTGCTTCGTCTTCTTCGGTGGCCTCTATGATCGCTCAGGTGAAGGTTCTCTGATTTTGGAATCACCATCGTGTTTGGTTGGCTCTGTTCATCTGCCTCATTGTCGGTGACGGTGCTCGGATCCCTCGGCTGCTCTTTCCCTTCTCTGGTATCGCATTATTCTTCACCCCTCCAAGGCAGATCGGGAGTGGTGACAATGGAGAGATTTTGGGATGTGCGGTTCAGCGGCCGTCGGTGTGCCTCACGCAGCCCTTCGACTATGGTGTTTATGAAACAGAAACTTCCCAGTAAAGTTTCTAGTTTGTGGGTTGTGTTCTGTGTTTCTTCATCATGACATCGGTGAAGTTTTTTAGGTTTTTTTCTGCATTTTTGATTTGATGAGATGTCAATTTTCTTCTGGTATTGGGTCACACTCGTATCTGCTTTTGGTGGAGGTAGTTCGATTTATCTTCGATGGTGAGTTGATGATGTTCACATTTTGATAAGGTTGGTTCATCTATGATGGTGGTTCGATGAAGCGATTATTTACAGTTTTGGTGTTTCTGGTTTTCTTTATTGTTCGGCGTTTTTTCATCATAATGGTGTTATGGTTGACGATGGTGCGACAATTTTGACGATAGTCTTCAGATGGGGATGGCGAAGATATGGTGTTTACTGATGGCAAGGATGAAGGTTTTTATGTCGTTTAAAGCTGCGGCGGCGATAGCCGGTGGGTTCTCGCCGGCGATGTATGACGATGGTGATGAAGATGTCGAGGGCGTGGCTCGAGGAGGCTCGCTGACTGAGGATGTGTGTTTTGAGGCATACTGTGAGATTTTGAATTTTCAATGGAAGTGTATTTCATCTTTGGTGTCTTTTGATTTTGGTGAACCGACAATCCTTTGTATGGCCTGGTTCCCGCTCACCCAAAAAGTGGCTTTCAAAAATCAAATAAAAATTTAATTTTCAATCAGTGTCGCTCACTACTATATTAGCATGAGGTGGGATAGGCATATTATGTGGGGCTAAGCATGTTATAAGAGACCTCCAATGTAACACCCCGACCCCAGCTACCCAAAGTCAGTGCATTACTTCGTAACATTGGCATGATCACAAAAGATCAAGTCTCAAAAGGCCGATTATTTTAGTAGCCTTGGAAACACTAGATACATTCATAAACATACATTACATCATAAAGTGAAAAACTACAATAACAAAGTCTCCATAGTCCACACTCATATCCTCTTCTGACAATCCCTGCAGGTCATTCATAAAATACTTCTTCACATCCTGGAAAATATTAAAACATTGAAAGGGGTGAGCTCAGATGCTCAGTAAGGATAACAATATAGCGGAAGCTTTCATCAATAAACATAACATTTAAGGCAATGTATAACTAAAAAAAAGCCTTTTAAACTTGAACTTCAACATAATATGGAAAAAGTAAAATGAGAAAATGTCATTCACTTCTTCACATGGATATTCTACTGGTCGAATAATCACATGCAATATCAATAACCACTTTCATAATGATAGAATGCATAATGCCAGACTATCATAACCACGTAGCCAAGGCCTCGTGACAAGACCACAAATAAGATTTTGTCAAGGCCTCATGCCAAGACACTAGTTTGTCTCATGAGACCTGCCGATGCATCGAGGAGCTATAGCGGGCTCCACCCATCACTTATTAAGTCCAATGCATTCCTCATATGAATAGGTTTAAACATATCATAAACCATAACATAATCGTATCACATAAAACATGCATAAAGGCAACATAACATTTCCACATTTCAATCACAAGAAATCAATACGACACATTGATATAATAAAAACATTATCAAAACCATTTTCAATACCAAAATAAAAGAAAATTAAAACTTGATATTTATTTTTCATTTTTTAAAAAATGGTAAGGCTTGTAGAGGAAGCTGAAACCCAAATAATGGCCTTGGCGGCGGAGAAGTCGTTGTCGCCGCATACGTATGACAAGAAAAATAGTCCTTTTTGTCGTTTAGTAAAACACTTCGTATAAAAAGATTCTTTTTGAGTAAACGTAAAAGTCAAAGGGGTTTATACATCGTATAAAAGAAAGTTGTGTATAAAACCAAATATGCCTCAATGAAAGGAGATTGAGACGAAGTCCTTAAAAATGTCATTTTTAAAATAAAATAGATCTATTATGTGTATTCACTATAGGTACACATAAATAAAGTAAAAATACAAAATAAGACATAATAATATCATGACATAATTTGAAAGTAGGAGATTAACCCAAAGAATGGAAGTTGGGTTAAGAAATTCCCTTACCTCGTGTCCGACTTGACTCAAGCGTTATTTAAACTCCTGAATAATAAACTAGATTTAATATCTACCTTATTAAGAACCATTTTCAATTTCATTATCCTTTTTATATCACTTATTACAATGTTATGAACAATATGTAATTATTTAAGTTAATAACGGTCGTTTTGTCGATCTTTGGTACTTGAGTCAACAATAAACTTATTATAATTACAAGTTTTTCATGTGGTGAAATATCCATTATATCCAGAATTATATTCATGATATAGATATCATATATATCATATATATCCAGTATATACATTCATTCATAATATTACGTAACATTTATAGGTAAGAAATGAAATGCACCGTTCATGGAGACGGTAAGTCGTACGTACGCATGAACGCTACTTTCATTTCTATTTCGTATTTAATGGAATGAAATCATAATTATATAAAGGTATAATATATTTCCAGTATAATATTATATATAATATCATTTACTCTATCCTTTATACATCCCACATATGGCATTAACGATTCACATCACTTTGAGGGGGCGGTAGTCCGCACTTCCTAAAATGAAAATATCGTGTTTATCCATAATGGAAACCATAAAGGTATGAAATAAATGAAAAGTACAGAAGCTTAAGTAAAACATAAACATATTATATATCATATATAAATATAGTGACATCTTAATGGCCACCTTTGAAGGTGTTATATGAGTGTTGAACGATCATTGTTTTGTGAGGCAGAAATTCGTCATCCACAGAAACAGTATGTTCTTTAACCATTAGATGTAGGTGTGTGTAAGTGTAGCTCGAATCCTTCTTATAACAACATCCTAGTATATTTAGGATACTGGTGTTGTTACAAAAGAAATGAATAAAAAGATTTTATGGGGTTGGAGAAGCAAAACAAAACAAAATAACATAAGAGAAGACATTACCTTAAAATCGGGTAACTCTTTTTTTATTTGAGCCAAAGGCTTCCTTGGGAAGACTTCTGCCCAAGGTGAGGATTCTAGGAGTAAGGGAGGGAAGTTGAGAGATTATTTGGGCAGAGTTTGGCCGAGCCAAATGGCTTGAAAGTGTGAATGAGGTGGTAGAGGTGGGGGGCCTTTTATAAGAGGAGAGGATGGGCACTCTTGGAAAGTAGGGAAATGTTACATTATTATACAATGCTTTTCGGCTTCCAAAGCTCCCACACTTATATAATTCAAAGATAAGGTGATAAGGGTTCTAAATCTACTCATAAAATAGGTTTTTTACAAGTGTAATCCTTGGATTTTACATTATCTTTTCATTTTATTTAAATCGTTAATTAATGGGGTAATCGCTGCATCGTCATTGTGTCATAAATAATTTAATTTATTTAATGTCCAAAAATTATAAAAAAAAATACTATGATGTAGGAAATCTTTTTAGATTTCCAATGACTATTTATAGTAAAAAATATGACTTGTATAACTTCATTTAAAAATTGTTTTTGTAAAACATTTCATGTTTGTGTCATTTTTTACTTTAACATTAAATAAAAGGTATTTATGTCATTTTCCAACTAAAGTGGTTCCATGGGGTCCCCAAGTTGACCCATGGATTGTCTTGGTCGGCCATGGCACATCAAATGAGGGTAGGACATGTGTCAAGCTCATCTCATATTATTAAAACATTATTTTTACCTTAAACTACACTAATTACCTCTAATCACGATTAAGAACTTAAAAGTTACTATTCACCAAAAAATTATTTTAATCTCATTGAACCACATTTTACTTATTAATGACAACCATATATGTCAGATTTTTGAAATTCAAATCACAGAAGTGGTAATGTTTCATTTAAACGAAAAATCAGTTTTTTAACTACCACTTAGTGGTTTCACTATTCATAAAAATTGAAGTTTTTCAGAATAGTGCCAAAATTTCACCCTAAGCTATATTTGATTTTCTGATTTCAAAAATGATTTCTATTTTACAAAATTACAAACATATATGTTTCATTAATTAATTTTATAATTAATTCCCACTGTCACAACAAATAGCGTGTTTTTAAGAAACAATTTATATCAAAAGATTGACAATTGTTATTGCCCAATTTTATTGTTAAATTAATTCTAATGACCACCATTGGATAAAATGGTAAAAATATATTCTAATTATACTTTAAAACCACTAAATAGTATAATTTATCACAATAAATTATTTTGATTAAAAAAGTTGTTTTAAGTATTTTTCACTATTCATAAAAAATTGGAAGTTCTCAGAAAGTTACAAAAAAATTCAACTTAGGATAATTTCGATATTATGAATACAAAAATGAAGTCCATTTTGAAATATAAAATTTCTATAATTTTAAAAAGTGGTTATTACTATTCATAATGGCTACTTTGATTAGTCGCGGTGTGTTAGAACTCGAACTTGTGTACAATGCAAGCTATTGCAATATTGAAAGAGAGACGTATCGTGGAAGCTCGGGGTGTTACATTCTCCCCTAATTCAATAAATTGCGTCCTCGCAATTTGAAATTTTTCTTTGAAAATAAAAGGTTGAAAATAGAAAATACCTTTGCGGAAAACCCACATCGGAAATAAGGTTAATAAAATTTACCCTTAATAAGAGGGAAAGGGAAATGAAAAAGTCACCACCAAATTATGATCTCGATAAGGAGAACATTGGTGGAAATTAGAGACATATAATTGGAGAAAAAACGTAAATATTTTTAGGGAGTGAGTGAGGTCATCAATCACAAACAAGTGTAAAATTGAGGGTCTCAAAGCCTTCAATCTATGTTGATTTAAAATATTATCAGTTCAACAAGACATAAGGTATTAAGATAACACATTTTTTTGTTTTAATATCCCTTTACTAAAGTTTAAGAATTAATTTATTCATAGAATAAGAGATAGGTATATATATATTTATGCTTGACAAGTAGAGTTTCATCCTTCAACTAATTTCTACCACAAACTCATCTTTCACTCAAAAAGATAATAGAACTCAAAAATATTATATTTATCCTAATTGTATAAGGTTCTAAATATTACCACATACCATTTAGATTAGTAAAACTATTTTGTAATAACCAGGGACTTCCTGTAGGCTAGTGGTAGGTAATAAAGGCCTGTCGCACTATGGTTGTGGGTTCGATTTCCTGCAGCTTTGTCCGACGCGACGGGTTATCCCCCGACCTACAGGTTGTCCTTTTCCTAAAAATATATTATTATAATATTCCAAAAGTAATCTTTAGAAATGTTTTAACCTTAAACAATACTATTCAAAGTTCAACTTAATCCATCCCAACCTTTATAGTTATCCAAAATACCTCTGTCCAGACTTTCTCTAAAAGGTCTCTTAATTCCAAAATCAATTTATCAGGTTCCCCAAGCAAAGTAAAGTTTCTCTTATTGTCACATACTAAAAATATGATTACCATCATCATATTTAATCCTTAATGAAAACAACAAGTACTGCAGTACAATCCTTATATATATATCACATTATCCTTATAACCAGAATATAATCCATGAGTCCAAAAGTACCAATACATTAATTATTCCGCTTCAACTGTAGTCACAACATAAGATTGGCCTTGATCCCTTGGCCTTTTCTGAGGTAAGTTTCCCTGACGCTTAGGAAATTAATTTGAATAATGCCCCATTTCTCTACAATTGTAGCATTCAACATTGATAGCCTCTTTCTTTCCCTTGCAATCACGCGCCTGGTGACCTTTTTCTCCACATTTATAACAAACTCTCATTCCTTTTAGGCAAGTACCAGGGTGATTCTTCCCACAATTATCACATACTAGAAAATCCTTCTTTCCCTTTTTCCCTTTATCTATCTCTTGTTCCACCGTTATCTTCTTCTCTTGCTTTACTTTATTGTCATAAGATTTAGAGAAATCTTTTTCTGTCTTGATAGCACACGAGACAATATCTTCATACGATGAGAAGGATTGTGATACTAAAGCTCAACAGAGAAATGGTTTTAACCCATAAAAGAAGTGATCAATCTTACTTCTTGGGTTACGTATATAATTTGCAGCATGTCTCGCTAACCTTGTAAAGTTAGCCTCATACTTTGCGACATTCTCATCCTCCTTCTGCCTCAGACTCAGAAATTTCCTTTCCATATCTGCTCAATGGTCATGAGGAAAGTATTTTTATAAGAAAAGCTATTTGAACTCCCTCCATTCCATATTCGATACGTCATCATCTTCCTTTGTGTTTTGAATCAGTGACCACCACTGATCGGCATCTCCAGTGAGGCGGTAAACTGCCACGATAACCTTCTCCCTTTCGCTACTCCCCAAGGCATGGAATATTTTCTCTAAGGAGTTTATCCATTGCTCAGCTACTAATGGATTTGTACCCCCATTAAATGTTGGCGGTTGTTGCCTCATGAAGCGGTCTAACATTGATCATCCACGTTGCGGATCAGGGTGTTCCATACGAGTAATATTATTATTCATAACCTGAGTGAGTTGTCCCAGTATGGTAATAAGTTGATCAGAACCAGTTGTATCTCTAGCTCCATAATAATTATCTTGAGTAGGAGGGAAATCCCTACATGGAGTGCGTGCACTGATACGGTTTCCATTCCTTCCACTAGGCGCCATTTCTAAACAATGGCATAAACAATATTAGTTTATGAATCAAAATACATAATTCCATATTTGAAAAACACTTAACACTAATTGAACTATTTATGGATATAATCCATAATCATAAAAATGTTTTCTTTGAGGAAGTATATACTCATAACCCTTCATAGTGGTTTGTAAATAAAATTTGAATTATCCTAAGCATATCCCCCGGGAGTGTCGTAACCAAGAGTGCAGCAAGGCCCGTTGTCGTGCACCAGTTCCCGTTCGAGTCTAGCTCAAACCGGTGTTTTCAGGTTTTACCCCTAGGTACATCGGTGCCAGAGCCACCTCTACCTACTCGTATCCAGACAGGGATGTATTGCTCGGAAAACTCACAAAATATCTATAATACCAAAATTCTAGGAAGTTCTTCTATACTAATCCTTAAGTCTATCTTCGGGATATGTGCTCTAATCAGAGTTTATCTAAATCTAGCTTCCAAGGTTAGTACTAAATTGCCTCTGATACCAACTGTAATGCCCCGAACCCAGCTACCCAGAGTCGGTGCATTACTTCGTAACATTGACATGATCACAAAAGATCAGGTCTCGAAAGACCGATTAGTTTAGTAGCCTTGGAAACACTAGATACATTCATAAACGTACATTACATCATAAAGTGAAAAACTACAATAACGAAGTCTCCATAGTCCACACTCATATCCTCTTCTGACTATCCCTGCAGTTCATTCATAAAATACTTCTTTACATCCTGGAAAATATTAAAACATTGAAAGGGGTGAGCTCAGATGCTTAGTAAGGATAACAATATAGCGGAAGCTTTCATCAATAAACATAAACATTTAACGCAATGTATAACTAAAACAAAAGCCTTTTAAACTTGAAATTCAACATAATATGGAAAAAGTAAAATGAGATAATGCCATTCACTTATTCACATGGATATTCTACTGGTCGAATAATCACATGCAATATCAATAACCACTTTCATAATGATGGAATTCATAATGCCAAACTATCATAACCACGTAGACAAGGCCTCGTGCCAAGACCACAAATAAGATTTTGTCAAGGCCTCGTGCCAAGACACTAGTTTGTCTCATGAGACCTGCCGATGCATCGAGGAGCTATAGCGGGCTCTACCCGTCACTTATTAAGTCCAATGCATTCCTCATATGAATAGGTTTAAACATATCATAAGCCATAACATAATCGTATCACATAAATCATGCATAAAGGCAACATAACATTTCCACATTTCAATCACAAGAAATCAATACGACACATTGATATAATAAAAACATTATCAAAACCATTTTCAATACCAAAATAAAAGAAAATTAAAACTTGATATTTATTTTTCATTTTTAAAAAAAATGGTAAGGCTTGTAGAGGAAGCCGAAACCCAAATAATGGCCTTGGTAGCGGAGAAGTTGTTGTCACTGCATACATACGACAAGAAAACAGTCCTTTTTGGCGTTTAGTAAAACAATTCGTATAAAAAGATTCCTTTTGAGTAAACGTAAAAGTCAAAGGGGTTTATACACCGTATAAAAGAAAGTTGTGTATAAAACCAAATATACCTCAATGAAAGGAGATTGAGATGAAGTCCTTAAAAAGGTCATTTTTAAAATAAAATAGATCTATTATGTGTATTAACTATAGGTACACATAAAGAAAGTAAAAATAAAAAAATAAGACATAATAATATCATGACATAATTTGAAAGTAGGAGATTAACCCAAAGAATGGAAGTTGGGTTAAGAAATTCCCTTACCTCGTGTCCGACTTGACTCAAACGTTCTTTAACCTCCTGAATAATAAACTAAAGTTAATATCTACCTTATTAAGAACCATTTTCAATTTCATTATCCTTTTTATATCACTTATTACAATGTTATGAACATTCTGTAATTATTTAAGTTAATAACGGTCGTTTTGTCGATCTTTGGTACTTGAGTCAACAATAAACTTATTATAATTACAAGTTGTTCATGTGGTGAAATATCCATTATATCCAGAATTATATTCACGATGTAGATATCATATATATCATATATATCCAGTATATACATTCATTCATAATATTATGTAACATTTATAGGTAATAAATGAAATGCACCGTTCATGGAGACGGTAAGTCGTACGTACGCATGAACGCTACTTTCATTTCTATTTCATATTTAATGGAATGAAATCATAATTATATAAAGGTATAATATATTTACAGTATAATATTATATATAAAATCATTTACTCCATCCTTTATACATCCCACGTATGGCATTAACGATTCACATCACTTTGAGGGGGCGGTAGTCCGCACTTCCTAAAATGAAAATATCGCGTTTACCCATAATGGAAACCATAAAGGTATGCAATAAATGAAAAGTACAGAATCTTAAGTAAAACATAAACATGTTATATATCATATATAAATATAATGACATCTTAATGGCCACCTTTGAAGGTGTTATATGAGTGTTGAACAATCATCGTTTTGTGTGGAAGAAATTCACCATCCACAGAAACAATATGTTCTTTAACCATTAGATCTAGGTGTGTGTAAGTGTAGCTCTAATCCTTCTTATAACAACATCCTAGTATATTTAGGATACTGGTTTTGTTACAAAAGAAATGAATAAAAAGAGTTTATGGGGTTGGAGAAGAAAAACAAAACAAAATAACATAAGAGAAGACATTACCTTAAAATCGGGTAACTCTTTTTTTATTTGAGCCAAAGGCTTCCTTGGGAAGACTTCTTCCCAAGGTGAGGATTCTAGGAGTAAGGGAGGGAAGTTGGGAGAGTATTTGGGCAGAGGTTGGCCGAGCCAAATGGCTTGAAAGTGTGAATGAGGTGGTAGAGGTGGGGGCCTTTTATAAGAGGAGAGGAGGGGCACTCTTAGAAAGTAAGGAAATGTTACATTATTATACAATGCTTTTCGGCTTCCAAAGGTCCCACACTTATATAATTAAAATATAAGGTGATAAGGGTTCGAAATATACTCATACAATAGGTTTTTGACAAGTTTAAGCCTTGTATTTTACATTATCTTTTCATTTTATTTAAATCATTAATTAATGAGGTAATCACTCGATCATCATGGTGTCATATATAATTTAATTTATTTAATGTCCAAAAATTATAAAAAAAATACTATGATGTAGGAAATATTTTTAGCTTTCCAATGACTATTTATAGTCAAAAATATGACTTGTATAACCCCATGTAAAAATTGTTTTCGTAAAACATTTCATGTTTGTGTCATTTTTTACTTTAACATTAAATAAAAGGTATTTATGTCATTTTCCAACTAAAGTGGCTCCATGGGGTCCCCAAGTTAACCCATGGATTTTCTTGGTCGGCCATGGCACATCCAATGAGGGTAGGACATGTGTCAAGCTCATCTCATATTATTAAAACATTATTTTTTGCCTTAAACTACACTAATTACCTCTAATCGCGATTAAGAACATAAAAGTTACTATTCACCAAAAAATTATTTTAATCTCTTTGAACCAAATTTTACTTATTAATGACAACCATGTATGTAGGATTTTTGAAATTCAAATCACAGAAGTGGTAATGTTTCATTTAAATGAAAAATCAGTTTTTTAACTACCACTTAGTGGTTTCACTATTCATAAAAATTGAAGTTTTTCAGAATAGTGCCAAAATTTCACCCTAAGCTATATTTGATTTTCCGATTTCAAAAATGATTTCTATTTTACAAAATTACAAACATATAAGTTTCATTAATTAATTTTATAATTAATTCCCGCTATCACAACAAATAGCGTGTTTTTAAGAAATAATTTATATCAAAAGATTGACAATTGTTCATGCCCAATTTTAATGTTAAATTAATTCTAATGACCACCATTGGATAAAATGGTAAAAATATATTCTAATTATACTTTAAAACCACTAAATAGTATAATTTATCACAATAAATTATTTTTATTAAAAAGTTTTTTTAAGTATTTTTCACTATTCAGAAAAAATTGGAAGTTCTCAGAAAGTTACAAAAAATTCAACTTAGGATAATTTCGATATTAAGAATACAAAAATGAAGTCCATTTTGAAATATAAAATTTCTATAATTTTAAAAAGTGGTATTACTATTCATAACGGCTACTTTGATTAGTCGCGGTGTGTTAGAACTCGAACTTGTGTACAATGCAAGCTATTGAAATATTCAAAGAGAGACGTATCGTGGAAGCTTGGGTGTTACATCCAAAAGGATGCCATTCATACAGAAGTAGTTTTTCACTACTATGAGAACTAATATATCTTATACTGATAGTAGGAGGTGATCCTGGGAGTTCACTGTGGGAAACCAATCTTTCTTGTGGGATAATCCTTGACTTGGCCATCAACAACTATATAAGAAAGGAAATCTAGCACTGATTTTATTGGATAGTTCATGATTAATGAGATATTTGGGATATTTTCCAACTATTTGGATCTTCCTTCATAGGAAAAAGTTGTGAATGATGTGTTCTATATGTATCATCGTCATAGGAACATGCCCAATCATCCACATGTGATTGACTATGAGGATATTGATCTAGATCTGGTTTCATTATTTGTAAGGTGCCTGGTATGGATCAAAGACCAGAGAGAGAATGTATTATGGGGGTATTATAGTTCCACTTTATCATATATTATAGTGCCATGGTTATATCCATGAAGAATCTTGTGTGATGTGGTATTCATGTGTGTGCATGTGTAGCCCATGAGACCCATGTTTATTGTGTTATTCCACTAGATATATGAGACTGGCATGATCAAATTATTTCTATGTGATGTAATTGGTATATGCTATATTGTGTTGTTTTATCAATCCTAACAATATAATAGGTGGAGCCATCATGTATTGGTGTCCTTCAAGGGAGAGCATGCTTAGACCATGTATATGAAATAATGACATGACCGAGTTAAGAAATGGGGCATGATGGAATTATGTGTCTTGACCAGGGGGCATGATGTTCTTTAGTGAACTAGACCAAGATGAAACAATAAATATAGGGAATTGCATCCTTATGTGGTGTCCTTGGGCTTATAGATGATCCATGATATCCTTATGTGGCTTAACCTGGGGCCTTGGTCTTGAACTGCTATTAATATGCCTTTTGGATGGATCCTCTACTTAGGAAACCCCCATGACTATTCAGATATTCTTCAAGAATGGATCCAAATCATGAACAATTGGGGTTCATGGTGGCTTTTTTGGTGCACGAATGCTATGTATGGTATTGTTTTCTTATGTGTGAATTTATTTTTTTATTCTAACATACAAATCTATATACATGTGCACTTATGTTAAAGATTTATTGGTGGTTTCCTTCTAGTTTATAATCACACCATATATGGGTATCTTTATGTGCATATAGATTTCATTACTAGGGATATAGTGAAGGTAATGGGTCATGTGATAAGGAGTAAAGTAGATAGAGGCTTGGAGTAGGAGGTGATGTGAGGACATACTTTGGACTATTGCTTCTATATTTATTTAATTTTATATTTCTTGACAATTGGTTTGACCTGCCACATTGGGGTTCTATGGAAATGAAAATTTCATGTTTGGGTGAAATGGTTTATTGGAATATTTTTTACCTTCTATTATATTTATTGTGGTTTTTTACTTCTGTTATGTATTTTTTAACTTTTGTTACTAAGGGTATAGTATCCCCATTGCACCCATAGATCCTCACTACTAGTCGGTATCCTCTTGTGTAAGGGGAGGCATGCATGAGGTCTTGTAGTGTCTCTAATTGGTTATCATTTCGGTGCTCTAGGTTGGGGTATTACAATGTACTCAAGGCTTTTAGGTAATCCTCTCTTATGGAGTATGAGGGTAGCAATTCTATTTTGACTTTGGAAAATTTCATGGGGAGAAGCGAAGTTTATTTAACCATATGCAAAGGTAGACATTATTGGTCATGGGAAGCATCCATATATATTTTGGAAAGATAGATTATTGAGCGTATGGTGCCTTTAGTTTTAAATTCCCCACATCTAAAATTGAAGCCTCTCCCATCATCATTAAAGTATAGCTATTCTAGAGAGAATTGCACATTGTCATGTATTCTCAACTCTTCTCTCTTGAATGATCAAAAATTACAATTGTTGCAAATGATTAAAAGGAAGAAGAAAGACATTGGATAGAATGTGTATTATTTTAATGGAATTAGTCCAAGTATTTTCACTCATATATCACTTTTAGAGGAAGGATTCTAACCACTAAGTAAACACCACTGGTGACTCAACCCTCCCATGAAATAAGTTATTTAAAAAAGAGGTTGTCAAGTTATTAGATGCTGGAATAATCTACCCAATATAAAATAGTTCATGGGTGAGCCCTTGTAAAATTGTATGATATAAAGGATAGATTACAATGATTTTAAATGATAATAATGAACTCGTTCCCACATGAACAATCACATGTTAGAGGGTGTGCATAGAGGGATAGAAGTGGAGTGATACTACTCAAAAGTGTTACTTTTCACTCCCCTTCATGCATCAGATTCTATTGAATATTGAGGGACATTACTTTTATTCATTCATGAATTTTTATTCAGGATATAATTATATTTATATCACCCCATAATATTAATAAAATTCACTTTCACTTTCCCATACGATGTATTTATGTATCATTGAATGTATTTCTGCATGTGCAATGCTTTAACCACTTCATAGAAATTTATAATGGCTATATTTCCTGATATAGTGAAGAAAATTCTAGAGGTGTGTATGGATAACTTCTTGGTGTATAGAAAGTCCTTCAACACATGCTTGAGGAATCTAGAGCCGGTTTTGGAATGGTGTGAGCAAAAAAATCAGATTTTAAAATGGGAAAAGTGTAATTTCATGGTATAACACAATATAGTATTGGTCCACTGAATACCTAGAAAATGGATAGAGGATGAACCAGTAATGATTAAAGTCATATCTAACCTTTATATCCCAACTTTAGATAAAAAATCAGAAGTTTCTATGGAAACATGGGATTCTATAATAAGTTAGTGAGATATTTTTTCAAAATTTATCAACCATTAATATATCTTCTTATAAAGAATGCAATTATTGAGTATGATGAACCATGAACTAAGTAATTTCTATTTTTGAAATAGTGGTTAGTTGAATCCCCAATAATGAT
Organism: Viscum album; assembly: GCA_963277665.1. NCBI lineage: Eukaryota > Viridiplantae > Streptophyta > Magnoliopsida > Santalales > Viscaceae > Viscum > Viscum album. Next base: position 295,801,349 of record OY728141.1, on the reverse strand, counting down.
AAACCCAAAATGGAATTAACCATTTGAAATTATGTGTATGGAAAGCAATTATGAAATAGGAGCAATGCCTGGACATCGCGTTTCACATTTCTTTCACCAAATCCACTATTTGAGTCATACCTTGAACAAAGATGAAATCAATTATATGACTATAGGGAAGTATATGTTTGTAGTGGTATTCACATTTGATAGATTATGATATTATTTGATGATGTCCAAGTTGATTTTTTACACGGACCATGCTACCCTCAAATACCTCCTCTATAAGAACAATGTTAATCCATGATTGATCAGATTGGTAAACCTCCTCAAAGAGATTAATTTAGATTTTTATGATAAAAAGGGGAGTGATAACCTTATGGTCAACCATTTATCTCACTTCGGGTTTACCCACCTTGAGGTGGAAGATGATAGATAAATTATGAAGTACTTCAAGGATGAACAAATCTATTCAATGGTAAAAACCCTTCGACCAAGGTTTATAGATATTACAAATTATTTGGGAACCAGAGCTCTACATATAGACCTATCCCTTTAGAAAAGAAAGATATTTTTGTCAGTCATAAGTCAATATTTTTGGGAATATCAATATGTTTTTCAATGTTGTGGTGATGGAACAATTCTATGATGTGTTATAGAGACATAGGTGAACGTTATATCGGAATTTTGTCATTCCTCGTCATCTAAGGGATGTCATGGCCCAGACTGCACCATTTCAAAAAAATTACAATCTAGTTTATTTTGGACTATTGTGCATAAAGATGCACAAACTTTCATATCAAGCTAAAATAGGTTCCAACACGTTGGAAACATTGGGCGAAAAGTGAAAATTTCACAGCATCCTATACTTGTAGTCAAAGTCTTTGACATTTGGGAGATAGATTTCATGGGACCTTTCCCACCTTTATATAGAAAAACCAACATTATGGTGTGTGTGTGTGTGTGTGTGCCTATTATGTATCTAATTGGATGGAATCAACTTCCATAACTAAAAGACATATAAAAGGTAGTTATCTATTCTCTTAAGATGAATGTATTTAGTAGATTTGGAGTTCCATGGGTTCTCATTAGTGATAGAGGAACTCATTTGGACAACACTATTGGAAAAGTATAAATTTGTGATTGGTTATGTCTGATAGATATAAATCCATCACAAATAACCAAGAATAACTACCTTTTGAGATGGAATATATTTTCCACCACAAAAATCATTATTGGAAACATATAATAGTGTTGTCCTATGTTATTCCTCACTATTATTCATTTTAACAAAATTAATAGTGATGGATATCATGGTCCATCACAAAAGGTTCTCCCAAAATTATTTTTAACAATGTATTTTCTATCACTATTAACCCATTGAAAATAAACATTAATTAAGAATCACGTGAACCCTTTTCTCCTCCACTCCTCCTCTGATTTACTTTCCCTTTCATGGATTGAGATCCATGCATGCACCCATCAAATGAATCACCCTAAAAATCATCTGTCGTACCTGATTTCTTGCAGATTGAGGTTCAAATACACCATGTACAGACTCATATTCTCTCCTCCATCATTATTTTTATGATTTCCCCTTACCTTTCGCAGAAATTGGCTCAATCAAAATCGTAGTAAAAAATTTACATGTTTTTGGATTATTTGGTATTTATGGTTATTTCAAGTTTATTATTCCCTATTTTTCTATAATCCATCAAACACAAAATGTTTAGACTAAACATGGGTTGATTACACTTGATTTGAGGTAGTGTCTCTAATGATTAACCTTTAGATTTATGTTATTTTTCTATTTGGGTGTTTTTATTTGGTTATTTTGAGTTTAAAAGATATTTTCATTCGAAATATGATTTGAAAATTGTTTTTAAGGGTTGTTTTCATGTTTTTCTAGAATAATCGCTTGTTTCAATTTTTTTAAATGATTCATTGGTATAAGCTACATGCTTTTTTAAGACTCATATTATTATTTAATATTTGATCTTGCAAGTATTTTGAGTCACAGATAATTATAGATTTATGATTATATCATTAAAAAGTGGCGGAACCATATGATTGATTGATATGTTTATAATATTTTTTTATGTTTGAATTATTTCAAATCATGATATATATGTAATATTTGAAATACATGTTCATTATTATTAATTTTATTAATAATTTTAATGTTATATATCATTCTTCAATGATATTCAATTAATAATCTTGTGGTACTTCATCTTTTTCCACGTTTGAGATTAGTTATAATGTCTTAGTAATATTTATTGAAATTTTATTTAAAATTAATAAATAATTAATATTAGATAACAAATATATTTTACAATTTTTAAAAAAATTAATTACTTGTAAAAAATATATATATAATACTAACAATTATTTAAAATTCACAATAAATAGTAAAAATGTATTAATAATTACGAAAACAAGTATTTCATATTAAATTATTTTTAATAATTAATAAATAATTAGGAAATATAAGTAACAATTAGTAAATATTAGTAAATTAGGATAATTTGTAAAGAAATATATAAAATACTAATAATTATTTATTAAAAATAATTATTAATAATTAGAAAAAAAATTGTAATTCCTTTCAAAAAATAAAAAAATACAAACTTTTATTAAAAATTTGTAATAATCAGTAAAAATGTAGTAATCATTAAAATAATTAATAATGGTCAATAAATAATTTGTAATAATTAATAAATAATCAATCAATATTAGTAATAATTGGAAAACGATTGTATTAATTACTAAATATTATTGATAATTTGTAAATTTGGGTAATTTAAGATAATCTCTAATAAATTGTAGAAATATATATGGAGTACTAATAATTATTAAAAATTAGTAATATTTATTAAAAATTTAGTTATAATTAATAAATTATTATTATTAATTAATAAATAATATAAAAATTAGTAAAAATTAATAAATGTTAGTAATAATTAGTAATAATTTTTTAACACCTTTTAAAAAATATAAAAAATAATAAAAAATATAAAATATTCTCAATAATTAGTAAAAATATGATAATAATTAAAATAACTAATAATAATCATTAAATAATTTTTAATAATAAATAAGTAATTAGTAAATATTATCAATAATTAGTAAATGTTAGTATTAATTAGTAAATATTGTTTGTAATTTTTAAATATTAACTAATTAGGTTAGTTTGTAAAAAAATGTAATAAAATTTATGAAACTCCAATAATTATTAAAGATTAGTAATATTTATTGATAATTTTAAAATAATTTTTTAATTTATTAGTAATTATTAAATAAATTGTATGAATTAAGATATAATTAGTCAATATTAGTAATAATTAGTAAATTTTAATAATAATTACTAAATATTATTAATAATTTTTAAATATTAGTGAAAATTATGATGATTTGTAGTAACTTTTAAAAAGTATAAAATAGACAAAAAATATTAAAAATTTGTAATATTTATTAATACTTTAGTTATAATTAATAAACAATTACTATTAATTAATTTGAATTTGTACTAATTATTAATAATTATTAAGAATTAATAATAATTATTAAGAATTCATGATAAGTACTCATAATTTTCCATAATTAAAATTTAATAATAATTAATAATTTGTCACAATAAGTAATAAATATTCTTATTTATGTTGTTGTTTTATATAAATACAAACTAAAGAAGTTGACACTAGTTTCTATTACGTGATCGTGATGGGGTAAATTATCACCAAAATCCTAACAAATCTGGTATAAATCATGTCTCCATTAAGGGTGTTGAAACATTTATATCATTTTAATTATCAAATTACGATTTTTTAAAGGAAAAAATTAAATGTATATGTAAGAAATGTGATCATGGGAAATTTGAAACATTTAAAATGTTGGACTGCATCTAATGAGTTTTGGTTTTTAGAAAGATTATATTTTTTGGTATTAACATGGTGAACAAAATTAATTATAAAATAAAAAAATGGTTCTGCATCCATCATTTCATAATTTAGTATATGAGGCTATTATCCCATGTATTCAGGAAACAACAAGTCGGGATGATATTCTAAATCCTGAATTAGAACCATCTCAATCTAATAATTTTTTGAAATATTCTAACGAGACCTTATATCTAGGATTCCAGATAAGAAAACATGAAGTTGTTAGATAATTTGTGTCTATTAAATCTAATTTTGGAATTTCAAATAGTTTTTTTAGTCAAATATTTTCTTTGCTTAGATTTTTGTTGCTTGATGGTAGCCTCATGGGGATCGTCAATTCCCACAGGGTTACTCAATTTTAAAATTTAAAACATGAAACCAAAAAAACGACTAAATTACAGGGCAGTATATGAATTGAATGTCTAAGGTCAATCCCATAGGGATAGGGTTGTGGAAAATATTAATTTAAATAATAATTACCTAAACTAATTTTAATTTGATGAAATTGAATCTAAGATATTAAGAATTTTATTGGTGAAGAAAGTAGGAGAAAAAAGTATAAAAAGGGTTTCAGGATTCAATGAATCGAATCCTAGTTCATAGGATAAAAAGGTGTGAAATAATTAATTAACAATATTTAACTCATCAGAATCAGGTCCTACCTAGTACAATAGTCACGGTAAACACTTTTTATCCTAAGTTCACCTTTTCTCATGGTCAGGTACTTCGAGTTATAGATAATGGGTAACCTGAAACCTTATTTAAACAAATGTTAGAGAAAAATTCAATGGTCATAGAGGACATTTAAACCATATATCTCATATTATAAATTGGATTCAATTGACTTAGGTAATTTTCGTTCTCAAAGAAAGAAAGAAATTAAACCATTTTTCTAACCTCTCTCACAATGGTCATGCAAAAGGGAATCATTGAAGGGATATAATTAAAGAAACATTATGAAACCCCAACATGAATTGTAATAAAAAATAAAATACCTCATAAAATCAATTCACATTCATCATGCACACCCTATAAAAAATAAATCACCCTCTCATGATAGTAATGATAGGGTTCATAAACAAGAATTAACAAAATACTAAATAATAGTGGCAAGGTAGGGATCTATATTGGCTCTGGTCATCTAGAAGGAATACATTCTTCCCAAATAATCCCAAAATGGAGACCAAAGGATGAATAAATAAGTTTTTTCATCAAACCCTTGGCTACTTGTGCATTTAATATTCAGTTTCCTGATAGGTTCATGATGTGTAAAGATTAAACATAGGGTAATGTTTTAATTATCATTGTGTGAGAAGACATCGTTATTTTAATCATATCTATTCAAAAATAACTTCTTCTGAAAAAATATTATCATGTAATGTTTACAAGGAATGTAAATGTCTTCCTCTAGATTCTTCACCTCCACTACATCTTCAATTTTCAAATTTCATGCCACTTTTCATCACTCATGGAGTTAAGTGTCTTTTAGCTCCCAATTCTGTCACTTTTTGTTCCTTTTCTAAAGATAAGATGTATCCTACCACAAATCATAAAACAAGTCCAATTTTTATGAATTTGGAAAGAATAATAAATTAAATACATAAATAAATATATTAAATTACCATAAAATACATGCATGAAATAAAGATATCACCTAACAAAAATATATTACATACAAGATTCTATGAAAGTAATAAGTTTGTCCATATTTAGGGTCTTAGTTATCAAAAAATACATGCCGATTCAAAACACTGAAACTTATATGATACAAATCATTAGTTAATTTTACAACAAGTAGAGAATTTAGGTATAAAGATACACATAATGGAATGTTCATATTTCTTATGAAATAGTTAAGGTATTTTCCAATTACACCATATTTTCTGGGTCTATTTATTCCACATAACATAGATGCAATGATGACATGGAATATATAAAATATTTCTATCAGTTAAAGCTTAAATAATCAATGTGATAGTAATTATTTGAAACAATGTGATCTGATGAATCCTTATTTTTCTTCAAAACCTTGAAATATACATTTGAGTCTTTCTATGGATGGTTTTTTTCCATTTGGTGCTTATAATAGAAAATATTCTTATTATCCTATTTTTATAAATTTGTAAAATTTACCTCCATAGTTGCTGATAAAGGAACTGTATATATTTATAGTGATATTAATTATAGGACATACAAAGAATAATATCGATGTTTATTTCAATCCACTAATTTATGAATTAATTTCAATATGGAATAATGATGTAGCTATATGTGATATAGTTACAGATCATTATTTTACACTAAAGGATGCATTAATGTCGAAAATTAATAAAATTTTGGCATATGGTATGTTATTTGAATGGATTACATGTGGTCAAAAATTATGTTTGTATATCATGGATAAGAAAAAATCATTTATGCTTGTCAATAAAAGAAATACTGGTTATTTTAACTTTCATCAGAGATTTCTTCTTACTAATCACCCTTTTCAAAAGAATATAAATAATTTTTAAAAAAGGAGTAATTGAAAGAGACATAACATCAGTAGTTATCTCAGGTATTTAGGTAAAATATATCATCGCTTCATTACCCACTATTAATTTTGGAAAAACTGTAAATTAACAAAAAAATATAATGTTTTATAAGAGATCATAATTTGATAAAGATTGGTATTTTTTGGTACCTGTCATATTGGTATTATTTGTTGGTTTGTTACATGTTATATGTAATCCATATTAAGAATAATTCTTCTAATAACATATATTATTCCAATTTAGATACACCCTATAAGACCAAAGATAACATAAAGTCATAGTTAGATCTTGACTATATTTTTTAGGTTCCATGAACCTAAATAATTTGAATATGAAAGATCGCATGATTTAATGAATCCAAAATCATATTACATGCTTTCTAATGAAATAAATTTATTATTATGTCAATTTATTAGAGATTTGAGTTTCTTAAAATTTTATGCTTATAATTTGTCTCATTGAATCAGAAATGGAAATATTATTGTGTTAACAATTCTTGATTTTTATGTCATAATGGAAAGACTATTTCCTGATAATTTTTAACAGTTCTTGAATTCATTAATCGTGGATGTGATGACCAAAATATAATATTTATTCTGAGATATTTGTGTGAAAACATCAAATTATGATGCATTGATATACTGTAAAAATATCTAGTATTAATTTTATGTAAATTGGATAAAATTTTCTCTCCAACCTTATTTGACTCAATAGAACATTTAATATTGCATTTATCATATGAACTTAATATATAGGGCCAATAAAATTAAAATATATATACCTATTTGATTGATGTATGGAAAATTAAATAAGAAAGTGTATAACAAATCATCGATTGAAGGGTTAATTATAGAATCATAGTTACATGGGAAAATTTATTTTCAATTTGAATATCCTTCAAAACAAAATTGAAAGGGCCATAATGAGGAAAGTGTTGATGATTTCACAGACCATAAATTATTATCTTTTAATCTTTCGGATATTGGTTTTGGTGTTTATTGTGAATGATGGATTTCAGATGAAGAAACACACAGATCTCATACATATGTTCTGATTAATTGTGAATAAATGACATGTCTTTTACAATAAATACTACTTTTTATTATTATTTATAAACAATTAATAGATAAATTTATTTAAATTATTTGTTTTGTAGACTATATTATGACTATATAAAAAAATATATATATGTTAACCATTCCACTATTGAATAATATCGACAACATAATTTTGAATATTTGTTTCAAAGACTAGTGTGGTAAGTTTTTTATGATGGAACATTAAATAATTTTTTAATGATGTCTATAATAAAAAAATTATTATTTATTTTCAACACAACTTGAAATTAAAATTTATATTTGATTATGTGTGATCAGAAACCATCTATTAAAATTAATATAATGTTATAACGGCTATGTGGTTAATGAATTTTGAGTTCATACACACATATATGGTGAATCAAATAAATGAATAAATAGTTGTGTTTGTTTGAAAGGATCAAATCATAAATAATGTGAATTTGAATTTTATGGAATTCTAGATGAAGTAATTGAGTTATGTTTTATGAGAAAATATTATATAATAATGTTTAAATGTCATTATTTTGATTCTGATATAGGGTTGTGGGTTCATCCATGACATTGAGCCATTGAAGTTAAATATAAAAGTCTTTTTTCCTAAAATGAACAATTTACATTAGTACATCAAGGATATAGAGTTTATTAAGAATATTAATAAAAAAATTGAGAGATTTAAATAAATGGTGTGTGGTAACAAAAATGAAATATCATGAAAATGATTTTTTTGAAAATGAAAATGATTCCATGAAAGTACAAAATATTGAAATTTTCTAAAAAAACACCCCCAAATACTTCACTTGCTTGACAAGATATAAATTTATATAATGAATCAACCTAGTTAAGGGATTATTATATTGATAATGTTGATGAATTGATAAGGTTTAATGAAACTAAAAGATGTATGGAAGTTGAAGATGCTAAAGAGGACGATGAATATATTTTCATTGATGAAGATAAGGATGAAGATGAGGAATGATGTATTATATTCATGTATTTATTATTTATTTTATATTTTATATCTATATTAAGATTTATTTATGAGTAATAATTATTGTTTTAGATGGCTAGATATAGGCCCAATGACCTATTCCATTCCCTCAATAATGTTAGTTTTTTTTAGTATTTTATATTATATATCTGTTTTAAAAATTATTTATAGGTAAGATTATTATATTTTTCATGGTATTTATTAGTTGTTTATATTTTATACTCGTATTAACAACTATTAATAGGTAATATTATTATATTTAAGTATTTATTTATAGTTAATTGTTATATTCAATATTTATTTATTTTTTATATTAGATATCAGTATTAATAATTATTTACAAGTAAGATAATTATTATATTATTGTATTTATTAGTTTTTTACTGTTTTATATCTGTATTAATAATTTTGTATAGGTAATGTTATTTGTTTCAGATATCCAAAGATGGTCCTGGTGACATATTACATTCTCTCACTAATGTTAGGTTTCCCAATGAGGATCCAGATTCATCTGACATATAGGATGCTTCTACAGCACCATCTTTTAAGAGGGGGAGAAGCCATTCAATATTATTTTATACCTTTTTCTAGAAATACATCCATCTATGGATTTTTATCATTACTTATGGAAGTATGTTGGGTGGTTTATGTTATTTATTTCATATTAATTTTTTGTATAAATTTTGGTAAAAATATTTTTATTATTTGTTCTTATTTTCACATTTTTTTCACATTTAATTATAGGGATGGATGGTTATATATCAAAAAATTATTTTTCTAGATCATGGGTGTCATTGGATTTGTTTCTCATTATTTCTCGACATCAAATGTTCGACCGTTGGATTCTACATTAATAAATAATATATTTAATTAACAATATCTTGTTTTTAATTTTCTCATAGAATTTATGGCCTCAGATTGATGATATTTTGAGTGCTCCCATCTGATAGGTCGGGTAGATTTGTATACGTGAATGTTTTCATTAGTTTTTACATGAACTAAGAAAGAGATCCATGGATAGAGCTTCCTTAAATATTTTTGACTAGTCTTTATTCTCTCATCTACTTTACTAAATATCATCTCATGTATGGGATGGAATTTTCTCCAACAATATTGGATAGAATTTTAAGAGGAATTCGTTATCTGGGTGTCAAAAATAAGGTAGCCAGGAGGTCACACATAGGGATCAGAGTTGTACATTTTGTATACATTAAATAAATATGGTATGTAATATTATTTAGTAAATTATATATATATATATATATATATATTAAATGTAAACTGTTTGTTATATTATATAGGTAACCATTGAACCCTATATTATGGATTTTGATGTTTACAAAAATATATATAATGATCCTTGTACATGACAACTTTTCGGTTCCAGAAAGTTCTATATTTTGGTTAGTATTTTTCAAAAAATTACTAAAATTAATTTTATTTTAATTTTAATTTATAATTATATTTTAAAGAAACATATGACGATGATGCTTCTAATTCATGAGATAATAAAGCCGAGAGTGAAGGAGGTTCCACTTGTGATTCAAGTTTGGATGATGGGGTTTGGATACAAGTGACCAAACATGGTGTCGAGAAAGTTCAAGTGATTGGTATGGTTCAAAATTGACACATACTATTTATTATGGTACTTATATGATGTAATAATTAATCCCAAATGGATATCATGTAGAGTATTCATCATCATCGTCATCATATACACTATATTAACAAATGTTTTGAGCTCAGTATGAGATGAGATAGATGATACAGAGAGATGAGAAGGAGGAGCATGAGAAGCAACATCATAGAGATGAAGAAATTTTATAGTATATATGATTGATTTTGAATGGTTTTGGTATGGAGTTTTTTCACCTTGATCCTTCAGGTGGTCCTCCTCCCCTAGATACTAGTTGGACCATAATTGGTTTTATGAATTTTATGTATTTTGGTTCGATAAACATAATATACGTGAAATTTTGTAATAATGTTATGAATAATTTTATTCTTTTCTTTTTTATTCTTTTCTTTCAAAAAAAATTAAAAATAATTAATTATAATTTTTAAATTATGTTTTTTAAAAAAATAAAACATTTATTGTGATAGGAATCATAATCCTCTAAAAATAATAATTGTTTGTGATGGTTCTCAGTAAATAATAATATTTGAAACACTAATTTCTATGATGGGTTTTTTGAGATGGATTCCCATTACTAATGACCTTTACCAATGGATATCCATTGTAAAAATTTATCATAAAAGCATAAAACTCTAGTTGTGTGACTCAATATTAAGAACCATGTGGAAGAAATGTGGAGTGAAGTGCAACACCAATACCCCTTATTATACTCAATATAGTGGTAAATTGGAGGTTTTTAAATAGGATATTAAATAGATTCTTGAAAAATATTTTTTTACATCAAGGAAGGATTAGTTGAATATGCTTTAATGTGCATTTTTGGTACACAAAACTTCATATAAAATTCCTCTTGGCATGTCCCCATTATGATTGGTATACAGAAAGATGTTCCACTTTCCATTTGAACTAGATAATAAAGCCTATGTTGGCTCTCATTGTAGTTTTAATGATAAAAAACACTATAATTTATTTTTAAATTGATTTAATTGTATTTTCAAGTGTTTTTTAGTGTTTTTATTATGTTATAGTAACCAGAACAAAACTGGACCAAATAGGTGTTCAAAGTGTTCTTAAAGGACACCTTCAAACTCCAACACAATAGTAAGTCACCGACTAGATGGTTTGAGTTCATCAGCCAACAAGTCTATCAATAAGAACCACATGTATCTTGCAGGACCCCACTTGCCACCCAATGGAAGTGAACTAGCTAGAAAAGTAGATTCCAAAACACTTACTGCATTGCATTACACACCATATAGTCGGTTGTTTCATTCCAAAACTTTCTAAGGTACAGTTAATATTGGTCCAAAAGGATCCATTTGGGTCATTAATGTATTGTCTTGGACTTATACCTCCCTAAAATCCTAGAATGATATAAATAGAGAAAAAGGGAGGCTTGGATATTCATCTATAAAATGTATGAATCCAATAAAATTCTTTTGGATTACCAACAATGAAACATTCATCTTTGATCTTCAAGAATATCTTCAATGTTTAAATCTTTCTCATCCAATTTCCAATAATATCTTGTGTAAATTATATGTGGGATTAAATAACATCAACATGAACCATTCAATGGTGTGAACTTAAACTATTAACATAAATCTCCATCAAGCCTCTTTTTTCTATATTTATTGGTTTCCTATTAATTATTATTCTCTTAATAATTTATTCTTTCTCTTTGTAACCACTTTGATGTCACTATTATATTCTATCTCTCTCTCATTCACCTTATTTAATTTTATTATCTTTCATTGAGAGTAAATATTGTGTTGTAATGGGTTTTCCTCAAAGTAAACCATCTATTTTCTTCCTCATTCATCTTATTATTGGTTTCTTTCTTTATCCATTCAAAAGATATGATTTTTAGTTAAAATATTTATATTAAAACTAAGGTATCTCTTTGTTTCTTACTTCTTTGTATTAAAAGATATGTTCTATTTCCTTTTGGTTATTAGATATTTTTTAAAACCAAGGGGTTAAATATAACCTTCTCATGCCTTCTTGATGGTAATAGATTTATGGTAACATCATGTGATATTACCAATCAATTTTATCAAAGTATCCATTTTCATTTTACTTTACACATTTGTATTTATGTTATGATTTTGATTAATTTATTTGTATTTCTTTATTATTTTACTTTGATAGTATCTCATGCTTTCTTTATAGCATCATAACTTCTATAACATTGTTTAAATTTACTAGTTTATTTTTTAAAAATACAATTCACCCCCTCTCCTATATTGACATTTTATTTCCAACCAAAAATTGGTATCAAAGTATATCTTTGTGTTTTTCTCAAAAATAATTATTTTCTAAATTATTTTTATTTTTCAAAAATCATAATCAATTTCAATGTTTGATATTTTTATAATTCCATATAATTATTATTTATAAGCTCTTATTTTTTATGGAACCAATAATTCTTATTAGAAAAACAATACATCAACCTTTCTTGGTAGTATTAGTTACACTGTTTAAAAAATAGTTCTTTATGAATATATTCCAACTAAAGAACCAAAATAAAATTAGACACCCACTAATATTAGGAACTTTGATCTTAAAAAAGATTTGAATTCTTTACATTTTATTCTTGATCAAAATGAATATAATGGTATTTCTTCATGTAAAACAACTTACAAAATTATCAAATTTTCAAAAGTTACTTGAAGATTCATGAAAAAAGTTAAATATACTATATTATTCAAGTATAGTATGGATTTTGAAAGATTCTATATTCACAAAAATGGATCCATTCCTTTTATTTTTAATGTGTTTACTAATATTTTCCAAGGTTTAAAGTCTCTTAGAGATAATTTTTAAACATAAACATAAGTGAAAAAGATCATTTGGTTATTAACAAGAAATTAATAACCAAAATTGATAACCACACAAGAAGAATAATATGTGACTAAAATGGTGGTCAAATAGATTATAAAACATCTTATGACATACAGAATAATCATAAAGAGACAATCTAATAAAATTTAAGGAAGACAGGGAATCCAAAAGAAATATTGATTTGAAGACCATTGATGATGATGATTCATCCAATAATGATTTAGATATTGTAATATTGATCAATAGGTTTAAAAAATTGAATAAAAAGATGAAAAAATTATATAATTTCCAAAAAAAATAAATTTAATCACCAAAATTAACTTGTAACAAATTAAACTAGAAGGGGCTTATTAGACTGGAATTCCCCATCTGAAAAATGAAGTTGAGAGAAAATAATAAAGGTAACAAGTCTCTTAATGTATCAACTTGGAGTGCTAGTGGTGACATTATACACTCAACCTCCTCAAGTGACAAAAGTCCCGAATGCCTCATAGATCATATTGAGGTGGGTGATTAGGTTATTTATTCTATTTCTAACTCTAATTATCATTAATTTTCTTAATATTATTCTTTTTTTCATCATGATCTTCTTATCAATAAGTTGAACTTTGAAATTTTTGTAAATAAAATATTTTTGAATATGAATATCAAACAAAGATATATACAAAATTTATTAATGAGAAAAATAAAATTTCTATTGAAAGGGATCTTCTTTCAAAAGAGAAATATTATTTCATTTTATAACTAAAATATCAACCAAATGTTAATGATTTAAAATATAAAATAAAATATCTCAAAATATCTCTTTCTAAATTAACCCAAGGTGAAAAATAAAATAACATGATACTTTTTTTATGTATTAAAATAAATAATAATAGTTTTGGTTTTTCAAATAATATGATTTCATGGAAATATAAAACATTTGTAAAATTTATTTCTCAAAAAAAATAAAAACTTTTCAAAAATATGGGAATCTTATTTAAGAGTGTGATTATAAATTTAGTAGATATTTTAGACCAAAAATAATTCATATTTCATATCATATTTATAATAAAAATATATTTCTAATATATTTGGGTTCTAAAATCCTTATTAGTTGATCTTTGTATACCCAATAATGCTTTACCATATCAAAGGAAATTTATTTTGAATTTTTGAAGGGATGCATCACCTAGAAATCATTGAATATATTGATTATCAATAAAAATGTTGTTTTATATCTTAAAATTTATTTATCAAAACATTCCATATTAATCTGATTGTTAATTGCTTCAATTTAAGGTGAGATTATCCTTTTTTTTATTTAGTGAAGTTACGGTATGATCTACTTGATAATGGGTTTTTATTTCCTTTTCTAATATCTTTTTTAAACATCATTTCATGTTCTCTCTTATCTATATCTATTATATGTTATTAAAATATGATAGTTTGTCATTTTAAATTTTGTTTAACTCTTTATTTTTTATTTTTGAAAATATATTTGGAAAGTTTCTTTCAAAAAACTTATAATTTTAGATCAAGTGTGTTTTTTATTTAATCCACGGATTTGGCGTTGAGAGATAAATCCAGAAATTTTATTTTTTATCTAGGGGGAGTTGTTTTACTAACCTATTTTTTCCCTTTTATCCCTTATCTAAGCATGTTTTTAATGTTCAATCACTTTCTAAGCATGTATTTTCTTTAAAATAATTAGTTTACATAAGCATATTTTAAATACCTATCTCATGGGATAATATAACTAATTATTTAAAAATATTTTATAACTATTTGAATATATTTATACATGTTTCATGGATCATTTTCATCAAAAGTTTCTATTTTAAATAATTTTTTAGGACTTTTATTTTTTATAATGAACTTAATTTTTTAATATTTAAATGGATTATAGATTTTAATAGATTTTATCTATTTATATGTTGGAGCATGATTGTTTTAAAATTACCTTAATTTAATATTTATTAATTTTTTAAGGGGGTTAGATAATTTTTCATGTTATTCAAAGGTTGTTTTCAAAATCATATTTTTATCATGGTTTATTTTATTTATGAGATAAATGGTTTTGATCTTTAAAAATTTGTTTTGAAATTCAATTAAATATCTTTTTTTGAAAACATTTTCATAAAATTTTGTCATTTTTTATATATTTTTATCTAAAACTGGATATTTTTTTGTTTATTTTTTATAACCACAAAGGGAGGGAAGGTTTTGAGATAAAGGAAAAATGTTCAAATAATGTATATATTTTCAAATATTGTTTCATTAAGGGAAAAACTTTGTTTCAAAGTTTCATGCATTAAAAGGGGAGATAATTTCATAGTATCTAAGAGGGGGTGAATTTATTTATATAAGGAGGTCTTTGTTTCAAGAAAATTTGGTAACTTTTTTCTTTTTACCTTTTTACTCTTCATATATTCATTTTCATATCAAGTTTTTGTAATTATAAAAAAAGGGGTTATTATTGACTCTCATGGTTTTTTTAATGATAAAAAACACTAATTTCTTTCTAACTTGTTTCAAGTAGTATTTCAAGTATTATTTCAATTGTGTTTTTAGTTTTTTTTGTTGATTTATAGTGACATGAAGGAAATCAAACCAAATAGGTGTTCAAAGTGGGCTTAAAGGATCCTTTCCTGCTCTAATATAGTAGTGGAGAAACATCCAGCTACTATTAGTGCACCATTCATCTGGTTGATCAATCAGAACCAACTATATTCTACATCACTATATCGGCTTCCTAGTGGAAGAAGAACAACTATTTAGTGGATATTCCAGAACACCTAATGCACTGCCATGCACCCCATATATCCATTTGAATCATTTTTCTAGCTGGTGTCACCATTATAGATCCTTCCAAGATGTATTAAATTTTAATGAAAAAGGTTCTTCTCTTATCATTAAATTCTCAGCACAACCTTGAAGATACCCAGTATCCTAGAAGGCTATAAATGTAGGACAAGTGAGACTTAGATCATCATATAAAAAAACAAAAAAATCTAATGAAATTCTTTTCATTTACCAATAATAAAAGTTTCATCTCTAATATTCAGAGAGTTTTAAAGTTTAAATATTTCTCATCATATTCCCAAGAAGATAAAGTGTATATTAGCAATGGGAATTAATAACATTAATTGTAACTATTCCAATACATGAACATCATTAACTTCCATCAAGAATTATCAATCCACTTTGTTCTATCTTTCATTGTTCCCTCTCTTTTATTCTTCTCTTGAGCCATTATACTTTCTACTTATAACCCCTTGGTTCTCAACATTGTATTCTCTATCCCTCTCTCTTATTTTTCATCTTTTTATCTTTTTGTGGGAGTAGATATTGTGTTGTAATGATTTTTCCTAAAATAAAACTGTCACTTGTATTCATCCATTTTATTATTATTGGTTTCTTGTTTTTCACATTCAAAATAAGGGTTTGTTTGTCTCTTAGGTTTTCATTAAAACCAATGGTTCCTCGAGTTTCTTCCCTTTCTATATTAAAAATCGAGGGAATATTTTTTTCCTTGGATATTCATTAAAACCAAGTGGTAAATATAACACACTAAATCATTCTTAATATTATTAAACATAGGGGAACTTCGTATTCTATTATCAAACTCCTTTATCAAAGTTTCCCTTATCCTTTCACATTCCACATTTATATTTATAATACACTTTCCTTAATTTTTTTCTTGTTCACTAGGCTTTTACTTTGATAAAATTTCATGCTTTCTTGATATCTCATAATATATTATATTATCATTTAAATTTATTGTTTTAGTTTTTAAGGAAATTAACTCCCCCCCCCCTTATTCAATTTTCTCTCTAACCAATAGAATATTGGGTCAATGTTTTAAATTTTTATCTTAAAGTAGCTGGGGAGAAGTGGAATCTACAATTATCTAATCTTGATGTGATCATAAGAGAGGCATATGATAATTCCAAATTGAAAAAGGAGATCATGGAGGCATTCCATGATTGCATGATCTCTTAAAATTAATTTCAACCAGACGATCAATTACATCTCTTTAACTCTATATTGAGTCTTTTTCAATGGTAATTTATGTACCAATGGTTCATACCCTTTTGTGTGATCAAACTATTCAATCATGGAGTGGTGGAGATTTTGGGAGAAGAAGGATGGATTTTCAAAGTCAATGTCTAGTTTCTCTATCCTTATCATCAAATGGAAGACAAAGTTTGATTAATTTCCACCAAACATTTTCATTTATAAGAGGTTAGGGTACATATACATTCAAATGTTAAATATAGTACTAATCAAGAGGTAATCATGCATTTTATAAAATTTCCTCTCTTTTTTCTTGTGTAATTTATTAAGAGAATGTATTATTGTGTGTTGGTTTTTTTATGTTTTAGTTATAGGATGAATGTTATGTGGATGTTTTTTTTAATTAAATTTTTATTATATGGGTATTAATATTATCTCATAGAATCCTTGATTCACTGTTTAAAACCATTAAGGAGTTCAAATATTAATTTTTGGGAATACATTTATTTCAAAAACGGGAAATAAAAAAAAATTAAAGATAGAACATGATACATGGTTACAACAGAGTAAAAAAATGTGTATTTAAGCCTTACAGTATGGAAAATCTCATCTAGTAAAAAACATATGGGATCCACATAATTAAAGAAAAAAAGTACATAAACCATACAACATGGGGACTCAAGGGCCTCAAACTTTCCATTATCATATGCACGGTTAGTGTATGGATTATAAAACCATGAATGTAACCATGTGAATTTTAAACCCCCCCCCCCCAATTTTAAAAATTTTTAAACAAAACACCTACTTTTTACTTCCCCAAATTGTTCCCCACTCACTTAAAGTCATGTTCCCCCCTCTCCATGTCCCTCCAATCTCTTAATTTCATCCTTTTCCTTTTCAGCTTACTCCTCTACAATCAAACACCATAGAAAAATATGGTTTCTTTCTCTTTCTCCTCCTCCTCTTATTCTTCTTCTAATTCATTTTCCTTTTATTCCAATCTATGCGATATATTCCCATAATTTTCCTCCACCACATTTCAATTTTCATTTTTATTCCAATGTTACTTTTGTTTTATAAGGATTTCCATACACACACTTTTTACATGTCATATTTTGTGAATCCTAATTTCACTTCATACACTTCTAGGGGTTTAAGGATTACATAATTTTTAATAAGTATTTAAATAATTTAAATTAAATATTGATACTTTTAATATTTAATTAGTTTGTAATATTTTTGGTATATTTTCTATATGATTTCTCTATAATCCCAATCACAAATACATTCTCTAAAAGAGAATGAGATTCCAAATTTAACATCCTTTCTGGAAATCACTATAAATTATCTAATATAGATGAGAAAAAGTGATATAAAGTACTTATTTAAAGGGTATTCTAACCTCACCAAAATATTTATCCATGTAAAATGGATTCCCTTGGGATATAAGAAAAGATATTAATATTTATAGTTATAGGTCATCTTGTAGATTCCCTTTATGTTTCTGGATTGGCATATAAATATATAGTCTTTGAATTTCCACTACATCTCGATGTAATCATCATTATACCACCCATGAAAATTGTGATATCATTGAAAAGTAAGGAAACATAATATTACACCTCTTAAAAAAGAGGTAATTTTTTTAACTTGGAACCTTTGCCTCTTTAATTTGGGTTTATTATAAAGATTTTATAAATAACACTGAGTATTCTAAGGTTACCTTGACATGGTACCCTAATGTGGAATAAGAATTATAGGAAAGTATTTTCTAACTAGGACCACCTTATATTCCCCAAACCACAAAGGACTATGAATTACTCAATCCATCCCACCAAATCCTCACTAGTTCCTTAGCACGTTATTTAGAATTCATTTAGATAGTGAATGTAATATGACACTTAGGAATTTTTTTTTACTCCATTCCATGATTTTTAGGCAGCCCTTCAAACTACCTTCATCATCACACAATAACTCTAACAAATGTTTAACAAGAAAAGGGTGTAAATTTTTATAGGGCCTTAAAACATTCTCTACGTAGAGCTTTTGGGACTCTATTATGATAAATATTCCTTCACTGATATTGACCCAACTCCTTCCTTTAAACTCACTATGGTTATGAGCATGAGGATTCTTGACTATGACAGGTTGTGCTACTAATTCAAGGGAACACCATTGGTAGCCTGGATTCACCCTGAAAGGTCCCTCAACCTCCTAAAGAGGATCTTTGTACAGTTCCTCTGGAGGCTTCCCAGCACACCCTACAATTTGATTAATTCCATCATTCATTATGTCATATATAGGAAGATATCCCACCCACCCTTCCACTGCCATGCCTTCTCTACCATACTACCCCTAAACTTTTAACCTGGACCTCCAAGACACTTTGTATGCAAATATTTATCTCTGATAGAAATTTAAACAATATTAGTATTCCATGATTGACTGTAAAGTTGAATATGATTAGAGGTAAATGGAGGTAACTTCCTTATATGAACTCCATGTATGGTCTTTCAATGACCACTACCTAAACATCCTTTATCCTGTTTCACCTATGGAGGAATATTCACTCATCGTTTCTCATCCTATTAATCCTCTCTAATTGTAGAATATACTTCGGTTGGTGAAGTGGGTGGATGTTGAGTCAAAGATTCTTTTACCATTTGTGATACAGATGCAACCCCCACTAGAATTGAGGGGATGGATTTTGAACCCGCTGGTATAGGCCCAACTTTGAACAATTTTTCCTGGGCAATATTCAGTGATTCTTTCTGTATAGATCCTTCCACGGGTTGGAACTGGCACTTTCTATTTAATGTACTAGCCTATTATGACTATTTTTCTTTCAACCTTACTTGTTTGTTCCCAATATTGTAAATGATCTAGTTTATATTTGATTTTATTGGATGGTGTGATTATGTTCTATCTCATTCTACCCTACTCTTGTACTGATTTTATTATTTCATTTTATAGTCCTTCATTTTCTAACATTGAGGTCAATGCACTCTCTGGTTTCAAGGAGAACTCTTACACTTAGAAGGCTCTCAAACATTAACTGTTCTCCATACATAAGACGTTAATCCAATGGATTTATCATTATTTTTTTTCATTTCCATATTTTTATTTCATCCCTTTTAATTCACATTCACTATCCTCAGACTCCAGCTTCAAACAATCGTGGGGGACCATGCTCGATCTTAAGTGTGGGGGTGGTTGCCTCAGCTTTTGGAACCCCATTTTGTCATTTACTTATTAATTTCAAGGTTGAAATTTTTTCCTTCTAGATCATTTAAGGACCAATTAAAAATATCCTCTCAATAGTATTTAAATGATAAATAATCTTGGGTGAATAATTCTAAGGATTTTTATATGCTAGTATTGATAAACCTTTATTCTTGCAAAGTTGTCTTAGATAAATTCAAGTAAAATATTTTGATCTTTTCACCTTAAAACATTTTATTTAAGTGTAATATTTTGATGGAGTATTTAAAATTAGATAAAATTTTAATGTTTACTTATTTATTATACATTTTGGGGAAGTGATACATGGAATTGTTTTTATATCACACATGTGGTTATTATGTGGTCCTAATTTCATGAACTCTTGAATTTCATTTAATATTCATCGATAGTGATTCATCAAAAAAATTGGGCATAAAAAATCATTCCTAATATCTCATATTAATGAGAACTCAATATATGAAAAAGGAATAGCCAAGATAATGATGAACCTCTATTTTTCGTCGAATTTTCAAGTCAATAAGGTAGTGTGACCTATAAAATTGGTAACCCACCATTTAATGTTGATGAATTATTGGATTATCATAACTAGGTATATGTTAAGATGGATGTGAATTGGGTGACTTTATTTTAAATTAATAAATGGGATTTAATGCTGAAAAAATTGATTTAGGATAAAAATGTGAAGAAAAAAACATGAATCAATGATTCTTACTCACTTTAGAGAATGAAGAGTTAATAAGGATGAATGTGGAACTATAAATATTTTTTCACTCAATATTAGGTTCATTTTTTCTTTTGAATCGAAATATATTTAATTCATTATTTTTTATTCCCTTTGGGATGGTTTTTCAGTTAATTATTTGAGGAAAAACAATTAATCAAGTATGGGGGAGTTTGATTCTCATTTTATAAAGGCCCAATTCACATTTAATATCACCTTTAAAATGGATTTAATTATCAATTATAATATTTTTATAGCCTTTATATGTTTTTATAGGTGGGAATTAGAAATTCAATGAATAATTGATAAGATTTGGCATGAACTAGGCATTTTAGAGGGAAATCAGAGGAATTTGGAACCATTTTCCATAGTACATGTACGGTTTGCATTAAAAAATAATTGTGTTACATATCCTATAAGATCATGAAATTCATGAAATCAAGATAAAATTTCATTTTCATAGTATCTAAATAGTTATTCAACCCATGCAGACCTTCCTAAGAACCATTCAAGTTGAAGCTTTGTATAGATAGAACCATTTTCATGGTCTCTGTATGTTTTATCAATCCATGTGGTGTCTCCAGGAAGCTTTGTGACTCAAAATAAAGGATTACATAACCATGGACATCTTTGTCTCGTGGTTAATCCAAATATGTGCCTTAACTATGCACCAGTCAATATACATCCACCTACCTCTCATCTATCAACTTAGCTTCTCTTTAACTTGAGATTATCACCTCTAGACACTTGAATACAAGAGGGGTTTCCTAATAATTCATCTATTACCATGTTTTAGAGGGAATAATACACCGAGATAGAATCATCTTGGTAAAAGGAGAGCTTGAAACTCATACTATGGTGAATTTCTATCATTTTTTAAGGTAGATTGTATTATACTTATTCTAATCTTTACTATCATGAATACTCATGGTATAAACAAATTTTTTGTTTTAATTCATAAAATAAGTAGCTAATTAAATTTCTATGTTGGCTTTATCTACGATAGTGGAGACTTTTGGGGAAATTGAATTGTTCTTATTGTGTAAATTTTATTCATAACATCATTTAAAAAATCAATTATTTTGTTTTCATCAATTCACTAGTTAAACCATGTCAAACCAAGAATAGTGTATCTAGGGATCTTGAAAGGGATTGAAAAAATAATATATGTGACCATTGGTTGTTTTTTCTCACCTTATGGATTTTTTTATAATTTTTTTGTAAATATATTTATCGAACCAGAAATAGATTTTTAAGAACATAATTGAGACATACAATTCCAAATAGATCTTGATACCTTTTATTTCATATAGTTAAATTCATCTTGAGTAGAATGAAATGTATATTTGATTCCAATCTAAGATATTTTCATTAAAAGAAACTACCTCGACACACTTTTTTCATAATAATATTTAAAATATAATTTTGATAAATTTTAGCTTTTAGTGACATAACCTTTAAAAAATATTTCATAATTAGGTCGGTTAAATGTATTGAATAATTCAAACAAAATATAAAATAATTATTTTCATTTATAATTAAAATATTCAATTATTTTACCAAGGACTTAAGTTTTTTGATACCCCATGGATCGATCTCACACTCCCACTATACATATTGTGGATTTATACTACAATTCAATTTGGGCCCCCAAAGATATTATTCATCCAAAACGAAACCATTGAACTTGCCTTGTGTAAGTTTTGGTCATGAAATTACACTACTTTTGGTGATAGGGTTGGGTTATGATGATACATGAGACATGGATGATGAACCCAACCTCGATTAATGAGGTAGTGGGTTTATATTTGGATGTAGAACATTACCCTATCCCTTCAGGTAGTGGGTCTAGGTCTTCGATGAAACATACCCTATGTCTTAAGGTATAGACTAGGTTATGGGTATGATGGAATGAGGTGACAATATGGATTCTATTATAGTTCCAAAACTTGTATAGTTGGGTTTCATGGTGTCCTAGTTAACTCATGATGTCTTTATGCGCATGGAGTCACAATGGCCTAGTTGGAACACGACATCTGATGTGCTTGTGTGACATTTTCATTTTACTCATTCATACATGTATACAATGGAATATACTAGTTTTACTTTTTGAGACCCTTATAATACATATTTATCATACCCTATATGGGAACCTCGATGCATGTGTAGACCTCATGTCTGCTTTTAAGTTAAGCATAGGATGTGTAGTGGATCTTGTTGGAGCAGCTTGATAGGTATTTGGAGAATATTTTGATAAGTCAGGGGGATAGTAGTATGAATGGATTTAATTTTTTTTATTTTCTATTTTTATGGGATCAACCTAATGGTTGATCGGTACATGTTCTGTAGGACATTTTGTCTGTTTTCTACATTTCATTTATTATAACATTATTTTTTGAATATTATTCTTACTCTAATTATTGGTTTTATAATTTTAGTTATTTATGATATATTAGGACTTGGATTTTAAGGAATAGTCTCCTAAATGTGTAATTTAGTCCCACACTTCTATTTAACAGCTTATATCTTAGGGGGAGGCTGTCTTTAGACCACATAGCCTTCCAAATAATACATGTGTTATGGGTAGGGATGTTATAAAACAAATATTTTTTATATTATCCCATTTTTTATGACATTGAGGAACTACAATACATGGAGTATGTCAATCTTGTACAGCTACTCATATGGTCTTCATTCTTCAATTATAAACTGATTAGTTTGATAAATATATCACATGTCATTCATCATTATATATTACAACAACATAATCCTCTCATATAATGGTTAAATACATATTATTTCTTATCTAGGTATGATTGTTTACTTACTTGTTCTGTATTAATCAAGATCCTTGATGTCATACTTGTTATATGCGAATAAAAATTCCATTTCATTTGTAATAAAACCGATGAAATGATCATCAAAATACCCCACCACCTTCTGATTACCTAATCTGCATGAATTTTTTAATAAAGGTATCAAAGTATGAAGGTTCTCATGTATCTCGTAGACATCAGGTATTAAAGAAATCCAAATATGAACCATATATCATTATTATACTAAATAAATAGTGTATGAAAATATATATGGTATACTTTGTTGGTCATCAGGTGTATAAAACCCATCCTCATGAGCATATTCCATATCTAGATACAATAATCTTAATCATGTTAACTTTGACATTTCATCACAACCTATAATACTTCGTGATGAACATCAATTGCGGTTAAATCAAAGTCATAATTTGAGAGGTCAGTTATCATCTCACATCACTTAATATATATAAATATATGGACCTGACGTCAAAAAAAAATAAAGTGTAAATTAAATTGTTTTTTATGATACATTTTATATTGATAAGTACCATTTATTATTTTATTATAACCATACATAAGAAAATATCTTATCATATCACATATGATAGACTGCCAGATCAACCTTTTGTTTTCTACACTTTTAGGTTTTTTTAACCATATTACATATTAATGTAATTATTTTCACATCGTTATGTTACCATATGATAAAACATTCCCACTAAACTCTATTAGTGATTAAAATTTTTCATTGAGACAGTTTTAATATTTGTGAGACTTAGGAATCATAACCCTAGAGTTCAACTCTTTAAAAATAGTTTACAAACTATTTAAATTCATAATATCCAATGTTATGATGTTTATAACTTCTATTTTCTAATTATAACTCTTTCTAAGTTCATCATAATCATCATCCATTGAACCCATTCCATCATAAATTTCCTTGAAATTTTTTGGTAACTTATGTAACCATTTACATTAATAATTCATTGAAATACCTTAATCCTTTTATAATAATTATGTGGCGTTCACATTAATGTTTTAACGGTATAACAGTTTTTTGAACATTGAACTTATCAAAGTCTAAACATACTCTCACCAACTTTTTAGAAACTATATTATTTTCAAAATATTATATAAAGATATAAAAACACCTTTGTGTTTATGAAATAACACTAATTTGAGGTAGTGATAAATATTTAACAAATAAATCATTTTATCCATATTTTATATGGTATTATATGTGTTCTGATCATCATTCATAAAATAATACATTCTTATTTAAAATATACCATTGGTGGTGGTGAGATTAAATATATCATATTTTAAGAAATATCAATATAAATTTTTTATCCTAGATAACATGTTTTTATTCCTAATTTTTTTCTAAAAATATGTTATATAATCCATTAAATATTGAACCATATGTATTAAAACCATCATCCCATATTATTCATAACAACTCTTTGTTAACAAAAAATTTCTCTTATAATATACTAGAATTCAAGTTGAAAATACACATCCTTTATTTAGATCTAACTGAGCTTAATATATTCCATTACATTAAACTACAAGATTCAGTAATCCTTTTCTTTATCATTTGAATACAAACTATGACCTACATCCATTATTAGATTTATTTTTGAACTATTTTACATTTAAAATATTTATAAAATATCACTTTATTATAATATTTCCTTTCAAAATTAAAGTATTCGTTTTTATAACACTGATATCTAACATGGACTTTCTAAGGAGTTTCTAATGCCCCTCTAGATATCCTGGATAATTAAACCATATGTAAGCCATGTCCCCCTTCTTGAAAACATTCCTAGGATTCAATGACCTTGGATATCATTTTGAAGAAACATTGTTGGACTTTCCAGTTAACCTTTCTTCTTATGTTTTGAAATTTTATCCACTTTTATTATTGATAGAGCACTAGAGTCTATACATATTATTTAATTCTCATTTACCCAAAACACTTTTGAAAAAATAGTGAAAACATTTTCTTGAAACTCATTTAGATTATTTCCAATCATGATCCCAAAATGAATTCCAAAATAAGAATAGTCATTAAAGGAAATATTTAGTCTCTCTAAGTCATTAACATGCTAAATCACATTGAATATATGAAAAGATAATGAAATTCGTTAGGTAATTTTATATCTAATTCCATTGAAGCCATAAGTGAATAATTTTATACTTCTCATAAGAATCTAAATTCAAGAGTTGAAAAAGTTCAATAACTAGTTACTTAGAAAGGGGTTTCTCTAACACAATGAATTTTTTATTTGAAAAAGAATAATTATTAAGTTTTTTTCTAATATATTAAGGTTCTTACATTATATATCTCCTTTTAAAGATTGATCTCAATGTCCGTTTTTATGATGATGATTCCACTTATCAAAAAATATTCTGTTATTATATGATTATATTTATTTTAATTCATTTAATAATGAATTTTATTAAATATGATCCCACTAAAATGTTGAACCCTCTTTAAAATCCATTATATTCATTAGTCTACCAAGATCCATATTTTATTCAGTAATGAGTCCACATTAGTGCTCGTCTCACCACTTAACTATTTAGCTAGTCTATCATGCCAATTATATTATATATGACTCTTGTATGGTCAAGCAGATAAAGTTTTTTACAATTTATCATATTGATAAACTTAATATCATTCTTATGGTATCCTTTCTAAGGTTTTAACCAATAATTGTAACCCAAATAAAATTAAAAATGAGGAAAATAACTCTTAAGGTTACCTCATTACTTTCTTTCCTTTCTCAATATAATACAAGGGAATCCATATTTAGTATGGAACTATCTGGTTGGATGATCAAGTTCAAGAAAATTATTCACCTTTGAAGAAATATAATGCTTGGTATTTTTAAAGGAGTTTGAATCTTACAAAATTATCGCATGTTATTCCCTTTACATGTATGAATCTATCAAATGATTTAGTTTAGAATATCTATTTCTTCCTCTCAATAAATATGTCCAACCTATAATTATGGGAAACTATTTATAAAAACCATAACTTGTGTTATTAAATCAAGTAAAAATCCAACAATATTTATGCACATCCAAATGAATCTCTTATATAAGTTATATGATACCCTTTCATATAAAGGTTTATTGAAACATTAAATAAAAAATTCCTATAAGAGTAATCTTGTGGTGAAAAATATCCAACTAACATTGGAAGAAAACTCATTATATTTTATTGATATTCAATTAATTTTATTCTCCAATATTTATCAATTAATTGATTTTTAGATAGTTTTTTAAATTATGTAACATTTCATTAAATTGTGTGAATATTTATTAAAATTAATGATGAATATATCAAGGGGTGGAGAAAAAATCTATTAACACATAATGTGAAACAATAGTATTTTGGAGACCAAATTTAGTCCCCAAGGATTGGATTGAATTTATTTTATAAAAAATAGTGAAATAAAGGGGGGTTAATTTTAATTGATTTTGATAAAACTAAGAAAATCAATGGTAATTTAAACAAGTGATGGAATATGTGATTAGTTTAAGTGTTATATTATCAATTTTTTTATTATCCTAGTGTTTCACTTATCATATGAAGGTGAAAAATATTCTATTTATTTTCCTAGTGAAGCACAATGGTTGGGTAAGTTCATCTCACTTGAGGATCTTCATAATTGTTCACCCACTAATTCTAATTCACCTAAACAATTTTTTTGTTTTTATTATTCTCTAAAAAAATTAAAAGATATGGAAGAAAGAATGAAAAATTAAATACTAAACTACTCTATCATGAAATTAAAAAATGAGGTTAGAAAATAAAGAAATTGTCCCTATGGTTTGGTCTTTTAGGTTCCTTCATTTTTAATGTTGGTTGTTTATATTCAGTTTGATATTTCAATCACGAAATCTTATCCATAAACTATTATCCTTCAATTTATTGGGAGTGAAATCATGAATTCCTATGATAATTATTTGTCACACTAAACTCCACCAGATCTTGTAATAAAGGTTGATGACATACCTCAATCAAGAGTGTGACATCTTCGTGGGCTCGACTCTATTATATAGTGTTTCTTCCATTAAACAACTCAATTCCATCATGTAAAGAGTTCTTGTTCAATATAATGGATATAAAATATATAAATTAAAAAATATAAGTGAGTTTGAGAGTCATATCATCGTAAAAAACACCGCACTCATACACTTCACCCTTATTTACAATAAATATAATCAAAACATTTAATAATTTAAAGTGAAGAATTTTGGAACACTAAAATCCTCCCCTAAGGATAATCCTTGGGACAATTACTCGTATTTGATTATAATAGTTTATAGTTGAAAAGAATGAGAAAGTGAAAAATGAAGAGAAAGAGATGGAGAGAGGATGGAATAGGATGTATCACTTAAATTAAAAGTAATATGCATGAATTATAATTTAGAAACTAAACTATAGTAGTAGAAAAAAAATAAATTAGGTAGCAGTAGACTCTCGAATGATATCACATTCTCTAATCTCTCATTCCTTTTCATTGTTGCAACACCCTATTATTTATAGAGGGAGGAATCCCTTATATCTCATTTTTGTATCTTGTTTTATCATCTTTTTTGTCAAAGATTTCCTTTTCTTAGATTTATATCTTAGTCCTAAACCACATAGAATATCCTGGGATATATGGATTTTAAATATGAAAACTGTATGATGTGGGTAGATTAATTAGTGTGTAGCATCTCCCTTCCTCCATATGGATATGGTGTAGCCAACTCATCCACAATCGTATCTCATTTTTAAATTACTTATTCAAAACTGATCAACTTAAGTATATAGTATCTCCACAGCTTCCCTCAGTCTCCATGAACAATCCTCCCTTGGTCTATTATTTCTAAAAACTTCTGCACTACCCATTTGAGTTCCTCTTTAGGTAGCATTACTCTTACATCACATCCTCTAGAATCAGTTATTTCTATACTTCCGGGCTATGGAAAATACAGAGATCTACAGAACAACTCTCTTCCAACCTCATTCTCTTATTTACTATCAATATTCAAACCATTAATGTGTATTGAAAAACCCTTCAGCATAGCATGGGCCTGCTATATTTTTTTAGCTCCCACAATGGAATAGAAATTCGACCTAGGGAACATCTCCATTTTAGGCCATCTTCCTTCTTCTAACTAGCGGCACATGGGTGGTTAAGTGGCATATGGATTCTAATGAAACCATTACACCTTCACATTGGTCATATGGGTTCCTTGATATAATGTAGACCTTTTTCATCTTCAAATGGGATTCATGTTGGTCACTTGAGGTTCCAAAGGTAATATATAGTGATCCCTGGCCTTAGTAGTGGTTCCTTGATCAAGCCCAATATTTTCCACATGGTAGAAACAATGATTCTAGAAACTTTTATATGGTGGTCTAGTGATGTTGAGTGGTATAGGTGGAAGGAGCAGTGTTAATGAAATTTTTGAGAATAGGGTCGAGTGGCGGAGGCACGAAGAAATGTCATTTCAGTAATTAAGGAATATTACTTGAAACTGTTAGTACCACATATGATATTTTGAAGTTTAACACTCACATATAAGAAATATCATGGAAGTATCAACTTAGAATCTTTTTGTAGGGGTATACTCCCACATACACTACCCACACACTCAAATGAGCATGTGCTGATACACATGGTCCCACTATGGGATCTGGCCCACTCTTCACAGGTGCACTATATGTGACCGGTCCTACTCCCTTATTCCACTAATGTAGGCCTTCCCTTAGGAATATTGACTAGCCCTTATTGGGCTGGTTAAATGGATTGCATCCATTGGTTAATGGCTAGCTGGGATGGCCTATTTTATAACCAATATAAAATCAATCTCTTAGTAAAATTCAACCATAAAATTCCTATGTGAACATCCAAATTTCCAAAATCAACATTATTATTCTTTTATTTTAGATTAATTATTAAATATTAATTAATCCATATTTTAATAAATAATTTAATTACATGGAAAATTTAGTTAAAATATTCAATATTTTATAAGATGTTGTAATATTTATATGATAAAATTATTGCAACAAATACCCCCACACTTGAACTATGATTTTAATCAAGCATTGAATCTCCAAATTGAATTCAATAGAAACACCATATTTCCAATATTAAAAATTCAACGTAATTAAATAATATGATTATAAATTTTTAAAAAAATTGTTATGTTCTACATAAAACACCAACTCAAATCCCTATTTTTTCAAAGAAACAATCAACCCAAGTGTTTTACTTTTTATATTCTTAAAATGACGGATCTTATCCTTTCATTAATTCAAGATTCTCACACCATTATAATTAAAAATGCCATGTCTTGATATAACTCACCTGAATTGTTTTCTCTCATTGTTCAAGGTGAAAAATGAATTAGATTTATTCTCATACCCTAAATTCATGCACCTTATTATAATCTTAAAAAGGATCTACTTTATATGCTTTCTAAAGACACGAACCACATAAATTTATGAGGTCATTACAATTAAGTCTCTAATAACTGAGGCTTAAGGTTGGTAGAGATTGATGTTAAAAACATTAAGGCTCAAAATAGTAGTTTTTTCTCTACAGAATAATTCATGAAATCAAAAGAAAAGTTTAATAAAAATATCTACTTCAAAATGAAAACACCCTCTTCCCTCGACTCAAAGTAAAGCCTATGAAAAATGTAACCTCAATGGAATAATTGAACCTTCTTGAATTTACCCTAATATTTTTTTACTTTTTTTACTTTTTTAAAAATAGTTTTTCATATTTTTTTACCATTTCAAAATTAATTTTTAGAACAAACCATAAATCCACCAACTAACCACATATGATAAAATCATTGGTCCAGTAATGGTGATTTATTAATTTTTCAAGTAACAACCCTTTACTTTTCATTTTTTTAATATGGATAAATAATAAAAGTACAATGAATGAATCAATAACCCTTCCCAATATTTAAGATAGCACCCCCACACTTTTTCCCTTACAAGGTAGTACATCCTTCCATCATGACTTCCCTCACCACAACACTTCAACTTTAAAATATCTAGAAAAATATCAAGATGAGGGTAGGAGTGGATATAAATGTCCTGAAATGTGGCTCATTGCTAACAAGGTCATTCATGGTCTTTATTGGATAAACAATTATTGATGTTAAAGGTACTCTCTGGGATAATATATTATCACTGAAAATGACTCAATCAAATTAAATGTTTTTTTATTCAATCATTATTTTTATAAGTTCCGATGAAAGTTCTGGAAGGTTTCATGCCCCAAGATCACTCAAGAAATATGATGAAGATAATATAAAAATTATTAGGTCTATAAATACTATAAAATAATGAATCATATGAATTTGGATAATCACTCATGGAATTAAATAATAATAACCAATCAATTCACATGAATTTATGAAATTTATTGTTTGAAAATGGTATGGAAATTTAATCTACATGAATAAACCAATTCTCTCAAATTATGATTCATCAAATTAACATCCATGCTTCAATTTAATCATTCAATTCTCTATCTTAATCATTCAATATAATCATCATTGAAATATAAAATATGGAATCATTGGGTTCCTAAGAAACTCATGTATCCTAGATAAGTCAAGAAAAGAAGGAATTCTAAATGTGGAATATAATTTTTAATTTAGAACAGTAGTAGGAATTTTTAGTTTAAATTATTTAAAAATTTAGTGATTTAAATGGTAAAGTATTTAAGAATGAGCTACCATTTCCAAAAATCTTCAGTCTTCATCTTTTTTTCTATTTGGGGATGCCTTGTGCCATCATGGAACTTAAAAATAAAATCCATCAATAAAACTTAAGTACCATGTCGATGTAAGCTAAAAAATATAGAGGTTTTGGGATTAATTCTAAGATAATTCCTATAAATTAATATTAAAGCTCCTAGAAATAAAATAAAAAATATAAGTCTTGGTTTAATCACCTAAACGAGCCTTATATTTTTAATTCCTTCAGATGGGTAGTACCAGTTGTTATCCATAATCTGATGGTGGGTGGATATTATTCGATTCGAACCACCATAATTTTTTTCCCATATTTCACATATTATTATTTTTTGAAGAGGACTCCATTGATATTGTACATTGATTCCATCCCCTTCAAAATAAGGTACAAATCGTGTGGTGGGGGTAGGAAGAATTTTGGATCTTCCTCCTTCTTGGTTTATACTTATCAAACGTCTTCTTTACTTTCAAGTTCTTTCTAAATATAGGATGAATCAATTGAATAATAAAATGGAAGGATAGAATGTAATTTCAAATAAATAGAATTTAAACATAAATAATCAAAATAAATATCTTCCTTTCAGGGTAATTTTTGACGCTCTGTTCCATCATAGAGTCCAAAGATTGACTAAGGGGAATACCACGAGCAAAGAAGAGGGAAGATTCATCAAATTTTGCAAAGGCATTAAGGCGTGCAAGTATACCTGCATGCCAACCTTGGCTGCAAAAGTCACTTGTGTGCCAGATATGAGGCGTTCAAGTCACTTGCACGCCCTAAGTGAAATTTCACCAACACCTCAAGTGGCCTATAAATACCCACTTTGGGCCCCCCATTTGGAGGACGAAAAAATTCCAAAACTCATATTCAAGCTCTGGTTGCCCAAGTCTCTGTCCGAAGTCTTCCGAACACTTCTAAGGTAATTATTTACCTAGAATGGAAGCTCTAAAGAGGAAGAATAAGACCTAAGTATTAGAATTCATCAATACTTTCGCACCAAAGTGTACATCCTTTAAGGAAAGTGAAGACACTTGTGCGCCGCATTTCCCTCTCAAGGAAACTTATGCACCACACATCTGAAAGCCTCTAGGGATGATACTAAGGGCTCTAATTAAAAGTCTCCCAAGTATCACTTCATGGATTCTTCATTGCCCAAGTTGACTTATGTCGCACAAGTATACTTGCACGACTAGGACTTGTGCGCCAGAACAAAACTTGTGCACCTCCTTCTTAGTCACTTCCTTTCCTCAAATCTACCTTTTCTTTTCAAAGATAGCCTTAAAAACCCTTTTCAAGCCCATTTATGTCATGTTTCTTTTGTTGGATTCCTTATCTGAAAGGAATTATTAGAATTTCTTTTAACCTGGGCCTCCTTCTAAAGAGTAAGCCCCACGTCTCAAGTCCCCTTAACCTGGGCCTCCTTTTCAAGAGTAAGCCCCAGTCATAATTTCCCTTAACTTGGGAATCCTCCTTAGGAGTATGCCCCAAGTTCCTTGTTCATGGGAATCCTCCTTAATAGTAAGCCCCAAGTTCCTTAATTTGGGCATCCTTCCCAGGAGTAAGTCCCGAGTTAAAATTCCAAATCTCTATATAGTACAAATACCTATATGGACCCTGCTTTTGGGCTTCTTTCCTGAACTAAGTCCTAATCTTCATTTACATGGGTTGTCATACATAAGTAAGCCCCACATCATTTCTTATGACTGCATCTTTCATGGAACAATCGTTAGCTTTACTGATTCCTCTTTTTTCTCACACCTAGTATGACTCATGTGAGCTTAGAGTGTAAAAGTAATTACAACATCTCTTTTTAGGCCATTAACCATGCATAAGCCCCATATTTCTTACCCTAACTACGTCGACTTTGATCTCTGGCTTTAAAGTAGAGTACGTAGGAAGCCTTTATAAGGTCCAAGCCCATATTTAACTAATAATTTTTCCGTCCCATATGACGTTAAACTACATCCTTCCTATTGAACTACATGGGTTCTGATTCCTTTCTTTTTAACAAGGATACATAGGTAGCCCATCTGTGGGTACAGTCCCAACTCTGAAATAATATATGTCCTTCTGAACAAAAATAAACTTCAAGTTCCCCACTGAGTGGATTTAAAACCAGTATGGTTATCATAATGACCAAGAGATTTCTATATAATGTGTTGAAGGATACCATTGACTAAGAATCTCTAATAAATACGGATGATTCTCTATCAATGAAGAACCTCAAATACATATAAATGATTCTCTAAATCTCATACATATCAATCATTGATTTCCAAGTATAAAGGAGAAATCATTTTCATACTTGGTGAATTAATAAGGATTCATGAACATAACTTAAATCTATAAGAGAGTCCCAGAGTAGGTAATAATTCCCCTCAAAAAGGTGTGATGAGCCTGACCTTCCATCCTCTCGACCAATGCAAATTATTAAGCCTCATCAGTCCACAACTAATGAGCACCTACCTTTGGAAAGTAGGTCCAAATAGATATAAAATCATTGGATGTTTCCAGTTCTACGAATAAACCCGTTAGAAATTGATTTGAAAGTTTGAACCTTAAACAAACAAGGTCATCCCCATTTCTATAAGAAACAAAAATGGTGAACCCGACGTGAATCCTTAACCAAGTTAAATGATGTTTTACTTATTTTTTAGGCCCCTATTTAACTTAATGTGAGGGATATCAAAGTAATCAATAACATATGTTCTCATCCAAAAGAAGTAGTCTGGACAAAATTATCTTGATTATGTCTGTAATATCAAATAAGCACTCTTTTACAAGATCTCTCTGCATTACAGAAGTGGCTTCATTAAAGTTCACACTTGTGAATGCCTCGCCCACTACTCCTATTGGATCCTCATCCGCTCTGAGGACGAAATCACCTACTCAGCGTCTTCAACGCTAGGTCTCAAATGCATTGGTTAAGGAATACCATCAAAACGGTTCCATTCTGACTCTGGAGGCCGCTCGACAAGCCCTCAAAGTTAACAACTCAACCTGGTTGTCCGGACAGCGATGACCAGTGGTCAAGAAGCAGGTTGTTCCAACCACCATCTCTAACCATTTCTAGTCGTTATCCCTAGAACGCAATCACCAGTCCCTCCCATATTATGGGGAGGTGAATGAGTAGGTCACTTAAGGCCTTAATTCAAAAAGACATGAGTCCTTCTTAAGGGCTCCCATCAACAATCACTACTAGACTCATGCGGTAGTGCACCCTCAACATGATGAGGGTACCGCCTTTAGGGGTTCAACTAAGGTTAATCGAACCCCAGCATGCAAGAAGAACTGTCAGAGGTGAAATTCAGTTAATAGGGAGCAGGTTCTTACTTCTGCCCCCTCTGGAGAAGTCCATCAAGAAAACTTGATGGAAAACAACAATCGGGAATATACACCCGTCTGTCCTGATGTTACTGCCTAGCAGACTCATCTGGAAGCATCACGCCAATCCCGGCAGGAAATTCTTGCGGAGTATTATAGGCAGGCATATAAACCTGTTTATAATTCATCAGCTAGTCAGCAGGCTCATCTGACTGAAACCAAAGAAACTCTAAAATCAAATGTGGTGGTGAAAAATAAGTAGACACATACACCTGCAATTCATCAGGCTAACCAACAGTCACGTTTTCAAGCACCTGGAGATGTCAATTGGAAATCTCCAATGACAAGCAGGAGGCAGACACAATTTTCTCCCCCACACATGAGTACTGTCAGAATTCACTAACAGGAAATGGAGGAAATGAGAATGAATACAGACCTACT
The DNA here is from genome assembly GCA_963277665.1 of Viscum album. NCBI lineage: Eukaryota > Viridiplantae > Streptophyta > Magnoliopsida > Santalales > Viscaceae > Viscum > Viscum album. Next base: position 295,766,018 of record OY728141.1, on the reverse strand, counting down.
CCAATCACGGAATGGACGTATATTCCCGTTCTGGAAGCTGAAGTCACCAAGCACATTGTGAAAATGGTGAAAGAGAAGAAGAAAATCCCTTCCCATATTCTGGATGCCTATCAGAATATTATAACAACTTCAGCAACATCGTAGGGAAGGAATCATAAATCTATCCCTATCAGTAGAGTGACTCATCAACATATCACTCCAGAACAGATACACACCTCTGTCCCAACCCAGGAGGGTTATGGGGAATACTCCCTTATTCATACAGATAGTCAAGTCAGGCACATACACCCTATTTGAATGGAGATAATCAGCCTAACCTGACCATTTCTCATGAGCAGGCACATACACCTTCCCATAATAACCGCTTTCATCAACAAGTGGTTTTCAAAGTGAGTAAGAAGGCGTCTAATAAAACGACTCATCCAGCACAGTCGAGAAATCAAGAGCCAATCTGTAATAAGGTCTTGCTCAATGCTGGAGATCTTGAAGCCCTCAGACAATTTTTTGTTGCAGCTCAATATTCTCCTCTTTCATTTTCAAATTCTGGAAATAACAACAATATTTCTGAAGTTATTCATCAGACACTTCCTCATGAATGCTTTCTTCATGACAGTTCGGTTGATCTCGAAGTATCATCTTCAGATGAGAGCCACGATAACCCTCTGTGTGGCCAGAAGACCAAGGAGCAAAAGGTTTCATCTTTTGTTGTAACCCACCATGGTGGTCCTCCCCATGATGATGAATTTAGCTATGAAAGTCCTCTCCAAAGTAGTAATTCACATTGCCTGGAAAATTCTTCAAAGGAAAATGCAGTAACGAGAAAGCCCTCTTATCTTGAGGCACTTGAAAATGTGAAGCCAGTTATGTCTGATGCTTTACCGCTAGCAGGTGAAATACTTTCTCAATCAGAAGATAGCCCGGGGGTAGGTCATTCTCCGAACCACCCCTAGGTCATTCATCTTCTAATTTTACTAATGAATTCTCTAACAATTTTGTTGAATCTGATGAAGCAGCAAAGAAGCGCTAGATTTGGTCCAATCAGGTAGAATATTATTCATCGAATGACAAAGAGGAATTATTGAATATGAGAAAACAACTGGCGAAAGGTAAAATACCAGTCATGTTTTGGCATTTGGCTGACTCTCAGTATGATATTCCAGAAACATTGACAAAAGATTGTCTTCACGATATTCATCTCAACATGTGGAAAACACTTTATCACTTAAAAAAATATTATCTTGCAATGAATATCAAAATCATATCAATGTAATAGAAGGATTGAAATGCCAAATTGACTTGGCATCTCTCTCTGTTTCTCAACATCAAAATGTTGAAAAGCAGTAGAGATCCCTTCACCATTCAAGCATTTTCACACTAAAAAGGTTGCGCCAGTTAATTACCAATTCCCCATCTAGTATTCACATCAGGGGATGGGATGTTCATGGAGAACTGTATTTCATTGTAATCTCTAGTCAACAAATCATGCCAAAAGTGGTCTTATTCAATGTTATTGCCCATGGCCTGCCACAGCCAATTGGTTTTGCGTGTAATCAAAGGCTTTCTCAAGAACATTCCTCAACTAGTTCTTCCCAAAGTCAGGCATACATAGAACAAGTTGTCGAATTACTCTTGCATCAAGCAAATGAGGATATCGAACAAGCTTCTCGTTTAGAGAATGCGCATCATCAGGTGATAGAGGTGTCAGAAAGCATTCAATAGTCATTTGATCCAAGTGATTTGAGTGGATGTAGGTTGATGCATCCGGCCAATTTCCGGACTAAAGTCTGCAAAATTAGAAGATCTTTTAAGAAAGTTTCAGATGTATTAGATAAAGATCCACCTCATCTTGCTAGACTGGGTACTCTTTTAATCCAACCCTCAGGATCAACAGATAGGATTCGAGGGGTTGAGCAGGAAAAATAGGAACTGCCCCAGTCCACCAAACTGGGGACTTTTTCAAGTTCTCAATCTCTTCCTCACCGAAAGTCAGTCTTCTCTCGATTAGGGAAGAAGCCAAAAAAGGAACGTAGAGATGAATTATTAGGATATTCCCTCCAAATTACTCTTCATAAAGAATTTTCTAAGGGATCAACTAAAATAAGGGAAATGTCTAATAAAGGACATGGAAGAAGACAGTTTCATAGAAATTCCAACAAAAGGACTGCAATGCATTATGCAACGATAAATGTCATCAATGTCATTGTCACTGATCCCCAGAACATGAGGCTCACTCAGAGGGATCAAATGAAGAAGTTCATGTTCAAGAGGTTGTTCATATAGAAACGAATGAAGAAGGTGTGCATACCAAAATCCAGAGGGCTTCCAAGGGGCAAGACATTTCCTTGGGTAATTCCCTTCCATACTCCAGAGGGGCATATGCCAAATAAAAGGGTAAAAGTCAGGTTATATTACACCCTTCCTCTATATAAGTCCAATAAATTTCATTAGAGTAAAGGTTCGCACAACAGGAGGAAGAAATGAAGGAGTTAAGGAGGTTGAATGCAAAAGTACTTCAAGGTAGTATTCCTCTTAAGTGTGCTGGAGTCAGTCAGTCAAGGGAATTAGTTGCAGTTACTGGGATGGATCAAGAATATCCTCCTTTATAAGTACACCCTCACAGGTCCAATCCTATGGGTCATGTGCAACAACAACTAGTAGTGCTACCGTCAATTGCAGTACCAATCACTACACCCGTCCAAACTCAACTTATTGCACCTTCTCAGGTCCAAGTTCTACAAGATGTTTCTCAAAAATTAATGACTACCATTGAGTCATTAACAGATCAGTTGGAAGCGATGGAAGGAAATATTTAACAAATTCAACCAGAAAAGAGAGCTTACCCTGAATGGGGGGATGCAATTCCTCCCCCATCAAATTTTTCAAGTACCAAATTCCCAATTTTTAATGGTTCGGGAGATCCAGAACAACACATAACACATTTTGTTTCTCGTTGTGATCCTATGATGGGAACTCCTCAACAACAAAAATCATTTAAGCTCAGATGTTTTTTTGCAGTCATTAAAAGGGTCTTCTTTTGTCTGGTATACAAGATTGGAATCCTGATCAATTACCAGGTGGTAAGATCTCCATCAACTATTTTTTACTTCAATTTAGATCAACATTACCAAATATCACAGTTTTTGATCTTACAAATTGTAAGAAAAGGTAAAATTAAAGAGTTTCATATTTCATTGCTCGCTGGAAGGGATTAACATATTCCTTAAGCTTAGCACTCCCTCAAGAATAATTGTTTCCAATATGTGTGGCAAATTTTCATGATGAATTACTCACACCATTGATCCCTGTGAAATACACAGGAGGGTTTTGAGACCTTACTTCAATCGCTCAACAGATCAAAGATTCTCTTATAGAGACTAAGGATAAAACTCGTGTAATTTCATAAACTCCAAGATGGAGATTGGGGAGAGTATAGATTGTTACAGTTACACTTAAACAAGCATCTATACCAGCTTCTACTTCAAAAACTTCATCTTATCGAAGGGCTCCACCTCTTGAGCATCAACAACAGAGGTCTTCTCGTTAAGATGATCAAATAGATCAAAGACAGACTCAATTTGGGGAGTTAAAGAACAAATTCTATTCTTTCCGAAATGAACAAGTTCCTGGTTACTTCATTTCGGATCTGGAAAACAACCTGGTTCAGTTTCCAAGTCACAAAAGGCCGAACAAGGAAGGAGATGAAGACCATCCCAACTATTTCCAATTTCATCAATTGTTGGGGCATCCCATTCAGGAGTGTTTTGTTTCAAAGACCTTCTGCAAAAGATGGTGGAATCGGGACTGGTAAAACTGAAAGGTTCTTCAGCCCAGGTAGCATGTGTTACAGCTATTGATCCAGAGGAATAAGGTGAGTGGCATGAATTAAAATGTAAAAATGCGCAGAAATATGATGATTGGATAGTCAGGAAAATGATCAACCAAACTCATTCCATTTTACGAACACAATTGAATCAAACAATTGTGTCTTCTGATATGAATGCCACAACAAAACCCCCTTCATCAGATGGAAAATCTTCAAAGAAGTAGCGTAATTTGAAGAAAGAAGAGTAGTCAGAAGAAGATGAGCTCGTGTCAAAGCCTAAGTTCCCTTTGACTCTGGTATATTTTATGCCAATTACTTAAAAAGCACAGGCACCGCCCCACCAAACGGTATAGTGTGAAATGGTTCATCATGAAGAATCTTTATCAAGTGGGAAAGACCTTACTCAATATATAAGGTCTAATCCAATGAATCTTATTCTTTAATCTCAATGGATGGAGAAATCATCACGACTCCAACCAATGCCAGATTTCTGAAGAAGTATTTAGTGTAACACAAATACACCTTTAGTCGTTGCTACAAGACTTTAAACTGCATGGTCCATCTAGTCCTTGCTGCAAGACATTAAACTGCATGGTCCCTCTAGTCCTTTCTGCAAGACCTTAAACTTCATGGTCCCTATAGTCCTTACTGTAAGACATTAAACTACATGGTCCTTCTAGTCCTTACTACAAGACTTTAAACTACACGGTCCCTCTAGTCCTTACTACAAGACTTTAAATTGCATGGTCCATCTATCATCCAACATGACGTTAAACTATGTCCTTTTTTTCCTCGCTGCAAGACGTTAAACTGCATAGCAATACGTCCTAGCAACATGACGTTAAACTGTGTACATGTCCTGTAAGATGTTAAACTAAAATACGCCCTAGCTACATGACGCTAATCTGTATGGCACCATTTTTTCCCACATGATGTTAAACTATGAATCGTTAGGGTTGTTGTTACCTCTTGTTTCTCAAACTGATCATGACTCACGTGAGCTTAGAGTAAGCTTCAACCATAACACCCTCTCTGGGCCACTAACCACGCATAAGTCCCAACACCATCTTAGGGTTGTCCTCAATAAAAACATGATCACCAATTCATTCTTAATCGAACTATGCTGACTTTGATCCTTGCCTTATAGGCTAGGTACATAGGCAACCTCCCGAGGTTCAAGCCCAAAACCAACATCTTCACATCGGTTCACCTCCATCTCATACGATGTTGATCCGTGAAGCCCCCCCCCCCCAAACCAATCTATTCACATTGGTTCATTATCATACTTGATATATGATGTTAAACTATACAGTCCCCCATTTTCCTCACTACAATATTTTAAACTGCATAGAAATACGTCCTAGCTACGGGAAATTAAACTATGCAGCATTGGTCCATGTATATGACCTTAATCATTTCGCACTTTTATCATGTATGACAATAAACTACAACAGTCTTTGACACCCTCACCTGAGAGGGAATAATTATTGACATTGATCTCCAACCATGTCATATTCCAAGGACTACATGCATGCATGGAAATTCCCGAACCTTTAATCTTGGTTCAAACCATCATTGCACAAAATTCCCCTTTCACCCTTCACTTGTACGAACCAAATCTGTACATAGGGTATTTCATGAACTAAATATGGCTTGATTCCCATCCTTATGGGATACGTTGGAACGTTCGATCATCCCTCGAATCTAGCCCCAAGTATTTGGGCCTAACCCTAAATTCCACTTTCAGCCCCTTGGCTGAAAAATCCCCCTATGAAAACATGAATGTGGTTTGAAAACCGTGGTCATTATTAACATCAGTTTTATAAAACACACAATGTGTATTCCTCATTATGTTCTTAGCTCTATAACCTTAAACTAATATCTCCTACACTCTCGTCTAACATGACGTTAAACTGTATTTCAAGAACTACGTATGGATTGATTCACATCCTTATGGGATACGTAGTGAAGTCCCGCATCTCAATTCAGGACCCAGCCACAAAATGATTATGGTTAGGATTGTTCTGTGTATCTCCTTCATGCATTGGACAATGCCCATTTTGATGTGTCATACTCCTAAACTTAAATACTTTTAGATCTCTATAACCCTTTTCTTGACTTCTAGTCACAAAATGTATGATACCCAGGAATTCTTTTGCCTGACTATGCAGTGCGTGCCCCTAGTTGGCCTTGTATAAGTAGTCTACATAACGGACATGTCAGCCAAAAGATACTATTATTTGACTATGCATCCAATGCCCTTAAATGACCCTGCATAATTCCTCCCCCTAACGGGTTTTTCAAATAGTGGTAACTTCATTCTTTGGAGAAAACCTCTTTTTTCTTTATTTGTATTAACGAAAATATGTAAGGATCCGCGAAACTATCCATCCTTAACATATTTGAACAATACTCTTGTTCATGATCTAAAAGTATTTAAGTATATGGTTTATATTTACCTTACCTACGTTTGGGTGAGACCTTCGCAGGAGTGACATTCATCCAATTATTTTACAATCTTGATTGGAAATATCCTCTCCATATTCAGGTACCTCTCTCCATACAGCAGACTCTATGATTTAGAAAATTTGAATCTCCATAAACTTTCACTAAATTTTTAGTAATAGAAAAGTAAAATTTCTGATAGTTCTTTTGCCTGACTATGCAGCATGTCCCTCTAGGTGGCCTTGCATAAGTAGTCTACATAATGGACCTTTCATCCAAAAGATGCTATTATTTGACTATGCAGCCAATGAACATAAGTGGCCTTCCATAATTCAACCCCATAACGGGTTTGTTAAATAGTGGTAACTTTACTCTTAAGAAACACTTCCTCTAATGCCTTTTAGCCCTTTTTTCATATCATTCCTCAGATTCAAAATTTCTTAAGTGATTGTTTACATGTTTTCCCCCATACTTGAATGTGGTAATATGTTTTCAGATAAATTATCAAGGAATTGAGTCAATTTTAATCTATTCAGTCAAAGATACTCGACCTAAAACATTAGCCTTTTTATGTCTGACATGCATGAATTTAAACTTCCAACAAGAGACAGGGTACTCATTAAATTGGGAACCTATAAAAGGAACTCTAAACAAAAGTCGAGTCCCATGTCGCTAAACGTACATTTTGTATGATTTAGGCAGTATTGATAAATAAAAAAATTAAAATTTTGTAGGGTAATTTTTATAATCCTAGCAACAATCAAACTATGCTTACTAGGCCCATTGGCTTTGGTAAAAGTTTAAAGCAAGTAGAAAGAGAATGTAGGTACAAATTATTGAATATAAAGTGTTTTTCATTGATTCACAAGAGTTATAAGGACATCCATAGATTGGAGTCTCTTCTCTTTTTCAAGAATTACAAGAGGCTTTCAACATAACTCTTCATTTGATTTACGGTGTCCCGAGCTTCATCAGCAGCCACTTAAAGTTTATTCACTCGACCATCTTCACTCTTTTCAGCATGATGGAGTGATTTCTTGGCATTTGTGATGGCTTTCATACCATTCGTTTGAACTCTTTCCAGTGAATTGTTAAGCTGGTCAAGTTCCCTAGTAACAACATCTAAGTGTTGCTGAAGATGCATATACTGGAAAATTTTCTCCTTGATCTTATGCTTCAGCTCCTTCAATTTTGCAGCATGGTCAGCCTCATCTCGGGACACCGTAGCCTCAAATTTGCTGATATTGGTCAACAGCCTCACTCTGGTCAGATCTTGACGGTAAGTTTTCTCCTGCTCCCTCCTTAAGATGACTTGTTTCACCACGGCATGGATCTCTTCATATCCAAAACTGTGAAGTCCTAACATGAAGAAAGAGGATGACTGTCATGGGAACGTCGAATACATCTCTTCAAGAGGCACTTCAGATATGATCTTCCATATATTATGATATTCCTTGCGACGTGATAATGAGATCTCCTTTTGTACCTCTAGGTCTGATTCATCATCACTATCACAATGGGGAATATAGTTCTGGATTAATGCACTTAAATAAGTTCCATGTTCAGCTCCTTCCCCCCTGACCCTTGGTACTTCACTTTCTACTCTCGTTGGGGCGGAGGCTGAGGCTTCACCTCTAGATCTAGCTACTGAAATTGACGGCCCTGCATAGTCAATTGAAATCTTTGGTTAGTTTCAAAAGGATAACAAAAGTTGATTAGTTGTCTTACAAATTAAGTATAGCCACAAATATCATCATCTCTTACCCAACGGTAGATTAGAAGTATGAGAAGGCTCTTCCTTGTATTTCCAAGCTTTAACAGGATTTTCAGGATGGGTTTCAGGAAGCTCTACTGGGTTAAGCTCCACTTGAGTTAGCGTCTCTGCAAAGATAAGGTTGTCTCTACCCCCTTCAGGCATCGGCGGGATGAAGGATAACACTCACGTCCAAAATCTTCTAAATCACATGATTCCTGGTTAGTCTCATATTGGGATCATTTCATATGTCTTCTTGGCGACCCACATCCAGGTTGGCTTCACACCTCCTCCGAGACAGAAATCCCAACATTTTTCTATCCCTTGGATTGATCCATCTGAGAATTTCATAAAATGGAGGGATAACAATGCGGTTGCAGCTCAGGCTTGTGAGGTTTCAGATCTGGGGAACAAGGTCTATGATGCATTATGTAGGCCTTCTCCACTATTCCATCATTAACAAATGATCCTACAACTGAAACATTTTCTGAAGAAAAGTTGGTGTAAGTTTGAAACCAAGAATGCGGGAGATATTTCATTGGCTTTAGAATGTTGACTCCTTGCAGATAACCATGGCCATATAAAGGCAAGTAAATGCTCTATGGGAAATTAATATGATACTTCTTCAAGTACTTGGCCAAATCTGGGAGATCTTTATCGCAGATATCATAATAGTAATGGCCAATGATGTTCATCATATCGTCAATTCTCTTGTTAGCCAACTCATCATCCAATCCAATTATTTTGGGATCCATTGAATCTGAAATTTTTTTTAATAATTAACTTTTACGTAAGTTGGGTTTTCATAAAATTTGTGAAGAAATTGAAAAAATGGCTAAGGCATTAAGGAACACAAGTCTAATCTTGGCGTGCAAGTCTAAGCCGGTCGTGCAGGTTGTACCGCACTAGTACTAGCGTGCAAGTCATAAACAGACTAAGGAAGAACGATGCAACGAACAGAATCTCAGAAGAGCGAAAAGACAAGACACCTGCACAATGAGAGCTCACTTGCGCGATGAGTGCGATAAGTGTTCGAAAGCTGGATGCTTTGCGCGGGGGTGGCTCCCATATTTATAGGCAAGGTCGTACCCCTACGCATCGTAACCTGCACACCTCAAACTTGTTCACTGCATCCTGTGTGCCTCATACCTGCATGCCGCAGGATCTTGGTTTCTCCTTTTCCTCAGAGTCAAATCCACTTTACTTTTTTGGATCCAACTCTGAGGGGGGACTTTTGTTGACTCTTTGTTCCATCATAGAGTCCAAAGATTGACTAAGGGGAATACCTCGAGCAAAGAAGAGGGAAGATTCATCAAATATTGCAAAGGCATTAAGAAGCGCAAGTATACATTCACGCCAACCTTGGGTGTGCAAGTCACTTGCGCGCCAGATATATGTCGTGAAAGTCACTTGCGCGCCTTAAGTGAAATTTCACCCAAACCTCAGGTGGGCTATAAATACCCCCTATGGGCCCCCCATTTGGCGGACGAAAAAATCTAAAACTCAGATTGAAGCTATGGTCTCCCAAGTCTCTATCTTAAGACTTCCGAACGCTTATAAGGTAATTCTTTACCTAGAATGGAAGCTCTAATGAGGAATAATAAGGCCTAAGTATTATAACTCATCAATACTTGCGCACCTAAGTGTCCATCCCTTAAGGTAAGTGAAGAAACTTGTGCGCCGCCTTTCCCTCACTAGGAAACTTGTGTGTCACACATCTAAAAGCCTCTAGGGATGATACTAAGGGCTCCAATTCAAAGTCTCCCAAGTACCACTTCATGGATTCTTTGTCGCCCAAGTTGAATCATATCGCACAAGTATACATGTACAACTAGGACTTGTGCACCAGAATAAAACTTGTGTCCCTCCTTCCTAGTCACTTTCTTTCCTCAAATCCACCTTTCCTCTTCAAAGATAGCCTTCAAAACCCTATTCAAATCCATTTGTGGCATGTTTCCTTTGTTGGATTCCTTATCTAAAAGGAATCCTGAGAAGTTCTTTTAACCTGGGCCTCCTTCTTAGGAGTATACCCCAAGTCTCAAGTCCCCTTAACCTGGGCCTCCTTTTCAGGAGTAATCCCCAGTCATAATTTCCCTTAACTTGGGCATCCTCCTTAGGAGTAAGACCCACGTTCCTTGTTTATGGGAATCCTCCTTAGGAGGAATCCCCAAGTTCCTTAATTTGGGCCTCCTGCTCAAGAGTAAGTCCCGAGTTAAAATTCCAAATCTCCATAAAGTTCAAATACCTTTATGGACTCTGCTCATGGGCTTCTTTCCTGAACTAAGTCCTAATATTCATTTACTTAGGTCGTCATACATATGTAAGCCCCACATAATTTCTTAGGACTGCATCTTTCATGGCACAATCGTCAGATTTACTGATACCTCTTGTTTCTCACACCGAGTATGACTCACGTGAGCTTAGAGTGTAAAAGTAATTACGACATCTCTTTTTAGGCCATTAAACATGCATAAGACCTATATTTCTTACCCGAACTATGTAGAATTTGATATCTACCTTTAAAGTAGAGTACGTAGGAAGCCTTTATACGGTCTAAGACCATATTTCATTAATTATATTTCCGTCCCATATGACGTTAAACTACATCCTTCCTATCAAACTACGTGGGTTCAGATTCCTTTATTTTTAACAAGGATATGTAGGTAGACCATCTGTGGGTACGATCCCAACTCTGAAATAATCCATATCCTTCTGAACAACAATAAAATTCAACTACCCCACTGAGTAGCTTTAAAACCAGTATGGTTATCATAATGACCAAGAGATTTCTATATAATGTGTTGAATGATACCATTGACTAAGAATATCTAATAAATATGGATGATTCTCTATCGATGAAGAACCTCAAATACATATAAAAGATTCTCTAAATCTCATACATATCAATCAATAATTTCCAAATCTAAAGGAAAACTCATTTTTATACTTGCTGAATTAATAAGGATTCGTGAACTTAACTTAAATCTATAAGAGAGTCCCGGAGTAGGTAATAATTCCCCTCAAAAAGGTGTGATGAGCCTGACCTACCATCCTCTCGACCAATGAAAATTATTAAGCCTCATCGGTCCACAACTAATGAGCACCTACCTTTGGAAAGTAGGTCTAAATGGATATAGAATCATTGGATGTTTCCAGTTCTATGAATAAACCCGTTAGAAACCAATTGGAAAGTTTGAACCTTAAACAAACTAGGTCATCCCCATTTCCTGAAGAAACAATAATATTTTTTTTCATGTTTACCTTTGGAAAATTCACTTGTATCTACGAATATAATCCTTAAAATGTACATTCAATAAGACCAGGGAGCTCTAGGTGTTCCTCAATAGGTTAATGTCCTTTTTCTTCATCTTTATTCAAGAAAAGATAAGATTTATGAAAATTAAAAAATTAAAAACATTATGGAGTGATACTCAATATAGTTTTAAAAAAATATATGATATCATGGTTAATATTAGATCATATCCCTATCTTGGTTCATCATCAATATTCATTTTAATGGTAATTACTCTTGAATTTTAATCTCATTTGATGGAGGAAGGTAGTCAAGATCCTCTATATTTTTTTCAAATTACACTACTATGGAGGTTTCTTCTTCTTCTAAATCTATAGAGATATACAATGGTGTTGGATATTCAAATTTTTAATATTTTAGGAGATCATATTTAACATTATACTCATTGTAGAAGTTATCTAGATCCTGTTAATGTTCCAAATATAGTTTAGAACGTATGACTTTATCATCAATCTCCCCCAAAAAGGGTTAAGTGGGGTGGAATGGTTCTCAATGTTTTTACTCAATTACCACCTTAGGTTCTTTAACATCAATAATGAGCCGGGAAATTTCATCAACAATTTGGTTAGGTTATTAATTTTTTTTAGGTTTGAGTTACTCTAGTAATGAATGAATATATTCAGCCACCCTTTCTTCTTGGATCTTCAATTTATCAAAAAAAAATTCATAAACCTAGGCTCTAAAAACTTATTATTTTAGTTTTTGTTGTGCATATAATTATTTTATCCATGAAAAATAATCATAATTCAAAGAAATTATGGTAAAATATATTTTTTAGGGGTTTTTTAGGAAAATAACATAAAAATTTACAATGAGAAAATAAAACATAAATAAAAAACTTCCTATCTCCCCAGGAATGGAACCAAGTTTTGACACACCTATCATAGGGTGGTACAAAATATACTATTTATTTTTCTAATTCGACACAATGGCTGACCAGGGTCATCTCACTTGAGGATCTTTACAGTAGTTCACCCACTAATCTTAATTCCCCTAGAATATTTTTTTGTTTTTATTATTCTCTAAAAAAATTAAAAGAGATAGAAGAAATAATTCAAAATTAAAATATAAACTATCTTGTCATGTAATGAAAAACTGAATGAGTTTAGAGAAGAAATAACTTATACCCAGGGTTTAATATTTTTTTTTCCTTTTTTATTTATGAATTTTCTTTAAATTTAGTTTGATAATTAAATCAATAAATCTCATTCATTAACTACTATACCTTAATTAATTGTGTGTGAAATATTGAATTTCTTGGATAATATTTGGTACACTAAACTCCACCTATCCTATAATCAAATTTTATGACACACCTCAATCCAATGAATTGAATCTTCTAGGACCCGACTCCATCATATGTCATTTCATCCATTGAAAAACTCAACTCCATCATGCGATGATTTTACATTCAATAGAATAGAGGAAAAATATATAAATTAAATAATATAAGGGATTTTGAGATTCATGTCGTAGTGAAAATGGCCTCACTCATGCACTTCACCCCCAACCACCACAAATAGAATCAAAATGTTTAAGAAATTAAAGTTTAGAATTTAGGAACACCAATATCATCCCACAAGTCAGATCCTTGGGTTAGTCACTCATAATAAAGTGTACGATTTCAGGGTAGAAAATAATGATATAGAGGGAGATAGGATGAAATATGATGAATCAATTTAATTAAAAATAATATGCATTAATTACATATTAGAAACTAAATAACAGCAGGAAAAAAATAAAAATATATACATCAGAAATAGCCTCTTGGATAGGCTCCCAATCTCTGATATCTTATTATTTTTCAATGGCACAAAAATCCAATTATTTATAGAGAGATGAATACCTCTTGTATACTTCATTTTTATCATATTCTATATTTTTTCTTGATCAAATTTTCCCTTTTTTATATTTGGATCTTGGTGCTTGGACACATAGAATCTCACAAAATTTTGGGATTTTAAATATGAAAACTGTACGATGTGGGTAGAGAAATTTTAGCATATCCAATTTTTCCCTCTACATGGAATAAGATGGATACCATGAATACAACTCATCCACGACCGTTGATCATTTTTCTCTTATTTAAAACTACGCCACTTCCATATATAGTTTCTCCATAACACATCTTTCTCTCTATGATATACCCTTCATCAAGTCATTATTTATGAAAAATTAAACACTACCCATTTGAGTGCCTCCACAGGGAAGAATTACACTTACAACACAACCTCAAAATTCATGTATTTATATACTTAATGGTTATAGTGTAGATAGATATCCATTAAAAAACTATCCTCAAACCCCACTCTCTTCATTAATAATGATATTTTCACCTCCATAGTGCATCAAAAAAACCTACATCATAGATTAGGAAGACCATACTTCATATCTCCCACTACAGTGTAGCAACTCAAACCATAGCATAGCTCCATTCTAAGCCATATTCCTTCTTTAAACATGTGGAAAATAGTATTTCAATGACATAAGTATTATCATAAAAACATTTGTCCTTCATAGTGTTCGAATGGTGATCATTGATATCATGAAGGAAATTTTTCATATTCAAATCAGATTTATAGTGGTCGCATGATGTACACAAGCTGATCTATAGTGATCCCTATCTTCGGCAGTGGTTCCATACTCAAGACCAAGAATTTCCTTATTGCATAAATGGTGTTACTGGTGAGTTTTCGATAGTGGTATGGTAATTTCGAGTGCTGGATGTGGTATAGATAGCATCAATGAAAGGAATCAGTGTGGGTTCAAGAGGATAAGGTGTGAAGTGGCACTATTTCATTGAGTTACAGTACCCATGATTTTTATTCCCACATTAAATAATTTTGTAGTTGAAGGATCGCTTATAAGAATAATAGGGGAATCATTGGCTCAGAAACTTATTGGAAGGATGGGATCTTGCATACACTACCCACACACTCAAATGGGACCATTATAACATGCACAGTCCCACTTTGGTCTTTATCCCACTCTCTTCACGTGCACCGTGTCTGATTGGTCCTGATTATTTTTTCCACCCAGGTGGGCCTTTCCTTCAGCTTGTTTGAATGACCCATCTTGGGATGGATAAATGGATTACATCCATCAGTTGGGGGATATCTTGGGATGGAATATTTTTTACCTACATAAAATCAAACACTTTGTAAAATTCAACCATAAATTTCATAATTGAACTTCTATATTTCCAAAATCAACAATTTTATTCACATTATTTTAGATTAATTCTAAAATTTTAATTTATCAATATTTTAAAAAATAATTTAATTGTATGGAAAAAATTGATTAACAACTTTGAAAATCATTATAAAATGTTTTAATATTTTCATAAGAAAATGAATGAATCACCTAGTCTTCAATTGGTAAACCCTTTAATTATGATATGATCAAAGAGAATATCCACAATTACTTATCTCTTATCAGCGGGTGGTAGTGAGTGTTAGTTATGAATCAACAGTGATCATTGTTAACTGATCTACCATTCAATGAGTGTGGGATCAATAATTGTATCTCCCCAAACTACTCATAAAACTCCCAATTGGGTAATTGTAATCCTGAGAAATATAGGAATATCCTATATCTTCCACAATCATATCATCAATCACTTGATACTTCACCACAAAACTGATACCCATTCCATTGTATATGTAAAATATTAAGTGGGTAGAGAAAATAATTTATCACTCTACGTAGAAAATAGTTTGTGAAATATAAACCAAATAATATCACATTCAATTATACATATCAACACTATAAAATAAGTCAAAATTATAATAAAAGAATTTTATATTGAAATTTATACTCAAACATTGTAAAATGGTTCTACACCCCACTATCCCAATCTCCAAAAGGGTATTATCCCTTCATTTGATAGATTAAATCGATGAAAAGATGAAAATAAAAAAATAAAAAATAAAAAAAAAAACTCTAAAAACCTTCACTCATCACAATTATTCTTGAGGTATTAAAACTTATTTGATAACTTCACCCTTCCTTCCTTGGTTCACAGATGTCTCTATGTCTATCCATATTCCTAAGATCTTTACCATTTGAATTTTTAATATTTCCTTCTATATTTTATGTCTCTAAAAATATAACTTTTGTCCCCTTGGATTATACAAAATATGATTTTCAATGAGATAATATTGATGAAATAATTTCCATTTAGTGTTTTGAACATATTTAATACTCACAAGGCATATTGTTCTTCTGATTTTACAAAGGAAAAAAATCATTATGTATCCCATTTTGAACTGAAGTAACCTTTATGTATCAATTTTATTAAAAGTATCCCTTAATTAAGTGTTGATGACCCTTATGCATTCCATAAATAACCCTTAAAAAATCTATAAATAACCCTTATATATTAATTAATGCTACCTAGTTAATTTTATGTATCAACCTTCAACTCTTATGTTAGATGTTGGTAACTATTATGTATCAAGTGTTTCATCTCCATGTAAAATTCATTTCCCTTTACCTAACATGTGGGCCATAAGGTAACCTTTATATATAACCTAGCTTCAACTCCTTTGTATGGGAAGGAACTCGTACATATTAGTTGTCCTATACATAATGGTTCCCTTTGAAATAAAATTTGTGCATCCTAGATAGAGAATATTATGTATCCCATCTAATAACTATTTTGAATAGTTATTCCCTCATTATATTATTCATCTAACTTCATTAAAAAATAGAAAAACAAACATTTTATTCAAAAATAAATAAAACCAATTAAATTTATAATTTCATTAAAATTAAGCAATATTCACAAAATCTAATGAAATGGTAATTTAATTTCAAAACATATTAAAACAAAATTAATTAATAAATGTGAGGTAATAAAATAAATTTAATATAAATAAAATATAACACATTTATTATTTTATCAATTCCCACACACTTAAACCTTGAATCTGGGACAAGTAAACATCAAAAATATTACCCTAGAAAAATTTAAATCACAGGCTAATGTGAGTTCCCCTTTCAAAATTTCAATATACCCAAGATTAGCATCCATCCTACATTATCTTAATTTTATTTTATCTATGAGGTACATTCAATTCATCACTACTTTCTTCATTCTTTCATGATTATTTTTTACCTACCTCTGTAGAAATATTTCTCTCATAACACAAAGTATAAATTTAAAGAAATTTTTTTGTTAATCCAAACACATATAGGGTTCACCATAGGCATTATTAGATTAAAAATATCTACCCTATAAGCTAAGTACTTGTATTTATTAGGAGTACTTTTAAGGATTGTTCTGTGGTTAAGGGTTAGTAGGTTCTGATGGTAAAATTTATTTAGGTGGAATAAAAAGGTTTTCGAATAAACATAAATTAAAATTCATAATTTCAATTTTATACTCAATAATGTTATCCACTCTCAATATTCCTTTTAGTGATTAATCCCAAAATCCTTTTAGGTTCTCATGTAATTCCTACAAAATATGAACTTCTGTTGAAAAAAAATTATTCTCTTTTTTGAAATTCTACAAAAAAAATATTTTTAAGGTAGAGAGGTATATTTTGTATTAAAATAGTTTTTTAAAGTGTCTTATACAATATTTAAATTATATTTTCCCCTCTATATTTCCCATACTTGAGATTTCTCCCTATATCTTCTCATAAATCATCTTCTTTCAAGATCTCCTCACAAAACAGCCTCCCCCACACTTGAATTATACTATGATGATGTATTTACTTCTAGATTCAGGTAATTATGGATTCTAGTCTTGTAATGGGGTTAATTAATAATTGTTTTCATGGCTTGTTGGGTCTAAAAATGTTCATAGGTATAGGAAGTCCAAAATAAAATTTTATTACCAAAAAAAGATCTTTTCAATTAAAATAATGCATCAATAATTGTCAATATGGGTTCTTCAATTCTCCAAGGTTATGACTAGAATTAATATTAAATTATAATTATTAAATCATGCCTTGGTTCTCATAAAAAATTAGATCATTATAGATAACATTCCAAAATGTTTCAAAATACACTTAGGTATGTGATTTCAAAAGTGGATAGTATTTTATTGTATGGGATTTAAAAATAAAATAGTTTATTCATGAATTTATAAAATTTTGAATATAAAACATAGTTCATTTTATAATTAAAATAAGTGTATTTTCATAGAAAAACATTACTTCTCGCAATTGAAATAGGTTCCTAACTTACAACAGTATTAAATTGTAGCTTAAAAGGTTTCAAAAACAAATTAAATGAAAAGATAAATACCAAAAAATTAAAAATAACTAAAATGATCTCCCTACCAAAAAATAGAATGATTTTATTTCATCATTGCATTCAAAAAAACTAATATTTTGATAAGATTTTATATAATGGTGTTTTTCAATAAGATCACATAAAGGTTAAACATGGGGATTTTACTTGAAGAAGGGTTGGAGGAGTGTGATCTCCTCCACTGGTGTCTATGGAAAATTTCCTTGGTATTTCTTCATCCTGTTTCCAATGATAGTGAATGGGTTCATCTATCATTTAATTATTTGTACAACACTAAATGGGTACACATTAGTAAAGGTAAATTAGTCTTTTTAACATGAATTAATTTTATATTTCATTGATGAAACTCATAATTTAACTTATATAATTATTTAATTAAATATTTTAATCCCATCATAATGTTATTTTATGGTCAATTGTCAAATTTTTTGTTTTTTTTTAATAAATTGAGATTAATTGTGAAAATGGACTTGTTTGGAAATTTAATAACTTTTTCATATGTTTTATATTTTGGAAAAAACATCTTATAAACTAATCCAAATTGTAAAATTAATTTTTATAGAATCAAATAATTTATGGGGTTCATTTAATTCAACATAATCAAGAGCATAATGCACTATTATAAGTCTGAAATAAATCTCATAAGTTCGGCCATGGAATCTGGGCCCAAATTGAATGCATTTTGAATATATGCCTAAATATATCAAATAGGTAGCCCAAATGATATAGAAATTAATAGTGAGATAGAAAAAGATATTGGAACATTTTATTTACCTATGGGAACTTGTGATTCAGCTTCCATAATACCCATAAATTCATGGGATGTTGGAACATGGGAATATGAACAGTCTCCATGTTAGAAATAATTTCTGGAGTAAAATGGTCCTAACATTGGATACACATGTCTATAAAATATAGAATTTGTTTTAAAAAAGGAGAATACATAAATGAATAACTTTTTATAATAAATAAATTTAAAAATTGGCCATTTAATATGTCCACCATTCATAAAATATAAAAGGATAGATTTGGATCAAAAAATTTCTCCTCCCCTCACAATAAAAATGCACCACCACTTCCATGTCAATGGTTGGAAAATTTTGTTATCAATTTTTTTTAATTTTGTAGGTTTAATTCTTATGTAATAGTATATAATATTTTCAATTAAAATTATTAATGTTTTCTTCTTATCATATATCTTTTTCACTTTTTCCCACTACCGTGCACTTTTGAATATCTATGAAAATGGACAATCAACCCTCATTATTGTTTGAGGGGGGGAGTGGTGGTGCTTGAGTTTTTTTTATTTAATGTTTCCCATTACTATATTTTAGTAATTTTAATATTTTTAAAAAAATAATTGTAAAGGTGTATCCTTTCTTTTATTATTATTGTATTCTTTTTCCCATTCATTATTATTTCTCTATGTCGTTATAATGTTGTTTATAGTGTGGAGTTACATTATGGTGATGATGTGAGGGAGTATTGTTCTACACATGCATAGTTAGTGTGGGATAATAAAAATTCAATGTTAGGGTGTTGAGAGATAATTTTGATCTAAACATTGAGTATAATATTGAGAATTAATACTTTAAATAACAATGATAGCATCACCATGAAGTCTCAAGAACAATGGCTTCTTTCTTCTTCACTAACATTTTTATGTCCTAATTTCTTTGTGATTTAAATTTTAATATATTTTCATCATATGAATTTTAAACCCCCCCCCCATTATATTAGTATATTACAATATTAGTATATTTTAGTTTATAAATAGTGATAATAGAAAATCGGTGTGTGTGAGTGGCATCTTTGAGTGATCGACCCTAAGGTGTGTACTTTGTTTATATCTTAAGTAAATAAGAAATTATTGGTGAGAGATTAATGATAAATACCTCTCACCAGTTTTGTGTCATTTATAGGGATTCCAACCACTTTAACCTATTTGTTTTTCAAAAAAAAACAAAACAAAATCATAAATTTTAAAAACTAAAAAATAGAACTTCATGGAATATCAGTTTTCTTGAACTGATTTGGTCAAAATAGGGTATCATAGTTATTTGTCTTAAAATATTTATATTTTTAATTATTTTTATTTTTCATAAATTTAATTATAATGTAATAATCAATTTCAATAGAATTACATAATGATTGAAGAGTTGAGGACTCAAATGGAAATTATTTTCTCTCCATGAAGAAATTCGAAGCTCATAAGCAGCTTCAAGAAAAGGAAGAATCAAATATTTATTTTCCAATATTTTCTATTGAAGAACCATGGTATGAAGAAACTATTAAGGATATATCCTCAAAGATATTCATACCATTTACATGGGAGGTTAAAGAAGAATACTTTCAAGCTAATTCCCATGTAGTAGATCAATATGAATTGGATGAATATTGGGATGATTTTTTAGAAGTTGAAAAGTTATATGATTGTCCCATATTTTTTAATGAAATATTATTACCTTTATGTAACTCTCTAAATTTTCAATAAGAGACCACACAATTGGTGTAATTTGAAGAAATATTTGGGGAGTTTCACTACCTACCACCATCTATAAACAACCTACTCTAAGAGGCATTTTCACAGAAGAAGAATTAAAATTTGATCTTGTTGAAGAATGGTATCTTTTATTATACTCATTTTATTATTATTTTATTAAAAATTAATTTAGTATTACCTCCAACTACTTTAAATTTTTATATTCATCTAATACCTGTATTCTTTTGAAAGATAATGGAGAATATGATACACTTATTGATATCGAGTTACCAGTGGGCCTTCCAAAATAAATCAAGTTCCAAGAAGACATTCTAGAATGAGAGGATTTCATTATTGATTCTCAATGTTTTAATAATATTAAAGTTATATTATTTTTTGAATTACCCTTTATAGAACATTCTGAAATATGATCACTTTATTAGGCCTTGGATACTGAAGTAGAATAGGTACAATAATATCTCACCAAAGAAAGGGAGGACCGATTATATTTTCTTCTCCAACCTTTAAAGTTGTAATACATTGGTAATGGGATGGATCCATTATACTCTTTACATGAGTTATTCCATAACTATTTTTGAAGAATTGAATGTTTAAAAAAATCAATAAAATCACATAAAGTACACCCTCCTTCATATTAGGGATAAAGCATTGCAACTACTTGACTAGGGGCAGTAAAAACCTAACACCCACTTTGGGTTCAAACCGTGTTTTATCCTATTTTCACTTTATCATTATTTTTAATTAATTTTCGTATTTTTTTTGTTCTTGATTTCTTTTTCTATGTGTTGGTATGTAAAAAACCAGGTACTTATAAAATAATTTCTATTATTTCTATAATTAAATAGTTAAATTTATTATAAATGTATAATTAAATAAGTGGTATTTATTAAAATTATTGAATCTATACTAATATAATATTAACCTCACCTATGATATTATAAATAAAATTTATGTATCTTATAAGTAAAAATATGATATATTTATATCATAGAATAAGTAAATAAATTTTTTGAAAATGATAAATTAAGTGTTGTTATTTTTGTGAAACATAAATGTTTATTTAAAATTTTAGAATTAATATAATTAAATAAAATAAAATTTATCTTCCTAAAATAGATTCATAAATTAATTTTTATTTATCTTATGATAATAAGATAATTTAATGAGGCCTTAATTAATTTTTCAATGTCTTATAAAACCAGTTATACTTTTAAAATCGATATTTTTTGAACAAATGATTATTTTACTTAAAAATTAAATTTCTCATATTTTGATAAACAAATTGAGTTTATTTTTGAATTCTACATGTCAAAAAATGGTTATAGTGAATTTTTTGGATTTTTCTAAAATACATGTATTTTCTTGTGAACAGTAAAATAGGATAATTTATAGTATATATACATTAAAAGTTTAATATACTATTCCTTGAGTCCTTACTAATATAATAACCATAATCTCAAACTCCCTTTAAGTGTTTTAATATATTTATTTATATTCCTAAAACTGTTAATATTCTTGAGCAAAAATAATTAACTAATGAATAAAATATTCAAAAAACACCCCCTCCACCAATATAATTACCACCCCTCACCGCCTCATATCCTCACTCCTTAAAATCCTTGAATCTTGTAAAAATTCTATCCAATAATCTTTTAAAATATCTCCCCTACCTCTAGGATCCTTTGGTCTCAAAAAATACCAAATCTAATTTCCCTAAGGAGGTTCTCAAGGAGGAGAATTCAAAAGGTAAAGTCATCTTTCATTTTATTTTATTTTATTTTCAATTTATTTTCTTTTCTTATCCTATCCTCACCTCACCTATCCAAATTGATAACTATAATATATTACATATACTGGAATTTTAATTTGTTTTTAATGTAATATCCCTCATCAAACCTCTCCTATTCTCCTCTTATTCTAGAAAATGAAATCATTGTTTATAATGTATCGATTCACCACCTTAGTGGGTGATGAGTTTTCATTTTCCATTATCGCCTTCAAGTCTAGTCATAAAAAAATTATTATGGTTAAATAATATTTTATTATATATATTATAAGTTATATAATTTTTTGGAACCAATATATAATCATGAAATTAAATAAAATGATATAAGTTCATAATGGTCGTAAATGACCGCCAAAATAAATTAAATAATTTTCTCTAATGTTTTATATAATAAATCATCCTCATATCATAAAAAATGATATATATAATTATGGAAATATATTATTACCTTTTATTTCTACATTTTGTGTTTTTCTTCCATTCGACAAGAAATTCCATAATTAACTAACCATGAAAACCATGAAATAATTGCACTGGAAACAATGAAAATAACAAAATTTTATTAATAAATGGGTGGAAATATGTTATAAAATATTTTATAAGGTACTATAAATATTAATATAATTATATAATAAACTAATAACACTCTTTAAAATAATATATATGGGTTTTTAACACATTTTAAAGAAGTCAAAATATAGTTAAGGGACTTTCCTTTAAAAATCTCTTTTAAATTTCAATTTTTACAAAATTCAATAAGAATGTTTTTATAGTGAAAGTATTCATGTTTTATGACTATTTTATAGTTATTGGGATTTTTTTATGATGTATTTTTGGACCTATATTTCCCTTTAATTCATTGGGTATGTTTATGTTGTACATTTACCATAATGGTTATTCCAAGTGTAAATATGATGGTTACACCATAAGGCAGCCATTATGTTACATTACAAGGTAATAGTGAGGGTTATAAATCATAAGTTAGTCATGAGGGTTATAATCCTTTGTAATTATGGTAATAAAATGATTATCCAATTTAACTAAATAGTTTATTTGTATTTTATATGTTTCTTGGAAATCTAATATTCTCACAAAGAAAGTATATGATATTTACGGGTGAGAAGTATATCTTTGTGAAAATGATTTCCTATGTTTATAAGTATTCAGGGAATAATATTTTTTCCCTTATTTTTTCCCTTGCTAATATTTTTATGATCATCCAAAGTTTTTAAATTTATTTCACTGGGTTTAAGGATGATTAATAGAAAATAATAAGCCAAGTGGAATGTTGTTAATATTTTTCATTCAAATAATTCATGTTTTATTAAAAAAAAATTATTTCGGAAGAAATGGATACTGTTTTAAGTAGTATACTCTTTATATGAATGTGGGTTTTCATTTATGAAATTTCAACATAATTCTATAAAATTATAAACCAAAAATATCTTTTCAAATGTATGAAAGGGAATTCTAGTTTAATTATTTAGATTATGAAGTATTTAATGTCGAGTTCTTATAGTTGGAATTGGAGCCACGGTTTAGATAACTTTAGAGTTTATGATGATGTTAATATATACCATAAATTATATTTACCTTATTTTTATTTTTAAATGATATAGAATTTGAAGATTATCGTGTTACTTCATCTAAGATATGAATATTTAGAAAGGTTTTCTATTGAATAAATAGGGAAGCTGAAGTAGGAAGGCACCGACACTATGATATAATTTCGAATCTAGAACCCAAAATGGTTGGAATTAGAAACAAGTAGTTTGTGGTAGTAATGGATTGGTTGAATTAGGCTATAAATGGTGGTGGAATCCATGAAAGAGAACATCCAGAGCTATCATAATAGAACATGATGATAGTAATACATTTTATGAGGCAACACCCTCCGACCTTCAAGGTATATTCTAACTCATTGGTGAATGAATGGTGGATTGATGTCTATGAGAAGATATTTTATGTCATGGGGTGTTCAGATAATCAAAATATTAGTATTCTTATATACCATTTTGAAGGTGAATCCTACCATTATTGGTCAATGGTCAAGAATATCATACATAATGAGGATATTAATACCTTGGAATGGGATGAGTTTTAGAATATTTTCCTTGAAAAATATTTTCTTAAGGTGGTTTGAGTTAGTATGGATAATAAATTACTTGAATTAAAATTGAAAAATCATGATTAATTGGTCATGTATGAAGAAAAATTCACCCAAATGGAAAGGTATGTTGTAAACCTTATTCAACATCTTTATAATAAAATCAAACATTTTTAATCAAGATTAAAGGTAATATATTAAAGGGACATGGATTCCCATGAATTTAAATGTTATGATAAACTTGTTAAATATGTTGATAGGTTATAAATAGAGTTTTCTAATGATCATGTGTACTTGAAAAAAACATAAGAAAATGTAAATATGGAAAGAAATAGGTAAGAATCAATCAAAATAATCTTAGGGTAATAAAATCTAGTTTCCAAATTGTGAAAAGTGTGGAAAAAGAACCATAGGGAATACCTTAACAAATCTGGGAAGTTTTTTTGATGTGTTAATTTTGCACATATGGCTCGATATTTCAATTAAATATATCCAATGTTTTATTATGTCAAGAAAATTATAAAGTGTTTTAAATGTGGTAAATTGGAATATATGAACATACCTACCCAAAAAAGGATTTGAATGATGGAAAGTATCTAGACTATAAGTAGAAATGTATAGAGAAATACTTTGATACTACTTTAACATATTTCAAGACATCTAATGAAGTGGTATCAGGTACATTGTCTGTTTACTTACATTTTTATAATTTCTTGTTTGATACAGTGTTTATAAATTTCTTTATTTCTGAAAAACTTTTCTTATAAATTGAAAATTTCACACTAAGAAATGAAACCATATCTTATAATTAAAACATCAAGGGAAATATTAAGGACAAAAGCAAGTGTAAGAATCTTCATGTTGATTTTTGTGGAAAGACATTACCTCCAAACTTTATTCCCTTAGTAGAGTTTGATGTTATTCTATGTATGTATTGGTTTTATGTTTATCATGCTAAGATCAATTTTAGAGTTAAAAAGTTTTATTCCTGAAATAGTTTCCTTTTTTATACAATATTTAACTCATACCATTGAAAACATGTCATGAATATACGATGTAGTTAAAAGAGAAAAATGAAAGTTATCTTGCACGTATTGTTGAAAAAAAGGGGAACCATTTGGATTAATGATGTTCTAGTGGTAAATGAATGTTTTGATGTTTTTCCTAATGAGTTTCCTGGTGTTATACCTAATCAGTAAGTTGAATTTACTATTTAATTAGTTTCTAATGATAATCAAATTTCAAAACCCCCTAATCGAATGGTATAAGTAGAACTTATAGAGTTGAAAAGGTAGTTGCTTGAGTTTCTTGATAAAGGTTTTATTCACCCTAGCACTTCACTATGGGGTTCTTCTATTTTTGTTGTTAAAAATTAATATTATTCCCTTAGACATTGAATTTAATATATATATTTGAATAACATTACTATTAAAAATAAGTATACATTGACTCATATTGATGACTCATTTGATCATCTCCAGGGAGATCAGTATTTTATCAAGATTGACTTGATATCTGGGTACTATCTGCTGAAGGTAATGGAATATGACATTATAAATATATTATTTCATTCTAGATATTGGAATTATGAGTTTTTTTATTCCCATTAGTTTGAAAAATTACACTACTGTATTTATGGACCTTATCAATAAAATATTCCATGAATATTTGGATAAGTTTGTTGTTGTTTTTATAGATGGTATTTTTGTTTATTCAAAAAGTTATGAGGATAAAAAAAACAAATGATGATTGTTCTAAAAACCCTTAAAGAAAAGAGTTTATATAGGAAATTTATAAAATGTGATTTTTCATTGAAATATATTTATTTTCATGGGAACATTGTAAATAAGGATGGAATAAAGTTGATCCCACAAAATAAAATTGGTTGATGAATTAAAATGACCTACAAATATTACTAAGATTCGTAGTTTTATTAGATTAAAAGGTTGTTTCAAATGGTTTGTTAAAAAATTTATAGTTATCTAGCCTACATGCTAAGATAACATGAAAAGGGATTAAATTTATTTGGACAGAAGATTATGATTCTCTTTTCAGGAAATTATAATAAGATTTGTGAATTCTCTATTTTTGTCTCTTCCTTTCAAAAATGGAGATTTCTTCATCTACAATGATGCTTTATTAAAAAGACTTGTTTGTGTTCTTATGTAGAATGATCAGGTAATTACTTATGCTTCAATAAAACTAAAACCTTATGAGTTAAATTATCCAACACATGATATGGAATTAGCATATATGTTTTTAGATTTAAAAATTTATAGACATAATTTATATGGATTAAAATGTGAAATATATACTGACCATTAAATTTTGAAGTATATATTCACTCAGAAGGAACTAAATATGAGGAAGAGAAGATGGATTGAATTTATAAAATATTATGATTTCATGATCAATTACCACCTAGTAAAAGTGAACAAAATAATGGATTCAGTGAGTTAAAATAAATCATGCATCATTAATCATGTTATTTGTGGAAAATTACCATTTGATTAATGATTTTATGAAATTTTTTTAGAAGCTATTTGTGTATGAAATTCCTCTATTTTGTTCAAGTGTTAGTGAAATCATCTCTAATAGAGAGAATTAATCAAGCACATAAAGAAGACTGTGAGTTATAGAAAAATGTAGAATTTATGTAAAATGGTAAGTTGTTTGAATTTAAAATTAATAAGGATTTTATTTTTAGATTTGGGAAAATATTATGTGTGCCTTGTGATTCACAGTTGATGAAGGAGTTATTAAGTGAATCTCACAGTTCTTTATTTTCAGTTCATCCTATTAGAACAAATATTTATAGGGACATTTGGGAGTATTACTAGTGGGATGGAATAAAAAGATATATTTCTAATTTTACCATGAAATGTTTGACTTTTCAACTGGTTAAAGAAGAGAAACAACTACTAAAGGGGATGCTTCATCCATTTCCAGTGCCATATTGGAAATTGGAAACTATATCCATGGACTTCATGGTGGGACAACCAAATAATTCTTGAGTTAATAATGTGATTTGGGTTATTTTTGATCGACTGACTTAATTTTCACATTTTATTCCTATTTGAGATACTCTATCTTTAGATTAACGTTCTAGATTGCACCTCAAATATATTTTCAAGTTACATAGTTTTATTCTCTCTATTGTATCTCACCATGATCTCAAGATTATTTTTAACATATATAAAGGTATTTATAAGTCATTGGGTGCTAAATTAAATTTTATAATGTCTTTTCATCCTCAATCTGATAGGTATACTGTGCTAACAATTCTGACACTGGAGGGCATGCTTCGAGCTTGTTCGATAAATTACTTGGGAAGTTGGGATCAAAATATTTCCATAGTTGAGTTTTCTTATAAGAAAAGTTTTCATTCCAGTATACAAATGTCACCTTTTGAGGCATTTTATGGAAAATGGGGTCAAACTCTAGAATTTTGGAATTAATTTTGGGATAGAATGTTTTTTAGACCATAATTAGTAGGGGGAGTGGCCAAGAAAGTAAATATGATCCAGTAACATATAAGGATTGTTCATAGAAGGCATAAAAGTTATGTAGATGATTGGATAAAGGTTATTTATTTTGAGTTGGGTTATCATGTCTTTCTCAAAGTTTCTCCATGGAAAAGTTTGACTTGTTGTGTAAATAAGGTAAAGATGAGTCCACAATTCATTGGACCCTATGAAATATTGGAGAAAGTTAGATTAGTTGCATACTGAGTATCTTTGTCTCTGAGTTTGTCCAAGGTATATAATTTATTCCATGTATCACTATTAAGAAAGTATGTTCCAGATTTATATCATGTGTTGAGCCGAGAAGTATTTCAGCTAAAATAGAACTTTGTTTATGAAGAGAAACCTCTTCAGATTATTGACCAAAGAGAAAAAGTATTATAAAATAAGTTAATTCACGTGGTTAAGGTTTTTTGGTGAAACCAAATGGAAAGAGAAGAAACATGGGAATATGAACATGATATGATTTAAAGGTATCCTCGCTTGTTTAATAATTAAATAAAAATTGTGAGGATTCAATTTCTAGGAGGTGGATAGAATGTAACAACACAGGTACTTATAAAATAATTGATTTTCATTCTATAATTAAATATATAAATAAATTATAAATCTATCATGAAATAAGTGGTATTTATTGAAATTATAGAATCTATAATAATATAATATTAACCTCACCTATGAGAGTATAAATACAATTTATTTATCTTATAATAGAAAATATGATATATTTATACCATCGAATAAGTAAATAAATGTTTTAAAATTATAAATTTAGAGTTATGAAACATAAATGTTTATTGACAATTTTATAATTAATATAATGAAATAAAATAAAATTTATCTTCATAAAACAGATTCATAAATTAATATCTTGTTTTCATATGATTCTATGACAATTTTATGAGACATTAATTAAATTTTCAAAGTGTCATAAAATCAGATATAATTGTAAAATTAGTATTTTTCAAATAAAAACTGTTTAATTAAAAAATAAATTTATCATATTTAGAAAATTATTTCTGTAAAATGGATTTTTTTTTTGGAATTCTACACTTTAATAAATGGTTAGGGTGAATTTTTGATATTTTTCCAAAATACTTGAATTTTTGTGAATAGTTAAATATGTTTTTTATGGTATATATACATTATAAGTTAAATACCCTATTACTTGAGTTATTTTTTATGTAATAAACATAATATCAAACTCACCTTAATTATTTTATTTTATTTAGTGATAATGATCAAACTTTTCATAGTCTTGACCCAAAATCATAAACTAGTGAATAAAATATTCAAAAAACACCCCACTCCTCCACTTTAAATACCACCCATCACCACATCTTCTCCTCACACATAAAAATACATTAATCTTGTCCAAAGTCTTCCCAATAATCTTCCATAACCTCATCCCCACATCTAAGAGCATTTTATCTCATCAAAAGACCAAATCTAATTTCCCTAAAGAGGTTCTCAAGGATAAGAATTCAAGAGGTGAAATCCTCTTTCATTTTCTTTTATTTTATTTTCAATTTCTTTTCTTTTCTTATCCTATCCTCACCTCCCCAATCCAAAGTGACATGATGACTCCAATATATTACATATACTAGAATTTTATTGTGCTAATGCTATATCCATCATCAAGGCTCTCTTATTATCCTCTTATTCCAGAAAACCAAATCATCATTTTTGATGTGTAGATTCATTGCCTTCATAGATGATGAGTTTTTATTTTCTATTACCAACTTCAAGGATATTAATTAAATAATTATTATGGTTAAATAAGATTTTATTATAGATATTATATTTTATATAATGTTCTGGAACAAATATATTAACATGATATGAAATATAATGATATAAGTTTGTAATGGTTGTAAATAATTTTTGAAATCAATTAAATTGTTTTCATTAATGTTTTATCTCCGGAATCTTATTCATATAAAAAAATGATATATAGAATTATGGAAAATTATTAATAACTTTTATTTACACTTCTATTTTTTTCTTCCATTTTACAAGAAATTCCATAATGAATCAACTAAGGAAACCATGAAATAAATGCACCTGAAAAAAAAATAACAAAATATTATTAATAAATGGGTATAAAGATGTTATAAAAGATTTTAAAGTATTTAAAATATTAATATAGTTCTGTAATAAATTAATAACACTCTTTAAACTATTATAAATTATTTTTTAACATTTTTTAAGGAATTCAAACCGGAGGTAAGTGACTTTCCTATAAAAAACAACTTTTAAATTTCTATTTTTACCAAATTCAAAAGAAATGATTTTATGATGCTAGTATTAATGTTATATTATTATGCTCGGGTTCTTGGGAATTTTTTATGATGAAGTATGGGACCTATATCTCCTTATAATGCATTGTGTATGTTTACATTGGAAGTTGGTTGTAAGGGTTATTCCAAGTGTAATTGTCATGGTTACACCATAAGGTAGTCATGAGGGTTACATTGTAAGTTAGTTGTGACAGTTATGCATAATAAGGTAGCCATCAGTGTTATAATCCTATATAATTGTGGTAAAAAAATGATGCCCCAATTTACCAAAATGGTTTATTTATATTTTCCATGTTTCATGGAAATATAATGTTCTCACAAAAAAAATTATATGATTCTTTACTGTTGAAATGTATATCTTTGTGAAAATGATTTCATATTTTTTTAAGTATTCATGTAATAACGGTTTCTTCCCTTCTTTTTATGTCCCTTAATGAGATTTTTGTTCTCATACAACGTTTTAAAATCTATTTTATAGGATTTAAGGATGGGTAATAAAAATAAATAAGCCAAGTTGAATGTTTTAAAATTATTTCATGAAAAGAATTCATGTTTTATTAAAAAAAATCATTTCAGAAAACATATATACTATTATAAGTATTATCCTATTTTTATACTTGTGGGTTATCATGTATGAATTATTACCTGATACTATAAAACTCTAAAGTGAAAAGATCTTTGGGAATTTACTACATTGAATTCAAGTTGAATTAATTAAATTATGTAATGTTTAAGGTTTGTTCCTTATATATAAGTTAGGATATAAACTCAAGTGTACCACTAAAAAATAAATCTACATTGGATCATTCCTTCTATTTGGTTTTTCATCCCTTATATTTTAATTTTTTTGAGATTAAATGATTGGTAGTTAAAAGTTAAGGGGGAGTGTAGACTTATTTAGGATTATTTTTTGTGTTTTTATTTTTCTTTTTCCTTTATAGGATCTTTGAGTTTCAATTAATATCAATTATCATTTTAAACAATTTAATTGATATTGAGAAAGTTTTCTAGATTTTAGATAAAATGTATTTTAAATGATTGTTGATGTGGAAAATACTTCTTGGATTTTTATTTTTAGTCATTTTTATGAGTAGCTAATTTTTAAAATCTTTTCCCATAAAACATTTAATCAAATTATTCTTCCCATAATGTGAGATTTTCTAATCCCTTTTGACATATTATTCCTGATTCCCACACTTTCTTGAGAGAAACATGGATTTTATGTGAAAACTAAAACTTGTGATTATTCTCTTTCAATGATTTAGAGTTCATAAAATAATTTTAATGTGATGGAGGATTGTTATTTGGAAATCCATATATTAACTTGAGACCAACCCTTTACATTTACCCTTATTTATCCCTTAGAATCCATGAATTTTCTTATTGGTTAAATCAAAATTACAAGACAATTTTTCTTTACCTACCATCACTATTAATATTTTTTGCATGGATATTTCAATCGGGTGGTGTGAGGTGTGTGTAATAATTTTTGGGAAGTGTATAGAGAGAAAAATGCCCATAATTCATCATTTCATTGTACTTTTTTATATCATTCGATTCTCCTTCAAAAAAAGAAAAAGGTAAAAATGTAAAAAATGGAGATGAGATTAAATTGTCCACTATGCTTACATTTATAACTCATGTACCTCTAAAAAATTTATAGAATGTTTTTCATTATTTTATTTTATTTTATTATCATCTCATCCTCTATGAAAAAAAATAAAATAATCAAGAAAAAAAACAAAAAAATGAAAATGAGAGAATTTGGATTAAATACTTTATTATAATCACTACATTATTCATTTCCTATGTCACAAAAGAGAGTTTTATTGTTTTTGATATTTTAAATTTCAATTGAGTGATGAATGTCCTTGTTTTCACTTGAATATCTATTCATTTTTATTTAGAGTTCAATATCATCTGTTCAAACATGAATTTTTAATTGTTTTTTCACCAACCATAGCCATATAATTCACTTTAAAAAATAACTCCTTATTGAAAATATTTTTTATGTCTCATGGTGTGGATATATAAGAATTTTCACAATCCTATGGTGAGGCATGAAATTTAAAATAATGATAATAACTCCAAATTCCATTTCTATTAAGTGAAATGTGACATGAATTTCAATGTGAGGTAAGTGTGATTGGATCATAGATGGATTTTTAAGATTTAATGAATTTATATGAAATATAATAAAATTAAATGGAATTGTTTTTCGTAGATGAGATATGATGAAATTATGTTTTTAAAGGGATCATTGAAATTTTCTCACTTTTGATTTCGGTGTGAATTTTGATTCATATAATTAATGACCATCCATGAGTGTAATGTTTAATTATGGGGGATTGATGAAACTCATGATTTCACATATATAATTTTTTAATTCAATGTTTTAATCCCAAAATAGTTTTATTTTATTGGAAATTTTAAAAGTTTTAGGTTTTATTAATAATTTGTGATAAATTATGAAAATGGCCTAATTTTGGAATTTAAATATTTCTTCATCAATTTTTCATTTTGGACAAAAATTCATATAAACTAATGTAAATTGTAAAATTACTTTTTTTAAGAATCATGTACATGTGTGTATGTTTTTAATCCAATAATATCAATATATTAATCTACTATTATAAAGTCCAAATAGATCTCACAATACGGGCCTCAGAATCTATGCCCAGATTGAACTGGTATTAACTATAGTCTTATATCTCACAAATTGATATCTCAAATGAGCTAAAAATTAACATAGAGATTTAAAACACTCATAAGAACATTTTATTTAACTATTTTGAACACATTATTCTTCCTATATAATTTACATAAATTCATACAATGATAGCATATTGGAATTTAAACTGTCACCTAGGAAAAAACCATTTCCAGAGTAAAATGGTCATAAATTTGGATAAACTTATCCAAAAAGAATAAAATTTGGTGTAATAATGGGGAATATATAAATTAATAACTTTTTAAAAAAAACCAATTCCAAAATCATCTATTTATTATTCCTATAATGTGTAAAATTTTAGATAATAGAATTAGATCCAAAATATTCCCCCCGCTATAAAATTGCTCCTCCACTTCCATGACAATGGTTGGAAACTTTGGTTATCCTTTTTTTTCTATATTTTTTAGGGTTCATGATATTATAATAGTATCTTATATTTTCAATTTATGTTTTTCTTATTTCTTATTCTAATCTCTCTTTTTTACTTTTTCCCTATTGTTCTCCTTCTAATCTCTATTAAAATAGAGAACTAACTCTTGTTATTGTTCAAGGGTGGGGGAGTAGTGGTTCTTCAGTTTGATGTGATTAAATATTTTTCATTTTTATATTATGAGAATTTCATTAGTTGTGAAACTTTTTTGGGGGAAGGGATTTCTCCAATTTCATTATTATTTTATTCTTATTCTCATCCATTTTTATTCATCTCCTTCATCATCATAATTTTGCATACATGGTGGAGTTGCATTATGGTGACGATGTGAGGGAATATTTTCATAAATGTGGAGGTTCAATGTTGGATTATAAAATTTAAATGGGAGAGTTTTGAGTGATAGGTTTTATCTCAACATTGAGTATAATATTGAGAATTAATAATTTCAATAAATATTATATCATCATTGTGAACTCCCATGAAAAATGACTTCTTTATTTTCCATTAACATCTTTGTGCCTTTCTTTCTTTCTGTTTATTATATTAATATTTTTTTATCATATACATTTTAACCCCCCCCTCCCCACTCATTATATTATTATTTTATTATTTTATTATATTTTAGTTTATAAAAAGTGATAATAGAAAATTATTGTGTGTGTAAGTGGCTTCCTCAAGAGATCGACCCTAGGGTGTGTACAATGCTGAATTATTAGTAAAATAATAAATTATTTGAGAAAGATTCATGAAACATCCCTATAATCATTCATTAGTTTTATTGTTGAGTTTTAATGAATTAATTTCTCTCTCGGTTATAATTCTCTATACTGAATTAGATTGTCATGTGTGACTCTTATTATCTCCATGTAAATTCTAAAATTCACATATGCTTCTCATATTATTTCTTCTGATTGTTGAATATAAGGTACCATTTCATATACATCCTTTTCTATATCTGTATTAATCTCTTTGAATACTCAATAATTCAAATGCTTTATCCCCATAGGAAAATGATAAATTTTTTTAAAAAAATAATTTTTATTGTTTCATTCAAATAGGGTTTTTATAATTTATTTTGTAAGACCACAAGGTGTCTTCTAACCTTTGGAACCAATATTTTCTTTTTATCTTTATATTATTTTCCTAGATTCCATTCATATAACTATTAAAAATTTGACCTTTTCCATATGGTTTTTAATGTATTGGGGTGGATGTTTTTTGGTGCACACCATACTTTCTCATTAAATCTTCCATGAAACTATTTCAAAAGTTGGTTCGTTAGTCATTGATGATTGCACTTAGGATTCAAAATTTTTAAATTACTAAAAAAAACATAAATAATAGTCAATAATAAGTTTTAGTGGCTTCATCTTACACCCATTTTTAAATATATTCTATATATATCAAGATGTAAGAATATCTAAAATACATTAAAAAGAGTCTCATAAAATCTATGTCCCATAATTTAAATATTTCACACCCAAAAAAACAATAGTTTTTTGAGTAATTTTTTGCCTCTTTTATTTTTCTAAAGTGAATTGGAATTTCCCAAATTTTTTACAAAACTTATAGGCATCTTTAAACAGTTTAGTCCAGTATATTAAATTTTTCAAAACTATCCTACTAGTAATTGGAGGTCTTATGTTTCCTCCAAAAGTTAATGTATGTAAAAATTCTATGATATACTTTAACTTACTTTTAGTAAAATTTCACCTAATCATTTTATTGTTGTAATTTTTCCAAACATATGGATAATTCCAAGCATAAAATTTAGATACAAGTTTGAGTTTAAAAACTTATGGTGGGTTAAGATGAGAAAGAACAAGAGAAGTTTCCAAAAAAATTTACCAGTTCTGAATACAATGGTACCTACCCTATAGTAAAATAAAAATTTTACTATATAATGAATTCATTAAATGTATTTTTTTTTTCTAAAATTTCTACCACAATTATGTCGGGTAGCCTTCTCAAGTGATTTTCCATTTGATTTTTTTCTCATCTCCTGTCTTTGTTTCAGGTCAAAATCTTATAGCAATAGCATCCCTCTCACCATCCTTGGATTTTATTCTACCATATTCATTATGTCCTAAGGGAAACATGATCAAAGAAAGCAATCGCTTTATTATAATGAAAATATGACTTAAATTTATCCATGAAAAAAACTGCTACAAACATTAGTGGTCATATATTATTTTTGACCTAAATCTAGTGTTCTATAACAATATACATTAACAGAGTGTCTTCCATCAATTATTTGATGAAACACTGCTATGAAAACACGATTTAAAGAATCACACAGTTGTTAAAATAGTTTCCCTGAATAATTTGGTTATATGGAAGGTGGTGTGGTCAGTTTACACTTAAGATCATGAAACTCTTACCTACAATGATAATCAAAAAAACATAAAATATTTTAAAAGTAATCTTACAAAAATAATTATTGAATTTTCTATAAAATCATGAATTTCCTAAAAATTATGTAACATGTTTCACACAATTTGTGTTAGGTAACACATTGAAAACTACAATGATAGATTTATCAACTGCAATCCCATTTTTTCAAATTACATGTCTAATCACAATGACTATATGAACCATGAAATATAACTTAAAAATTCATTATAATATTCTATTTAATATAATTATCAATAACCTATTTATATTTTCTAAATAATTTTCCAACATAGTGAAATAACCACGAAATAATTCAAGACGGACCTCAATTACATAGGTTAAAATTATTACCATGTATCTTTAAAATATACTTGGTATAATGAACAATTCAAATATCATTCTCTTATAAGATATGGTATTATAATTATAGGTTATGTTTGTCTTTTTCTGATCCTTGAGTGCAATGAAAACTAGTAAATAACCTAAAAATCCATCTAAAATGTAAAAATGTGTTTTTTTTTTGTAATGATGTTTCAAGAATTTGGTCAACAAATAGGATGGTAAAAATATATTTTATTTTCACCTAATTCAATTTTTAGTAATCAATTAAAAATATCTAACTATTTTGAACTCACATAGAAATTAGCACATTTTTTCATTCGTCATAGTGGTTAATCCATATTTTTTTGGGAACTATAAAAATTGGGTTGACCCATTTTGAATCATAAATTGGGTAATGGATTTATAATTATAATAACTTTTCTATTTCATTTTTAAAAAATTCAATCATTGTTGGATTAAGTTACCTCCAATGAAACCTAATAAGTTTTTCAAAATTTTCAAGATGAATTATATGCCTTCATGTTTTATAATAGATTCAAGGAATATATCTTAAATTACATCCTATAGATCTCATATTTTGCCTTAAAATATTCTTCGGATTTTCTTTTTATTTTATGTCAAGATTATATAAATAATTACTGTTATATTATCTCATTATATTAAAAAACATACATTAAATCAGTAGGAAATAGTTCAATTACAAATTTAGGGGTTGTATTAAATATGAAACTATATTTGGTTTACCAACTCAATGACTTGAATTATCTATACTACAGATGAAGTATCATCTTATTCCTTATTGAATATAAAATCAAAACCATCAATGAAATAAAAAGTTACTTCATCTTTATATGATTAAAAAATATTCATATTTCCCTCCATTATTTTTCATGGAATTTTAAAATATTAAGTGGCTACCCAAATGAAAAATTTCTATTAAAAACTATTTTCCCCTTGTGAAATATATTTATCAAAATGTGAAGATATAATAAGTGTGTTATCTTACAATAGATATTTCATAGAATCAAAAATATTAAATTGAATAGTTCTCTCACAAAACTCTACTATTATAGTAACATCATATAAATTTATGATTTTACTTGATAATTTTAGAAAGGGTCTTCCCAAAATGATGGGTGACTAAGCTAGTGTCCAGTATTCTTCTATGTTAAGCACATAAAAATCAGCTGGGAAAATCAAATTCTACACTCTAAACAAAATATATTCAAGAACACTAGCTAAGAATTACATGGATATGTGGATAAATATAAAAGCATCCTTTTTGTTTGAGATCTCTCATATTAAAAATAGAAAATAACAAATGTGAAAATACATTAATAGAGGCCCTAAGATCACATAATGCATTTAAGAAAGTTATAAGTCCAATTTTACAAGGAATGAAAAATGTCCATAGGTATTTATATTTGGTTAAAATTTATGGTGTGATCAAAGATAAAACATTTCTCCCTAAATTTACTCTCTCATACCCTTAAAGTATTATTTTTTGGGTATATATTTCTTTAGTAACTTAACATATTTCAGAATATTATTGAGGGATTTAATAAGAGTTATATTGATTTAAACCTCTTAGATAGTTTCTAGAATTTCTATTTGGATTTATTTTTCATTAATATTCCTTTATTGGACCATTCTAGAGTGAAATAGTAGTGTAAGTTTTTCTTTTTACATGAGCTATTATTATGATGGTGTTTATAATTTCTTATTACTCTTATCAAGTATAATTTCATCTTCTCTATTGATCTCCCTAGGCTATTCTAAATCTATTTTGGAGTTAGATTTGGGAATATGGTGAATATTTTTTTCATTTCTCATTGCTTCCGTACTTATATTACCTTTGGGGTTTGGAATGGGGTAATTTAGTGGTTTTTCTGTATTGTTTTTCATTATTTCTATAAGTATTTATAACTAACTTTTTAATTATTTTATTTAATTAATAAAATATTCAATTTATGAATCTAGTTAGTTTTTTACATGGTTTTTTGAACTGGTTAATGGGGTTTTTATAGGGTTTCTTTTTCTAAAATCGTTTCCATTTGAAGTTTTCTTATTTTATGGTTTCTTAAAATGTTATTAAAATAATTTAGGCTGATGATATTGTTAAAGAAAGAGTGGTTTTGCTTGATTGTTTTGGTTCCCCACCCTATATAGTACATGGTAATTTTCTCTTCATCCTTAATTGGGTTGGTGAATTTTCTTTTATTGATAGCTAGTTACACAAATTGTTTTCCTTCACTTGATCACTTTGTTCAGTATAATAATATTTAGAAGAACAAAGACCCCATATAATAAATGGTGTGATAGAATTAGTTTTTTTATTAAGATCCATATTCCTGGCCAAATTGGTTAGTTCCCCAAGTTTATACTCAATTAAAGATGATTTGTTGTATCTTACATCTTGCAATTATCTTTTACAAGTACCTCTTTTACAAAAATACTATGAATTTTCTTCAATATTCTCGAAAATTAATCTTACTTTAATTGATGAATTTTTAATCAAATATCCTCTTAATGATGCTTCTAGTAAATTTATATCACTTTCTAGTAGACCTTGATTGAATAAAACTAGGAAATTATGTTCCTTAATTTCTAGGTGTGGAAAAAATAAACATGTATTGTTGAGTATTTCTTATTACTCATATATTTTCCCTCTTGTGTCTTGTCTTGTAGCATAAATCTATTAACTTATAGTCAATATTCTTGATGTTTTGAAAACTTGCTAGATAAAAATCATTTGATGGTCATCCCGATCATTAACTTCACCAAACTGTAAGCTTTAAATCCATTCATTTATTTATCCTTCCAAATATAATGGAAAGTCTCTCCAATTAACTTTTTCCTCAGTTACACTCCTTATATTTAATGTACCATACACCAAAGTGAAATCCTTTATTTTATTTTTTATATCTTCACCTAGAAGTCCATGAAATAATGGGAGCTATTAAATTTTTATAGATTTCAATTCAAAATATAAATGTAATATGGTTATTATAATCTAGATGTTTTGAATAGTTAAATAAGGTGAACAAAAATATTTTAGGGTATGGTTTGGATTTCCAACCATGGTATCAGATTCAAAGTGAACACTTAAAGTTTCATTAGATTCTGATAGTGAAAAGTTTTCAAAATATATTCAAAAATTATCAATGTCTCTTAATTATTATATATTATTTATAAAGTTTTTATTTATCTCTGGATCATGTGAGAAAAAAAAATTAGTGTTAGAATGGGTCAGCAAATTAATGATTTTAAATTTGACACCATCTCCCTGAAAATAGAGCCATGTTTTTGACTTGCCTATCATGGGGTTTTAACAAAAAAACCTGGATCGTACTTGATATAGAAAATCAATTCATTCCATGAAAAATACTGAAGTTTGTTTCTGATATCCATGGGTTGGAAACAATTGTTCAGGCATTTAAGAACTACCCTTTTTGAAGATTTAACCACAAAA
Source organism: Viscum album (assembly GCA_963277665.1). NCBI lineage: Eukaryota > Viridiplantae > Streptophyta > Magnoliopsida > Santalales > Viscaceae > Viscum > Viscum album. The sequence goes on along the minus strand of OY728141.1, from coordinate 295,726,831 downwards.
TGTAAAACTAGGATCTGTTAAGAAACAGGGATTAAAACAAAAATTAAAATATATACCATAAGTAAATGAATAATCAAAACAAGTGACTAGTAATACTAGATAGATCTACACAAAAAATAAGAAATGATAGGTGTGTCACTTAGGAAATATATGTACTAGTTCAATGGATAAAACAAAGTAATCCAAAATACTACAACACATAACTGTGTGATATGTGGGTAAACATATCTTAGTTCCACCACCATAACTCATACCTAACTATCATGAGAACCCACCTCCATCAAGAAGTTCATTTCCCCTACTTTTATCAGACATAAAAAACTCTATATACATTCATTAGGTGTATATAGGGTATGAGAACAACAAGCCTATTACGATCCCACAAAATGATTCAAAAGGTTTACATAATTTTACATAAAATAGGGATAATAACCATCTTACATTTTTTTAAAATAAATTTATGAATAAATAAAAAATTTGAAATTGAAACAATATGGCACTATAATAAGGATTCTTAAGGTATATCAAGTTAAGTCTAGAAAAGATCCTCAAAACTCAATGACCAAGGCTGAATAATCGGGTGCATACTCACATCCCTATAACTTAGGCATAGATATTTGATATCACCAACGTGTATCCTTATACCTTAATAATGTTTCTGTTAGTGTTGTAGAATATATCCAATGATAGGGAGGCTAACCATACCAAGTCATGCTTTTCCATTACTACCCACCCAAAAACCTATGTTCCCATCGGTTATCCTCCCAATCAAGGGGGAACCATACCCACAATTAAAAAACCATTTAACGATGCATATCATTAATTATAATATATATTTATAAAATAAAATACAAGTATCTAGAAAAATAGGTATAAACAAGACTTTAAAATCATTTCCAGCATCAATTTATTTGAAAATTTTAAAATATTTTTCAATATTTTAAAACCAGGCTTTCAAAATAATTTAAAACCTAATTTAAAGATCAAAAATTAACCAAGTTTCATATAAAGAAATTTTACGAAAACACCTACCATAAATGCTTGAAACCATCCACAACCAGTTGGGATCCACAAGATAAAGGGAGAAGAGACTCTTAAAAGGATAGATAAAGTCCTAAACCATAAAACCCCGTCAATAAATTCAAGTCCAAAAAACCTCACGCCACCATAGACTTTGAATATAATGAAAACACAAGGGAAATGAGGAAAGATCAAGTGAAGATAATAGAAACTACTTACTGTGAGGTTCCCTAATGATCAAGGGTGAATTCCAAATGAAATTTCATGAAGAACAAATGAGAGAAGTGGTTTCATTGAGAGGTATATAGCTAGGTTTGATACTCTAAAAATAATGGAACAATAGGGTTAGATCGAATCAATGGAAAATGGGGAAAACTAACTTTTTCAAAGCTGGGGTGATGGTTTCATGGTGTGAAACAAGATTCAATCCATGAATTACTTTAACTCATCTAGTTTTAAATGTTTGTAGGTGGTTCATATCGGTAACCGCCTATTATAGAAATCAGGATCCCTTTCCTAATATATTCATAGTGAGAATATATAGTCCACAACATGAACCACTACCGAAATAGTTTCAAAATCTAAAAAGGGTTCTAAATCACCCAAAAAGATTATAAAATATAATAAAACAAAATAAAATAAAAACAAAAACATGTCATGCCCAAATTAAATACCATTGTGTGATAATTATCTCTAATTTATCGATTTTTCCCCTATGAAAGTCAAGTTGAATAAGGTTGATCTAAGAAGAGGTGAGGCCATTAGTTCCTCATATTTGATTCTCAATCCCATTATACAAGAAAATATATTTCATGCTTCCATGAAAATTTGATTAATGAAATACATTTCCCATATAAGATCCTTTTAAGGGAATCAAAAATATGAACTGGTTGATCAACTATCAATATATCAAGCTCCAAAACCACTTCTTCCCAATTAATAATGTGATAGGGGTTGGGATGATACTTATTGAGTTGAGATACATGGAATATATTTTAGATAGTAGTCAATTTAGGTGGTAATTCAAACTAATGATCCACCTTTACAATCAATTCAATGATCTAAAAAGGATTAATCTATCTTGAATCCAATTTCCCTTACCTTATAAGTCATTGATTACCCAATATAGGTGAAACTTTCAAGAACACCTAGTCACAAACTGTAACTTAGATGTTTGGTGATAATGATCCACATAAGATTTATGCTAACTTTGAGCTATCACCAATCACTGAAAAAGTCTGGATCTTTGTCATCATCTCCAAAATAATACACAGCCCAAACAAAAAAGATTCACTAACATCAGACCAATAAAAGGTTTTTTTAAGGCTAATCATACAAAGCTTCAAAGGGAGACATTTAGATGGATGACTAGTATCTATTATCATAGGAAAATTTGACTGGTACCAAATAATAATCCCAATCAACTCCAAAGTCCCAGATGCATGCACAAATTATATCCTTCAAAATCTTATTTTCTTACTCTTTTTATCCATACATATAAGTATGGTAGGATGTGTTCAGCCTAATATGATATCTCATCACCTCCTAGAGTCCATTATAAAATTTAGAGGTAAATAGAGGGTCTCTATCTAAAATTGTACTTGATACTACCTAGTGAGACCTCATAATATCTTTTATCTAAATATTTTCCAACTGTTCATACTTAGTGGTATCCTGAATAAGGATAAAATGATCCAAATTGGATAATCGTTGAACCATCACCCAAATATAATTTTTTTCTTAGGGAGTCTTTGTTTGTTCAATGATTAAGCCCTTGGACACCTTATCCCATTTCTATATTGACATAGGGGGTGTAAAAGAAAACCAAAAGGCTTTTAGTACTTATCCTTAAATATCTAGCACATATAGAAATGGGATATTAAGTCAGTTATATTCCACTTCAAACCAGGATACCAAAACTAAAGCTTCATGACATAATGCATCTTAGTTGTGGATAGGATAATAGCTAGCTAAGAGAAATGAAAACCATCCATCACAATATTTATCATTGGAGAAGGAACAGCACACTAACTTTTGAAGAAAATAAGACCATCTAGGAAGAGAAACCGCTCAAAAATTCCCACCATATAAATAATTCCTGATAATTTATAATTCACCATATAATTATTCTCTTGGAAAATAAACACAAGAATAGATTGAGTAAACTGAATTCTCACAAGAGAAACATTAACCCCTACATCCTTTAAATCTAGGTGTATCTTAGTAAGAAGTACCATGAGATTTCATTCATCCTTTGACTCCATCATGGCCTGAGAAGGAAACTTCCCACTGAAGAAATCAGTAAAAACATTCCCATATCCTAATGTATAGGAAATATCAAGGAAAAATGAATAAATTTACTCCACCCACCACATCAACCTAAAGTTCAATTCCTTTTGAGAAAATATTTAGCTCAAAATGTTATGGTCAGAATAGATAGTGAAATTTTTCACAAAAAGGTAATGTTAATAACTTTTAAGGGCGTTAATTACTACTTTAAGATTTAGATCTTGGGTGGGGTAGTTATTCTCATAAATCCATATTTTATGAGAGCTATATGCTACCACATGATCCCCTTATATTATAACAAAGTCTAAAATTATGTCTAAAGAATCACAACGCACTATGTAGCCCAATCTGACTTCTGGGAAAATAAGGATAGGTTCTAGGGTAAAATTTTATTTTAATTAATTAAAATAATTGAAGAATCTCAAATATCATTATAATATCTCTCCATTCATGGTGAGAGAAGTAAGTGATGATTTTGGCATTTATTTATTCTTTAAAGCCATTAGTAATGCCCCGCCAAATATATAAGAAACTTGATATGTCAAAAGATTTTGTGCCCCTCCCATGAAATAATACCCTTGATCTTTACTAGATTGACTATGATTCCATGTTCTAAGATCACATGTCTTAATAATTTAATTTCACATATCTAGAAATTGTATTTCAAAAACTTATCCAAAATTCAGTGATCTCTCAAGTTCACCCAAATAGTTATTAGGTGATGGTCATTATCTTCCTTGGTTATTGAATAAAATAAGATTCTATCTACAAATAACTTGAAGAGGGAATCTAGGAAGAGGCTAAATATATGGTTCATTAGCATAATAAAGACTAAACGATAATTATTCAAACCAAATAGCATCACAAGGTACTCAAAATATCCATACATTCCACTAAAGTAAGTCTTTGAAATATGTGACCCCTTGATTCTTTATTGGTGGTATCTATACTAAATATCATTTTTTGATAACCACCTTACCCCCTTTAATTAATTAAATAAATTTTCAATATGGGGTAAGGAGTACTTATTTTTAATCATCACCTAGTTTATATTATGATAATTGATTCATAAACAGGGAGTTCCATCAGCCTTTTGGGAAAGTGAGTATCGGGGAGACCCATGGAGATACACTCATAAAGATCAAGACCTTTTTATTCAAATCTTCCAACTAAATTTTCATCTCTTTCAATTTTTGTAGATCCACATAGTAGGAAGGTATAGATATCATATGGTTCCCTAGTACCAATTTGATCAAGAACTCCAATTCTCTATCTATATGAACACTAGAAATGTAATGTCCCAGAAATTCCATATAAATTTTTATTTAAATTATTTGGGATTATTACGAGTCAACAAAAATTAGCAGTGATGGATTCTAAGGCCTACTATGCCCAAAACCGAATTTTGACCATTATTATGGTACGTTAAATAAATGTGTAGGAAGTGTTTTCTATATTTTGAACTGATTCTCAGATTAAACATATGAGGGAATTGTTGAATCCACAGCACTGGGATTCACTTAAGGGAGGCTTAACTTTGAAAATATTATGTAGAGAGAAAAAGATAGTTTTTCAGACTCTTTGAAGAATAATAAAATAACATAAAAATGTTATTATATTTTTCTACCAATGGATGAGCAATGGTGGAAGGATCGCTGAGTTTTCAAGACATTTAATGGATTGAATCTTTGTTTGTGTAACCACTCCCCATATAATTTATGTGGTCCATTAATTTCACCGATTAATGAAACCGTTAATTGAAAGGAGAGTTAAACTCTTAACTCCCCCTTTTAATTATTTCCAACATTGGAAAAAAGGGTGGTATTGGTGATATTGTTGGTGAACTCCGATGAAGCACCGATGAACTTCCCTCCAACAAAGAATGGAGGCTCAACTGACGTTGTTGGAGGAATCAATCTGGGATCGACGAATGACGGAAGCTTCATCAAGCGTGGATTCTTCTTCCAAAAACCGCAACATCTTCTCTGATTCCAAGGTAGGGGTTTGTAGACGTCGGAAAAGTCCGTTGTTCCCAAACGAAGCTCCGGATGCGGAAAGCGAGGTCATATTTGGAGTCGGAAGGATGTTTCGGAGGGCCCGGAGGCCTTGCGCGGAATTTTAGAGGCCCGCGCGCAAAGGTGATGTTCCGCGCGCAAACCCCCCGGGATGCGCGCAATGCGCCGGTCCGGCGCGCAATTTTGCGCGCCGCGGGTCCGCGCGACTCCCTTGCGCGCCGCGCCCGATTCCGCGCCCGCGAGAAGAACTTCGCGCTCGCGCCTTGGATTACGCGCCCGGGGTTGCCTATAAATATAAGGCGACCCCCAACGTTTCAAAGGTTGCTGGAAGTCGAAACGTCTCTCGTGCGCGCAATTCAACCCCTTCCGCGCGCAATGACGAACTTCAGGTAACCTCCTTTCTTTCGCGCAAGAAAGCCTCGGGGTCCGCCTTCGCGCGCAATCCCCGCTGGCTCCTTTCATTTGAATACAAACTCACCCTAAGGCCTTTGCGCGCAAAAGAACCCGCTTGCGCGCAATTGCCCCCGGGGTGCGTGCAATCCGGCCCGATTGCGCGCACCCCCATCTTTCAAGTGGCCATTCATTAGAGAATGAGCCGTTGCCCCCGCGCGCTATCCGAAGCCCGGAGTGCGCAATCTCAAGCATCCGCGCGCAAGGCGCTGGCCCAATTGCGCGCCAGCCGCCCCGATTGCGCGCCGGCCCGCAGTATTGCGCGCGAAGCTTCCTTTTTGCGCGCAATCTGCCAGGGTCGTCCCCGTTGACCTCCTAAGGGTACCTGCCTGTGTGGCACCCGATGATTCTCATCCCGGGTGCCCGCACCGTGCGTTGTCTTCCCGTGCGGCCCTCCAGGTTCGTGCGAAGTGACATGCACCCATCGTCCGGCAACCTATGCCCAGCATGACGTTAAACTGCACATTCGTCCCGCATGACGTTAAACTGCGCATTCGTCCCGCATGACGTTAAACTGCGCATACGTCCAGCATGACGTTAAACTGCATATGCGTCCAGCATGACGTTAAACTGCACATCCGTCCAAGCTGCACGACGTTAAACTGCCTAGCCTCCATCGTCCGCGCTGCAAGACGTTAAACTGCCAAGTGCTTCGTCCTCAACACATGACGTTAAACTGTACTTCGTCCGGCAAGACGTTAAACCGTCCGCTTCGTCCTCAACACATGACATTAAACTGTACTTCGTCTGGCAAGACGCTAAACCGTCCGCAACCTGATCCCGTGCTCTGCACGCAGGGTCCCCCCGGTTTGGATGTGGCCCCCACCCGCTCGTCTCTGCAGGGATGTCGGGATTGCCCCTCTTTAGGGACGATTTAATGGGAGTGGCTTTTCCCTACGGGGGCAGGGTATTACAAACCCCTAATTTCTCGTGGGAGGCTGCACATGTGTATCTCCATTGCGCCTCCCCACTGCCGAAGCCAGTAGAGGGTCTGACTGGGATCGAGGTGTCTTCTGCTTTCGGTCCAAGTCCCTTCCAACTGAGTTTTGCAGCATCCGGGCTGCCCCAAGTGCGTAAGTCCTGACAGAATGAACTACGTGGACTTTGATCCCTGTCTCCTATACAGGGTACGTAGGAAGCCTCCCTGAGGTCCAAGCCCACCACCTGGTCGTCCCGGTCGTATTTACGTCGGTTCGTCCATCAGTGGACCCCTCCAGGGTTCACGCTTGCGTTGATTCACCTATGAATCCGCCCCCGTGGGAGACTGCCCGTGTGTATCTCCACGGTGCCTCCCCACAGCCCCCCTTTTCCATTTCCCCTTTTATCGTCCAGCATGACGTGAAACTGTGATCCACCCGGCCGTTCCATCCCCCTCCGTGCGAGGTGGTTCGGTTCAATCCTCCGCCCGGCGGCCTCGACCTCTTCGTGAGTCGGCTTGCCGACGTCCAGCATGACGTTAAACTGTATGCCCGAACTACGTTGACTTTGATCCGTGTTAACGCGCGGTACGTAGGAAGCCCCTCTGGGGTCCAAGCTCTTCACTTCATCATCCATCCTGATCCTTACCCGGGCCGCCACATCCCGGTGGGGTCATGCCACTTCACTCCACTCCACGTTACTTGGGAAGCCGCCCATGTGCTGGCCCCAGCGTCGGAGGTTCCCCGCAAGGGGTTCTGTCATCTGATCCACTTTTCGTGTTGATCGGTCCGATGCCGTCCCCACTGGACGTTAAACTCGCGGCATACCCCGTGTTAAACACGGGAAGCTGAGGAAAACCTCAGGTGACACAGTTCCCCGCACCTAGTACGGGATGCCTCAGGCCATCATGCCTTCGAGAAGCCCTATTAGGGACGGAAGACAGATGTGCAGAGTCGCAGTGTTACGACACGCCCCCAGCACCCAGAGCCACCCGGCCTTCTCACCGCAGGTTGCTGCCCCGCCCAGACTCCTTGGAACGTCCGGGCGGAAGCAGCGTAATTAACCGGTGTCCATGAAGATATGGCGCCGGGAACGAGATTCACGAACATTCTTAAGTCTATGAGGGAGACCCGGATTAGGCGACGAGTTCCGAGGAGACGTCCAAGGAAGGAGGAGCCGACATCCCATCATCCCGGTTTCGATCAAGGAGCAGACGCCCCTGAATAAGGGACGAATGCCGCCCGCCCTTGGAAAGCGGGACTGCGGGACCACAAGCCGCGCGCCCATCCCCTCGGGTTGACGGGTGCACGCGCGAACGCGTCCTGGCGGAACAGCGTAACCCGACGCACATCCGCACCGAAACAGGGTTGTTATTAAATTTAAGTAATTTCTTGATTATTTTCCTCATTCTTGAAAAGCATGACAAATTTGGATCAACCAGAGTGATTTGATCCATGAATCGTATGAAATTAAGGGGGATTATTGTGGGAGATTTGAATGGGGTTTAATCATTATCTATGTGATGTTTTTATTTAATACCCTCTTGATAGGATGCTAACACGGAGGGCGTGGACAAAACGAACAAGGCATGTACCCTCTGTCGCTTCGGTATTGTCGAGTTCTTCATAGGAAAAGATTGAACTCGACAAAAACTTGAAACATGGAGCCACGCAATAACGGAAGTAACCCGGGAGGCCTGTAGGCACGTTCGGAAGGAAAAACGGACCACCAGAGCTCACCCGGTGGCCCGCAGAAGTCCCGCCGGTGCGGCACCAACGCGACGGTGCCAGATCTTGCCGACCGTGGATGTAGGTGGCGCCCGTAGGTGCCACAGTGGTCAGAAGGGGTGACCGGCCCCCAGCCGGCTACATTGGTGAATGGTAGTATGCTTTCGAGCGCCATGGTGAGGAGGTCGCAGCTTCGAAGCCACAGCAGAGGTGAAGAGGACCTTCACCCCACGGGTCTCACTAGAAAAGAGGTGGAACCATGTGGCATCACCATTGTAGAAAGCTAAAGGAACCCTTAGTTCGTTCAGGAGGGAGAAATTCTATGTGGGCCACCTAGCTGGGTGTCACGCCAGCTAGCAGGTCGGTCGGCCCAGCAGGCCGCGCCGAGCCGAGGCGGTCCAGGCCTCTCTGCGGCCTAGCGAGTTGAGCCTGTGGCCCAATAGACCAAGTCCACCATGGACCATCCCACACGGGCCAGGCTGGGAGGGACCCGGATCGGACCCGGCCAGGGTCAGGTTGGCTCAGGTCAGGTCGGGCCTGGTCAGACCGGACCCGAACCCTTTTTGGCCCAGATACACTTAAAAGGTTGTTTCTCACAAACTAGACATCCATTTGATGAACTGTCTATGACACTGGAATAATTGGAATGAGATGGTATTTTTGAGATACTCCACCTTAGTTTTGGGGAAAGTTGGAGTATGCCCGGGTTGGATCGAATCTGAATCCAACTGGGCCCTCGACACTAAAATGCCTATAACTCACAGACCGGGCATCTGATTGACGCGTCGTCTATCACGTTGGTACCCTTACGGCATGGAGGTCCTTTGGTATACTCCTTAGTGAAATTTCATGGAAGTTGAGGTATGACTGATATCTTGAGTAGAGGATACTGTGAAACTCAGGTGCACCGGGTGTAGAGAATCTTGTGGTTGGCTGTCAATTGAAGAGCGACCCTGTATGGATCAGAATCATAGAGACCCTATGTGGATCAGCATCTCAGAGACCCTATGTGGATCATAATTATAGAGACCATGTGTAGATTAGAATCATAGCGACCCTTTCGGGATCAGCATCATAGAGACACTATGTGGATCAAAATCATAGTGACCCTATGTGGATCAGCATTCTAGCGACCCAGTGTGGATCAGCAGTGCACGCCCCGATAATTACCAGCCTTAGAGCGGCCCGTTGTGGATCAGTGACATACGAACCTATGTGGATCGACAATGGAATAACTAATTTTTGGTTTATTTTTGGAACTTACTAATAGAATAAAATTATATAGCTTAATACTAATCATCTTTATTCTCGATCTATGAGTTGTAAACCTAGTTTGAGCTGAGTCTTTTGATTTGTGCTTTGTGATTGAGATCATTTGTTATGGTTTTTCCTTTGTGGAATTATGAGAGACCTTCGGGGGGTCTCAAGGTCCCTACTAGGTATTTTTATACTCAACCCTACATGGGTTTCGTCCACACCTTGTTGTGTCTTGTGTAGACGACGATCAGATTCGCTGAGATTATAGGAGCTCGAGCCAGGCACTAGATGGAGGTGACTGGTTAACGTGGAGAGCTACAGAGATGAGTTGTACCTACGATTCACCTATGATCATTGGTGGATGATCTTAGGAGATGCTTTCTATTGTATTTGTATCTTTTCCGTTTAGCTTGTATTTCGTCCCCTTTACTTTCAGTACACACTTTACTACTACATTTTTACTACGTGGTTTGTATCTTGTTGTATTCGTGGTCTGTGTGTTTTTAGGTTTAAAGGAAATTTCTTCCCACTTTTAGGGATATGCCTATCAGGTTCAAGTCTCCAACCCCTGGCCTATGGAAGGCGGGCATGGGGTAGTCACAGCATGGGCCCCGAGGGATGGGTCGGGATAGAGTGGTGTCAGAGGAGTCGGTTATACTGAAGAACTAGGACTCTGATCTTTCCAATGGAGCAATAGTGTTAAGTGTTTTGAGTGTGGTTTTCAGTTTGGGGATTCCATTGTTGGTGTGGCAGCTGACGTATCCATACACTAGGACCCTAAATTCTAATTTCTGACTCGGTGCACGAAAACACTCATTGCCTGTGATTTGGAAATTTTTTACTTTTGATCTCTTTTGAGTCAGGTCACCAGTTATAACTTATTGACCATGGCACACCTATTTCTTTTAGGATAACTCCATGTAGACAGCCATCCCATATTCCAGTTTTAGTTCAGAGTGATTTCCCACCAAGTGATGAGGCTTCAGTGTAGGTACCTCTTATAGTGATAGCACCTTCGAGTGGTGCACCATCAGCACCACCACCTGTTGGTCAGCAGTTTCCACCAGCCCCACTAGCGGACGTTGCACGCAGACTGAGTGTGTTGCATGAGTTCTAGCGGTAGATCCCTCTGAGATTTCAAAGAGATACAGATCCCCAGGCAGTTGTGGACTGGCTGGAGGTTGTGGCATGGTTTTTCTGCCTAGTTGGGACACCAGTAGATCAGATGGTGATCCTAGTTACTATCCTCTTCTAGAGAACAATAGGGAGATGGTAGAGAGTGACACTCCAGTTACATGACGAGGCGACCCTCACCTGGATGAACTTCGAGAGCCTCTTTAGGGTGGAGTTCATTCTAGCGACTCTATGCTCTGTGCTTATTTAGGAGCTTCTACACTTATAGAAGGGTAGCCTGACTGTAGCCCAATACTCGGCGAGATTTTATAGCCTCTCATGCTACTCCACTGACATGGTATGAGACCCTTTCTTCAGGGCTCATACCTTTGATCAAAATCTCTGGTAGTATATCATAGCATCGATGATATCGCTCAATATCCAGATATAGGCTGGAGTGCTCGAGCGATCACTATTGGTGGAGAGCTTCTTAACCGAGAAGGCATCGATGGTGAGAGCCACCATCAGATGATAAGTAGCCGAGTCATCGGCAGAAAGTAGTAGACAGCTGATGCAGAGGTCCAAGTGGGCCAGACCTTCTGGAGGATGACCCTAGGATGTAGGGTCGTAGGTGCAGAGCTCACGAGGTAGAGTAGGTTAGCAGAGGAGCATATTGTGCTTCACACACAGATGGCAGGGCCACATGGCTCGCGACTACCCAACCCACTGTACCGAAAATCAGTAGATAGTTGAGGGACCACCGAGTCAGAGGTAGATATTTGAGCAAGGAGGTTCGCAGGGCAGCGATTGTGGCAGAGGATCAGGTTGTGCAACAAGTGGTGGGTGGCGACTTGAAGTTCTACCACCACCACCTCCAGGTGTTCCACCCTGACCTTAAGGAGCTGGAGGATAGGGATGATATTAGCTTCATGTAGCTAAGTCCTACGACCATGGTGCTCCAAAGATGATTTGAGGAACAATATGTGTCTACTCCACCCTAGCTACAGTACTTATAGACATAGGTTCAAGTCACTCTTTAATTGCCATGGCTCTTGTTCAGATCTCAGAGATTCCGGTGGAGCCATTGGCTCAATCCTTACGATTGGATACTCCTAAGGGAGCGAATTTGATTATTACATACTGGTTCCAACAGTGTGATCTTACTCTAGGAAGTGATAGATTTGGGTAGGATCTCCTCATAGTAGCTTCGAGGCCTTACAATGTCATCTTGGGTATGGACTAGTTATCCATAGTCCATTCATAGATTGATTGTTTTAGGCGCAAAGTGTGGTGTGTCCATGAGGATGGGACTAGGTTTTCCTTTGCTGGAAAGAATGGAACCTTTGCAGATCATGATAGAATTTCTCAGAGGAGGGTGTAGCCAATCACACATCGGTTGGATATCCTAACCCTTGTAGTAGTTGATGTGAAGAGTTTGAGTTATCCTGTAGTGGTGGACCAGTATGTTGATGTCTTTCCTATTGATGTTCCAGGACTACCTCTTCATAGAGAGGTAGACTTGAACATTAACTTGTACCCCAGGATGGCACCAATATCTACTCCATAATATTAGATGGATCTCATAGAGCTTCGTGAGTTCCGGGTATAACTAGATGACTTGCAGAGAAAGGGGTTCATAAGGCCCATTGTTTCTATATGGGCATCCTCAATTTTGTTCTCCAAGAAGGCAGATGGGAGTCTGAGGTTTTGTGTGGACTATCAGTGCCTGAACCAGGTGACCTTGAAGAACAAGTATCATCTATCAAGGATCGATGATCTCTTTGACCAGCTGAAGGGAGCATGGTGGTTTTCAAAGATATACCTCAGATCATGATATCATTAGCTCAGGGTAGAGGAGGAGGACGTACTGAAGACAACCTTTAGATGTCTGTATGGCCATTATGAGTTCTTGGTAATTCCCTTTGGAATAACCAAGGCTCTAGAAGTGTTCATGGGGATCATGAAAAGGATCTTCTAGCCTTACCTCGATCTCTTTATGGTAGTATTCATTGATAACATCTTGATATACTCATCATTGGAGGACGAGCATGCCATGCACCTAAAGATAGTTCTGGATACACTCCAGGAGCACTAGATTTATGAAAATCTCTCGAATTTCCAATTCTAGATACGGTAAATCCACTTCATAGGGTATGTTATCTCAAGGGATGGTTTTGTAGTGGATCCAGCAAAGATAGAGGCAGTGCTTACTTTGGAGCCACCCAAGAGTGTGATCGAGGTGCAGAGTTTCCTAGGATTGGCTGGGTACTACCAGAGATTCATACCTGACTTTTCTAGATTTTAGACACCCTTGTCATATTCAAAAAAGAATGTAAAGCCCTTTGTGTGGATGAAGAGATGCCAGCAGAGTTTTCAAGAGCCGAGGTAGAGACAGACAAGTTCCCCCATATTGAGGCTACTAGAAGATCATGTTGGGTATGTAGTCTACTACGATTCATCAGGGACTAGACTAGGTTGTGTTTTGATTGTTGGAGCGAGTGGTGATTGCCTAGGGCTCACGAAAGTTGAGACAGCATGAGATAAACTATGCTACCCATGACCTATAGTTAGCAGCAGTGGTCTTTGTGCTAAAGGTGTGGCAGCACTACTTGATGGGAGAACCTTCTACAGTCTACTATGATCACAAAAGTCATAGGTATATCTTCTCACAAAAGGATCTGAACCTGAGAAAGCGGAAATGGATATAGTTCATCCTGGACTATGACTTTGAGATAGTATACACTTTTAGGAAGGGGAACATAGTAGCAGACACACTTAGCATGAGGTCTGGTCTATAGTTGCTGAGTGAGGTGACAGAGAAGCTAGTTGTGTTGTAGTTATCCTTCATGGATAGTGATGGAGAAGCTTACCTCCAGTCTATGATAGGTACTCTCTCACTCTTTTAGTGAGTCAGGGAGGAACAACATGGGGACATAGACTGTGAGGCCTGAAGTTCCCAAATATCTACAAGACAGGCTCCTGATGGATTTTTTGAAGGTGGGGAGCACGTCATCCTCTTCAAAGAACGCACCATGGTACTAGTGACACTATGAGAGGTGGTGTTGAGGGATTTCCACACATCTCCTTTAGCGGTATATCCTAGGGTGGAAAAGATTTACTAGGACCTCCCATGTCATTACTTGTGGCCAGGGATGAAGAAATTAGTGGCAGAGTTTGTATCGCGATGCCTCACTTGTCAGTAAGTGAAGGTCGAGAATTAGGTACCAGTGGGATTAGCTCATCCACTTGATGTATCAGAGTGGAAGTTGGATGGTATATCCATGGACTTCATAACAGGTCTACCATGTACGTCTAGGGGCCACGATTCCATATGGGTGATCGTTGAAAAAATCACTAAGTCGACCCACTTCCTACCCATCTGATAGTAGGGATCAATAGATAGCTTGGGACATCTCTGCATATTGGAGATTGTACGGCATCACAGGGTTCCATCAACAATCATCTCAGATCACAATTATCATTTTACAACCTATTTGTGGAAGGGATTACAGGAGGTGTTTCGGACTCAGCTATGCTTGATCACTGCCTTTCATCCTCAGACAGATGGTCAGATGGAGAGGACCATTCAGACACTCAAGGACATGCTTTGTTCTTGTGTCCATGATTCTAGACGCAGTTGGGAGGACCACCTACCAGTGGTGGAGTTCACTTACAAAAACATTTATCACTCCACCGTCAGCATGGATCTGTTTTAGGCCCTTTAAGGGTGACCTTGAAGATCACCACAATGCTGGATAGACCCATGGGAGTCAACTCTTATGGGTCCAGAGTTAGTATAGGCTACCATAGAGAAGGTATGATCATCCAGGAGAGGGTGAATACTGCAAAGATCCGGTATAAGTCTTATGTCGACAGGAGATGGAGACCCTTGGACTTTGAGGATGGAGACCATGTCTTCTTAAGGGTCTCACCCCGACGAGGATTATAGAGGTTTGGTCGGGGCGACAAGCTAACTCCAAGATTCATTAGAACTTTCCAGATCCTCAGAAGAGTAGGCAAGGTGGAATACCATCTAGATCTTTCCCCACATATGCAACGGGTGCATAAGGACTTCCATGGGTCGCAGATGAGGAGGTATGTTCATGATCTATCGCACGTTATCGACCGGGGATAGTTGGAAATCGATGATGGGGTGGCATTTGAGGAGTTACCAGTGGAGATAGAGGATCGATAGGAATAGTTCCTTAGTGGTCGGTCGATTTCTCTGGTGCGAGTTCATTGGCAGTATGGGAATCTCTAGGAGATCACATAGGAGTGGAAGGCTCAGAGACGTGCTCCCATTTGCTTCCTTAGTTTTTTTGTAGCTTTCGGGCAAGAAAATACCTAATGTAGGGATAATTTAAGGACCCATAAATTCCATATAAATTTTTATTTAAATTATTTGAGATTATTATGAGTATATTAAAGTTGGCAACACTTTATTCCGAGGCCCAGTGTGCCAGGAACAGAATTTTGAACTTTTTTTAAGGTACATTCAGTAAACATGCGGGTGGAATTTTCTATCTTTTGAACAAGTACTCAGATTAAAAATCTAATTGAACTATTGAATCTACAGTGTGGGGATTTGCTTTAGGGATTATTAACTTCGACCATAGTAGGTCAGGGGAAAAAGAAAAAAATTCGGACTATTTGAAGAATAATAAAATAACATAAAAATGTTATTTTATTTTTCTACCAACAGTTGAGCAGTGGTGATGGGACCACTGAGTTCTCAAGCCATTTATTTGCTTAACTCTTTGTTTTTGTAACCACTCCCCGTCTAATTTATGTGGTTCATTAATTTCACCGATTAATGAAACCATTAATTGAAAGGAGATTTGAACTCTTAACTCCCCCATTTAATTATATCCAACGTTGGCATAAAGGGGGGATTGGTGATATTATGCGATAACTCTGATGAAGAACCAAAAAACTTCCCTCCAACAAATATCAAAGGCTCAAATGATGTCATTGGAGGAATTGATCTGGGATCAACGAACAATGGCGGCTTCATCATGTGTGGATTCTTCTTTCACCAACTGTGACATCTTCTCTGATTCTGAGGTAGCGGTTGTTATTAAATTTAAGTAATTTCTCAATTATTTTCCTTGTTCTTAAAAATCATGAAGAATTCAGATCAACCAAAATGAGTTGATTTATGACTCGTATGAAATGGCGGGTGATTATTGCTTGAGATTTGAACGGGTTTTAATCATTAGTTATATGATGTTTTTATTTAATACCCTCTGGATATGATTCTAACACAGAGGGTGTGGTCCAAACAAAAAAGGTTCAGACCCTCTACTACTTTGGTTTTTTGGTGTTATTCCTGGGAAAAGTTTGAACTCAACGATAACTTGAAACCGAGATCCACGAAGTGACGGTAGAAACCCGGGAGGCTTGTAGGCGCATTCAGAAGGGAAAAATGACCACGGAAGATCACCCAGTGGCCCAATGAAGTCCCATCGGTGTGACACTGGTGCGGCGGTGCTGGAGGATGATGGCGGTGGCCGGATCTTGTCGGTCACGGATGGAGGCAGCGCCTGTAGGTGTCGTGATGTTCAGCAGGGGCGGTCGGCCCTCAGTCGTCCACGTTGGCGAAAGGTGGCGTGCCATCACCCACAATGGTGAGGAGGTCGCGGCTTTAAATTTAGAGTAGAGGGGAAGGGGACCCATGCCCCATGGGGCCCACTGATTGAGAAGCGATGCCACGTGGTGCCGCCATTGTTGAAAAATGAATGGATCCCTGGTCCATTTCGGAGTGCGAAAGCCCCACGCGAGACACCTAGTTGGGTGCCACGCCAGCTAGCAGGCCAAGCCAGTCGTGGCCCCGCCCACACAGGGCAGCCTAGCTGGTTCTGGTCGGGCCGGGATGGACCCAGGTCAGACTTGGATTAGGTCGGGGTGACCTAAACCGGGTCAGGTTGGACCAGGTCAGGGCGGGTCGGGTCGGACCGGACTCGAACCCTTTTCGGCCCAGTTACGCTTCAAAGGTCGTTTCTCATAAACCAGAAATCTATTTGATGAACCGTCTATGGCACTGGAATCCTTGGAATGAGAAGGTTATTTTTAGATACTACACTTGATATTTGGAGAAAGCTAGAGTATGGCCAGGTTGGATCGAACCTGAATCCAACCGGGGCCTCAGCACTAAAATGCCTATAACTCACAGATCGGGCATCTGATTGGCGCGTCATCTGTCGTGTTAGGACCCTTACGAAATGGATTCCCTTTGAGTTACTCAATTGTGGAATGTTGTGGCAGTTGAGGTATGACTGATATCTTGATGAGTAGATACTACGGAACTCAAGCGCACTGGGTGTGGAGAATCTTGTGGCTAGATTTCAATTGAAAAGAGAACCTGTGTGGATCAGCATCATAGCGACCATGTGTAGATCAGCACCATAGAGACCCTATCTGGATCCGCATCATAGAGACCTTGTGTGGATCATCATCATAGAGACCCTGTGTGGATAGGCATTCTAGCAACCCTATGTAGATCACCATTCTAGCGACTCTGTGTAGATCAGCAGTGCGCGACCTGACGAGGACCATCCTTAGAGTGGCCCATTGTGGATCAGCAATATACGACCCTGTGTGGATCGACAATGGAACAACTACTTCATGGTTCAGTCATAAAACTTTCTAATGGAATAAAATGATATAGCTTAAGACTAATCATCTTTATTCCCGATCTAAGAGTTGTATACCTGGTTTGAGATTAGTCTTTTACTTTGGGCTTTTTGATTGAGATCATTCCTTATGATTTTTCCTTTGTGGAATTTAGAGAGACAATCATGGGTCTTGGGGTCCCTACATAGTATTGTTATAATCACCCCATGTATGGGCTTCGCCCGCACCTCATTGTGTCTTATGCAGATGATGAGCAGCTTGGATGAGACTATAGGAGTCAGGACCAGGTGGTACATAGAGGTGACTTGTTGATGTGGAGAGCTAGGGAGACAATTTGTACCTACCCTTCCGGTTGGATCCTTGGTGGATGATATCAGGGGGGGTTTTCTGTTGTAGTTGTATGTTTTCATTTAGGCTTCTATTTCGGCCCATTTACTTTCAGTACACACTTTACTACTGCTGTTTTACTATGTGGTTTTCATCTTTTTGTGTTCTTGGTCTATGTGTTTGCAGGTTTAAAGGAAATTCCTTCCCACTTTCAGGGATAGGCCTATCTGGTGCTAGTCACCAACCCTCAACCTATGGAAGGCGGTCTTGGGGTAGTCATGGAATAGGCTCCAGGGGATGGGTTGTGACAATAAATTTTTTTGAAAAGACCTTGGGAGACTTTTTAACCATCAGAGGAAGTTCATAATTTGAGGTTTCCACTTCAATATTTACTTAAAATGGGGATATCCATTTTCCAATCTCTAGTAGAGAGGGTCCTAATAAACTAGACTCATATCCTAATCTCATTGAAATTTCTAGGAGTTACTAGCAAGGGAAATAAAGAAAATCCTATGATATTAATAATAAATCCAAGATTTCTGAGTGACCATCCTATAAAACCCATTAATAACATCAAATAGGTCTATTTTTAGAAATGGGAAATCCCAAGCTAACTCAACTCTGATATAGAAAATTTTCATGGAGGGAATAAGAATCTATGATCCCTTTTCTTTTTGAGAGGCATTTATAACTCCATAACATAGGTATGAGTTCCATAGAGATATTTAATAGATTCACAAAGTGGGTTGATATAAATGAGTTAGTGGTACTATTATCAAATAGAGTAGTCACTATAGATGAAGTAATGAAAATAGTACCTCTCACAGTTGGGCTTGCCTAAATTACCACTGGAGACTCTATCACTACATGCAACTACTTCATACTAGAATATTATTTTTTAACTACAACCGAACTAAGGCTATACCATCCTTTGACTCTATCCATGAGATAATTCAATCATTCCTCTGTAACCATGTGGGTTGAAAGCTTCTACCCTAGAATCATCGGTCTCCACCATATGCCTTCTCCGTGTTAAAGAGACTAAATCACTTCACTAGAAGTGAAGGGATAATAGAATAAATGAAAATAACCCATAAATATATATATGAGAGGAAAACATTTAAAGATTTCATGCAATATCATTTCATATTTCCTATCTTGACACACTGGTAGCAAGCCAAAGGGTCTCTACTAGCCACTATAGAGGTATTGGGATAAGTATGTTATTAGGATACACTAACACATCCTCTTAAAACCCTATTTTGATTCTTATTCCTTCTATAACGGACACTATAACTACCACCATATGTGGGAGGAATCCCACCCAATCCTGACTTGACATCTTGATGAATTTATGCCATTTTCACCATATCCACAACCTCAGTATAGGTGGAATGTTATATCATGAATACCTATGAACATATAGGCCACAGGCCCATCTAAAACCTTTGAACCTTTATATTTTCATTTTATACTACCTCAAAAAAGAGATATAAGGTTCAAAAAAATGTTGGAATATACTATTACTATTTGTTCACCTTGTTGAATGGTTCGAAACACCATTGATTTATCTAAAACCATCATTTTGTGGTAACATTATTGAGTAAATATGGATTTAAAGTCCTTCCATACCAAAGCATCATGATGATTTTCTCAAAACAATGAATCCTGCCACCATCAATCAGGGTCTTCTAGATTAAAGGAATCTCACTTTACTTTAGTGAAATTTAGAGTCTCCAAAAAGTCTAAGATCCTTTAAATTTTTCCAAACTAAACCTCTAATTCCTAAGGATCATTCATCCTCTAAAGGATGGTGGTTTTTGGTAGGGAAACACTTTTTCTTATTCTCAATCTCAACCCTTCCTTGGATCCACTTATCTTTCGTAATTCAAGAGTAGAATGTCACCTTCATCCATAGCAGAGATCGCACACACTATATCCTTGAATAGATTCTACTAAACTAGAGGATTTTCCTACATAACATTATCTACAACACTCTCTTAATGATTTATTGGATTTTTTCTCATGAAAGGGTATTACACAATATTAAAGAAGGACTGAAATCATCAAATAAGGAAACAAACTCAATAAAAATCATAGACAAAACACAAATCTCAAATAATTCCAAAATAAAACCAAAACATTAATAAAAAATACCCTTTTCCAGACATCTCATGCTGACTTAAGGTTATCCAGAATGAGATATTTCCAAGAACTCATTCACAACATACCCCTTAAGTCCCGATAGTTCTAACTCTTATCTACCAAAAAATAACAAATAAAAAAACCAAAAATTAAACCGTTGATACCAATTTTTCATGAACTAACCTCATTCATCACAGATCTATACCCCCTATTTATTTCATGATGAGGCCCAAAGGGAACTCCCAATCCCCATGGAATAGAGACAAGTGCTTGGGATTCAAAGAATTACCTTGGGGAATGATTTCACCCGGAAAACAAATAAAACTACAATTTTTCAAGAAATAATGAATAAAAAATTATTCCAATATATAATATAAGTAAATGATAACTCTAAACAAGTAATCATCAAGATAAGATAGATCCATATTCAAGACAATAAATTACATGAGTGCCAATAAGAAAATATAAGTACATGTCCAAGGGATAAAACAAAGTGAAGAAAAATACTGAAATACATCTCATTATGAAAGGTGGGTCAGCATCCCACCATCTCACCACTATAAATAAAGAGTGTATAGTGTAAGAACCCACAACCTCTAAGCGGTTTCTTTACCCTACCTATATCACATATAATAAGGTATATATACACCCATTGGTTGTATATAGGGTGTGATCATAAAAATATCAGTAGGATCCCACCAAGTGTTTCATAAGAAAACATTATTAAATTAACCTATTGTGCTCAATTTAAAGGAATAAAATAGAGGGATATAATCATTACATAATTTTACATAAATTAGGGTGAATAAACTCTTTGAGATAGTTTAAAATAATGAAATTAATAAAGAATCGGTTTGAAAGTGAAATGATCTAATGCCATGGTAAGGAGTCATAAGGTATATCAGGTCAAGTCTTGCTAGGATCCTCACACCTGAATGACCAAGGCTAAATAACCAGGTGTAAACTCGCATCCCCAGAACTCAGTCCTAGGGATTATAGATCACTACTATTTTTCTCCCTACCTTTCCAAGGTTTTAGTTAGTGTTATAGAAAATATCCAATGTTAGGGGGATAAATATACCTAGTTGTGTTATCTTAGATTACTCACTTAAATACTCATCCTTCGATGGGTTATCCCCTCCTCCCTCTCAATGAGGCACCATTTAAATAATTTAAAATAATTTAAAGGGGAATCCACAAATTATAAAATATATTTATCAAATATAAAATAAATATCCCTAAAACTGATCTAAAAATGATTTGAAAATCATTTTTAACATTAATTAATTTATAACCATCAAAATAGTTTTCAATGTTTCAAAAAAAATGTCTTTAAATAAATTAAAAAACAATTTAAATATGTGAAATAAACCAAGTATAATATGAAATATACTTTTTATGAAACTACCTACTTAAAACACTTGAAATCATCTAAAACTAGTTGGGATATATAAGATAAAGGGATAAGACAATCCTATTAGTAAAGATAAATTCTTAAACCACAAATCCCCGCTAAGAAATTCAGATCTATAAAACCATGGGCCACCATATCCTTGTGGTGAAAGGAAAATACAAGGGATGAGGATGAAAGATCAGTGGAATATAATAAAAACTACTTACCATAAATTTCTCGGATGATCTATGGTTAATTACCACTAAAAAATAATGAGAATTTAAGGAGAAAAGAAGTTAAAATGAGAGGTATATGGCTAGGTTTAATAATGGAAAAAATAATGGAAAACATGGTTAAATCTATGGGAAATTGGGGAAACGAAAATTTTAAATGTTGGGATGATGGGTTCACGTCATGAAATAAGATTTATATCATGAATCTCTTCAAATCATATAGTATGTGATGTGAACAAGTGGTTCATGTCATAAACTACTTGGTATGGAAATTAGGGCCTCCACCCCAATATATTTATAGTGTGAGCATATGGTTCAAGCTATCAACTAATATAGAAGTAGTTTTGAAATCCTGAAAAGCATCCAAATCACCCAATAAGATTGGAAAAGAATATAGAACTAAACAAAAATAAAATTAAAACATTCCAAACTTAAAATAAATACCATAAATTGATAGGATGTTGTGAAAATATATTAATAACCAAGTTTAAAATATAGTACAGTGGGGACTAAAGGTTGTATCCAAGGAGGGGGGAAAATTCATTTTTACATAATTATTGAAATGATGGTGGGATTGATTTGAATTTTTTTTTGAAAAATATAAACATATGTGATAAGAAATAAAATATGATTTGATCAAGTTATGTAATGGATGATTAGTTCCAGGGTTAGTTTAATAATTTCTATGATATCTTATTGTTAAATTAATTAACCATTCTATTATGGTCTGATTAATGAGAGTATTGACAATCTCTTATCTCTCATCAAGGGTTGGTAGTGAGTTTTATTCCAAAATTAGTAGTGATAACTATTGAATAATACCTCATTTAATGAGTTTTATATCAACAATATAATCTCTCAAAACTACTCAAGAAACTCCCAGTTGGGTTAAGTTACTTAATAAAGAAAGATTCACCATCTTCCACACTGATATCAACAATCACTTGATACTTCCCCACAAAACTCATGACCATTCCGTCATATATGATAAAGATCAAGTGGGGTAGGAAAAATAATCCCCATAAGTTGAAAATAGTTCATAAATTATAAATCAAATACAATCTCATTCAATTAAACATCTTAACACTTTAAATTGAGATTAAACAATAGTATAATAATTTTTTATCAATATTCAATCTCAAAAATTAAAAAAAGGTTCCACTCCTCACTATCACAATTTCCAAAAGGTTTTTATCAATTTATGTGAAGGGTTATGGAAATTAAATAATGAAAACAAAAAAAAAGAAAATTTGAAAATAAAAACTAGAATCATGGTCTCCCCTTTTATCCTTGTGGTCTTTTACCTTATTTAATGTATTCACCCTTACGTCATCTTTCATTAATGGATTTATTTGTATTCAGTTTTATGATATATCTACCATGTGAATTTTGAATATTTTCATCTGGATTATATATCCCTTATAATTTATAATTGGTCCCCTCGGATTTCACAAACTATAAGTGTAGTTGAGATATTCCTCATGGAATGAGTTCCCTAAAGTTTATATAAAGTATTTATTTATCACATGGAATACCATTCATTTAATTTTTAGAATTATATAACCTTCAAAAATCTTATTATGGATTGAATTTAGTTTTTAGGTATTAGACTCATTGGACGTAACCCTTATAAAAGTGTTAATGGCCCTGATGCTTTCTCTGAATAAACCATAAATATTCTCTTAAACACCCTTGTGTATTACTATATACTTAATAGTAAACTATATTTATCATCATTAAACTCTTATATATGAAATTGGTAACTCTTATGTATGAAGTGTGTCATCCCCATGGTAAAGGAATTATTTTTTAAATAAGATATGGGTCAGAGGTTTACCTTTATGTATCACCTAACTTCAACTATTATGAATGGGAAAGAACTCTTATATATAAACTAGACCATACATAAGAGTTTTCCCCATTTGAAATAAAATTCATGAAGCCAATCTAGGGAACTCTTGTGCATAAGGCTACGAAATCTTAAGTATCCCATCACTTTTTCAATTCTACTTACTTCAACAGATTTTGCTAACTTCCTTGAAAATAAAACATCAAATGATTATTTGTAGTTAGCCATTAATTTTATTCTAGAAATTAATGAAATAAAATAAATTCATAATTTTATTAATTTTAATCAATTTTCACAAAATCCAATGAAATGATACTTTAATTCCAAATCATCTTAAAATTCAATTAATTAATAAATCTGAGGAAATAAAATGAAATAAATATAAAGAAAATATAATGAATTTATTTATTCTAATAATTACTAACATTTTAAATTTAATTTATTTATTTATTTTCCAGAATAAAATTGAATTTTAGATTGTAGATAATCCTTTTATTTATTATTTTGAAGGAAAATGAATTGTTTGAAGCAGTGGGAATAAGATTTGGAAAAGTCATAAAATAGAAATATGAACTTCTGGAGGATTGAAGAATTGTATTATGATTGGGTTATATAAGTGTTCCTAAGTATATATGTAAAGGTTCCAAGCTAAGTAGCTGAAAATAAAAATATATAAAAATCAACAGCATGTTTGTATGGGTACACAACTCATACATAATGGTTACAAAGTAGGCATATGTAAGGTTTATTATATTGAGGATCTACACTCGTAATATTTACCATTTGATATGTAAAATTTTATGGCATGATACGTAAGAGTCCCAATAGTTACACTAATATATATGAGACTTTCTTATACTTCAAAAGATATGAGGATAATACATAAAGGTTTCTATCTTGATATATAAGAGTCCTTATGAGTTAAAATTTGAAAATTCAGTAGTCCTATGATCCATAAAGGTTTATAGGGAAACACTTAAGATTCTAAATGTAAGAATTCTTTTGGATTGTATGTAAAGGTTGATATAGAAAATATGATATATAAAATATCATATATAAAGGTCACTCTATAATAAGAAACAATACATTAATGTCATGTTTTTTGAAAAATATATATAATGGAATTTCATGTGGGGATAAGTATTTTAAAAATATTAAGAATTAATTATGGCTATAGATATTATCTTGATGTGATGTGGAAACTGTAAGTATAAAAGGGACTTGGAGAGGATTATAAAATTGAGGAAGAATAAGTCTCATGGGCTAACTATCAACCAATCTAGGGAAAAATAATTCAAAGATTATGATTTATAGTAAGCATAAAATCTCAAAGGGTGTATTTGAAATCAAATAAGATTAAATCTCACAAAGATTTACTATAATGAAATAAGGGAAGAGGAAAATTATAAAAAAAAGGTTTGAGGCTAAGAATGGGAGAGATCGAAGTTTTGATTTTTGTTTTAATTCCACTACTGTATTTTTTTTATTTTCCATTTATTTTTTCTATCACATATTTCATGGAGGGGAAGAAACTTTTAGTGATTAGGATCAGGGAAGGTTCCCTTTTTTATTCTTGATTATATGCTTTATGACCTAAATTCTTCTTCTATTGAATTATTTTTATTTAGAGGCATAATATTATTTTGAATGTAGTTGGGTTTTTTATTATTCCTTTGAATTGTTTACTACTTGGATTGATAATCATATTTCTCCCAACATTCATTTTTTCTTATGTGTGATGGAATATAAAATATTGAGTGGCCAGTATCTAGCGATAGATAATACAAGTTTGGAAGGAATTTAATTGTCATTAAATTACATGGGAGTGACTTAACTCTATTTGAATTTTCCTAAGTAGTTTAAGGGTAGTTTATTTTTTATGTGTCATATGATATCTTCCCACACACATAGGAAGGAGGGTTGATTTGAAATGATTATTTCTTGATTAATCCTCATAATTTATCTCATCCTTGGGTAAAGGATAGAGAAATTGTGGATTCTTTCACTTATTTATTAATAAGATGAAGAGTGGGCCATTTTTATGATCAGGATAGCATTGCAATTAGTAATTCAATCTTTAAACCAATAATTAATCATCACTTGTATAAATATCACCTATTTAAATCTTTTACTAGCTATATTAAAATAAAATTCACCAAAAACCCAATTTTATAATTGTGAAAAATATATTTGCACTCCTCCTTGGAGACTACCTATAGTCCCCAATATACTATAATTTTACATTTGGTAATTAATATCTTTTTACACCACCACGTGATAGGGGATTAAAAACATGGAATCTTTCCAGGGATGTGGTGTAAAAATTCTTAACCATTAATTTTAATTACTTTCTCTTAAACTAACTATATTTTCTCTCTTAATACTGAGATTGAGGTGTCCTTGCTAACTAAATTTAGAAAATTAAATCTATTAACAGAATTTAAAAACATTACACTTTCAAACTATAATGAAACTTCAAGTATTCACTATAAATCTATGATCATATAAGTAAACCCTAACAAAATTTAATATATCCCTATATAGACCATTTCATTAATCAGGATAACTAGATTTACATGGAAGCATTACAAGATAACTTTGAGCTTAAAACTGGTATGGTTCAAATATTTCCAGTTTTTATGGATTATTAGGTGAAGATCCAAACAAGATTATCAAGGAATTCACTATGGTATTTGTAACAATGAAGTCAAGGCGAATACTTGAAGAATAATTAAAATGGATAACCTTTCCATTTTCTTTGGTAGGAGCTGAAAAATAATGATTATACAGCCTATGGACTTGTGAAGTGAATGATTGGGATGAATTATAGGTTATATTCCTCCAAATATTATTTCTAACTATATGGAGGTCGGCTATAATGAAAGATATCAATTCCATGAGATAGGCATCAGGAGAAACACTCTATGGGGACTGGGAAAGATTCAAGATGGTTCATGAAAGTTTTCCTCACCAAGAAAATGAGTAACATCATTTCCTAGTTTTCTTATAATAATTATTATTACATAGTTATAAAAGCTACTAGATGTATCATCAGGAGGATCATTGATTAAAACTAAACCAAAAGAAGCTGGAGGATTGATTGGGAGGATAACTCATAATTCTAAAAACATTTCCATATAAAGTACTAGTATAATATGATTACATGAGGTAAGGTCTTATAAATCCTTTTATTAGAATAAAAAATTGTAGAAATAACCACTTTGGTTAGGTATATATCTCTTAATTAGTAAATAATTCAACTCATAATTGTAAATTTATCTGGCCTTTATTATTATTCAAATTATTTCATTGATCAATGTGATTATGTATAGGAAATTGAAAGTTGGGTAGCTTTCTGTCAGCATAGCCAATTTAAATAGCCTAAAAAAAGATGAATAAACACTTCCCATGTCCAATATGGACATTTAATTCAACAAGATAAATTCTAAGCACCCTTTTAACACCAATATCAATAACCCCCACTATTCCAATAACATTTGAAGTAACTATACAACCAATAATCCTTCTAAACACAACCCTCTCAACAAAGTAAATCCTTGGAATAGACCTCAAATAATTATAACCTACTTGTGTATAATCAACAAGATTTATGAATTGATGAGTTGAAAAATGAGATAAAAAAATTAAAAATTAACTTAGTAATCCTTATAGAGATGATGACTAAAAATATAGGAAAACAACAAGCTAATACTATTCTATGTATCAAAGGTAATGTGATCATTCATACAACAAAGAGTGGAAAATTGATTTACTATATTTCTGAATTTGACCCCAAACCAAACCAAGAAAATCCTGGATAGAACAATGGGGAAGATAAAGATAGTGAAGAGAATAGTATAAAGAAATCAAAAAGACCCTTATAGAAAAATCTTAGAAAAAAAATACCTTCGACTACCATTTTTATAAATAATGGTATGGTAAAAGAAGATGCAAGAGGATGAAATCCAAAGATAAATTCTAAAAAAATTAGAATATGATGAAATAAACATACCTCAACTTGAAGCTCTCAAATAGATTCCCAAATAAGCAAATTTCACTAAGGAACTATGCATCAAAAAGGATACTTCAAGTGAATGAGAGTGTGAATTTAGAGAGAAAATTTCATCCTTGATCACATCACAACTTGTAATCAAATTTCAAGATCGCAAATCATTTTCTATCACTTATAAAATTGGATATATATATATTTTAAAAATTAGTTGTTTGATTTGGGATATTTTATTAATTACATTCCTTATTCTTA
Organism: Viscum album; assembly: GCA_963277665.1. Taxonomy (NCBI): domain Eukaryota; kingdom Viridiplantae; phylum Streptophyta; class Magnoliopsida; order Santalales; family Viscaceae; genus Viscum; species Viscum album. The sequence continues at coordinate 295,699,198 of OY728141.1, read as the reverse complement.
TTTTACTTATTATTATATGGGTGAACTCAGACCAATAAGAATGTTTTCCCACCTATCCAATAAATCTATTGCATTCCCAACTAGATTTCTTGAATATGTCTTAGCTATAGTGTATAATTTTATATTCCCGGATGGTTTTAATGTGATGAACATGGAAGAGGACAAGACACCATCTCAGACACCCATCATCTTGGTATGACCCATCCTAGAAATATCAAATGAAATCATAAATGTCCATAAAGTAACTCTGACAATGTATATTGATAAAAGCACTGTCCACTTTGATATTTTCAATTATTTTAAATATCTATAAGAATATCATTCCTTTTTCACACATTCACACCCTGAAGAACATAATTCACATGGGTAATCTTGTATTCTACTAGAATTATTGATTTTGGGTAACCAATTGATATTCAAAAAATTTGTTAAAAAAATTGGGATAAAATTGATAATTTTATGTAACTATCTAAATATCATGTAACATTTGAATTATTTAATGTATTTGATTGTTTATTAAATAATAAAGGTGTTAAAACTTTATCTTTTGTTCCAAATATTTAATCCATTGAGGTAAGTAATCCCAATATGATGTCATATTTAGTGTGGTACCAAATATGTATTTGAAACCATTTATATCTAATTTAAAGTATGTATTTTTAATATAAGGAAACAAGATTTTAGTAAATATTTCTAGAATCTTAACTTTTAATCAAGAAAAAAACTAATAAATATTTTGAGAGAAAATATGATAGTTATTGGCAAGAAATTAGGAGTCATACCTAGAATCAAATCCAAAATATGTATCCATTGGATTCTACTAGAAAATTATACAAAACCTATTAGGAAGACTGAGATAAGATGTAAACCAATAGTTATGGAAGTGGTTAAAAAAATAAATTGAGGAGTAATTGGAAGAAGAAATAATTTACATAATTTTTTATTTAAAATGGGTCATCCCAATTCATTTAGTGCCCAAAAAACATGGATTGGACATTGTAAAGAAAAAACAAAATGAATTAATTCATGTGAGTCCAAATATTTGGATAGTTTGCATTGATTACATAATATTTAATTAGGTTACAAGGAAATACTATTTTCATATTCTATTTATTGACCAAATTCTTGAAATTTTGTTAGGTAAAACCTATTACTACTTTCTAGATGTACTTTCAAGACACCTCTAGTTTCCTATTGCACCCAAGGAATAAGAAAATATGACCTTTACTTTTCCTTAGAGTACCTATTGTTATAAGAGAATGTTATTTGAATTATATAATTCATTAGGTATATTTCAAAGATGCATGGTAATAATTTTAACTGATTTAATAGAGGAATGTATTGAAGTAAATCTATACGATTTCAGAATGTTTATAAACTTATTTAATCACATTTTCAAAAATAAGGAAAATGAATTGAAAGTTTTTGTTAAAAAGAATCTTGTATTGAGTTTTGAAAAGTTTTATTCCTTGGTTGAAATAATTATTATGCTTGGACAGGTAATTTCACAAAATTTTGTTATGGTTGAAAATTCTAAAATTGAAGATATAAATTCATTACTTTCCTAACTCATGTGAAACTTGTTCGATTCTTTTTAGGAAATGTAGAATTTTAAAAAAGATTCATCATGTAGTTTGGTATGATTTATTTTCCACATTATATATTACATATAAAAGACTCTGAGTTCACTTTTTATGGTCATTTCTGTAAATATTGGGATGATTCAAAGTGTAACACAACCACTCCACTAGTCTTGTTACCACCTAAGAGGTACTTCAAAACAAACCCCTCCAGGGACCCTCAGGCCTTTGCCAAAAAGTCATGAACTGAAAGATCATCATGGCACTACTGCCATTATAGTGCTCAAGCATCACCAAACCCTGAATGATTATTCAACAAAACTGCACATGGACCACTCTACCAATCCAAGTCAAATAGGTCCTACAAACACCATTTTGATTCGATAGTAGACCAATGGGTGATCACTCTCACACCACTCGAACTTATCAAAACTTAGGTGTCACATGCTCGACTATGATTGATTCACAAAACCCAACTCATCATCAAGTGAGTAAAGTATCACTTTTTATAGGATCACACACCCAAAAAAATAATTGGGCATGCCTTCTACATGTCACCTTAACCAACCAAAAGAATCCTAGCTACCTGTATAAAAAAATCCAAACACCTTACATGTATCAAGGCTAATAATGTGACCACCTATCATCTCAGGTATTATTTTTAGAACCCAATATGAATTACTAAATTTCCACTACATACCAAATAGAATTAATAATTCAAAGGGTTAAGAAACTGAATGATCCAACCCTTTGAAACTTGTCTAAACATGAGGAACTAGCACACATGGTTCTCCACCATAACCCCATCAAAACTAGGCAACACTGAACATGTTCCCATCATATAACCTAAAGATTCTATCCAATACATACATCTACAAATGAATTTACAATAATGGGATAAACATATAGAGGTTCATCCTTAGGTAGATCTAGGATAGGATCCACTAAAATTATATGTCCCATCATAAATTTCACTAGGTCATCTCACCTATTCCATCAACCAAGGTCTCACTAAAGCCACAGATAATAATATAAAACTTGCTTCTGCCTCAAGGATTCATGGAATCCAACATGAAAAAACACTATTAGTTCCTCATACATAATCTAGAGTCTATTTGTTATTACGTGCACCCAAGTTAAACATAAACCAAAAGGTATGACTGGTTTCCACTAACCAACATAGATTATTAGAAACTTGAAAGGTCATAACTCAAGCTAAAAATGCAAAAGGTGTAATATTCACTATGAAATGCACCACTCATCAAGGAAGGATTTCAAAAATTGGAATCTCTCTCTATATACCCCATATAACCTTAATAGGTTCAACACTATACATACCCAAGTTTAGCCACTCCAAAAGGTTTTTCCTCAACACACATCACAAGAACCCACTCCAAAAACTGATAAGGTTAATCGATGTGCACAAGAGTTCCAAACACCATATTCATTGATTCACATGCTCTTATTTTTTAAGGAGTTTTTAAGTACCAAAAAACTATAAAAGGAAACTTTTTAACTATATTTACATTTTTTCTCTTCAAAAAACTCACATTTTAAACTTTAACCATTTAAGAGACCAACATTTTTAAATTCTCAAATCCCATAGGATTCATAATTAAGCATTCATCATTTCATAGAATTCATATTTAAAAACTTTTCATGAGTTAAAATGATACTAAATTATCTAAGGATTGGTTAAATAGAATGAAATATATAAAGTAAAACACTTTATAGGATTCTTATCAGAACTCTATTTAATTTAAAATCCCCATTTAATAATTCATTTTTATCAACCTTTACATCGAGGGACCGTCTAAGGAATTTTCCAAGTAATATTACACCATAGTCTTATGTGGGAAAATTTCATATATAATGTTATTAAAACGATAAATGACCATCCACTGCCTCTTTATCAACATTAATTCATGACCAAAAGAATATATAAATCAAATAAACATAATCAGGGGCTATAATGAATCACAATAAGCATGTGGTTGACATCTAAATCATATTACCCTAGAATGAAACATATTATATGAATCCCTAAATTCCTAAAATGATGCATGAATGTACCCATACCCTCTTTCCATACTGGTCTAGGATTTTAAATCCCATCAACCAATGGAATCACAAACCATGTGTCTCACTAAAGGTGAAAATCAAATATAAGTGTAATAAGAACAATCCATGAACAAAGAGTCTCATTCCTAGAAACTTGGGTTTCCCCTATGTGTGTGTTAATCACTCCTATGAATGAGTTCATTACCAATAATTGAAAAATACTTAGTCACCTATCTAAAAATCCCAAATAGTAAGATAAAATTAATACATCTTGTGATACCACATTTTAATGTCTCTCCACCCTGGACCACTAGCTGATGCTGGAATGATGGAACATTGCATAAACTTAGGTGCATCTTCTGATATGAAAAAGGTTTTTGACTTGTGATGATGGTATATGCTGATACAATGGGGAGACCATACCATCTTATCAAAGATGAAATAGCAGAAAACATAGTGGAAACATATAACCAAGCATGATAACATTGCTGATAAAATAGGGAAGTGTAAAAATAAATAAATTATCAAAAAGATTTAACAATGGAGTATTCCATACATTTAACAATGGATCCCCCAAGGTAGATCATATACAAGGATTATAATGAGCCAAAAATAACTGAAAATACAACCTATTATAAACTATTCCTGAGTCTAGGCCAGAATCATCGCCCATACTTCACTTTAGCATTTCAAGAAAACATCATACAATTGGACCCTTTCCCTAAACTTGTAACCTGTGACCAATAAGTAATGCCTAATAAAGTACCAAAACTTCATGGTATCCCAATAAGGTTGTGAGTAAAATTTATCTAGCCACCAACAATGATGTCCCTAATATAGCCAGTCTAAATAAAAGTGCATGAAAAAATTTCTCAAGCTAATCAAATACATTTAAACCCATTTAAACATTGAAAACTAAATGCATAAAATTAAAACTAAACCTGGGATCCATGATGAATATTGAGAATAATAAATACCTACTTAAACCAGTTCTAGGGTCTCATTGATTATGACACATGGAACTTACCAATCAATCTCCCACCGGGGGTAATATAACCATCCTCGGTTCAACAAATGGAACTGGTTGGTAATATACTCATCCTTGGAGCCTAACCAATCCACCTAGGGGACATGTTCACCCTGGTTCCATCTAGAATAACCAAGTACACTCAGGGGTCATGTTCACCCCAGGTTTAACGATCACATCCAAAATCTTCCCAAGAATCGTGTTCACCCTAGGTTTAACAAGAACAATAGATGTTCACCTAAGGGTCGTATTGACCCTTGGTTTAACAAGAACAACTGAAGTCTACATGGGGTCTGTGTTCACCACAGTTTCAATATCACACATAGAATTATTTAATATTTCCATCATGAAATTAATTCTAATTTCCATTACCCAAATACATTTAAAATACCATTTCAAATCTCACTTCCAAAAACACTATTTTCAAAAACGTTTCATAATAGAAAGTACATACCATAAATCAGTTATACAATTCCATTTAAAATTAATTCAAATTTATATTATTCAATAAAACCACTATAGCACCCCCAGTTTGAGATGCTTCTTCATTTTATGCCTTTTTTTATATTTGAAATCATTAGAACAACTTGCTGGAATATCATAGAGGTTTAAAGAGGAGATAACATGAAAATATGATTTAGAAAATTTATAGGTATAATTTACATTATAAATTGTAGTTTTATGACATAAATGTTGTGGGAAGATGTTTTGGATGAGGAATTTTATGATGTAAAATAAATTTACATCATAAATTTATTTTTCCAAGATTTAATTTAGTGGTGATTCATTTTTCAATGGAAGTAACCCCTTAAGGAATTTAATATGTATATTCCAGATTTATGCCATAAATTCATCTGCGATTTGCCATTTTTTATCCAGTAGTTTATTTTAACTACTCATTTGGTTCTTCTTTTTTCATCTCAACTTTCAACGTTTGCCTAGGTGATTTTTAAATACCTTCAGCATCAGAACTCTAATTCCAATGAATCCTTGGGTTTTTAATTGTGGATATCAAATGTTATGGTCTCATTCAACCTTCTTTCCTTATATCTCTTTGGTTTGTCTTATATGAAAACATATATCAATGTTATAATACCCAAATCTATGGTTTTTTATTTGTTTTGATTAGATCTTATAAGGTTTTGATAGATTAACTGATGAAATATGTCTAATCGGTGGAATAATCTTTAATCTATCATCCCGATTAACATGAGGTGGGAGGTTTTTTTTACTTTCTTGTTTTATTGGAACTCGAAGGATTATTAGGTTTTCCAAATTTTTATCCTTTTTATCAATTTTTTCCCTAGTAAAACTCTGATGATAATTTTCTCACTGGTTTTCTCGAAATTGGATTTTATGTGTTACCCATAATGGATTTTTTAATTGATTAAAGGTGTTTTCATAAATAAAATATTTTTTTGAAACATTTTCTTGACATAAAAGATAGTGAGTACCATATGGAAATGAATGAGTTGTTTTGTGTTCATTATTTCATTATATGATGCCTTATTGAAATAGACTTGGTGCTTGATGCCAATTGGAAAGGTGAAAGGTGAAATATTATGCCAAGTGATAACTTTGTGGAGGATGTAAAACCACTCATGAGTATAGGGGTTCCATTTCAGAATGTTTGTGTGTGTGTGGACCTATTTGATTATGAAAATTTTGGAATTATGAACTTCTTATACTTTTTGAACGATAAAAACCATTATGATTTAATCTCTTATTAGAAAACATCTTCATCTAAGATATTTTATATAGTGAAAAATATTTACTAATTTGATATTATTTCTGTTAGTTTTATATCCTATGATCTAACTTGTTTCAGGTAATAGGTGCATGTGGGAATAATCTTAGGGGTTTCCTACTAGGTGTGATTACTCACCCATTCATATTCACTTTGGTGTATATGTAGATGTTATTTTTCATGATACATGAAAGGGACCATTTTCTTATTTTTCTAGTGGTTCTTCCTGATGTCATTGTTGTAGTTGGAGGAGTTGGAGCACATATTTGGTTCAAATTGTGGTTAGGAGTGGTTCTACCTTGGTACCTGGGTATTTTATTGCTTTATAGTTTTTGTTTCTATCTCATATTATTCCAATTTTACTCTGATGGTTGTCCCTATTTTGTTTTGTACTGATTTATTAGTTATATTTTTCATCTCAGATAGATTTTGGTACATGCATCATTTATATACATGTCCTTGGTTTTATTTTGTTTATGTTGTTTTATGTGGGTTCTTATTAAAGGTTAAACCATTAACCTATGTCCCTTTTGTTTTAATCCATAGTATTTATTTTCATTCTTTGGTGTCCATGGAATTTCACCTAAGGTTAGTATCACTTTTTCCTCTTCTCAAGCCAATGATCTAGGGTTGGATGTTATAAATAGTATAATTCTTGTTTTTCCATTCAGTTGGGTTCATTTAAATGAGATAGTAATATTATAACTTAAAATTTATAGATTAAAAATATGTTTCTAACCTTTTTATATTGAACTTAAAGTTACTAGGGTGGTTTGGGTACAAAAGTGTTCTAAGATACTTCAAGGAAAATTGTCAACTCATTATCGTAGGTTTAACAGATGAGCATAGCATGTCATGCATTAGCACCAAGACTTCCCACTATGATTTTATTTTCACATGGTTATTTGATTTTTATTTTTTTGGAATTGAGAATATTATTTTAATTTATAAAATACAACCATGAAAATATGATCATTAAAAAGTTCAAAATTGTTGATTTCTGAAATGATTTGTAGAAAAAATCAAACTAGTAATAAGAATAAGAAATTATCAAGTGGGAGTAGCTGAGAATGTGGTTTCACTAGGACCAAAAGTAATTAATTCTTTGGTTCAAATTATAGTGCAAAATTTTAAGGTTCTGGACAAGGAACATAGGATTGAGGAACCTCATCAGGTAAATCACTCAATAGACTTTATATGGAAAAATCCATTGACGTTTCATTGAGATTATGGACCTAAGAAAGAAAAGGTATGGATGAGAAGGATTACCATGATTTTTGAATTCATGGGGACACCAGATGATATAAATTTTATGATGCAAACATATATGCTTGAAGACCTGGCGCTAGCATAGGTGATCCTTTCTTTTCAGAATAATTTTCATCAAGTCCTCACTTGTAAAGAATTTTATGAATTGTTAAATAAAAAATAGTTTCTAAAAACCTTTCAAATAGTGAATAAAGTATACTTATTTCAAATAGAACAAGTAATTATGTTGGTAACAAAATATCAATCTAAATTCACTCACCTTCTCCACTTTGCACCAAAGGTATCGGTTAAAGAAAGACTAAATTCACAGATATTTGAGGTAGATCTTCAACATTAGGTTCACTCAAAGGTAATAATGTTCTGTATTATGGACTATATAGAAATGTTGAACAAGTAACTAGTGGGATAAATAAATATGGTATGGAATCCTACTATAGGGGACATGTTTTTCATCTGAGCGTTGTTGGGAGTTTTAACACAGAAAATAAATGCAAGAAGAGGATTTACTCTTAAGGTAACTGGGCAATAGAGAATTAGTCCATGGGATTATTATATTATCCACCACATCACAATAATGAACTATGATGTTTCTAATGTGGTTCACTCTCACATAATAAGAAATAATACATGGAACCACCAAGTAATTTCCACCACTACAAAAAGGGGGGGAATCTCAAGAATTATTTTCATAAACTTATGAGATCAATAGGTAGAATAGGCTCAAATAATCATCATACTTTATATTCTAGGATAGAACAATCCTATCAGGATTGTTCCCATCCACAAACTAATATAAACTATGTTTCTTCCAAGAATAATTCAGATTTTTAGGAAGCTCCTCGGTAGGGAAGAAAGATTTATCTCGTGACATCTAAGTGAAAACATTACAGAGCATATAATGAGACCATGAGATATCAATTGGGTCCCTCTATGGTGTGAGGTACCATTTTTATAAAATATACTATTATGAATTTATTTTTTTATACTGGTGCAACGCATTATTTCCTTACTTCTTTTTTGGTTAAACAATTTGGATTACATATGGAAATGATTCCTTATATAATGAGTATCAAGACACCCCTTAGAATGTGAGAGTGTGGAGAATTCAAATACTTAGCATGCCATATTACCATGGATTTAATATAGTTTCTCTAGGATTTTACGGTCTTAGAGATGGATTGTTTTTATTTAATCTTTAGTTTTGATTGGCTACTGGGATTTAAAGACCATATTGACTGCCACGCTCGACAGGTGATGTTCACATCACTAGATGGATCTCTTCGTATATTCAAGGGGGGTTGGGATATAAATTTAGGTAGATATGGAACTCTAATGATAGTATATGGATCAATATAATTCCATTTTATAGATATGACCTTGGCTACTTCTGATGGATCAGGAAATGGGGCTCTTCCTGCTATAGTGGATCTATGCCCGAATGTATTTCCTGATGATTTATCTAGGTTACAATCAAAAATTAAAATCAAATTTTCTTTCAATTGAGGCTCAAAAAAACACTATTTCACTACCCTCTCATTGAATGGATCCAACTGAGTTATGTGAATTAAAGGGTTAGAAAAAAGAGTTTGAAATTGAAGGTTTCATCAATCCTAGTATATCATCTTGGGTTGTGCAAGTTTTATTCATAAAGAAGGTATATGGTACTCTCTAGTTATGTGATGATTATCATAGATTGAATCAAGTTAGATTCAAAAATAGATACCCTATTCCTAAAATAAATTAACTATTTGATCAACTAAAGGGATCCAAATGGTTCTCCAAGATTTATCTATAACCAGAATATCATCAACTTAGAGTTGGAAGAGAGGATATTCCAAATACAACATTCAGGAGTAGATATGGCCATTATGAGTATGTTTTCATGTCTTTTGTTCTGTTAAATTCACTTATAGTTTTCATGACCTTGATGAATTTTATCTTCCATAGGTACCTTGACTACTTTTTTTGTATTTTTTTATGATATTTTTCTTTAATAACAAAGTAGTAATGACCATAAAGAGAACTTAGAGATTTTACTCATTACATTACAAGATCATTGTTTGTATTCTAAGTGTTATAAGTGTTACTTATGGATTCAATAAGTTAGTTTCCTTGGTAATGTCGTTTATGAAGAAGGAATATCATTTGAACCATGAAAAATAGAAGTATTATTCTCTTGGAATCCAATAAATAATGTTTTTGAGATATGTAGTTTTCTAGGATTAGCATGCTGCTATCATCACTTTGTTTAAAATTTATCAAGACCTACTTCTCCCATGACTACTTTGAAAATAAAGGGTGTTCCATTCATATTGAATGATATATTTTATAAAACCTTTCTATAGCTTAAAATGCATCTCACCTCGACATCCTTTCTAATATTTCCAGAACAAGATAAGAACTATATGGTGTATTATGATTAATTTGGATATGGTATTGGTTGTGTTCTCATTTAATGAGATAATGTTGTGGAAAATGGTTCATGGTATTTTTGAGACCATGATAACAATTATCCTACAAAAGACTTGGAATTATCTATGGTTTTCCAAGCCTTAAATACTTGAAAGCATTACCTCTTTAGAGAAACGTTTATAGTTTTTACTAAACATAAGATCTTAAAATATATCTTTTCTCAATGAGACATGAACTTGATGTAAAAAAATAAGGATGGAGTACCTCCATATGTCTAATTTTGACTTGTTATACACACCCAGTAAAGGGAGTTTTTTGGAAGATGTTTTGAGTTAGAAATCATATAGTGAAGTGTCCTGAGAAGCTTGTAGCTAATGGAAGCTGATGATAATGATTAGTGACATGATTATATATTGAAATACATAGGGTGATTGTGTAATTTTCATTCTAATAAAGTTGGTTAATAACTTGTTAGATTTAGTAAAAGGTGCTCAAACATCAGAACCTAATTTTGTAACCATTAGTTCAAACATAAATGGTGGGGAGACTTCAAACATCTAGATAGAGGATGAAAAATCTTTGTAACGTTTTCATAATCATGTTATAGTTCCTAAATCCTACTATGAATATCATCTTTTTTCCTATCACCATTTGAAATGGGTTATTCATCTAGGAATTCATAAAATGTACAAGGAAATGAAATCACATATTTGGTAGGAAAGTATGAGACATAATATCGCAGAATATTTTATTAAATTAATAACTTGAAAAAAGGTAAAAGTAGAGAATCAAATATTGGATGGTATATTTAAATCTATTCCTATACCTATGTAAAGACCTGTAAAATTCAAGGGAAATTTTTTCTTAATTTTCTTTGGAATTTTACAAGAGCGCGGTTTCTGACGGCACCTGATTCCGAGGCCCGGAGTGCCCGGAATCAATTTCCGAAGTTTGGCTCGGGTACGTTCAGTGAACGAACGAGCGGGAATTTCTAACTTCTGATCCGGTGCTCGGAATTGAAATCTGAGGGCACCGATGAACTCGCAGCGCCGATATTCTCTTAAGGAGACCTTTTCCGAGGTTGCGTTTATTTCAGGTCGAAAGTTAGTTTTTGGGAGAATTATAAAAAGTTGAATAAAAAAATTTGTGGAATTCTTTTTATTTTACTTTTGTAGGTTAACTCCTCTCAAAGGGAGTTAGGGGTGGGACCCACACCCACTTAACCTCCCTTGAGAGGATTAAGTGTGGTGGGACCCACACGAACCTAAACCTCTCATGTTCTCCCTTAAACTCCCCTTTTAATTTAAGTTGGCTAGTTGGGTTGATTAATGGATTGAGTTGTCTTAATTCAAACCTTTGAAATTCAAATGGTTTGGTTGAGTTAATAAAATAACCCTTAGCTTATTCTTTATTTGGTTAGAATTATTTATCCAACTTGTGAGGATTTTTGAGAGCTCCTCCTCCTTCTTCTTCAACTTTGACGAAGAACGCTCAATCTCTGACGAAGAACGCTCAAACTCCGACGAAGAATGCCGCTCCTATCTTCTTCGTCTTCCGTGTCAAAGAGAGGGAACGCCGCTTCCTCCTCGGACTCCCTTCTTCGACATAAGAAGATTCGCCAACGACGTACCTCTTCGTCGTCGGATTTGACGAACGATTACCGTGACGCCAACCTCCGCGACGTTGTCTTCCGCGGGACATTGACAAATCGTCGATCTTATACCCAAGGTAGGGGTTGTTGATTTTTTGTTTAATTATTATTCTTGTTCGTGGTTCTAGTATGATTAACGAAAGGATATTTAAGTTGTGTTATCATTTAACGTGAGGGGGCCGGACCGCATGAACATGGCCGAACCCCCTCCATCGTTCTTGTTGATTTACCTTGCGGGTGGAAACAAGGTGGCGTGGTGCCGTCGCACCACGCGGTTAATCGTGTGATTATATTACGCGACGTCGTCGCGCCGCGCCATGGAAGATTCATCAAGAACGCGACGTCGTCGCGCCGCGTTGAAGGAAATCAAAGGCGCGACGGAGGGGCACGGTGCCATCGCACCGCGCCAAACGACGAACACCGCGGCCGGTTCCGGGCCGCGGCGGGACGAGAAGACCGGCGGCCGGGCCCCCGGCGTCGGAAGCCGGAAAGGGGACCGTATTTTCCGGTCCCGTTGGAGAAAACCAGCCGGCAGTTGGCCGGCCGGAAGGTCAAAGGCCGGGGGAAAATTAATCCCCCGGCCAGCTTCTAAAACCCCCCTCATTTATGAGGGGGGCGGTTTCCTTGAGGGGGGGGCAGGCGGCCCCCCGGATCCTCCTCAAAGCGGGCCCCCAGGAGGGGGCCGTTGATTGACAAAACGGCGCGGCTATGCCGCGCCGCCTTTTGAAGAAGCGGGGGGCTCTGCCCCCCCCCCCCCCCCCCCCCCCCCGCGTGCTGCCTCTGTGCGGCGCCAGGTCGCCGCGCCGCCGCGCCGGACGGGCCGGGTCAGACCCGGGTCGGGTCGACCCGGTTCGGGCCGACCCAGGGGGGTCGGGCCGGGTCGGCCCGGACCCGGACCCCCCGTTTCGAATTAGTTTCGGTCTTTTGGCCATAACTTGAGCCACGGACCTCCGATTGACGAACCGTCTGCGGAAACGCGATCCTTGGATCGAGATGGTCGTTTCGGTATATCGCACTCAAGGTTTCGGAATACTTTGAGTTCGGCCGGGTTGGTTCGTTCACGAAACCAACCGGGCCTTCGGAGCGGAAACGCTCATATCTTGAGCTACGGACGTTCGATTGACGTACCGTCAGCTTTGTTGTGTTCCTCTTAGTGAGACGGATCTTTTGGCGTAATCCGCCCAACGTTTGGACGCAGGTGGAGTACGGTCGGGTTGGTTTTGCCTTAAAAACCAACCGGGCCTCGGGGACGAAAATGCCAATAACTCTCAGACCGGGCGTCCGATCGACGCGCCGTCTGTTGCGTTGAGTTCCTGTTGTCGATACGGAACTTTTGGATACATCAACTCTAGACTTTGTGACAGTTGATGTATCAGCCTCTCGGCTCGTGGAGCAGACCCTCCGAACGAGCTTGTTGTGTGCGGGAACCCTAGTGCTGGCTGCGACTGTTCTGTGACTACTACTGCTACTACTGCTACTGTGACTGCGACGACGACAGTACAGAGATCCTGTGTGGATTCGACGACGATGACTTCAGCACTCAGCGATCCTACGTGGATCAGTGCTACAGGTCCTATGTGGGCCCGATCCTGTGTGGGTCAGATCCTGTGTGGGTCTTTGCGCTCAGCGGTCCTGTGTGAACCAGCGCCTACAGGTCTTACGTGGGCCCGATCCTGTGTGGGTCTTTTGCGGGGGTTAGTTACCTATCGATCCTTCGTGGGTCCGACGACTTAGATGGATCAGAGATCATCTTTATCGTCTTTCGAAGAAGTATACCTGTGTGAGCTGAATCCTGCTGCTTTCTTGTGTGGATTGTGTTATGCTATCCTGTGTGGATTACGTTTTGCTTTCCTGTGTGGAATACGTTTACTTTCCTGTGTGGACTGAGTTGTACTTGGGCTCGGAGGTTGGAGCGTATTTGAAATTGATGACTTAGGTATATGTATGGGCATATACCTAAGCAGTGTCGGTTATTACTTCGTGATTGTTCCTTTCTTCGTGGTTTATCCTTTGTGGATTTGAGAGACCTTCAGGGGTCTCGGGGTCCCTACTGAGTAGCTTATACTCACCCCTGCACGGGCTTTGCCCGCACTATGTTGTGTTGGTTGCAGACGACGGACAGCGTTGACCTTAGCTGAGGCTTGCAGAGCGGGACGGTACCCAGAGGTGGACCACTGGGCGGGACGTGCTCGGAGCGGACGGCGGGACCCGTGGAGCAGAGGAGCTATCTGTACCCACCCTTCAGGTGGGATTTCCAGTGGACAGCTCGGTGTAGCGGCTTTTACCTTTCAGTTGTTGTTTTCCCTTTCGAGTTGTACTTTACTTTCAGTTTGGGTTTGTATACTGGCCATTTACTTTTCCGCACTTTCAGTTGTACTCTGCTTTTGCTTAGTGTTTACTTTCCGCTTGCTTACTCTGTGGTGTTTGTTTACTTTACAAAGGCAATGCCTTCCCATTTTACCGGGATTTACGCCTTGGTGCTAGTCGCCAGCCCCTGGCCTATGGAAGGCGGGCTTGGGGTAGTCACGGCACGGACCCCGAGGGCGGGTCGTGACAAATTGGTATCAGAGGAGTTCGGTTCTACTGCGAACTCTGATCTTTTCTATGTAAAGCAATAATGTTTAGCGTATTGAGTGTGGTTATCAGTCCAGGGAGTCCAGTGTTGGTGCGGCGGCCGACGTATCCGTACACCAGGACCCTGACTTCTGATTTCCGACTTAATGCACGAAAACATTGATTGCGTGTGTGTTTCAAAGTTTTCTTTGTGATTACTTATATCAGCTCACCAGGTATACTGTTCTGACCGTGGCGCACCTGTTTCCTTTTCAGGATGGCCCCACGACGGCAGCCAGCTAGGGTTCCGAGAGTCGAGCGTGACGACAGCCCACCGAGCGACGAGGCCTCGGTGCAGGGCCCTTTGTCAGCAGTGGCACCGGCGGTAGCTCTACCCGCCGAGCCCCCGATGCTTCCAGCAGCAGCCGCTGACGATGCACGTCGCCTCAGTGCACTGCATGAGTTTCAGCGCCAGCGACCGCCCTGGTTTCGCGGGGAGACGGATCCCTAGGAAGCAGAGGACTGGCTGGAGGCAGTGGTACGAGTGTTTAGGCTAGTGAGGACACCAGCAGACCTCATGGTGATCCTCGCTGCGATCCTACTACACGCAGCAGCAGGACGATGGTGGAGCTTGATGCTCCAGGTGCACGATGAGGCATCTCTACTTTGGACGGACTTTGAGAGCCTCTTCCGCTCGGAGTTTGTCCCAGCCACCCTTCGTGCGGTGCGTATCCAGGAGCTTCTTCAGCTGCGGCAGGGCAGCATGACAGTCGCTCAGTACTCGGCGAGATTTACCGATCTCTCGCGCTACTCGACTGACATGGTACGGGACCCATTCTTCAGGGCCCGGACCTTCGAGCAGGGTTTGAGACACGAGATCAGGGCATCGCTGATCTCCCTCAGCATACCGACTCAGACAGGAGTACTGGAGCGGGCCCTTCTGATCGAGAGCTTCCTTGCTGAGTCTGCACCAGCGCAGCGACCCACCGCAGGGCGGCACGTGGCGGAGTCATCTGCAGCAGGCAGTCGACGGATGACTCAGGGGTCCAGACAGACCAGACCTTCGGGAATACGACCTCAGGACACTGGCTCAGCAGTGCGGGGCACACAGCGAGGAGCCAGTATTTCGAGAGGCAGACAGTGCTACTCGTGCGGCGGGCAGGGCCACATGGCTCGTGACTTCCCGACCCGCCGTGCCGAGGAGCAGCAGACGGTTGAGGGACCACCGAGGCAGAGGCAGAGGGTCAACCGTGGCGGTCCGCAGGGAGGAGGCGGACGAGGCAGAGGAGCTGGACGAGCAGCCGGTGGTGGGCGACGCTTTGAGGCTCTGCCACCACCACCACCAGGAGGTCCACCCCGACCACAGGGAGCTGGCGGGCAGAGACAGGCACAGCTCCAGGCAGCAGAGGCCTACGACCACGGCGCACCCGAGATGATTCAAGGTACTATCTGTGTCTATTCCGCCCTTGCTGCAGTTCTTATAGACACAAGAGTGAGTCACTCTTTCATAGCCGCTGCCCTTGTTCGGAGCTCGGAGATTCCGACAGAGCCGTTGGCTCGATCCTTACGGCTAGAGACTCCTACGGGAGCAGACTCGACGATTACGCACTGGTCCCGGCAGTGTGAGCTTACTCTAGGAGGCGAGAGCTTCGGCTGGGATCTTCTTGTAGCAGCGTCGAGGCCTTACGACGTCATCTTGGGCATGGATTGGCTATCTACGGTCCATGCACAGATTGACTGTTTTAGGCGCAAGGTGCGATGTGTACGCACCGACGGAAGCAGGTTCACCTTCACCGGCGAGAAGGGAGCCTTAGAAGCACAGGATGGACTTCCGCGGAGGAGAGGACAGCCCATTACTCATCAGTTAGCTAGCCTCATCCTTGGAGCAGTTGACGTGCGGAGTCCTGGTTTTCCTGCAGTGGTGGATCAGTTTGCGGACGTTTTTCCCGACGACGTTCCAGGGATACCTCCTCGCAGAGAGGTAGACATTTATGTTGACTTGTACCCCGGGACAGCCCCGATATCCACTCCAGCATATCGGATGGCCCCCGCTGAGCTTCGAGAGCTACGGGTACAGTTGGAGGACTTGCAGGGCAAGGGGTTCATCTGACCCAGTGTTTCACCCTGGGCTTCCCCGATTTTGTTCGCCAAGAAGGCGGACGGGAGCTTGCGTCTTTGTGTTGACTATCGTCGCCTGAACCAGGTGACAGTGAGGAACAAGTATCTGCTACCGAGGATTGATGACCTCTTTGATCAGCTCAAGGGAGCACGGTGGTTCTCGAAGATAGACCTCAGGTCAGGCTATCATCAGCTTAGAGTCAGAGACGAGGATGTGCAGAAGATGGCTTTCAGATGTCGGTATGGCCACTATGAGTTCTTGGTTATGCCTTTCGGTGTAACCAATGCTCCAGCAGTGTTCATGGCTCTCATGAACAGGATCTTTCAGCCATACCTCGATCGGTTTGTCGTGGTCTTCATCGATGACATTCTGATTTACTCTACGACAGAGGAGGAGCACGCCTATCACTTGCGAGTTGTACTAGACACACTCCGAGAGCACCAGCTTTATGGTAAACTCTCGAAGTGCCATTTCTGGATACGTGAGGTCCACTTCTTGGGACACATTACTTCTGAGGCGGGAGTTGCAGTGGATCCCGCGAAGATTGAGGTTGTGTTATCTTGGGAGCCACCCAGGAGCGTGACTGAGGTTCGGAGTTTCTTGGGACTAGATGGATACTATCGGAGATTCGTGCCAGACTTCTCTAGAGTTGAGGCATCACTCACAGCTTTGACGAAGAAGGGGAAACCCTTCGTTTGGTCTGACAGATGTCAGCAGAGCTTCCAGGAGCTGAGACAGAGATTGACTAGCGCACCTATCTTGAGGTTGCCCGAGGAAGGAGTAGGGTACGTAGTCTACTGCGATGCATCAGGGACCGGACTCGGATGTGTTATGATGCAGGAGCGGGCAGTGATCGCCTATGGATCACGTCAGTTGAGGCCGCATGAGCAGAACTACGCTACCCATGACATGGAGTTAGCAGCAGTGGTCTTCGCTCTGAAGACATGGCGACACTATCTAATGGGCGAGCGCTTTACAGTCTTTTCCGATCATCAGAGTCTCAAGTATATCTTCTCGCAGAAGGACCTGAACCTGAGACAGCGGAGATGGCTCGAGTTCCTCCAAGACTATGACTTTGAGATAGTCTATACTCCTGGGAAGGGGAACGTAGTAGCCGATGCCCTCAGCAGGAGGACGGGCATTCAGCTACTTGAGGAGGCGACGGAGCAGCTAACCTCTTTGCAGATATCCTTCGTGGATAGAGATGGAGCAGCCTTCCTCCAGTCTCTCACAGTCACCCCTCCACTACTGCAGCGGGTCAGGGAGGCACAGCGTGAGGACGCTGACTGTGAGACACGGCGTGCACAGATATCCTCGGGACAGGCACCTGATGGTTTCTCCCTTGGAGCAGAGCACGACATCCTTTTCAGAGGACGTACCATGGTACCAGTCACTTTGCGAGAGGAAGTGCTGAGAGAGTTTCACACTTCTCCTTTGGCGGTACATCCTGGAGTGGCAAAGATGTACCAGGACCTCAGACGAAAGCATTGGTGGCCGGGCATGAAGAAGGCGGTAGCAGAGTTCGTTTCTCGATGCCTCACCTGCCAGCAGGTGAAGGCAGAGCATCAGGTACCAGCAGGCTTGGTACAGCCCTTGGAGGTTCCGGAGTGGAAGTGGGACGGCATATCTATGGACTTCGTGACTGGACTTCCACACACTTCCAGAGGTCATGACTCCATTTGGGTGATTGTTGACCGACTCACCAATCGGAACACTTCTTACCCATCAGAGAGAAGGGCTCAGTGGAGAGCTTGGGACGTCTCTACGTTCAGGAGATTGTGCGGCTCCACGGCGTGCCATCATCTATCGTATCCGATCAAGATGCCCACTTTACTTCCCGGCTTTGGAAGGGGTTACAGGAGGCGTTCGGGACGCAGCTACGTCTGAGCACAGCCTTTCACCCTCAGACGGATGGTCAGATGGAGAGGACCATTCAGACTCTCGAGGACATGCTCCGCGCATGTGTTCTCGACTTTGGTCATAGCTGGGAGGACCACCTACCCTTGGTGGAGTTTGCGTACAACAACAGCTACCACTCCACCATCGGGATGGCACCGTACGAGGCATTGTACGGCCGACCTTGTAGATCACCTTTGTGCTGGACAGACCCTGGAGAGTCAGCACTGGTGGGACCGGAGATGGTCCAGGCCACGACAGAGAAGGTCCAGGTCATCCAGGAGCGGATGAGGACAGCACAGAGCCGGCAGAAGTCATACGCTGATAGGAGGCGGAGGCCACTAGAGTTCGAGGATGGCGACCACGTCTTCTTGCGGGTCTCACCTCGACGTGGTATTCGGAGATTTGGCCGAGGCGGCAAGTTATCTCCGCGCTTCATCGGACCCTTCCAGGTCCTCAGCAGGATTGGTAAAGTGGCTTATCGCCTGGCTCTACCACCTCAGTTGCACCGGGTGCACGACGTCTTCCACGTGTCTCAGCTGAGGAGATACGTGCACGACCCGACGCACATCATTGATCATGGGGAGCTTGACGTTGACGATGGGGAGACTTTTATGGAGGTCCCGGTGGAGATAGAGGATCGACAGGAGCGGGTCCTGCGTGGGCGATCGATTCCTCTTGTGCGCATCAGATGGCAGCACAGGAATCTCCAGGAGAGC
Source organism: Viscum album (assembly GCA_963277665.1). Classification (NCBI taxonomy): domain Eukaryota; kingdom Viridiplantae; phylum Streptophyta; class Magnoliopsida; order Santalales; family Viscaceae; genus Viscum; species Viscum album. The sequence continues at coordinate 295,680,164 of OY728141.1, read as the reverse complement.
ACATGGGAGCGGGAGGCTCAGATGCGTGCTCAGTACCCTCATTTGTTTCCCTAGTTTTTGATGTATCTTTACGGGGACGTAAAGCCCTGAGGTGGGAGTAATGTAAAGACCCATAAAATTCAAGGGAAATTTTTTCTTAATTTTCTTTGGAATTTTACAAGAGCGCGGTTTCTGACGGTACATGATTCCGAGGCCCGGAGTGCCCGGAATCAATTTCCGAAGTTTGGCTCGGGTACGTTCAGTGAACGAACGAGCGGGAATTTCTAACTTTTGATCTGGTGCTCGGAATTGAAATCCGAGGGCACCGATGAACTCGCAGCGCCGATATTCGCTTAAGGAGACATTTTCCGAGGTTGCGTTTATTTCGGGTCGAAAGTTAGTTTTTGGGAGAATTATAAAAAGTTGAATAAAAAAATTTGTGGAATTCTTTTTATTTTACTTTTGTAGGTTAACTCCTCTCAAAGGGAGTTAGGGGTGGGACCCACACCCACTTAACCTCCCTTGAGAGGATTAAGTGTGGTGGGACCCACACGAACCTAAACCTCTCATCTTCTCCCTTAAACTCCCCTTTTAATTTAAGTTGGCTAGTTGGGTTAATTAATGGCTTGAGTTGTCTTAATTCAAACCATTGAAATTCAAATGGTTTGGTTGAGTTAATAAAATAACCCTTAGCTTATTCTTTCTTTGGTTAGAATTATTTAGCCAACTTGTGAGGATTTTTGAGAGCTCCTCCTCCTTCTTCTTCAACTTTGACGAAGAACGCTCAATCTCCGACGAAGAACGCTCAAACTCCGACGAAGAACGCCGCTCCTCTCTTCTTCGTCTTCCGTGTCAACGAGAGGGAACGCCGCTTCCTCCTCGGACTCCCTTCGTCGACATAAGAAGATTCGCCAACGACGTACCTCTTCGTCGTCGGATTTGACGAACGATTACCGTGATGCCAACCTCCGCGACGTTGTCTTCCGCGGGACGTTGACAAATCGTCGAACTTATACCCAAGGTAGGGGTTGTTGATTTTTTGTTTAATTATTATTCTTGTTCGTGGTTCTAGTATGATTAACGAAAGGATATTTAAGTTGTGTTATCATTTAACGTGAGGGGGCCGGACCGCATGAACACGGCCGAACCCCCTCCATCGTTCTTTTTGATTTACCTTGCAGGTGGAAACAAGGTGGCGTGGTGTCGTCGCACCACGCGGTTAATCGTGCGATTATATTACGCGACGCCGTCGCGCCGCGCCATGGAAGAATCATCAAGAACGCGACGCCGTCGCACCGCGTTGAAGGAAATCAAAGGCGCGACGGAGGGGTGCGGTGTCGTCGCACCGTGCCGGACGACGAACACCGCGGCCGATTCCGGGCCGCGGCGGGACGAGAAGACCGGCGGCCGGGCTGCTGGCGTCAGAAGCCGGAAAGGGGACCGGATTTTCCGGTCCCGTTGGAGAAAACCGGCTGGCAATTGGCCGGCCGGAAGGTCAAAGGCCGGGAGAAAATTAATCCCACGTCCAGCTTCTAAAACCCCCCTCATTTATGAGGGGGGCGGTTTCCTTGAGGGGGGGCAGGCGGCCCCCCGGATCCTCCTCAAAGCGGGCCCCCAGGAGGGGGGCCTTTGATTGACAAAACGGCGCGGCTATGTCGCGCCGCCTTTTGAAGAAGCGGGGGGCTTTGCCCCCCCCCCCCCCCCCCCCCCCCCCGCGTGCTGCCTCCGTGCGGCGCCCGGCCGCCACGCCGTCGCGCCGGCCGGGCCGACCCAGGGGGGTCGGGCCGGGTCGGCCCGGACCCGGACCCCCCGTTTCGAATTAGTTTCGGTATTTTGGCCATAACTTGAGCCACGGACCTCCGATTGACGAACCGTCTACGGAAACGCGATCCTTGGATCAAGACGGTCGTTTCGGTATATCGCACTCAAGGTTTCGGAATACTTTGAGTTCGGCCGGGTTGGTTCGTTCACGAAACCAACCGGGCCTTCGGAGCGGAAACGCTCATATCTTGAGCTACGAACGTCCGATTGACGTACCGTCAGCTTTGTTGTGTTCCTCTTAGTGAGACGGATCTTTTGGCATACTCCGCCCGAGGTTTGGACGCAGGTGGAGTACGTTCGGGTTGGTTTTGCCTTAAAAACCAACCGGGCCCCGGGGACGAAAATGCCAATAACTCTTAGACCGGGCGTCCGATCGACGCGCCGTCTGTTGCGTTGAGTTCCTGTTGTCGATACGGAACTTTTGGATACATCAACTCTGGACTTTGTGACAGTTGATGTATCAGCCTCTCGGCTCGTGGAGCGTACCCTCCGAACGAGCTTGCTGTGTGCGGGAACCCTAGTGCTGGCTGCGACTGTTCTGTGACTACTACTGCTACTGTGACTGCGACGACGACAGTACAGAGATCCTGTGTGGATTCGACGACGACGACTTCAGCACTCAGCGATCCTACGTGGATCAGTGCTACAGGTCCTGTGTGGGCCCGATCCTGTGTGGGTCCGATCCTGTGTGGGTCTTTGCGCTCAACGGTCCTGTGTGAACCAGCGCCTACAGGTCCTACGTGGGCCCGATCCTATGTGGGTCTTTTGCGGGGGTTAGTTACCTATCGATCCTTCGTGGGTCCGACGACTTAGATGGATCAGAGATAATCTTTATTGTCTTTCGAAGAAGTATACCTGTGTGAGCTGAATCCTGCTGCTTTCCTGTGTGGATTGTGTTATGCTATCCTGTGTGGATTACGTTTTGCTTTCCTGTGTGGAATACGTTTACTTTTCTGTGTGGACTGAGTTGTACATGGGCTCGGAGGTTGGAGCATATTTGAAATTGATGACTTAGGTATATGTATGGGCATATACCTAAGCAGTGTCGGTTATTACTTCGTGATTGTTCCTTTCTTCGTGGTTGTGAAGACCCAGAACCCCCTTAGTCCCTTCCTTTGCCAAAAATCCGGTTTCCTTGCGGGGTACCGATCGGTGAGACCGATCGGTGAGACCGACCGGTGAGACCGATCGGTGAGACCGACCGGTGAGACCGATCGGTGAGACCGACCGGTGAGACCGATCGGTGAGACCGACCGGTGAGACCGATCGGTGAGACCGATCGGTGAGACCGACCGGTGAGACCGATCGGTGAGACCGATCGGTGAGACCGACCGGTGAGACCGATCGGTGAGACCGATCGGTGAGACCGATCGGTGAGACCGATCGGTGAGACCGATCGGTGAGACCGATCGGTGAGACCGATCGGTGAGACCGATCGGTGAGACCGATCGGTGAGACCGATCGGTGAGACCGATCGGTGAGACCGATCGGGGAGACCGATCGGCGAGACCGATCGGTCACACCGATCGGTGAGACCGATCGGTGACACCGATCGGTGAGACCGATCGGTGAGACCGATCGGTGAGACCGATCGGTGAGACCGATCGGCGAGACCGATCGGTGAGACCGATCGGTGACACCGATCGGTGAGACCGGCCCTGCTAAGTTGTTCCAGTAATGTTCCTTTTTCGCAAATAGGGTTTTAAACCCTATTCTTCCTTGCTAAAAATATCTTGGAAATCCGAAACGCGCGCAAAGGTCTTAATTAAATGCTTCATTAATTCATGGGTCAGTTAAAACCACCCAGCGCCATTAATGATGAGTCAAGCCACGTGGTCAACCCACGACTCCCTCGTCTTCCGTGGTTTTGTGTTTTCATCTCAATCGTCCCCAGCCCTTATAATTAAGGGTTAGGCCGTGGTTTTCCCCCTTCTTCGATCGTGACTCTTCTGGTGCATCGGGACCGCCGCGTCGTTATCCGTAAAGTTCCGCGCCCCCGGCCTAAACGTCGATCATCCATCAACAGGTAGGGAATTTCTCTCGTCTCTCACTTTTGTGTATCATGCGGGGTGGGCGTTACTTTTGTTCCTATGAAATTGGTTGAACCAAACCCTAATGGAGATACTAAACGAAGTTCTAAAGAAAGAAGGGGAGGGGTCGTGATCGTTGTTTATGCTTTATCTAGTGATCATCCCTTTTGTTGTACTGGTCTATGTTTTCTGAAAATTGAGGCCGTTGGTGGTCGTGTGTGTGCACTTGAATCCCCTCGTGATGTTTTAAATGGGTTGCTGGAATTGTGAACTCCTGCTGTGAAATTGGTTAATCACGTATACCCGGCTGAATAATTGAAAGCACCAGGATCAACCCTTTTGTGATAACTAACGGATAGAACACATGGAATTTTGAAATCATGGAGTGTGTTAAGTCGTTTAAATCTGAAAATCCCTGACTCGTGTGGGTAGTGGTTGTTGGTTGTTTTCCCTTCGGGCCATTTGCTGGAAATGTGGGAGGGGATGGGATCCCCCGTTCTTTTTATACTCTCGGTGGCTGTGTGAATTTGGGGGATGGGATCTCCTGTTGGCATGGTTTCAGTGGTTGTGGGTTTTTATCACAAACTGGGGAGAGATCCTCTGTTGACAGAACCAGGTGTGAGTGTTTTGGTTGATCTATGCTTGACGTTTTCCTTGGTTATGCTTATGGTAGTTGCCCAGTAGTGCTTAAAATTAATTGAACAATTGACTGAACGTGAAACAAGAATGGGACAAATGGTTTTGTGGGCAAGGGTCGCGAATTGTGACTCGGGCGTTGTGGTATTGTGTCCTGTAGGTTAGCTAGGAAAACCTAAGTTTTGGGTGAGTGTTTGTTACCTATATCTATACTTGTAGCTTTGTGTTTCTTATTCGCGCCCCACCCAAGTTGAGCACTTAGTGCCGAACACCCCCATTTATGGGGGAAGGGTGTTTTTCCCAACACTATACTTAGTGGCTGGTTATTAGCTCCTTTTCTGCTCCCTTTCCCGGATAGCCCAAGTACCTTCGGGCAGGCTGTGATGGCCTGAAGTCCATTATTAGCCCAAGAACCATCGGGCAGGGTGTTGTGGTGGTTGTCCAGGTGTGTGCGGCAGGTGGTTTCCCAAGTGTCTTCGGGATGAGGCCCAGGTGTTTTCGGGCGTGGCAGTGGATTCTTTAGCCCAGGTGTCTTCGGGCGTAGCGGTGGTTGTTCTGGCCTAGGTGTTTGCAGGCATGGTTACTTGTGACAGTTGAGGCCCAGGTGTGTGCGGGCGGGATTTGGCAGTGGGACTGCGTGTGGTTGTGGCCCAGGTGTGTGCGGGCGGGTGTGGCAGTGGGACTGCGGTGAGAATGGCGGGATTGGTCTGATGCGTAGGATGTCTCAATAACCAGTGGGAAAGTGGCGCGGGGTACCCAAACATCGATGTGCTCTTATATATATATTACTTGACTTGCGTTATTTGGGGAGCGAACCTTGGTGAGGCTTGGGATGGATAGTTGCCTTGTTAGGTGTTTGGTTTACTCTTTCTCACGGGACTTTAGTACGTTCCCCCACTTGTGCACGAGAGTCTTGGTTTTCCCTACTGAGTGTACTTGTATGCTCACCCTACGTTTGCTTTCAGGTTCCCAGGAGGACTTCAGGGATCACGCAGGACCTTACTAGCTCGGACTTTTGGAGCAGTTGCAGTTGTCTTTCTCTTCTTTTTGGTACTTACCTTGTAGTCATCTTTTGCACTTTGTGGCTTTCACTTTTGAAACATGCATGTGGGAATGGTTTACTTTTGGCTTTACTTTTCTCCTATCTTGGTGTTGTTGGGTTTTCTCCTCCTTATCTTTCAATCCTATAAAATAAAAAGGGTAATGCCTTCCATTTGCGAGAATTTCCTATACCCTTGGTGCTAGTCGCCACTCCGGGACCTATTGAAGGCGGGTTTCGGGGGTCATTATCTCTCCTTCAACTTAAAGAAGGAAGGGCCTGGCAATCTGCTGACCCTTCCCTCCTTTTGGTGAAGGCGGGTCGTGACAGAATGGTATCAGAGGGGAGGTTGAGAGATAGGACGGAGTCTGGAGTTAGGCACAGTGAGGATTTCATGGGATGGTAAGGCAACAGCGTTGGGTGACCTTGGTGCGTGAAATAGGCCAGGGAGGACCGGCTAGGGCACGGGATTTTAGGGCCCCCCGTGATCCGATGCAAGGACTCTGGACCTACCGAACGACCAAGTGAAGCCACACTGATTGCAGGGTAGAGACCCTAGGAAAGGTACATGCATCATAAATGACTTGTGTTCTTGTGTTTCTGGGATGTCTTGGGAAATTAAGAATAAATTAAATCTTAATAAGTTTTGAGAACGGTTTTCTTTGCACTACTGGGCTTAGGCATTCCTTGGTTACCTTGCAGCTATGGCACCTGGAAGGCGACCACGTGTGGTACAGGCGATCGAGACTCCTGAGACTACCTTGGCCAATCAGCAGAGAGCTGATCGGGAGGAAGAAGACGACCGGTGGCAGAAGACTCTTCGAGCCTTTCAGCGACAGGCCCTCGAGAAATATGAGGGCAGCACCTCCGACATGAAGACGGAAGGCTGGCTGGAGGAGCTAGTCATAGCCTTCGGCCTGATTCGGGCCCCGACAGAGTACTGGGTTCCTCTGGCTGTTAGCCAGATGCGAGGAGCGTCACGTCAGTGGTGGATGCTTCACCTGGGGAGTAGGAAAGAGTCTGAGGTTGCTTGGGCGGAATTCGAGAAGGAGTTCCGGGCGGAGTTTCTCTCCTCGACAATGAAGGCGGAGAAGAGACAGGAGCTACTCTCCCTCCAGCAAGGGAGCATGTCCGTGAGGGAACTTGGAATCAAGTTCAAGGACCTCCTGCGTTTTGCTCCAGACCTCTTTCCCGATGAGGAGTCTCGGGCAAGACGTTTGGAGGAGGCGCTCCGACCCTCCCTCCAGTATGCTGTTACTCCCTTTACCCTTCCGACATACTTAGAGGTTCAGAAGAAGGCCGAAGTGGTGGAAAGGATGCACACTCTAGGCGGACTGTCACGAGAAGGGATCCAGCTGGGACCATCGAAGGGGAAGGCCGTCAGCACCAGGCCCCCAGCATCGGGACCCTCCAGGTTCCGACCCGCAGGGAGCAGGCCGCAGCAGTTTCAGTTTCGATCCCCTGGCCCACGTTCTTTCCCTTCGGGCTCGGGACCACGGTGCTTCATCTGCGGGAGCCCTGGACATCTTCGGAGTCAGTGCCCCGATCGGGTGCAGTACAGCGGTGGCAGTCATCCCCAGCATCCGCCACAGCAGCAGCAGTTCCCAGCCAGACCCTTCCAGCAGCAGCAGCAGGGACAGCGAGCTCCCGCTCCTCCGCAGACAGACATAGGAGGGGGAGGCCGACCTCAGGGCGCTCCCCAGGGACCTCGACCAGGGCGTGGTCGGGGAGGTGGCCGACAGCCGAGGGGTAGGGGAGCTGGGCGTGGACAGTTACACGCCGCAGAAGCAACAGTTCCAGCAGGGCCAGAGGTTGTTCGAGGTACGATCAGTGTGTTTAGCACTCTTGCTTATGCTTTGTTCGATACCGGAGCTTCGCACTCCTTTGTTGCACCCAGTCTAGCCCGCGCCTTGGGTCTAGATGCCGAGAGACTTCCAGTGCCCCTGGTGTTAAGCACACCAGTTGGAGGTCAGACCGACTTGCTGTTCGTTTGTCGGGGATGTAGACTGATGTTGGGGCCACATCAGTCGGTTAAGGACCTCCTTCTGCTGCAGATTCGGCCGTACGATGTCATCCTAGGCATCGACTGGCTATTTTCTATGTGCGCCGTCATCGACTGTTTCCAAAGGAGGGTGGTGTTCTCCGGTTTGGACGGCCAACGTGTTACTTTCACCGGTGAGCGGAGCTGTCCGAAGGGAAACAGGAGGGAGGAACCTCTCCTCTCCTTGTTGACCGAACTGACGATAGAATCAACAGATGCGGAAATGGTGGAAGTACCAGAGATCGTTCGTGAATTTATGGACGTCTTTCCTGAGGAGGTGACGACTCTACCCCCTCGACGTGATATCGAGTTCGGGATAGACCTGCAGCCCGGCTCTCGACCAATCTCGATGGCTCCTTACCGGATGGCACCTTCGGAGCTGCGGGAGTTGCGGATACAGATTGACGATCTGATGAAGAGGGGTTATGTTCGTCCAAGTGCATCACCGTGGGGTTCCCCAGTCTTGTTTGCGAAGAAGGCAGATGGTGGCCTCAGGTTATGCATTGATTACAGGAGGCTGAATCAGGTAACAATCAAGAACCGCTACCCTCTTCCGAGGATAGATGATCTTTTCGACCAGCTGAAGGGGGCAGGATGGTTCTCGAAGATCGACCTGCGATCCGGGTACCACCAGCTGAGGGTGAAGGATAGCGACGTCCCGAAGACGGCGTTCAGGTGCAGGTATGGGCACTTCGAGTTCGTGGTCATGCCCTTTGGTGTTACGAACGCCCCGGCCGTGTTCATGGGGCTTATGAACTCCATCTTTCAGGAGTACCTGGATCGGTTTGTGGTGGTGTTCATCGACGATATCCTGATCTATTCGAAGTCAGAAGAGGACCATGCAGAGCACCTGAGGACAGTTTTGAAGGTCCTACGACAGCACCAGCTCTATGGGAAGTTGTCAAAGTGCAAGTTCTGGGCGCGAGAAGTGCACTTCCTTGGACATGTAGTGTCTGAGCAGGGAGTAGCAGTCGACCCATCAAAGGTTGAGGCAATTGTTTCTTGGGCAGCACCCAAGAATGTGGCGGAAGTTCGGAGTTTCCTTGGACTGGCAGGCTACTACCGGAGATTCGTACCCAACTTCTCCCGGGTAGCAGCCCCTTTGACGGCTTTGACCAAGAAGGACCAAGTTTTCATGTGGAGCGAGCAATGTGAGTCGTCCTTCAGCTACCTAAAAGAAAAACTGGTTAGTGCCCCAGTGTTGAGGTTGCCAGAAGAAGGGATGGCCTATGAGGTATTCTGTGATGCTTCAGGACAGGGCCTGGGGTGCGTATTGATGCAGCGACAAGGGGTGATCTCCTACGGGTCCAGGCAGCTACGCCCCCATGAGCGGAACTATGCCACCCATGACCTGGAGCTTGCAGCGGTGGTGTTCGCATTAAAGCTGTGGCGACATTACCTCTTTGGGGAGCGCTTTGTGGTCTTCACCGACCACAAAAGCTTGCGCTATATCTTCTCCCAGCGTGACTTGAACTTGCGACAGCGGAGGTGGGTCGAGTTTCTCCAGGACTACGACTTTGAGATCTCATACACTGAAGGTAAGGGAAACGTTGTGGCTGATGCCCTGAGCAGGAAGCCGCATCAGGAGGTGGTTCGGGAATCTGCTGATGCTTGGAAGGCAATGGGGGAGTTGGCTGCCTTGCACTTGGATGCAAGGGTGGAAGGTACTAGAGGTTGTTTGTTTCAGATGACGGTACAGTCCTCCTTGTTGCAGCAAGTGGAAGAGTCTCAGTGGGGAGATCCTGAGGTAGAAGTGTTGCGGGATCGTGTCGATCAGGGGAACGCCCCAGAAGGATGGTCGGAGGACAGCCGACATCGGATGCTCTTTCATCGGAGGTTGTTTGTTCCAGGGGTGATGCGTGATGAAGTCCTTCATGAGTTCCATAGCTCAGCCTTGGCGGTACATCCGGGTGTTTCGAAAATGTACCGAGGCCTGAGGGGACAGTTTTGGTGGCCCGGGGTGAAACGGGCAGTGGCAGAGTTCGTGGCTAAATGCCTGGTGTGTCAGCAGGTGAAGGCTGAACACCGTGTTCCTGGTGGTCTATTGCATCCTCTAGATGTTCCCGAGTGGAAGTGGGACGACGTCTCAATGGACTTCGTCACGGGACTACCCAGAGCTCAGGGCGGGCATGATGCTATCTGGGTAGTGGTGGATCGATTGACAAAATCTGCTCACTTCTTGGCTATCAAGGAGTCGGGACCCGTGAGTACCTTAGCACAGAGGTACGTGGATGAGGTGGTGCGTTTGCATGGAGTTCCGAAAACGATCGTCTCAGATCGGGACACTCGATTCACCTCACGAGTCTGGAAGGGGTTACAGCATGCTTTTGGCACCCAACTACGCCTTAGCACTGCTTTTCACCCTCAGACTGATGGACAGACAGAGCGGACTATCCAGACTTTGGAGGACATGCTGCGAGCATGTGTTCTGGATTTCGGAGGATCATGGGTACGACACTTGCCTTTAGTAGAGTTTGCCTACAACAACAGTTTTCACTCTACTATCGGCATGGCTCCTTTTGAGGCTTTGTATGGAAGACCATGTCGTTCACCCTTATGCTGGGCAGAGGTTGGTGAGACTGGTACTCTTGGACCAGAAGTAGTGCAGAGCACCACGGAGAAGGTCCAGCTAGTGCGGGAGAGGATGAAAGCAGCTCAGGATCGGCAGAAATCTTATGCTGATCGTCGGAGGAGGCCCCTGAAGTTCGAGGTGGGAGATCATGTGTTTTTGAAAGTTTCCCCTCGACGGGGGCAGCGGAGGTTCGGAAAGGGGAGTAAGCTCTCCCCTAGGTTCATCGGACCTTTCGAGGTGCTGAGGCGAGTTGGCGAGGTGGCATATCAGCTGGCCCTACCACCTCAGTTGGAGAGGGTCCATGACGTCTTCCATGTCTCCCAGCTTCGTCAGTACTTACATGATGACTCTCATGTCATCAACTGGGGAGAGCTAGACGTGGGAGGAGACGCGACCTTCGAGGAACGGCCAGTCAGAATCGAGGATCGCAAGGAGAAAGTGCTCCGTGGACGAACCGTCGGCCTGGTTCGTGTGTTGTGGAGACATGGCGGCCTCGAAGAGAGTACGTGGGAGAGGGAAGCACAGATGCGTGCCCAATACCCCGAGTTGTTCTGAGCTTTGAACCCTTGGTGCCTGTTGTGACAGAACGTTTGACCTTTTTGGCTATGAAACGTGCTAAGTTCCTTCCCTCTGTTTTGTGTGGGGAGCCCCGGTTGAAGGGAAGGGGAAACCCGACCCCTAATCAGGACGCATTAAGGTGGATGCGATTAAACCCGTGCGGGCGAGTCAGTGCCGCCCAAAGCGGATAATATCTTGACATGGGGGAGGGGAACTCCCCAAACCCACATGACCGGGCGGTTTGGCGTGGTGTGATGCTTGGTTCTTGACAGGGAGTATTTCCAACTAGCGGGGGTCCACTCCTAAGAGGTATCTTCGAAGATGGTTGTTCGGATCCTCTCTTTCCTTCTAGTTTGTTTGATTCTCGAGGACGAGAATCGTTCAAGAGGTATCTGATGTGAAGACCCAGAACCCCCTTAGTCCCTTCCTTTGCCAAAAATCCGGTTTCCTTGCGGGGTACCGATCGGTGAGACCGATCGGTGAGACCGACCGGTGAGACCGATCGGTGAGACCGACCGGTGAGACCGATCGGTGAGACCGACCGGTGAGACCGATCGGTGAGACCGACCGGTGAGACCGATCGGTGAGACCGATCGGTGAGACCGACCGGTGAGACCGATCGGTGAGACCGATCGGTGAGACCGACCGGTGAGACCGATCGGTGAGACCGATCGGTGAGACCGATCGGTGAGACCGATCGGTGAGACCGATCGGTGAGACCGATCGGTGAGACCGATCGGTGAGACCGATCGGTGAGACCGATCGGTGAGACCGATCGGTGAGACCGATCGGTGAGACCGATCGGGGAGACCGATCGGCGAGACCGATCGGTCACACCGATCGGTGAGACCGATCGGTGACACCGATCGGTGAGACCGATCGGTGAGACCGATCGGTGAGACCGATCGGTGAGACCGATCGGCGAGACCGATCGGTGAGACCGATCGGTGAGACCGGCCCTGCTAAGTTGTTCCAGTAATGTTCCTTTTTCGCAAATAGGGTTTTAAACCCTATTCTTCCTTGCTAAAAATATCTTGGAAATCCGAAACGCGCGCAAAGGTCTTAATTAAATGCTTCATTAATTCATGGGTCAGTTAAAACCACCCAGCGCCATTAATGATGAGTCAAGCCACGTGGTCAACCCACGACTCCCTCGTCTTCCGTGGTTTTGTGTTTTCATCTCAATCGTCCCCAGCCCTTATAATTAAGGGTTAGGCCGTGGTTTTCCCCCTTCTTCGATCGTGACTCTTCTGGTGCATCGGGACCGCCGCGTCGTTATCCGTAAAGTTCCGCGCCCCCGGCCTAAACGTCGATCATCCATCAACAGGTAGGGAATTTCTCTCGTCTCTCACTTTTGTGTATCATGCGGGGTGGGCGTTACTTTTGTTCCTATGAAATTGGTTGAACCAAACCCTAATGGAGATACTAAACGAAGTTCTAAAGAAAGAAGGGGAGGGGTCGTGATCGTTGTTTATGCTTTATCTAGTGATCATCCCTTTTGTTGTACTGGTCTATGTTTTCTGAAAATTGAGGCCGTTGGTGGTCGTGTGTGTGCACTTGAATCCCCTCGTGATGTTTTAAATGGGTTGCTGGAATTGTGAACTCCTGCTGTGAAATTGGTTAATCACGTATACCCGGCTGAATAATTGAAAGCACCAGGATCAACCCTTTTGTGATAACTAACGGATAGAACACATGGAATTTTGAAATCATGGAGTGTGTTAAGTCGTTTAAATCTGAAAATCCCTGACTCGTGTGGGTAGTGGTTGTTGGTTGTTTTCCCTTCGGGCCATTTGCTGGAAATGTGGGAGGGGATGGGATCCCCCGTTCTTTTTATACTCTCGGTGGCTGTGTGAATTTGGGGGATGGGATCTCCTGTTGGCATGGTTTCAGTGGTTGTGGGTTTTTATCACAAACTGGGGAGAGATCCTCTGTTGACAGAACCAGGTGTGAGTGTTTTGGTTGATCTATGCTTGACGTTTTCCTTGGTTATGCTTATGGTAGTTGCCCAGTAGTGCTTAAAATTAATTGAACAATTGACTGAACGTGAAACAAGAATGGGACAAATGGTTTTGTGGGCAAGGGTCGCGAATTGTGACTCGGGCGTTGTGGTATTGTGTCCTGTAGGTTAGCTAGGAAAACCTAAGTTTTGGGTGAGTGTTTGTTACCTATATCTATACTTGTAGCTTTGTGTTTCTTATTCGCGCCCCACCCAAGTTGAGCACTTAGTGCCGAACACCCCCATTTATGGGGGAAGGGTGTTTTTCCCAACACTATACTTAGTGGCTGGTTATTAGCTCCTTTTCTGCTCCCTTTCCCGGATAGCCCAAGTACCTTCGGGCAGGCTGTGATGGCCTGAAGTCCATTATTAGCCCAAGAACCATCGGGCAGGGTGTTGTGGTGGTTGTCCAGGTGTGTGCGGCAGGTGGTTTCCCAAGTGTCTTCGGGATGAGGCCCAGGTGTTTTCGGGCGTGGCAGTGGATTCTTTAGCCCAGGTGTCTTCGGGCGTAGCGGTGGTTGTTCTGGCCTAGGTGTTTGCAGGCATGGTTACTTGTGACAGTTGAGGCCCAGGTGTGTGCGGGCGGGATTTGGCAGTGGGACTGCGTGTGGTTGTGGCCCAGGTGTGTGCGGGCGGGTGTGGCAGTGGGACTGCGGTGAGAATGGCGGGATTGGTCTGATGCGTAGGATGTCTCAATAACCAGTGGGAAAGTGGCGCGGGGTACCCAAACATCGATGTGCTCTTATATATATATTACTTGACTTGCGTTATTTGGGGAGCGAACCTTGGTGAGGCTTGGGATGGATAGTTGCCTTGTTAGGTGTTTGGTTTACTCTTTCTCACGGGACTTTAGTACGTTCCCCCACTTGTGCACGAGAGTCTTGGTTTTCCCTACTGAGTGTACTTGTATGCTCACCCTACGTTTGCTTTCAGGTTCCCAGGAGGACTTCAGGGATCACGCAGGACCTTACTAGCTCGGACTTTTGGAGCAGTTGCAGTTGTCTTTCTCTTCTTTTTGGTACTTACCTTGTAGTCATCTTTTGCACTTTGTGGCTTTCACTTTTGAAACATGCATGTGGGAATGGTTTACTTTTGGCTTTACTTTTCTCCTATCTTGGTGTTGTTGGGTTTTCTCCTCCTTATCTTTCAATCCTATAAAATAAAAAGGGTAATGCCTTCCATTTGCGAGAATTTCCTATACCCTTGGTGCTAGTCGCCACTCCGGGACCTATTGAAGGCGGGTTTCGGGGGTCATTATCTCTCCTTCAACTTAAAGAAGGAAGGGCCTGGCAATCTGCTGACCCTTCCCTCCTTTTGGTGAAGGCGGGTCGTGACAGTGGTTTATCCTTTGTGGATTTGAGAGACCTTCCGGGGTCTCGGGGTCCCTACTGAGTAGCTTATACTCACCCCTGCACGGGCTTTGCCCGCACTACGTTGTGTTGGTTGCAGACGACGGACAGCGTTGACCTTAGCTGAGGCTTGCAGAGCGGGACGGTACCCGGAGGTGGACCACTGGGCGGGACGTGCTCGGAGCGGACGGCGGGACCCGTGGAGCAGAGGAACTATCTGTACCCACCCTTCAGGTGGGATTTCCAGTGGAGAGCTCGGTGTAGCGGCTTTTACCTTTCAGTTGCTGTTTTCCCTTTCGAGTTTTACTTTACTTTCAGTTTGGGTTTGTATACTGGCCCATTTACTTTTCCGCACTTTCAGTTGTACTCTTCTTTTGCTTAGTGTTTACTTTCCGCTTTCTTACTCTGTGGTGTTTGTTTACTTTACAAAGGCAATGCCTTCCCATTTTACCGGGATTTACGCCTTGGTGCTAGTCCCCAGCCCCTGGCCTATGGAAGGCGGGCTTGGGGTAGTCACGGCACGGACCCCGAGGGCGGGTCGTGACAACCTATATGGAAGTGGGAACATATTGAAATGGACTTTTTCACAGGTCTACCAAGTACATTTTAAATGAATGATGCTATTTTGGTAATTGTGCATTGACTCACCAAGTCAGCACACTTTCTCCCTATCAGGGAATCCAAAAAATGGAGGAATTGGAAAATTTGTAAACTTGAGAAGTAATCAAGTTACATGGAGTTCTAGTTTTGATTATTTCTGATAGAGATCCTTGATTCACTTCAGGATTTAGGAATTCATTATAATGGGATATCAAGATCCAGCTAACCATGAGCATGAAATGTCATCCATAGAAGGATGAGTAGTTGGATAGAACAATTTATACATTGGAAGATATGATTAGAGCATGTGTCATGGAATTTGGAAATTCATGGGAAGATTAAATTCCTTTAGATGAATTATCATATAATAATATCTATCAGGTGATGTTATAGATGGCCATATTCGAGGCTTTATATGGTTATATTATTTGATCTCTACTATATTGGTTGGAAACATGATAGACATCATTAATAGGTCCTAGTCTTGTTCATGAAACAATGAAAGAAATTCAAATGATCTGAAAGAGGATGGCTACGGCTCAGAGCTGACAAAAATCATAGGTGGAAAATCCTTGTGGACCATTATCTTTTAATGTGAGTGAATATGTCTTCTTGAAAGTTCCATCCAGACTTTTTAATTAATTCTTTGGGAAATAGGGGAAGTTATAATCATGGTATATGGGGCCATTTGAAGTAGTGGAACATATTGGTATTGTTCTGTATCATTTATCTGTATCATTGAGGTTCAGTTCCATTCATAATGAGCTCCATGTTTCTCAATTAGAGAATTATCACCCAGATCCTTGATATGTGATCAGTTGGGATCATGTTACTCTTGATCCTGATGAGATCTTTATCCATGAATAGGTTCAGGTTCTGGAAAGATAGGAAAATAACCTATGTGGGAGATCTATTTCCTTGGTGAAATCTTTATGGTAGCATGTTCAGATTCAAAAGGAAACATGGGAATGGTAGAAGTTTATATGGGAGTAATTTCTTGAGTTGTTCAAAGGAAATGTTGTTATCTAACTTCCCAAGGAAATAAAGACCAATTGGGGGAGAATTTATCACCCCTAGTTTTGAGGTATGTTGTCATTTTATTCCTTTTGTTTTATGTTTTAAATCATTGGAATACCTTTCTAGAAAACTTTAGGGAATTAAAGAGGAGATAGTCTATAAAATGGATTATGGAAATCTATAGGAACAATTTACATCATAAATTATAGATTTATGATGTAAATATTGTGGGGAAGATGTTTTGGATGAGGTATTTTACATTTTAAAATAAATTTATTCCTTAAATTTGTATTTTAGGATTTAATTTAGAGGCGATATGTTTTTTTGGGTGGAAGTAACCCCTCGAGGAATTTACAATGTAAATTCTTGAATTATACCATAAATTTGTCATATCCCTACTAGTTTTTACCCAGTAACTAGTTGTAACTCCTCATTCAGTTCATAATCCTTCCTCTCGACATTCAAGGATTCCCTAGGAGAATTTTAGTGACCTTCGATGTCCATAATCTAATTCCAATGAATATTTGGGTTTTCAATTCTGTAGATCAAAGTTTAGGGTCTCATTCTTCCTTCTTTTCATAGATTTAATCAGTTTTTTCTCATATGGAACCAGAGATCAGTGTTATAATAACCAAATCAAGGGGTTTGGATTTGTTTTGATGAGATATTATGGGATTTTGATAAAGGAATCCAAGGAATAGGTATGTCCAGTGGAATTATCTTTGATCACACATTCCAATTAACTTTAGGTGGGTGTTTTTCCCTATTTCCACTTTTATAGAAACTTAAAGGATTATTAGGTTTCTAAAATTTAATCCTCGATTTTCAATGGTTTTCCTATAGTAAAACTCTAATGATAATTCTTTTACTAGTTTGCTTGAAATCGGATTATATTTGTTTCCCACAATGGATTTTTGAATTGATTAAAGAAGTTTTCATAAATAAAATATTTTTTTGACACATGTTATTGGAATAACAGGTTTTGAGTTTTTTCTAGAAAGGCATAGGTTGGTGTGAGTTCATTATTGCATTATTTGAGGAATTTTTGAAATAAAATTATTTTTCAGTGCTGACTCGAAAGGAATAAGGGGAAATATGTCACCAAGTGATGGTTTAGTGGAGGATATACCACTATTCATGAGTACAAGGGTGAAATTTTAGTATTAATGTGTGTGTGTGAATGAACATGGTTGATTATTAATAATTTTGAATTGTGAACTACTTATGATTTTTGAAATAGAAACATTGTTATGACTTAAACTGCTTTTGGAAAACCTGTTCATCTTAGAGAGTTTATATTATGAAAATTATTTACTACTTTTATATTATTTTTTCTAGTTTTATATCTTGTGAGGAAACCTTTTTCTTGCCTTAATAGTATAAGGTAATAATATTGGGGGTTTATTATTGGTTATGATTACTCACCCATTTCATATGATCTTTGGTGCGTATACAGATGTTGTTTTCTATGATACAGGAAAGGGATTAGTGTCCAACTTTTTTAGTGGCACCCCTTGATGTAGTTGTCATAGTTGGTGGAGTTAGAGCTTGGGGTTTGTTAATATTATGGTCAATAGTGGTTTTACATTGGTACTTAGGTCTTTTATTACATTGGTTTTTTATTTTTTATCTCATACTATTCCATTTATATTTTTATGGTTGTCCGAATTTCATTTTTTATTGATGAATTGGTCATGTTGTTCATCTTGACTAGATTTTTGTTCATCTTTCATTTATATATATGTATTCCGTTTTATTTGTTTCGTATTTTTATATTTGGTTGTTTATTAAAGGGTATGTCAATACCCTATGTCTCTTGTGTTTAAACCTCGGGAATTTACTACCAACCTTTGATATCTGAGGAATTTCACCTACATTTATTATCACACCGGCCTCTTCTCATGCCAATGATTTGGGTAGGGATGTTAAAACCACAATCATTATTTATTTAAAAACAATCCATGGGGATTCCATTTGAATTCACAACCAAAACTAAAATTCCAAAATCCAATTCCAACCACTCTAATTTCAAAAAAACAATTACAAGAGGTTCCAACCATTTTCATAAAACAAACATTACCAAAACACATAACCAAGAACCATCATTAAAGCAACCTTTCCATTTTATAAAACTCTATCAATCCACAAGCTATTTCCCAAAAATATTATTTGACTTACATAACAAAAAATACCCCTTTCATAGTTTCAAAATCAATTCATAAATTGGAAAAAAACATTCAATTTCATTTATTCCATACAAAATAAAAATTAGTATTATACAAATTCTATTACCATTTCAAAGGTATGATTTAAGATTCAATTCCATTTTACATTAAACGATAATCTTAAAATTACATTTCACTATAGTAAATTGAGAAATATAATACCCCCCCCCCCCAATTTTTGAATAATTGTCTCATGGATTAACCTCTTTAATAAAACTAACAATACAAGGCCAATTACTTGAATTAGTCATTCTAATTAAATCAAACCACATATTAATACAATTTAAATGAATTCAAATTCAACACTCAATAGACAACAAGACCACACAAACTATGAAGTTAAACAATTAAGTAAGACTATGGTTTAGCCTTAGGGAACACCTACCTCAAGCTTAGAGAAGCATACACATTGAGTATTGGTCATTGGTTTGACCCGAATTGGACGAAAGTAAGAATGAAAACAAACACCTTGAAAATATTGTATATTATTTAAAATTATATGAACACTACATGACATAAAACATGAAAATTGGAAGGAAGAGGATGTGTATCCTTACCTATAACTCTACATCGTAAGTGACAGCTCTCCAAATGGATAAGGGTCAAGTGAGATCCTTTTTAGATAATTATTGGTATAATAGGTGCATATGAGGATATTAATGGGCCCCCAAGGGTCTAAAAACACAAATAAAGAGAAGAGGTGGTGGACCAGGTGAAATTATCGGGATGACCAATATTAAAAATCACCCAAGAGGCCACTAACTAGTTGGTGACCTCCACCGGTTGGCTGGTGACCCTAGGTAGAACCTGGGGTTATATTTTAGGCCACTGACTAACTGATGGTACTACTACACTATGTTGGGCCCCCGACCATATGTCCCAAGCCCATGGTTTTCTCCTTTGACTCCTCCAACCACCCTTCAAGCTTCATACGATTTCTAGATAAACACGTTTAGGGAGTTCCAACCTTCAAAACCTCACCACGAAATCCATTTCAAAAACCGACCCAATCACTAATTCAAAAGTTGAGCTCCTCCTTAAATTCCCATTACACGTACGGACAAAGGAATTACATAATACTTTCCAGATTTAATGTATAATAAAACTAAATCAATTATGTTACCTTACATGTAACTTCTTATGTGCATATATAAAAATCTATAAAAGTAGTTTAAAAATTTAAACCAACCAATACATCCATTCAAAATATAAAAATTATATTCATGAATAATAAACTAGGTAATAATTTAATAAATGAAAAGTTAATATATTTAAACATGTGATAAACCATTTATAAACAATTAATAGATAAGGAAATTGTAAGCACTCTATAATTTAGTCATTAATTATGTAAATTAAACAATCAAATAAATATA
The DNA here is from genome assembly GCA_963277665.1 of Viscum album. NCBI lineage: Eukaryota > Viridiplantae > Streptophyta > Magnoliopsida > Santalales > Viscaceae > Viscum > Viscum album. Next base: position 295,660,922 of record OY728141.1, on the reverse strand, counting down.
AACATTTTATATTTACATCTAATATAAACACATCATATCATCCTTTATATGAAATTATATTCTATATATGAACTATTTATATATTATGTAAACTTTTATAATATAACACATTTTATATTATTTAAACCTAGATTATGTCAATTATAAAAAATCCTTTTAATATGGTTCAAATACTTTCTTCAAATAAGTCTTTTTAATTTGAAAAATTCAAATTAAATAATTTTAAATAATTCATAATATAATATAAAATCCTTTAGTATTATTTTTTTAATTTGAAAACACATTATAATTTAGCTTTATAATTTCTATATAAACATTTTATATCTAAATTATAATCCATTTCATATAATCTCAAAAGATATTTAATATTAAAAATTAATATTATGAATATTTGATTAATAAATGTTTCATAAAAATTTAATTAATTAATTAGAAACAATTTATAATTAATTAATTTACAAAAAAAATATATCTAAGAAAAATATCCCAAAAAAACCCATTTACATGATTTATAAGCTATATAATTAAATTTATAATTAAAAATAGAAATAATAAATTTTTCATGGATATATTATTTTATGATATCCTTATATTGTAATTGATGGATTCCCGTAATATTAATAATACTTTATGATTGATAATAGTGATCTATGATATTTTCCTTCTGTGTCAAGCAAATCGTATCATACTATATGTGTTATATTATAATGGTGATACAATGATTTGTTTTTGTAAATGTGCCATAATGTTATCATCCCTAATGATAAGCCATATCATATGTTGTGATGCACCAAAAATTGAAGGATAACACTATTTAACTGCCTATGATATTGAATATCATATAGCATGGACTTATCATGACATATGATATTGCATATCATGTAGCCTTCTATTAAAATAAAATTTAATCATATTTTATGATATGGAATACAATTTCTAGGAAATATCAAATTTCTTAATTTTAAAACATGATTTCATGAATCAAAATACATAGTAAATATAAGATACCACATTTTGGTTTCATAATATCAATTTACACTTAATCAACATGGTCAAAAAAAACTTTAAACCCAAAAACTTGAGATCTACCATGCTTAAAATTGATACCATGTTGTTCACACCCACCAAATGAGAACTAGAAAAAATCACATAGAATGAAATACTTGAACATGGGTATTATCTTTCCCATGAAATCAAGGTAGAAGAGGATGGTCGAAGATTTTTGGAACCCCTAAAAGGCTCTCAATCAGTTCACCACCTCAAGTTCACACGAAGTCTCCATACATGGCGCTTATCCCATGGCATGCCCCATGAAACCCTCCTCAGAAAGCGCCCTTGCTCTCCAATGACCAAATGGTGAAGGCCAGATGAGCGTCCCTTGAGGCTGAGTAGTTTTTCATTAGATTGTGCCTAAAAACTCATCAAAAATCATCTAAAAGTAATGGTAAGTGACATCTGAAAGAACAGACTCCCAGTAGTAACAAATTTCATGTTCCAAAGAAATATTGGGAAGAATAAAATCCCTAGATGATGTCCAAGTAATCTCATGATACCTCCCAGCCTTTGTCGCATAGAATTAAGGAGATAAATAATTTGAGGGGAGAAGGGTCCTCGGTCACCAGAGGACATGCAGTTCACCCCTTAAGACACACGATTCACCCCGGCCTATCTGATGTATCACGTGGAGCCCCTTTGGCTCATCAACTACATCACATGGGAACTACTGGATAAATCTGCAGTGCTCTAAGGAAAAATGAATAGTTTTGGCCACAATTCTTGTGAAATATGATATAATCCACATTTTTCATGTGATACACCGCCAAAAAATCGATTAAAAATCATGGATATTACTCGAGAAAACTTGTGTACCTCCCAAACCTTGTCAAATAAAACATTGGGATCAAAAGGGAGAAGGCAAGTGGTGTCTGTGGTCACTAAAAGACATGAGACGTGCTCCCTAAGTGAACTGAGAGACCTCAGTTTCATGATCTCCTTGCCTCGTGAGGTCCCTATGTCTTGTCAGTTTTACCATACAAAATACCCAGCGCATGTACTGGAAACCTCACGGCGCTCTGAGGATAAACAAACTAATTTTTCCATGAAATACTCATGCATCACCATGTTACCCAAATCATTCATTTGACTTATCTCCAAAAAATAGAGTAAATACCCTCATTTCCATACATTCAATCTTGCATGACTCCTAAACTTCATCACATAAATGGGAGGATATGGAAAAGGGGGAGGTGAGCAGGGTTCTCGGTCACTGAAGGACACGCGACGCATCCAGCACACCCTCATCACAGATCCGGATACCCCGAGATAGGCCATCCATGGAATCATGAGTGTCGTACAATAGGCACTTGGATCTCGTGAAGACACTTGGATATGTTGACATGAATTCACGGAAGCCCTTCAAGGCATGAGTCTTAAATAATCGGCAATAATATGATAAAGGAAGGATGGGACTACGACTGCTAAAAATCAAGAGGTTCCCCAAACAGGTTCCACCGCATAGACTCACGAAATTGAATAATTCCAGACTCCACATCGACTCTAGACTAGACTCACGTCAGATGAATCACACAAACCGGTGAGTATGAAGGATGGTTGTGCCTATAAATTCTCTACTCCAACTCAGAAAAATGGTTGGTTGGATAGTTGTTTGTTGGGTTGGTCGATTGACTGGATGTTAGAGGTTATCCTCATCGGTGATTAGATCCTAAGATTCTGCACACATATGATCATGTGATCTAACAACTTTTCTCCAGGTAATACATTGGAAAACATCTAGAGCTATCATGCACCAAGATAGAATTCCTTCACGTGATTAATCAAAGATAATGTAAAGGAATCCTGGAAAGACATGAGAATTCCACATCGTATTTCTTATAGATCATACGAGAGCCAAACAAACTGACACTGAACCAAGCCAAGGCACTCACAATGCAAAGGTAAAATATGGGATTCAATGTGGAAAACTCAAGATGAGGACATGATCCCAAACCTCTTTGGGATTCACATGTTCCATCAAAAGACATGCAATAACACCATGTCATGCCACCCAAATCTCGTGACATCCCTTCATCATGACATCTAAGACATGTATAATGCTCCAAACATGTCGAGATAGGTCCTGTGAACCTTCTGTGAGAACCAACCATCTCCCGCAAACCCTTCAGGTTTTTCACCCTGGACTTGTGATGTCCTTAAAACACATCACCTAACTCATATGATGGTTCTTACTCACATCATCTGAGTACCATAGACACATCTAGATATGAAAACCCATCTCTCACAGCGTTCCCCCCTGAATGAGTCATCTAAGACCCATGACACCTTTGGACAATTCATCCTGATCTAGCAATTTCTCCCGCACAAGTCATCCAAGACCAGTGACACCTACGTACATGTCATCCTAGACCCGTGATGTTGCATTGAGGTGTTGTCCAAGACATGCGGAACACCTCTAGACATGTTGGCCTAGACTTGTGATGTCTCCCCAAGGTGTTGTCCAAGACATACGGCACACATCTGGACATGCCATTATGGACTTGTGATGTCTCCATGTGGTGTCGTCCAAGACATGAAACACCCCCTAGACCACATCACCATGGATCTTAGGACACCCCCATATGTGTCAATCTAGGTCATATTATGACCCCTAGGGTATGCCAACCGAATCACTAGACACCTTCCAGATATGAAGGTCCATTCATCAGGGTATCCTCAGTGTGTAAGCCTAAACCTTAAAGAACTACAAGGACTCTGATTTCCTCCATAAATGTGATACGTAGGACACCTCCTTAGAGGCTAAAGAATCATATCAAATTTCTCAAGGAATACCCCAATACACAGATCCCACATCCACATGTCATGAGGATGATCATGAACTTACTATTGTTTCTCACAACGAGCATGGCTCACGTGGGTTAGGGGGACGCAACGAGTATCTTATTAGGCATCATAAATAAGGAGGCCTCAGTGTGTAAGCCCCATACTTAAAGAACTATGAGGACTACGATTCCTTCCATAATCGAGATACATAGGATTCCTCCTTAAAGGCTCAAGCTCCATGTCAAATATCTCAAAGACTTCATCAATATGTATATCCCACATCCACATGTCATGAGGATAGTCATGCACTCCCTCTTGTTTCTCACAATGAGCATGGCTCACATGGTCTTAGGGTGATGTAATGAACACCTCATTAGGCATCATAAATAGGGAATCATTAGAGTTTAAGCCTCAACCACAAATAACTATAAGAAATTTGGTTCCCGCCACAACTGGGATACATAGGAAACCTCGTTAAAGGCCTAAGATCCATATCAAATATCTTAAGAACTACCCTAATATGAATATCCCACATCCACATGTCATGAGGTTGATCATGCACTCCCTCTTGTTTCTCACAATAATCATGTCTCATTTGGGCTTAGGGGATACAACAAACACCTCATTAGGCATCATAAATAGGGCAGCTTCGGTGTGTAAGTCCTAATACAAATCAAACTACATGGGTTTTGTTTCTTGAAAAATCCAAGATATGTTGTATTTCTCATAATGGATTAATATCATCCCCGAAATATCAATTGCCTCCACATATGGGAGTATATCCCAAAGCACTTAGTCATGTGACTTCAGCACATAAGCTATTATGCAATATCGAAAAATGATGGATAACCTCAGATACATACAGATGAATCTCGGTTTGTTTTACAAAAAATATAATTGAACCATAGTAATTTTTTCAGGGTAACTGGTCCCATATCGGGATTAGGGATAGATTCACTAACATGTATTAAATCTACTAGAGAGTCTCAAAGTAGGAAACAATTCCCCCCAAAAGGGTTCAATGATCCCAAACTCCCATCCTCTCTACCAATGTGAGTCCCTAAGAGTCGTTGGGCCTCAAAACCCAGATAACCAACAGCCTTTGGAAACCAGTTATGTACTCAATAATGGATGGGGGAACCATTGGGTGTTTCATGAAAAAATGAAATGGTAATGTGAAGAGTAAAACACATTCCATTCCATGAAATCCCTCTAGAAAAAAATGGTGAACCTGACATGAATCTCTGAAATAACAAAACAATTGGGTTATAATCTGTCAAGCCATTTTTCTTTCCCCTCACATGCGAACAACATTGTTAAGCTTGACGTGAACCTATTGGGCCACTTTTTGGGGTAATTTATATACAAGAAAGGTAGTAAGAACACCATAAATAGGGTTTCTTATAATATTATATTCGTTTAGAAAAGTCCATGAAAAGAGAATGGTAAGAAAGGGAATACATGAAAATTGTGTTAACCATGTATATATGATTGATTGTTATCATTCCTATAATATGAAACTGATGGGTAACTTTATTCCTTTTTGTTTGGATACTTTCAAACTCCCAATTTGAGAAAATTTCTTCATCTACCAGCACCTGTTCCAGTACCTCATCCACTGATGTGACCCACACAGGTCGTAAAAAGGTCTCTCCTTCCAAGTGGCTCTAGTAATAGGTAGTAAACATGATGGTTTAAGAGTACCATTGATATAGAAAATACCAACTATAGATGTTTCTCGTGAGATTATGTATGTACAATAGCTGGAGAGTCCACGTAGCTCTATGAATGACGCTGCTAGGCCAGTGGCCCCCATCGTCATGACCAATCGCTTCGGGAGCCTATCCCCAGAGAATGAAAACCACCACCTTCCATACATGATGAAGGTGGATTAAGAGGCTATATATATCTCTCCTATGATCTTGGAACCACTGAGGAGGGTGGCTATTAACTGTCATTGTTAGCATCATTATACCAATACCTATCATCCACCTATTGAGGGAACCTTTCAATAGAAAGCCATCACAGACACCCATGCATGGGCTCTGTTAAGAAATAATCATAAAAGGAATAATATGTTGGATACCCAGAAGGGGTATAATATCCCTACTCCTGCTAAAATTTCCCTCTAGTATACTTTTTTAGGGACCAGCTAGTGGGCTCATATTCCTTCTCACCTTGAACAAGTCTGTGGGAATATTCTTAAAGCAAACATCGGGGAGTCTTGTACTCCTACTCCCATGCATGAATCCAATGGGAATATCTCGATGGAACATGGAGCACAGAAGTGGGTGCATATCCCCTCTTCAATAGAATACATATTTCAATAGGTTATGGAAATAGAGGACGTGTACGCTTATATTCTTGAACACACTTTCCTAAAGTACCGATACATTTTAGCAATAGCTGAAGAACTCCACCATCATATTTTATCACTATTCAAGTTTAAGGTACAAGAATATACACCTATATCTATAACTAGGATGAATCAACACTCTAATCATTGTGATCAAGTGGTTGTACCAAAGTAAGCACACATTCTTTCTTATGTTTGGGAGGATTATCGGTATATCTTGATAAAGGGTGAGGCAGCAGAACGAGCTTATAAACCCATTCCAACCAGGGAAAACTAGGTGATAGAGGAACATGCCTTGGGAAAAGGGCACATTCCTATCAAAAAAGTCATGCGACATGATCCAAAGGCCCAGGATCAGGGCCATATCCCTATTCTGGTCAATTCTAACCAAGTGAGAGTGGAAAAATCCTTAGGATTGGACCATATTCCTGTATTTGAACCTGCATGCCATACTTCAGAAGGTCATAGAAGCAAGGCATGTATTCTTTCTTCTACAAATTAATTATTGCAATAGCATTGTTACGAACAAATATTGGAGGAGGCTCATATTCCTTCTCCCATTCCGGAGGTCCATCAACATATTCTGGTGGGGGATGCATATTCGGACTAGGCGTATATTCTTGATCCAACTGAGGATAACCATGTGAGAGTGGAAAACGCCTTCATACAGGCTCATATCCCTATCAACAATGAGTAAGTGCATCGATATATTCTAGCATCTCCTCATTAGTGGGCTCATATCCCCACAACACTAGGCTGTTATAGGAAAATTACAGCAACCGCCATATAGTAGGCCCATATCCCTTCAAAACCACTAAAGGCAGGCTGGCATATTCTTACCACAATGTAGAACAAGACTCATATTTCTAATCTTCTCAATATCAGTGTCCTTGAAGTTGTTCAAGACACACTCTCAACACCACAAGGGTCCTTAAACTCTTCTATCAAAGAGGAAGTAGGAGAGATTCATTACTGTGGTAGTACACCTTGTGGTAATGTGGAGATGGATCATAGGGACTCTACTCCTAACATCCATCGTGTTCAACCCCCCCCCCCCCCCATAGAGATATCTCCTATGGGAAATGTAGTCCTCCATTTTTTCAAACACCTCCATATAGAGAGGTGAAAAAACACCAAAACCTTCATATTGATAGGTTCCTGAAATGTTAGGAACAACTGTATATAGTTCCCCATCAGTGTCTAGTAGCACTCCACCCCCGTCAGTAGGCGACCATCAGAGTTATCTTTTGTGGTCTAGTCAGTTGGAGGCATGTATGAATAACAAAGAAGAGGCCCACACTGACATATGGAGAGAGTTAGCCGGAAATAGCCTCTCCATCATGTTTTGGCCCCTCACTACTTCCATCCATGATATCCTGATGAACTAGAAAACTAGTGCATTCATTTTCTATGGAAGAATATGTGGTCCACTCATTAGTGATTGAAGGATCAGCATATCCCTTATCCAAGATATGAGTGTCACCTATAAAACATTAGGATACTCTATTTCTAGCTCGACCTAGATATTATCTCCATGGCCCGAGATCCTAAACTAGAAAAGCACGGTGCAAATTTGAAACACTCTTTCTGCCATTGCATAATGACATTTCGGTAGCTAATCTTCAAAGCCACTTCAGAAATATGAATTTGAGTATGGGGAAAATATGCAGCATTACACTTTTTTACCCCCTTAGAACATAATATCCCCTCAAACAAGGCATCCTACAATGCTATAGCCTCTGGAGAAGTCAAAGGACCAGGGAATGCTCGAGCTAGTTGGTCATTGCAACAGAATTCACCCTCTCTAACAATTCCCAAACATTACAGACAAGGAGAGAGGATAGCCAACAAGACTTCAAATTGGACCCCTCAAGATAATAGGAGGACTTTCTAGACACAGGGATAAAATTTTTGATTACTTGGACAACTACCTATAAGGAGCGATGCACATCATGGGATGCCATCGTACCCAACTCTCATGCAAGCACAACTGTGCTACATCATGGAGATTTTAGTAGAATGATCTATGGAACATGTTTAGATGTGGACTCGATACCGTAGGCTGGGAGAATATTTTCCACTGCCTCCACCTCCTGGTTCATCAGTCCCTGAGAAAATTCGGTATTTTTTTACCACAGTCACAGGAAAACCCCATCCCATAGTGCTGGGGACATTTATATCTCAATTCCCAACTCCAAATTCAACATCCCCTGAAAAGATATGGGAGAAATCAATGGTGATTCCAGATCAACCCCATCTCATAGGGATGGGGGAATTTTTACCATCATCACCACCACAGAAGTAATTTTTATTCTCTAATTTGGGAGGAAAAGATCAACAGTCGACATCCCACCAGTTCCTCCCTTCACAAGACAACCCTATGTTGGTCGGAACTCATTTGGTGACCCTAAATGAAAATTCCCTCAAGTTCTCCATTCATAAACCAAGAGGAGAGGAGCTTATGGTGAAAAAAATAAGGCCACACTGGTTCTTCAAGCCAAAATGGCTCAATAAGTCCAAGGGTTCTAGTACTGACCCTAATGAAAGCCTTGTAGAGTCAGCTTTCCATGTGGAAAGCAATGTCAAAAGCACCATTACACAATATGTCTCTATAAACATTGTCCCTATGGTAGATATTTATTAAGATTCAGATATAGAGGATCACAACAGAGAATACATACCCATGGAAGAGGGTGATTAGGTTTCACCAAATAAGGGTGCACACACCCAAAATTAAAGAAGGCTCTAGAATTTGGTACCGCCAAAAAATGAGTTTCCACCTCCTCATAGGAACACCTCTAATTATAAAGGGAAATAATAGACCATGTCTAGGTTTCTATATGCAGAAGAGAAATTGTCACAATATGATAGTGAGATGCAATATATTTGACATATCAATGAAAAGCTACTCAGGGGAAATATTCTCATTAGGTATTATCTCCAGCTAGAGGCAGATATTCCCCCTCCTATGGATGATCCTACATCCAGAAAAGCATCTACATATCATATTGGATATAGGTATAGACAACCCATCCACATAAATGAGGAAGTCAGAAATGATCAAGACTTTCATACACTATGGTTATAGCCTCTCCCTCGCTATGGTAACTCCTCAGTCATAGGACAGATAGAGGATCGGTGAGAGATGAAAGTGGGAACACCTCATCATCCCCCCATCTTCTCTTTACAGATTGGAATCGACTCATATGGAAGTTCCCTTGGAGTTGTTCACTACCATTGAATCCTTTTCTACTCGGATGGAATCCATGGAAGGTATATGTGCACCAATGAAACCTGAGAATAATCCATACCCCGAATTGGTATATTATATCCCACTTATTTCCAATTTATCTAATCTTAACTTATTCAACTTCAATAGTGCAGATGATCCTAAGAAACATCTCACACACTTTTTGTCTAGATGTGGGCCAATGATGGGACCTCGAGATCAACAGGAGGTGACCAAACTGGGGTGTTTATACAGAAATTGATAGGGACATCCTTCGTCTGGTATAGAAGTCTTCCCACATAGTCTATCATAGGATGTTAATACCTTATTCATCAATTCCTTTACAAATTCAATTCAACACTGAGGAAGATGACGATCATCGACCTGACGAACTGCAAGCAGTGTGAGAATGAGAGGGAGTCAGAATTCATAGAAAGGTAGAAGGGTCTGACCTATTCTCTCAGCATACCTCTCTCATAAGAACAAATTCTGTAACCCTATTATAAAAATCTCAAGGATGAGCTACATACACCACTAGTCCCCATGAAATATCCAGGTGGATTCTAAGAATTCCCTGAAACAACACAACGTATTGAAGAATCTATCCAATGAACCTAATCCAAGTCTTGGCTCACACCCTCATCCCAAGAGAGAAAGTTAAGAAAAGCATAATTTGCAGTTGTCACCCTTAAGTCTGCAATGGTCCAAGCACCCAAGAAAGCTTTGAACTTCCCTACACCCCCTGCTAACCGAAAGCAATAATATAATCTCCCTTGGCTAGATGCATAATTAAACCATTTTTTCCCAGGATTCTAAGAGTGGGTAAATAAGGCATACTCATTTTAAAATAATAAAATCATGGGATACTTCTTGGAAACCAAGGACAACAACCTACTTTCACTTCTATAACCTAGGAATCCTAATGAATTCAATCTCATGGACCATCCTAATTACATCCCTTTCCATAGAAGGCTGGGTCATAATATCCAAAACTTGTTCATATTTATGGACATCCTTCAAGGTATGATCAACTCTGGACATGTGAAATTAGACAATTCTCTAGAAAATGTGGCTTTCATAACAATTCTCCCAGTTATAGGAAGAGGAAGAATGGTAGAAAGTTTCTACTAGAAATACATAGAAGTTTGACAACTGGTTGACTCATAAAACAGTTGATTGATCTCGTGGCACCCTCAAGGTGAATTTTCACAAACTCGCAAAAACTCTACAACCCAAAAAAGAGAAGCCTGATATACCTCCCAAGGGTGGTTGTGACCACCAGAAGTAGGAAGAAACTGAGAAGGAAGAGTCATATTCTACTCCAAAGAAGGATTTTACTCTCACAAACTTTTTCCCGAAAACATCTACACCATTGGAACCTTCCCTCCAAACAAAATCCACATCAAGTAAAGAACTCATATTTGGTTCTTTTAACATGATAAAATTGACGAACCCCTTCTTCAATGATGAGTACACCCTCAAATACAGTTTCCCCACATATTGTAGGGAAACAGGAGTCCATAAGCACTGAAGCGAATGATATAGGGGGTTGTGTGGATATGGATGGAGTTGGTATCCTTGTCATTCCCCCACATAGGACTCATATGAATCCTAGAATCATGGGAAACCACTCTAGAAGGATCTAAGAAGGAAGGGAGGTGCCTACGATCCCTCTAATAGCCACCCACACCAAATTTTCTTTTTTGACCATTTAGGGGGGTTCAACCTAATCAACCCAAACCACAAGAAAGGCCAGCATAGCCTATTCCACTAGTGGCAGATATGCTATCAACCTCCATGCAATCCCTAGGTCCATCGACCTCAGCCACTCCAACTTCTCATCTACATGCCCATGAGTAGCCTCATACCAGAAGGTGGCAACCTCTATCACAGAAGTATGATATTATGAAATAGCTAGTTGTGGTCATACCCAAGATCTCAATCCTTAATGTGCTTCATCTTTCTATGTAACTCTGAGAGGCACTTATTGAAGCCCTCCAAATCCCATAGGAATTTGAGATAGAATTCACTGTAGCTTAGATCTATCGAGTGGAACCCTTTTCCTTAGGATGTCATGTTGTCATTTCATTCACTAACCAATATCAAGAAGAGGCCATTCAGGGATAAATTAGTCCCTTGTATGTATCATGAAGAATGAATAATGTCAGTTTCCAAATTGTGTTGATAGATAATGGATCCAAGATAAATCTCATCCCATCCAGGACCCTTTGAAATTTTGGGTATAGTGAAGAGGACCTATCCCCTACAAAGATGACCATCTAGGGGTATGATAAGCATGAGGAAATGCCCCTCAAAAATATTAATCTAGAAACCTTGTTTGGGGAGCTCACATATGATTCTGAGTTCATGGTTATCCAACAAGACACTACATAAAACTTCTTACTTAGAATTACTTGGCTCTATAGCCACTCAGTAGTCCCATCAACATTTCAACTATGTTTGAAGTACCCTATCAATGGCAAGGTCAGCATACTCCATAGAAAAAATGTCCCCTTAGAAACTTTTGAATCTGTATATGCTGAAGTAGACTTCTTGAAGAATGGATTCAAATATACAATAGTGGATGATGTTATACAGGTTACAACCCCAATGTCTTGGGGACCACCCCTATAAATATCTGGATCATACTTGATGAGGAATACGTGATCCCCATAAACATGGCCAAAATATTGGGCCCGGTCCCAAAGGTCCAACCCTCTCCTGCCATCAGCAATAGTCACACTCAGTGTCTCTCTCCTACAGCCCAGATAATGGGAGATGATGAAATTTCTTCTGATGATCTCCCTCACCTGAATAGTGATGAAGAGTCCCCCAAACTTCCATCCTCACCCGAAGTTGTCCCCATGGATTTGGGAATAGAATAGGATGAGGATGATATCAGAATCTCCCCGCCAACATTTGAGGAAGGTGTTTCCCCCACTATAGATGATCTTTGATAGATAAACATGGGGATAGAAGAAGGTACATGGATTACTTTGATTAGTGCATCCATGACCCCCAAGGAGCAGGATATGTATATTGCATTCCTAAAGTAGCACCGATATTTTTTCCCTGGAACTATATAGAAATCCCTAAATTGAATTCAAATATAGATACGCACCATCTCAGACTACCCAAATATCATCAAGGCTTCAAGAAGGAATCCAGAAGAATACATCCCTCTCAAGAAACAAATGTAGATGTATAGGTCAATAAGTTAATCAAATCCATCTTCATCCGAGAGGTGAAATACCCCAAATTTCTTTCCAACATCATCCCTATCAAGAAAAAGAATAGGAAAATCAAGGTCTACATTGATTTCAGATACCTTAATCTACATTTCCTGAAAAATGATTTTCCATTGCCAATAATGGAAATCTTGCTCAACACAATTTCTAGATTCCAAGACCTTTCCTTCATGGATGGGTACTTAGGGTATAATCAAACCAAAATGTCCCCTAAGGATAAAGAGTCCACCACCTTTAGGGCACCCCAGGGGATCTTCTTCTACCAGATCATGCCCTTAGGATTAAAGAACTTCAGTTCCACATATCAGTGTGTCCTACATCACATATTTAATTCGTTCTTGGGGAACATTGCTGAGTGTTATGTCGATGACCTGATTATAAAATCTTGACAGTGATATGATCACTTCAAGTATCTCCATGAAATCTTTGGAAAATTGCAATATAATATTCTGAAGATGAATCCACTGAAGTGTGTTTTTTGGGGTAACATTAGGAAAATTCCTTGGATTTTCGGTATGACACCGTGGAATTGAGGTTGACCCAGAGAAGACTGGTTCTATCTTAGAAATGTTGCCCCATAGGAACCTCACAGAACTGAGGGGTCTCCAAAGTAACCTTACCTACATTCGTTGATTCATATCCAACCTGGTCAGAAAAGCCCTCCCCTTTATTAGGATAGTGAAGAGGGGATTAACCTACCAATGGGATGATGATTTCCCAAAATCCTTCGATAATCTAAAGCAGTATCTGTTGAACCAATTATTTTTTATTCCTCTCGTGGAGGGGAGGCTACTCATCTTATATGTGGCCTCTATGGAATGCTCACTGGGCACCCTCATCGCTCAAAAGAATTATGTGAGGATTGAGAATAGTCTTTACTACCTCAGTCAAACTATGTTGGGTGTCAAGATGAGATATTATAATACCGAGAAGAACTGTATTTCACTCATCTTTGAAATTCAAAAGTTGAGGCATTACTTGAAACACCATGAGATCTACCTGGTCTCTCTTATCGACCCACTCAAGTACATACTTGGACTCCCTATGTTTAAAGGGTGTTTGGATCAGTGGGTGTTCATCCTATAGTAATACAATATCTGGTTCGTGTCCCAGAAGTCAGTAAAAGAGAAATCCCCAGCTGACTTCCTCGTAACACCTCCCACTTTAAAAAATGAACCAAAGGACACTGAACTCCCTAATGAATAGGTTTTCTATTCCCATGACACTCCCCATACAAGAGAGAGATATTTTTATGGTTCCTCACAGAGTCCTATAAGTACCACCCTAGAGCGCGACAAACTAGCATCCACCTCTGGATGGATGAAGCCCATAATCATCTATCTTCGGGGTGTGACTCTCCCAACAGATCGAGCTAGAAAAGAACAAATATGGAACCGATCGGAAAACTCCACCTTACAGGATGGTCCAAATGATCAAAAAATCATATAAAGCATGGATTTGATGGAATTCTCTTTAGATGCATAGTATAAAGAGAAATTCTCACTATCATGGAATAATTCCACGTGGGCTCCTCCAACATCCACCAAATCTGGAACTAGTCTCTCCCACTAGATCAGAAGGTTGGGGTATTACTAGCAAACCATGATACAGGACTATGTGTAATTCACTAGAAAATGTCATGCGTTCTAGATTCATGAAAACTTAGCACCTGTAATTATTGAACACAGCTAAATACTCCTATTCATTCATTGTTTGAGGGATAGATGTTGTGGGGCTATATCCCCAGCCACAGCCAAGCAGTTCAAGTACATCCTTACTGCTACCGACTTCTTCTCCAAATGGGATGAGGAGATACCCCTCAAAGAATTTTGGATGAATAATATCATCAACTTTGTAAAGTCCCACATCATCACTAGGTTCATAGTCCCTCACACGATATTGATGGATAATGTCACGAACTTCTATTTTGCAGAGTTGAATAAGTTATATTAGGAGTATAACATAAAATACAATCACTCATCGTGCTATCATGTATCATAAAATGGAAATAAAGAGATATTTAATAAGCCTATGTTGAATATACTTCATAAGATGGTGAACAAGGATAATAACTCATGGCCAGACAAACTCCTCCATGATTTATATGCCTATCGTAGCACTGTGCATACTGGTACACCAGCAACGCCATACTCATTGGTGTATAGGACCAAGGCAGTGCTACCCATAGAGGTCCAGTTTCCCTCACTCTGAATATCCATTTGCTGGAAACTCTAAAATTAAGAACAATCTCAAAAATGACTGGATGTGTTGGAGTGTCTAGATGAGAATAGTTTCTAAACATTGCATAACCTAGAAATGCACCAGAACCAGATATCATAGGCCTTCGATAAAAAGGTTCACATTTTTTCATTCCTCCAAGTATAATTATGCTAGCTCTCAGAATCCTAATGATATTGAGGAAGAATCCCCTGAAGTTAGAACCCAAGTGGGAGGGACCCTATGTAATACATAAGGTCTATCATAATGGAGCCTATTCACTAGTCACCATGGATGGGTAGCATGTCACACCACCCACTAATGTGAGATTTTTCAAGAAATACTTTACATAATCTTCATCAATAGGAAATCCATGTTGGTTTAATTCTCATACTCATCCTTTCCACATGACATTAAATTGCATGGAATGTCTCACACACGACAATAAACTATAAAGATATGTCCTCACTGCATGATTTTAAACTACAAAGTCTCTCTAGAACTATGTATGGCTTGATTTACATTCTAGATGAGATACGAAGGTATGCCTTGATCCTATATCTTGGCCCATCCATCACATGACATAAAATATCCCCATTTTATCCTCTATGCCTCTGAATAGTTGGAGGGATCCTCGTCTTTCCTTGTTTCTCGCATTGAGCATAGTTCATGTGGGCTTAGGAACATCGACAAGGGTTTCCCCACACAAAACAGGGTGTCAAGGCCTTGGATGAACCCATTATAATCTTCAATATAGGTAGATAAAGTGGATTCCATGAGTCCTCACTGCATAATGTTAAACTACACGGTCAATGTCCCCTACACAACATAAAATCTTACACTCATGTAGACCTCATCTAAGACGAACACCATCATTGGTGTCGGTATCCTACTATTCCATCATTTCAACAACTATGTGAGGATTGAATATCATTATCAATGGAATATGTAGTGATTCAAAAATCCCTATTTTTGGGCCCAACCATAGTATTATCTTCCTTTCACATTATGTGATCCAATGTCTTTACCGCATGACATTAAACTACACGGACCCATGGTATCCATCACATTCACGTTGTGTGACATTCGTCCTCCCCACTTGACGTTAAACTGCATGGAATATCAAGAACAATGCATGGCTTGATTTCCATCCTCATGGGATATGTATGAATTCCTGAGAATTTTCCCCTAGGTCTAGCCCTAGGCCCCTTTGACCTTTACTGGCCCCTTGGCCTAAGTCCTCTTCTAGGAGTGTGTGGTGTGGTGTGGACTGCTTTGGTCCCCATTCACATCATATTTGTTTTACCATGCCACATGAATCCCCATTGGGTCACTATCCTCCTTTTTGTCCTAGAAACATGATAATAAACTGTATTGGCACTATTCAACCTTACCATATGATGTTAAACTACATGGAAACTTTGATAACTACATATAGATTAATTCCTACCCTAGTAAGATATGTAGGAACACCCAGATATTTTGTCTTTAAGTCTATCCCCATGCACCACAAATATTTCCATATCCTTTTTGGTCTCTTGGATCGTGTCCTATCCAGTAATTCACATGGTGTGGTGTGGACCTCTTTTTTCTTAATTTATATCAGGTATATTCTTCCACTCCATGCATGCTCTTCTTTGGGAAATTATCCTTCTTATGTCCAATCTATTTTAAAATAAACTTCATCATAACTTACATCCTCATTTCATGATATTAAACAACACGGTCCTCTAAGAACTACGTTGACTTTGATTCCCAACCATCTAGGATACATATGAAACATCTTGGGGTTCAATTCCAACACTTCACAGACCTCATACATTCATATTCATTCACTTCATTCTTCTCTTGTCCTTATATAATGACATTAAACTGCATAATTCCTCACTGAAATACATTAAACTTCATGGAATCATGTCCCACTACATGATGATAAACTGTGAAGGTCATCATCCATCACCCATCCTTATCAAAGGACCATAATAGCCTTACTGGAAAACCAGATAATAGAGTTCTTACATCATCTTTTCAATCAGCTCAATCCATGTTCCACACTTCATGTATCAAGCATCTCGATTCCCTGAAAACCTTTCACCACCCTTGAAGAGTAAAAGATATCTCTTTGCTTTTCCATGTTATTGATGCAAGGGATCAGACCCACCAATCAAAGACATCTTAGCCCAGTATAAAGGTATTTATGATTCTTGTGATCTTGACATCACCAAGGTAGAACCCAGCACCCCATTATGTTATAGGTTACCCTAAAATTATTTTCCCATATCATCAATCCTAACCTAATAACCTTGATCCATGATTTATGACATCTTCTCTGCTTTCTCAGAAGGACGTTAGAGCACTCCTGACCTTGGGTATCCTAATAAGCCTCTTGTGTAACATCCCCATACTGGGTTCAAGTGGAATGACCTTAAACTACTCACACATTATTCAAAGTTGTATGAACACAAACTCTATCACATAATGGTCCAAATAAAAAGACCATAAACTAATAATGAAAGAGACCCAAAACATGTCAGGTCAAAAACCTACAAAAGGAGACCTGAGAAAAATTCGAGTCTCCACCTACTAAACTCATCCTTTTCATATTTTAGGCAAAAATTAGGGCACAAAATAAAGAAGGAAAAGGATCATATGTTCTATTATGTATCCCTAGTAAACTCCAAGTTATTATTTCTAGACCCCCAAGTCTATGAAAAAATAAGAGCAATGATTCATTACATCCCCTCACCGTGAGAATATGTTCGACAGGTGGTGGTGTAACTTTTAGATTAATCAAACCCTTCTTGGATCTTACATTTTCCATATATCCAACCTCGTGATCTAAAACATCTCAGGACACCAAAAATATTTCATTGCCTTTGAAGAGGAAAATAGATCTCTCTACTTGGCCATGATATTGATGCAAGGGCTCAGACCCACCAACCAACAACATCTTGGCCCAGTGTAAAGTGATTTCTGATTCTTATGATTTTGGCATCACCAAGGTGGAACCCATCACCCCATTGTGTTATAGGTTACCCAAAAATGATTGCCACATACTTTCCTTAGGACCTGATCCCATTTAACTATGATTTATAGTCTCCACATCAGACTATCCAAGCAGATTTGATTTCCTCAACGTTGTATCACCATGTTTTTTACCCATTCTCGAAGTTGTAATGTGGCCATTCATTCTTGATCATTTTTATGGCTCATGCCTCATGATTTGAAACCAGAAGGCGTAGGGTTCAGGTTTTTCAATTAAGAGTTAAGTTTCCCTAGGGTGCCAGAAATCTTCATGGATTGCCTTCCCTCCATACCCGACTTTATCATCTAGATGTTTGAGTCTTCATAAATATCTCATAACCCATGGAAAGGAAAATAGGTATCTCTACCCAGCCATTCTACCAACAAAGAAGGGATCAAACCCACCGACAAGGGATATCTTGGCCTAGCATAAATGGCCTCCTAATACTTGTGAGTCTAAATGACTCCTTGGAGGAACTTGACACCCCCATAGTGTCAAGGGACATACCCGGCATTTCTACCCCATTCCATATCATTCGGATCAAGATTTCAGGTTGTGAATTACACCACCCACATTCCAACTATCCTGGTGGGCCTAGCTTCCCTAGTATTTTTCCCTCAATCATGTTCACCCCACAAACCTTATGAATCCCTTAGAACTCCTATCATCGTGAGCCCTATCTATATTATGTCAGAACATAGCATCCCATAATATTTTGTGTCATTTCTGTCTTGTTGGCCCCATATCTAATAGACGGTCCAATCTAAAAGACCCTAAACTAAAGAAACAGATGGTCTGAGATAAAAGACCCTAAACTAAATCAATAGATGGTCCAATCTAAAATACCCTAAACGAAAGAAACATCCAAGGAATTTCTGGGGCATCTAGTTTTCCTCAGGACTGAGTCTGTGTCCCCTCAAACATCACTCTGGAGTGGGGGCATTTGTTGACACCCTCCAAATCACCAGTAAAAGAAACAAAGGAAGAAATACCTAAACATGGGTATTATCTTTCATATAAGATCAAGGGAGAATAGGATGATCAAAGACTTGTGGATCCCCTAAAAGTCTTGTGATCATGTGACCACCTCAAGTTCATGCGAAGTCTCCATACATGGAGATTAGCCTGTGTAAATCCCTAAAAAACCCTCCTCAGTAAGCGCCCTTTCTCGCTAGTGATGGAATGGTGAAGGCTAGATGATTTTCCCCTGAGTATGCATAGTTTTTCATTGGAAAGTTCCTGAAAACCCGTCCAAAATCCCCCAAAAATCAAGGGAATGAACATCCCAAAGATGAAATCCTCATTAGTCACAAAAATCATGCACCAAAGCACCATTAGGAAGACTAAAATCTCTAGATGATGTCCAAGCCATCTCGTGAGACCTTTGATCCTCCATCACATATAACGAAGGAGATAATGAAGAATATGTGAGAGGGGTTTGCAGTCTTTGGAGGACATGCAGTGCGCCCCTGAAGACACGTAATGCACCCTAACCTATCCATTGAATCTCGTGGATCCCCTTTGGCTCGTCAGCTGCATCACATGGGAACCACTGAATAACTCCACAGTGCTCTAAAAAAATGCATAGTTTTGGAAATGATACTTGTGAACTCTCATATAATCCACATTATTTACGCGATACAACACCAAAAAATTGAGTAAAAATCATGGATATTACCCAAGAAAACTTGCGTACCTCCCAAACTCTGTCAAATAAAACAAAGGGGATCAAAGGGGAGGAGTTTATTGGTGTCGTGGTCATTGAAAGACATGAGATTCATGCCTTGAGTGACCTTCAAGACAATGTGAGACCTTTGTGTCACAATTTCCTCACATCAAAAGTTCCCTCTAGCTTTATATTTTCACCACACGAAATACCTAGTGCATGTCTAGGAATCCCCGTGGTTCCCTAAGGATGAACATACACGTTTGTCCATAAAATAATCATGCATCACCATGTGACCCATATTGGCCATGTGACTCATCTTCAAAAAATAGAGGAAATATCCTTAATGCCATACATGCAATCGTGCATGACTCCATTGTCACATAAAATGAAAGAGATGGAAAGGGGGTGAGTAGGTTCTGTGGTCACTGAAGGACATGCAATATGTTTAAAACACCCTTGGAATGAACCATGAGACCCCGAGATAGGCCATCCAAGGACTCTCGAGTTCCCTCTAATAGGTACTTTGATCTCATGAAGACCCTTGGACATGTAGACATGATGGAATAGAATCCCTTCAAGGCATGAGTCTTCAATAATCAACAATAATCAGATAAAGGATGGATGGGCCCAAAACCACTGAAAATCAAGCGGCACCTCATACGTGGTCCACTGTAAAGACTCATGAAACCACGTAACGCCAGACCCCCCGTCTACTCTAGCCTGGACTCACATAATATGCCCTGCACAAACTGGTTAGTATGTGGGATGGTTGCGCCTAAAAATTATCTACTCTAACTTGAAAAGGGGGTTGGTTGGATAGTCGATTGGTGCATTGGTTGATTGACTGGATTCTAAAGGCTACACATGTTGGCGATTAGATCCTGGGATTCTGTGCACATCTGATCACACGATCGACCAAATTTTTTCCAGGTAATACACCGGAACACTGCTAGAGTAGTCATGCACCAAGATGATGTTCGTTGTGTGATCAATCAAAGATCACACAAAGAAATCTTAGTGAAACATGTGGAGCCTACATCGCATGTCTTCCAGATCACATGAGACCCAAATAAACTGATAATGAACCAAGCCGATCCACTCACAATACAAGGTCAAATCTAGGATTCAAAGTGGAAAACTCAAGTGGCGGACAAAATCACAATATTATATGGGCTTCGCGTGTTCCATCCTAAGTAATGTGACAACACCAAGTCATTCCACCCAAATCTCATGACATCCCTTAGTCATGACATCTAGGACATGCATAATTCTTCATACATGTCGGTACAGGTCTTGAGAACCCTCTGCGAGCGCCAAATGGATCCCAAAAACCCTATGTGTTTGTCACCCTATACTTATTATGTCCTTCAGACACATCACTTGACTCATATGATGGTTCTTGCTCAGGTTTTCTGAGTCTCATCGACACATCTGGATATGATGACCAAGCTATTGCACCCCCCCCCCAAATGAGCCATAAAAGACCTATGACACTACTGGACGTGTCATCAAAGTATCATGGTGTCTCATGGACAAGTCATCCAAGACTCGTGGCATAACTAGAAATTCCAGACTAGACTCATGATGTCTCCCTGAGGTGTCATCCAAGACATGAGGCACACCTCTGGACATGCTTACTTAGACTCATGATTTCTCCCCGAGGTGTCGACCAAGACATGTGGCGCCCCTCTGGACAAGCCATCCTGGACTCATTATATCTCCCTGAGGTTTCTTCCAAGACATGAGACACCCCCTAGACCACATCACTATGGATATTGAAAAACCCCTCATATGTGTCGAGACAAGTCACATGATGATGCCTAGGGTATGCCGACAGAATCACAAGACACCTTCCAGATATGAAGGCTCATTCATCAGGGAATCCTCAGTGTGTAATCCCCGGCCTTAAATAACTGCAAGGAATCTTATTCCCACCATAACTGGGATATGTAGGATGCCTCTTTAAAGGTTTGAGCTCCATATCAATTATCTCAAGGACAACCCCAATATGCATATCCCACATCCACATGTCATGAGGCTAATCATGCACTCCCTCTTCTTTCTCACAACGAACATAGATCACATCGGCTTAAGGGGGTGCAATAAGAACCTCATTAGGCATCATAAATAGGGAAGCCTCAGTGTGTAAGACCCAAACTTAAAGAACTATGAGGACTTTGATTCCTGCCATAACTGGGAAATGTAGGATGCCTCCTTAAAGGATCGGCCTCCATATCAAATATCTCAAGGACTGCCCCAATATGCAGATCCCACATCTACATGCCATAAGGTTGATCATGCACTCCCTCTTATTTACAACTATGAGTGTGGCTCATTTGGGATTAGGGGATTCAACGAACACCTCCTTACACATCATAAATAGGTAATTCTAAATGTGTAATCCCTATTCTTAAAGAACTATGAGGACTCTAATTCCCACCATAACTAGGATACGTAGGAAGCATCCTTAAAGGATTGATCTCCATATCAAATATCTCATGGAATTCCCTAATATGCAGATCCCACATCCATATGTCATGAGACTAATCCATAACTCCCTCTTATTTATCACAATGAGCATGGATCACATGGGATTAGGGGGATGCATCAAACACCTAATTAGGCATCATAAATAGTCCATCCTCTCTATATAAGTCCCAACGCCAATTGAACTACATGGTTTTTTATTCTTGAAAAAAACAGGATATGTTGGACGCCTCATAATGGATTAATCCCACCCCCAGAATAACAACTACCTCTACACATGGGAGCATAGCCCGAATTAAATGGTCTTGTGACTTCAGCACATAAGTGATTTCCCACTATCAAAAAATTATAGAGTACCTCGAATACATACAAATGAATCTATGTCTGTTATACATAAAATAGAATTGATCCAGATCCATTTTTTCATGGTAACCAGTCTTGTATAGGTATTAGGGAGAGATTCATAAACATGTCTTAAATCTATAAGAGGGTCCCATAGTAGAAAAAAATTCCACCCAAAAGGGTACGATGAGCCCGACCTCCCATCCTCTCGACCAATGCGAGTACCTAAGATTCACTAGGCCTCAGAACCTATATTATTGTCAGCCTTTGGAAATCAGGTCCATACTCAGATATAGGTGAGGGAACCATTAGGAGTTTTAGGGAAAAGTGAAATGTTAACGTGGTGGAAAAAACCCATTCGACGCTATGAAATACCTCCAAAACACATGTATAAACCATAATGAAGAACATGTGTGTACCATTAACTGATCATTACCATCTCCCCTTATTTTCAACCTTTTTGGTTGTCAAATATTCTAAGGATAAATCAAAAGAATCCTCCATCCATTTTGTGCACACAGGTTGCAATGAATCACCCATTTTATGGCTAAGACCCTCCTCCAAGTCACGATTTTATAGTATCTCATGAAAGCTATAAAGGTGGATGGAAAAAAGATGAGGAGAATAAAAAAAATTGGGAAATGATAATCAGTATTTATTGTTATTTTATCATTTTATATCCCTCCAGGACACTCTTAAATAATGAATACATTTACTTGTATGTTACAAGTAAATTCTTTCGATCATAATGATTGAAACCTTCAATCAGTTAAACTCTCATAGGTTTATCTTATAAATTTTTTTATAATTAATGATATATTATGTGTGGAAGATTCATGTATATTAACATTTAACATTCAGATTCCATAATCAATCATAGGGTGTCTCATAAATTGTACTATATAATTCATCACATAATGATATGTTCAAGTCATTCTCTATGAATAGCTATAGTGGTTATGTGATATAATTATACTACTCCCTATGATAACCCATAACCTTAGCATATGATATTCCTTATAATCATACATGTCATACTATACAACATTCATATATTATACACTGATATATGAGGGATTTAGGTTATATCACCCTCAATATTCACACACTAAGATCCAAAATATTTAATCCAAAGGTCTCTATAGATGTCTCCTCACATAGAAGTCATGTCACAATAAAATGGACTTCCATGAAAGTTTCACTACCTCATAGGATACATACACAGTCATTTTATCTCATAATATTCTAATCTAACATCACTCAAGTGGATCACCCTCTCCCCTTTTCAAAAATACCAAGGATAAAACTCACTTACCTCTTAAACCCATATCTCGATCCATACAGAAGAACATCACATCATTGTAATTAATTCTCAGACATCCAACTGTTCCCATCAATCAAAACATATTTAGGAATATATTTGGCATAAACCATTATGGTCCAATAATGTGGATAATTATACCAGAATGAAGGACTTCACATATGCATAAATAATTCTATACATGTATCCACAACTGATAGTGAAAGTCACAACCACCACATGATAAATCTTAAGGTACCTTATACCTACTTGAGGTTATCTAGTGACATAATCACAACCCACATTTAATTACACTATCAAAGGATCACTAAAACCCATGACTCACTCCAAACATTGGGGGTACAATCATGAGTTCTAAACTTTTTCACAATTTCAAGGGTTTGTAATGACCCAAAGTTTTATCAATGAAAATTCTCATCTTATAATTTTTTAATATAGTATATATCACATTAAATCACAAAAAGAACACAATATAAAATTTATAAATGACAAATTAATGAAATAAAAAGTATTTTAATAAGTTAAGGAACCTATAGCGATGAAATATTAACTTGACCTTTGGAATAGTAATGTGACCCTAATGAATAGTAAACTAGGCAATGGAATAGTAACCTCACCTATGAAAGTATAAATAAAATTTAATCATCATATAAATGGTAATATGATATAATTATATCATAGTTTAAGTAAATAAATATTTTAAAAAATATTAATTAAGTTTTTGTATTTCTGTAAGTCATAAATATTAAATTATAATTTTATGATTAATTTAATAATTTAAAAGAAAATTTAACTGCATAAATGTATTCATAAATTGTTATTTTGATGTCTTATGATTATAAGATAATTTTATGAGACCTTAGTTAATTCTCCAAAGTGTTATTATTAAAATAAAAATTTCTCCTGTTTAGAAAATTATTTTCATAAAATGGATTTAATTTTTTAATTCTAAACATTAAAAAATGGTTATGGTTAATTTTTTGGGATTTTTCTAAAATACCAGAATTTTTGGTGAATAGTAAAATATAATAATTTATGATAAATGCTAAATACTTAAATTATGGATTCATGGGTGATATAGTGCTAATGTAAGCCCATTATCTCAAACTCACATGATCTAATTACTTTATCAGGTCTCAGGAATCAACAATATTTCTTGGATTGAGAAGACTAATAAAATAATGATTAAAATATTCAACCCCCACCCCCCCCCCCTCTTCCCAAAAATAAATACCGTCCCTCACCACCCATTCTCCACACACCTCTCATGAATTGAACAATGTCCAAAATCTACCCAATACTCATCCCAAACCTCTTCCCCGCATCTAATAGATTTTGGACTTAATAAAATTTCCAAACAAAACTTTAAAGGATGTTCTCAAGAAGAATGAATCAATAGGTAAAACCCTCTTCCATTTTCTTTCAATTTCTTTTCAAGTTCCTTTATTTTTTTTTTCTCTTCTCTCCTCCCCTCACCCAAATGTTATTAAACCTCTAGTATCTTACATATACTATAATTTTATCATTTTTATGAAATAATTCTTCACAAATCTCTTCTCCTCCCTCTTTTACTTTAAGAATGAAAACATCGCTTGTGAGGTGCTTATTTACCACTATTGTGAATGATCTGCTTTCATTTTTCAATTCTGTATTCAAGGCTAGTAATGAAACAATTTTTATTGTTGAACTAGATTATAATATATGTATTATATCTTATTTATTGTTCTGTAATCATTTTTTACTCATGATAGTAATTTATAAAAGAAAATAAATTCATTGTGATGAAAAAATTATAAATTAATCTAAATGGTTATCATTAATTATTTATCTAATTAATCATACTCACTTCTGAAAAAAAAATGGTATTTTAATATTATATAAGTTCATTAATAACATATAAGTTAATTTTTAGACAACTATCCTCATTTTACCTAATTTTCCATACACATATACTAGTAAATCGATCATGGAAACAAAGGAAATCAACGCTCCCTAATGATGAAATTTAATCCTCTTCCAATGGCCCGAAGGCCTTTATTTTTTTTATTGATTTTGATAATCCACCTTTCAAGGGGTGAGGTGGAACCCTTACATGACCTGTACGCATAAGTATTACATATATCATAGGCCTTAGAGGAATTCATTTCCCATAGGCTTCAAACATTACATAAAACCCAGACTAACTATTTTGGACATTAATATCAAGAGTAGAGTCATTTCAGACATAAAGTAAGGGATTCTACCTATACCCCCATTATTCCTTTAGGTTATTCCTTCTCTCTCTTTACAGAAATTAAATTATCTTATCTTTTTATGTAAATATTCTATATACTGTTTATAGGTTCCAAAATCATGTATCAAGGTCCCTTAATCTTTATTTTTGTGGATATACATGTTTTTAAAGGGTTCCCAACTCAATTATTCTTGACAAGGAAGCCCAATTTAACGAAACTTCTCGAATTATTACCCATTTTAAAGCATGCTCCATAATATGTTTTAATCCACAATTATTTTTTCTAAAATCACTCATTTTATCATTAAAAACTACCGTTGTTCAATTCTGGTTTTATACAAACAATTATGCCTTTTCCATTTTAAAGAATCTTGAAAGTATTACCTTAAACCATACTAAAATGTTTTATTTATAAAGTTTATTAAACAATATTTTCACTTCATTTTGACATAACTTATCATGATATATGCCTATATTATTTTATGAATATCCATGTATTATTTAATTCCTTTCTTTCATGGACACTTTTACAATACTCCTATTTATTATTCTTTTGACATTATTATGGTACCGAATTATTTTCATGGGTAAACCTTATGTTTATGTTTGATTACTTATATATGATTATTTATATGGAAATAATATCCATGGACATGTTGTGATGGGTACACCCAAATAGATATCGAATTCATTGGGTAAATTTTAGTCTCGTGATACATTATGTGAAATGGATTTTGTGGTTATCCTTGACGCATTCTTCATGTGCAATGGTCTTGGTGGTTAGCCTTGACTCATGCCCCTATATGTACAATTAGTCCTAAATCATAATCCTCTATGTGAAACAAGACTTGACTCATGATAAAGGAATGTTTTATATTGCTTTCAAATTACTATGATTCCATTATTATATGATCCCATGTTATATATGATATGATTCTTTATGTTTAATCATGTGTCATACCTTTATATATATTTATGTTATGCCTTCTAACCTATGTGATATAATTTATTTTAATGTTTATTCCCTTATTGGGATTTTTATCTCAACCCTTTGTTCATGTTATCCCCAGCTTAACGTATGTTGATATATGGTCTCAAAGGAATTTAGGATCTCTTAATGGATAATAAATAAATGAATGTTTTTTTAAGTCCCATGTTTTTATTTTTATATACCTATTATTCAAATACACTAGAATTTAAAATCCTTATAATGTAATTTAATGTTTAATTATGCATAAAATCATGTAATGATATTGTTAAAAGGATAGGGTCACTATAGTTGGTCTCATTGGATATTCTAGTTATTTTTTGAGACTAGGAATATAGCACTTTAGTAAGAACCCTAGGGAGAATACTAAGTATGTGAAAAAATCCCTAAATTTTTCATAGTATAGAGTAAGTTGTTTATCAAGAAAATACATCCTTGTTTGGATACTACTAGTGGACATGGCTCTGTCATAGATGTTCCTAAGAGTAACAACTCTGATAAAGTGTTCTGAGCTTAACTCAGGGTAACCTGGTATACGACTACGGGCCTTACTGCACACCTGGTTTGACACTCCTAGGGGATATTCTTTGGTTAATTAATAAGATAATTAAAAATCATTATTAAGGGAATGAAAAAAATGTTCACAAGAATATATGTAATGAAATAGATCGTCGATATCCTAGATTGAAACCTAATGAATCACAAGTTAGGATATAGTTTTCTTTTAAGAGTTTATCCTTTTATGTTTAAATTTTCTTTTTTATTCTTATTAGTTAAGTATTAAAGCCTCGTAGTTGAACTTTATTTTTCTTTGTTAATGGTCAAAAATAGAAGAACATGTTCCAATAGACATGTGATAGTAAATTTTATGATTTTTCTAATTATTTTCCAAATATGATGGAAATGGGTGGTCAAAACATCATGACAGTACTTTCTCAACTAGATCAAGTTATGAATAATAAATTAAATCACGTGGAACTCCATCCTTTTCCAAGGAAAGAGAAAGTTTTTATCAAATCCTTAATGGGTATAAGTCCTCCCATGTGTATTGGATCTTCTGATCCCCTACTCGAGTAATAGTGTATTGACTCCACTGAAAAGGTATTATATATACTCTAGTGTTCAGATGAAGTAGATGTTGTGCTGAAGGTCTATCATTTTGATGGAGAAGTTGATCAGTGGTGGAAAATGATCAAAAAAATTGAATTCCAAGGAGGAAATTGATTCCATGGTTTGGGAGGAATTCAATAAAAAAAATTCAATAAATATTTTCCTTGATCCCTCCATCTCAATATGGAAATATATTTCCTCGTACTTATGTAGAAGGAATATGATTCTATTAGATAATATAAATATAAATTTATAAGGCTTTCAAGATATGCCTCCAGTTTTTTCATGAACACTGAAACCAAGGTGGATTTATTCTTTATCAGACTAAAGTTGAGTATTCAAAAAGATTTTGTGATTCAAGACTTCAACAGTTATGAGTATATTTTCTGTTTTTCAATCAAGGTTGAAATGGATATTGGAGACTCTCAATGGTTTCATGGACCTGGCGACAAAAAGTGGAAAATGGATCCTAATATGTTTGGATCATAAAATAAATCTCATGATGGAAATAATATTGAATATCCAACATGTCAAAATTGTTGGAAGAAGCATCTTGGGAACTATCTAAAGTGAACTAGTAAATGCTTAAAATATGGAAGAATGGGGAATCTATCAAAGAACTATCAGATGAATATTAAGAATCCCACTAATGTAGAATAATAAAGGAAGGTTAATATCAATACTTAGCCAGTAGTGTAGTGTTTCAACTATAAGTAACATGGGAATTTTGTGAACCAATGGCCTAAGTCAAGGGTTGTTAGAGTCAATCATCAACAACCTCCAAGGAAACAAGGAAGGGATTATGTTATCACTACTACTAATGTGGAGCCAGACAATGATGTGGTGAAAGGTATTCTAGTTATTCATTCAAGAATAGAGAACGTACTATTTTATTCTCATTCTATGAATTCTTTCATATCTTAAAAGTTTAGTTGAACTATTCAAAAACAAACTCAAAATTTAAAGGTTGAGTTATCTGTGAGAAAAACTAATAGGGTAATTATTAAATCCAAAGTACATAACTACTCCCTGGTTAATGTTTATGGACAAAACCTCTCATAAAATCTTTTCATACTCCCTTTGGTAGAGTTTGATGCTATTTGTGGGCATGTACTGGTTATCTTTATTTAAATCCAACATCAACTGTCGGGAAAGGGAGATCACTTTTAAATCCTAAAGCATCCTCCAATTCTTTATAAGTGTAAGTATGAAGATGAATCTCATTTAGAATCATTGTATCAATTGTGTATATTACTACCTTATGAACAATCATATCTTGATCAAATGATTGAGTCAAAGGAGATGATCATGCTCAAAGATATTCCCATCATGAGGGATTACATTGATGTACTCCCTGAAGAATTTTTTAGTCTTCCCCCTGACTGATAAGTTGATTTATCAATTGAAATTATTCCTATATATCTTCCTATATCAAAGACACCTTATATAATGTTCACCCTTGAGCTAGAATAGTTAAAGAAGCAATTATAGGAGAATCCGGACAAGGGTTTTATATTCCTGAGTGCTTCACCATGAAGTTAAATAATCCTCTTCGTCAAGAAGAATGATGGATCAATTCACCTCTGCATAGATTATCATGAGATCAATAAAATAATTATAAATAACAAGTATCCCTTTCCTCATATAGATGACTTGTTCGATCAGCTACATGGGTCCAATTATTTCTCTAAGGTGGACCTTCGGTCAAGATATCACCAATTAAAGGTGAGGAAGGAAGATATTCCCAATACACCCTTTAGAAAGAGGAATGGACACTATGAGTTCATAGTAATGTCATATGGACTCACTAATTCTCCAGAAGTATTCATGTACATAATTAATAGAGTTTTTAGATATTACCTCGACAAATATTTAGTAGTATTTGTTGATGATATTCTAATATACTCCAAGAGTAAGGAGGAACATGAGGAGCATTTTAATACTTTACTAAAGACTTTGTGAAGGGAGAAACAATTTTAAAAGTATAGTAAATGTGATTTTTTAATGGAGGAAGAATCATTAATGGGGCATGTTATCACCAACAAAAGAATGTATGTGGACCCTTCCAAGATAAAGGAAATCAAATAGTGTCCCAGAACAACATCTATAATGGCGATCTACAGATTTCTTGGTTTAGTTGATTATTACCGATGATTTTTGAAGAACTTATCACAATTTTAAAACCCAATAACCAAGATGACATATAAGGGAGTGAAGTTTTTATGGACTCAAGAATGTGATAAAAGTTTTAAGGATCTCAAAAATAGTCTTATCACTACACTAGTACTCACACTACCAGTAAGTGGAGAACTCTTTGTGGTATACAGTGATGCTTCAAAGAAAGGCATAGGCAGTGTACTGATGAAAAATGATAAAGTGACCGCCTAAACCTCAACTAAATTGAAAATTCATGAGAAAAACTATCATACACATGATTTGGATTTTGAAGTTTGGATATTTACATTTAAAATATGGTAGTATTATCTCTATGGTGATAAGTGTGAGATATATACTGATCACAAGAGTCTCAAATATATATTCACATAGAAGTAGAATAATATGTTCCAGTGGAGATGGTTATAGATCATCAAGGATTATGACTTTTCAATCCACAAACATCTTGGTAAGGCAAATAAGATGGCTAATGCACTAAGTAGAAAGGATCATGCATCTTTATCAATGGTGAGAATTGAGAAGGATATAATCTTCATAGACTTACAAAGGATGGACATGGGAAACATTATGGAAGGAATATAATCAATCCTTTCTGAAATGATCTTTCACCACTCCCTTATGGAGAAAATAAAGGACTATCAAATAAATGATGTGGAAATTCAAAAAAGGGTGGAAGATATCTAAAATGGGAAATCCTATGAATTCAAGATTATTGAGGATGGAGTCATAAGATTTGGGTCATGACCATGTGTACCATATAATCTAGAGATAAAGGAAGAGCTTATGAATTACACACATAGCTCAACCTTCTCAATTTACTAAGGGAGAATAAAGATGTATCAAGATCTTCAGAAGAAATTTTGGTGGGATAATATGAAAAAGGATATCACTGAATATACATCAAAGTATTTGGAATGTTAATGATTGAAGGATAAAAGGAAAAGTTCAAAATGGATAATGAAACCATTTCCCATATTAGCATGGAAATGGGAAAAATCACCATGGACTTTGTAATTAGACTTCTAAAGACATCCATAGGAAACAATGCTATATGGGTTATTTTGGATCATCTTACAAAGATAGCTCACTTTATCACAATTCAAGAGGACTTATCACAGGATTAACTTTCATGGATATAAATCAAAAAATTGGTAAGACTGCATAGAGTCCTAATATCTATTGTATCTAATTGAGATCTGAGATTCACCTCCATGTTCTGGAAATTCTCCAACATGCTCTAAGAACTGATCTAAACTTCAATAAGGCCTATTATCCTCATACTGATGGACAATTTGAGTAGAATATTCAGACATTGGAAGACATGTTGAGAGCATTTTATATGGACTTAAAAAGAGGATGGTACCAACCTCTTTCACTGGTTGAATTCTCTTACAAAAATAGTTTCCACATGATCATCCAAATGGATCCATATGAACCCCTTTATGGGAAAAGGTGTAGAATACTGGCATGCTGGGAAACATTCAGTGAATGTAAGTTGCAAGGACATAAAATAGTTGAAGAAATGTTGGAGATGGTGAAAACCATTCAGAAACACATCAAGGAAGCCCAAAGTCAACAATATATCTACGTATAAAATCATTAGTGGGACCTGGATTTTATGTTTGGACACATGGCATTCCTCTGCATATCTCCCTGGAATAGGATCATGATATTTGAGAACATAGTCCCCTTCGAGAAACTTGACTGTGTCAAAGTTATGACCTATCGATAAGAACTTCCACCAACCATGTCTCAAGTACATGATGTATTCCACGTATCCCTATTAAGGAATTACATATTAGATCCATCACGTGTACTAACATCAGAGTTGGAACAGTTAGAGAATGATCTTCTTTATGAGGAGAATCCTGTGAAGATCTTGGATTGTAGAGATAAAGTTCTACACAACAAGACTAATCACCTGGTCAAAGTAATATAGCATAACCATAAGTATGAAGAGGAAACATGGGAACAGGAGGAAGCGATGAAAGAAAAGTACCCACACCTAATTTCAACTTATAATGTAAAACAAAATTTTAAGGTTGAAATTTCATAATGGGGGAAGAATGTAACGACCCAAAGTTTTATCATTGAAAATTACCTTCTTATAATTTTTTCATATAGTATAAATCACATTAAATCGCATAAAGAACATAATATAAACTTTATAAATTAAGAATTTATGAAATAAGAAGCATTTCAAGAATTTAAGGAACATATAGCGATGAAATAACAACTTGGCCTTTGGAATAGTAGTGTGACCTTTATGAATAGTAAACCAAACAATGGAATAGTAACCTCACCTATGAAAGTGAAAATAAAATTTAACCATCTTATAAATGATAATATGATATATTTATATCATAGATTTGGTAAATAAGTATTTTAAAATTTATTAATCAATTGTTGGTATTTTTTGTAATTCATAAATATTAATTTAAAATTTTATGATTAATTTAATAATTTAAAATTAAATTTATATTAATTAAATGTATTCATAAATTATTATTTTTTTGTATTATGATTATAATATAATTTTATGTGACCTTATTTAATTTTTCAAAGTGTTATAAAATCAATTATAATTTTAAAAACTGTATTTTGCAAGTAAATGATGATTTTAATTAAAATAAAAATTTCTCATATTTAGAAAATTATTTCCATAAAATGGAGTTAATTTTTTAATTTTACACGTCAAAAAACGGTTAGGGTTAATTTTTGGGATTTTTTTGAAATACTTGAATTTTCGGTGAATAGTAAAATATAATAATTTACGATAAAAGATAAATAGTTGAATTATGGAGTCATGGGTGATTTAGTGCTGATGTAATCCCATTATATCAAACTCACATGATATAATTAATATATTTGGTTTCAATAATCAACACTATTTATTATCATGAGAAATATAATAAATTAATGATTAAAATATTTAAAAAATACCCCCTTTGCACTATAAATCCCACCCCTCACCACCTCTTCTCCTCACACCTCTAAAGCTTTTATCCTTGTCCAAATTCTACCCAATACTATTAAGAAATATCTTCCACACATATAGGAGCTTTTGGTATTAATAAAAGACCAAAACCAGTCCCCTAAGGAGGTTCTCAAGAAGAAGGAATCAAGAGGTAAACACTCTTCCGTTTTCTTTCAATTTCTTTTCAATTTCATTTATTTTCTTTTTTTATTATCACCTCCCCTCACCCAAATAGAATAAAAAACTCCATTATCTTACATATACTATACAATTTTTATGTTTATGGAATAATTATTCATCAAATCTCTTCTCCTCTCTTTTATTTTAAGAATGAAAACATAAATTGTGAGGTGCCGATTTGCCACCTTCGTGGATGACGTGCTTTCATCTTTCAATTCCATATTCAAGGCTGGTCATGAAAAATGTTTTATGGTTGAAAAAAATTTATAATATATATGTATTATATCTTATTTAATGTTCTAGAATAGTTTTTTAAACATGATATTAATTTATAAAACAAAATGAATTCGTTGTGATCAAAAAAATGTTAAATCAATCTAAACAATTATCATTAATGATTTATCTAATGAATCATCATAAATTATGGAAATAAAATGGTATTTTAATATTCTAAAAGTTCATTAATTTCATATAAGTTCATTTCTAGACAAATTTTCTCATTTTACATGATTTTCCATATACATATACAAGTAAACTGATCATGATAACCAAGGAAATCAACACTCCCAAATGATGAAATTGAATATCTTAACCCATAAAAAATAAAATAAATGAATTTAATAAAGTTATAATAAATCAAATAAATGTATAAATGGTTATTTAATTATTAATTAATGAATATAGTTTTATTATTTAGGACATTAAGGTCAAGTGCAGAATCGTTTCGAACATAAGGTAAGGGATTCTACCTGAACCCCCATTATTGATTTGTGTTATTATTTATCTCTTTTTACCCAAATTAAATAATCGTTTATTTTTATTTAAATCATCTATATTCTGTTTATATGTTCTAGAATCATGTATCAAGGTCTATTCATCCTTATTTCTGGGTATATACATGTTTTTAAAATGTTCCCTACTCAATTATTCTCGGTAAGCAAACCTGATTAAAGGGAACTTCCCGAATTCTTACCCATTTTAAAGAATGATACATAATATATTTTAATCCACCATTATTTTTATAAAATATCTCATTTTATCATGAAAAACTACCTTGGATAAATTCTATTTTAATACAAAAAAATATGCCTTTTTCATTTTGAAGAATCCTGAAATTTTTCCCTTAAACCATACTAAAATGTTTTATTTATAAAGTTTCATAAACACTATTTTCACTTCAGTGTGACATCACTTATCATGATATATTCCTATATTAATTTATTAATTTTTATTTATTGTTTAATTCCTTTCCTTAATGGAAAAATTTATGATATTCCCATTTATTATGCTTTTGACATGATTATGGCACCAAATTATTTTCTTGGGAAACCCTTATGTTTATGTTTGATTAATTATGTATGATTATTTATATAGAAATAATGTTCATAGACATGTTATAATAGGGGTGACCAGATAGTTCTCAAATTAATTGGGTAATTTTTGGTCCCATTATATATTATGTGTAATGGTCTTGGTGGTTATCCTTGACTTGTGCTTCATGTACAACGGTCTTGGTGGTTAGACTTGACTCGTGTTCCTCTATGTGCAACGAGCCTTGACTCATGCTCCCCTATGTGAAAAAATCATTGAATTGTGATAAAGTTGTGTTTTATTTTGTTTCCACATTACTATAATTCCATTATTATAGTATCCCATGTTATATATGTTGTGATTACTTATGTTTAATCATGTTCCAGAACTTTATATATATTTATTTTATGCCTTCTAACCCATGTGATAAGATTTATTTTAATGTTTATTCCCTTAATGGTATTTTTATCTCATCCCTTTTTTCATGTTATCCCCAGGTTATCCTATGTATATGTAATGTCTCAAAAGAAGTTAGGAGCTCTTAAGGGATGATAAATAAAGAATTTTTTTAAGACCCATGTTTTCAGTTTTATATACCTAGTATTCCAATACACTATACATTATAATCCTTATCTTTTAATTTGAAATTTAATTATAATTAAAATCATTTAAATATATGTGTAAAAGTCTAGGGTAACTATAGTTGGTATCATAGTTTGTTCCAGTTATTTTTTGAGACAAGGAATATATCACTTTAATAAAAACTCTAAGGAGAAGACAAAGTATGAAAAACATCCCTAAATTTTGGTTAGTATAGAGTAAGTGGTTTATCAAGAAAATGCATCCCTATCTGGATACTACAAGTGGGCATGGTTATGGCATAGATGTACCTAGGAGTAACAACTCTGACAAGGTGTTTCGGGCCTGACTTAGGGTAACCTAGTACACAATAACAGGCCTTACTGCACACCTAGTTTGAAACTCCCAGGGGATATGCTTTGATAAATTCATAAGCTCATTAAAAACTATTATTAAGGGAACAAAAAATTATCATAAGAATATATTATAGGAAACATATCATTGATAACCTGTATTGAGACCTAGGGAATCTCAAGTTAGGATATACTTTTCCTTTAAGATTTTATCCTTTTATGTTTGAATTTTCTTTTTTATTCTTGTTAGCTAAGTATTGAAACCCCCCTAATTGCACTTTATTTTTCTTAGTTAATGGAAGGAAATAAAAGAACACTTTCCATAAATAAATGTGCTTAGCAATGTGACTATTTCCCTAATGATATGCCAAATATGATGGAAACAGATGCTCAAAACTTCATGACAGTATTTTGTCAACTAGATCAAGTTATGAATAATAACTTGAATAATGTTGAATGCCCTCCTTCTCTAAATAAATATCATGTTTCCATCGAATAATTCATGTGGAAGATGCCTCCCATGTTTAGTGGATCTTCTGATCCCCTCCTCGAGGAATAGTGGATTAACTCCATTGAAAAGATATTATCTCTCCTCTAGTGTTCAGAAGAAGATATTTTTTTGTTGGCGGTCTATCATTTTGATAGGGAAGATGGTCAGTGGTGGATACTAGTCAAAAATATAAAGTCCATGGATGAAATTGATTCCATTGATTAGGAGGAATTCAAGAAAATGTTTTTCAATAAATATTTTCCCTGAACCCACCATCTCAAGATAGAAAGAGAGTTCCTAGACTTAAGAAGAAGGAAGATGAGTCTATCAAAGAGTATGAAGAAAACTTTATAATGCTTTCAAGATAACCCTTTGGGTTATTCATGAACACCAACATCAAGTTGGATCAATTCTTTAGCATAATAAAGCTGAGTCTATGAAAAGCATTGGCGATTCGAGAATTTGAAAATTATGAGGATATTTTCTGTTGTTCCATCAAGGTTAAAATATAGATTGGAAACTCTAAATGGTTCCATATTACGGGTGAAAAAAGTGGAAAATAGAGCCTAATATGGGTGGATCAGCAAATAAATTTTACGATAGAAAAAAGACTGAATATCCCATGTGTCAAAATTTCGGGAAAAGCATCCTGATAACTATCTAAATGGAACTAAGAAACGATTCAAATGAGGAAGAATGGGATATTTATTAAAGAACTACCAAAAGAATATGAATATTACCACTAACATGGAAGAATAAAGGATGGTTAATATCAATGATCATCCAGTAATGGAGTGTTCAACTACAAGGGATATGAGAATTTTGTGAACTAATTCCCTAAGCCGAGGGTTTTTAGAGGAAATAAACAAAAACCTCCAAGGAAACAAAGAATGTATTATTTTATCACTACTGCTAATGTGGATTCGGACAATGATGTGGTGACAGGTAAGCTGGTTATTTATTCAATAATAGAAAATGTACTATTTGATTCTGGTTCTACACATTCTTTCATATCTTGCATGTTTAGTAAAACTATTCAAACACCACTTCAAAATTTGAAGGTTGAGTTATCTATGAGAACAAATAATTGGGTAATTATTGAATCCAAAGTACATAACTTCTCCCTGGTTAATATTTATGGACTGAACCTCTCAAAAAATCTTTTCATACTCACTTTGGTAGAGTTTGATGCCATTTTGGGCATGGACTAGATATCTTTATATAAATCCAACATCAACTGTTGAGAAAGGGGTATCACTCTTCACATCCTAAATCATCCTCCAATTCTTTACAAGTGTAAGGAGGAATATGAATCTCCTTCAGAATAATTATCTCATGTATGGATATTAATTCCTTATGAGCTAGCATATCGCCCTCAAACTATTGACACAAAGGAGATGATCATGGTCGAAGACATTCCCATCATGAGGGATTACACTAATGTGTTCCCTAAATAATTTCCTAGTTCTCCCCTGATTGATATGTTGAGTTCTCAATTGAACATATTCTTGGATCTCTACCTATATCAAAGAAACCTTATAGAATTTCCATAGTTGAGGTAGAAGAGCTAAGAAGTAGTTATAGGAGAATCTAGACTAGGGTTTTATATGCCCAAGTGCTTCACCATGGGGTGTGAAAGTCCTCTTCATCCAGAAGAAGGATGGATCAATGGTCCTCTGCATCGATTATCGTGAACTCAATAAAATCAGGATAAAGAACAATTATCACCTTACTTGGATATATGACTTGTTCAATCAGCTATGTGGGGCCAGCTATTTCTGGAAGGTGGACCTTCGGTCTGGATATCACCAATTAAATGTGAGGATGGAAGATATTCCCAAGACTGCCTTTCAAACAAGGTATGGAAACTATGAGTTCATATTGATTCCCTATGAACCCACTAATTCTCTATTAGTATTCATGGAATTAATGAATAGAGTCTTTATAGATCACATTGACAAATTTTTTGTAGTCTTTATCGATGATATTCTAATATACTCCAAGGGAAATGAGGACCATAAGGAGAATTTGAATACTGTGATGAAGACTTTGCGAAGGTATAAACTATATTAAAAGTATAGTAATGTGAGTTCTTGATGGGGTAAGTATCATCATTGGTTTATCTTATCACTAGTAAAGGAATATATGTGGACCCTTCCAAGACAAAGGCAATCAAAGAGTGGACTAGGCCAATATATGTAATAGAGATCCGCAGCTTTCTTGGTCTAGCCAAGTATTACTGAAAATTTGTGAAGAACTTATCATGATTTTCAAACCCAATAACCAAGAAGAAATTGAAGGGAGGAAAGTTTTTCTAGACTCAATAATGTGAGGAAATATTAAGGATCTCAAAAAGAGGCTTATCACTATGCTAGTCCTCACACTCCGGGTAAGTGGAGAACTCTTTGTGGTATACAGTGATGCTTTAAAGAAAGTCTTAGGTTGTTTAGTAATGAAAAATGGTAAGTTGATAGCCTCCACCTTAAGGAAGTTTAAAATTCATGAGAAAAAATATCCTACGCATGATCTAGAGTTTCAAGATGTGATATTTACATTGAAAATATGGAAGCATTATCTATATGGGGAGAAGTGTGAGATATATACTGATCAAAAGAGTCACAAATATATATTAACATATAAGGAGCTTAATATATGACAATGAATATGGTTATATCCCATCAAATGTTATGACTAGTCAATCCACTACCATCCTAGTAAGGAAAATAAGGTGGAAGATGCTCTAAGTAGAAAGGATCATGCATCTTTATCAATGATGGGAATTGAGAAGGATTCAATATTCTAAGACTTACAAAGGATGGAAATGTGAATCATTAGGGTATTAATATTATTAAACCTTTCCCAAATTATTTTTCAACTATCCCTTGTGAAAAAATAAAGGATTCTCAATGAAAAGATGTGAAAATTCAAAAAAAAGGTGGAAGCTATCTGAAATGGGAAATCCTCTGAGTTCAAGATCAGTGAGGATGGAGTCATAAGATCTGGGTCATGACTATGTGTACCATGTAATATAGATATTAAGAAAGATCTTTTGAATGAATAATATAGAACAACCTTCTCTACTCACCTAGGGAGCACAAAGATGTATCGAGATCTTTGGGAGAACTTTTGGTGGGACAATATGAAAAAGTAAATCACTAAATATACATCAAAGTGCCTGGTATGTAAGCAAGAGAATGATAAAAGGAAAAAAGTCTAAAGGGATGATGCAACCATTACCCATACCATCATGGAAATGGGAAACAATTATCATTGTCTTTGTCACTGGACTTTCAAAGACATCCCAAAGAAACAATGCTATATAGGTTATTGTGGATCTTCTTATAAATATTACTCACCTTTTCTCAATTAGAGAGGAATTATCACAGGATAAACTTGAACGAATAAACATCAAAGAATTGGTAAGGATGTATATAGTTCTACTGTCTATTATATCTGACAGAGATCCTAGATTCACCTCTAAGTTCTAGAAAAGTCTCCAACATGCTCTAAGCACTGAGTTGAACTTTAGTAGGGCCTATCATCCTAAAACTGATGGCCAATCTGAGTGGACTATTCAGACACTGGAAGAAATGTTGAGATCCTGTTTTATGGACTTCAAAGGATGATGGGACCAATATCTTCTACTGGTTGAATTATCCTACAATAATAGTTTCAACACAAGCATCCAAATGGCTCTATATGAATCCCTTTATAGGAAAAGGTGAAAAAAACAGCATACGGGGAAGAAGTTAGTGGAAA
Organism: Viscum album; assembly: GCA_963277665.1. NCBI lineage: Eukaryota > Viridiplantae > Streptophyta > Magnoliopsida > Santalales > Viscaceae > Viscum > Viscum album. The sequence goes on along the minus strand of OY728141.1, from coordinate 295,621,036 downwards.
TAAGCTGTTAGGACCTACAATGGTCAAAGAAATGGTGGAGAAGGTGAAAACCATTCAACATCACATTAAGGCTTCCCAAATTCAATAAAAGAGTTATGCATACAATCATCAGTGGGACCTAGAGTTTAAGGTTAGAGACATGGTATTTCTATGCATATCTCCCAGGAAGAGGATTATGATATTTGGGAAGAAAGATAAGTTAAGCCCTAGGTACATCGGCCCCTTCAAGATCCTTGATCATGTTGGTGTTGTGGCCTATCGATTAAAACGTCTACTAACCATGTCTCAAGAACACAACGTATTCTACATATCCCTCTTAAGGAAGTACACACTGGATCCTTCACATGTACTAAAATCATAGTTGGTACAGTTGTAAAATGATTTTTCTTATGAGGAGACACCAGTTAAGATCTTGGATTGTACATATAAAGTTCTATTCAACAAGAATACTCACATGGTTGAAGTACTATGGAGGAACCATAAGTATGAAGAGGCGACATGGGAACTGAAGGAAGGGATTAAGGAAAAGTACCCGCACCTAATTTCAACTTAAAATGTTATATGAAAATTCTAGGGTGAAATTTCAGGTGGGGAGAATGTAATGACCCAAAGTTTTATCAATGAAAATTACATTCTTATAATTTATTTCATATAGTATAAATAACATTAAATCAAATAAATAACACAATATAAACATTATAAATGAAGAATGGATGAAATAAGAAGCATTTCAAGTAGTTAAGAAACCTATAGTGATGAAATAGTAACATGACCTTTGGAATAGTAATGTGACCCTTATGAATATTAAACCGGGAAATAGAATACTAACCTCACCTATGAAAGTTCAAATAAAATTCAATCATCTTATAGATGTTAATATGATATAATTATACCATAGTTTAATTAAATTAATATTTTAAAATTTATTAATTAAGTGATGGTATTTTTGTAAGTCAAAAATATTAAATTACAATTTTATGATTAACTTAGTAATTTAAAAGAAAATATATCTTCATAAAATTAATTTATAAATCATTATTTTGATTTATTATGATTATAATATAATTTTATGAGACCTTAGTTAATTTTTCAAACTGTTACAAAATCAGTTATAATTTTAAAAACTATATTTTTCAAGTAAATTGTCATGACCCGACCCTACCCAGGCTCGAGCTGCAACTACCCCAAGCCCTCCTCTATAGGCCAGGGGCTGGCGATAAGCTCTGAAGGCTAAACAACTCAGGGAGGCCTTTTCCTAAGTACATGTACACACACACACAGCCCACTCAATGTAGAAGTGAAGATTAAAAAAGAAAAGCAAAGTACCAACTGCTATAAACAAACCTCAAATTTGCATAGACGTCTAAATAGTACAAAGCAAGTGTTGAAAGTAAACTGAAAAGAAAAGGGGCAAACATGCGCCCAACCAGAAAATTTCCACAACCCGGCAACAGGTAAACAAAAGTAAAACAGCTGGGAGAGTCCCACACCTGGAACCCAACTATGACCACCACACACGGTCCAAGATCCTAAAACTCTATGCTCCTCTGTAGTAATGAGAAACCTATCTGTCATCTTCAAGGGCACACCAAGTGCGGGAAAATCACAAGCAGGGGTGAGTATAAAAATACTCAGTAGGATACCCCAAAGGCTTAAGGGAGCAACAAAAGAGGTACCAAAGAGTGAGTAGTAGATCGAATAGGGAATAGTAAAGGAGTACAACAGAGAGTGTAGTAAAGAGTACAGCTCAAACCAACAAGAGGAAAGAAGTAGACTCGTCCAAACACAAGGAGCTAGAAGCGGTGAGAAGATGAACATCTCATCGAGTCTTCGCTACCTATAGCAGGATAATAGACTCATCCAACCATGAGAAGCTAGACACAGAAAGAACGTGGCATACCCCACGCATCTTCGCCTCTCCTAGAAGGAGAGTAACCAAAACCCAAATATTGGGTACTGGAACCAGGTATATACATATTCATATGCTCAATCAAGAAGCCCGAACAAGATGGTAAGGGGATCTCCATCCCGTAGCACAGCCCAAGAAAGTGAGTAGCCAAGATTCCCTGAAGTAAACATCATCGATGCCCAGTAACCATACGCCTTCCCCGAACTACAAGTCAAGGGGCTCAAATCACCGCACCTTGATACTATCCACTTTGGGTGGCATTGACTCACCTGCACGGTTTTAGGTCACGTCACAGGGATGCGGCTCGGTGGGGAAAGCACCCCTCAACTTGAGAGTTCTGGGGGAACGTCAAGCCCCACCTCGTCACTGTCACACAGTCGAGAGGTATTCTCAAAGTAAAATTTATCACATCACTGACCTTTATAACCAAGGGTCCCACTCTAGTAGTCATAGAAACAAACCACGGACAAGCCTAGAAGAAAAGACTGACTTTGAAAGAAGTCGTCGGGTAACCCGCTGCCCAGTCTCTGATGGAGTGTAAACCCTAAGAGGTCGTCAGGTGAACCACTTCCCAGTCTCTACTGGAGAGTAAAACCTAATAAGTCAATGAGAAACCCACTGCTCATTCTCTGCTGGAGGGTAAACCCGAAAAAGTCAGTGAGCAACCCACTACCCAGTCTTTACTGGAGGGTAAACCTGAAGAAGTCGGTGAGCAACCCACTGCCCAGTCTCTGCTGGAGGGTAAACCCAAAGAAGTCAATAAGCAACCCACTACCTAGTATTTTCTAGAGGGTAAACCCTAAGAAGTTGATGAGAAACCCATTTCTCAGTCTCTTCTGGAGGTTAAACCTGAAGAATTCGATGAGCAACCCACTGCCCAGTCTCTGCTGGAGGGTAAACCCAAAGAAGTCGATGATCAACCCACCGCCAAGTCTCTACTGGAGGGTAAACCTGGAATAAGTTGACATGAGACCCACTACCCAACCCTACTAGAGGGTAGACCTGGAACAAGTCGGCAGGCAACCCACTACCCAGCCCTGCTGGAGGGTAGACCCGGAACAAGTCGACAGGCGACCCACTGCCCAACCCTGCTGAAGGGTAGACCTAGAAGACGTCTAATAGCTCTGCACTGCTACTAACATCACCATGTGTCACTAACAACACCACTCTGCATTGGTTCTAAGTTCATCAAAAGGGATCTTCATTCAACACCCTCCCATGTTTCCACATTTAACATGATCTCAAAAGAGGCTCCACATTTTAAAACGGATTACACCGTTGCAGTCCTTGTGGAAAAACATGCGAGATAGATTACTCATTTTCCCAAAATGGACAACCAGTGAATATGGTACTATTCACGGTAGCCAACCCATGTTGGACCTACACCCCGACTCCAATACTCATCGGGCAAACTGAGCCATCGTGATACTCTGGGAAAAACATTCTGAATCAACTATTCATATGCCCCAAATGGACACCCAATGAAAAATTCATAGTATGTTGCACACAGCTTAAGAGATGGCCTATGGGGACCACGCCTCAACTCCGGATTCAACGCCTGGAACCACCCCGTTCAAATTCGCCCCGATGCTAGTGTCACAACGCCGTTAACGGCGCCTAAAATGGACTCTGAATGCAGAAGCTGCAACTCCCCACGTTATACGCAAATAGGACCATGTGGGGACCGCACTTCGAGCCTGAATTTAGGCAGGAAGATTGCGCAATTTCAATCCCCTCAGAAAAACACTCAGAAACGAGTACTCAAGCACCCTAAACAGACGTCAGGTGAAAAAGTGGCGATTAACCGTAAAACGTGTGAAGTGGGCCGTATGGGGTCCACACCTCGTCTCCAACCCAAACACTTCAAAAAGCATCTCAAAAAGTCCGCACGAGGACTGGGGTAATGTTGTAGCTAACGACGCGTCAATCGGACATCCCAAACAGGAGTTAGGTCCAACGCAACAATTAATTAAATAATTGTATAATCAATTAATTATTCAATTTAGCCTTTCATGTCACCAAGCAATGAAACCAATTCGCAAAGGCTCTGAACCAACTTTGGAAGGACCGTCTCAGTTCTGGGGCCACCGCGCCTCTGACGACGCATCCAACGGACGTCCGGCTTGCGAGCCACATCTGTCGCAACTTTAATAATAATTTATTATTATTAAATTAACGTGTTTCGGGTCACCTGCCTTCGAGCACGGAACCCAAAAACCCCAGAACACACTTCAAACAGTCCACCCCGCCAATACGAACTCACGCCCGCAGAAGGCGCATCAAATGGACACGTCGTTTGGATATTACGGCCCCCCGAATATAAGGGGGCCAACCGGGCCGGTTCACTCTGACCGTCCCGGTCTGAACCGCCGCGGCTTGCTGGCCGCGACCCACTCTAGTCGCACTGGACCCACCTCGGGTCCAGTTTTCTTCCCAGTAGACCGCCCGAAGCTCGTCTCTACGTCGCGCCAGCAGGACTTGTGGTATGCAGGTCCTTGTTGCTTCTGCACACCGGAGGTGCGGACCGCCTCGGGTTCCTCCCGCCGAGAGCGACAGCCACCCACGCCGTGGCCTCCCCTACTCGCCACCGGCTCCACCGTCCTGCAAGGTTCACCACCGCGGTCCCCTTCTCGTGTCGTCGAGCTCCGGCCTTCCTGCAAGGAACACAGCTACGGTCCCCTGCTCGCGTCGCCGACCTCCGCTGAAGCCCCCGCCTACACCGCCCTCGGGACCTCGCCATGCTCTTCCGCCTCCGGCTCGACCTCACCGCTCTCCGCCGTGATGATCAGCTTCCCCTAGCCGCACCCGAGTCAGCCGCACACCGGCTGCCCGAACACCTCCTTCTCAACCACCGGCTGCCACATGTCGGCCCTCCTCCGCCGGATTCCGAACCTTCAGCCGGTCCCCCCCCCCCCCCCGACCACTCTGGTGATCGGAAAAATTATCCGACACCGGTTTCGGGATCCCCAGGGCTGGATCTTCACAACGCCTTCCCTTTCTCATCGATCTGTCGAGGTTCGCGCGTGTCCAAAAATTTGGGACGAAGAAAGTTCAAGAACGAGGAATTGAATGGAGCTCGGGCATTGGCCGTGTTCGTTCGGCCAATGCCCCAAATTCTAAAAACTATAAAATTCAAAGACGAAATTGATGGAGAAGTTTAAGAAATCTATGAGGGCACGGAATTCAACAAGAATCATACCTCGGATTGCTCGTTCGTCGTTGGAGATGCATCCACGATGATCCCGCTCCGATCTTCCAAGGCTCTGGTGGAGATCGCTCCTTGATACTTCAGAGAATGGAAAAGAATTCCGAAGAACAGGAGAGAGAGAGAGAGAGAGAGAGAGAGAAATGGGTTGTCTCCTCTCAACACTTAAGCTAATTTATAAAAATTTGCTGAAACTCTCTCAACGAGAGCGGATTCTGAAACCTTCGCGCCTCCTCATTTTATATCATGCCTAGGAAAAACGACCCATTTCAAACTCAATGTAAGTATCAGATTTCCATTCCGAGACTCCATTTGAAAGTTATTAGAAAAGATCTTTAGTGATAAAAATCACTAAGTCATTAATTTAAAAAGATAGTTTTTCACCTTGGTGACATCTCTCACAGCAGGCCCACACCCACAACTTTTACACCCCACCTAGGGTAAACGGCGCGTCCGGACGCAACTGTGCCCTCGGATTTCCGATCCGAGCTACCGTTTAGGAGTTACTCGCATTTAACCATTAAATTAATAAATTAACTATTTATTTATCTGTTTAATGTTCCGCTAACGGGCGGGGGGTCCCAACGTCCTGCGCCGACATGTTCTATGTCGTTCCTAGGGTAAGCAACCCATTTCGGACCCATCTGTACTCTCAGATTTAGTATCTGAATTACCATTTATAAGTTATCCCAATTATTTTGCGTGCCCAGTGTGAATGCACTGAAAATTTAATTCCGGCCACACCGGGGTTCGGAATCTCACGCCGTCTGAAGGCACTTCTCTGGAATAACATCAAGAATATTACAAAGTATTTTATATAAAAAACCAGGTTCTTACATCATTCCCTCCTTCAAGATTTTTGTCCTCAAAAAGAAAAACTAGGGAAACAACTCAGGGTATTAAGCCCACACCTGGCTCTCCCATACCGAGAAGAACTATTGCACATTTCTACGTCACCGCGCATGGACCAAAGAATTTCGTCCGTTCACATGGGGCATGCCCTCGTCGATGACGTGCATAGGTGCATGCACACTTCTTCTCATGTGAGTCACATGGGAGACGTTATGTACCCAAACTAGCCTTTGGGTTTAGGGAAAGGCGGTGGGGACCTCACCATCCCTTTGCACGATCTCAAATGGCCCGAAGGACCTCAGGGGTAACTCACCTCCCCGGTCGCACCTCTACATCACACGCTGCAATAGGAATCACCGTTTGGACCTGGTAAAAATCTAGGTGATTCCCTCCTTCAGAACATCCATATAGTGAAACACCCAAGGATATCTGGTCACGCAATATTTCAAAGTCGATGTCCCACAACTAAGACTCTCTTACATGCTAGAAAGGTGAAGGAGTCGGCCCCATCGACTAAAGAGAAAGGTTCCACGCCTTCTATTCTACTAACACAGGGTTACACCGACTCCCCCACGTCACCCTGGTAACAACTCAAGCATGAAGTAGGGAGAAAAGCATTTCACACAGAGAGTATAACAATTATACTGAAAAAAGTAGAAGAGTCGTAAAGCATACCTCTTATCACCTCCTTCTCTATAGGTTCATAGACATCCAAAGCTCACGGTTGTCTGTGGTCCCAACTGTCAGCTCCCAGAGCCTGAAGTGGACTACCTAGTGGTGATGAGAAAACCTTGTAATGTAGTCCCCAACTTCCAGATCCTCCCGCTCCTCTGCTAACACCACCTCTATGGGCACTACTCCGATCACGGAGCTGCCTCCATAGTGGTGGTGTACCTGCTGCCTGCCTGATATTCTCAGCGTGCCTGGTCAGGAAGTCCCGTGCCAAGTGACCTCACTCATCGTAATCATAGCACCGATGATCTCTGGGCTGTCCTGGTGCCCTCCGGCGGCACTGTGGTGTACGACCACAGCCCGGAGTCCACTCCCAGAAGGGTCTCATCAACTGAGGTCATGCGATTTGCTGCCATAGTGGTGCACGACCACATCTCTGAAACCAGCGGTGGGAAGGCCACCTGCGTCGAGGTTCTATCATCAGGCGCCTGCTAGCTGCAGCAGACGTCTCGGATCTGTCGTGCCTACTGCCACCACCAACTATAAAACGTGACAGGAAGCTCTCTGTCACCAGTGTCTACTCTTGCACCCCAGCATAAGTGGTGATGCATGATGGTACGATGATAGCACAAATCTATCTATGGATACCCTGCTCAAACTTCCACGCTCGGAAGTTTCCGTCATGGACCAAGCCCAGGTAAAAACGTGCACGGTCCGCGAACCTAGTCACATACTCAGTCACTGTCATCCCTCCATGATGAAACTGTAGGAGCTCCTGGATACGAACGGAGCATAATCAGGAGGGGTAAAACTCTTTATGAAACAGCAGCTGAAAGTCTCCCCATGAAAGTGACCACTCATCGAGTAACTAAGTCACCAGACTCCACCAACGTCCAGCTACTCCATCGAAAAAGGTTGGCGGCCAAAGCCACCATCAGATCTGTCGGGGTCTATGCAAGCCTGAAGAGGTAAACCACTATCTCTAGCCAAACCTCTGCTGCCTGAGGGTTTGTCTCACCACTGAAACTCAGCGGTCTTTGTCGCTAGAACTCATGGAGCACGCTCAGCCTGTGCTCAAGATCAGTCTGCTCTACTGAAGTTGTCTGCTGCTCACCAGGTGGGGGTGCTACTACCGGCCCACCCGGAGAAAGGGACTCGCATGATGGGTCCTGGACTGAGGCCTCGTAGCTCACACGGTTGTCATCATGAACCAAATATAGTATCCTAGATGGATGTCTTCGTGGAGACATCCTGAAAGTTATCAAGGAGTGTCGCAGTCAGATGAGCATATATGTATATAACAATAGCAATAATGGGGAGCTGACTCAAGAAGGATAGTCAAAGACTCAATCCTATGTGATTAATAACAAATTTTCCCTGCAACAAGTGTCTCAGCAAACCGAGTCGACAAGCGGGTTATCAGGGTCCTGGTGAACGGATACGTTGGCCGTCGCACCATCACTGGACTCCCTGGCCTGAGAGCCTCTCTCAAGACACATTGACATTGTTGCCATAAATCCCAACCAATTACTTTTTAGGGGTGTCCAAACAACGTCCCAAGGAAAGAACCACCTTTGATACCACTTTGTCACGACCCGACCCTACCCGGGCTCGTGCTGCAACTACCCCAAGCCTGCCTCCATAGGTCAGGGGATGGCGACAAGCGTCGAAGGCTAAAAAACTCGGGGAGGCCTTTTCCAAAGTACTTATACACACACACATGCATCCCACTCAATGCAGAAGTGCATAGTAAAAAAGAAAAGAAAAGTACCAACTGCTATAATAAAACCTCAAATGTGCATCGACCTCTAAACAGTACAAAGCAAGTGCTGAAGGTAAACTGAAAAGAAAAGGGGAAAACACGCACCCAACTAGAAAAGTGCCACAACCCAGAAATAGGTAAACAAAAGTAAAACAACTGGGAGATTCCCACACCTAGAACCTGACTACGACCACCACACGCAGTACAAGCTCCTGAAACCCTATGCTCCTCTGTAGTCACGAACAACCTCTATGTCGTCTGCAAGGGCACACCAAGTGTGGGCAAATCCTGAGAAGGGGTGAATATAAAAATACTTAGTAGGATACCCCAAAGGCTCAATGGAGAAACAAAAAAGGTACTGAAGAGTGAGCAGTAGATTGAATAGGGAATAGTAAAGGAGTACAATAGAGAGTGCAGTAAAGAGTACAGCTCAAACCAACAAGAGGAAGGAAGTAGACTCATCCAAACACAAAGAGCTAGAAGTGGTGATAAGATAAAATTCTCATCGAGTCTTTGCTACCTATAGCAGGAGAGTAACCAAAACCCAAAGAAAGCACATGAGAAGATAGAAACGGAAAGCACATGGCATACCCCGCGAGTCTTCACCTCTCCTAGAATGAGAACAACCAAAACCCAAGGATTGGGTACTGGAACAAGGTATATACATATTCATATGCTCAATCAAGAAGCCTGAACAATATCGTAAGGGGGTCTCCATCCCGTAGCTCAGCCCAAGAAAGTGAGTAGCCAACAGTCCTAGAAGTAAACACCATTGATGCCCAGTAATCGTACGCCTGCCTCAAACTGCAAGTCAAGGGGCTCAAATCACCGCACCTTGACACTATCCGCTTTGGGTGGCACTGACTCACCCTCGTAGTTTTAGGTCACGTCACAAGGACACGTCTCGGTGGGTAAAGTTCCCCTCATACTTGAGAGTTCTGGGGGAGCGTCAAGCCACACCTCGTCACTGTCACACAGTCGAGAGGTCTAATGTCACGACCCGTCCTCGGGGCCCATGTTGTGACTACCCCAAGCCCGCCTTCCATAGGCCAGGGGTTGGCAACTAGCACCAAGGCGTAAATCCCGGTAAAAAGGGAAGGCATTCCCTTTGTAAAGTAAACCACAAACACCACAGAGTAAATAGGCATAAGTAAACACTAAGTAAAAACTGAGTACAACAGTAAGTGCGGATAAGTAAGTGGGACAGTATACAAATCCAAACTGAAAGTAAAGTACAACTGGAAGGGAAAACAGCAATTGAAAAGTAAAGTCGCATCGTCGAGCTGTCCACTGGAAATCCCACATGAAGGGTGGGTACAGATAGCCTCCTATACTCCTCGGGTCCAGCCAACCGCTCCGAGTACGTCCCGCCCAGTGGTCCACCTCCAGGTACCATCCTGCTCTGTAAGCCTCAACCACGATCAGCGATGTCCGTCGTCTACAACCAACACAACGTAGTGCGTGCATAGCCCATGCAGGTGTGAGTATAAGCTACTCAGTAGGGACCCCAAGACCCCCGAAGGTCTCCCAGAATCCAAAAAGGATAATCCACAAAGGAAAGATATACAATCACGAAGTAACATCCGACACTGCTTAGGTATATGCCCATACATATACCTAAGTCATCAATTCTCGCTCGGCTCCAACATCCGAGCTCAAGTACAATCTATTCCACACAGGAAAGCAAAACGTAAATCCACATAGGATAGAACAACACAATCCACAAAGGAAAGAAAACAGGATTCATCTCACATAGGAATACTTCTTCATATGACGATAAAGATGACCAGATATTTCCACTGATTCATCTAAGTCGTTGGACCCACAAAGGATCGATAGGTACTAACCCCCGCAATCACCCACAAAGGATCTGACCCACAAAGGATCGATAGGTAACTAACCCCCACAATGACCCACAAAGGATCTGACCCACACAGGATCGATAGGTAACTAACCCCCGCAATGACCCACATAGGATCTGACCCACATAGGATCGATTGGTAACTAACCCCCGCAAAGACACACACAGGATCGGACCCACACAGGATCTGTAGGCGCTGGACCACACAGGACCGCTGAGCACTGACCCACACAAGATCGGACCCACACAGGATTGGTAGCACTGATCCACAAAGGATCGTTGAGTGTTGTAGTCGTCGTCAAATCCACTGAGGATCTCTGCACAGTTGTCGTCGAATCCACTGAGGATCTCTGCATAGTCGTCGTCGTTGTCGCAGTCGCAGCCAGCTCTAGGGTTCCCGCACACAGCAAGCTCGTTCGACAGGGTCCGCTCCACGAGCCGAGAGGCTGATACATCAACTGACACATAGTCCATAGTTGATTTATCCAAAAGTTCTGTATTGTCAATAGGAACTCAACGTCGCAGACGGCGCGCCAATCGATCGCCTGGTCTGAGAGTTATTGACTTTTTCGTCCGAGGGGCCCAGTTGGTTTCTAAGTCAAAACCAGCCTGAACGTACTCCACCTACATCCAAACCTTGGGCAGAGTGAGCCAAAAGATCCGTCTCACTTAGAGGAATCCAACCAAGTCGACAGCACGTCAATCGGACGTCCGGAGCTCAAGTTATGAGCGTTTCCGCTCCGAGGGCCCAGTTGGTTTCATGTACGAACCAACCCGGCCGAACCCAAAGTATTCTGAAACCTTGAGTGTAATATACCGAAACGACTGTCTCGATCAAAGGATCTCATCGCCACTGACGGCGCATCGATCAGAGGCTCTTATCTCAAGATACGGGAAAAAGACCGAAATGTGACGAAAATGGGGGGTCTGGGCCCGGGCCGACCCGGCCGGCGCGGCCCAGCCCAGCGGTCCGGCCGGGCGGCTCGGCCGGCACACTGGCACTGGCCAGGCGCCGCCCAAGGCAGCCGCGGTGCCTCGTGCAGGGGCCACTCTGTGACACCCGGACGCGGCTTAAGCCGCGTCCCTTCTCCGCGGTCCCGCGCGGCCGCGGGACCGGCCAGCGCCGCCACGGCTTCAGTCACGGCGGGTCTTCCCAGCGGCGCGCCGGCGGGGGGGGGGGGGGGGGGGGGGGGGTCGTGGACCACCGGACGCGCTCTGGTGGTCCTATTTGCACGCGGTCTTCGCCAGTGCTCGTCCCGGGACTCATTCTTCACTACAAAGCCTTCAAAATTAACTTGCGGCCCCGTTTGTCGTCTCCCACAAATCCGCGCATAACAACAAAAAGGGTGGTGGGTTCGAACTTGTTCGTTGGTCCGCACCCACCACGTTAGCAGTTTTTAAAGTCTCACAACAATCATATTTAACAACCGGTGATATAAATCACAAATATTTAAAATGAAACAACCCCTACCTCATAGTAGTCGTCAGACGTGAGTTCTTCGTGGGATTGACCGTCATGGAAGAAGAGGATCGTCGCGTCGCGGAAGAGGCATCACGTCGTCGCGGTACACGGCGTCGTGTCGATGATCTCCGAGGGTTAAATAAAACACACAGATTTAATTTCATGAATTAAATCCATGTTGAGGATAAAATCCACAAAGGAAATTTAAAAGATCCGCAATCTCCTACCTCAAGCAGTTGATCGAAGATTTGTTGCGGGAGGAGAATCGTCGCAGAAGAACGTCGGGGGAGGAGATTCGTTGGCGTCGCGGTACACGGCGTCGCGTCGTCAATCTCCAAGGGTTCGGCGTTCTTCGTCGCCTTTCGTCGAAGACCGGCGTTCTTCGCGTTCTTCACATTCTTCGCGTTCTTCGCGAAGAAAGTTGAAGATCTTCTAGCTTCAGAGATTTCTCCAAATCCTCTAAACAAGTCACCCCTCAAAAGATAAGTGTTGGTCTTATTTTTAATCTCATGCCAACAATTGATTTCAAAGATAACTAACGAACAAATTAATTCATACAATTAATTGCAACAAATTAACCGCCCAATTTAATGGGGCGTTTCTTAACAAAAATAAAAACACACGGTTGACTTTCTTTTAAGAGGGGGGTTGCGGGTGCGTTGCTTAGGGGAAAAGAAATGGTGGGACTCATACGGGCCCCACATCACAAATATCCTACCTAGTGGGTAGGATATTTTGGGTTCCACCCTATCCGCTTCAACTTAGATTAAGTAGCTTTAAGTGGCTTTAAGTGAAATAAAAATAAAGTTGTCGCACGCCTTTATTTTTATTTTCTTCACTGAACGCCAAAAATTAAAACCACACCCGAGAAAACGCAACTCCAGAAGAGGCGTTTCTAAGAAAGTATCGGCGCTGTGATCCCATCGGTTCCCTCGGAATTCGATTCTGAGCACCGGTTCAAAAGTTAGAAAAAACCCACTCGTTCGTTCACAGAATGTACCCGAGCCAAACTTCGGAAAATGATTCCGGGCACATCGGGCCTCAGAATCACGTGCCATCAGAAACTGCGTTCTTGTAAAATTCCAAATAAAATTAAGAAAAAAAATTCCTTGAATTTTATGGGTCTTTACATAACTCCCATCTTAGGGCTTTACGTCCCCGTAAAGATACATCATAAACTAGGGAAACAAATGTGGGTACTGAGCACGCATTTGAGCCTCCCACTCCCAAGTGCTCTCCTGGAGGTTCCCGTGCTGCCATCTAATGCGCACAAGATGAATTGATCATCCAAGTAGGACCTGCTCCTATCGATCCTCGATCTCCACCGGGACCTCCACAAAAGTCGCCCCATCATCAACGTCCATCTCCCCATGGTCAATGATATGCATCGGGTCGTGCACGTATCTCCTCAGCTGAGATACGTGGAAGACGTCGTGCACCCGGTGCAACTGAGGTGGTAGAGCCAGGTGATAATCCACCTCGCCAATCCTGCTGAGGACCTAGAATGGTACGATAAATCATGGAGACAACTTGATGCCTCGGCCAAATCTCCGTAAACCACGTTGAGGTGAGACACGTAAAAAGACGTGGTTGCCACCCTCAAACTCTAGTGGCCTCCGCCTCCTGTCATCATAAGACTTTTTCCGGCTCTGAGCTGTCCTCATCCGCTCTTGGATGACCTGGACCTTCTCTGTCGTGGCCCGGACCATCTCTGGTCCCACAAGTGTTGACTCCCCAGGGTCTTTCCAGAACAAAGGAGATCTGCAAGGTCGGTCGTACAACGCCTCGTACGGTGCCATCCCGATGGTGGAGTGGTAGCAGTTGTTGTACACAAACTCCACCAAAGGTAGGTGGTCCTCCCAGCTGCGACCAAAGTCGATGACACATGCGCGGAGCATGTCCTCGAGAGTCTGAATAGTCCTCTCCCTCTGACCATCCGTCTGAGGGTGAAAGGCAGTGCTCAGACGTATCTACGTCCCGAACGCCTCCTGCAACCCCTTCCAAATCCGGGAAGTAAAGTGAGCATCTCGATCGGAGATGATGGATGATGGCACACCATGAAGTCGTACAATCTCCTGAACGTAGAGACGTCTCAAGCTCTCCACTGAGCCCTACTCTCTGATGGGTAAGAAGTGAGCCGACTTGGTGAGTCGGTCAACAATCACCCAAATGGAGCCATGACCTCTGTAAGTGCATGGAAGTCCAGTCACTAAGTCCATAGATATCCCGTCCCACTTCCACTCCGGGACCTCTAAGGGTTGTACCATGCCTGCTGGTACCTGATGCTCTACCTTCACCTACTGGCAGGTGAGGCATCGAGAAACTAACTATGCCACAACCTTCTTCATGCCCGGCCACCAGTGCTGTCGTCTGAGATCCTGGTACATCTTCACCACTCCAGGATGTACCACCAAAGGAGAAGTGTGAAACTCTCCCAACACCTCCTCCCGTAAATCAACTGGTACCAAGGTACATCCTCTAAAAAGGACATCGTGCTTTTCTCCAAAGGAGAAACCATTAGGTGCCTGACCTGAGGATATTTGTGCACGCCGCGTCTCACAGTCAGCGTCCCCACGTTGTGCCTCTCTGACCCTCTGCAGTAGTGGAGGAGTGACTGTGAGTGACTGAAAGAAGGCTGCTCCATCTCTATCCACGAAGGATATCTGCAAAGCGGTTAGCTGCTCTGTCGCCTCCTTAAGCAGCTGAATGCCCATCCTCCTGCTAAGATCATCGGCTACTACGTTCCCCTTCCTAGGAGTATAGACTATCTCAAAGTCATAGTCCTGGAGGAACTCGAGCCACCGCCGTTGTCTCAGGTTTAGGTCCTTCTGAGAGAAGATGTACATGAGACTCTGATGGTCATAAAAGACTGTAAAGCGCTCGCCCATCAGGTAGTGTCACCATGTCTTCAGAGAAAAGACCACTGCTTCTAACTCCAGGTCATGGGTAGCGTAGTTCTGCTCATGCGGACTCAACTGACATGATCCATAGGCGATCACTACCCACTCCTGCATCAGGACACAACTAAGTCTGGTCCCTGATACATCGCAGTAGACTACGTACCCTATCCCCTCCTCTGAAAACCTCAAGATAGGTGTTCTGGTCAATCTCTGTCTCAGCTCCTGGAAGCTCTACTGACATCTATCTAGCCACACAAAGGGTTTCCCCTTCTTTTTCAAAGTTGAGAGTGGTGCCACAACTCTGGAGAAGTCTGGCACAAATCTCTGATAGTATCCGGCTAGTCCCAAGAAACTCTGCACCTCTGTCACGCTCCTGGGTGGATCCCAAGCTAGCACTGCCTCGATCTTCGCAGGATCCACTACAACTCCCTCCTCAGAGATGACATGCCCCAAGAAGTGGACCTCACGTATCCAGAACTGACACTTTGAGAGCTTTCCATAAATCTGGTGCTCTCGGAGTGTGTCCAGTACAACTCGCAAGTGGTAGGCGTGCTCCTCCTCAGTCGTCGAGTAAATAAAAATGTCATCGATGAAGACCATGACAAATCGATCGAGGTATGGCTGAAAGATCCTGTTCATGAGGCCCATGAACACTACTGGAGCATTGGTTATGCTGAATGGCATAACCAATAACTCATAGTGGCCATACCGACATCTGAAGGTCATCTTCTGCACGTCCTCGTCCCGAACTTTGTGCTGATGATAGCCTGACCTGAGGTCTATCTTCGAGAACCATCGTGCTCCCTTGAGCTAATCGAAGAGTTCATCAATCCTCGGTAGTGGATACTTGTTCCTCATTATCACCTGGTTCAGGCGACGATAGTCGACACAAAGTTGCAAGCTCTCGTCCGCCTTCTTGGTGAACAATATCGGGGAAGCCCAGGGTGAAACACTGGGTCGGATGAATCCCTTGCCCTGCAAGTCCTCCAACTATACCCGTAGCTCTTGAAGCTCAGCGGGGGCCATCCGATACACTGGAGTCGATATCGGGGATTTCCGGGGGTACAATTCAATATAAAATTCTACCTCTCTGCGAGGAGGTAGCCCTGGAACGTCGTCGGGAAAGACGTCTGCGTACTGATCCACCACTGCAGGAAAACTAGGACTCCGCACGTCAACTAATCCTAGGATGATGCTATCCAACTGATGAGTGATGGGTTTTCCTCTCCTCTGCGAGAGTCCATCCCGTGCTGCAAAGGCTCCCTTCTCGCTGGTGAAGGTGAACCTGCTCCCATCGGTGCGTACACATCACACCTTGCGCCTAATACAGTCAATCTGTGCATGGACTGTAGATAAACATTCCATGCCCAAGATGACGTTGTAAGTCCTCGACCCCGCTACAAGAAGATCCCAGCCGAAGCTCTCGCCTCCTAGAGTAAGCTCATAGTGCCGGCACCAGTGCGTAATCGCCGAGTCTGCTCTTGTAGGAGTCTCTAGCCGTAAGGATCGAGCCAACGGCTCTGTTGGAATCTCCGAGCTCCGAACAAGGGCAGCGGCTATGAAAGAGTGACTCACTTTTGTGTCTATAAGAACTGTAGAAAGGGTGAAATAGACACAGATAGTACCTCAAATCATCTCAGGCGCGCCGTGGTCGTAGGCCTCCGCTGCCTAGAGTTGTGCCTGTCTCTGCCCGCCAGCTCCCTGTGGTCGGGGTGGACCTCCTTGTGGTGGTGGTGGTAGAGCCTCAAAGCATCGCCCACCACCTACTGCTCGGCCAGCTCCTCTGCCTCGTCCGCCTCCTCCCTGCGGACCGCCACAGTCGACCCTCTGCCTCTGCCTGGGTGGCCCCTCAACCGTCTGCTGCTCCTCGGCACGGTGGGTCGGGCAGTCACGAGCCATGTGGCCCTGCCCGCCGCGTGTGTAGCATTGACTGCCTCTCGAAAGACTGTCTCCACGCTGTGTGCCCCGCACTGCTAAGCCAGTGTTCTGAGGTCATCTAAGTGAGGGTCTGGTCTTCCTGGACCCCTGAGTCATTCGTCGGCTTCCTGCTGGGGAAGACTCTGCTACCTGCCACCCTGCGGTAGGTCTCGCTGCTGAAGAAGACTCAGCAAGAAAGCTCTCGATCAAAAGGGCTCGCTTCAGTACTCCTGCCAGAGTCGGAATGCTGAGGGAGATCAGTGATGCCCTGATCTCATGTCTCAATCCCTGCTCAAAGGTCCGGGCCTGGAAGAATGGGTCTCGTACCATGTCTGTCGAGTAGCGCGAGAGGTCGGTAAATCTCGCCAAGTACTGGGCGACCATCAAGCTGCCCAGCCGCAGATGAAGAAGCTCCTGGATGCGCACCGCACGGAGGGTGTCCGGGACGAACTCTGAGGGGAAGAGGCTCTCAAAGTCTATCCAGAGAAGAGATGCCTCATCGTGCACCTGGAGCATCAAGCTCCACCTTCGGGCCGCTGTTGCGTGCAGTAGGCTCGCTCCAAGGATCACCATGAGGTCTGCTGGTGTCCTCACTAACCGGAAAACTCATACCACTGCCTCTAGCCAGTCCTCGGCTGCCTGGGGGTCCGTCTCCCCGCGGAACCTGGGCGGTCGCTGGCACTGGAACTCATGCAGTACACAAAGACGACATGCATAGTCAGCAGCTGGGGCTGGTAGCATCAGTGGCTCGGCGGGTAACGGTACCGCCGATGCCTCAGCTGTCAAAGGGCCCTGTACCGAGGCCTCATCGCTCGGAGGGCTGTCGTCACGCTCAACTCTCGGAACCCTAGCTGGCTGCCATCGTGGGGCCATCCTGAAAAAGGAAAAAGATGTTCCACGGTCAGAACAGTATACCTAGTGAGCTGACACAAAGTAATCACAAATAAAAGTTGAAACACACACGCAATCAATGTTTTCGTACACTAAGTCAGAAATCAGAAGTCAGGGTCCTGGTGTACGGATACGTCGGCTGCCACACCAACACTGGACTCCCTGGACTGATAACCACACACAATATTCTAAACACTATTGCTTCACATAGAAAAAGATCAGAGTCCCAAGTTCTGCGGTAGAACCGAACACCTCTGATACCAATTTGTCACGACCCGTCCTCGGGGCCCGTGTCGTGACTACCCTAAGCCCTCCTTCCATAGGCCAGGGGCTGGCGACTAGCACCAAGGCGTAAATCCCGGTAAAAAGGGAAGTCATTGTCTTTGTAAAGTAAACCACAAACACCACAGAGTAAACAGGCAGAAGTAAACACTAAGTAAAAACTGAGCACAACAGTAAGTGCAGATAAGTAAGTGGGCCAGTATACAAACCCAAATTGAAAGTAAAGTACAACTGGAAGGGAAAACAACAACTGAAAAGTAAAGCCGCATCGTCGAGCTGTCCACTAGAAATCCCACCTGAAGGGTGGGTACAGATAGCCCCCTCTACTCCTCGGGTCCAGCGAACCGCTCCGAGTACGTCCTGCCCAGTGGTCCACCTCCAGGTACCATCCTGCTCCGCAAGCCTCAACCACGATCAGCGTTGTCTGTCGTCTGCAACCAACACAACGTAGTGCGGGCATAGCCCGTGCAGGGGTGAGTATAAGCTACTCAGTAGGGACCCCGATACCCCTGAAGGTCTCCCAGAATCCACAAAGGAAAGATACAATCACGAAGTAACATCCGACACTTCTTAGGTATATTCCCATACATATACCTAAGTCATCAATTCTCGCTCGGCTCCAACATCCGAGCTCAAGTACAATCCAGTCCACACAGGAAAGAAAAACGTAAATCCACACAGGATAGCACAACACAATCCACAAAGGAAATAAAACAGGATTCAGCTCACACAGGAATACTTCTTCATATGACAATAAAGATGATCAGATATTTCCATTGATTCATCTAAGTCGTCGGACCCACAAAGGATCGATAGGTACTAACCCCCGCAACGACCCACAAAGGATCTGACCCACAAAGGATCGATAGGTAACTAACCCCTGCAATGACCCACAAAGGATCTGACCCACACATGATCGATAGGTAACTAACCCCCGCAATGACCCAAAAAGGATCTAACCCACACAGGATCGATAGGTAACTAACCCCCACAAAGACCCACACAGGATCGGACCCACACAGGATCTGTAGGCGCTGGCCCACACAGGACCGCTGAGCGCTGACCCACACAGGATCAGATCCACACAGGATCGGTAGAACTGATCCACAAAGGATTGTTGAGTGCTGTAGTCGTCATCGAATCCATTGAGGATCTCTGTATAGTCATCGTCAAATCCACTGAGGATCTCTGCACAGTCGTCGTCGTCGTCGCAGTCGCAGCCAGCTCTAGGGTTCCCGCACACAGCAAGCTCGTTCGGGAGGGTCCGCTCCACGAGCCGAGAGGCTGATACATCAACTAACACATATTCCAGAGTTTATGTATCCAAAAGTTCCGTATCGTCAACAGTAACTCAACGTCGCAAACGGCGCACCAATCGGTCGCCCGGTCTGAGAGTTATTGGCTTTTTCGTCCCAGGGGCCGGGTTGGTTTTTAAGTCAAAACCAGCCTGACCGTACTCCGCCTACGTCCAAACCTCGGGCGGAGTGATCCAAAAGATCCTTCTCACTTATAGGAATCCAACCAAGTCGACGGCACGTTAATCGGACGTCTAGAGCTCAAGTTATGAGCGTTTCCGCTCCGAGGTCCCGGTTGGTTTCGTGTAAGAACCAACCCGGCCGAAGCCAAAGTATTCTGAAACCTTGATTGTAATATACCGAAATGATTGTCTCGATCCAAGGATCACATCGCCGCTGACGTCGCGTCGATCGGAGGCTCGTAGCTCATGATACGGGCAAAAGACTGAAAAGGTGCCGAAAATGGGGGGTCTGGGCCCAGGTCGACCCGGCCCAACCCCCCCCCCCCCCCCCCCCCCCCCCCCCCCGTGTTGGCCTGAACCGGGCTGACCCGACGTGGGTCTGGGTCCGACACGGTCGGCGCGGCCCGGCCCGGTGGTCCGGCCGGGCAGCTCGGCCGGCGCGCTGGCGCTGGCCAGGCACCGCGCAAGGCCGTCGCGGCCCCCCGCGCGGGGGCCCCTCCGTGACACCCGGATGCGGCTTAAGTCGCGTCCCTTCTCCGCGGTCCCGTGCGTCCGCGGGACCGGCCGGTGTCGTCGTGGCTTCAGCCGCGGCTAGTCTTCCCGACGGCGCGCCGGTGGGGGGGGGGGGGGGTTCGCGGACCACCAGACGCGCTCCGGTGGTCCGATTTGCACGCGGTCTTCGCCAGTGCTCGTCCCGTGACTCGTTCTTCACTGCAAAGCCTTCTAAATTAACTTGCGGCCTCGTTTGTTGTCACCCGCCAATCCGTGCATAACAACAAAAAGGGCGATAGGTTCGGACTTGTTCGTTGGTCCGCACCCACTGCATTAGCGGTTTTTAAAGTCTCACAACAATCATATTTAACAACCGGGGATATAAATCACAAAGATTTAAAATGAAACAAACCCTACCTCGTAGTAGTCGTCGGACGTGAGTTCTTCGCAGGATTGACCGTCGCGGAAGAAGAGGATCATCGCGTCGTGAAAGATGCATCGCGTCGTCACGGTACACGGTGTCACATCGACGATCTCTGAGGGTTAAAGAAAACACACAGATTTAATTTCACGAATTAAATCCATGTTGAGGATAAAATCCACAAAGGAAATTTAAAAGATCCACAATCTCCTACCTCAAGCAGTTGATCGAAGATTTTTTGCGGGAGGAGAATTGTCGCAGAAGAATGTCGGGGGAGGAGATTCGTCGGTGTCGCGGTACACGACGTCGTGTCGTCGATCTCCGAGGGTTCAGTGTTCTTCATCACCTTTCGTCGAAGGCCAGCGTTCTTCGCGTTCTTCGCGTTCTTCGCGTTCTTCGTGTTCTTCGCGAAGAAAGATGAAGATCTTCTAGCTTTAGAGATTTCTCCAAATCCTCTAAACAAGTCACCCCTCAAAAGACAAGTGTTGGTCTTATTTTTAATCTCATGCCAACAAGTGATTTCAAAGATAAGTAACGAACAAATTACTTCATAGAATTAATTGCAACGAATTAACCGCCCAATTTAATGGGGCGTTTCTTAACCAAAATAAAAATGCACGGTTGACTTTCTTTTAAGAGGGGGGTTGCGAGTGCGTTACTTAGGGGAAAAGAAACGGTGGGGCTCGTGCGGGACCCACCTCACAAATATCCTACCTAGAGGGTAGGATATTTTGGGTTCCACCCTATCCGCTTCAACTTAGATTAAGTAGCTTTAAGTGGATTTAAGTGAAATAAAAATAAAGTTGTCGCACCACTTTATTTTTATTTTCTTCACTGAACGCCAAAAATTAAAAACCACACCCGAGCAAACGCAACTCCGAAAGAGGCGTTTCTAAGCAAGTACCGGTGCTGTGATTCCATCGGTGCCCTCAGAATTCGATTCCGAGCACCAGTTCAAAAGTTAGAAAAAACCCGCTCGTTCGTTCACTGAACGTACTTGAGCCAAACTTCGGAAAATGATTCCGGGCACACCAGGCCTCGAAATCACGTGTCGTCAGAAACTGCGTTCTTGTAAAATTCCAAAGAAAATTAAGAAAAAAAATTCCTTGAATTTTACGAGTCTTTAAATCTACTCAAAGTCAAAGCTATCACATCACTGACCCGTACAACCAAGGGTCCCGCTCTGGTAGTCACAGAAACAAACCACAGAATAGCCTAGAAGAAAAGACTCAGTTTAAAAGAAGTCATTGGGTAACCCAATTCCCAGTCTCTACTGGAGGGTAAACCCTAAGAGGTCGTCGGGTGACCCACTACCCAGTCCCTGCTGGAGGGTAAACCCTAAGAATACAATGAGAAACCCACTGCCCAGTCTCTGCTGGAGGGTAAACCCGAAGCAGTCAGTGAGCAACCCACTACCCAGTCTCTGTTGGAGGGTAAACCTGAAAAATTAGATGAGCAACCCACTGCCTAGTCTCTGCTAGAGGGTAAACCCAAAGAAGTCGATGAGCAACCCACTACCGAGTCTCTGCTGGAGGGTAAACCTGAAGAAGTTGATGAGCAACCCACTACCCAGTCTCTACTGGAGGGTAAACCTGAAAAAGTCGATGAGAAACCCACTGCCCAGTCTCTGTTGGAGGGTAATCCCATAACAAGTCGACATGCAACCCACTGCCCAGCCCTTTTGGAGGGTAGACTCGGAACAAGTTGACAAGAGACCCACTGCCCAGCCCTGCAGGAGGGTAGACCCAGAACAAGTCAACAGGCGACCCACTGCCCAGCCCTGCTGGAGGGTAGACCTGGAAGAATTTTGATAGCTCTGCACTGCTAATAACATCACTAAGTGTCACTAACAACGCCACCGTGCATTGGTTTGAAGTTCGTCAAAAGGGATCTCTATTTAACACCCTCCCATGTTTCCACATTTAACATGATCTCAAAAAAATCTCCACATGCCCAAACGGATTACACTGTTGTAGTCCTCGCGGAAAAACACGCGAGATAGATTACTCATATGCCCAAAATGGACAACCGATGAAAATGGTACTCTTCACTATAGTCAGCCCATGTGGGGCTCGTACCCCAACTCCAATACTCATCGGGCGAACTGCGCCATCGCGATGCTCTCGGAAAAACATGCTGAATCGACTATTCATACGCCCCAAATGGACACCTAATGAAAAAGTCACAGTATGATGCACACAACATAAGAGACGGCTCGTGGGGCTCATGCCTCAACTCCAGTTTCAATGCCTGGAACCATCTCATTCAAATTCACCTCGATGCTAGGGTCACAAAACCCTTGACGATGCCTAAAATGGACTCCAGATGCAGAAGCTGCAACTCTCTGCGTTATACGCAAAGAGGGCCATGTGGGGCCCGCACATCGAGCCTGAATTTAGGAAGGTAGATTGTGTCGTTACAATCCCCTCGGAAAAACACTCAGAAATGATTACTCAAGCACCCTAAATAGATGTCGGGTGAAAAAGTGGCGTTTCACCATTAAACGTGCGAACTGGGCCCTGTGGGGCCCACACCTTGTATCCAACCCGAACGCTTTGGAGAGCATCTCAAAAAATCCGCATGAGGACTGGGTTCACGCTTCCATTGACAGCGCATCAGTCGGACATACCAAACAGGAGTTAGGTCCGACGCAACAATTAATAAAATAATTGTATAATCAATTAATTATTCAATTTAGAATTTTGTGCCACCGAGCAACAAAACCAATCCGCAAAGGCTCTAAACCAACTTTGGAAGGACCGTCTCAGCTTCGGGGCCATCGTGCCTCTCACGGCGTGTCAAACAGACGTCCGGCTTGCGATCCACGTCCGTCGGAACTTTAATAATAATTTATTATTATTAAATTAACGCGTTTCGGGTCACCCGCCGTCGGGAACGGAACCCAAAAACCTAGGAACCCACTTTAAACAGTCTGCCCTACCGATACAAACTCACGGCCACAGACGGCGCCTCAAACGGACGCGCCGTTTGAAAATTATGGCCCCCCGAATATAAGGGGGCCAACCGGGCCAGTTCACCCCGGCCGGCCCGGTCCGAACCGCCGCGGCCTGCTGGCCGCAGCCCACTCCAGCCGCACCAGACCCGCCTCGGGTTCGGTTTTCTTCCTAGTAGACCGGCCGAAGCCGGTCTCCGCGTCGCGCCAGCAGGACCCGCGGTATGAGGGTCCTTGTTGCTACTGCACGCCCGAGGCGTTGACCGCCTCGGGTTCCTCCCACCGAGCGTGACAGCCGCCCGCGTTGTGGCCTCCCCTACTCGCCACCGACTCCATCATTCTATAAGTCGCACCATCGTGGTCCCCTGCTCGCACCGTCGAGCTGCCGCCGTCCTACAAGGCCCGCCGCCACGGTCCCCTGCTCGCGCTGCCGAGCTCCACTGAAGCTCCCGCCTGCTCCACCATCGGGACCGCACCCTGTTCCGCCGCATCCGGCTCGGCCTCGCCGCGCTTCGCCGTGATGACCGGATGCCCTAGCCACACCCGAGTCAGCCGCACACCGGCCGCCCGAACACCTCCGGCTCGACCGCCGACTGCCGCGTGCCGGCCCTCCTCCGCCGGATTTTGAACCTTCGGTTGGTCCCCCCCGACCACTTTGGTGATCGAAAAAATTATCTAACACTGGTTTCAGGATCCCCAGGACCGGATCTTCACAACGCCTTCCCTTTCTCATCGATCCGTCGAGGTTCGTGCGCGTCTGAAAATTTGGGATGAAGAACATTCAAGAACGAGGAATTGAACGGGGCTCGGGCGTTGGCCGTGTTCGTTCGGCCAACGCCCCAAATTCTAAAAACTATAAAATTCAAAGATGAAATTGATGGGGAAATTTAAGAAATCGACGAGAGCATGAAATTCAACAAGAATCCTACCTCGGATCGCTCGTTTGTTGTTGGCGACGCGTCCACGACGCTCCCGCTCCGATCTTCCAAGGCTCCAGTGGAGATCGATCCTCGATCCGTCGAAGAACGACAAAGAACACCAAAGAATAGGAGATATATATATATATATATATATATATATATATATATATATATATATATATATATAGAAAGAAAGAAATGGGTTGTCTCCTCTCAACCCTTAAGCGAATTTATAAAAATTCACTGAAACTCTCTCAACAGGCGCGGATTCTGAAACCTCCGCGCCCGCTCATTTTATATCATGCCTAAGAAAAACGCCCCATTTCGAACTCAACAGAAGTCTCATATTTCCATTCTGAGACTCTGTTTGGAAGTTATTCGAAATGATCTTTAGTAATAAAAATCACTAAGTCATTAATTCAAAAAGACAGTTTTTCCCCTGGGTAACATCTCTCACAGCAGGCCAGCACCCGTAACTTTTACACCCTGCATAGGGTAAACGGCACACTCTAGACGCAATTATGCCCTTGGATTTCCAATCTGAGATACCGTTTAGGATTTACTCGCATTTAACCATTAAACGAATAAATTAACTATTTATTTATCTGTTTAATGTTCCGCTAATGGGAGGGGGGTCCCAACATCCTCCGCCGACAAGTTCTATGTCGTTCCAGGGGTAAGCACCCCATTTCGGACTCATCCGTACTCTCAGATTTAGGATCTAAATTACCTTTTAGGAGTTATCCTATTTA
This sequence comes from Viscum album, assembly GCA_963277665.1. Taxonomy (NCBI): domain Eukaryota; kingdom Viridiplantae; phylum Streptophyta; class Magnoliopsida; order Santalales; family Viscaceae; genus Viscum; species Viscum album. The sequence goes on along the minus strand of OY728141.1, from coordinate 295,596,308 downwards.
TTTGGTGTGCCCAGCTTGAACGCCCTGAAAATTTAATTCTGGCTACACCGGGGCTCGGAATCGCATGCCGTCTGAAGGCGCTGCTCTAGAATAACATAAACAGTATTCCAAAGTTTTTTATAAAAAAAACCAGGTTCTAACATAAATGATTATTTTAATTAAAATCAAAATTTCTCATATTTGGAAAATTAATTTCATAAAATGGAGTTAATTTTTAAATTCAACACTTTGAAAAATGGTTAGGGTAAATTTTTGGTATATTTTTGAAATACTTGAATATTTTGTGAATATTAAAATATAATAAGTTTGGATAAATGATAAATTTATGAATTATGGAGTCATGGGTGATGTATTGCTGATTTAAGATGATTATCTCGAACTAACAAGATCTAATAACTGTATTTGGTCTCAAGAATCAACACTATTGATTGTCTTTATTGAAATAATAAAATAATGATTAAAATATTCTAGAAATACCCCCCTTCTATAATATAAATACCACCCCTCACCACATATTTTCCTCACACCTCTCAAGGCTTGATCCTTTTACAAATTTTTCCAAATAATCTTTCTAAACCTCTTACCCACATCCAATATTTTTTTTCTCAATAAAAGACAAAACAATCCCGTTAGGAGGTTCTCAAGAGGTAAAACACTCTTCTGTTTTCTTTCAATTTCTTTTCAAGTTCCTTTATTTTCTTTTTCTCTTCTCACCTACCCTTACCCAAATGGAATGATACCTATATAGTATTACATATATAGTAATTGTTTCATGTTTATGTAATAATTCTAAATCAAATCTCTTCTCTTATCTCTTTTACTTTAAGATTGAAAACATCATATGTGAGGTGCCGATTTACCACCTTCGTGGATGACATGATTTCATATTTATATTCCATATTCAATGATTTTAATTAAACCAATTTTATGGTTGAACTATATTATAATATATTTAATTCATCTTATTTAATTTTATTGAATCATTTTTTACACATGATATTAATTTATAAAATAAAATGAATTTTTTTATCAAAAAAATGCTAAATCAATATAAACGATTATCATTGATGATTTATCTAATGAATCATCCTAAATTATGGAAATAAAAGGGTAATTTAATATTATATAAGTTCATTAATAACATATAATTTCATTTCTGGACAAATCTTCTCATTCAAAATGATTTTCCATACACATATACAAGTAAACTGATCATGAAAACCAAGGAAATCGGCACTGCCAAACAATGAAATTGAATCTCTTAAACCTCAAAAATAACCATAAATGAATTTAATAAAGTTATAATAAATAAAATAAATGTATAAATGGTTATTTAATTATTAATTAATGTGTCTAATTTTATTATTCAGTACATTAAGATCAAGTGCAGAATTGTTTCGGATATAAGGTAATTGATTCTACCTGAACCCCCATTATTCCTTTGGGTTATTATTTCTTTATTTTTACCCAAATGAAATTATATTTTTTATTATTTAAATATTATATATGCTATTAATATGTTCCAAAATCATGTATCAAGTTCCATTCATTCTTCTTTTTAGGGATATACAAGTTTTTAAAAGGTTCCCTACTCAATTCTTCCCGATAAGCAAGCCCAATTTAAGGGAACATCCTAAATTATTACCCATTTTCAAGTGTACTCCATAATATATTTTAATACACCATTGTTTTTATAAAATAAATAATTTTAACATGAAAAAATACCTTGGTGAAATTATAGTTTTACAAAAACAATTATTCCTTTTCCATTTTAAATAATCTTGAAAGGTTTCCCTTAAACCGTACTAAAATGTTTTATTTCTAAAGTTTCTTAAACATTATTCTCACTTAGGTTTGAAATCACTTATCATGATATATGAATATATTACTTTATTAATTTCCATTTATTATTTAAATCATTTCTTTCATGGACACTTTTATGATATGCCCATTTATTATGCTTTTAACATGATTATGGTTCCCAATTCTTTCCATGTGTAACCCTTATGTTTATCTTTGATTAATTATGTATGATCATTTATGTGGAAATAATATTCATGAACATGTTATGATGGGTGAACCTAGATAGAACCACAAGGAATTGAGTAATGTTTAGTCTCATGAGATGTTATATGCAATGGTTTTGGTGGTCCGCCTTGACTCATTCTCCTTTATGTGAAATGAGCCTTGACTTGTGCTCCCCTATGTAAAATGAGCCTTGAATAATGAAAAGGTCAAGTTTTATATTACCTCCACATTACTATGATTTCATGATTATATGATACCATGTTCTATATTTTGTGATTCCTTATGTTTAATCATGTTCCATGACTTTATATATATTTGTGTTATGCCTTCTAACCCATTTGTTAAGCTTTATTTTAATGTGTATTACCTTAATGGGATTTTTAGCTCATCCCTTTGTTCATTTTATCCCCATGTTATCCTATGAAGATGTAAGGGCTCAAAAAAAGTTTAGGAGATCCTAAGGGAGTAAAAATAAAGAAAAGTTTTTTTAAGTCCCATGTTTTCAGTTTTATGTACCTAGTCTTCCAAGATACTATGCTTTATGATCCTTGGATTGTAATTTGATATTTAATTATGCTTAAAATAATGTAATGATATGTGTAAAAGGATAGAGTCATTATAGGGTTCCTCCAAAGGTCCAATGAATTTATTATCATCAAATCTCACTTGACATCCCAACCTAGTTTAATCAACCCATATACTAATGAAATTTTTTATACATAGTTACAATGTTATAAATTGTCATCAAGTATCAATATATAACATACAAGGTTACCATAACTAATAAAGCTAGCATAATCATAAAAAAAATTCAAAACCGAATATTTCTTGTGTGTGGTCAACCGGACCAAACAATTTATCAAACCAAGCATTATCAGTTTTAATTAAAAATATAAATTGAATCCCTCTTTGGAAAGAATTCAAAAGGGAATCACATTCCTACTTTATGTAATCAAGGGACTTACCCAAAATATTTAAGGTAACCCTATTTGGAAACCCACCCTTTGTTTTGAAATTCCATTTCAAAACCATTCCTTTAAATAAAATAATTTCCTTTAGAAAATCCATTCCCATTAAAATTTCATTTAAAAGGTATATCCATTTTTTGTTTGAAAACCAATTAAAACCAAAAAACCCATTTACAATACACATCTTAAAAAATAAAAAAAAATCCTTGGAAACCCAAATCCTGCCACCACATAATCTATAAAGTGTTCCACCAAAACTCATTTAGCCAAGGTGCCACCAATGATCCATTTGGAAATTTATACTATTCTAGTTGACTATTAGGTTGATGTGACTTCATACTACTCAATATTTCTAGGCCACCTACCTATATTATGTAATTCCAATTAATTACCTATTCTCAGTCCAACCTACACCAAGACAAAAATCACTTATCTCATCTATAAACACCTAATACTAAAATAAAAAATCATTTTAAAAAAAATATCTCAATCAAAATAACTGATGAAAAACTCACTGATCAATGTAACAACACTAAAACCATGAGAAAAATGGTGTGGTCATCTCCAACTACACCCCCATAACAAAACCATGTAAACCACCTTAATTTATAAACACAAAGTGATCACAAATTTATCTTATTTTCATAAAAATACCTAAATAAATATATCAATTAACATATATTAGGATGAATGATTCACTACAATGATAATCTAAGCTTTCCAATATACCTCTATAAAACACACATAAAATACCCACCATATCATCATTATTTCACCATGCTTTAGTGTAATGAATCTCAAAATTCCTAATAAAGAATAATTAAATCAAAGGAAAAGAGAGGAGAAGAGGAAAGTGGTAAGAATAATGAATGACTATCTCAAATTCACATGATGAAATGACATTAAACTAACACAATCAAGGAGGGTAAAAGAGGAGGTGGAGAGAGAGTGAGATACAGCTCTCCCACATCATATTCCCTATTAAGAGGAATTCATACGCCATTAAAAAGTTACCCTATAATCCACTATAAGTATAGTGGCTCTCATCAGACTCCAGGTGAGGACACCAAAATCCTAGTGGCATTCCATTAGGCTTCTGATGGCATAAGAAGTAGGACACCCCCACTTCCAATCCCATCAAGATTCTAGTGGGATACCACTGGGGTTTGGTGGGGTTATGCTACCAAAAATCATAATCAATTCTTCCACTCATGATGAATTTCTTTCATTGTACCTTTTGTGACTGAAAATTCTCATAAAACATCCATTTAAACTACCAAAACACATCTAAAAGATCCATTTCTCAATCCGATTATAGAAAATTCAAACTCTGAAATCTAAAAAGTCAATGAAAACTGACCCACCTCTTAGTTCACCAAAATGTGAAGGTACGAGTCATTACCACATGCATACACTCTCGTACTACACTGTTTTTAAGGTATGAATCATGTTTCTTGACAGAATCAATGTTTAGTGAAGTGGATGAATGTTACTATAGCTGGGGTATTTTTAAACTAGGATAATAGCTAGATGATATTGGGTAGTGTAGGAACAATATAATCAAATAGTAGCTATATTTATGTTGTGGAGTTTTATTTTACTCAATATTAGTTGGTATACTAATGCTATAAAAATAAAAAATAACTAGTGACAAAGAATATTCTCTAAATATTTCATCCAAATGTTTCATATTAGTTTTTCATATGATTAAAGGTTTGCCTATAAATAGTCCACCCATGTATTGGATGTGGATAACTAAGAACATACAATCTTTTTCCTAAGTCAGTGTTTAGTTTATCACTTATAATTTAAGAGTTTCATTATCCTCACTTTTAGTGGGTTACAACATTTCTTTATGGATATATATTATATCCAAAACCACTTTAATTATTTTTTCTCTAATGTGTGTGGGGGATTTATATTTTTCTCTTCCAATTTTTCTATTTACTTTCAAATGAACAATCACTATAAGAAACCATATAAATAGAATTTATTTTTTAGTTTTAGTTTCTAAAAGAACAATTTAACCTTGAATTAAATTGATTTCATCATTCTTAGTGACAATCATAAAAAATTCTTTTAAATATTAAATTTAGTGGTTGTTTTTTTTCAAACAACCATTAAATGTTTCTAAAAACTAAAATTCTTTTCCATTACCTTCTCCCTCTTTGTCAAGTCATGGGATTCCCTAGGTCCCCTAGAATGGTTTTCCTCTTCCATCACCTCCCTACAATATCAGTTGCTTACACCATCATTTCCATAGTCTCATACCATTACTGTCCTCCTCCTATGGTGGTTACCCTCCCGTTCTTATGTCACAGTTGTCCCCCCTTTTATAACCTCCTCCACCTCTATCTGTTTATTTTTTATTTCTCTATGTATTAATTGTAAATTTGTGTTATTTTTTATATTAAATATAGTTTATAATATTTATTTTACCCATATTATAGGAACCCTATATGGTTATTGATTAAAATTCCTCTCCAAACATGCCACACAAGAAATAATATGTAAATGAAAGAAAAAATGACATGATATCTCACCACATTCATATGAATTAAATTTTTCTAAGATCGTACCTATTCAAGAATCCATTTGAAAACACTTGATAAATCTACCAATATATCTCATCACTTATGATAACTGATATTTTACAAGTAAATGTTATATAAAATCTAATGAAAATTTTAATTTCTAAGACAAACATTCAATTTTTATGATTTTCACCCAACTTTACATTAGCATTTTCATGTGGAGAACTTTCAAAATTTATAAAATTTATTTTTGTATGATTATTAATTTTTTATTCCATATCCTTTATTTTGGAAATCATTTTAGCTTTTAGAATTTAAATCCTTATGGTTCTCTCTATTATGTCAATAATCGGGTAACTTATGACTTGCTATTATAACTCAATTTTTACACTTATATATATATATATATATATATATATATCACATTGTTATTATTTTTTGAGCACTCGAATATATATTTTTTATTTTCAATGTATTCATGTATTTTTCATTTTATATAATACATTTATTATATTCCATTTTTTATGAGAATAACATTACTCATTTTTTTATTTGGTAATTAATTTCATACAAAACTCCTTTTATTTTTTTCTAAATGTATTTAATTCTTTCCATATTTCTTTATTTTTAGTAACAATTTCATTACTATTGTGTTGATCAATCATAACCACAAACATGTATTCCTTGAAATATTTTCAATCCTCCTCCTCTTCTATTTTTGATTATCATGTTCACACCAATATTCTTTTTATGAAATATTTATTCGTTATAAATTATTTCATATATTTTTTAATTCTATACTGTTCAATTTTATTCATTTTTTATCTTTATAGTATTAATTTATGTCTTGAACTTAAAATCTCTTGCTAAATTTAGCACCATCATATCCCACTTTTCCACACATAAAGAAATTTAGTGCATATTTCTATTAAAATATATCTTACCTACTCCATATATTACATGAAAGTAATTCCATATAACTCATAAACCACTTCATATAATTTATTTTCAATGATAAATTTCTCCATGGATCTAAAATCCACTTCAACGTGTTCACTTTTTTGACTTAATTGATTTATATTTTATTTCATTTTTATAAATGTAGTGATTTCTTATTAAAATGTAAATTTAATTAAATTAGTTGTTTTCTATATATTTTTTACAGTAGTTTCATGTTCAAAGATTTTTGTAGATGTTAGTATCCCTATAGCATGGGATGGTATTTATACTCCCACTAAAATTAGTACATTGATAGTATAAGATAGTCATTCTACACCCATTACATAGAGTACACTGATAATACAGAACATTATTTCTACTCATATTTCACATAGTGCACCAATTTCACTAGATATCCATTATTCCCCTACTATATGGGTTACACTTTTTCACATAACTTGAATATTTATTTTGATACATTTTTATGTTGTATTAGTATGTTTTCATCTACAAGTATTCCTTCTACAGAGGATGTCGGGGCATTAGAAAGTCAGCTATGGTGCATCCCTTCAATAGTCAAACCATGAATTCGATTATAATCAACATACTATTAGCATGTCACCATTATCAATAATATTAATTTCTTAAATATTTTTATTAATTTTAAAATTTATATGTTAAACAAACTAAAATAATAATAGAAATGAGACAAACATCAACACTCAATATGTTTTTAATTTCATTAACTTGAAGGTAGTTATTCCATTTGACGCATTTGTAGTACCCACTGAGGATGTAGTGGGAATTTACAGGAAGATACTAGAGAAGTTAACATGTGAGAAGACATCCCTCCCCATACTTATACTGATTAGAATCATATTCCATTATTAAGGAAGAATGAGTTACTTGATATCCATGTAAACTTATTATCCTAATTTTGTATTCATATATGATTAGTTTGAGCACTTTTACTTAATATGTTAATATTCTAATTAATTTATGTATTTTATTCACATATTATATTCCATTTTTATGTTTATAATGTGATTTTACATTCATGTACCTTAAAAAATAAACAATAAATATAAATATTTCAAGTGGAAATTTAGGGATGAAGTTAACAACACATATCTATCGGTGTCACAAATATATTAGAAGGTCCATGAAGGTGTGTCTAAGTAGTAGTGGAAGGTTTTTTTATCACCATTGTGCCTTGTCACATTATTTATTTTATTACATGTTAGTGTATTAATACAACTATTTTAATTACATTGAAAATTTTATTGAAATATTATTTTTAGTAAATTTCTCTGATAAATTTTTTTAGTCGAGGGAAGAATATAATTACCTACACATATGGGTCAAATAATTTTTCTAGGTAATAAGATGGTATGGTTCACACCATCTAATTTATTATTATAGATATAACACTTCTACAAATTTTGTTCCTAAAAAATTTAGTTATGAAGTCATTTTATATAAATGATGGAGGTGGGTCATTAAGTTGGGTAGATAGAGATGTGTCTTTATGACCTCAAAAAATGTGGAAGTTATGTGTATGAACTTATAGAAGGCATAAGGGGAAACACTTTAAATTATTATTTCATGTTCTTAGGTTAATTTATAAATCAATGTTGTTATATTTTCAGTGTAAAATAACATAATCATGGGATACCAACCCTTATTTGTTAGATTTAGTATCTGAGAGTTTTAGGGAAAGAGCATTATGGTTGAGTAAGGGGGTGGGTTGTAAACCATATCCATCATAGTTATTTGTCAGGTAACATACATATTTTATAATGAAATTAGTTATAGGGGTTTACAAGTTTTTGTGATCCTTGATCACATAAAGAAATTCATGAATTGAGGAATACTATTCAAGATCAGGATTCCTAATTTAAAACACATAATGATTAGTTCTCAGTTTTGGAGAGTGCATTATATTCTATGTTTTTGAGGATGATGGGTAGTCTTCCCAAAGAAATATCCACACTAATATGTAATTCAATACTGGTAAAATTCATAAACTCACACTTATTTATTATTTAAATTATAAAATCATATATTGTATAGTTAAGTATATTTTGTTAAGCTACAATAATAAAATTTATTTGGAATTTTGTGAATTAGATAATTTTTTTAAGTTAAAACAAGTTTAATTGAATTTTAGGGGTTTTATTAAATTAAGGTGTTGGTTTCCTATATTAGGTGGTTTTTTCATATTTGGAATAAAATTATGTTATGAAGATTTATTTATTCTTGTGGTATTATAATTTTCGGAAGAAAACGTTCAATTAGATTACAATGGGATAGTGATTTGGAATCCTATGTCGATAGGTAATTTGATTTATCATGTGAATGTGAAGAATGTATTGAGTATTTAAAGGTAATTTTTGGTTCTTAGACTAGTAATTAACATAAAACTCATATGTAATGAAATTTAGTAGCTTATTATTATTTTTAAACCATGTGGTTTAATTCAAATGTTCAATGATTTGAAAAAGTATATAATGGGTGAAATGTATTTGACATTGTAATTATAAAGTATCTTTAATCCTTTACTGAACTTAATTTATTATTATTTTAATATGTTTATTACCAATATTTAGTTAACTATTTGAAACACAAGCATGAGAGGTGGGAAGTAGGCAAGAAGCTGAAAACCACCAAGCCCCGTCTACAGAGTGTGAAGGGGATGTGGTGTAGTTAAGCATCTGATGTGTCTATTGAAGTTGATATTTTATGGATTGTAATATTAGTGATAAACTTGAATGTGTATATTTTTTAACTTTCAATAGTATGTATTAATGTTATATATTTTTGTTTATTGTATGTTGATGGTTGATTAAAATTGTTACTATATTTTATTCATTGAATATATATAATATATATTGGTTACACCTTTTTTATACTGTGTGGAATGAAATATAATGAGGTGGGTCAGTGACATATTTTTTAATATAAATCCATTATTATAATAATTTAAAACATCATCTAATTATGATATTTACATATATATATATATATATGTGTGTGTGTGTGTGGCCAAATTTAGCAGGGGTTTAAAAAACGCCGCTAAATTTATTGGGGTTGTTTTATAACTGCCACAAAATATGAATTAATATTGCTAAATATTTGACATAAATATAATAAATAATTAACTCAGTGTTTATAGATAGTTTTTATAACCTCCTCTAATCAAGTAAAATTTCATCTAATTACTAGTTTCACAATAATTATAAAAAAAGTTGTAAAATAATTAAAACCTCTAAAAAATGATCTTCATATTTCAAATTTTCAAAATTTTATATAAACTAACACAATTGGAACTATTTCTTATAGTGTTTGTTTTGTCGATACAAAGTATGGTGAGGTTTTCTTACTTGGATAATCCATTTTCAAGTGATTGAGGGTATTTGAACTTGTTTATAACTTTGTAATTCAAGGGTTTTCCATGTTCTGGGACACTAATTGGTATTAGAACCCAATTACTAATAATGGAGTATATAGATTTTTGGTAAGTGATTCTATACGATGTTTGAAATAATGAAAAGAGGATAGGAGCTAGAAGAACGAAATATAAAGATTCATAGGTTTTATAGAATATATTTTGGTTTCTAGAAGATATATATAGAGGTATATCTTTGTTAGAGAGACCTGAACCTTCTATTATTCTATGTTAATCCATAGTACATAGAGAAAATAGAATGAGAGAATATTTTGACCATAAGTCAATTGGTTTTTTATATGACATTATCATGGAATGTTTCATTTGAAATATAAGTGGTAAAATTTATTTTTGTACTGATGCCTACACTTGATAATATATATGAGAATCTTACCAATATAAAAAAGACTTTATGATATTGATACTCTTTAGTCTGAAGGTGACTAAAGGAAATTTGGTGGCTAATCATGTTAATAAACATAATATGACTAGGATCTAGTTGGGATTCATGAATGTCAAATTTTGAAGTGAGGTTTAGACATTGATTTTTTTATCAACACTACCGTAATCTTGGGATGCAATGGTAACTGTAGTGAGCAGTTCAAGTGGTAAAATTAATTTTTTTGTTTTAATGTATATGATATCTAATTATGAATGAAGAGACCAGATAAAAATAAATCATAATTTTTACTAGTACCATATATAGTTTGGAGGGTATATTACAATCATCTAAATGGAGAATACATAAAGATGTAAATGGATCAAGAGAAAGGAACAAAGGTGAATCAATAGGTCTATGTTCTGTATGTTGGCAGTTTTGGAGGGAAAAATATTTCAAGAAATATTAAAAATATTATAAGATAAATTTTAGTGAATTGTCTATAAATATTATATTTTATAAAGACAGGAATAGTTTACTATTGAGTGTCAAAAATCCATTATAGTTATCGATCATTAATTCTAAAGCATCATTTCATTCTAAATCAGATAGAGGGTCCGTAACAAAATATATATCCATAAGTTTTATCAAGGTTCACTTATTCAATAATTAAACTCTCAATATTTTAAAAAAAGTGATGTTGATATTCAAATAAAGAACAAATTATATTGGTATATACTATTTAGGCTCAAATCATAAGAGACTTCGGGTCCAATACACCAAATAACATACATGATAGATCATATGCAATATATATAAGGAATATTATCCTTTTTTATCCTTTATAACACTTTATATTGACATTTAATATTCATAAGACATGTACCATGTAATACTAGAAAAGATCCCTTTTAGTGTTCTTTATGAAAAACCTCTATAACACATAACCAATATATATACTTTGACCCAATCTAATAATTCTTTTATATCTATCTATCAATATCTTTATACGTAATATGTTAAATGTTTCACCAATGTATTTCATCAAAAAGTATTTTTCCCTTCATTCTTTTATGAAATTTAAATTTTAGATATCATTTCTTATGAGTAGCATTTCATCCACATACAATTTCATAAATACCATAACACAACCACTAACCCACTTGTATTTACAAGAATTTTCCATGTTTTTTATAAAACTAAACTCTTGAAATGAATCATTAAACCTAATATTCTATCTTCGAGAAGATTTCTTCAATCCATAAATAGATGGATGAAACTTTCATAACATAACATCATCATTTGGAACATCAATCCATTAGGTTATATAATATACACATCCTTGACTAAACCCCAATTAGATAAAGTGGTTTTGACATCCATTTGATATATCTCATAATTATATTGAGTAGATATGGAAAGAAATATCTTAATAAAATTTATCATTGATACTAGTGAAAAGTTATTATTATAGTAAACACCATGAATTTTTTTTATCGTTCTTCCACTAAGTGAGTTTTTTTAAATCCATTCTACCATCCATGTCAGTTTTCTTTAAGAAAACTCATTTGTATGTTATGGGTCTCACTATTTTAGGTACATCCACCAAGTTACAAACTAGGTTAATTATAAATCTAACATGTCATTGTTACCTTATATTTTATATTATTTTATATTTTTCATGTTTTAGTAAACATTTTGTATAATTTTGGGTTAAATTTTTAGGTTTTTTAAATTTTTTATTTTGTGTGTGGTTTGTACGGACGGTTTAGGGGAAACCATGTAGATTCACTTATGTAGAAACGTTTTCAATTCATCTTGTATAGGGCATAGTTGTCCTATATAGGTAGCGCACAGTTCAGTTTAAGCAGTGCAAGGCCTGGGGGAAATCATGCGAGTCTCTTGGGGAATATGGGTATTGGCATATAACTTGCACATGGTGAGTGGAAACTATGGGACAAGCATGTGCTACACTCTAAAATTTTAATACAGCAATTTTTTATAGTTTGTGCACAATTTGTAAACCATGAAAAGTTGTTTTATTTCGGCAATTTCATCCATACAGTTGATTCATTATTCGTTAAACAGTGTGAATAAATCATGTGATATTGTTATGCTTATATAGTGTCATCTGTATGGTTGGTGCGTGGTTTGGTAAACTATAAAACCTACCCAGATTTCATTAAAGTGGTGAGATTAAATTCTTGACCCCTCAGGTTTTTATGCATCAACCACCCTTTCTCTTCCTCTTTTATCTAAACCAAGGTGTGTATGGGGGAGATTCATCCCCTCTCTCTCCTTTTATTTTTAGGGGCATTCTATTCTCAACTTCAAGTGGGTAATCCCTCCTTTCTCCTCCCTTTATTCTCTTCTCTTCTTCCCTTTCCATTTATCTCAATTTTTATAACTCCCACAAACCCTAATCATTGTCCGGGTTTGGATTATGGTTCGAAGTGGTTCTAATGATGAGGCTTTGGGTTCTTATGGGTAGAGGAGGCTGTCTCTTGGCATAGTTGTGCATTATACATTAAAGGGGATGAGTTTTGTTTTTGATTCTTCTTGATTGAGGTAGGAGTTTCTTTGTAATTCCCTTATAATGCATGTTATAAATTGTATGTATGTTTTTAAAAGCTTTATTATGAAATTTGAAGCATATTGTGTGTTTTTTTAGGCATGAAATGGATTTCAAATGGATTTTCACTTGGCATGGATATGTCCCATGTTGTTTGTGAAATTCCCTTAGGGACCTTTTAAAATGGTTTTAATGATTTAAAATTTTTCATTATGGAATAAATTGTGAATTAAATATTCTTGTTGGTTTTAAATGGATTTAAAACTGTTTAAATATTTTACATGGACCTATGTCACGTGTCAAGTGTTCATCAAAATTATCGGTTGGATTATTTAAAGGGATATGAATGTTTTGAAATCATTTTTATGCTAGTTTATTTTAACATGGGATGTGTGATGTTTTAAAGAATTATTTTATAAAAATAAGGTAGTTTACTTTCATTATTTAAATGGTTTTTAGGTTGTTGGGTCTCGTAGTGGCTTGAAGTGTTTTAAAAGGGGAATTGAAGTTTTATAAAATGGTGCTTGGAATCGATTTCTTTCTAAAAGAAATGAGTTTATTATTTTAAAATTTTATTTGTGTAAATTTTTGGGTTTTGAAATGGGATTTCAAGTGTGGTTTGATAAAGTTTTTTCAAAGGAAATTTTAAATTTGGTTTTCAAATGGTGTGAAAACGGATTGGATTCACAAGAAATTTTGTGAAATACCTATTTCCACTTTAAGTGAAGTTGTTTAATAAATGTGTAAAAACCAGAATTGAGCCTTATGTTTTTATTATACTAATTATGGCTTGTAACCTCTAAGGGGTAGTTGGAAATTGTTATGCATATTTTTATACTTATTCATGGATGTGAAAGGGGTTATTTATTGCAATGGTGTAAGAGGTGAGGTGAGGATTAATTTCAAATGCTTAAAATTATATTTATGTGATTTTATATTATATCATTAGTTGCATACCTCTGTTATTGAAATCTCATGGGAGCCATAGAAGACTAATAGGGATCCTGATAAGTTAAAACCCTAGTGTAGAGGGTGTGTCCTAGGATAAAAACTCAGTTAGACCAAGTGAGATAATGGGATGTTTCCATGGTCTTAGAATGTAGTGGAAGGTCTCAGGGTTTCCTTAAATACCTTGATCATGATAGATCTGATGATTAATATAAGACTATGAGGACATGATAGGTTTCATAGTGTCAACCTAGGTTCCTCATCACTAGCATGGGATCTAGATATGTGATTCTTAGGATGTTTCCTGGGATTCTTAAGTCCATATCAAGGCACTTTAGGGGATTTATATTTTGATTTTTTTGTATTCCCCAAGTTTGTTTGATTATATAGAACCATTGTTGGGTTGTTCTCTTTTGTTATACTTCCATCTTATCTTGGCACCTGCTTGTGACTTTATATCACTTTGTGTATGTTATGGTTTACATTAAAAAAATATTTTAAAAATATTTTGAAAGTTTTATTTTCAAAAGGAAATGGTTTGATTATTTTTTAAATGGGTTTTAAGAAAAGTATTTCAGCGTAGTTATTTATTAAAATGAAGTTTTAAAGAAATTCTTGAAATGAGTGATAAACAGTGATTTGGTTTGTTTTCCATGGTTTTAGAGACCCTCTTTCTTTGGTTTGAAATGTTTTATCAAAAATTTTAACCATCCCATTTTTTGTTTTATAAAAAGGGTGGTTGTTTGAAAATGTGTTAAGTGACATATTGTTACACTTATTTTATAAATCATATGAAAAAACTATTTTATATATAATGTTAAAACATTCATTTATAAACTATGTTATGATTGGATTTCCATGGTTTTGGTATGTGGAATCCTACTAGGTTGTTTAGATCATGCCTATATAGATAATATTCAGTTTTTTGTTGCTTAGATTCACTTCATTTATTTGGATCGGGTTAGTCAATGGCTACATGATGGGATGTGATGAGTGACTGGGGCTCACTTGTGATATTGGAGTTTTAGGGTTCTATTTCCTTTCTGTTTTTATTTTAGGATGTTATATCAGCCATTTTGCCTGAGATTATTATTGTTATTCACTTCCATTATGTATTTATTCCAGTTTCTTATCCTTATTTGGATGTTTAATTATTATTCCATGTTTGTTTGGTTAGTTTATTTTTTCCACTATTTATTAATTTTATATTAATATTTGAGGGTGAAATTGTTCCCAATGGGAATTCTTGATACTCAGGCACTAGTAATCAGCACATGGAGATTGGTAATTATTTTAAAGCTAGTGTCAGGACAAGTTGGGTGCTGATACATACAAAATTATAGTATCCGAGTTTAGGTTTCTTAGTGTATATCTAGGTTCTTGAGATTTTTCTTCAGTTATTCGAGGTATTTTGGTATGATTGAGCAAGGATTTTCATCAGGACTTAGTAGGTTGGTCATGAGTGAGTACTTGATCACCACCCTTCATGATGAATCTTGTGTTTCCATAGGAAGTGGGGTTTGGATTTTGAATTGAATTTTTTATTATATTTACTTTTGATGGTGTATTGATCCTCATGTCATGGTGTGAGTTTCCTTGGGGGTTGTTCGGTGTTTTAGGATGGGAACAGTAAGTGGATTGGTGGTATGAGGTCAGTGTGTATGACCCAATAAGTTTGGAAGCAACCAAACACTTGATATTATAAATATTATTGGGATTTTTTTATAACTGGAAAATAGCGCATTAAACCATCTGTTTTATTTGATCATAGTTTTCATCCCATTTAACTTGTTTTTTATATCACTCCTAAGAAATTTCTAGTCCTGGGAAATGAATCAAGTGTATCTTGGGATATATTGGTGGTATGAATAGTATTTTTTTGTATTTATAGTATTCCAATTTCTGGTTTGTTTTTTTTTTGTAGATGGGTTTTGTGAAAAAAAAGGCGATTTTATGGAAATGTGTTTGGTTTGAAAGGGAGCCTTGGGGATTGTTTATAAAACGGGTTTGGATTTCATGGAAATGTGTTTTCATTGAATTTAAGACTTCAGGTTCATTCATAATGTGGAATTTGTTTCCATAAAGGTTTTTGGTATGTTTCTGTTTAAATTAGATGATCGTTTAAGTGTGGGGGATTTTGAACCTCTTGGTGTGCTTTAAAACCATAATTTTCATTTAATATAAATGAAGTGGAGAATAGTTTTAAAAAAGGAAGTGAAGTGTTTTTCAATGTTTTAAAGAATGAGCATTGAGGATCTCAAGTGGGTTCCTTATTTTGAAAAGGAATTAATGGTTTTAAATAGTTCGGTTGAATGTTTTGGAATTACTTTGGGGAATTGGGATTTTAAATGAATAGGAGTATTTTCAAATGGTTGGGTGATTTTAAACACCTGTTTGTTTTTTGAAAATGGGTTTTAATCCTTTGAAAATGTGGTGGTTTTTAAATGAATTTGATTTTGATATGTGATTTTCCTTGATTTATGTGTGGTTTTGGATGTTTTCCCTTCATGTGGATTAGGACCATTTAATGTGGTTTAAGGAACATGAATGGGTCGAGTTCATGTTATGTTTCATATAAAGTGTGCCTTCTAAAAAGGTCCCAAGTAGCATTAGAGTGGTTATTTCTAATAATAGTTACTTTATCATTATTGGATCTTTTCTAGACTCTAAATGGATTGGAAAGTGTCATCTTCACTTTTGAATAGTGTAGTAGTGATTTAGACATCAATTGTGGTTTATATACTAGTCTATGTGATCCTTGGATAGCTAGTTATATGATTTATTGAGAACTGGTCTCCTTGGGTTTTTGGATGATGAACTATTTTGAGGATTTGTGCTTGATGAATTCATAGCCTTGTATCCAAGAGGTGGATTTTTTTTTTGGTAAAACCCTTGAAGGATATTTTGGATTTCAATGCTTGAATGATGGTTTTAAGATTTTTATGACTCATTGATCTTTGTGCATTTTCATTTAGTGATTCTAGCCTCGTGGTGAGGTCTATGCATGGGTTTCGATTCAATGTTGAATATAGAACTACCTTGGGTGTGTAATATAGGTGGATATGACAGGCATGGAACCAGTTAAGAATATGCACTGGTTAGTGGGAATTTAAATTTGTTTGGGTTTACCAAGAGAGGGTAACCCATGTTTTAGGTCCTAATTCGCCCCTTTTATCTCTCATTATGTGATCCAATGTTAGAACCCACATCATTCCTTTGATTTAGTCATGAAATTAGTTGTTTTGTGCTTTGTATGGTTTAAGCATAATGAATATGGATCATTTTAGAGACATGATCTTAATATTTGGGAGGTTCTTTTTCTTTGAGGTATTTTGGGTGTTTCTTAGTTCATGATTTCTTTTTTGTAGTTGATATGGTTTTTTGGATTGTCATGTATAGTGGAATCTTATTTTTATTTATTGGTTTGTAGAATTGTAGTTTTCTTGGAAATTCTCTCATAATGTGAGAATTTATTATTGTTTAACCCATTTATATCAATTCTAAATGGTTGGGAAACCCTCATTCGGTCTCCCTTTGCATGGAGTTTCTTGTTGGGTGTTTTTGGTTGTTTCTATCTTAAGGTTTATATTTGAGGATTCATCCCATTTATTGAGGATCTGTATTTGGTTTCATAGGTTTGTTTTAGTTCGGTATCCTTTCTCCCTTTGGGATCGTCTTTGGGGATTCATCCTAAACCTTATTAAGATTCATTTCTTATTATTTTCTACCTTGACCTGGGACTTTCTAGGGACATAAAGTACATGGTGGGGTGAATTATGACACTCGTGTGTCATTTTTATCGTATATTTTATATTATTTTATCTTTTTCTTGGTTTAGTTTATGTTTTATATAATTCTGGTTTAAATTTTAAAATTTCTAGAATTTTTCCTTTTATGCACAGTTTAAACGCATGGTTTAGTGGAAATTGTGTTTCTACCTTAAAC
The DNA here is from genome assembly GCA_963277665.1 of Viscum album. Taxonomy (NCBI): domain Eukaryota; kingdom Viridiplantae; phylum Streptophyta; class Magnoliopsida; order Santalales; family Viscaceae; genus Viscum; species Viscum album. Next base: position 295,578,547 of record OY728141.1, on the reverse strand, counting down.
ATCAATGTTTAAGTTCATTTTTATAGCACACTATTGTTACACATGAGTTTCACATAGTTTGGCCTAAGTTGTGTGAGGCCTAGGGAAATCGTGCAAGTCTCTTAGTGCATATGGTTACCAGTTCACAACTTGCACACTGTTAGTGGAAACCATACAAAAAACATGTGGTAGGATCTACAGTTTTAACAAAATAGTTTTGCACAGTTGGAACATTATTTATAAACCATCCAGACTAAACATGTGAGGATGATTTGTTTAGTTGAGATCCACATAGTTAGTGCACAGTTTGGTAAACCGTGCAAGACAGCTTTTCTTAGGCAGTGTCATCTACACAGTTAGTGTATAATTTGGTAAATCATGTAGTTTGTTCAGATTTCATTATAGTGGTGAAATTACCATATTTTCCCCTCATGTTTTTTTTGGAAACCCTTTATCTTCCTCTTATTCGGAAAAACTAGGGTTCACATTGGGGAGCTTTATCCCCTCTCCCTCCTTCAATTTTTGGGGGCTTATTCTTCTCAACTTCAAGTGGGAAATCCCTCCTTTCTCCTTCTTTTATTCTCTACTCTTATTCCCTTTCCATATCTCCCAATTTTTTCAAATTTCACAAACCATAACCATTTTCCGGGTTGGGATTAGTGTTCTGAGAGGTTTTTATGATGGGGCATTGGGTTGTTAGGGATTGAGGAGGATTTCTCTTGGCTTAGTTGGGTGATCTCTATTGAATGTGATGAATTTTGATTGTAGTCTCACTTGATCAAGGTATGTGTTTACTTTTAATTCCCTTATAATGCATTTGATAAATTTATAGTATGTTTTTGAATTGTTTCTTATGGAATTTGAGGCACATTTCATGATCTTAGTGGGCATTAAATGGTTTTCAAATGGATTAAGCACCTGATATAGATGTATCGCATTCCAAGTATTTGTGAAATTGTTAGAGTTGCACTTTTAAAATGTTTTTAATTTTTTTGAAATGTTTCCTTATGTAATAAAATATGTATGACATACCCTTGTTGGTTTTAAATGTATTGAAAATGGTTTAAATACATGGCATGGACCTATGTCATATGCCAAGTGTTTTTTAAAATTCTCGGTTGGATTCCTTTGTGAATGTTTTAAAAGAATTTTTTATATAGGTTTTATTTAACAAGGGGAATGTTATGTTTTAAAGTCTTTTTTATAAAACAAAAGGAGTTGAGATTCATTCTTTAAATGGTTTTGAGACTGTTCGATCTAAGAGTGTCTTGATGCGTTTTAAAAGGGAATTGAATTTTTATAAAAGTGTGGTTGGAACCAATTAATTTCTAAAAGAAAGAGGTTTATTATTTTAAAAATTTATTTATGGAAATGGTTGGGTTTCAAAATGGTATTTCAAGTGCATTTTGATAAATAGTTTTCAAATAACATTTGGAATGTGGTTATCAAATGGTGTGAAAATGGATTGTCTTCCTTCACACTTTTGAAAAATACCGATTGGAACTTTAAGTGATGTTTTTTTATAAATTTGTGAACCCCTTAATTGATCCCCATGTGTTTATTGTGATTCTTGTGGCTTGTAACCTATTTGGGGTAGTTGGAAATTTGTATGAATATTTAGATGTGTATGTATGGATGTGAAATAATTTGTTTCTTGCAAGGGTGTAGGAGGTGAGATGATATTTAATTTCAAATTCTTGAAAATGTATTTATGTGATGTTGTTTTGTTTTATTGGTTTCTTATCTATGTTGTTAATATTTCATGGGAATCCTAAAGACTAATAAGGATCCAAATAAGTGAAATATCTAATATATAGGGTGATGCCTAGGATAAGGACCCTGTCAGACCATGTGGGTTGATGGGATGTTTTTTCTATCTCAGGGCGTAGAGGAAGGGCACACGGTTGCTTTTGATCCCTTGATCGTGATAGAACCCAGTGACTTCTATTGGACTATCATAACATTATTTGTCTAATAATATAAAAATATGTTCCTCATCACCAGTTCAAGATCCAAATGCATGGGTCTTAGGATATTGCTCATGAAACTTGGGTCCTTCTTAGGACTCTTTAGGGTGTTTATCTTTTGACTTGTTTTTATTCCCATATTTTATTTGATTATATGAAATTATTTTTATATTGTTTGATTTTATTATGATCCATTATTATATTGGTGCCTAATTTTTATTACATATCACTTTGTGTGTGTTCTAGTTTACAGTCAAATTGTTTATTTTAAAATGACACAACTTGAAATATCCCCTATCCCAATGTCACTATTCGAATGGTTTAGAAAAACCATTTAAATGGGTCATGTATTAGAGTATTTCCCAATGGTTTTTTAAACCATTGGTATAGAGTGAATTAAATAAAATTATCCCAATGATTTATATAAACCATTGGAATATGTGCCAACATACCAACGGTTTTGTAAAACTGTTGGTTAAATTCACAAATTACTGATATTTATTTCAAACTGTTCACATACCTTACTCAAATAAATAATGAAATAGTGAAGGATGTCCTAACCGTTTTTAAAACTATTAGGGATGGATTTTACACATTAATAAATGCCCAACCCACAGGAATCCACACCCAATCAACACGCAAAAACCCTAGACCAAATTCGTACCACCCCATTCCTTCTACGGATGTGGTTCCCCTTCTTCCCAGTAGTTCCCATTCTTCCCGGCAGTTCCTCCCAGTGCCCCATTACTAACGCATATGGTTCCATTATTCCCAACAGTTCTCGTTCTTCCCAATGGATCTTCGCAGTGCATGCGGTTCCAATTTATCCCAGTTAGCCCCATTTTATTTAATTCTTTTTTTGTTTTCCACTTCAAATTAGTAATTTTAAACTATGTTATATCTTCTGACTTGATTTATTTTGGGGGGTTTTATTAGTGTTTATAAATGAATCAAAGATTATTAACTAATTTCTTCTCAATAAACTAGTTGAATGGTGTTATCGCACCAAGAGGGGAGAATTAGTTTCCAATAACCAGAGCACCCCTCTTTTTCACAGGCTACAAACATGACCTCCCCAGTGGCTATCTATCCTTTTTTACATTATAGTTTCATCTACCAATTCAAATAAGTAAGTTCTAACTAAGATTTATCTTCTGTATCCATTTATTTTGGTTTTCTTTCATTCCAATTTTGTTTCAATCTAACTGTAAACTTGAACAATATTTTTTTTTGTTTCTTTTATCCACTTTGAATTATGAACCCCTTATGTTATTGATTGTTTGAACTCATCATTAAAAAAAGTTTATAATGTTAAACATAGAAATAAACTAGGTGTGTGAATCTGTAAATTTTGGTAAAATAACCATGAAAGAGATGAGGAAATGTATTCAAATCCCCCTTTAAATTGAAATTGTGGTAATTTTGGTGGTGAAAATCTATTTCTATGAATTCTAGTGTGTCTGATATTTTTATATTATATTTTGTGGATGTTTTTGGGAAATTATGGTGATGGTTATGACTATTTCTGATCTAGATTGTGTCCATGTAGTGAGGTTGTGGTTGGATTGGCATGGGATATGTTGAGGGATGTTTAGTGGTGAATGGAATATGCTTGTTGTTGTGTGATGGTTATGCTATGTTGATGGATTAGTGATGATATGTACTAATGGTTATTACAATCCTGATGTTTTTTTGTGTGGTGGTGTTTTTATAGTTACCTAGTGGCTATGGAATATGATTAGTAATAATAAAATGGGAATGAAATCAACTGAAATTAAATAAGTGTGGGATGAAATACAACATGTGGTAATTGATTAAAAAATTGAATGCTAATAAATAGGAAAATATACAAATTGTTTGAATCTATAGAGGAATTCAAACTCAAATAGAAGCCTATATAAAACTATATGAGCCCCATGAAAGTCATTAACAACCAATAGAATAAAAAATGATAAATAAAAATCAACAAAAATGACTTTTCACAAGATTATTTCCATAAAAAACCCTATAAAAAAGGAATGCATAGTTTAATCAACTTTTAATGAATTCTACCTCCCTTAAATTAAATATTTGGAACCCCGTGTCTTTTTCTCTCCCTCATACTAAATATTTATTTCTAATTATAGTATCATGGATTTAATAGTTTTATTTTCCCAATTTTATAATTCTTTTCATTCTAGCATTTGTTTTCTAATGTGTTTGGTACAAAGTTTTTTAGATAGAAATGGAACAAAGCATGGGAGAAGGAATGAAAGAGATCAGTAAATCAACATTTTGGATTGCATAGAAAACATAAATATGTTAATTGAGTGTGTCTAAAATGTTATTTCATTACAGAATGATTATTTTACTATTAGTTGAAGATGATTTATTCCTGAGCGGCTAAGTCACTTGAGATGTCATCGATCAGGAGTATAAGTATGTGTACATGAATTTTTAATCATGTTCATTCTAGAATGATTATTTTAATTTATTATTTTTCTGAGACATAGCATATATTACATTATATTTTTTCTGTTTAATAAAAATATTTTACAAAGGTGGTAACTTTAAATAGGTACTGCATATTAAATTATTAAAATTAATTTGGATTTATCTTTATAAAAACATTTAAAAATTAATTAACATTATTTGATATAGTTCATTGGATGTGAGAATTGAATTAATTAAGGCATTATTTGTTTATTCAACCATGTTAAGACTAATTACAATGATAACCTTGAAACTAAAAAAATCTCTATGGGCCATGACCATAACATTTTTCAATCATTACATTCTCTATAGTCTATGACTGTAACATTTTCTATCATGCCATTCTATGTGATGTGAACGAGTCTGTTTGAAGAGTTGTTACTTAGAGCTGTGGAGGAAAAATGGTTGATTTTTCTCCAAGAAATTGGTCTATGGATCCTGGGGGCAGTCATTAATAAAGTGCCTGATGATAATCCCGAAAGTGAAGATGAATTTGGTAATGGATCTGGACCTAAATCAAAGTTGTGCCTTTTTTGGGTAATTTCACTTTAAAAAATCATTTTTTTACTCTCTATGAGAGACATAATACCTGACAGGCTGCTCCCACTTGAATGAAATTTTGAACACCATGTTGATTATGGTGGCATGGCCATCTGGTGGGGTCTGACTAACTAGAAAGACAGCACTGAAGACTGTATCTATGCTTGTTTGGATCATGCTAAAAGGGTGAAGCTGATGCGAAAGGTTTGTAATGTGTGGGTGTATTTTCCATATGATATGGGGTTCCATTTTCCTGATATCTATGAGCACAAGCACTAGGAGTGGTGACTGACATATGTAAGATTCTTGTTTGTCAATTTGTTTTTCAAGTAGTGTCTAGTTCATAAAAATGTCTTTGTTGAACCAAACGCATTGTAATCCTATTTTTAATGATTCATATCTTGAGAAGGTGCATGTGTGTGGTGGGCAGAGAATCCAAAGCATACATCCAGGGATAGATACCCAGACTCAGAATTCTCATCCATCACCTATGCTGATGGTTTTGTGGGTGAGGGGGTTTTATTCAACCATGATGACCAACTACACAATCCATTTGGATTCAATTTTCACCAACTACATCCTCCATTTTACTACACTTTTTGTGGTTATTTTCCTTTGATGTATGAGACTATCTGATACTGAAAGTTATAAAATGATAAAGTGTATTTACTTTGTTTTTGTATGGTATGTTTTGTTCAATAATTATTTCTTTTCAGATTAATTTAGTCCAATTAATCAATTAAGTATGATTTGTATTGGAGGTGTAATAGGAAATGGTTGGCTTCATATATATATAAATGGTGCTACTATTTTTAATCAATTATGAAACTGTAGTTTTTAATTTCAGGATAAGGTTCAAGTGCAGTAGGCGTAGATGTATTCTAGGGATAGTGTTGTAGTTTTTAATTTGAGGTGCAGGTGAGTGGAGGTATTCAAAGGATAGTGTTGTAGTTTTTAATTTTAGGTGCAGGTGTAGTTGGTGTGGAGGTATTCTAGGAATAGATATAGCAATGGTTTTGAACCGTTGGAAAATATATATCCCAAAGGTTTCTGTGAACCGTTTCTAAAATGAAATAAAATCCCTCATTTCCAATGGTTCACCTAAACTGTTGGTATATTAAATACAATCCATCCTAAGAAAATGGTTCAAAAAAAACCGTTGGTATAGGGCTATCCCCACATCCAATATACCAAAGTTTTAGTAAATCGTTGGGATAACCTATCCCAATGGTTTTATGGTTTATCCCAATGGTTTAAAATCGTTGGTATAGTTTAAATTTATAGTAGTGTGATTTCAAAAGTGTGGAATTAAAAAAAAGGTTTTATTGTTTCTTAAATAGATTTTCAGAATAGGATTTTAATGTGGTTTTTTATGAAAGTATATTTTTTAGAAAATGCTTGGAAAGATGGATAAATTATGATTTGGTTTATTTCCCATGGCTTTAGAGGCCCAATTCACTTGATTTGAATTTTTTTCAAACTTTTTAACCATCATGGTTTTGTTTTATTAAAAGGGTGGTTTAAAAATGTGAAAGTGACATGTTGTTTCACTTGTGTTATAAAGAATGTGAAAAACCTATTTTATGACATATGTTCAAACCAGAATTTAGAAACTGTGTTATAAATAGATTTTAATAGTTCTATCATGTGGTCATCTACTAGTTTTATTACCTTGCACCTATAAAGCTATTCTTCTGGCTGTATAGATATACTTTAGTTCTTTGTCTTGATTTGATCCATGGATGGATGGTGGGTTTTGATAAGTGATTGGGGGTCACTTGTGGTTATTTTGGAGTTGTTTTGGGTTTTGGTTCCTTTCTGTTTTTATTTTGGGATGTTGTATCATCCATTTGTCCTGAGATGATTATAGGTATCTACTTCTACTATGTATTTATTTTATTTGATTATCCTAGTATTGATGTTTACTGATTATGCCATATTTTGATGGTTTATTTATTATTTTCATTTATTGTTTATTTTATATTGATATATAATGGTAGAAATCATTCCCAAATAGCATTCTTGATATACAGAAACTATTTCTCAACTCGTGAGGATTGAGAACTCCCTTTGGGCTAGTGGTGGGTCGAGTCAGGTACCGATTCATATGGAATCCCCAACTAGTATGTTACATTAATATACATATTTCATCTTAGATCTCATGACATATAATCATTTCTCATAATTGTAACTCTAAATGGTCTCTTGGTGGGTAGTGGGTTCATCTTCTATGAATGATACCTCATTATCATTATCATCTTCTTATTTATTGGTTTTGAATCTTCAAGATCAAAATTCCTCCTACTGACTGTTATTTTCATGTACTCCTCAAGGAAAACACTATACAAAGAAAAATCCACCCAATTACATAGAAAAGTCACATTAACTTATCATATTTTGAGTCATGTCCAACAAGGTACAATTTCTCCTCTCATACACGCTATTTCACTGAGGTGTTTCTAAAAGAGTGAGTTGGGAAACAAATCCAAAATCACTCAAATGATTGATGAATTTGATAGGTTGTTTCTATCAAAGATAGTTTTATCATTTCCCTAACACTACTATAATAATGGTGAAGGGTGTTGAATCTATAGGGAACTGGGTTGTGCATTAAAAGGATTTTTAATATTTTTCATGTTTTTACCAAAATAAAACAAAAAAAATGACAAAAAAGTAAATGAGGAATCAAGAGGAAAAATTAAGGTCAAGGGGTACTTTACTGGTTTGGATTTTAAAAATATGATTTAATATTATTAAATAATTACTAATTCATGATCACTAAACCAAGACAGTAATTACTGGCATAATTATTTACATGATTAACCAATGAGTTTGTACCACTACTTTTCTCTGGTTTATCCTTTCAAATTATATTGAAGAATAATTATTTCTTGATGATCAAAATTTATAGGCATCACCATGAAAACTAGTTTGAATGTAACCAATTTTATTGAGCATAGTTTGTTGATTGCTCCACGATTAACTGTTTCATTTTTACCCTTGCACCACTGTGCTAAACTTGTTTTATATTGAAAATTATAAAAATAATAAAAAATTAAATTCCATGTTTGAATAATTTATTTTATTTTTATCACTGTTAAGATGGTCAATGTTACTTATTTTGATGATTCCATTGTAAAAGGAGGTGATTTGGAGGACTCATGATGATGTCCAAGAAAAATGGTCCAAACTGCGCAGGATCCATGCATACCAGTGGACTCATCCACACACTGATACTTAACTGTACATCCAAATGGGCTGAACGTTTGTGAACAGGTCCAAAATTCATTGGTCAACATTTCATCTGAAGAAACCCAATACTCATTCTTCCATCTAGTGAACTAAATGACATGATCGTTCAAGCACATAAAATCTGCACAAATCCAAATGTGGTGTTCTGTGTTTTATCAATATCTAGAGTTTTAGTTGTCAAAATGGTGCCAAAAATTCAGTGGAGACATTAAAGAGGTGGGGAAACATGTTTATTTTTTTTACAAAGTTATATTCGACTTTCAGGTGGTTGAAAACCATGGGCCAAGTGGTTTTACACAATTTGTGTGCCCAAAACCACCTTCCACTTTGCCTATAAAATGGAGGCTTGGGCTCCCCATTTATAAGTTCGGCTAGGAGGCAAAGATCTGGTATTTTGGAGACCCAAAGGAGTCCTCTCATAATACAAGGAGTTTCGGAGGCCCCTATCTTCATAGGGGGGTCAAGGATGAAGGTGAAGTTCCACCCGAGCTTCCTCTTCCTCCCGATGTCGAGCTAAACGGTGGATGGTCATCTGAACAGATAAAAAAATATAGAGGACAAATTAATAATAAAAAATTGTATCGGTCTGCTTGTTTTTTCCCCGTAAGAACCCTCTAATTATATTTTCAATGTCAACTAGAATATAAAATAATTATCTTAGCTAGAAAAAAAATAAATTCATCCATGTCATCTAAATTTTTTCAACATAAGGTTTCAGGTGGCAGTACAAAAAAAACCCAAAAAAATGAAGTGGGATGATGAAATAAAACTCAACTTCATCACTAGTCAATTCCCCTATAAAAAATTTTCCCTACATTTTTATTGATTCAAAATATATGACGTGAGGGTTTTTGTCACAAAAACCTCAATCAATATTTTTCCCCTTATAATTTAGTATAGTGGTAACCACATGGTTATCTCTCAAGAAGGTTGAAATTTTGAGTTGAAAAACTATCAATTTTGTTTGAGTTATTTTTTTAAGAAGATAAAAAATGTAGATTTGATTAAAAGTTTGAATATAGAATATTAATAAAAACTAATGTGAAATAAAATTGAATAACTAGGCTGAAAATTGACAGAAAATAAAATGGGTTTTGAAATCAGAATTAAAACAGTGGTCATAGACAAGACTGAAACTCTATGACACTTCCCACTTCCTCATATAAAAATATTTCTTAAGTGAATTTATAAATGAACCCCCAAGGACCCCCCGGTGAACACCCAAATTTCAATAGACATCATATTAAGACCTTGATATGATTGTTTCCCACATATGTAAGTGATTCAATTTCTTGAAGACCTCCAAGAAATCAAACCTAATTGAAACTGTTATCCTCAATGGAAAGACCTCAATGAAAAATTTTAAATAGTGAAATCAATTAGTTTACTACATAGACAGAATAAAGATCCAAACCAATATGATGAAGATATTGAATAAGTAAAAAAACTACATTTATTCAAAAACATATGTTCAAGAGATATACATAAGAGATTACACGATAAGCACGCATCTCGAAAGAGAGTGTAGGTCGGGTGTTGTCATCCCCAACCATGTGGGGCTTAGTCAAGCATCACTTGAGAAACCTCCTTAATCTATGTCACAACATCGGTGGACAGAATCTATATCATGATCTTGACCTAAAATACAGTGAAGAAAGTCTCTGAATGGTTTGATGGAGGTTCGGTGGTGTCGAACAGCTCAGTCTCACCCAGACTACTTTCAAAGGGCGATTGAGGGTGGTATTTATAGGAAAAATCCATCAAAAACTATGGCCACAGAATATTTATTTTTCATCATATCTCCATCATCATGATGTGAAATGGAGTTTCACATCATGTTATACCATCATGTTTTCCTCCGCATGCGCGGATCTTGCACGATTCTCATTTGGAACTTTGACTTTAGTCATGATGTGAAACAGGGACTCACATCGTGTAACTTCCTTTCATGGTTTGTACTATCATCACAACTTTTCCAACACTGTAATTTCATATTCAGAAATCATGTCGTGTAATCACATTATATAACACGTAGATTTTCTACTCTAGTTTTCCAAATTTGATTATTTTCCCCAAAATCTGGTGTCACACCACGAGTGAAGCTTGCCACATAAAGTTTCATTTACCTACAATCCTAGAATACATAAGACAATTAAAGCATTTAAAAGAATAGAATTGTGCGATTTAATAATTCAAGCTCAAAAAATCCCTAAATTCAAAAAACAATGCAATTCACCTAAAAATGTTAAATTGGTGGGGTTTAAATCATTTAATTAGACATTGAAAATAGTGGAAATATTAGCTATATCAATAGCTTAAAAATGTGGGGACCAAAAATGGTAGGCCCACTAGGGTGGAGATAATTATGAGATAAAATAAATTGAAAAAAATAGACACCAGATATAATGAGGGAAAACCCTCAAAATAAAAGGGGTAAAAAATCATAGGGAAATAAAATGATCTCATTATGGGTAAAATTGGGTGCACACTCCCTCACAATTATAAGGAAAATATCCATCATAATTATCTATCTTGAATATTTGTTCAAATAGACACACAAAATAACACACAAATGATGATGGAAGAAGATATACTGGTGAAGCTAATCTTGAAACTACTAGGAGAAATCTCTATTTATCAGATACTTCTAGCCCCTCCTTCTTCCTTCTATATTAGATTGGCTGGTGGGGTTTGGTCACCCACCACACACCATACCTACCCTCCCTTAACAAAAGAAGGTGGAAACACCATCTAGGAATAGAATATTTCTAAATTTTCTCCAACTTAGAGATTTTATTGAGAACTAATTACATCTTCACACATATTTTATATCAATCAAACCATGCTTATCGTGTCTCTATGAGGCCTCTCAAGGATTTGTACCATCTGAACTTATCATATCCAATTTCCTTCATCAATAAATCTTCTATATTTTCTTTAGTATGAATTTTCTACATGTTCACACTTCATTCTTCCATCAAATCTCAGAAAAAGTGATATTGTACCCTAATATGCTTCATCCTGGAATGAAAATATGGATTCATTTCAATGTCAAAGGTTATTTAACTATCACAAAACAATAGAATCTACTCATGTATGTGACGGATCTCCTCCAATAGATTTATCATCCAAATAACCTTCTTATAGGCATGTGTAGATGTCGTAAACCTAATATCTATTATAGATAAAGGCATAACTGATTATAACTTTGAAATTCAGCTCACAACTCCTCCTACAAGAGTAAACACATAAAAATTAGTAAATTTACTCCAATCAGAATTGCCTAGAAAATCTTAATCAACATATCCTATGATAGTAAAATATGATCCTCCATAAAATAATGTATCATATGAGGTCTCCTTGATGTATCTCAAGATCCTATTCATAGTGTTCCAATTCTCCCATCCTAGATTTTTTATATACCGACTAACTTCTACCACTGCATGTGCAATGCTCAGTATAGTACAAACCAAAGAGAACATCATACTCCACCCATTGTTGATGCATATTTTACTCTAGACATCATCATCCTCTCTGATTCACTAATAGTACTTTTCATATAGGATAACTATAAATTAATAGTAAGAAGGGAAAATATTGTGTTGCATTTTTCATGTTAAATCATTTCAATACAGTCCACAAGTAATTATTTTGTGATAATAAAATGATTTCATTATCTATGTCTTGGGAAATATACATCCCAAGAATCTTGTTTGTTGGTCCCAAGTCCTTCATATCAAAATCCCTAGCCAATTGTGTCTTCATCTCCTAGATCTGATCAATGTTAGTTCCTATAACTAACATTTCATCCATATAAAATAGAATAATGATGAAATAATTACCATTTGAACCCTTGAAATATGCACAAGGATCTGAATGAAGTATGTTGTATCCAAGTCTCATGATATAAGAATCAAATCTCTTATACCAACACCTCAGTGATTTCTTAAGACCGTATAGAGATTTATTCAACCTGAAAACCAAGTTCTTTTTTCCTTGTTCTGAAAACCTTTCTGGTTGTAGCATATATATCTATTCATAAAGATCACTATGGAGAAAATCAAACTTCACATACAGTTTCTCTAGATGTAAACTGTATGTTGCACACATTGCCAGAACTATCCAAATAGTCACTGATCTAACAACAGGATAAAATATTTCATTGAAATCAATACCTTATTTAAAATCATATCATTTATCCACCAGTATTTCATGATATATTTTCACATAATCCTTGTTGCATAAACTCCAAGATTCAAAATGATACAATGGTTTTCAAATGAACAAAAGAAGAGTAAAACAAAAAAATGATAAGAATTTCACAGGACAAAATGATTTACATGGTACATGATAAGATCCCTATATCCACTGAGTGGAAGAAAACCTAACTAATTTCTAGAGAATAAATACAAGGAGATTATTAGAGTTTCACACACAAAAACCCTAGCTTGAATTAGAAAATAAAGAAGATGATTCATTGTTCCACTAACCACATAGTAATTCCATTGTGCTACAGTGCTGCCACCACCCAAGTTTTCCTATTACAATACAGTAGCCACCCAGATCCATGATGCTAAAATGTCACTGGCCAAAAGATCATAGAGCTATAGTACCACTATCTCTAACATCTGAGATGATACAGTAACCTGTCAGTGTCACCCGGTCATCCCTATTATAGTGTCATGTCAAAGTCCACACTACTACAATACCATGTCAGTGTTTCCAATTAATAAAACTATAGTGATTCATCATTGCTAAAATTCCCAAAATTTGGATTTGGGGCCTTAGGTCTCTATAGAAGGGTAGTGTTGCCCCCTACAATCCCCAACGACCTCACAGTAACGTTACAGTCTACAGATTAGTTTGAGCCACTAGAATTCAGACCAACTTCATCTAAATGGGCTGAGTTACCCCATTCCAATAGTCCTTTCTATCCTGTTTGATCTTAAAGACAGATTTTATTTTGATAACTTTACTTCCATGAGGTAATGGAATAAGATCTCAAGTCTTATTCTTGTGCAAGACTTCAGGTTCCTACTTCATTATCTCCATCCATAAGAATACATCTGGACTATGGGTCACCTATAAAAAATAATATGGCTCTTAATCCTCCATTAATAATCAATACACAATATTTCTCTTGGTAACATAGCCTAAGTGTCATACTTGTTCTCTTTTCTTTCGATTTTACCATCATGGTCCAAACTCAACCGGTACTTGATCATCATGATTATGTAATGCTTTAGAGGAAACTAGTTCTTCCTTGGATTTTTCCCCTACTTTGACTATTGTAGTTTTTGAATTATCTTTCACCATTTATCCATCAATTGTCATTTTCACCTTGTCTTTTACAGAAATGACATCTCTATGGATGATAATTTTGTGGGAAGTGGGGTTCCACAAATGATACATCTTAAAACCATTAGTATATCCCATGAAGATATATTTCCTAGATCTTGAATCCAACATCGATCTTTCTATGTCATTAAATAATGCATATAAAGGACTTACAAAAGAATTTAATTAAGAATAGTCAGTGGTTTTACCAATCAACGTCTTCATCAGTGTCTTTAGACCAATTTTCATTGAATGAGATTGGTTAATCGCATAATAGATGGTATTCACTACTTCTGCCCAATTGTTTTTTGGCAATTCTGGTAGTCTTCTACATCTCCTGTGTTCTATCTAATAGGGTTTTGTTTATCTGCTCTGTTACTTCATTCTACTGAAGAGTATACACCACCATGAACTATATCTTAATACATTCTCATTAAAAAAGTATCAAAATACTCACTTATATATTCTCCATCATTTTAAATCCACAAACACTATATCTTTTTTCTATATTAAATCTCTTTACGCACTTTAAATATTTTGAAGGGTTTAAAAACATATATTTTCCTCTTGGTTGGGTACAACCAATATCTCCTCAAATAATCATTAATGAATAAAATAAATTACTTTGCTCCTTCCAATGATGTAACACCCAAAGGATTTATAAATAAATTTAATATTGAATTCGTAAAACATTGAGTCTCTAAAAAACACCACTTTTTTATAACCTGTCTAGAAAACATAATTTCTCCATCTATGTGATTTGAATTTCAAAAAAATGACATGCACAGTTGTGTTCAGTAAGATATTTAGAGTCTATTAGGATCAACTTACATTTTTGGTAAATAGTGACTTGAACCTTATGAATAGTAATGTACCCTTATGAATAGTAATATTATCCTTAAGAATATTAACCTCTCTGATGTAAGTATAAATAAAATTTAGGCACCTTATAAATGAAAAGAATATGTTAAAAAATTAATAATTAAGTGTTGGTATTTTTGTGGGTAATAAATATTTAATTGCAATTTTAAATTAATAAAATTAATTTTTGAAAAATTTATTCCAAAATAAATATTTTGTTTTCCTGTGATTTTAGGATAATTTTATGAGAACTCATTTAATTTTTGAAAGTATTATAAAATCATTTTGAAATTTAAAATCTGTTTTCTCAAGTAAAGAATGATTTTATTTTAAAAAAAAAATTATTATTTAGAAAATCATTTTGATAAAATGGAGTTTATTTTTAAACTCTAATCATCAAAAAAATTTATGGTTAATTTTTGGGATTTTTCAGAAAATACTGGATTTTTTGTGAATAGTGAAATTCAATAATTTGTGAAATATGCTAAATAAATGAATTTATGCATCATGATTGAGTCATGGATGATGTAAATGGCCATTGTTTCAAACTCACATGAACTTATTACTATTTTTAGTCACAATAATCCATATTATTCATAGTCTTGAGCTTAAATAATAAAAATGTGATTAAAATAATGGGAAATAACTCCTCTCCTCTACTATAAATGCCACCCATAACTCCATCTTCTCTTCACTTATCTAAGCCTTGAATATCCTCAAATTTCTACTCAAATACTCTTCCCTAGTACCACCCCATATATATAATCTCCTGGTCTTTCCAAAATACCCAAACCCCTTTCCTTAAGGAGGTTCTCAATGAGGTGTATTTAAGAGGTAAATCCACATTTTCTTTCTTTTAATTTCATTTCAAGTTCCTTTATTTTTTTTCCTCTACTCATCTCCTCTATACAAATGATATTGATAACTCTAGTAAAATATATATATTGGAATTATATCATCTTAATTTAATAACCATTATCAATCTTCTTACTCTCACTCTCTCTTTTTTATTTTATAAATGAAATCATCGTCTGTGAGGTGCTAATTTACAACCTTCATGGACAAAAAAGTCTTGTTCTTCAATTTCTCCCTTAGTTATGGTCATGAAACCATTTTTAAGTTTGAAAAAAACTATAATATATTAATTTTAACCTATTTTAAGTTCTTTAACCAGTATATATACATAATATTAATAAATACAACAAAACTAGTTTGCAATATTTAAAATACTACCAAAATAATCTAAATGGTTTTCATTAATGTTTCACCTAATAAATCATCCTCATACCATATAACCAAATGAATTATATGAACATTTAATCTTATTAAAATCAATTATTATTATATTAATCTAATTCTGTATAATTATATCCATTCCACATGAACTCCATTATTTATAAACTTGCGAACCAGTTATGAAAATCAAGGAAATGAACAATCTAGAATGACGTAATTCAATCATATTACTGATAAATAAGGCCATAAATTAAATTAATAAAAATATGATAAACTAAATTTATTTCTAATAGGTTATTAATTAATTTTTTAATAATTCTAATTTCATATTCCAGGACCTTAAGTTCAAGAATGGAACATATTCATACATAAGGTAAGGGTTTTTTACCAGAACCTCCATTTTCTTTCAGGTTACTATTTGTCTTTCTTAATCCCAATTAAATTATTATTTATTCTTATTTACTCATCATAAATTCTGTTTTAATGTTCTATATATATGTACCAACCATAATACTTCTTTATTTTATGGATATATACATGTTTTAAAAGGATATTTTAAAACATCTCCCCCAAATACAAGCCTGATTCAAGGGAATTTCTAAAATTCATACCTATATTCAAGGGCACTCTATAATATGTTCTTAGAAATAATTATTTTTTTAAATAATTCATTTTATTGTGAAAATACTACCTTAATTTACTTTTGGTTTTATAAAAATATTTTTCCAAAACAAATCTTCTTTTCAAAGTAAAAGAGTATTTATCTCAAGAATTATTCAATGATTTTATACGAGTATTTTCATCTATTTCAAAAATCTTGTTGATTATTATGTTAAATTGGTATTAATAATTTATGATATCATATACCATATTTTATTGAATGGTTTATGATTAGTTTGATTTTTGATACGTTATCATGATGCCATTCACCATATTACTCTAAATAGTTAGTGTTCATATTTAATGATTAGGGAAAGCTATTTATATTTCATATGTTAGTTTCAATATGAATATATATGTTGTTATACCCATTAATATAAAGAATTAATTGGACTTATTACATTATGGTTGGGGGATACTATAGCCCCTTGATGCATCGGTAGGTCTCATGATACAAACTAGAGTCTTGGCATAAGGCCTTGACAGTATGGTTATTTATGGTCTTGGCATGAGGCCATGAAGGTATGGTTATGATGTACAACATTATGTATTCCCTCATTATGAAGCTATTAATTGATATTTCATGTGGTTATTTGACTAATATAATACCAATTATTATGTTTTATTGTGGCATTATTTATTCAACTCTTCTTCCTGCCATATTGTGTTCAAGTATATTTTTTAAAGGCATGTGTTTTTAGTTATTCAACATGCGTAAATTTTATGTTTATGATATCTTCCATTGTATTTATTACCCTTAATAAGCATATGATATCACACCTTTCTTATGTTTTATTTTTCCAAGATATGAAGAAGTAAATTATGAATGATTTTCCAGTATAATCTTAGAGTTGTGGATGTTTCTAATGGAATATATATATATATATATATATATATATTATTTCCTTTAAGGTTGTAATGTTGAACTTATGTATGAATCTGGTTTTCCAAAACTACTAAACTATTAATTCCATTGGGATACAACTTTCTTGTAATCATGCCGATGTAATGAAATAAGGCACTAACTTTGTTCAACTTGGGTCGGGTCATTAAGGTTGGTATCAGAGGAAGTTTAGTAGAAAAAATTGAAACTAGATTTAGAAAACATAGATTAGGGAACAAAATCCTAAGATATTCTTTGAGAATAAACATACGATAACATCCTAGAATTTTGGTAAGGAATGGATTATATTGATATTTCTAGAAAATACATTCATGTATGGATACTACAAGTGGACATGGTTCTAGAACAGATGTACCTAGGAGTAACAACTCCAACAAGGTGTTTCAGGCTTGACCCGGGGTATCCTGGTACACAAAAATGGGTCTTACTACACACCATGTTTGACACTCTAAGGGGATATTATTAGGATAATTTACATTTTCTTTACAAACCATTATTAAAGAATTAAATTTAAATTTTTCCTCAATGAAACCATGTTTATGATTATGAGATTAGATATGAATTGGATTTCAATTTATGCTAAGTATTTTTATAAGTTTATATTATACATTATGATTTATAACTTAATCTAGTGTATACCATTATTTCAAAATGGTTCCTAGTGGATAGAATAGAAACTTCATGAACCCATGTATCCCATGTAGGGATTTCCCTTCGATGCAATATAATGATGTTGGCTCTGGTGTTGGGACCGGTGTTGAGAAACTAATAACTATACTGGGACAGTTGACTCAGGTTATGAACAATAACCTTACCCATATGGAGTTTCTGGATCAACAAAGTGGAGGAGCTATGTTATAATTATTTATGTGAAAACAGACTCCATCGTTTAATGGGACTATAAACCCATTCATAACGGAGTAGTGGATAAGTTCTATAGAGAATATATTCCTCACTTTGGGATGTAACAAAAGAGAGAAGTTTTTCATGGTAGTTTATCATTTATCGAAAGATGTGGATTAGTGGTGGTTTTTAATTCAAAACACAAAGAATGAGGAAGAAATAAAATTAATTGAATGGAGGGATTTTAAGAAAATATTATTAGAAAAATACTTCTCTCGTGAAGAATAAGCATATATTGAAAATAAGTTTCTGAATCTGAGGAAAAAAGAGGGTGAGAATGTTGCAAAGTATGAAGATAACCTCACAAGGTTAGCAAGACATATCACGGACTACATACGCAATCCAAGGAGCAAGATTTATCAATTATTTTATGGTTTAAAACCATTCCTTTAAAGGGAACTAGTCTCCCAAACTTTCTCATCATGCGAATATATAGTCTTATGTGCTGTCAAGAAGCAAAATGAATTCTCTAAGTATTGTGATTTTAAAGGAAATAAAGATAAGAATAGGGCTATTGAAAACATTGGAAAATTAAATAAGGAAATGGGTAAGAAATGAAGATGTTACTTTCCACCCTATGATAATTGTGGGAAGAAACATCTTGGTACTTTCCTAAAGGGTATGGGTGTTGGTTACAAGTGTGTAGAAAAAGGTCACAACTCTAGTGATTGTAAGGGGAATAAAGAAGCTACCAATGTTTGATGCTAAAACTACAAGGATATAGGAAATTATGAAAATTATTATCCTAAGAATCAAGGAAATTTTCCCCAAAAAAGGCCGAGCTTATGCTACACAACTTTTGAGGTTGAAGTTCCTAATGATGTGGTGGTCGGTACTTTAATCATTTCCTAAAACTTAGCCATTAATTTATTTGATTCTAGATCATCACATTCTTTTATATCTTCCCAGTTTTCTAAGAAAATTATATATTTTCAATTTTATTTAATAAAGGATTTTTCAATAAAAACTTCTAATGGAAGTATCATTCCAACCAATATATGTCAGGAAGTCCCCATTATGGCATATGAATGTGATTTTTCTTGCAATGTTATCATCATACCCATGATTGACTTTTATATAATCCTCGGTATGGATTGGATTTCAAATTATGATGAGAAAATATATTTCAAGAAGAAGGGAGTTAAAAATTTTAAGAACGATGTGGAATTCCTTGTCTTTATAGTAGAGACATCACCATCTGATTCTCATCTAGATCCACCTTCAATATCTTTACCAAATTCAATCCTTGGGGAGGAAGAGAAAACAATACCTATGGGCGAGGAAAGAAATATTCAAATTGAGGATGTACCTATTGTGCAATAATACATTTATGTATTTCCATAGGATTTAACTGGACATCCTCTGGAGCAGGAAATTGATTTTTCTATTGATTTAATTCCTAGTTCAAGACCTATATCAAAGACTCCTTATATAATGACCATTGTGGAATTAGTATAATTGAATAAACAACTAGATAAATTTATTGATAACGGATTTATTCTCCCTAGTGTTTCTCTATGGGGATCCCTTGTTCTTTTCGTTAAAAAGAAAAATGGATATATGAGGTTGTGCATTGACTACAAGGAGATCAATGATATAATAATAAAGAAAAAGTATCCCCTACCTCACATTGATGATTTATTTGATCAACTTAAGGGAGCCCAATATTTTTCTAAGATTCACCTTTGATCTGGATATCATCAGTTGCATATGAGGATATAAGATATTCCAAAGACCACATTTCTAACTAGGTATGAGAATTATGAGTTTACTGTAATTCATTTTGGAATGAATAATGCACCCTCTGTCTTTATGGATCTAACGAATAGGGTTTTAAAGGAATATCTTGATGACTTTGTTGTGATATTTATTGATGATATCTTGGTATATTCCAAATTCTAAAAAGATCATTAAAATCACTTATGTATTATTATGAAGACTCTTAGAAGAAATGAATTATAAGTGAATTTTAGAAAGTGTGAATTTTGGATTCAATCAGTTTATTTTCTTGGCCATATTATCTCTAAGGATGGAATATCCATTGATCCTGTGAAGACAAAGGTTGTTCATGAATTTCCTAAAGCAACAAAAATAACTGAGGTATGTAGTTTTATTAGTTTAGAAGGTTATTATCAGTGTTTCATTCAGAACATTGCCCAATTATCCAACCCGTTAACCTAGATTACTTGTAGAGGGGATAAGTTCATATGTATGAAAGAATGTGAGGAATGCTTCAAATAATTAAAGAGGAAATTGGTGAATTCTTCGATCCAAAATCTACCATAGGGAATGATGAGTTTATGATCTATAGTGATTCATCAAAAAAATACTTAGTTGTGTCCTTATGTATAATGATAGAGTTATTTCCTATACATCAAGGCAGTTAAAAATTCATGAACAAAACTATCCTACTTAGGATCTTGAGTTAGCTACTGTGATATTTTCTCTAAAAATATAAAGACACTAACTCTGTAGTGAATTATGTGGGATATATACAGATCACAAGATTCTGAAATATATCTTCTCACAGAAATAACTCAACCTGAGCCAAAGTAGATGGCTCTAACTACTCAAGAATTATTATTGTTCCATACACTACCACCCAGGAAAGGAAAATAAGGTAGATGATGCATTGAGCATGAAAGATCATAGAGTTTTAAACAAAATCAGGATTGAAAGAGATGCTATATTTTTGGATCTAGTAAGGATGGATATGGGAATTATCAAAGAAGGTGAACATCATTACTTTTTCAATTGGTTTCCCAATAATATTTATTGGAAATAATTAAAATTTCTCTGCCTGATGACTAGAATCTTCAAAATAAAATTAAAGTTGTGAGTGATGGGAAGTTGAAAGACTTCATATATGATGATAGAATTATGAAATTTGGGAAGATTATTTGTGTTCCAGCTATAACTGAGATAAGAAGTGAGTTATTGGATGATTCCCATAGTTATAATTTCTCTATACACCCTTGTAGAACTAAAATGTATAAATATTTGAAGGAAGATTTTTGGTGGGACAATATGAAGCGGGAAATTGTTGATTATGTGTCAAGATGTTTCATCTATCAACAAGTGAAGTCCAAACGACAACATCCTAGAGGAGTCATGAAACATCTACCTATTCCTACATGGAAATGGGACGACATCACCGTGGTTTTTGTCAATGGATTTCCCAAAACTCCAAAAAAGAATGATGTAATATGAGTAATTATGGATCAACTTACGAAATATGCACATTTTATCGCTATAAGGGAGGATTTTCCACTGGAGTTCCTTACATGACTCTATATCAATAAACTTATGAGACTTAATGGAGAACCTACCAAAATTTTGTTTTAATTAGATCCATGACTTATATCGAAATTCTGGAAAAGTCTTTAGAAATCCCTGGATACTGAGCTTTTATTGAGTACTGCTTATCACCCTCAAACTGATGGGAAATCAGAAAGTGTGATCCAAACTTTATAAGACATATTGAGATCATGCTCACTTAATTTTCAATATATGTGGGTTCAGTATTTACCTTAGGTGGAGTTTTCATATAATAATAGTTTCCATTAATGCGTTTAAATGGAACCATATGAAGCATTGTATGGAAAGATATTTCATACACCAACATGTTAGGATGAATTCGGTGAAAGAAGGATTGTGGGTCCAGAGATGTGGAGGAAACAACAGTGAAGGTAAAGAATATTCAAACCAATATCAAAGCATCTCAAAACAATAAAAAGAGATATAATGATAATCGAAGGACTGATTTAAAATTTCAAGTGGGAGATCATGTTTTCTTATAAGTATCTCCATGGAAGGGTGTTATAAGATTTGGGAAGAAAGGGATACTAAGCCCCAGATATATTGGCCATTTTAAAATTCTGGAGAGAATTGGAGTTGTGTCTTATCGTTAAGAAATACCACATAGCCTATCTAAAGTATACAATGTGTTCCATGTCTCATTGTAGATAAAGTACATGCATGACCCAATGCATGTCCTCACTTCTGAAGGTATAGAATTAGAACATGACTTATCTTACTGTGAAGAGCTTATCCGAATTCTAGACACTAAGGAACAAGTGTTGAGGAATCGTACAACACAACTAGTAAAGGTGCTTTGGAAAAATCATAAAATTGAAAAAACAACATGGGAGCCTGAGGATCTTGAGATAGAGAACTACCCAAATCTTTTTATGGGGTAATATTCTGGAATTTCGATGACAAAATTTTTGTAAGGGGGGAGAATGTAACACCCCAAGGATTTATAAATAAATTTAATATTGAATGCATGAAATATTGAGTCTCTATAAAACACCACTTTGTTATAAACTAGCTAGTAAACATACTTTTTTCACCTCTGTGATTTGAATTTCAAAAAATTAACATACACGGTTGTATTCAGTAAGATATTTAGAGTCAGATAGTATCAAATTACATTTTTGGTGAATAGTAACTGAATCTTTATGAATAGTAATATAATCCTTAGTAATAGTAAACTCACCCATGTAAGTATAAATAAAATTTTGGCACCTTATAAATGAAATAGAATATGTTAAAGAATTAATAGTTAAGTGTTAGTATTTTTATGAGTAATAAATATTTAATTAAAATTTTAAATTAATAAATTAATAAAATTCATTTTCATAAAATGTATTCCAAAATAAATTTTTTTTCCTATGATTTTATGATAATTTTATGAGACCTCATTTAATTTTTGAAAGTATTATAAAATCAATTTAAAATTTAAAATCTATATTTTTCAAGTAAATAATTATTTTATTTAAAAACTAAATTTCTCTTATTTAGAAATATATTTTGATAAAATGGAGTTCATTTTTAAATTCTACACATTGAAAAATGGTAAGGGTTAATTTTTGGGACGTTTCTGAAATACTTGAATTTTTGGTGAATATTGGAATTTGATAATTTAAAAAATATGCTAAATAAATGAATTTATGTATCATACATCAGTCATGGCTGATGAAAATGGATATTTTTTCGAAATCACATGCAATTATTACTATTTTTAGTCACAATAATCAATACTATTCAAGGTCTTGAGCCAAAATAATAAAATAATGATTAAAATAATGGGAAATAACTCTTCTCCTCCACTATAAAAGCCACCCATCACTCCCTCTTCTCCTCAATACTATAAGCCTTTACAATCCTCAAAATTCTGCCCAAATACTTTTCTCTAGTCCCTCCCCACTTCCATGAGCTCTTGGTATTTCCTAAATACCAAAACCCATTCCCTTAAGAAGATTCTCAAGGAGGTGTATTCAAGAGGTAAATCCACATTTTATTTCTTTTGATTTCATTTCAAGTTCCTTTCTTTTGTTATCCTCTAATCACCTTCTCTATCCAAATGATCTTGATAGCTATAGTATCATCTAAATACTATAATTATATCATTTAAATTTAATTACCATTGTAACACCCCGACCCCTCAAGGATGGAGTCGGTGCATTACTTGTGATATTGGCATGGTTAGAAGGAATGAAAATCCCGAAGGAACGATCAGTTTAGTAGTCTTGAAGAAACTAGATACATAGATGTAACACAAATTACATTGAACAAAGGTTACAAGGTACAACACATAACAAAACTAAAAGTCGCAACCACATTAACTCAATAAATGACCTTCTCTTTATCACCTGTTGAAGGTAAACAATGAAAGGGGTGAGCTCAAACGCTCAGTAAGGGTTACAAATAGCGGAATCATGAGTAAAATAATAAGTGACTCACAATCAATCTGACATAATTAATATGGCATAGTGAATAAATGAAAAAATAATTCCATTAATAAACTGAGAATGAAACTGCATCCATAAATTTTGTCATAGTGGAAACCTCATGGAAAATAATAATAACTGATAATGAATAAATAGAATGTTTATTAATTGGAAATCATGTATCTGGCACATGAAACCATTATACCATAAAAACGGTTTAGTTCTATGGGTAGAAACCCGTCTGATTTTTGGAAACAAACTCGAAGGGTTTGTCACCAACTGATTTGTCTCATGAGACCTACTGATGCATCGAGGGGCTATAGCGGGCCCCACCTTCCACTGAATGTCCAAATCATTCTTTATACATTGATTCAATACAAGAGCAATATGCCTTTTCAATATCCATGTAGA
Organism: Viscum album; assembly: GCA_963277665.1. Lineage (NCBI taxonomy): Eukaryota > Viridiplantae > Streptophyta > Magnoliopsida > Santalales > Viscaceae > Viscum > Viscum album. The sequence goes on along the minus strand of OY728141.1, from coordinate 295,554,293 downwards.
GTAGAGTATACAGATTAATCAATATTTCCTTAACTAAAATAACTTTCCAAATAAACACCGTATGTAAAATGGTATACGGTTTAGAAAACAAACATATTCATGATATGATATTATGAATATTTAATATAAATATAATTTCAAATTAAAATTTATTTCAAATGGGAATTAGGTACACTACATAAGGATTATTATGTGCATTATACAAAGTTAGTCATAACCAAATGGAAGTTGAGACAAAGTCTCTTACCACAATGTAATCAGTCGAATCATATGACCAGAACATAATGAACATCAAATAAATCATTGAAAAACATGAATATAAAGATAATCATGTTATTTTATATCAAATGGAATTTACAATTATACCACATATATGAAATAAGTGGCGAATAATGAAAATCTCACAGAAATGAAAGTGAGATGAGAAACCCCTTACAAACATTTCAGCATGGTAACGAGTGTTCTTGTGAGGGGTTAATGAGAGGTAAAAGTTTATCCCATTATTTATATATCATAAGGGCGGTATGGGTTAGGTGAGAAAACATACCCCACTATTAGGTATTAAAAATAAAAGAGCACAACATAGGGGATATTCTTGAACAAAAGTGAGAGAGAGGATCCCTTACAAAGAACGTATCCTTAGATTGAGGAAAAATCAATGAAATATTTATGTGTGACAAATAAAAATACGAAAAATATAAGTGGATATACAATATAAAACAGCAATTGGTCATTCACACATATTCTTGGAATTATGTAACCAATGAAATAGATTTTTAACTCAAAGAATGAAAATTGAGTTAAGCAATCCCTTACCTTATGCTCGAAGGTGTTCTTGATTGTTCCTAATGACCTGAATATTCAAATTTAGATTAATTAATTAATAATTCCATAACTTAATAAACATTTAATTGATATTTTATAACCTTATTAAGTTCATTAATGGCCTTTTTGATGGGTTTAAGAGGTTCAATTTTATTGTTTTGGAAGCATTTTCTAACTTGGTTTCATGATTTGTTTACTTGTATTCATGAATGGAAGTTGGTTTGAAATATGGTTAAACATAAAGAAATGTTAATATAAATTATTAGTGACATTAAAGAGATATAAATGATCTTATAATGATTCTGGTTATATACCATGAGGATGACTCATTCGATGAGTTAAAAATAAACGCTTGAATTTGGCTTGGCAGTTTTGTGCTCAATAAACTTGTTTTGTATTATTATTCCATATTATGTACTTGTAAAGATTCCAGAACATTAATAAAGATAAAATAAATATATTATGACCTGGTTCAACCAAAAATATGGTTTCATGACCAGTAATTAAGGAACTATTGAAGAACGAAACTTTGTCATCCACGAAGGTTATAAATTGGAACCTCATGGATGTTGATTTCATTTATAAAAATAAAAGAGAGGGAGTAAGAATATTGATGATGGTTCTTCCATTAACATGATATAGATCCAGTATATATATGATAATAGAGTTATCATGATCATTTGGACAGAGTATGTGAGGAGAGGATAACAAATGAAGATAAATTCAAATGAAACGAAAAGAAAAAGAGAGGTGTTTTACCTCTTGAAATAACTTCCTCGAGAACCTCCTTAAGGGAAGAGATTTTGGTATTTTAGAAAGACCAAGAGATTCACGGTCATGGGGAGTGACTAGGAAAGGGTATTTGGTCAGAACTTTGAGGATATTCAAGTCTTAGAGGAGTGAAGAGAAGAGGGAATGGTGAGGGGTTTTTATAGTGGAGGAGAGGGGTAAATTTTGAATATTTAATTCATTGTTTTATTATTTCTCTCAAGAAAATAAATAGTGTTGTTTCATGTGACCCTTAATAGTAATAAGTGCATGTGAGTTATAACCTAGTGGCCTTTCATCACTTATGATGTCAACAATAGTGTATTTAAAGGATAATTTGTATATACGGTATTTTATCATATTTCACTATTCATCAAAAAAATTCTAGAATTTCATAACAATCCCAAAAATTTACCCCAACCATTTTTCGACGTGTAGAATTAAAAAATGAACTCTATTTTTCAAAATTAATTTTATTAATATTATTAATTTAATTTTTAAATAAAGTCCTAGTTAATTCTAAAAATAACAATCTTAAAGGTGTAATTAGTTTTATTTCTCATCGAAAAACTAATTAAGAACTCATTATCTTATTGCTTTAAGAAAATAAAATATTATTATTATTTACTATTCATAAGGGTCATATTACTATTCATATTACTATTCATAAGGATATGTTACTATTCACCAAAAATCATGTTTGTTCTATCAGACTCCAAATGACATACTGATCACAACTCTAGATGACCATTTTTTGAAATTCAAAACATAGAAGTGGAAAATTTATACTTAATGGATAGGTTTTGAATATCTCCTAAATAACCTAGTGTTGTTTCAAAGGAACACAATGATGAATAGAATGTATTTAAGAGAAACATACCATAAAATGTTTAGGGTGTTACATTATTCCCTCCTTCGAAGAATTGTGTCCTCTCAATTCATTTTATAACCACAAAAGAAAGATCTCTGATATTTTTTACCACATCTCCCATCGTAGAGGATACTCAGGTGCGTTCAGCAAAAAACCCAAATTGACGCTCAACTCCTCTAGTTATCATACCCAGACACACCTTGGACAAAAGAGGTTAAACTCTTGCATCAAACACTCGGGCTTCCAGAGGGAGGCTCGAATGGTAGAAAGTTTGGAAATGTCCGAATGGACCAACACACGAAGAACTCACCGAACTATGTCTCGACTGAGAACATCTAAGTCGTAGACATTATTGTAAATGATAAAACTGAAGAGTTGGTACATGTAGGCCGCACAAATTTTTCCCTCCAAAGTAGCCTCTTGAAAACATAACCTGGCCGTGTAGTTTCGGTCTAGGGTGAAACATAGGAAAATCCATTCGTGGTATTTTACTCTTCACATAAACTCAGCCAATTGTGTCGTGGTTATGCGGTAGTAAATGGAAGCATTCCCTTGACAGGTGAAAAGAATGTCCGGAGTTTTTGTCACTTCATATAGTTGTTGAAACATTTTTCACAATTTTGCGAGAGGTAGGTACTCCTATTCACAGGTTTTGATCGCAATAATCTCCAGTACCTCCACAGGAAGAGATAACATATGGGTTTGTCCTTCCATCTAAAAATTTATTATAAAGGTTCACTTAGTGATACTCATTCAAAAGTATAACTGATGAAAGGATAAAAAAATAAGAGACAAAAAGTTATATTCTTATATAACCACTAGTTCAAAAATTAAAACAGGGCAAATGGTTTCCCCAGTCCTCTAATACACAAATCCCCAAACTAGTTCAAATATTTCAATCTCCCAGAACCATATGCAACCGTAGAAACACATCACTCCCAAAGTCCCTTTACCAGGAACACCACTGATGCTAGGGTGTTGATGACCTCAGGTGGATTCCTAAGGTAGTATTCAGCTGCTCAATTTCTTTAGGCCAGACACACTACAGACAACTAGGGTTCAATCTATACTTATAGCACTCAGGCTTCCATAGAGAGGCATGAGAAGTGTGGAGGTCGGAAATTTCAGTGTTGACTAAATCCCTATAATTCCAACGCACCACATCATTAATGAAGATATTGATGTCGTAAAGTTCTCCATACATACTAAAACTCAGGACCTAAAATAGGTAGGTCGCTCGATGGTCACCATCCAAAGAAGCTTCTAGAAATTTACCCACAACATGGTAGTTATCAGCCAAAGTGAAACATATAAAAAGAGCTTCATGATACTTCCCTCTTTTCCTATATGCAACAAATTGTGCATATGAAATATGGTAAAAGAGCAGATTTCTTCCTTGGTAAAGATGGAGAATGTTTGGACGATTCGATACCCAATGGAGTAGTTTACAAGTCAGATGGAAGTTGGCATAGGGCTGGTCCTCTTCGGAGCATGTCTTGACAATTATAGTCTCTAACAGCTTGGTAGGTAGTGATAAAATATTGGTTGGTTGACTCATATATTCTATCTGAAAATTTTTAGTAAATCAACTTTCAGTATTACAAATCCATTTTAAACAAAGTTATTTGTTTTATATAAAAACATATCAAAACATAGAATACAACATTATTCATTTAGATATTATTTATAAAACTCAATAAATTACACAATCTCTTGCTCCCTTTCAGAAGACACTACTATAGAATTTTTGACGTCCTCTAAGATGACTCCTCATAGATTTCACTGATGTTGGGGATTTCCCCAGTTTTTAGACAAATGGATCCCAAACTGATTCCAAATTCCTATATCTCCTTGGTCCAGATGCAACTAGGGTAAACCGCATGTGGACATCTAGAATTCAGATTGAGAGAAGCGTGTTGGGTATCATGTTGAGCTACATCAGTATGAACTTGATGCCGATAATTCAAAAGGGTAGTCTCTTTCTCAAGGGATTCAAAATCCACAACTCAACCATGGAGTCCGTAGGTCAAAATCTTACATAAATATGCTACCCGGAGGTCGCCCCCTTATGCAGCCCCCTCAAAGTCCTCAAGGGAAAATAAATTATTGGATAGGGTAAAAAATTTAAAGATACCCTCAATGTATTTCCCTTTTCGTACATAGAATTGGAATTGTGCGCTCATCATGAGGTAATAGATGAAACCTACTCTATGGTGAAGTTGGAGTACCTGAGGAGAGTTGGATACTAAGTAGAGGGTTTTGCATGATAAATGAATATTTTAAAAAGTATCATAGTTTTATACACATGATTTTCCCACTATGGTCTCTAATACTTCTGTTGGAAGAGATAAAAGACAAGTACCTTTGTTTTCCATATGAAAATTAAGAAAACATCACTCTTAGTATTGTTTAAGTAAGTTTTTCATTATTCAGTTCTGGTTTTCATAGTTATCCAAACCGAATCCTCTAAGAAAAATTTACATTAAACTCTTTCATAATGTCTTGTAAAGAAAATGTAAAGTATCCTAAACATATCCCATGGGAGTGTCATAACCAAGAGTGCAGAAAGGCCCATTATCGTGTACCAGGATACACTGGGTCAAGCCGAAAACTTCTTGTTGGATCTTTCACTCATAGGTACCTCTATGCCAAAGCCACCTCTACCTGCTCATATCCAAACAGGGATTCATTTCTTGAAATATAAAGATAATCTATTCCTTAAAAAAATACCAGGACATTATTGTATGTTTATCCTCAAAGGCTTATCTTAGATATTCTACCCTAATCTACGTTTTCTAAATCTAGTTCCCAAGTTTCCTACTAAACTTCCTCTAATACCAACTGTAACACCCCGAACCCTCTATGCTGGATATGGTGCATTACTTGTGATATTGGAATGGTTAAAAGGAATAAAAATCCCGAAGGAATGATCATTTTAATAGTCTTGAAGAAACTAGATACATAGATGTAACACAAATTACATTGAAGAAAGGTTACAAGGTACAACACATAACAAAACTAAAAACTGAAACCACATGAACTCAATAAATGACCTTTTCTTCTTCACCTGTTGAAGGTAAAAAATGAAAGGAGTGAGCTCAAATGCTCAGTAAGGGTTACAAATAGTGGAAGCATGAGTACAATAATAAGTGAGTCACAATCAATCTGACATAATCATTATGGCATAGTGAATAAATGAAAAAATAATGCCATTAATAAACTGAGAATGAAACTGCATCCATAGATTTTGTCATAGTGAAAACCTCATGGATAATAATAATAACTAATAATGAATAAATAGAATGCATATTAATTGGATGTCATGTATCTGGCACATGAAACCATAATACCATAAAAACGGTTTACTTCTATGGGCAGAAACCCGTCTGATTTTTGGAAACAAACTCGAAGGGTTTGTCGCCAACTGATTTTCTCATGAGATCTATCGATGCATCGAGGGGCTATAGCAGGCCCCACCCTCCACTTAATGTCCAAATAATTATTTATACATTGATTCAATATAAGAGGAATATGCCTTTTTAATATCCATATAGAGTAAATTATACGGATTCAGCAATATTTCCTTAACTAAAATAACTTTCCAAATAAACACCATATGTAAAATGGTATACGGTTTAGACAACAAACATATCCATGATATGAGATTATGGATATTTAATATAAATATAATTTTAAATAAAAATTTATCTCAAATGGGTAGTAGGTACACCACATAAGGATTATTAGGCGCACCATACAATGTTAGTCGTAACCAAATAGAAGTTGATACAGAGTCTCTTACCACAATGTAATCAGTCGAATAATTTGACCAGAACGTAATGAATATCAAATGAATCATTGAATAACACGAATATAAAGAGAATAATGTTATTTTATATCAAATAGAATTTACAATTATACCACATATATGAAATAAGTGGCAAACAATGAAAATATCACAAAAATGAAAGTGAGATGAGAAACCCCTTACAAACATTTCGGCATGGTAACGAGTGTTCTTGCGAGGGCTTAATGTGAGGTAAAAGGTTATAACATTATTTATACATCATAAGGGAAGTATGGGTCAGGTGAGAAAACATACCCCACCATTAGGTATTAAAAATAAAAGAGCACAACATAGGGGATATTCTTGAACAAAAGTGAGAGAGAGGATCCCTTACAAAGAACGTATCCTTAGATTGAGGAAAAATCAATGAAATATTTATGTGTGAAAAATAAAAATCCACAAAATATAAGTGGATATATAGAATAAAACAGCAATAGATCATTCACACATATTCTTGGAACAATGTAACCAATGAAATAGATGTTTAACTTAAAGAATGAAAATTGAGTTAAGCAATCCCTTACCTTATGCTCGAAGGTGTTCTTGATTGTTCCTAACGACCTGAATAATCAAATTTAGATTAATTAATTAATAATTATAGAACCTAATAAACATTTAATTTATATGTTATAACCTTATTAAGTTCATTAATGGCCTTTTTGATGGGTTTAACAGATTCAATTTTACTGTTTTTGGAAGCATTTTCTTACTTGATTTCATGATTTGTTTACTTATATTCAGGAATGGAAGTTGGTTTTAAATATGGTTAAACATCCAGAATTGTTACTATAAATTATTAGTGAAATTAAGAAGATATAAATTATTTTATAATTATTATCGTTATATACCATGAGGATGAATCATTCGATGAGTTAAAAATAAACGCTTGAATTTGGCTTGGCCGTTTTGTGCTCAATAAACTTGTTTTGTATTATTATTCCATATTATGTACGTGTAAAGATTACAGAAAATTAATCAAGAGAAAATACATATATTATGACCTGTTTCTACCATAAATATGGTTTCATGACCAGTAATTAAGTAATGATTGAAGAACAAAACATCATCATCCAAGAAGGTTATAAATTGGAACCTCATGGACGTTGATTTAGTTTATAAAAATAAAAGGGAGGGAGTAATAATATTGATGATGTTTCTTCCATTCGCATGATATAAATCTAGTATATAGATGATACTAGAGTTACCATGATCATTTGGACAAAGGAGGTGATGAGAAGATAACAAATGAAGATAAATTCAAATGAAACTAAAAGAAAAATAAAGGTGTTTTACCTCTTGAAATAACTTCCTTGAGAACCTCTTTAAGGGAAGGGATTTTGGTATTTTGTAAATACCAAGAGCTTCCTGGTCGTGGGGAGTGACTAGGAAAGGGTATTTGGGCAGAACTTTGAGGAGCTTCAAGGCTTAGAGTGTAACACCCCAAGATTTTATGAAAAATATTCTTTTTAATTTCATTGATGTCTTGTGTTGTACACTACACCAAAAGAATATTGCACTTCACAGATCCCTGACTTGGCTTGCATTACACGCAATCGCGACCTTCCACGATAACGTGTGTTGTATGCAATACCGAGTTTCACTAAACGAGATATTATTATAATATTATTATGAAATAGCTGTTATGAATAGTAATACCCACTTTTTGAAATTTTATAAATTTTATCTTTCAAAATGGATTTCATTTTTGGATTCGGAATATCGAAATTATCCTAGGGTGAAATTTTGGTATTTTTCTGAAAACTTTCAATTTATGATGAATAGTGAAAACACTAGGTTACTATTTAAAAACCAAATTTTTATATAAATAATTATTTATTTTATTTAAATTTATTTTAGGTCATAATTGATACATAATACCTATATAAGTTCAATGTAATTCATTAGAGTCATTTTATAATAATTTTAGATATATAAAAAATTTATTGAACTTTTTACCATCTTTTACCCACCTCCTAGGAGAGTTTGAAAATTTACATAAAACTTAATTTTACCGCTTATGTGAGTGGAATTTCTAAAATCTGAGAGACACAATTAATATCAAGGAGTAAAATCTGGTTTAATAAGATAAAAATAATTTTTGGTGAATATTAGCTTTTTACTTTTATTTACCACGGTTAAAAGTAAATAGGGTAATTAAGGGTAAAAATGATATTATTATTACCCTAACACATGTCTTAATTCTATTGGATAAGTTTAATTCGACCAAAAACAACCTTAGGAATAAAATATTACCCTTTAGGTCCACTTGGATTAGATTAGGACATTTATTATTATTTAATTTAAAGAAGAGTTAAAATAGTTAAAATCAAAGTTTAATAACTAAAACATTTTTAATGTAGGGTCATACATTAAATGAATTCTACTATAAATATTAAATAGAAAGATAAAAATATTTCCTACATAATGGTATTTTATTTATAATTTTTATACATTAAATAATTTAATTTATCTATGACACAATGATGATGCAGTAATTTCCTTATTAATGAAATATTAACATAATTGATATTATAAATACCCAAATAAATTAAATTTGAGACTTTTTATGAATTAAACTAATTTTATAGGTTACTATGACATGTTAGTATTGATTTAATTAACTTTTTTCTAACTAATCCTGCTGTTATGATTTTTACAAAAATCAATTACCAAATAGTGTCAAAATTGACATAAAATAGTTTTTAAAACAAATATTATATTATTAATTGTTATTATATTCCTAAAAATCTAATTTTAGTCCAAATGACTTAGATAAGGATATATATATTAATAATTAACCACTTGGGGTTCGTTTGTCTTGTTATAATAAGTTTATTAACCATATAGTGTAAGAAAACAAGAAGACACGGTAAAAGTTAAATTATTTAACTTAGAATTAAATCTAAATGATAAGGTTAAAATAGTAACATAAAATTGTCTAAAACCTATTGGTTGAAATTATTTCAACCCATCCACACTTTAGCTTCTAAATAAATCAATTTTGAGCTATTATAAACCAAATATTACTTTATTATAAAATAATATTTTATGTTTTTCCTAAAGTGCCCCTCTCCTCCCTTATAAAAAGGGCACCCCTTCCCTCTTCTCTTCACACCCTTTTGAGCCTTGAATCTCGGCCAACCCCTACCAATTTCCCTTCTCATATTCCCTAGAAACATTATAGAGGTTCTGGTCTCTTCAAAAGACTAACACTAGTGCCTTAAGAGGAGGTTAAGAAGAGGCGCGTCAAAGAAGAGGTAATATCCTTTACCGATTCTTTCCAATTTATTTATTCTTATACTTATTATTCATTATTTGTTTCATCATAAATTAATAACATAAGTATCAATAATATACTTATATGTTATTATAAATATTAAACAATCCAATTTCATCTTTTATCCATCCTACGGAAACGAAATCACCGTGTGTGCGTACGTACGGAATACCGTCTCCACACAGTGGTGTAATCTATTTTCCACCACCACCTTACTTGGATGGATATAATGGTGTAAATAAATAACTATATATTATTATTTTAAAGTGATATTGATTCTGAAATATTATACATACACTTGAATACAATTCCACGATCATGGGAATGATATCATCGCTTGTGCGTACGTATAGACTACCATCTCCACGAATGCGATGAGATTCATTTTCCATGATTAACCATTCAAGTATGATTATAAAGTATATATAATAAATAATAATGAAATATATTACATAATAATTATACTGGATTTATGTACATATATGTTTCATTTACTTAATTCCATTTAATTCAATAAGGAAACGAAAACAGCGTTCATGCGTACGTACGACCTACCGTCTCCATGAACGGTGTATTTCTTTCCATTTATTGATATATTATATATATGTATATTATGAATATATATAAATCATTTTTTATATTATGTAATTAAGTAATCATGATCTAAGTAATCATATTAATAATCACAATTCAAAACACAGACGATAAATGAAAAGATTTTACCCAAAACACTGCTTTAACATGGAATTTACAAAAGAATGGGTAATATAAAGTCATAAGTGAACCATATATGATATAATAACAGTGAATATTATTCTGTAATAAGTAAATGAAATTATTTAAATCATTATACAGGAGTTTTGGATACGTACGAAGCATATCGGACCAAAGGTAAGGGATAACTTTTCCAATCTCATTTTTATCCAAGATTGTTTATTCGTAATTATTTACTGGGGTTATATTTATCATACATGTCCCAGTTTTATAAAAATGGTTTCATGTATGTTTAAATTATTTTTTACCCATTTTTGACTTTTACTACATGGTATGTCAGGAATCTTTCTTTTGTTTACCATACGAGGTACTTTTTGACTTTTCCGGAAAAAGTACGAGAAAAATGTGTTTTTAACTTATACGGCATGAATAGATTTTTTTTACGGTTTCATAAAGCCTTATTTTCATGAAGATTACTCCACAAGATTTCATGGTTATTTTCAACAAAATCCCTTTCTTTTAAAATTTCATGGAATTTTGTGAAAAGAAAATGATTTTGAAAAAGAAAGGGTATTTTCCCCAAGAATTCATTTCAAGTGTTTTATCAAAACTAATTTCCATCTACGATGAAATTATTTAGTATAATTATGTTTCAAGTATAATGTATCTATTATTTACATGGTTTGATTCTTCTTGTGATTAAATTATATCCATTTGTTTTATATGGATTATGTTATGATGGGATGATGTTTATGAAACCCATTTTATTCTTTGGGTTATGATGAATGATGTATGATTGTTGTGTAGCAGAAGTAAGAATGATTTCAATATGAGATGGGTGGGACCTATATCTCCCTCCAATGCATTGGTTAAAGATTTATATCTCATGAGATAGACATTGTTGGAATGGTAAGTTAATCTGGTTCAGTGATACAGGACTATAACGAGGAGTGAACTCGATTCAGAAAGGGACTTTGTCCACTAAGATTGTCTTGGCAGCAATGTCTTGGCTACTATGGAAATCATATCATGTGCTTAATGGTTTTCCACAATTACATGTTTTATTACCATGATATTTTATCATGATTTATTATCCATTATGATCTATGCCTTACGTAATGCCGTGTTTTATGTCATTGCTCAAGATTTTTATGTTTAAATATTATGTTCATGTTTTGAAGTTCAAATGTATATGGTTTGTTTTATTTTCTCCATGCTTACCCTTACTGATAATTTTAGCTCACCCTTTATATGTTTTCTTTTCCCCAGGATATAAAGAAAGGTTTTAGGTAAGAAAACAAAAGGGGAAGATCTTTATGGGAGATTTTGAAGATCTTTCACCACGATTAGAAGATTATGTTCCGAGTATCCAAAGACACTAAACTATTATGGTCCTTCAGTGTTTGTTTTTGTTATGTATTAAGTATTACAAAAAAGTGATGTAATGTACATTTATGTCAAGCTTTGGGTCTCTACATAGAGGACTGAAGAGATGAGGGAGTGGTGAGAGGTTTTTATAGTGGAGGAGAGGGGTAAATTTTGAATATTTAATTCATTATTTTATTATTTCCCTCAAGACAATTAATAGTGTTATTTCATGTGACCCCTAATAGTAATAAGGGCATGTGAGTTCAAAAAAAGTGGCATTTCATCACTTATTATGTCATAAATAGTGTATTTAACTGATAATTTTTTTATATGGTATTTTATCATATTTCACTATTCACAAAAAATTCTAGAATTTCTGAAAAATCCCAAAAATTTACCCTAACCATTTTTCGATGTGTAGAATTCAAAAATGAACTCCATTTTTCAAAATTAATTTTCTAAATATTATTAATTTAATTTTTAAATAAATTCATAGTTAAATCTAAAAATAACAATCTTAAAGGTGCAGTTAGTTTTATTTCTCATTGAAAAACTAATTAAGATCACATTATCTTATTGCCTTAAGAAAATAAAATAATATTATTATTTACTACTCATAAGGGTCATATTACTATTCATCAGGGTATGTTACTATTAACCAAAAATAAATATTGTTCTATTAGACTCCAAATGACTTACTAATCATAACTCTAGATGACCATTTTTCGAAATTCAAAACATAGAAGTGGAAAATTTATACTTAATGGCCATGTTTTGACTATCTCCTAAATAACCTTGTGTTATTTCAAAGGAACACAGTGATGAATAGAATTTATTTAAGAGAAATATACAATAAAATGTTTGGGTTGTTACAACCATTATTAATCTTCTTACTCTCTCTCTCTCTCTTTTATTTTATAAACAAAATCATCATTCGTGAGGTGCCAATCTACAACCTTCATTGACGAAGAAGTCTCATTCTTCAATTTCTCACTCATTTATAGTCATGAAACCATTTTTCAGGTTTAACAAAATGATAATATTTTTATTATAACCTATTTAATTTTTTTAACTAGTATATATACATATTATTAATACATACAACAAAACTAGTTCATGATATTCAAAATACCACCAAAATAATCTAAATGATTTTCATTAATGTTTCACCTAATAAATCATCCTCATACCATATAAAAAAATAAATTATATTAAAATTTAAGATTATTAATGTTCATTATTATCATATAAATCCAATTTTATAGTATTATATCCCTTCCACATGAACTTCATTAATTATAAACAAGTGAACCGATTATAAAAATCAAGGAAACGAACACTCCAGAACAACAGAATTCAATCATATAACTTATCAGTAAGTCCATAAATGGACTTAATAAAATTATGATAAAATAAATAAATTTCTAATAGGTTCTTAATTAAGTATTTAATAAGTCTAATTTCATATTCCCGGACGTTAAGTTCAAGAGTGGAATATATTCAGACATAAGGTAAGGGTTTTCTACCCAAACCTCCATTTTCTTTCGGGTTACTCTTTATCTTTCATAATCCCAATTAATTTTTTTTATTCTTATTTACTCATCATAATTTCTATGTGAATGTTATATATAGTTTTACCAACCATAATCCATCTTTATTTTATGTTGATATACATTTTTTCAAATTATCTTTCAAAAATTCTTCCCTAAATACAAGTCTAATTCAAGGGAATTTCTCGAATTCTTACCTATTTTCAAGGTCACTCTATTATCTACTTTTACCAACCATTATTTTTATAAAATAAAACATTTTGTTATGAAAAACTACCTTAATTAACTTCTGGTTTATTACAAAGATTTTTCCAAAAGAAATATTTTTTTTAAGTAAAAGAGTATTTATCTCAAGAATTACTCGATGATTTTATAATTGTATTTTAATCTATTTCAACACACTTTTTGATACTTATGTTCGATTGGGACTAATATTTTATTATCATCTAAGATATTTTATTTAATGGTTTATTATTAGTTTTATTTTGGATGTGCTATCTTGATATCATTCACCATATTACTCCGAATTGTTAGTGTTTATATTTAATGATTGGTGAAAGTTATTTACATTTCATATGTTAGTTTCAATATGAATGTATACATTATTATCCCCATTATATGACGAATGAATTGGAATTAATATATGGAATGTGGGACCCTCTATATCCCATTGATGAATCGATAGGTCTCATGAGACAAACTAGAATCATAGCACAAGGCCTTGACAGTGTGGTTATTTATGGTCTTGGCATGAGGCCTTGATGGTATGGTTATGATGTCCTAAATTTTGAATCTCCTAATTATAAATCTAGTAATTGATTGTTCATGTGCTTATTAGACTTGTATAATACCCATGATTATGTTTTATTATGTCATTATTTATTTAGCTCTTATTCTTTTCATATTATATTCAAGTATATTTCTTAAAGTCGTGTGTTTTTAGTTATTCAACATACCTAATTTTTTTTGTTTAAGATATCTTTTGCTGAATTTTTTACCCTTATTGAGCATCTGAGCTCACCCATTTCTTATGTTTTATTTTACCAGGATATGAAGAAGTAAATTATGAATGACTTTCTGGGATAATCTAGGAGTCATGGGTGTTTCTAATGGAATATATATATATTTTATTTCCTTTCAAGTTGTAATGTTGGACTTATGTAAGTATATAGTTTTCCAAAACTACTAAACTATTTGTTCCTTCTGGATATTAATTTCTTGTAATCATGAAAATGTAATGAAATAAGGAACCGACTCTAGGAAAATGGGGTTGGGTCTTTATAAGGGATATAATTATCACTTTACAAACATTGAAATGGATCAACTATAACATATCTTTACTTCTTATTATTTATGTCTCGAACTTTAACCTGTGTTGCTTTCTCAAAACACAATTCTCACAAAATGGAAAGGATAACTTTACAAGCCTAAGAAGTAACTTCTTATTAGCAATAATTTTCAGGGCTCATCTGGAAATATGGTCAATCTTCTGATGTTTTAATGTCATCAACACTTCTATCATGGTAGTTGATGCGACAATTATCTCATCAACCTTGTACATTTCACCCATAAGTACATGAAAGTTCTTTGATATCTTATATTACTTCATTACCACAAGTGTTACCTTCACAATTCTCATCACTCCATTCTCAGTGTGAGCCTTGCATCTGATTTCATCAAATTTTCCAAAAGATAATATGTTTTTCTTCGAACCATTCACTTGTTGTACTCCTTATATGATTCAAACAATACCATCATACAACTTTGATTTAATGGTACTAACTCCAATGATCTTCAAGTTATGGTTTCTACCCATGTATACAAATCATTTCAAGATAGTTTCATTCTATTCAAACCATTCCTATTGAGACGTCATGTGTCAAGTTTCTACTGAGTTGATTATCCAAGTTTTGGTGAGATTTTGTATGTCTACATCAGTCGTCACTGTTTTTCTAACTAGAGCATATATACTTCTATAATTACCCACCAAATTTTCATCAATTTCATGATTCTAACTCCCACTGGAACCATTCTCCATCATCACACTTGCTAGTCTTTCTCCAATTGTTTGTATAAAATTATCCTTTAGTACTATTGTATGCATCTTCATTTTCCACAACATAAAATTATTCCCATTAAAATTATCAATTTCCAATTTCATCATCATCTAGAAATATAGTCGGTCTAGAACCTCCACTGAAAAAGTGAATGACACTGAGCTAAAACTTTTCTCTGATACCACTTATTGGGAATGAAAATGATAGGTCTAGTGTGGCAAAAATTATTAGATAAAATAAATTGAAAAAATAAATGGACACCAGATGTAATTTAGAAAAACTTATAAAATAAAATGGGTCAAAAACCATGGGTAAATAAAAATATCTCACTATGTGTAAACGTGTGCACACATTATCTCATAATTACATGGATAATATATCTCCTAATTTTCTCTATTTAATATGTGGATAAAAAACCTCAAAAAATACCATACAAATAATAATGGAAGAAGATGTGTCAATAAAGCTAATACTGAAGCTACTGTGAGAGATTCATATTAATAGGATGATGTTATCCCCTCCCGTTTTCTTCTCCACTAGATGGTTTGGGGTATGGCCATCCACAATACAGCTAAGCTGACATCTAGGAATAAATTATTTATGAAAAAATAGGGTCATTTATAAGTATAAATTAAGAAGAAAGAATTATAGGAGAGATTAAAGAAGAAGCAAGGTAACTACATGAAACATGAGCAAAGAAATAGTCCCTCAATAAGGATTTTATTCAGTGTAAGAAGATAAAAACAAACCCAGCAAGCAAAAAAAGTATAACCCTCTAAGGGGGATTTTATTTCATGAGAGACACATGTACCATTTAAAGATAAGTTAGAAAGTGATTGGTTACCCCTTAGGGTTCAGGTGGCATCCTTCTCCTTAAAACAACCTCAACCGCATAACAAATTCTCAGTGGACCTCTCTCCCAAATAGATTCTTCTACATGTCTTGATCTATAGTTCTAGGTGGGTTTCCTTGTTCTTAAAGTGGTGGGTTGGAACTTTAATGTTGATGTGTTCCTTGAGATTTGGGGTTTTGGGATTGGATTTCGGATCAGCTATAGGGATGATGTGTTGTGGATAAAGGAGATCTATAATTCGGTTTATAAGTATGTTGAGGGTTATCTAGGGAATTATAAAGAAAAGGTTTTTCAAGGGGATTACAAGTGCTGCAACATGTGGATTTTTAAGGGATAAAGCCTTGGTTGCAACGTGGAAATGGAGTGTGGATTAGGTATGGTGGTTGGATCTAAGAATGGCCCATAGGTGTGTGGATGGGATATTCACTAGGAATGAGGGGCTAGATTATCCTTTATTTAGGAATTCCTTCAAACACATGGTGGGTAGCTACATTCCCTTGAGAATTAATCTAAAATCATCATCTTGGACCACCTATGCATGGTGTGGAAACTAGTAATTGAGCCTTTGTGAGCAGAGACATCTCTAGAAAGAAACAATTAGTTAAATTTGGGTATCCCACCTTGTATTCATGGGCCCATCTTGGTAAAAAATTCCCTTCCACGTGAATGAATTAGTCCATCCTCCCCCTAAGCAATTACTAAGAAATAGATAGTAATGAACAAAAATGTGATTGAATGGTTGTGCATGTTGGATCCCTACTTTTAAGTAGACCTCATCAAGTGGTCCTAATCATCATCTCAACCCCAGCTATGTTCATCTAAATTTTATCAAATAAATAATTCAAATTTTAGGATAGTGATGAAGTCACTAACCAACCCCATTTTAAAAATAACAATAAATTACATTTAATAACATCCTAAAAATAATATCTCTAATTCTAAAAATATATATACAATTAAACATTATTAAATTCCAAGAAAAAACAATTTAATTTATAAAATACACATGAATTCTTCATAATAATAAAGGTTTTTTAGATTTAATAAAAATATATATCTAGTGACATTCCACATATATTTTCCAAAAAAATATTATTAATCGGCATAAATTAATTCCAAGTAATTATAATTTTATTTTCACTTGAATTTTCCCTTTCCCCAAATAAACTGAGTTTTCAGCCTCACCTTTTTATTTTCACATGAATTTTAAAAATTTAACATAAAAAATGTATTTCCAATGTGATCCTAGAAATTTCAAAAAAAATTTCAAACAAATTGCAATATAAACATGAAATTACAAAAAATATATATTCGACTTTGTTCATTCAAAATTCATGTTCATTTTAAATTAAAATCCACTAAAATAATCATACTTCAATTATTCATCAAAAAATGTAAAAAATATATGTAAAATGTGATTCATTTTGGTTTAAAACCTAAATAAGGGGAGTATTTTCAATAAAATTCAAATCAAATAATCAATAAATCCATGAATTATCACTCCCTCATACCTAAATTTTTCACTCTATGACAAAACATGCTTTAAAACCATGATTAAACTGTAAGAAATTAGTGGCATCAATCATTTCCCTCTAAAAAGTTAACTCCCTTTTTATTTCATTACTCACAAAAATTATTTTTGTCAAGTGATTTGTCCAAATAGAATCTAAACTACCTTCCAATAATTTATTTCCCTTATCACTAAAAGTCTGTTTCTGTAATACTATTCTCAATATCAATTTCACGCATGTATCACTATAATATTTCTAATTTTCATATTCCTTCACAATGGAATCAAGTTTCTGTTTCAATCATAAGGACTTGTAAAGGTTGTTCTATGGGTGAATGTGGGTGGTTCAAATGTGAAAAACAAATCTAGATAAAGAAATTTTTACTCTTAAACACAATTAATGATTTATGAGTGCAACTAAAAAATATTACCTCAATAATTCCCCTTTAAAATGATGTTTCAATCACCGTACTCCCCATTTTTAATAGAGGTTCACACAATAGTGAATACAATAAATGATTAATCCCCATCCTCTATTTTTTACACTTGTTTTTTTCTTGGGGAAGTGAGGGAATTTAAAAGTATAATGAAAATAGTGTCACCCTACCAACATATGATAGCCCAGAATCAAATTTTTCAATATGTTTATTGTAGGTCCGATTCCTCTACTCACATGAGAAAAGTAATGTTAATCTAAAGGTATTTTTAAGGTAATCTTTGAATTTATGGGTTGTTATTTTGTTATTTAAAAACAAATATAACACTCCATAATTTACATACATTGCTATTACTTAAAAGTTAAAGAATATTCATTATAAAATATAGAAATCCATGTTAGTAACATATAGGTATAGTGTCTTTAGAAACTGGTAAACATAATCCACTAGTTCATAAGACATCTTCATTGTCTCCTACTTATTTCATCATAACTAGACCCCATTTTGACATATATTACTTAATATCCTTATTCATGACCTAGGGAAAAGAAACATATAAAAGGGTGATCTTAGATGCTCAGTATGGGTAAAAAATAGAGATATCAATCATTACATAATCATATGACATAAGAACATAACATTTGAAAATCTTATCCTGCATATAAAAGATCATGATATCATTCCATGGGATAAATCATGAAATTTCATAAGAATCAATGAATGTAATACCAAAATTCATAACATAAGACATGAAATTTTGTGGCATACACATAGGAATATAATATCATTTAATTTTAGTCAAGGCTCATTTCCAAAACCATCATGTTGGACAAAGTCCATTATTGGACTGATTTCACTCCTCATTCCAACCTAATATTACTGAACCGAGATCATTTCTCGTTCCATCCACATCTATCTCATTAGATATAAATCTTTACCCAATGAATTTTATGGAGATATGGGTCTCACCCATATCATAATGAAATCATTCTTACATGTGACACAAAAACATAAATCATTCATCATAGAATAACCCAATGAATAAAATGGGTTTCTTAAACATCATTCCAACATAATCCATATAAAAAATGGATTTTATAAATATAATTCCATAATAAAAAGAATCAAACCATAGTAATAATAGGGATATAAACATAAACCTATTTAAATAATGTCATATTAGATGGAAAATAATTTTGATAAAACACTTTATATTAATTCTTGAGGAAAATATCCTTTCTTCTTCAAAAACATTTTTTTTCTCAAAATACCATGCAATTTTAAAAGAAAAAAAATTATTTGAAAATAAACTTGAAATATTATAGAGTAAGATTCATTGCAATAAGGCATTATGAAGACTTAAAAATTTGTTCATGTCGTATAAGTTAAAAAACATTCACCTTGTACTTTTTTCAGAAAAGTCAAAAAGTACCTCGTATCGAATAATGATAAAATATTATTTTAATACCACTTAAAAAATTCACCAATGGGTAAAATTGACTTTAAAAAATTGTATTAGAATATAAATATTATTAAATATTTAGGAAACATGGACATGGATGATAAATATACCCCAGTAAATACTTATACATAAAAAATCTCAGATATTAATGAGATTGCGAAATTGTCATTTACCTTAGGTCCAATTTCCTTTGTATGTATTTGAACCTCCTGTATAATGATTTAAATAATTTAATTGAATTATTTCAGAATCATAGTCATTTTTATGATATCATATATGATCATATTATCATCTGTTTGTTAATAACATTCCATTATTACTTGTTATTCGGGTATTAACTGCTTCATTTGTTTATGCATGTTTTGTCGAATAAGTTCTGGTTCTCCTTCATAGGTCATAATTATATCATTAAAAAATTATATTAACATTATATATATCATATTTATTCATTATATACATTTATATAATCATTATTTAATGAAGATCATGTAGAATAAATCGCATCGTATCATGTAGACGATAGGTCTTACTTATGCAAGAGTGACGATATCATTCCAATAATCGTGGAATGGTATTTAATTGAATGGTGTATAATATTATAGAATAAATATCATGTTATAATGATCATATATAGTTATTATTTCCATCATTATACCCATCCAAGTAATATGGTGTTGAAAAACATATTACACCACGACGTGGAGACGGTAAGTCGTATGTACGCACACGTGGTGATTTAATTTTTCGTAGAATGGATATAAGGTGGAATATTGTTATTTAGTATTTAAAATACCATCTAAGTATATAATTGATAATGTAGTTATTAATTTATAATTTATCAACTCATGAATAGGAATTATAAGAATAAAGAAGTTTGAAAGAATCGGTAGAGGAGATTACCTCTTCTTCAACGTTATTCCTCTAAATCTCTTCTTAGAGCACTAGAGTTGGTCTTTGAAAAAGACTAGAACCTCTAGAATGTAACTGGGGAAGTTTATAAGGGAAAATTTTAGGTTTTGAACAAAATTAAAGGCTCAAAGTGAAGTGAAGAGATTAGGTATGAGGTTCACTTTTATAATCGAGGTGAGGGGCACTTTTCGGATCTCCAAAATTATTAATTTATATTAAAATAAAACCCCATCCAAAAAAATCCAAAATGACCCAAATTAGAATATTAGATAATTTTTCAATATAATCAACCAATAAATTTTTTACAAGTATTTCTTTCAATTTAAACCTTATCATTTTAATTAACACTTAGTTATCTTATTTAATTTTTAACTAGGGTAACAAACATTTTAATATTAAAAGGGTGTCATATTTACTTATTGGATGTAAATTAGACCATAAATACATAACTTATAATATTTTATACTATGTAATAATTATTATATATTTTTTAAAATTATTTATTAGTTTTAAATAATTTAATAAAACATTATTTTGATAAATGGTCAATGGTGTGAGTTTTGACACTATTCAATTCATTGATTTTTAAAAATATTAATATAACTAAATAACTTAAAAAATATATTTTATTTTATTATTAGGAGGTAAATGTGATATATAAAATTTATTATACATATTAATTATCCTAAATTATATTTATTATAATATTTTTAATAACATTTATTAGATATTTCCCTTAATAAAATAATTACAACATCTGTTTTGTGTAATAATTTAATACATTTATTTATTTAATAAAAATTAAAAAAATACTATGATGAAGATAAATATAATAGATTTCATAAAAATATATGTAGTAAAATTTATCTTCTACAAAATCCAACATTTAAAATGTTATACTAATTTAATTATGAATGTGACAACTTTAACATCACATTAAATAAAATAATATAAGTGTCAAAATATCTTCTATAAGACTTTAAATGGTCACTAACTCAATACTTGGATGGTTATGGTCAATATATACTCAAAAAATAGTATTTTTTCAAGTTTTTGGGTCCTTTTATGGTTATTATAATTTAAATAAAAATTGTTTTATTGATTTCTCATCAGTTAATTAATTTTTACATCATCAAAGTATAAGTCCTTAAGGTAATTATTTTTTTCCTAAAAATTAAAAATAATTTAACACAATAATTAAAAAAAATTATATTTAAAATTATTATTTATAATCGAATTTATCTTTTGTATAAACTTATATAAAAATTATTTAGTTATTAAAATTTTAGTGAGACATATTTAACTTTTCTTTAAATAAAATAAATTACATGTCCTACTCTCATCCAAGTGGCTTCCAAATAATGTTATTTAGACCTAAGGATTATTTAGGTCTAAAAAAACTCATAAAATTGTATTAAAAAATTTTCGTAATTTTATAATAGTATTCTTAACCTTAATTATCAGATTTACCTTTTTACCGTATTAATAAAAATTACTCAAGTTACTATTCATAATGCCCAAAAATAAAATAAAGTTATTTACATAACTTGGACATACTGATTCAAAATATGGAATCCATTTTTCAAAATTAAAAACACATAAGTCTTAGTAATTAATCTAAAATTAATCTCATTTTCAGAAAGAGTGAACGAGTTTTAAAAGTTAAAACATTGTAAAAGATTGAAATTTTTTTACATCTGAAGTCAATGTAAAATTAATGCTAATGACATAAATTATATTGAATTATAAAAATTTATTCTATTTATACTTTAAACCTATTAAATATTCTAACTTAACCATAAAAATTATTTTTATCAAAAAGTTTCTTTAATTAAAATTTAGTGTGTTTTTACTATTCATCAAAATTTGAAAGTTATCGGAAAAATATTAAAATTTCATTTGAAGTAAATTTTTATATCATACTTACAAATAACAAGTTTTTTTTGTCATATAAATATTATTAATGTTTCAAAATCATAATTTAAAAAGGGTTCTCCCTTAAAAGGTGGTAAAATTTTCTCTTTTTAAATATAGGTTTTTATACATCAAATAGGTTTTATTCATACCCTATGACAAAAATATCTATTAGATTAATATAAAAAAAGTATTAAGTATATAACATATATATTTCATTAATTTCATTTAATAATAGTAATTCACTCGATTTATTAATACAAAAAAATACAAATATATAATTGATTTATATTTTTCAAAAATAATTGGCAGTGAATGACTTCGCCATACATTTTCATAAGTTAGTTATAATTATTATTTCTAACCAAACAGATAGGTTAAAATAGTCATTTTATACTAAATTAATCTTGTGGTTTATTTAAACTCATGATTTTGTGCAATACAAGATATTGAAGAATTAAAATTATTTAGAAAAAATATTTCATAAAAACATATGGGTGTTACAACGAAGGAATGCAATAGGGGGCTTAAACTATTTAGTTAACTGTAAATGTAGATAGCTCAGGCTTGATGAAATTATACTCCTAAAACAACCCTAAAAATTTCACTATTTATCACTCCATATCTTGTTTTAATAGCAGCCCCACACACTAGTGATTGGAAAAAATAATAATTTTTATCCTCATGTATATTTTTTCATTTCTTTTTAGAACTTTTCACATTTTTTATAACTATTTTTTTAGACATTGAAGGACCAAAAAGTTCAAAAAAGTGGGGTTGATCACACTTTCCAAGCATAAAATACACCAAATAACTATTCTCCAAACAATTCATAACTTCTAAATAAACCATTATAAATGGTATCATTTCCTACACTCATATCTCACTATCTATATTTAATTTTACTCAAGAGAATTATATAATGGAATTTTGGTTTATAATGTGAATCCTAATAAGTCCATTCATGATTTATAAGTCTTTAATTGAATTAAATGAACAAGGTGTCCAAATGGTAAATAAATATTTATTTAATGACAAATAATTTCTATCATATCAACACCCATTACTTTTAGAGTACTGCAAAATAAATAAAAATAATTTTTATACTATCAAAACCCATGAAAAAGTCCCTTCCTCATGCACTTTTTTTATAAAACCCATGAATAATTCTCAATAGTAGGTTGAGTGTGGATATAATCATGTAATGTGCCTATATAATAGGTTATCCATTGATTTTAAGGGGAGTATAACAAACTTTAGATGTAAAGGTAGACTTTGAAGAGAGTGATTTTGAAAAGGGGGTACCAAAGTGGTGCCTTAATCATGTTGACATAAATTCTCAATTTTCGAACAAGATTTGAATTAAAATAAAATCAAGTTCTCATTATCATTTGTAAATCAAGTTATCTCAATAAATAGAAAGTGAAATAAGATTAATAAAATATTATAAACCTCTCAAGTATGTGATATTGACATTAGGTAGTGATTAAAACCTTAGGTTTCACAAAAGACTAGAAATGATTTAATTCTCAATTTCAAATCAAGTAATTCACAAATAAAAAATCATATGAATTATGAAATCAATGTTAAACAATGTTTTCACTAAAGACTCAAATAATTAATAAGTAAAATATTCTCATTTAGACTCTATATAAAAATCCTAAAAACACAAAAAACGAAGAAAAACATATAGGAAAATCAATATTAAAAATCGAGGCACCTTCCCCCACACCCAATCCATGCCCACCCCACATGTAATCGAAAAAAGGATTTTCTGTTAAGGTAATGAAATAATAATAATTATCATCAATTATAGGGTGGAAATATATGACCTACTATTATTTGTAGAGTAGGGAAAGCACAAATTTGGGTACTAGTAAAAAATATATTTTTAACATCACCTTTTTTACATTAATAATTTAATAATTGATATAAAAATGTATTGTTTAGATCGGTTGTTAAATAAAGAATGTCAAAAAATAAAAGTGGGGAATTTTTTATATCGTTTATTCAAATAACAAACATGAAAAATATTTCTATAATATTTTTCATGTCAGTTATTTCAGTAAATAATGTGAAATATATTTTTATAATATATTTCATGAGATTTATTTAAATAAACATTGTGAATAATATTTTTAACAATATATTTTATATCAATTATTCAAATAACCAACGTGAAAATTATTATAGATTATTTTTCACACCAGTTATTTAAATAGTTGACATGAAAAAAAATTAACAAACTTTACCATAGCAGCATGCTTTAAATATTTTTCATCCCCCCACTCCCCTATTGAAATATTTTCATCAAAAATTTTCCCACCAAAAAATAAATTGTTCCATGTGATTTTATTGTCTTTCCTCCAAAAAGTTTCATTTCCCACAAATCTCTGCATATTCATAACCCCAAATATAATCAATGTTCATTCATTTCTTGAAGATGGTGACTAAATGTCTAACCAACTTGTAAATTTACTAACGGTGGTTAATTTTTCAAGGGAGAGGGTGGTGTTAAATATGAGATATGTTTTATGTGAAAAAAATTCAAAAAATTATTTCCTAATGAGCATATATATTTGAATATGATGTTTATCAAAATCTATTTCATGGTGGTGAAATCCATGAAATGGTTTAATTCTTTCTCATCTTATTTTTTTCATCCATTATTCATGTAATTATATTACTATTTATTGTTATCATGATTTAATCAAAAATAATTATTTCATTTCTATTGTAATTTTAAAATAATTATTTTATAATTTTAACTATAAATAAACATTGAAATTTATATATGTTTTTTAATCATAATTTTTTGTGATTTTGTTTCTCAAAAGAACTATGGTTCTTTTTTCTCTCATACATTTTTGAAAACATATATATTATTTTTCATGGTGGTTAATGAAATAAATTCCATTTTACCACATCATATATTACAAAAACTAATGTTTTAAATGGTATTTTTTGTTAGTTGTTACAATAACCAATCTGAAAGCTTAATATTATTTAAAAAAATCATTCACACCGGTTATCATTAAAACCAATGTGATAAATATTTTTAACATCATTTAATAAAACCAATTTTAAAAATATTATTTTAATGTCATTAAAAATAACATCACCTAATAAAAATGTTAAAAACAAAAATAATTTATATAAAAAGGGTAAAATTACACTATTGTAGTCTTCTATTGGTGTATATAGGACAACCCCTATTTACCAATAAGGAAGAAAAGAAAACATGTTAATAAAACTAAAAAAATAAAATTTTACCTAAACACATTTTCTAGTAGTGGAAAACACCTTGAAATAATTTAAATATTCTTTAATTAATATTTCATTATTGTCCGTGGTGCTTCCTTACAAGAAAAAAATGAAAAAAAAATTAATAAAACTCACAAAAAAACGATAATCTTATAATTATTTGAAGTCTAGATAATAGTAGAAAATGATCTCCAATGCTTGTATAAAATAGTTTTTTAGCTAGATACCTACTAATAAAAATACAAAAAAATGTATTTAAATAGTACTAAATAAGAAAAATAATAAAAAATAATAAAATAGAAATAAATTTGGGTTTAATCCCCCAAAAGGGTGTTGTTATTTTGACTATACATAGTCAAATAGTTCCAATTTTCATATGAAATCTAATCATGTATATGGCTTTTATGGTACCATAACTTGTTTTTTTCATAGCTCTTAATAGTATTCACTTGTAAATCCCCATGTATGAGTTATTTCTTGTCTATATCCCTTATAGTAATGTTAATGAAGTATAAATGTGATTGAACGATAAAATAGGGAGACACTTCTTTAACTTATGATTGAATGAATGGGCCATCCATTTATTTCTAGAGGTTGTTCTTATGTGTTGACTATTCATTACAATGACCATATGGTTCTTTATTGTTTCCAAAATCCTTATCATCTTCCTCATGTATCTCAATGACAAGAAATAAGTGATCTTCCTTATTCCCTTCACTCTCTTCAATTCCAACCACTGCTTCCATGGGATTTTTTTCTCCACAAACCACTAAAACATGCTTAAATGGTGCTAAATATTTTCTACTACAATAAGTGAGATCTTTGAGAATTTTAGTTTAAGAAAAATTTAAACAATAGGAATTAAAATTTTAAATATGTCCCTCTATATATAAAGGTAATATTTTCTAAATCCATATGAATGTGATGCATAGTTGGTTATGGAATTGTGAGTGGAAACAAGAAAATATGATTTCCATGATACTGCCACCTCTCGATAGGCATGAAATCATGCATGCATGTACAAATTGAGCCACCCACTAATTATATCTATCATTGTGGATCTGTTACATAAGATGTAACAGATCGAGAGTTCTTTATTCATGCATTAGATTCATGATATGGTCGAAGCAACATTTATTCATGAATTATAAATGAATGAGTAAATGTAACAACCCAAGGATCATCCTTGTGTCTTATTTTACACTTTAATCCAATGGAATTGGGTGTGTATACTTCCAAGATTCTTGGTCGAAACTCCTTGGTACATGAATACTCTCTTTCATCTTTATCTTTCTCAAATGAGGTACTAGAATATTATGAATAATATGTGAATCTCATCTGAGCATCATATGGTTAAGTGCATCCCATGTAGACCTATGGAGATGGGATGCTTAAGTTTTCCACTGTAGTGATCTTTATCAAAGTCATTAGATAAATATCAAAAGGTTTCAGCAGCTTCTTCAGTGTACGGTATACCATTACAATGTTTCTTCATTTCTTTTTTATGCATAGGTTTTATATATTTCATGCATGGAGATTCTTGGTATGGGGTTTAATTTATTATTATTAATTTAAAAATGTTGTTTAATCTATATTGAAACCCAATTGTGGTATTAGATTTATATATGATTAATTTTTATAAAATATAGAATTAAAATGAAGAAGAAAACAAAAAATATATCCCTGGGTTTTATGTTTGTCAAAAATCTAGAAAAAAAGGTTTAACCTTATGTAGTGAAGTTATGTAAAGGTTATGATGGCCTTACTCTTATGCATATAAGATGTGTAAGGGTAACCAAGAAATTTACCTTACATAGAGTGGTCTATTAAAGGTTCATCACAACTTACCCTTATGCAGAAATAGGGGCTGTGTAAAGGTAGTCATATTTTTAAAATAGTTAAATAAAGGTATATAAGGCCTTATCATTACACAACTATGTTGCATAAGGGTGTCTGAGACATTACCCATACGTGAGTGGTCACATAATGGTAACTCATTGCTTATCTTTATTTGAAAGGGTTCACATGGGGTAAACACAGTTTTCCAAAGTCTGTATAAAGGTATGTCATGACTAACCCTTACATGAAACGTTGTTTTCATAAAGGTATCCAATGTATTACCTATACGCAAGAGCTTTCATAATGGTAATTGTGGGTTTAAAAGGGTTGTGGGAAGGTCATACCCTTACACAAGATAACAATATGAAGGTAGTACCCTTACACAGTAATTCCATAAAGTACCTTTATGCATGGGCTCCAGGACCAGATTACCCTTATACAGAGTGTTTGTGTAAGGGTAGAGCAAGCTTACCTTTACACATGAATGAGTTACTACGTAAGGGTAAACAGTAAACATTTTAAAATGTGTTTTTAATTTATTTAATGTTTTTAATGCTTTATAAAATGATTATAAATCATTATAAAATGTATTTTGGGGATACTTAATTTATAAAGGGTATATTAATTAATTAATTAATTAATTAATTAATTACAAATGGTTTATAATTAATTAAATAAAGGTTTATGAAACTTTTATTTTTCCCAAATATTAAATATTAATATTTAAAATACCTTTTAACAAATTATATGGCATGGATTATAATCTATAAATAGAAGTTTTTATTTAGAAATCATATGAAATAATTTATAAAGAGTTATAAATTATGAAATAAGGCCAAAATATAAAAAAAATTATATTTAAACTATGAATTGTTTATAATTAATTATTTTAAATTATTCAAAATAAAAGGGAGTCCTTGTTTGGATATTATTTAAGCTACATCCAAAGTATTGTTATGATTGATATGATAAAGGTTTAAATAATGATTAAGTATATGATATTTTGATTTTCTAAAATATTTACATAATAAAAATTGAATTATAAATAGCTTATAATTTATAAAATATCATATATTTAATATTGAAATTCCATATAATGATAAATATGAAAGAGTTCACATTGGAATGAATATAAAATATTTATATTCAAAATTATGTAATTTTTATAATGTTAAATTTAAAATTATAAAATTATCTTTTATTTATGAATTGTTCATAAATGTTCATCTCATTTTTAAATATTTTAATTGTTCATTTATTTAAAATGTTATTCACTGCTATATTCATGTTTATTAAATTGATTAAGAAATATTAATATTTTGTATGATTTAGTTTATTTTATAAGATTCTTCTAAATAGATCCTTGCATTACATGTTAGGTATGATAACAAATTTAGTTTTTCATCTACCTTGACCTCAATTTTTAATTGAAGTTATGAACTTGAATTTAGTTATTGAATATAGTTTGTGTATATTAGTTTTTATATTTATGATGAACTGGATTCTCTCTTGAGTAAAGTATCCCCTGGTAGAGGGAATTAGGGTCATACTACCAACCTAACTGAAGACATGTGCCCTGTCTAGGCTGGTGAATAGGGTTATCTATCTGTCACTCTAGGATTAATCATGTGGAGATTTTCAATCTCATATGATTTTAAACATTTACATGAATTTTTCATGTCTGTTATTCATATAATTCATTTGGATATGTATTAATATGTTTTAATTATATTTGTGGGTGAGTAAAATAAACTTGTGGGTTGTATGAAGAGTTACACATAAATATGGTTTTAACATATTGATTAGGTGAAGGAAATAGGATTCCAAAATATATTTCTAGAAGCACACATACATAAAAGGTAATAACATGGGATGAGATGGTGATATTAAAATCCCCTTCAAATACCAATTGTGGGATTCCTTCCAAAACATCACTTTTCAAGACCTAGATCATCCAACTGGGTAGTTCATTCTTAATATGGGTGACCCTAGAATATCTTATATATGGAAATAAAGTAACAAGTGACTCAGAATTTTTTTGTTGGGTGGATCATGATAAAGTTTAGTTCCCTTGGATTGTCACTTATTATTTTATTTTTGGCATTTGATTTGGGTTATACTAGCTGGTATACCCTAATATGATTATGTTACTGGAGGAATGGATTTCAGTTTATCCATATGATGGATTTGACAAAGGGTTGTCTCATCAGCTATCTAGGAATCATATATGATATTATTAGGATTATTCCTTACCTAAATATATAAATATGAGAGAAAAACTAAAGAAACCTAGATATTGGTGAAATATATATCTTTTTCTACTAATGGATATGATGGACATTTAAATAGGGTCATTATTTTAGTGGGAAACCATTTAATAAAAGTATTTATTAAATGGTTAATAATACATGATACTCATCTGATAAAATATTTTTTGGTAGATGATATTATCGTCAACATCAAGCTAAACTTTGTGATCAATCCTTGATAACGAGAATCTTAATTTAAGCTACTACTTATACTAGTAAATTAATAAAAGTTCTTAAGTGGTATTTTTTATCTAACAAACATTCTTATGAAAAAATATATTTTTTGGAGTAATTTCTTCCTCAATAACCAAGTGTTGAAATTTCTCATCAAGTGAATATAAACTCTTATGGAAGCATCGAGTGATTTTTTCAAGGATTAAAATGAATTAGATGAAAAATGGATTTTTCTCGGTATGGGAGTTATCCTATTATTATCTATGGGAGTGTTCCAATAATATGATTATATTCATGAAAAGATTACCTGATATTCTCAAATTGTTGATAATGGATGAACTGGGCATATGATGTCAGGATTCTAGAACTTTATGAATAATATAAGTGGCTAAAATTTCAAACCAAAAGAATAAAAGTTAGTTAAAAAGTTCAAAAATGTTTTGTTAAGATTCCAATCAAGATCATTGAAACCTAGTATTTTCATGAAGGAGGAATACTAATTACATGTGATGGGATTATCTGAAATAACTGAAGGAGTTTGTGAAACTCCATGGAATTTCCATGTCAGGTGTGGATGTTATAGAAATTAATTATTTAATTTTTAAAGGTATGTGATAATGAATGTATATATTGAAAAGTGTTTTAAATATACAAGAGCTCAAAGTAAAAGCAATAATTTGTTGAGATTGTATTTTAAATTCATGATATATAGTAAATAATTAATAAATCAAGGATTTGAATGTAATGTATTTTATCATGCTCAAATGAATCTAAGTAAAGGATGTGCTTCTCATATATAATAAGAGAAGTTATTCAATTAAAAATAGTTGTTGTGAACAAGTATGGGATGATTAATTATATACACATGGTTTATGATTCATCAATTTCTATAACATGTTTTGAGAAGAAGATATGGATAAAAGTGTTATATCTAGGATAAAAATTTTATCCAAGTATTTATCAACATATGTGGGAATGTTTACCTACTACCCATAAATGTTATATTTTTAATAAAATATTCTTTTTAAAAATGAAATGTTCTAAACACATAGAATACCATATTTGTCATGGAAAGAATAGTTTGTTTTTTAAATGTTATAACTAAAAGAAAATATATGTTATTTATAAGAAAAAAAGGGTTTGTGTATATAAAGAAGATATTATGAAGAAAATATAATGTCTAAGAGGATATTGGGGGTATGTTTGTACTTAAATAAGTTCAAATTTAACAAATAAATAATTACACCAATCATAGTTTAGGGTGAATTTTACTTAATATCCTAATAGAGTTTAGATGTATTAGTAAACAATAATTTAAGTAGTTACATTATTTCAAGGAAAAATTTTGATGTAATATGGTTCCAAGGATGATGATAATGAACTTATAAATAATTCTAAGTAGATAAATGAATTTAATATTATAACATTTGATGTTGTAAAGTTACGAAGTTTGAATATGTTCAAGAAGTTAAACTGTAAAAATATGATTCCTAAATATAATAATTATTCAAAATTTCATACTTCATAGATGATTCTCAATAAATAGTTTTGTGAGAGGTTTTATTATATGGTCTCATAGAGATGAGACATGTATTACATATGATGTAATGTTCTAACAAAACCCAAAACGTATAGAAAACATAAGGTTGATTTGGAATTTTATCATATATGATATGAGAAATTAGTGATTATATTGGTTTTGTTAAATATACATAAAGATTTTAAGAATATTAAAATGTATTATATTTATGTGAACCTATATTTTATGATTCTTTAACACTATTTACATATATATATATATATTATGAAGTGTAATGATAATTGACCTCTCAAATTAAAAATTTGATTTTATCCTTAACTAATGTTTCTCATGGATTATTATAGGTTGTGATGAAATTTTAAGGTTAGAGTAAGTAGGATTCCCATATAATGATACAAAATATGCTCATGATTCATAAGATAAAAAATAATATTCTTTATGTGCACTAGATTACCCACTAAGTATACCACATTGAGTGTCATATAAATGTATTTGGAATACTAGGGGTGCATGAATCATATTTGAGTGCCCAATACCTGAATTTGGTGAGAAACCTTGTATTAGAACCTTCATACTTTGATACCATACTTATGAAATTCATCATATTGACTTAGATAATATTGTGGTGGTTGCGTATGATTCTGATCATGTCATCGGTTGGAGCTTAACCAAGATGGGATGTGTTATCTTGTATAGAGAGCATGAAATTTGGTCCATTGATTGAGTTAAACTCTGGGAGTGTGTGGACACACATATATATATTATATATCAATCTATATAAGGGACATGTTATATGATTATCCATAATGATGAATGACATGTGATGTATTCATCGATCAGATAAACCTATACTTATAGAATCAATAACATATTAGTTGGATATATGGGATTGACATACTCTATGTCCCATGGTCAATCTATTTATTGTACAAAGGGAAAATATGAGAATGTAGGTTTTTATATGATTATTATCGATGTACACAGGTATATCGATATTTTTTTTTGATGGAGACCATGCCAAATCCATTTATATCTTGAGTAGCATTGACGCTTTGATATAGATGTCACTATTTCCTCACATGTATGGATCAATAGATTCGTATTTGTTTTCAATGTTGTAAGGGACCATGGGGTCACACTTTTTTGTTTACTGAATGGGTATTGAGTATGACTCAGAGAGATACTCTAAAACTATTTTCAAGTTAATCCAAAATTATTTTGGATGGTTATTCACAAGGTATTTCATATGATGTGATACAATGTAAAGTTGATGATATCTTTCTAAAAGTGTTTTTGAAGATATATGAAAGATATTTGGATATTATTTCTTTAATGTATCATTTTTTCATATAAAGATTTTAAATATATCTAATAATATTTTTGGATCCAGGCTCTAATACGATGTGATATTTTTAGGCCCAATGAGCTCAAAATTGATATTTGAATAATATAAAATATATTAATATCATGTACACACAATTTTCCTAAAAAAAGTTGAATAAAACCTAAAAGGAGTTTCAAATTGTAAATATGATTCCACTATTGAGTTTAGAATGTGGGTTTTACCCTAAGTTCCACATAACCATTCTTGGTGTTAGGCATTTGTGAAGAAGTTTTCACAAACACAAGAAATAAATAAATAAATAATTTATTTTATTCTATTTAGTTGATAAATAAACCTAAATCCATCCTATATAAATACCCCATTATGGGTAAGTCTCAATGTTTTCCACTTAACCCTAGATACCTAGAGATGATCCATTGGAGAGACGTTGGGGAATGACATCAGATCAGAGGATCAGATTGGTACCGCACAGATCGTCTACACCAATGTAGTTCATGGATCTCGCCAATGAAATCAACATAGAATCAATCTTCATCATTGATATATACAAACTCCAATAAGGACATATGATTTATGTGGATTTATCCCATCTATTTATTCCATGTCAAACATGTATCAATTAAAAAAACAATAATTGATTCTTTCATCATTGTTTGATTTATTTTACGGTTGATTTATTTGTTCATTGTTGATTATCACTATTTTTCATATATTTTACAAAAAAAAGATCATGGATGAAATTAAAAAAGGACAAAAAAAAATTCTAATGTTTATGTTTTATTCCCCCCCCCTTGTTTCTTCACGCGTTCATCGTAGGTAATTTCTTTAGCCTACAGTTTGATTAATACTAGGTATTTGATTGTTGTGTAACCATTATTCAGTGCAACAAATCAATATCAGGAGTTTGGTTTACAATAGAGGGTGTGATTGTGGTTTTATTAAAGAGGATTACAGGAGGAAGATTAGATAAGACCAGTGTTCCTCATTCTTTCTAGATTGCCATGTGACGATGACATAGTACGATGACAGTGCAACTCGATGGAGTTATTTTCGAGTAGATCAGAGCATGGATCCTAGTGACCAGTGATGAAAAGGGTTGGATGGATCTAAATACATGGTTCCTAGATGTATTTGTATTATTTGTGACACTAATAGTAATGTAGAGGTGGAACTTCATGTTTATGGAAAACTTGCATTAAACATTGTGTAATCTGGAATTACAACCCATATAGAGCCATGGATATGACTCTAGGGTTTACAAATAAGAGATAATAATAACACACCATGTTGTCCCTAACACACACTATGTGACCTCTGGCTAGTGGTGTCCCATGTATCTTAGATGATACATAGGTACAGGTCAAGTACACAGGTTAAGCTATGTACTCGAACACAACCCCAGTACACGGGTTGAGCCATGTACTTGGACACAGCCAAGTGTGAACAAGAATGACATTATTTACATAGTAAAAAGTATAGGAACATGGTTATGGACATGGTTAGGTCTGTATTTAGTGTTACACACCATTTAACCTAATTATAGATTGTGTACTTCCTTTGAGATGGCTTGGAACCCTTTATTTCTTCGGTTGGGATCCTTCCATTGGTCTATACCATAGATTTTAAAGTGAATAATTGCATCCTAAGATCTGGATTGTGACCCCCTCTTAAGAATGATTCTTTTATAGAGTTCATGGTGTTCCTCTGTGATACTGGGGTGTGATCCTATATCATTTATTCTTATACCCTGGGTGGGGTTCCTGGAATCAGCATGAATACCTTGTATAGGGAATAGATCCCCCTTCTAGTAGGAAATTTAAATTGGGTTCATGGTATCATAGGGAATATCATCCCATACATAAAAGGTGATCCGGATTGGGTTTGAGGTGTCCCTAATCAATTCTAGGTTTGATCCCCTATATGTGTATCGATATCTTCAGATATCTAGTTAGTAATTCTTGGGTGGGGTAAAATGATCATGATTCCTTGGATGAGCATCACTAAAGATATCATGGCTTGTGGATTGAGTACTCTTAGAATTAGAGTTACCTTGAAGCCTCGAGTAGTATCCTATGGATGGTAGTTTTGGTAGATAACACTTGAGATTGATTGTCTGTTATGGGTATATCTGGGTTTTTTTAGTATTGTGTTATATTATGAGTTGAATTCTCTTCATGATTTATGCTTAGTGATTTTGAGGTGTTTTACTGGGTATTGATATACTCACTCATGCATGGTTTATTCCCACACGTGTCATGTCTTATGAAGATGACCACCCTTTTGATAGACCCGTAGGAGGATATGGAGAAGGAAAAGCATAGTTAGGCTAGATAAACTGAGGTGTTTTCTAGGTGATTTAATTTGACAGTTTTCACCTACTTATGAGCAGGCTAAAATCTCTATAGTTTTGTATTGGGATTATATTTGGATCCATTATTTATTTTATTACTTTTTTCTACCTCTAATTTGGGATAGATATTGTGCATGCATTTATTTTATTAGTGGTTTTTTACTTTATTAGCATTATATAGGCTTGTATATGTGTGTGTGTGTGTAGGTACATTAGGATAGTGCATCTAATGTATGGGTTTTTCTTAGTCATCATTAGTCACCATCCCCTAGCCTATCAGATATGGGTGTAGGGTAGTCACACTTGGCTTATCGTCAGCTAGGCGGGCCCTAGTGGGTTGATTCATGATAAAGTGGTATCAAAGGGATGATTCTTCCTTAGAATCAGAGCATAGATTTTTGTCTAGCTATGAGACTGGTTTGGGAATTATGGAAAAAAAATTAAAGTTTTTTGAGTTCAAATTTCAGGCCAGGGAGTCCAATATTGGTGCAACGGATGATGAATTCATTCAACGGGACTCTAATGACCTTCTTTTTGACTTATTAAATGTATTCACTAGGTGTAGGGAAAAACATTTGTACATGGATCATATAGGAATGGGTTGTGGTTTTCACTTCCTTATTGAGTAATCTCCCCAAATATACTCTTTGACCATGGTACATCTTTTTTATTTTAGGATTCCACTGCAAAGACATCCATCCAGTATTCCACTTCATGATTATGAATATGTTTTTCTAAGTGAAGAGGCTTTAGTACAAGGGCATGTATATGAGATAATACCTTCAGGTGATTTTCTATTTATAACACCACCCATTGAGTAGAATTTAGTGATATAAGTACCAGATAAGGCTGCATGAAAACTTATTGTGCTGCATGATTTCCAGAGGTAGCGACCTTCTAGGTTTCAGGGTGAGCCAGACACTCAGGTAGCTGATGAATAACTAGAGGGAGTCACTTGAGTTTTCTTCCTCATTAAGAAGCATAAAGATCAGATGGTATCCCCCAAAAATATTCTTCTTCAGGGATTATTTGATTTATGGTGAAGTATGGTGACTCCGTTACATGACAATTCATCTCTCTCCTGGTCAGACTTAGAGCATCTCTTCAGGGAGGAGTTTTATAAGTCCACATTATGATCAGTGTGCATCCAGTAGATTCTACATCTATAGTAAGGTAGTATGATCATGGTATATTATTTAGTGAGTTTTACTAATCTAGTAGGATTCTTTCTAGATATGGTTCAAGATATGTTATTTAGGTCATGGACCTTTTAGTAGAGATTATGCTGAGATATTAGGGATTCAGTGATATGTCTTTACATTTTCACCTATGATTGAGTGCTTGAGCGAGCCTTAGTAGTGTATAGATTCCTTGAAAAGTGGATACTAAAATTTGGTGTTGGGGGTGGGAACCCATGAGATAATACCTCGGCAGCAAGTAGTCAGTGGTAGTCACAAGAATCTAGGTGTACCTGATACTTTAAGAGAGGATATTATGATAGAGGATTGGTAGTTTAGGGATTGAAATATGAAATGAGTTTGATGAGGGGAAGGTTGTATTTCTCTAGTGATGGTCAGGGATATCTTGGATGATATTACCTTACCCTTTATACAACTAACAGATATACAATCGATGGACCACCCAGGCATATACATAGGCAGGATCAAGGAGGTTTATAGGGTAGTGTATGAGGTAGAGGTGTAGGTAGAGTAGTAAGAGGTGACGAGCACTTTAACCTATTTTCACCACCACACCCAGGTGGTCCATACTAGGCTAAAGGAGTTGGTGTAAAAGTATGTATATAACTATATAAATTTGAGTTTTGTGACCCTAAGGCTCCCAGAATTATTAAATGTATGATATTTTTTACTCTAATTTAGCTGGAATACCGATAAACACAAGTGTGACCCAATCCTTTCTTTCAAATTTTCTAGTTCATGACTTAGAGATTCTGGTTGATCCCTTGGTTTATCCCTTGCTCTTGGAGACTCTAATAGATGGTTAATCAATGATTAAACACTTCTTTTTATAGTGTCACATGACTCTTGGAGGTGAGAGATACTTATGGGATATATTTGTATTAATTATGATGCCTTATGATGTCATCTCAAGTATGGGCTGGTTATCCATAGTTCATGTGTATATTGATTGTTTTAGGTCGAGGATGTGGTGAATCCACAATGAAGAATCAAGGTTTTCTTTTATGGGTGATAAGGAATCCTAAGATAAGCAACATGGGTGTATATGTAGGAGATTGCAGTCAATTAATCACCAGTTTTCTAGCATGGCTCTTAGAGAAGTAGGTGTTATGGGATTCTAATTTCTTATGGGAGTGGAATAGTATGAGGACGTCTTTCCAGGGTACGTGTCAGGATTACCTCCCTATTGGGAGAAATTATTCAACATTAACTTACACCCTAGGATGACCCCGACATATGTACCAACATATTAGGTGTATCCTACAGCGCTTCGAGAACTATGGGTGAAGTTAGAGGACTTATAAAGAAAGGGCTTCGTGAGACCTAGTGTTTCTTTATGGGTAGACCTGGTATTGTTTTCCAAGAAGGAAGATAGGAGATTAATTTTTTTTGTGTATTATCAGTTCCTAAACTAGGTGACCACGAAGAATAAGTATAAAATATCGAGGATCAATAACCTCTTCAGTCAGTTGAGAGGGGCACGATGGTTCTCAAAGATTAACCTAAGACTATATTGTCAATAGCTTCATGTATAGGATGAGGATATACTGAAGATGGGATTCAATTGTTTCTATAGTCAATATGAGTACTTTTTTATTCCCTTAGGCATAATGAATTCCCTAACAGTGTTCATGGGACTCAGGAATCATATCTTTCATCCTTTCTTATACCCCTTTATGGTAGTCTTCATTAATGATATCCTAGTGTACTAAGCATCCAAATAGTAGCACATGAGACACTTGAGGATGGTTCTAGACGCACTCTGAGAGCACTAGATTTATATAAATTTCTCTAAGTATCGATTCAGGATTCAGGATAACCACTTTTTAGGACACGTCATCTTGGGTAGTGGGGTAGCAGTGGACTCAGCAAAGGTCGAGACAATGTTATCTTTGCATCCACCTAAGGTAATGATGGATGTATGATGCTTCCTTGGTTTTTCATGCAACTACAATATATTTTTTCCTAATTTCTCTAGTATATCAGAAACTTTGACTGCTTTGACCTGAAATGGTAAGCATTTATTTTGGATGTAAAGGTTTCCTAATTATTTTTTGGAGTTGAGGTAGAGGCTAATGGCCACACCCATCTTGAGATTTCCAGAGGATAGTGTCTAGTACATAGTGTTCTATGATGCCTTAATGACTAGACTTGTTTGTGTTTTTATATAGAGGTAGGATGTGATATCCCATGGGTCTTAGCAGTTGAGATCATACAAGAAAAACTATGAAACCTGCAATATTGATCTAGTAGTGATAGTCTTACTCCTTAAGATGTAGTGATGCTACCTTATGGGTGAGAATTTTATCATATATTCTAACAAAAGGAGTCTCAAGTATATGTTATCTCATATGTATCTTAACTTGAGACAGGTGAAATGGATATAGTTTCTCCAGGACTATGACTTTGAGATAGTTTATACTCCTTGGAAGGGAAACATGGTGGTATAAGCTCTCAGTCGGTGATCTTTTTCTTAGTTTTTAGATGTGGTGTTGGAGTACTTATCCTCATTGTAGTTGTCCTTAGTGAACAAGGATGGTTCTTTCAGTTGATGGTTGTTACCCCCACTGCTTTTACAGTGCTTTGGGGAAGCTCAATGTGGGGATACCATCTGTGAGACCTTACATACTCAAATATCCAATATATGTGCTCCTAATGAATTTTATTAAGGTGGGGAGCATGATATCCTTTTAAGAGGATGGACTATAGTACCAGTGATGTTGCGGGAGGAGGTGATGTGGGAGTTTCATACACCCCATTTGGTGGTACATCCAGGTGTGGAAAAGATGTACCAGGACCTTTGATTTTAGTTTTGGTGGCCAGACATGAAGAAGTTTGTAGTGGAGTTTGTCTCACAATGACTCACTTTTCAGTAGGTGAAGTCTAAGAACTAGGTTACAGTGGGTTTAGTTAAACCCCTTGAGTTACTAGAGTTCAATTGAGATGGTATACCTATTTACTTCATGATAGGGTTACCACATATGTCTACATTACATGATTCCATATGGGTGATCATATACTGAATCACCAATTCAAACCACTTCCTAGCTATTCTAGAGCAGAGTTCAATAGAGATATTG
Organism: Viscum album; assembly: GCA_963277665.1. Taxonomy (NCBI): domain Eukaryota; kingdom Viridiplantae; phylum Streptophyta; class Magnoliopsida; order Santalales; family Viscaceae; genus Viscum; species Viscum album. Next base: position 295,514,831 of record OY728141.1, on the reverse strand, counting down.
GGATGCCTTTACATGTAAAACATACTTCATCTCCACATAGTTCCCTTGATGATAATTTCATATCATGATTATCTCTTCACATCATGATTGTGGATAGATTTTATATAGGCTATTGGGATTTAGTTGTGTTTGAGTATGGATTTTCACCCCTAGACTGACGGCCAGACTGAGTGGACCATTTACGTTCTCGAGGATATACTACAATATTAAATTTTGGAATTTGGTCATAGTTGGGAGGATCATCTACCCTTCGTGGAGTTGTCGTACAATAACAACTACCATTCCACCATCAATATGGCATCATTTGTGGCCTTGTACGAGAGACCCTTTAGGTCACCACCTTGTTGGGACTATCGAGGTGAGTCAGCACTCATGGGACTATAGTTTGTGTGTGATAAAAAATACAAGGTTCATATCATTCAGAAGAATATGAGTATTTCATAGATCCATCATAATTCCTATATAGACCAATGATGGAGGCCTTTGGAGTATAGGGAGGGATCTCATGTGTTCCTGAAGTTCTCACCTCAATGTGGATTAAAAATATTTGGTCAAGGTAGAAATTTATCTCTAAGGTTCATTGGACCTTTCTAGATAATACATAGGATTTTTAGGTGGTGTACAGCTTGGCCCTACTACCACAGTTAGAATGGGTGCACGATGTCTACTATGTGTCGCAACTGAAAAGGTATGTTCATGACTCATCACATATTATTGACTGGGGAGAGCTGGACATCGAGGATGAAACTACCTTTGTAGAGGGCCCATTGTAGAATGAGGATTGGTAGGAGAGGATCCTTCATGGTTAAGAAATTCCTTTAGTGAATTTATGGTGGAATCATGAGAATATTTAGGAGAGAACTCGGGAGTGGGATACCTAGATACGATATCATTACCCACATTTTTTAAGTAGTATTTTTCATGTTTCGAGATAAAAATCCCCAAGGTGGGTAGAATTTAATGTGTTTATTTTTTCCATTTAAATCTTTTAAATAAATAGAGTAATATTTTTAGACCCAATCATTGTGACTATGTAATATTCTGAGGCCTGGGGATTCTGAAATAGATATTTGAATAATATTAAATATATTAATATCACATGCAAACAATTTTATTTAAAAAGTGGAATAAATCCCAAATAGAGTCTTGGATCATAAATCAAAGGCCACTGTTTTTTTTTCAGAATTTGGTTTTTACCATCGGTATGACATAATATTTGTCAGCATTGGGTGTTTGTGAAAATTTTGTCATGGGTGCTAAAAATAAATAAATAAATAGTCTAATTTATTTTATTTCATTAATACATTGACATAAATCCCTCCTATATAAATACCACATTATGGATAAGTCTTAGTATTAGACTTATAAACTTGAATACCTAGAGAGAGGCCATTGGAGAGACATTGGTGAACAACATCGGATTGGTACCACATGGATTGTCTATTCCAATAGAGTTCGTGGATCTCATTGACAATGTCAACAAATAATCATTATTAAATAGTGATTAATCAAAAATCTAGATAGGATGTTGGATTTATGTGGATTCATCCCATCTATTTATCCTGTGTTGGACATAGATCAATTCCATGAACAATAATTGATTTGTGCATCGACGATTGATTTATTTATTCATTGTTTATTATCCCTCTTCATTCATCTATTCTAAGAAAACCAGTTGAGGATTAAATGAAAAAATTTGAGTTTCATTCCTTGTGTTTATGGTTTATGGTTTTCTCCTTTGATTATTTTCATGTTCATCGTGATAAATTTCTTTGGTCCTTGGCTTGAAAAATATCGGGTATTTGATTGTTGTGTGACCATTATTTTATGTAACAGTTCAATACCATGGGTGAATTTCATGATTGAGTTTGTGATCGAGATGTGATGAAGGAGGATGACAAGAGGCAGATTGTATTAGACTAGTATACCTCATTCTTCCCAATTTGACATGTAGAGATAACGTAGTATGGAGATGGTGTGGCTCAACAGATCAATTTACAAGCATATAGGAAACCATATCCCATTGACTAATGATGAAAAGGGTCAGATGACTCCAGATCCATGATTCTTGGTTGGATTTGTGGCAATGGTGGTGCAAACAAATGATGCAGAGGAGGAACCATGGGTTTCTGAAAAACCCATGTTACATAGTGTGTAATCTAAAATTACATTCCATGTGGGCCCCTAGCTGTAGTGCTAGGGTTTCCATAGAATATATAATGATCTCATATTGGGTGGTACCTACCACACACTGTGTGACTTTTGGATGGCAACATACCATGTATATCAGAGGATATGTGAGCACGGGTCAAGTAAGCAGGCTAAGTTGTGTACTCATACATGGTTAGGGTACATGGGCTGAGCCATGTACTCAGACACGACCAGGTGTACATGGTAATGACCTAAGGTACATAGGCACACGAAGAGTAACACAGGAATAAAAATAGGTAGGTTTAGATTTAGTAGTATATTCCATGTACCCTAAGTACATGTTGTTTACATCCTATGTAATGACATGGAGCCCTTCATTTCTTTAGTTTAGACCGGTATCTATTGAGATCATTCCCTTGTTCTATCCCCTAGAGTGAACAATTTGGAATTACATCCTTATCTATAAATTTTGATCCCCTATTGAGGATGAGTCTTAGATAAATTTCATGGTGTCCCTTCATGAGACCGGGGTGTGATCCTCTATTATTCCCTCTTATACCCTAAGTGGGGTTTGTGGAATCGGCGTGACTACCAGGAATAGGGTGTTGATACCCCAAAAAATAGGACATTTAAATAGGGTTCATGATAACATTGATCATATTATCCCCCATATAGTGGGTGATCCAAATTGGGTTTGCAGTGTCCCTCGACAGTTTTAAGTGTGATTCCATATTTGTGTATCATGATCTTCAAATATCCAGTGAGTAATTCTTGGGTGTATCCCAATTATCATGACCTTTTGGATGAGCATCACTAGAGATAGCATGGATCTTGGAGTGATTACTCCTAGAATGAGAGTTACCTAGAAGCCTCAAGTAGTATCCTATGGCTGGTAGTTTTTGTTGAGACCACTTGAAATCAATTTTCTGTTCTAAGTATATCTGAGTTTCAATTATTATTGTATTACTATTATGAGCTAACTACTCTTGATTATTTATTTCTAGTGATTTTGGGTTTTCCTAATGGGTATTGTTATACTCATCCCATCATGGGATCTTCCTACATTTTTCATGTCTTATGTAGAAGACAACCCTATTGATGGTGTCCTAGGAGTATAGGGAGTAAACAGAGCTTCGTTGGGATAGAAAAACCAAAGTGTTTTCCAGGTGTTTTCATTTTATAGTGTTCCCCTCCTTATGAGTAGTTTAGACTCTTTATAGTTTTTGGTTGGGCTTTTATTTTTCCTCTCTATCACTTCTAGTAATTTTTTGTACTATGATGTGGGATAGTTGTTGTGCATGCATTTATGGTATTGGTTGTTATTACTTTCTCATCATTGTATGTTCTTAAAGAATAATGTGTGTGTGTACAGGTAAATTAGGTTAATGCATCCCTTTTATGGTTTATTCCTACTCGGTGCTGGTTTCCAACCCATGGATTATTAGAGTGTAATGACCTGAACTTTTATAAGTGAAATTCCCATTGTGGTTAAATTAAATTCTTTACTAAGTAATGAAGTTATATAAAACACTTATACTTCTTTGTTTTTTTTTCAGAATATTATATCATATCAGATTTAAAAGAATATTAATCATCATAAATATTGATAATATAGAAGATTAATAGTGATATTATGATTAGCATATATTAAGGGTTATAAAAAATCCAATTGACACAGACAATGGAATTGATGGCCTCGACTAGTAGGATTGTACCCTATAGAGGTCATTTATTGAAGCTTCTTAGGGAGATAGAATATATGGTCTTTTTCCTTGAACAATTCTAAAATAATATTTAATAACTAAAGCATGAGTGAAATTTTTTATGAGATAATTTCAATCATGTCAAGCTCATGGACCAAACCATGTTTGTCAAAGCACCCCAAGAAAATCTCACCATTTCACACCTTACTCTTTTGGAATTGAATGGTTTAATAAAGGGATATCTATATTGAACATAAAAACATTAATATGTATATTTTATTTTCTATGAATTAATTATTATATTTATTCCTTATTGGTTTTACTTTATTAATGATTAAAAAATGATTTTGATAAAAAAATTAGATTTCAATACGATAAAACTCAAATTGTATTTTTGGGTAATAAGAAATTTCAATTAAGACATTCCTTTTGAATAATTCATGAATTTTCAAAATAAATGATATTTAAATAAAATATTATTATTAAATAATATTTATTAATTATTTTTTATAAGATAATTTATGAAGTCAAAAATAATTTTTAAAAGTGCCAAAAAACTGCTATTGTAAAAAAATTTATTTTTCAATAAATAGAAATTTTGATTTAAATATATAAATTCTAATATTCAGATATTTATTTGGATAAAATAAATATTATTTTTAGATTCATTATGTAGAAATTATCCAATGGTTAATTTTTCATAATTTTCTAAGATAGATGAATTTTCAAGTGAAAATTAAATACGGTATAAATATATGGTATGTATTATGGCCTTATAAAAGCCAAAAAAATATCATGATAAATAAACTAAAGAGTATCCTTGTCCAAAATAATGTTTCCCCTTTAAAATAATGTATTTTTAGGTTATTTTATTAGTTTTATAACGTCTTTATGAATCCTCCAAAACCTATATTATATTTTAAGGTTTTAAAAAAAAAATTTAAGAGCATGTCTCTCTTACACATCACTAAGTGTAATATTTTAATGATTTAAGAACTTGAAATTATAAAATAATTAGAACCATTCCTATATGGTATAAACTATGTAAAAATTAAAAGGTTTTTGGTTTTTATTACTTTATTATATATAGTCCAAAACCTAAGTTTGGAAAACAATAAAGAACTCCCCTCTCTTTTCCTATATAAAGCCACCTAATATCCCATTCATCTTTAATAAAAACCTTATATAAAATCCTTACTCTACTCTTTCCTCTCTATATCCCTCCCTAGTTTCCCCCATGCTCTCAATAATCTCCTCCCAATCTTTTGGAAACACTCTCTCAAGGTAATGGATCTTCTTCTCTTCTTTTCCATTCAAGAACCTTCTTTATAATTAGCATTTGGAATATCAATTGGTTATGTTTTAAGGAATTTATAAACATCCCATACTATCCAATTTATGTTATAAGAATTATATATCATTTATATTCTCTCATTATTACCTTTTCCTAAGTCGTTACCATGTCTAAAGTAAGGGATATTCTCATTCTTCTCTTTATTCAAGAACCTCCTTTATGTTATACCTTTTTTGTTCCATTTTTTCATGATGTATTATTCTATTAAAAATACTTATTACTTACCTAATTGTTTAAAATTTATTATATACCCCTTCACTCTCATTAATCCCTCCCATAATTAACTATGTACCCCCATTATACTGTCGAAATTATCCTATGATTTTTCCATGCCAAACATTTGTATTATGAATACCATCACCATTTCCACTCAAGGGTATTCAACTAGACATACCCAAACTACTTTGATTGGGGAATTACATGTATTTATTCTGAACCTAATAATCATTGAATTAAATGTGATGATATATGATCCTAAGTTGAATTATCCATGTAGTAAACTTATGCATGTACTTGATATGATTATGATGGATTCTCCCAAATAGCTCTATAATGTATTGGGTACTGTTTTAATCTTATGAGATGTCATTTAAGGGGCATGGGAGGTTTTTAAAGCATATTATGTTATGATTTATTGGTGTTTAGCCTTGAATTGTCCTTACTATTCCATGTTTAAAGTTTTTTCCACATTCCCATGTTGCCTTCATACTATCATATTATATCATGCATCATTGTTCAAGATTATAATTATCACCCATTTTATGTTCCAATGAAATTACTATTTAATAACATGTAATAATTTCATCATGTTATGATTTTTTTATTCCCTTACTGGGATTTATTTCTCACCCCTTTCTTATGTATTCCCCCAGGTTATCCCATACATTTTTAAAAGAGAAATGTAAATTTATGGAATGTCAAGGAAGTTTTCAATAATGTAATTATATCCATGTATCAAGTTGTTATGTTATCTACCTATTTCCCAAAGACACTAGACTTCATGATATTTTTGGATTATTTTATATGCACATTTATATACTAAATCATGAAATAATGTGTATTAAAAATATGGGTTTCCATAGTTAGTATCTTAGGAAAGTATAGTTATTTTTGGGATAAGGATTAAAAAACTCTAACGAAAGACTTAGGGATACAACTTAACATAGAAAAACATCCCAAAATTTTGGTAAAGTATAGAGTAAGTGGTTTACAAGATAATACATACTTGAATGGATACTATAAGTGGATGTGGCTCTGGTAGAGTTTTACCAAGGGGTAATAACCCTAAAAACACTATATTGAGCTAGACTCGATCAGGAACTAGTGCACAACAACATACCTTTCTACACACTTGTTTTGACACTACTAGGGGATATTCTTTGATAAAATCACAATCTCATTATTAACCATTATTTAGGGAACATAATATTCCTATAATATTTTATAGTAGGAAATAGATCATGGACAAATTATATTAAATCCTATAAATTGATAGGTTTAGGAACATATGTCATCTATGATTTATCCCTTTAACATTCATTGTTTCTCTTTTATGTGTTTAATAATTTAAAAAATTATCATCTATAATTTTCCCTTTATTCTCATCAATGGTCAAAAATAGACGAAACTGAGTAAAAAACCAGTGTGAGGGGCAATGTGATGACTATCCAAATGAGATGCCCAACTTGATGGGATACGGAATCATGAAATTCATGATTATATTTTCTCAACTCACTCAAGTTTTGAACCGAAAACTGAATGAGGGGGAATTATCAAATCCTAATAAGAAAGATAAATTTATAATTGATACTTTAATGTGACAAATACCTATGACTTTAAATGGATCTTCTGATCCTTTAATTACAAAACTATGGATTAGCTTCATTGAAAATATCTTCCACATCCTTCAATGCTCTGAGAAAGAGACGGTCACACTGTCTGTTTATCATATGGAAACATAAGTTGATTAATGGTAGATGTTGGTCAAGAATACTAGGATCAAAGATGAGATCAAAGTAATGGAGTGTAAGAAATTCCATAAAAAAATTTATAAATATTTTCCATGCACTCTCTGACTAAAAATGGAGAGAGACTTCCTTAGTCTCATGAAAAATGATGTTGAATCTATTGGGGTGTACAATACAAAACACCAAATACTTTAAAGATACACCTCTGGATTTTTTTTACCCCTGAATTTAAAGTTGACTACTTCTTTGGTGGACTGAAGTCAATTCTATAAAAAAACTTGGCAATTAGGGACTTTGATAGTTATGAGGAAATTGTTCGATGTTCCCTCAAAGTCAAAATGGAGATCAATGAATCTCAAGGGTATCATGGGGATAAGAAGAGAAAAGTGGAGTTTAATTTCATAGTTTTTATGGATAAATCTAATTCTGGTAATAAATTAAAACATCCCACTTGTCAAAAGTGTGGGAAGAAGTATTCTAAAAAAATTAAGGAGGAAGAGGAAATGCTTTAGGTGTGGAAAAAAAGGGAACCTAGCTCTGATGAGATAAAACTGCAAATTTTATAGAAGGTAGGAATACTCTTGTAAACCCTCATCCTATTGTTTAATGTTTCATCTATGATGAAAAAAGAAAACTATATAAACCACTACCCTAGGAAAAGGATTGTTAAAGAAAATCAATACCAATAGCCTATATGGCTACAAGGGCGGGCATATGTCATCACAACTGTTGAGGTGGATCCCAAAAATGATGTGGTGATAGGTAAACAAGTTATTAATTCATGAATAGTGAATCTAATTTTTTATTTTGGTTATATGTATTCTTTAAAATAATAGATATTTAGTATAACTATTCAAATACCACTCCAAATCATGGAAATAGAGTTGTCAGTGAAAATGGAAAATGGGTAAATTATTTCATCCCAATTATATGTTGGATCTGAATCTACGGATTATACACAAGAGGGGGGTGAATTGTGTCTTTTTCAAATTATTACAATCTCTTCAATTTAGACAAATTCTGTTCACTATGCTTTTGCACGATTAAATATGCAGCGGAAAAAGTAAAAGCATGAACACACGGATGTATAGTGGTTCGGGGAACAGAAGGCCCCTAGTCCACTCCACCAACGCTCAAATCCACGAGCTTGGCGATTTTCACTATCTGGTCCTCGTTTCCACAGACCCGTCCACAACTGAGTACAGGCAGTTGACACCTTTACAAGATTCAGGCAAACACAGCCTTCCTGGTTCAAACACGAACCCACACAGCTTAGAACGAGAAGCTGATCACTCAAAAATAAAAGGGTTTCGATAAAGAAACACTTCTCCAGTTGTTCTTCACAATTGCAACAGAATGCAATTGACAGTAGATAGATCGTCGTCTTCAGAAAATAAAGATCCGTAATCAAAACAGTTCTGAGTCGATCTAGTTGCAATAGATATTACCAGAAACTTCACAACTTCAGCAGCAGTAGATTCACAACAGGTAGTCGATGTAGAACATGTGAATCTGCTATCAAAATCTTCTTTCAGTAATAAAGGTCTTACGCTTCTTCTTGATCACCAGAAAAGAACGCTTTCACACAGCCTCTGTTTTCTTGCTCGTCAAAAAAAAAGATCAATCATTCTATATTTCACACACTTTCCCGTGCATATATATATCTCCGAAGTTTCCAAGATAGAACATAAAAACATATTCAAATATGAGAAAATCTTCCGCATAAATAGATCCATGAAAATCTCCTTTAGATTCGCGATATTAAATGAAATAACAAAGCCGTTGTAACTCCCCTGAAGAATCGGCATAAAAAGCTCCGTTTAAATCAAACATTAATCCGTTGTAAATCGTCTTTGATTCAGTCAAAGTCGTATTTAAGAATCAGCTCGAAATCCGCCTAATAATCCGCTTGATTGACTAATTCAAAAGGAAATATCGTCTGTCAAAAATATCCCGACGCCAAACGTAGGGTTGATGACGTGGCTCCAAACGTAGGGTTCACAAACGTAAGGTTCAGAACGTAAGGTTCAGAACGTAAGGTTGAACATACATACTTTCTCTTCAGCATTCAAACGTAGGGTTGATCATCCATACTTTGTCTTGCTTCAACTCTCCAAAGAACGTACGGTTGATTATAAAAGTAAGGTTGATGATCCATACTTTTGAGAAACAAACTCAACACTGAAAACTAACGTACGGTTTCTCTTCCATACTTGTCCAACAACAAAAACGTAAGGTTCCTTCCAAACGTAATGTTCTTCTTCCATACTTTTCAACAACGTAAGGTTCATTAACCATACGTTTCAAAATAACATAAAAAGTAAACTTTTCATCCATACGTTACGTTCATCAACGTAGGGTATGAACAGTGATTCCAGTACGCGCTAAAATTGATCTTGCGCTACAGTGATTCCAGAACGCGCTAAAATTGATCTTGCGCTACAGTGATTCCAGAATACGCTAAAATTGATCTTGGAATAAATGAAGTATAAAATCTCGTTATATAAAATAAATTCCTGCAAAATACTCAACGAAATAATTAGTAAATAATTAAGGGTATTTGTGAGCATCAAAATCATCATAAAGAGACAGAGTATTATTTAAAATAATCTCCCCCTTTAAAAAACATTATTTTGATTTGTTTAAAAACAATACATTGCTCAACATTATATACCTCCTCCCATATCAAAATTTTTGTTTTGAACTTCACATTGAACCTTGTGATACTCCCTTTATCAAAATTTTATTCTATTTCAGGCATTGATTAGCTTTCCTTTTATATATCCAACATAAATTTTTTAGAGAAGGATATCACCATTCATATCACAAATCTCCCTCTGATTTTATATAAGTGTAAGGAGGAGGATGAATCTTATTTGGTGCCATCATTTCAACAATGGATATTATTTTCCTATGAGAAATCATATCTTTCCCAAATTATTGATTCTAAATAAAAGATCATTCCTAATTACTTACCCATTGTGAGTGAATACATTGATGGTTTTTCTAAAGAATTTTCTATTCTTCCTCTAATCAGATAGGTTAAGTTTTCAATTGAAATTATACTTGGTGCTTTTCCAATATCGAAGACTCTATATAGAATTACTTTTTTTGAACTCAAGGAGCTAAAAAACAACTATAGGAGAATATGGATAATGGTTTTATATGCTCAAGTGCTTCACTATGGGGTGCACCAGTCCTCTTAATTAAGAATAAAGATAGTTAAATGCACCTATATATAAATTATCATGAGTTAAAAAATATCAATATAAATAAAAAAATCATCTATCATGGATTAATGATTTTTTCAATCAGTTACGTGGACACTAGTATTTCTCTAATATAGATCTTCGTTCAGGATATTATCATGTAAAGGTGAAGAATGAGGATATCCCCAAGAATGTTTTTTATACATGGTAGGAGCACTATGAGTTCATAGTGATTCTATTTGGACTCATTAATGATCTGAAAATATTCATGGACTTTATGAATAAAGTCTTAAGATATTACCTCAACCAATTTGTGGTAGTATTTATAGATGATATTCTTATCTACTCTAAAAGAAAGGAGGAATATGAGAGCATTTTAATACTATACTAAGGACTTTTCAGAAATAAAATATGTATGAAAAGTATAATAAATGTGTGTTATGGTTAGAGAAAGTAACTTTCCTAGGGTATTTCATCACCAGTAAAGGGATATTTGTGGATCCTTTAAAAACATAGATAATTTAAAGGTGTCCAAGACAAACCTCTATAATGGAAATCCATAGTTTCTTTAGATTATCTGGGTAATATCATCAATTTGTGAGAAAATTATCACAATTTTCAAGCCCCCTAACCAAGATAATTCAAAAAGGCATCAAGTTTTTTTATAATTATGAATGTGAAGAAAGTTTTAGAGATCTGAATAAGAGGATAATAATGGAAAATATGCTCATAGTACCAAATAGTAGGAAGGATTTTTTATCTATAATGATACATCTAAAAAGTCCTTGGTTTATGTACTCATGAAAAATGACAAAGTGAAATCCTATAACTCCCTCCAAATAAAGATCCATGATAATAACTACCCAACTCATGATCTATAATTGGTTGTATTGATATTTTCATTAAAATGTTTGTGGAATTATCAATATGGGGAGAAGTGTGATATATATACAAACCATAAAATCCTCAAGTATATATTAAAACAAAACTATATTAATATTTTCCAACATAGGTGGGTATATCTAATCAAGGATTACAATTATTCAATCCATTACTATATTGGTAAAGCAAATAAAGTAGAAGGTGATCTGAGTGGAAAGGATCAGACAACTCTATCCATGATGAGGATTTTAAAGGATCTAATCTTCTTGGACATGAAAAGGATGAATGTGGGAATAATAAAATTATAATAATACTATATTTCTCAAGTAACTTATCAACCATCCATTCTTTATAGGATCAAGGAGTCGAAATAGATGATAAGTTGTTATAGAAAAAGGTAGTGAATATTATGGAGTTTAAATTTGTTGAAAATGGAGTGATAAGGTTTGGAACCTGGATATGTGTCCCGTAAAATCCAGAACTGAATAGAGAACTTTTGGGTGATTTTTCAAACATCATCCTTCTCTATTCATATTGGGATCACTAATATGTATAGATATTTAAAGAAAATTTTCTAGTGGGATAACACGAAGAGAGAGATTTTGGAGTTTGTATCTTGATGCTTGGTATGCCATAAAGTCATGGAATAATGAAAAAATTATAAAGGTTTGATGTAACCATTGACCATACCAATATGTAAATGGGAAAACATAACCATGGATTTAATTATAGGACTCCCTATGACACTTAAAGGAAATAACACCATCTGGGTGGTAGTCGATCATCTGACCAAATTGGTACATTTTATTTTCATCAAGAAAGATTTTTCTATTGACCAACTCACCAAGATATAAATAAGAGAAGTGTTAAGACAAAATGGTGTGCCACTCTCTATTATATTTGATCAAGATCCAAGTTCTACCTTGAGGTTTTGGAGAATCCTTCAATAATATTTGAATATATAATTGAGATTCATCACTACTTATCACCCATAAATGGATGGTCAGTGTAAAAGAACCATTAAAACTCTAGAAGATGTGTTGAGATTATGGTTAATGGATTTCCAAGGATGTTGGGATCAACACCTTCCCCTAGAGGAGTTCTCATTTAACAATAGAATCCATTAGAGCATACAAATGGAACCTTATGAGGATATATATGGGAAGAGGTGTCATAATCTGAAATTATAGGATGAAGTTATAGAGAAAAAAGATGATGGGACCTGATCTTATCCAAAATATGATAAATAAGGTTCAATCCATTCAATGACATATGAAATTTGTACAAAATTTACAGAAATTCTATGTAGACAATTGTTGATGAGACCTAGAGTTTGATTTTGGTGATAAAGTGTTACTTCATATATCTCTATGGAATAAACTCATGAGTTTTGGGAATAAGGGAAAGCTTAGTCCAATATAGACTGGCTCCTTTGATATCCTTGATCAAATCAGAGTAGTGGCCTATTGACTAGAACTCCCACCTAAACTATCTCAATTACATGATGTGTTCCATGTATCCCTCTTGAGAAATTACATACCAGAACCCTCACATGTTCTAAATCTAGTGGTGTTACCATTATAAAATTATCTTTCATACGAGAAGAATTCATTGATGATCTTAGATCATAGAGACAAAGTTTTATGAAACAAGATGACTTACCTGGTCAAAGTTTTGTAGAAGAAACACAAGTTTGATGAAGTAAATTATGAATCAGAAGAGAAAATTAAATAGAAGTAATCTCATCTGTTTTAGTGTACAAAATAAAAATTTCAAGGTAAAAAATTCTAAAGGGGGAATAATATAACAACCTGAACTTTTATATGTGAAATTCCACTTGTGGTCAAATTAAATTCCTTATTAAGTAATGAAGTTATAGAAAACACATACACTTATTTATTTTTTTGGGAATATTATACCCAATAGAATTTCAATTACCATTAATCATAATGACTATTGATAATAGAGTCATTGAATAGTGATCTTATGATTAGTATATATTAATGTTTATAACAAATCCAATTGACACAGACAAAGTAAGTGATGGCCTTGACCAGTAGAATCGTACCCTATGAAGCTCATTTATTAAATCTTATAATGGAGATAGAATATATGGAATTTTCCCTTAACCAAACCCAAGATGATATTCAATAACCAAAGCATGGGTGAAATCATGTATGGGAGAAGTTCAATCTCATTTACATCACGGTCCAAACCATGTTTTCTGAACCATGCAAAAAAATATCACTACCACACAACTTACCCTTAGGGAATTCTCTGGTGTAATAAAGGGTTGTGTATATCAACCCTAATAGCATGAAAATGTATATTTTATTTTATATTAAAAAATTATTATATTTACTCCTTATTTATTTTACTTTATAAATTATTTTTTAATTAGTTTAATAAAAATTAGATTTCAATACGACAAAACTTGAATTGTATTTTTGGGTAATAATAAATTTCAATTAAGAAATTCATGTTGAAGAATTAATGAATTTTCAAAATAAATTATATTTTTAATAAAATATTTTTATTAAATAATATTTATTAATTATAGTTGAAAATATAATTTTATGAAGTCAAAAATAATTTTTATAAGGGTTAGAAAACTATTTTGTCAAAAAATACAATATTTTTCAACAAACAAGGATTTTTATTTTAAAAAATAAATTCTCATATTTAGAGATTTATTTTGATAAAGTAAAAATTATTTTTTATTCAACATTTCATAATTATCCAATGATAAATTTTTCATAATTTGTTGAAATAGTTGAATTTTTTAGTAAAAATTTAATATGGTATAAATATATGGTATGTATTTTGACATCATAAAATCCCAAAAATGATCTAATAAATAATATAAAGAGTATCCTCATATAAAATCATGTTTTAACTTTAAAATAATGTATTTTTTGGATAATTTATTAATTTTATAAATCAATTATAAATCTTCCAAAAACTATATTAAAGTTTAGTATTATAAAATCATTTCTATAAGCGCATGACTCAATTCCACATCTCCAAGGGTAATATTTTAATGAGTTTGGTTCTTTACCATATAAAATAATTAAAACCAATCCTATTTGAAAGAAACCATGGTAAGGATTATGGTTTTTATTTCTTTATTGTATAGAGTCTGAAACCTGATTTTGAAAAATAATAAAGAACTCCCCTATATTTTTCTATATAAATTCACACAAGACCCCATTTCTCTTTACTAAAAAATTTTGGTGCACATACCTACTCTTCCATTTATACTCTAAATTCCTCCAAATATTCCCCATATCTCTCAATAATATTCTCTAAAGATTTTGGAAACACCCTCTCAGGGTAAAGAATCATCTTCTCTTCTTTTCTATGAAAGCTCCTTCTTTGTAATTATCCTTTTGCATCTCAATTAGTTATGTTTTAATTCCCTTATAAAAACCATTTTAGGGTTAAATTTATGTTCTAATAATGAGATAACATTTATTCCCTCTCTTTATAACCTTTACCTAAGACATTATCCTACTGAAAGTAATGGATCCTCTCTGTTTCCTCTTTATTCAAGAACCTTGTTTATGTTATGCCTTTTGTATTCCATTTTTTCATGTTAGACTATATTATTAAATATCCATATTACTTCCCAAATTATTTCCAAGTGATGGGATACTAATTTCACTCTCATTAATCTATCACGTGATTTATTATGTACCCTCATTATGCTGTCAAAATTATCCTATGATTTTTTATGCCAAACCTTTGTATTGTGAATATTATCACCATTTCTACTCATGGGAATTCAACTAGAAATAACTAACCTCCTTTTATTAGGTAATTCCATTTATTTATTCCATATACCTTGATCATGGAATTAAATGTGATGAAATTTGATCCTATGTTGAATGATCCATGTGGAAAACTTATGAATGTACATGATATGATTTTGATAGGTGTGCTCATATTGCACTATAATGCATTGGGTAATATTTTAATCTCATGATATGCCATGTAATGTGAATGGTAGGTTTCATAAGAACACTATGTTGTGATTTATTTGTGGTTAACCTTGAATTATTCTTATTATTCTATGTTTTAAGTTTATTCCACATTCCCATGATGCCTTTATACATCATATTGTATCAAGACTCATTGTTCAAGATTATAATCATCACTCCTTTTACATTCCATTGAAATTCATATTGACTAACATGTAATAATTTCATCATGTTATTCTTTTTTTAACCCCTTACTGGGATTTATATATCACACTTTTTTTTATGTATGTCCCCAAACTATCTCATACAATTTTAAAATATAAATAGAAATTTAGGGCATGATAAGGAAGTTTTCAATAGTATCGTTATATCCTTATATCAAGTTGTTATTTTATTTAAATATTTCTCAAATATACTAGACTTCATGATCTTATGGTGTTTTTATGTGAACCTTTATGCAATAAATTATGAAATAAAGTGTATTAAAAATATGGTTTTTCATGTGGAGGTGGGCTTGAGGTAGCCACAATCAGCTTATCATTGTCCAGGTGGACCCCGGTGAGTTGGGTCATGATAGTTTCACAAGTAATTGTATGTGATAAAATATAAGTTGAAATGGTACAAAGTCTATTAGTATTTAGTTTAAGTAGTATATTTAAGGGAATATTCCCTAAATACATATGCATGTGGTTATTATTTGGTTATGGAATTGTGAGCAGCAGCATGGAAATATGATTTCCTTGATACAGGCACCACTCGATGGAATGAATTCATGCATGTGACCACAAATCAAGACACTCTCTCATGATATATATCATTGAGTATCCATTACATAATATGTAATAGACTGAGAGTTCTTTATTCATGCATTAGATTCATGAGATAGTCAAAACAGTATTTACTCATGCGTTATAAATGCATGAGTAATTGAAACAACCCAAGGATTCTCCTTGTGGATTATTTAACATTGTCATGTGGTGGTAGTGGGTGGGTGTGCTTTGAACATTCTTAAATAAAAGTACTTGGTACTTGAATACTCACTTTCATATTTTACCTTTTCATATGAGGTACCAACATACCATGGAGAATAGTTGAATCCCATATGAGTGTTGGATGATTTAGCGTAGCCCGTGGATACCTATAGAAGTTGGATGCTTATGTTTTCCACTTTAGTGACCTTTATAAAACTGATCAAAAAAATATCAAGAGGTTTCAGAAACTTCTTTAATTTAGGTATTCCATTACAATATTTCCTTATTTTTGTTTCGTGCGCATGTTTCATATATTTATTGCATAGATATCCCTAGGCTTGGGTTTAATCACTTCTTCTTGATTAAAAAATGTTTTCTAATATCCATGAAAACCCAAAAATATCCACCATTGGAATATTCTATTCTCCATATAAAAAACTATGAAAATTTAGGTTGGATGAGCATTGGATCATCTGTTCTCTCTCCAAAACACCATTTCTTCAATACTATGTCATGTTTAGTCTCCCAAGCAAGTGGTTTAGGTTCTAAATCTACATTTACAACAAAAGAGAGATAAATGGTCAGTTCATGTTCAATGAATTTGGAAAAGGATGGATTTAAATAAGGATAATCTCCCTTAATTTTCTTATCATTTAACTCATCTTCAGCTCGTAGGGTCTTAAAAATAGTTTATGGAAGAATATATTAGCGGGGATGATTTCTCTAGACTGGATACTTCATCCTCAAAAGACCTAAATATAAGAACATTTTCTTTCATTAATTGGAAGTTCACAATGAATTTTTTTTTACCTCATCTAAGTCTTTATTTTGTACTAATTGATAGATTTTCAACAATTTATATATTACTCTAACCTCTTATAAAGACTCTAAATTAGTGGCATCCTCCTCTTCAAATTCAACCTCACTATCATATCCCTCTTTTTCATACTCATATAAAGGGTCATCATACCTATAGAAATTTACTTCTAATTTCATTGAATTATTAATTATGAGAACTTATTCTTGTTTTATTTATTTTCCTTCTGATGGGAATTATTTTTCTCATTTTTGATTGAATTCTCGTAATTTATTTGTAACTCATTTATGTGTTTTAATAAAATAAAAAATATTATCAAGTTTTCTCATTAGGTTTATCAATATTTATTCTATAGAAACTATAATTTCACCTTCTAACTTGAATGAATTCTAGTTTCCACAATTTTTAGGTTCTATAATGATGGATTATAGATCTTTCCAGTATAAGAATATATCATTTATAGTGGATACTTACTTGTAAAGTGATTCATTGTCTACTAATTTCATTATTTTATTGATAACCATTTGTAAAGATGAAACTTTTTATGTATATTTATATAAATTAGTAGATTGATATGATACATAAACTTGATTATATTTTCTATGTGATGGAACCTTGGTGGTTTCCTACTAATTATTATATTATCACACCCTATAAATACACTACTATATACATGCAGTGCCATGGTCTATTTTGAAGTAACTTATAGGTACTATTATATGTTTGGATAACTATTTTTGTTACTCATAGTCATTATTGTTACAGGTCATGTTCTAGTCAGTGTTGGAATTAGAGACTAGAGATCAAGTTTATAATTTATCCATGTGTTATAGAGATATGTTTCATGTTTTTGGATTATACTTAGAATGTGCTTTAAATTTAAATTATATATAACTCATTCCAATTGGATCATGTTAGTTTTTTTCTTTTAGTTGGTTAATTAAAGTGACAAACACATCTCCCAACATTATTCATTAAATCTTGTAACTATTCTCCTAACTCTCATGATTGATAGGTGAACCTAAGGCCATGTAGCAATCTGGATAGGTTTCATTTGGGTAGTAGGTCAGGGTCACTAAAAAATAGTATCAGAGCTGAGAAATTATATCATTTCTCACATAAATCCATCTAGATAATAGATATTGATAATATATGGGAGATAAGATAGTTGTTACTTGATAATTAATTCATAAATTTCATCATGAACCTCTTTATTATGGAATATCAAGTTATTAGGGATGTTCAGGTAGTTTAAGAGGAAACACCGGTGTGGGTGAGGTATAGGGCTCTATTAGAAGAAAAATATTTCATGGATTAATTCATCATATAGATTAGATCCGCACTTGGACTTGTATATCTTGTTTATTTTATAACTAAAATGTGTTAATGTCCTTAATTAAATAAATAGTAACTAATAAAGTAAACATTTTTTTCTTGCATACCATATCAGATACTATCTAATTAATTAAATTCAATCACCTATATGCTAATACTGATGTTGATAAACTATTATTTATTTATTAACATGTTATTGAAATTGATCTCAGTTATATACTTAATCATGTTACTTATTTCATTTCTCATATTATTTTCTGATCATGTTATTACTTACGTAATTTCCACTATGCAACGTAGAAATTGTTATAATCCAAATTTTAATGCATGTTATTTATTCTTATTTTAGATTTCTGAATAACTTTTGTACTAGATCATGCTTTTATTGATTTGTTGATACATGATGGTTTTCATATCAATGGTTATTATCTATCATATTATAATTATATAAATAACTTGTGTATATTTCTATACTAAGTACTATGACTAATTTGATAATGAAAAAAATACATAATTGAAAATAGAAAATAAACAATACATAATGATATTGTTTTAACCATGTTAATTATGTGGAACTGTAGTATGGTTTTAAAAATTGATAGCGGTCATTGTTTTCCTAATAAATAGTTTTACATAATAAATTAAATTGGGGTTTATAATAGAATTGATAAGTGTTATCATTAACAATATTATGATAAGAATTGTTTTATGAAAACAAGTGTTTTGTAAAATTATCTTTGAAATGGATTTTGAAATAGAACTTGAAAGTGATTTAATTAAGTAATTTTTTAAAAAAAATAGATAAATAGTGGAAGATAAGGATAATCAAATCCTGGATGATCCTTATAGTGAGGAGAACTATCAGATAATGAATCTTTTGAGTAATGTAATTTTGGAAATATGATAATGTCAAGAATTTTATGGTATATTAGTTTATGTGAATTATGGGAGATGGAAAGTGATTTTATATTCAAGAGGATTCTTAGACTCGGTGGGTTATCCTTTTTTGTGCGATTATGAGAATTTAGAAGATGAATTTTTTAGATGATTGTGATATATTGGTATTAAATTTTTGATATCCTATTTATAAATTATTATAGATATTTACTTTTTTTGAATTTTTTATATGAGTATTTGATAAGCACATGGGGTTATATATTAGGATGAGCCTAGTAAATTTAATGGTTTTGGGACTTACGATATTATTATTTCATGATATCTTTTGTTTTTTAGGGATGAAAAAAATATGATGGGGGGTTTTCAATGAGCATGACCTAGATCATTATGTTTTTTTAGGAAATTTATTTATGATTTTTTATATGATTTTAAATTTTTGGTATTGGTTGAAGGGTTATTTTTCATTTTATAATTTATTTATAATTTTTTTTTGTTTTCATATGAAATATTGGGTATTTTGGGTGTAGTTTGAGGATTAAAAGTTGGTTGGGAGGGTTTGTGAAGTTTTTTGGTGGCAGAACCCACAGTCTTAAAACCACAGTTGGAATTGGGTACTTGATGGGGCACATCGGGTACCAAGTGTGAAGGTAAGAGGCCATGGAAACCCGATGGCACCATACCAAGTACCTGGTAGGCCCATGTATCTTTATTCTAAAAAAATTATAAAGGGAAAATATGTAATATATATCTCCACTCCCACCCCCTCAAAATCTCAACCCTCTATCTTTTCACCCTCATTTTCCCATGGTAGAATTCCTCACTTAGGCTTTCCTACTTCCTTAAAATTCTCATTCATCTTCCTTGAAGATCAAGCAAGGATTTGGGTGGATTTATTTAAAGATAAGGCTATGTAATACATATCTAATATTTTACTTTATTACTATCCTATATTTTCCTATCATCCTCTGTTTTTAATAGGTCATTTTCTTTGGTATTTTACTAAAATTTATGGGGAAACCTGTTAAAATGTATTGGATTATTCTTTTTTGGGTTGAGATTGACATAGATGAGTGTTTTTAAAACTTTGGTTTAATGTTTTAATAGTATTATCTTATGTAGAGAATTTATTATAGTTTTATTAGATATTTCTAAATTGGGTACTCCTTCCAATTATTGATTTTCATAATTGTTGGAGTATCCTACCAGGGTATTGGCTAGGTTTTAGAGGATTTTTTTATATTTTAGTTTTATTTTCATGGGAAATTGATTGATAATGGCTATAAAATGTTGATTTAGTGGTGTTAGGGGGTGATTTGTTCTCATTGGAGTATGAGGTAAGGCTCATCAATATATTTCAAGGTTAGTGGTTATAGACCATATGAAATCCCTTGGGACTTTATGTGTATTTTTATTCCATAGTTTTCTTTAAAATAATAAATAAAATTCTACTTATTTTATAAAAATATGAGTTAATTGTATTTTATTAATACCTTTATTGGTCTTTAAAAAACTTCCTATGATAATATCCATTTAAATCATGGTTTAAATGTTTTGGGAAACTTTAATTATTATTATCAATAGAATTTAGTATTGTTTAATAATTTTTTATGTTGATATTTTCTATAATATATTTAGCTTTTTTGTATAGGATTAATGTTTAAAATTTATATCCTTCTCTTCTCTAAGTTAAATGGTAAAAGGTAATATAGATAACATATTTTCATGATTTAATTAACCACTTTATTCTAAATAATAAATACTTTTAAAATGATAAATGATTGTCTAGTATCTAGATTCTAAATGCATTATTGGGGTGTCTCAACCCTTATTTACTTTATATTTTTTAGGGAAGTATTGTTTTTATATGAACAAGTGTGTAAAATTTAATTTCCTTAGGATATGGAATAAAGTTTTTAGAGAGATTATATTTTCTTATATAACTTCAAAGATACCCTTTTTAACCTTTATAGACACATAATGGATAAAGAAATTGTAATGAACCACATTTTTATGTCATTTTATCTATTTATTTTTGGTTCTTCAAGTGTTCACTAAGAGAATTTTAATTTTAAATGGAAGTGAATTTAGTGTATTGTTTTAGCCCCATTTTTTTCTTAATTACATCTTATATTTGGATCTTCAATCTTCACATAAGTGTGGTTTATGTTTAGGTAAGTTTGAGGAACTTGAAAGATAATTATATGGGGAAGTGATAATGGAGAGTTGAAGTTCCAGAGTGGGTACCCAATAGAAGTGGAGTGGGTACCTAGTGAGAGTAAAATTTTTCAAGTGGTTCTATTAAGGTGGTATCAAGTACCCGGGGTTCTTATACCAGATATCTGGTAGTCACCGAGGAAAACCCCTTAAAATAATGGTATTTTAGTCTTTTTAATCCCTCTATATTACCCTAAAATAAATATAGGATTTATATTTACCTTTATTATATTTTTCCCACCTTCATGGATCTATCATCACTTCCCCCTTTATCCTGGATGTTTTCTCCCTTCAAGATTTCTCTAAGGGTCATCATTTGGGTGAGAAAGCTTAACACTAGCAAGGTAAATCCCTATCCCTCCTCAAATATCCTCTCTATTATTTTTCTTTCATGAAAGTGGATATTATACCAAGTTGTATTAACCTGTTTCCAAAAACTCATCAAATATATTATATTACTATAGGCCTATAGGTTTTATAATATCTACTTACTCAAATATAGGTTAAGAAAAAGGTATCGCTTCTTAGATTCATGCTTATCAAGTGGAAGTGGTATTGAAATAATTATTCCCTCTTGTTAGGTGGTCTAATTGATCCTTTGGTTATATATCTTGTCTTCCAAAGAACTCAAAGATATATTCTTCATTAAATTTGATAGGTGAATCCCTTCCTCCACCCATATTCATAGATATCTATCCTGGTAACAATCAGGGGTTGAGTGAACCTAGTTAAAATGGAGAGTTTAGAATTAATAAAGGATTTTATTAAATCTTTATAAGGTTGATTATAATTTTTATGGATACTCTGTTGTATTTAGTGTGTTTTTAATGTCCTGTTATAATTTTAATTTGTTTCCAATATTTTATACTTGATGGCATGACTATTACCTTATTTATAACTAATTAATATTTAAATGGAGATAAATATATTATTTTTCACTGTTATCCACTATTAATTGTTTACATTTATTGCTTGAATTGCATCCCTTATATAATCATCATGATATATGGATTATTAATCAAATTGATTAAAAAATTGTTCATGTTGTGTGTGTGTGTTTTATTTGATAATAAGAAGGTACTCTCTATCATAAAATGGGTTGAAGGAATAGAAAGGGTCGTAAATCCTTGACCACATAGGCCACATTCATTATTTCATTGGGGCAATCCAAGACACTCGGTATCATTTTTAGGATAGTAAATCAAGTTTCTTTGACTTTTTCCACCATTCTCTTACCCCCTTGGGATGGATGTTTCACCAAGAATTAGTTTTCTCACATCTACTCATATGTTTGGGTTCACATGTGTACATGTGTGAACTATTTATAGGTATTGGAATTAACTCCCATATAATATGGATCTAGATCATCATCTTAAATCTCTAGGTGAGGTTCAAATAAATAATTACTAGTATAGATCCTTAAAAAGTGAGAAGTTACTCACAATTATATGTGTTCATGTTTTATTCTCTAGAAAATGTATATTTATTATTCTGCATCTTATTCCTATATATTTTCATTATTGTTGGCATACAATCTAGATTATGTCAAGTTTTTTGGTATAGGGTGGTGACCACCAACTAAGTTTTTATACTCACACCCTACATGGTCTCCTATCTGGATGTGTGAAAACTCTTTTATACATGATCTAGGTAAGAAAAAAGTACATGGATATGGTATCTAATCGAACACATGGATCATACATCATGGGTAATTATTTTTGGATATTATTATACATCAAATAAGTGATGGTGTGTAGGTTTTCCCTGATATTTTTTTATAAAGGATTAATATATGGGAGCACCATTTTTTATCCTTAGGCCTCATTTGGATTTCACCACTTGTGTATATAAATATTTTTCATAGTCTTTCAGTATTTGTATATGATTTGTACGTTTTAGACTATTATAGTATGGATATTCCTATACATATAATGTCATGAGTTCATGAGTTATCTTATACTTCCATCAGATTTCTTTATTACTCATTACACACTTGGAATTAACCCATTATTGTATAGTTTGTTCCTATGTTAGGTGTGCACTTTGTTAAATTTTCTACACTCTTTAAATGGGGAAACTTCCTCCCATACATATATTCATTATCCACAAACATTTACTCTAGCCTCCAGTGACTAGGAGGTGCACTTGAGGTATTTTAATGATGTGAACTAGATATAGTTCATGTAATTTGAGTCATTTACTATGAAAAATTATACCATATCCCACACCAAGGGCTCTTTTTTATGGTATTTTACAATATTTAAGAGATAGTACCATTGTGATTTAATAAGTAACCCATAAATATTCCCATATAGCATAATTATCATGAAATATTGAGTTTTTAGTTGTATAACATAATTTATTTTTTCTTTTTTCCTTCAGTCTATTGGATGTATTTAAGTCTCAGGAATCATTCTAGGCATTGATAGTTTATTACAATTAGGGTGTCTTGACATGTTTTGTGCTTTCCTATCTTTTCATATCATATTGTTATCAGAACCAGTTGGTTTCTCATATTTACTGAAATTTTAGTAATAGATAAATGAAGTTTTATCAAATATTTATTGTTAATTATTAGGTAAAAATAAGTTAACAATTGATTCCCTTGGGTAATAGTTTTCCCACATACTTATAATAGTTAATTTATTTTATGTTTTACCTACAACATGTACTAAAATGTTTTAATCCTAATTATGATTTATACTGGTTAGACATTACATGAGAAATTTTAGAGAATGTAAAACCTCAATTTAATTAATACTATAATCACTATCATTTATTCGGAATGTTTTTTTACTTATGTTAAGAGTCAGGCTCTCTCATGTTTTGTTTGAAGCATGTTTGATTTTTCCTTAAGTTGTAGTAGAGGCATGTATTTTCCAATATTTTTCATTATAATTTTCATCTTAAACTTTAAAGTATGCCTTTAAGATATTCATTTATGTTAATGGATTGAATTTTCATTCCTATATTTTTAATTTATCTTTATAATGATGAGAATGGTGACTCGGGCATGAGGATTTGTTTTAAAAAATGTTTTTATAACAAATTAAGGGATATGGGAATGGGGTTGAACCATTCCTTAGTATTATTGTTCCAATTTGAATAACATATTCTTAGTGAAAGTTCATAACATAATTCCATACTCTCTTGTAGAGAACATAACCTAGAAAACCACTACCTATTATGTGGGAAGGAGAATATGAGTATGACCCACCTGTAATACCCTCTTATAACTTCCATGGTTTTAGAAATCTTTCTCAAATGTTTTATATTGTTGGAAAAAGGTTTCCTCAAGGGGAAACCACTTCTATTGTGGTTCTATATACCTTCTAGAAAGGTGTCACGTAGACAAAAGTTGAGGAATAGATTAAATGAATCCACTTATTCTTTGACCGTGTTGAATTTTTTGAAAGATGTTGAGAGAGGTTATCCACATTTATGATTTTATGGGATTCTTAGTGGTGGTGTAATCTTATGATAGAGGAAGTAAAGGATAGTGGGTCAGAAGACCTAAGGTATTTGTGATATCATAAGTGAGAAAGATTATAAATTGTATAAAGTTGATATCTTTAAAGTAAGGATATTTCATTTTTCCCTCCCTTGAGGAGGCCTCCTATGATATACCATTAGTTTTTTTACCTAGGTCGCATCAACTCTAACTATATCTTGGAAAGTTTCATTTATGCATTCAATATGGCTATATTCAAAGGTTCTCTTAGAAAAGAGGATCAGGAGGAACTAGATAATGGTCCTAAGTTAATAAATCATTGTAGGAATTTTCAACTACATGATTTACCAAAGGTTTCCTCCCATATACTACTAGCTCTATTTGAGAAATCCAACATATAAGAAAAGGTGGTTTGGTTACAGTTCATTTTCTTGAGAAATAATTTCTAACCTATGATTAGATTAATTTTTTGATCATGGTATATATTTTGGTAAAATCTAATACTAATATTACATTAGGTCCAACCACTAGTAGAAGTACTAAAAAATAACCTCTTCTTCTTAGCATGTGCCTTGTTGGAAACAAGTTCTTTACATATTTTAATTTTGTTCATCTAGTAACTCTCATTGATTATTTTTGGTCACCTGGGTGATGTTTTTAACCATGTGTTCTGGGGTGGTTAATAAGATTCTTATGTTTTATTCAACCATAGTCCATAATTGTCCAATGATGTTTCTATGCCTTATTCTAGTGTTTTTTTAGAAAGTTTCACAATTTAGGAATTCCTAGTTTATTTTTTTTTGGGTTTCTTATATATATTCTTCCCATGATAATGGAAGATTTTTTGAGGTTCCTATGCAAAGGAATGTTTCCAAGATATTATAGAAAATAAATTTTTTTTAAACAAATCAAATAAAATAATTCCTTGATATTACCCAATTACATTAATTGGATTACAGAAAATGCTTTAAATGGTCATATTTTAAAATCAAGTGGAAAAGAAGTGGTTTTTTTTATTTTTTTGCTTTTTTCAAAGGAAAGAAAATTCTACCAATTATTGGATGGATATTTTGAGGAGTATATAGTGTGATTCTATTAATGGCAATATGGTTATTGAAACATAAAATTTGTGTTCTTGGATCTTATGGGGTTGGAGTCCTTGGGTGGTAATAGAAAGTGGCCATCAAGTACCCAATATCATATCACCAGGTACCCATTGAACATGCTGATGCACCCGATTTGTGTATACATTTTCACATACTTTATTGAAAATAAGAACAAGTTTTCAGAAATTACATACTTCTTAAGGAAAAAATACTTTGATTTTGGTGATCTTGACCATTTTCAGGAGATTTATGGCCAAATACACAAAACAGGGGAGACTGAGCAAAATTTACAAACTACACGGCGTGTACCTATATACATGTCGTGTACTTCTAGACTCAAACATGGATTGACCAAGACAAGTACATGCCAAAGTAATAAGAATCTGGTACATGTTGTGTGTACACTTTACATGCCTTTTACACCCTTCTAGAAGCAGTTGGCGGATGAGAAGAAGTCTACACGCCTATGTGGTCGGTTGAAGGGAACACACTGTGTTTAATATATACACGTTGGGTAGGAATTTATAAAAGCGGTTTGTGGCCAAAAAATGAGACTACATGTCATTTATGGTGGCACTACACGCCATGTATATCTACCTACTAGGCGTTTTCATGTTCCAAGTCAAAGACGTCATGTTAGGCCGCCTACCAGCGGAGAAAACAAAGGAAAAAGAGCGTTAAAAAAGTACATGTCGTGTACTTTTTCCACACACCGTGTAGTTATTTTTTTCTATAAAAGGTGTCATTGGCCTCCGGTTTGAAGGGGTGGTGTGTGGAGAGAAATTGTAGAGAAAGGGTTGAAGGACCGAAGAAGAGAGGCTTTTCCACCGTACTACCGCCATTCTAACGTCTACTGAAGAATCACTTCCACCTCGAAGTTCCAAGCATGATCAAATCATGTATCAAAAGCTTTGTTATTATCTTCTTATATATATATATATAACTAAATACCCAGCTTGTTGGGGTTGTGGGAGATGATGAGTTGTAATTTAAATTAGTTGTTATGAATGTGTTCGTTCCTTTTAACCTCTTCTTATTCTTCTTAAATCACTTCATTTTATCACTGAAAATTCTGAACCAGACCAAGGGAAGAATTTTTAGGGACTTAAAAGAAAAATAACATAGAATATTCTCATGATCATTGTAAGTATTCGTTGACTCAATAAAATTTACTAAGCCAAATAAAGATCTGTTAAACACTAACTATCGGACCAACAAGTCAGTTACTTCAGCTCTAAAAATTAAGTTTACCAGACAAAGGAAACTTAATTACAGATTTAAATCCAGGGTATTGGGTTATTATTAACAACACAACCTCATAAGCAATTTAATTTAATAATAAACCTCTCTTAAATCCACAACCCCAACATATTTCTCTCTTTATCTGTATTAAAACCAATTTTCCTGTATTTTCTTCTGTTCAATAAGTAATTTATTTAAGAAACTTAAAACCAATTATTATTTTTATCCACCACATCAAAAATTGACTTTAAATTCAGCAAACATCATTAGAACAAAAATACAAACTAAGTTAAACAAGATAAAAATAACTTCATTTTTTCCTGTGGATCGACCCCTTACTGGTACTATACTTGTTAGGGTAAAAATAATTTGGGACACCAATAATATACCTTCAGTTAAACGACTCACCAAATTTTGGCGTTGTTGCTGGGGAACAAAGAAAATTTATTTTTGTTCTTGTTTTCATTTAGGTTTATCAAATTTTAGTGAAAATAAAAATCATAAATTCCCAAAAATATCTTTTCTCATCTCATTTATTTTTATCTTTCTTTTTCCTCATTTATGCTTGGTGTGTTTCATATCATGCAAGTCTTTAGGTGTATGAGCGGTTACCTCACACGTTCCAAGAATGCTGAGTCATCAGGGTTTTTCCTGATTTACCCAGATATTGAACGGACACTCTTGAGGTGCCAACGAGCACTTATGGCCGAGCATAACCAAAACACACCACTGGTGTAGAACGATGAAGTAAATCTAGTTGTTGTCCAAGGAGCTGTACAGGAGTTAGGTCTGGATGACAACCGGAACCAACTAGCTCCACTTGCTTCAGGGTATGGGCCGCAGCAGCTCCAACAATTCCAACCAGAGCAGATGCTATTTTTCAACCAAGGTCAGGGGCCATACTACACACCTTAAGAAAAAAAATACATGTGGCTCCACTCCCTCAGCAGCCACCTCCATGTCTTACTCTCATGGAGTACAGCCTGCCATCTATCCAAGGATCTGACACGAGAATTGTCTGTCCACCGGTGCAAGCCCAACACTTCGAGATCAAGCTTGCTATCATGCAGCTGATCTATAACATCGTTCAATTCAGAGGTCTACCCAGCGAAGATCCCAATGCCCATCTCTCTAATTTTTTGGTGGTCTGTGACATGTTCCGCTACCACGGAGTGTCCACAGACATGGTTTGTCTCCGCCTCTTCAACTTCTCTTTAAGGGATAAGGCGAAAGACTGGATTAAAGGTTTTCCACAATGATCTATCCTAATATGGGAGGATCTAGCCCTGGTATTCCTGTCTAAATACTTCCCACCCTCGAAGGCGGTGACTCTACAGAATGAAATTCACAACTTCCAACAGCATGACTCTGAATCATTGTATGAATCATGGGATCACTTCAAGAAGATGTTGCGCAAATTCCCACACCACGGACTCCCACTTTATATATAGTTCCAAACCTTATATGGAGGGTTGACAATGAATACAAAGTCTACAGTGGATGCTGCTATCGGAGGTACGGTAATGAGGAAATCCCCTAAAGAGCTTTTCAAACTACTCGAAGACATGTTTGCCAACAGCTTCCAATGGAATTCCGAGTGGGGCACCCTGAAATGAGGTATGCATAACATTGATGCAAATGCTATGCTTGATGTCCAGTTGGACGTTGTGTCCAAAAATATCAATGCACTCAATCTAAAGGGAACGTCTCAAGTACATGTGTAAAACCATACGGCGTGTAGTGAATGTGGTGATAACCACATCATGGGAGAATACCCGGGTTTTTCTGGAGGTCCTTCAACAAGCGAGGTGAGTTATGTTGCCCAGAACCAAGGGCCAAACTGGTACCAACAGTACCAGAACCTGGCATGGCGTGATCAATAGAACATAGGTTGGGGCCAACAACAACAGAATTTTCCGCCCCAGCGACCGCCCGACTACAACCATCCTCCATATCAGAACTAGTACTAGAGGTAGAAATTGCCCCAACAGGGATCTTATCAACAACAAGGGTATCAGAACCCTCGACCGCAGTATCCGCAATAGCCACCACCTCCACCAGCTCAACAACCACCTCAGCAGGAGAACACCTCAAGGTTAGAGGATCTCAGGACCAAATTTATATATACTACTGAGACCAGGTTCCAAAATCAGGAGTCTTCAATTCAAGTCCTGTAAAACCAAATTGGCTAGTTGGTATACCAACTCTTAGGAAGGCAACTCGATACACTACCGGGTAACACTGAGAAGAACCTAAGGGAGGAGGCTCATGTCGTTACGCTTCGGAGTGGAAATGAATTACCAAAGCACCAACCAACACAGTCAGGTGTATCCACACCCCCTTTTGATAAAGAAGGTACAGATACAGACCCCTCCTCATTCAAAATCTCAAAGAAGGAGGCTTCACAGAATAAAGGAAAAGAGTTTGTCAAACCCTTTGACCTTACCTTACCCTTCCCAGAGAGATTGAAGTAGAGAAATCTAGATCACTAGTTCAACAAATTCATGGATGTGTTTAAGAAGCTACACATAAATATACCTTTTGCAGAGGCACTGACGCAGATACCCACTTATGCCAAATTCATGAAGGAAATACTCTCCAACATAAGAAAGATGGAGGATCTTGGCACCATTTCCCTAAACAAGGAGTGTTCTGCAGTCGTCCAGCATTTGATTCCTCCCAAACTCTAGGATCCATGTAGCTTTACTATTCCATGTACTATTGGACCATGCAAGTTTGGGAAGGCCCACTGTGACTTAGGGGCCAGTGTGAACCTCATGCCCCTTGGAGTTTTTAAAAAACTAGGGTTCAACGATTTGAATCCTACTCGAGTAGCCCTTCAACTTGCTAACTGATCCATCAAATACCCAAAGGGGCTACTAGAGGACATTTTGGTCATGGTAGGAAGGCTCATCCTCCATGCAGGTTTCATAATCCTTTACATGGAAGATGACCAGGAGGCACCTATCATTTTGGGATGGCCTTTCTTGGAAATTGGGAAGGCACTCATTGACGTGCACCAGGGGTAGCTAATTTTTCAGGTAGGAGACAATAGAGTCTCCTAAAATGTCCTCAAGGTCTTCAAGCATTCATCATTGTCTGATCATGAGGGATGTTATGTGATAACTATCATGGATGATTGTTTAGTGGATGATATGGTATGTTCTTTTATTTATGATAATTTTATCATTCCAGACATTCCAGTTGAAGAAGAGACATAGGACCTACAATTCCTAGAAGGCCAGGGTGACATAGTGGGAACGTTTTCCACCATATAGCTCAGGTAAAATAAGGTAAGAAGGTCGAGCCAACGACTTAAAACAAAGGCGCTTCCTTGGAGGCAACCCAGCGGATATACGTCGTGTACCACCACTATACATTGAGTGTACTTTTTCCTTTTCATTTATTTTCTAACTATTATAAATATATATTTTAACTAAGAAATAAATAGGTATGATGTCGGTGTCAATGGTAAGGTCACTGGAGATTATCTAAGTCGTCACCGGTTCAAATCCTCCCGACCTACCTTCGGCACGGGGATCCTCCTTTTTATCTTCATATTTTCTTACTCGGCGTGTGTATTATTTTTCATATAAATAAATATATATATATATATATTCTTACAAGAAAACCCATGGTGGGGATGGATCGGTTGTCCAAGATCATAACACGGATCCAAAAGACCCAGTTTTGAATCCTAATAACCGCTCCACTTCCATCATTTTTCATTCTAATAAAACCACACAGCATGTCTTTTCATATACATCATGTGCGCCATGTTTTCCTTTTAAAACTGAAAACAGTTTTCGCATAAGGTAATTAATGAGGGTGAAGTTGGCAGATTGGCAGTCTCGGCCCTAGATCCAAAAGATCCGGGTTCGAACTCGGCTAATCTCCCTGCTTCATACCTTTTTGAACAATTAAAAACCACACGCCATGTGTTTCCTTCGTCCCTTGTATTATAGGTCGTATATATTAAATATATATAAATAATAAATAGGAGTAGTATTACAGCCTTTTCTCTAGTGGTTGAGGGTTTCCATTCGGAATGGCCGATCGTCAGTTCGAACCTTGCCCTAAGCACCGGACCAAAGGTTGTACTTCTCTTTTTCCAATTTTAAAACACATGATGTGTATTTCCCGATACATTACATGTATAGTTTTATTTTTAAATTATGTATATATATATGTGTGTGTGTCTATATATATATATATTTATTATTTTTAATTATTAGTATTAATTATTATATAGTTTACTATAATAATTATATATTTATATATATTTATTATTTAAAAAAAATAGAATACATGGTGTGTAGTCTATGGTACATGTCGTGTACCTTGGCTATATAAGTTGTGGACCACCTGGCTTCAGCATGTGTCACGCGGCCCTCCCCTACTTCCCGTTTCTTCCCTCGTACGATACCCGGACCCCCTTTTCCCAAATCCATCGATTTTGGGCATTTCTGCTTCTGATTTCTGCTGAATTTTGATCCTCGACCTAGGTACGCCCTTCTACACCCTCTATTTCAAGTTATTATAAGCTTTTAGGGTGATTTTTCGATCAGCTGACCATTCGGCTTCCGCGATATGCGACCACGATATGAAGAACACACGTCGTGTAATTTTGTACACGGCCACACACTGGATGCTTCGCAATTTGAAAATACATGATGTGTATGTTCGGTACACACCGTGTACTTGCCCCTATCATGCCCAGGTATCTTTTACACATAGCCTCACACACCATTTTCATGAACACAATGTGTTTTTCGGTACATTCCATGTAGATATTTTCCTTTGGACAGCCCATGTGTAGCACTTCACATGGACATTTACCCTTTGTTCTTGCACACCTTTTTTGGTACTTGCACACAGTGTGGCCTGTGTTGTTATAACTACTAAAAGAGTGGTTGTGTCTTTGCCAATGCATGACCAGGATCACTTTACATGAACATGGTGTGTATGTTCGGTAGATGTCATGTATCCTTCCCTGGTCTATCCCCTACTTCCTCGACATGTCTATCAAGAGAACACGGGATGGTAACCCTTTTTCACTACACGTTGTGTACTTTAGAACTACATGTTGTGTACTTTTTATTTTTCCATTTTTTTCTCATATTTTCTTCTTTTCCTTTTTTTTCTTTTTATTTTGTTTGGTTTTTCTATTCTATTTTAGGGTATAGTAGATAGAGATCATTCCCATGGGAAGCGGCCTGCCTCCACCATTGAGGGTGAGAGGCCCATTTATCATCGGATCCGACTCTGTCCTGTAACACTACCAGATCTGAACTCTCCAGTCTATCAGCTCCCTCCGTTGGCCATCCATCCACCCCTCACTCCCTTAGTCAAGGTTGGTCCTAGTAGCACTGCACCTCCACCATCTCGCACCGAGGCTCTGAGTACCATCATTCCTTCCCCACTAGATACCACTCCACCTGATCTCTCCTCATCCGCAATTGGTCCCTCATAAACCACCCCATCCAGTGAGCCTCCGTCTACTCCAATCGATCCACCCCCAGAGCTAGCTCCCGCTGCAACACCTCCACCTGGGTCGGGACCTGTAGGTGTTCCCTACCCTTTCATGGGGTTCCCGGTCACCGATTTGGCACACGACCGGGTTTGGCACTTCTCTCACCGCCGGATTCCATTAAATAGCTTCTATATAGATAGCAGTGTCCCATAGCAGTTGGGCATCTGGGGAGATTTGGAGGATTTTCTTGGGCACACTCCATTACTCTTGATCTTCCAGGTCAACACTCCTATTTTTTAGGATTTATTTTTGGATTTTTCTGCTTCATTCGAGTTTGATGGGGACAAGTACCGGGAGATGCCTGGTGATGTCGTACCTGTGGTCCGGTTTCAGCTAGGTGGTCATCACTTTTCCCTTACCATGACTGAGTTTGGCCGAAGGTGCGGTTTCTATCCTCATCCTGTTACCCCACCCCATGTCTCCTCCATGACCTGACCCGAGCGCTCTGACCACATTTCTATGTGGCAGGATATTGCTAGGACTGACCACCTCTATACCCATACCTCCCAAAAGAGTACCCTTATAGTTGATTTTATCCTTCGCTTCACCCACTGGTACTTCAGTGCCATTATTTTTTCCCGCCATGAGGATATGGGGGTCGTGAATGGTCGTGACATGGATCTCCTTACTTGTGTCATCCAACAAGACTACCCGGACCTCCCTTAAATTGTCGCCTCCTATTTCCATGCCATGTTTACCGGCCATCAGGGAAACCTAAACTGTGGGTTTTACACCACCCGCCTTGCCCACCATATCGGGGTTTTTGAGCCTTCTCTTCCTCATGACCTGTTAGGTTCCCCCCAGCGGATGGACTATCTCATGCTTATTCGCATGGGATTAGTTCAGAAGTCGGGGGTGCCTACGTCCTTGCCCAGGCACGACCCCACCCCCTCCTAACCCCTTGTCCCCACTGATGCACCTACTCATCCTTCTCCACCCCCTTCAACTTCCCTACCCCATCCCCTTACTTTTGACCTTAATTCATTTATTCCACCTACTGCCCCTACCCCCAAACCCTCAGTCGATCTCACCTATTCCATCTGCCTAATTGAGATGGTGTAGCACTTGGTCCATCTCGATCGGTGTCAGGACCGACTGGAGAAGATGTTGGGGATTCTTCTTCAGCATCATGGAATTCCACTACCCCGACTACCTGCCCCTGCATCGGCTCCTCGCCCTTCTTCTGCAGCTCCACCACCCTTTACTGTGTTGACCACAGATTCAGTTCTCCTATCCACTATGGGCCCAACTTCTGTTACCACTGCTTCCACTACTGCTACCAGTCCAGGGGTGATGTCGAGCTTCCTCTTCCGATTCCAGCTCCTATAACTCCAACTTCTACAGCTTCTCTTCAGGGTGCAGATTCTGAGCCTCCGATTTCCACGGATCTTGGGCCTTCTCTACCAGCTAATTCTGTACATGATGATGTCTCTTCTAAGGAAACCCCATGATTGGTTTTTGGACACATGTTTTTCATTTTATATATATTTTTGTGATACCATGTGCCTGTGTATGTTGTGCATGCTTTCATTGTTTTCTCTCCACCTCTATCACAGGTACTATGGCACGTTTTGGGCTACACTTTTCCACCACCTCCCATATTTATTCACCTATATACGAGGGAAGTATTGTTTTTCAATTTTTTCTATTTTTTATTTTTCTTTTTCTTTCTTGATTTCCTTATTTCCTTACTTCTCCTCATTCTGGTCCACTATTGTGTCCCCACATTCCCTACTTCACTTTTGGGAAATTAGTGGACCAAGTGTGGTATTAAGTATGTGGGAGCGTCTCTTGGCAACCTTAGTCTTTTCCCTTATCATTGTTCTAAGAGACATCATTATTTGAAGATATATTTTAAAATGTGAAGACATTTTGGTTAACAATATTTTAAAATAACAAATCTGATAGTGGGAAATTTTTAAAAAGTTGCATGCTTATTTTGGTTCTTAAGTATTTTAAAATGATTACTGATATAGTTTAAATTACAACTTGTAATCCTTGGATAATTACATCGATTAGACTAATCAATTACATGCAAGTCATGACCTGAT
The DNA here is from genome assembly GCA_963277665.1 of Viscum album. NCBI lineage: Eukaryota > Viridiplantae > Streptophyta > Magnoliopsida > Santalales > Viscaceae > Viscum > Viscum album. Next base: position 295,479,968 of record OY728141.1, on the reverse strand, counting down.
TGTCTCTTTATTTGTTTTCCCAGTCCTGAGATGTATTCTAAACTCTTTCTCATATTCTTCCTAATACCCTATTTCTTGAGTGATTATTAGGATATACATAACTACCAGAATTTGCAAGTTTTCTTTTCGAAACATGAGGAATTTTTTAATTACATTAAAATGATTGAGTCATTATATTTTTTTAACCCCTTTATGTTGAGACCTACCCTACATATTATCTTTGTGAAGCCCCTAGGAACCATGAATAGCCTTTATAGGAAGCCATATTACAAGTCTATTTCCCTTCCTACCCTAATTATTTTATGATTTTGCGTGATTATTCATCTGATCTCAAAATATGGGATCGAAAACACATGGCATACTTTCATGAATTGTCAACAAATTACATATGGGGGAGAGCCTCTTGATCATTTGGGGTGAAAAGGGTTCCAAACCTCTATTTTTGGAAATTCTGAAAGGTTCCCTTTGTCCAATAAAAAAATGATACAGACAAAGGGACCTTATACTCACATGCTGTTTTGTAAACCCTACTTACCCAACTAAAGGAGATGGTGGTGATTAGATTATTTGATAAAGCTTTTTAACGATGATTTTACATTGAGCTTAACTTTGAATATCATGCACTATTATTTAAATAATTTAGCCTCCTTTTCAAGCCTTAGAGTTATTTTTCACATCTTTACCTACCAAACTTTAGCCATAAAAACATATAATACTTATTTAAAATCCCTCATGATTTCTATAAATCAATTTTCTGAAGTAGAGAACAAGATTTCTTACAAACCCATGGATTGAGTGTATATATCTTTGATTGAGAAAAAATTTTATTTAAAATTTCTTGAGTGTGGACAATATTATTGGTGAGGTAGATCATCAAGTGGATTGATTGTTTTTGAAAGGTTGAACATGTGTTAAAAGAGGATGAAGGTAGTTAATTGAATTATATATGAGGCATGATTAGAATATCTCCTGAATTGAAAATGTTTTGTATCTTTTTGGAATTCTCTCCTGTAACTTATTATTTACTTTTATGATTAACTGAAGTCCTTCCTTTTAAATTATAGACTCTATTAATTTGATGTTAGGATTTAATTGAGGGTAATAAAATGACTAAGTATGGGGGAGTTTGATGCACTCGATTTGTGTAAACATTTTTACATACTTTATTGAAAATAAGAACAAGTTTTCAGAAATTACCTACTGATTAGGGAACAAATACTTTTATTTTGGTGACCTTGTTCATTTTCAGGAGATTTATGGCCAAATACACAAAATGGGGGAGACTGAGTAAAATTTACAAACTACACGGCGTGTACCTATATACATGTTGTGTACTTCCAGACTCAAACATGCATTGACCAGGACAAGTACATGCCCAAGTAATCAGAATCTGGCACACGCCGTGTGATCACTTTACACACCGTGTACACCCTTCTAGAAGCAGTTGGCGGATGAGAAGAAGTATACACACCCATGTGGCTAGCTGAAGGGAACACATCGTGTTTAATGTATACACGCCATGTAGAAATTTCTATAAGTGTTTGGTGGCCGAAAAATGAGACTACATGCCATGTATGGAGGCGCTACACACCGTGTATATCTACCTACCAGGTGGCGCCATGTTCCAAGTCAAAGACAGCCTGTTAGGCCGCCTACTGGAAGAGAAAACAAAGGAAAAAGTGCGTTGACAAAAGTACACACCATCTACTTTTTCCACACACCGTGTAGTTATTTTTTCTATAAAAGGAGGCCTTGGCTTGCAGTCTGAAGGGGTGGTGTGTGGATAGAAATTGTGGAGAAAGGGTTGAAGGACCAAGGGAGAGAGGCTCTGCCACCGTACTACCACCATTCTACTGTCTACCGAAGAATCACTTCCACATCAAAGTTCCAAGCATGATCACATCAGGTATAAAGATCTATGTGTTTATCTTCTTCTATATGTGTAACTAAATACCCAGAGTGTTGGGATATTGGGAGATGATGAGTTTTAATTTAAATTAGTTGCTATGAATGTGTTCGTTCCTTTTAACCTCTTCTTATTCTTCTTAAATCACTTCATTTTATCACTAAAAATTCTAAACCAGACCAAGGTCAAAATTTTTAGGGATTCAAAAGAAGAATAACATCGAATATTTTCATGATCATTGTAAGTATTCATTGACTCAATAAAATGGACTAATCCAAATAAAGATCTGTTAAACACTAACTATCAGACCAAGGATTTAGTTACTTCAGCTCTAAATATTAAGTTTACCGGACCAAGGAAACATAATTTCAGATTGAAATTCAGAGTGTTGGGTTATTTTGAACAACACAAACTCATAAGCAATTTTATTTAATAATAAACCTCTCCTAAATCCACAACCCCAATGCATTTCTCACTTTATCTATATTAAAACCAATTTTCCTATATTTTCTTCTGTTCATTAAGTAATTTATTTAAGAAACTTAAAACCAATTATTATTTTTTTCCACCACATCAAAAATCGACTTTAAATTCATCAAACTTCATTAAAATAAAAATACAAACTAAGTTAAACAAGATAAAAAGAACTTCACTTTTTCCATGTGGATCGACCCCTTACTGGTACTATACTTTTTAGAGTAAAAATAATTTGGTACACTGATAATATACCTTCAGTGAAACGACTAGACAAATTTTGGCGTTATTATTGGGGAACAAAGAAAAGTTAATTTTGTTCTTGTTTTAATTTAGGTTTATCAAATTTTAGTGAAAATAAAAATCATAAATTCTGAAGAATCTCTTTTCTCATCTCATTTATATTTATATTTCTTTTTCCTCATTTATGCTTGGTGTTTTTTATATCATGAAAGTCTTTAGGTGTATGAGCGGCTACCTCAAACGTTCCAAGAATGCTGAGTTGTCATGGTTTTTCCCAATTGACCCAGAGATTAAACGGACACTCTTGAGGTGCCAACATGCAATTATGGCCGAGAATAACCAAAACACACCACTAGCGCAGAACGATGAAGGAAATCCAGCTGTTGTCCAAGGAACTGGACAGAAGTTAGGTCTGGATGACAACCAGAACCAACAAGCTCCACTTGCTTTAGGGTATGGACCGCAGCAGCTCCAACAATTCCAACCAGAGTAGATTCTATTTTTCAACAAAGGTCAAGGGTATTACTACACCCCTCAAGAACAAAAATACGCGTGGATCCACTCCCTCAGCATCCACCTCCATGTCTTACTCTCATGGAGTACAGCCTACCATCTATCCAAGGATCTGACACGAGCATTGTCTGTCCACCGGTGCAGGCCCAACACTTCGAGATCAATCTTTCTATCATGCAGCTGATCCTGAACAACATTCAATTCAGCGGTCTACCCAGAAAAGATCCCAATGCCCATATCTCCAATTTTCTGGAGGTTTGTGACATGTTTCGTTACCATGGAGTGTCCACAAACATTGTTTGTCTTCGCCTCTTACCCTTTTCTCTAAGGGATAAGGTGAAAGACTGTATTAAAGGTTTTCCATAATGATCTATCCTCACCTGGGTGGAGCTAGCCCAGGCATTCCTTTCTAAATACTTCCCACCCTCGAAGACAATGAATCTAGGGAACAAAATACACAACTTCCAACAGCTTGATGCTGAATAATTGTATGAATCATGGGAGCGCTTCAAGGAGATGTTGCAAAAATTCCCACACCACGGTCTCCCACTTTGGATGCAGGTTCAGACCTTCTACAGAGGGTTGAAAATGAATACAAATTCTGTGGTGGATGCTACTTCCGGAGGTACAGTAATGAGGAAATCCCCTGAAGAGCTTTTAAAACTACTAGAAGACATGTCTGCCAACAGATTCCAGTGGTATTCCAAGCAGGGCACCCTGAAATGAGGTATGCATAACATTGATGTAACTACTATGCTTGATGCCCAGTTGGACGCTTTGTCCAAAAAGATCGATGCGCTCAATCTTAAGGGAATGTCTCAAGTACATGCGGCAAACTATCCGACGTGTAGTGAATGTGGTGATAACCACATCATGGGAGAATGCCAGGGTTTTTCTGGAGGTCCTTCAACAATAGAGGTTAGTTATGTTGCCCAGAACTGAGGGGCAAATAAGTACTAGCAGTACCAAAACCTGGAATGGCGTGATCAATAGAACACAGGCTGGGGCCAACAACAGCAGAATTTTCCACCCCAGCGACCACCCGGCTACAACCAGCCTCCATATCAGAACCAGTACCAGAGGAAGCAATAGCAACAACAGGGCTCTTATCAATAGCAAGGGTATCAGAACCCTCACCCGCAGCAGCCAGGATAGCTACTACCTCCACCAGCTCAACAACCACCTCAGTAGGAGAACACCTCAAGGTTAGAGGATCTCAGGACCAAATTTATATCTACTACTGAGACCAGGTTCCAAAATCAGCAGGCTTCAATTTGAGGTCTGGAAAACCAAATTGGACAGTTGGAAAACCAACTCTCGGGAAGGAAACTTGGCACACTACAGGGTAACACTAAGAAGAACCTGAGGGAGGAGGCTCATGTCGTTATGCTTCGGAGTGTAAATGAACTACCACAACACCAACCAGCACAGTCAGGTGTCTCCACACCCCCTTTTGATAAAGATGGTACAGATACAGACCCATCCTCATTCAAAATCTCATAGAAGGAGGCTTCGCAGAATAAAGCAAAAGATGTTGTCAAACCCTTTGATCCTACCTTACCCTTCCTGGAGAGTTTGAAGTAGAGAAAGCTAGACCACTAGTTCAGAAAATTCATGTATGTGTTTAATAAGCTACACATAAATATACATTTTGCAGAGGTACTGATGCAGATACCCACTTATGCCAAATTCATGAAGGAAATACTCTACAATAGAAGAAAGATGGAGGATATGGGCACCATTTCCCTAACCAAGGAGTGTTCTGTAGTCGTCCAGCATTTGATTCCTCCCAAACTCTAGGATCCATGTAGCTTTACTATTCCATGTACTATTGGACCATACAAGTTTGGGAAGGCCCTATGTGACTTAGGGGCCAGTGTGAACCTCATGCCCCTTGGAGTTTTCAAAAAGATAGGGATCAACGATTTGAAGCCTACCCGATTATCCCTTAAACTTGTTGATTGATCCATCAAATATCCAAATGGGCTACTGGAGTACATTTTGTTCATGGTAGGAAGGATCATCCTCCATGCAGTTTTCATCATCCTTGACATGGAAGACAACCAGGAGGCACCTATCATTTTGGGAAGGTCTTTCTTGGCAACTGGGAAGGTACTCATCGACGTGCACCAGGGGGAGCTAATTTTTCGGGTAGGAGACAATAGAGTCTCCTACAATGCCTTCAAGGTCTTCAAGAATGCATCATTGTCTGATCATGAGGGATTTTATGCGATAACTATCGTGGATGATCGCTTAGTGGATGATCTGGTATGTTCTTTTATTTCTGATAACTTTATCATTCCAGACATTCCAGTTGAAGAAGATCTAGAGGACCTACAATTCCTAGAAGGCCAGGGCGAAACGATGGGAACGTTTTCCACCATACAGCTCAGGTAAAATAAGGTAAGTAGGTCGAGCCAATGACTTAAAACAAAGGCGCTTCCTGGGAGGCAACCCAGCGGATACACGCCGTGTACCACCACTATACATGGCGTGTACTTTTTCCTTTTCATTTATTTTATAACTATTATAAATAAATATTTTACCTAAGAAATAAATTGGGATGATTTTAGTGTTGATGGTAAGGTCACTGGAGTTTATCTGAGCTGTCACCGGTTCAAATCCTCCCGACCTACCTTCGGCACGAGGTTCCTCCTTTTTCTCTTCATATTTTCTTACTCAGCGTGTGTAGTATTTTTCATATATATATATATATATATATATATATATATATATATATTCTTACAAGAAAACCCATGGTGGGGATGGATCGGTTGTCCAAGATCGTAACCCGGATCCAAAAGACCCAGGTTTGAATCCTGACAACCGCCTCATTTCCATCATTTGTCCTTTTAATAAAACCACACAGCATGTCTTTTGATATACATTGTGTGCGCCATGTTTTCCTTTTAAAATTGAAAATATTTTTCACATAAGGTAATTCATGAGGGTGAAGTTGGCAGATTGGCAGTCATGGCCCTGGATCCAAAAGACCCGGGTTCAAACTCGGCTAATCTCCCTGCTTCATACCTTTTTGTACAATTAAAAACCACACTCCATGTGTTTCCTTCTTCTCGTGTAGTATAGTTCGTATATATTAAATATATATAAATAATAAATAGGATCATCAGTACAACCTTTTCTCCAGTGGTTGAGGGTTTCCATTCGGAACGACCGATCGCTGGTTCGAACCTCAGCCCAAGCACTAGACCAAAGGTTTTACTTCTCTTTTTCCAATTTTAAAACACACGACGTGTATTTCCCGATACATTACATGTATAGTATTATTTTTAAATTATATATATATATATATGTGTGTGTGTGTGTGTTATTTTAAATTACTAATATTAATTATTCTATAGTTTACTATAATACTTATATAATTATATATATTTATTATTTAAACAAATGGAATACATGGCGTGTAGTCTATGGTACACGCCATGTACCTTGGCTATATAAGTCTCGGACCACCTGGATTCAGCCTGTGTCACACGGCACTCCCCTACTTACTGTTTCTTCCCTCGTACAACACCCGGACCCCCATTGCTCAAATCCCTCGATTTTGGGCATTTCTTCTTCTAATTTCTGCTTCATTTTGATCCTCGATCCAGGTACGCCCTTCTACACCCTCTATTTCAAGTTATTATAAGCGTTTATGGTGAATTTTCGATCAGCCAACCATTCGAATTCCAAGATACCCGACCACGATATGAATAACACATGTCGTGTACTTTTTTACAGGACCACACACTGGATGCTTCGCGATTTGAAAATACATGGTGTGTATGTTCGGTACACACCATGTACTAGCCCCCATCATTCCCGGGTATCTTTTACACATGGCCTCACACACCATTTTCATGAACATAATGTGTCTGTTCGGTAAATGTCGTATAGATCTTTTCTTTTGGCCAGCCCATGTGTAGAACTTCACATGGCCATTTACCCTTTGTTCTTGCACACCTTGTTTGGTACTTGCACACAGCATGGCCTGTGTTTTTATAACTGCTGAAAGAGTGGATGTGTCTTTTCCAATACATGACCAGGATCACTTTACATAAACACGGTGTGTATGTTCGGTGCATGTCGTGTATCCTCCCCTGGTCTAACCCATGCTCCCTCAGCATGTCTATTAAGAGAACACGGGATGGTAACCCATTTTCACTACACGTTGTGTACTCTAGAACTAAATTTTGTGTACTTTTTATTTTTCCATTTTTTCTCATATTTTATTCTTTTCTTTTTTTTCCTTTTTCTTTTTTTTTGGTTTTTCTATTCTCTTTTAGGGTATAGCAGATAGAGATCTTTCCCATGGGAAGTGGCCTGCCTCCACCACTGAGGGCGAGAGGCCCATTTATCATCGGATCCGACTCTGGCCTGTGACACTACCAGATACGAAATCTCCAGTATATCAGCTCCCTCTTTTGGCCATCCTTCCACCCCTCACTTCCTTAGTCGAGTTTGGTCCTAGTAGAGCCACACCTCCACCATCTCGCACCGAGCCTCCGAGCACCATTATTTCTTCCCCACCAGCTACCACTCCACCTGAGCTCTCCTCATCTGCAACTGGTCCCTCATCAACCACCCCATCCAGTGAGCCTTCATCTACTCCAGTCGATCCACCCCCAGAGCTAGCACCCGCTACAACACCGCCACCTGGGTCGGGACCTGTAGGTGTTCCCTACCCTTGCATGGGGTTCCCAGTCACCGATTTGGCACACAATAGGGTTTGGCACTTCTCTCACCGCCTGATTCAATTGAGTAGCTTCTATCTAGATAGCAGCATCCCGCAGCAGATGGGCATCTGGGGAGATTTAGAGGATCTTCTTGGGCACACTCCATTACTCTTAATCTTCAAGGTCAACACTCCTATTTTTCAGGATTTATTTTTGGAGTTTTCTGCTTCATTCGAGTTTGACAGGGCCGAGTACCAGGAGACACCCAGTGATGCAGTACCAGTGGTCCGGTTCCGGCTAGGCGGTCATCACTTTTCCCTTACCATGACCAATTTTGGCCGAAGGTGAGGTTTCTATCCTCATCCTATCACCCCACCCCCTGTCTTCTCCATGACCCAACCCGAGCGCTCTGACCACATTGCTATATGACAGGATAATTCTAGGACTGACCACCGCTATATCCCCACCTCCCAAAAGAGTACCTTTATAGTTGATCTTATACTTTGCTTCACCCACTGGTGCTTTAATGACATTATTTTTCCCCGCCATGAGGATATGGGGGTCATGACTGGTCGTGACATGGATCTCCTTACCTATGTCATTTGGAAAGACTACTAGGACCTCCCTTACATTGTCGCCTCCTATTTCAATCCCATGTTTACCAGCCGTTAGGGAAACCTGAATGGTGGGTTTTACACCACCCACCTTTCCCACCATATCGGGGTTTTTGAGCCTTCTCTTCCTCATGACCTGTTAGGTTCCCCCCAGCGGATGGACTATCTCACGCTTATTCGCATGGGATTGGTTCGGAAGTAGGGGTGACTACGTCCTTGCCCAGGAACGACCCCACACCCTGCTGACCCTCCTATCCCCACTGATACACCTACTCATCCTTCTCCAACCCCTTCAAATTCCCCACCCCATCCCCCTACTTCTGACCTTCCTTCTTTTATTCCACCTACTGCCCCTACCGCCACACTCTTGGTCGATCTCGCCTATTCCCTCCACCTAGCTGAGATGGTGTAGCACTTTGTCCATCTCGATCGGTGTCAAGACTAACTGGAGTAGATGTTGGGGATTATTCTTCAGCATCATGGTATTCCACAACCCCGACTGCCTGCCCCTGCATCGGCTCCTCGCCCTTCTTCTGCAGCTCCACCACCCTTTACTATGCTAGCCACAGATTCAGTTCTTCTATCCATTGTGGTCCCATCTGCTACTACCACTGTTTCCACTACTGCTACCAATCCAGGGGTGATGCTGAGCTTCCTCTTCCGATTCAAGCTCCTACAACTCCTACTTCTACATCTTCTCTTCCGGGTGAAGATTCCGAGACTCCGGTTTCCACGTATCCTGGGCCTTCTCTACCGGAATATTTTGTACATGATGATGTCTCTTCTAATGAAACCCCCTGATTGGTTTTTGGACACATGTTTTTCATTTTATATACTTTTTTGTGATATCGTGTGTCTGTGCATGTTTTGTATGCTTGCATTGTTTTCTCTCCACCTCTATCACAGGTAATCTGGCACGTTTTGGGATATACTTTTCCACCACCTCCTGTCTTTCATCACCTAGATACGAGGGAAGTATTTTCTCACTTTTTTTATTTTTTAATTTTTCTTTTTCTTTCTTGCTTTCCTTATTTCCTTACTTATCCTCATTCTGTTCCACTATTGTGTCCCCACATTCCCTTATTCACTTTCGGGGACTTGGTGCACCAATTGTGGTATTAAGTATGGGGGAGCGTCTCTTGACCACCTTAGTCTATTCCCTTATCATCGTTCTAGGAGACATCATTATTCAAATATATATTTTAAAATTTAAAGACATTTTGTTTAACAATATTTTTAAATAATAAATCTGAAAGTGGGAAATTTTTAAAAAGTTTCCTGTTTATTTTTGTTCTTAAGTATTTTAAAATGATTATTGATATAGTTTAAATTACAACTTGTAATCCTTGGATAATTACATCGATTAGACTAATCAATTATATGAAAGTCACGACCTGATTGTCTCTTTATTTGTTTTCCCACTCCTGAGAGGTATTCTAAACTCTTTGTCATATTCTTCCTAATATCGCCTTTCTTGAGTGATTCTTAGGATATACATAACTACCAAAATTTTCAAGTTTTCTTATCGAAACATGAGGAATTTTTGAATTACATTAAAATTATTCAGGCATTATATTATTTTAACCCCTTTATCTTGAGACCTACCCTACATATTATCTTCATGAAGCTCCTATGAACCATTAATAGCCTTTATAGGAAGCCATATTACAAACCTATATCCCTACCTACCCTAATTCTTTTATGATTTTTCATGATTATTCATCTGATCTCAAAAGATGGTATTAGAAACACATGGCATACTTTCATGAATTGTCAATAAATTAGGTATGGGGGAGAGCCTCTTGATCATTTGGGGCGAAAAGTGTTCCAAACAACTATTTGTGGAAATTCTGAAAGGTTCCCTTTGTCCGATAAAAAAATGATATAGATAAAGGGACCTTATACTCACTTGTTGGTTTGTAAACCCTACCTACCCAACTAAATGAGATGGTGGTGATGAGATTATTTGATAAAGCTTTTTAAGGATGATTTTACATTGAGCTTAACTTTCAATATCATGCACTGTTATTTAAATAATTTAGCCCCCTTTTCAAGCCTTAGAGTTATTTTTCACATCTTTACCTACCAACCTTTAGCCATAGATACATATAATAGTTATTTAAAAGCCCTCATGATTTTTGTAAATCAATTTTCTGAAGTAGAGAACTAGATTTCTTACAAACCTATGGATAGAGAGTATATATCTTTGATTGAGAAAAACTTTTATTTAAAATTTCTGGAGTGTTGACAATATTATTGGTGAGGTAGATCATCAAGTGGCTTTCTTGTTTTTCAAAGGTTGAAACATGTGTTAAAAGAGGATGAAGGTAGTTAATTGAATTATATATGAGGCATTATTAGAATATCTCCTGAATTGAAAATGTTTTGTATCTTTTTGGAATTTTCTCCTGTAACTTATTATTTACTTTTATGATTAACTGAATTCCTTCCTTTTAAATATAGACTCTATTAATTAGATGTTGATATTTACTTGAGGTCAAGAAAATGACTAAGTATGGGGGAGTTTGATGCACCTGATTTGTGTATACATTTTCACATACTTTATTGAAAATAAGAACAAGTTTTCAGTAATTACTTACTGCTTAGGGAATAAATACTTTGATTTTGGTGACCTTGTTCATTTTCAAAAGATTTATGGACAAATACACAAAATGGGGGAGACTGAGTAAAATTTACAAACTACACGGCGTGTACCTATATACATGATGTGTGCTTCCAGACTCAGACACAGATTGACCAACATAAGTACATTCCCAAGTAATTAGAATCTAGTACACATTGTGTGCACACTTTACACACCGTGTACACCCATCTAGAAGAAGTTGGTGGATGAGAAGAAGTCTACACACCCATGTGGCTGGCTGAAGGGAACATGTCGTGTTTAACATATACACGCCATGTAAAACTTTCTAGAATCTGTTGGTGGCCAAAAAATGAGACTACATGCCATGTATAGTGGCACTACACACCATGTATATCTACCTACTAAGTGGCACCATGTTCCAAGTCAAATACGGTCTGTTATGTTTTCTACTGGTGGAGAAAAAAAGGCAAAAGTTTGTTGACAAAAGTACATGTCGTGTACTTTTTCCACACACCGTGTAGTTATTTTTTTCTATAAAATGTGGCATTGGCCTCCGGTTTGAAGGGGTGGTGTGTGGATAGAAATTGTGGAGAAAGGGTTGAAGGACCAAGGGAGAGAGGCTTTTCCACTGTACTACCTCCATTCTACCATCTACCGAAGAATCACTTCCACCTCAATGTTCCAAGCATGATCACATCAGGTATCAAGAGATTTGTGTTTATCTTCTTCTATATGTGTAACTAAATACTCAGAGTGTTGGGATTGTGGGAGATGATGAGTTTTAATTTAAATTAGTTGATATGAATGTGTTTTTTCCTTTTAACCTCTTCTTATTCTTCTTAAATCACTTCATTTTATCACTGAAAATTCTAAACCAGACCAAGGTTAAAATTTTCAGGGATTCAAAAGAAGAATAACATCGAATATTTTCATGATCATTGTAAGTATTCATTGACTCAATAAAATGGACTAAGACAAATAAAGATTTGTTAAACACTAACTATCAGACTCTGGATTTAGTTACTTCAGCTCTAAATATTAAGTTTACCAGACCAAGGAAACTTAATTTTACATTGAAATTAAGAGTGTTGGGTTATTATGAACAACACAACCTCATAAACAATTTTATTTAATAATAAACCTCTCCTAAATCCACAACCCCATCGCATTTCTCACTTTATCTATATTAAAACCAATTTTCCAGTATTTTTTTCTGTTCATTAAGTAATTTATTTAAGAAACTTAAAACCAATTATTCTTTTTTTCCACCACATCAAAAATCGACTTTAAATTCATCAAAATTCATTAAAATAAAAACAAAAACTAAGTTAAACAAGATAAAAATAACTTCACTTTTTCCTTGTGTATCGACCCCTTACTGGTACTATACTTGTTAGGGTAAAAATAATTTGGTACACCAATAATATACCTTCAGTGAAATGACTCGCCACATGCCAGTGGGGTAGTTCACATTCATCCACAACTATTCCTAATCCTTTTAAATAGATAGTTAAAATAGATCCTTATACATTATAGTCAAAGATATCTTCTTGTTTTTCCTCAAATATATCATGCTTCATCTATTAACTGAGAGGGGGAATATCTCTTTTCCTAACTTGTATTATTTTTTCCTTTGATCGAACCTTTCAAAACTTATAATTTTTGTCTTAAGAAGGGCATCCTTTATTTGATTTCCCCATGATTATGTGAAAATTCCTCTTAGTTTGAGGCTTCTCTTTATTCCTTTTTAGGGAATAGAAACCCAAATGACTTCCCTCAATCAACAATTTAGGTTGATTTCTATATGAATCATATAGATGTAATTTTAATCCCATAATAATTCAATCCATTATCTCCCTAAATAGAATGAACATGAAAAATCATTTTACATGGATATATAAATTCAAAAAAATCCATTAAAACTGGAACCTTAGTAATTTAATTTCTTAAAAACAAAGGTTTTTAAAAATCATATATTTCAATAAAAATGTTTTCATACCTTATTTAAAAATAAACTCTTCCAAATAATGAGTACTTTTTCCAAAGTAAGTTTTATATGTAGAAAACCTATTTTAAAAATGGATTTTTTTTGTCTAATTGAAATTTCACCACATTGAATGTGGTTTTGGTTTTTAATTATTTCCCAAGAGATATTTTGAAAAAAATGGAAATGGATAAACCAACAATGTCTTTAATACTAATGTTTTTTTCTCTAGACTTAATTTAAATGGTTAATAAATGTTTTTTAGGGAATCTAGAAGTATATTGGTAAATATTATTCCAATACTATAAAGGTTTTTGAAAACTACTATTCTCAAAAACTTAAAATACTTCCAAACATGTAATAAATTACTTAATTAATGAAAATTTTGGATTTTCACACATAAAATTTGAGTTATAAGGTGATGATAAAGTGGTTTTTAGTAATATGAAGTTGATTTGGGAAAGCCTTAACTTATTATTTTTGGAATATTATTTACTATAAAAAAGTGTAGAAGGGATTAAAAATGTTTTTTCTATAAAAGTCATGGTAGTATTATTACTTTATGTTTTCTCCCGAATGTGGTTATATGATTCTAAATATAAGGTTATTTTTTATAATTCCACCATTTATTTAGATTTTACCTTTGAAACAAGTTTAGTGAATTGTTTTGGAATTTATTTTGAAATGGTGTTACTATATGTGGGGTTGAAAATTTATTTTTATTTGAGATTAAACCTTATATTTTGGAATTTTTTTAAATATTATTAAGTTGATTTAAGAAAAACAATCCACCTTTAAAATTCATTGGTTCATTATTCGATTATTTTCTTATAACTCTGCCAATATCTAGTATAATTATATTTTTTCATGATATAACTATTTATTATACTTTTATTTTGTTCCATAGTGGTATATAATAAAAGTATGTACAATAGATACCATCTAGTAATGATCTTATAGTCATTTGAAAATTTTGAGCCTAATTTTCATCAAAGTGATCATTTATTTTTTTTGGGTTCTCCTTGTTATTATGTTTTAGTTTTTTTATTTTTCTTTCCTTCATAGAACTTACCTCTCTGCCATATGGTTTGAAAAAATCATATATCACCAAACAACACTTAACCATTGTTTGAGATTTTAGTCGATGGTAACATGATGGTCGAGTTATATGGATACATCTAGATTAGAATTGTTGTCTAATATTCATCTTAGTCATTATTATTGGATAGTGGGGTCATGTTGTCTCAAGGATCCTTACCTTAATGATATTAGTGATTATTTTATCAAAACACCCCTTTGGTTCTTGTTTCTCCATTGGTTTTATCTTGTTCATATCCATTAATGGAATCATATCTTTTCATTTAATGATTCATTTCAAGGAGGTTTAAAATGGTGGATAGTCATTGTATTTATTTATATTTAAAGATAAACCTTGATTTTTGTTTTAATTAATGTATTTGATCATTGGTATTAATCATGTTGAATATGTCAAGATATTTCTCAAGGAAGATAAATGTAATGGTGGGGAGGTTACAATAACCTTAATTTCCATGTCATTGTTTTCCCCTATAATTTTTTTCTTAGAGTGTGTTTTAAGGTAATTTTAAGTGTAAAATATAATGGAGGTTAGTGGATGTTTAGATCCTTACTTTCTTATCTTGATTATATCTTAAATTCAACTCTTCAATATCCTTATAGGTGAGGTTCAAGTTGAGGGGAGTTAGAAAAACATGAAGGGGAATTAGAGGAGGAATGTAAAAATAGACGGGTGTAGTTCTTAAGTGGGTACCTAATTAGAGTGTAGTGGATAATCATTGAGAGTAAAATACTATGGTTGGTTCTATTAAGGTACCACAAGGTACCTGGTGTCCTTGTACCAGGTACTCAATTCATACTTGGGAAAACCCCTTTAGAAAGGGTATTTTAGTCTTTTTAATCCATCTATTTTACCCCAAAACCAATGGGGTCTCATGATTTTCCTTTATTATAATATTTTCCCACACCTATATACCTCTTATCACTTCATTATTTATCTTATGTGTAATCCCCCTTCAATATAAGGGCTCATATCTATGTGGATTGACCCTTTGTGTGTTTATGAAGACCGGGGTGCTTGGAGGAGGCTCGGAGTAAGCATGGAAGAGTTCGGTTGCTAGAATATGTAATAAAGGAGGTTTCATGATGTTTAATAATTTTACATGAAGTTAAAGTAGGTTTCATAGTGTGTAATGAATCATGGTTAGAAGAATAATAAAATAGAGAGTCGATGTGTTTTTTGGTGGAAACTGAACCGTGAGGATTACATGATGTGAAAGGGTATTACAAATAGTGTAGATTAATATTGTTATATGCCTTAAATATTTCTAGCCACTCAGGTTGTAAAACCCTATGGATACACCACCCCTCTATCTCATTCAAGGTGATCTGGCATCCCCCTCTTCAACATTTTGGGGATTCCTTCATCGAGGATTGATCTATAGATTCCCTCCTTTAATCCATAACAATCCATCTTCAATTCAAGGTATGTTATACCTCTATTATTATGGTTTATTCAATATATTTTATCTTGTTCCTCTTTTCCATGTGGCGTTGCGTGATCTCTAAGTTTTTAATGGAGTTTTGTTGGTTGCTTGTTGGCATAATTGTGGCACGACATCCTCAGGTGGATACAGTTCTTGTGGGAGAGGTGATCAGGATTCGCAGCGTTGGTCCATTCTTTCATGAAGAACTTTGAAAACCTTCT
Organism: Viscum album; assembly: GCA_963277665.1. Classification (NCBI taxonomy): domain Eukaryota; kingdom Viridiplantae; phylum Streptophyta; class Magnoliopsida; order Santalales; family Viscaceae; genus Viscum; species Viscum album. The sequence goes on along the minus strand of OY728141.1, from coordinate 295,464,207 downwards.
GAGGTAGGTTATTTATTAATTCTCTTTTATATATGTGCAATCTTAAATTTATCATTATTTAGCCCTTGTATCTCAATGAAATTAACCTAATAATTACTTAAAACATATTAAAGAATTTGTATCGATCACATGGAGATATTGTTGTTTTGTACCATGATAATGGGTTTCCTCTTGATTTTCTAGATAGTGTGGTATCTATGTTGTGATTTTTATTCTTGGATTAGCGTGTGAAATTGTTGAGGAACGTAAGTCCAGAATTAATTGATAATTAATTTACTAAAATATTAAATAGGCATGTTTAATATATCTGGTTGTCATTACAATTTGATGATAATAAATTGATGTAATTTTATATGTTTAATTGAATTGGTTAATGAACCTAAAGAATGATTATTCTTGTTGATAAAGGAATTCAAGTTGTGTTACATTAATTGTTTAATTATTTTTTGATAGCTTGTGATAGCTTGATGATTAGGTTCCCCGCAGTTGGAACCTGTAAATAATGAATCATTTAATTCAAGATAGAATAAGAATCGGTTGAGTGATAAATGATAATGCCTTCTAGGGGCCTAGTTTCCTGCTTTCTTGTAAAGGTTGTGTTCCTTGTGCTTTGGATCCATGAGGTATTATTGTGTGTGAAGGTTGAATGCCTTATTTTAGGGCCAAGATCCTAGTTGTAATTTTTCTTATTGATGCATGTGATATGATGTGATCATAGAGGTATATCATGGATTATGGGGTGGGGAGTGCCAGATGTGATGTGAGCCTAGAATAGATGAGCCTGGAGGGCTATTGTGGTATGTAGGATAGTGAGGCCTAGTTTTTGTGGTAGTGGTTGATGCCTAGAGTGATGAGATGCTTCAGTTTATGCATTTTGGTATCAGGGAGGAAACTGAGGATGGCAGAATGGGTTGGAGCTAGGCTTACCCGTTGATATGAAGTTGGATGCTTGTTCGAATTTGATGTTTGGATGACAACCAAGTTGTTTGTTTATCTTCTTTACTTTCACCACTACTTGAGGCAAATGGATGTGCTTGGTTTTATACCTTGTTTAGTGTATTAGGATGTTTTCCAAGAGTACCAGGTAATATGGAAAATAATTTTGTTAAATAAATGAATAAATGATTAACCCATGGGGTTAGAGCTTACTGGAATTTAACATTGAGGTTATAATTCTAAAAAGTTTGGAATCAATTTTCTTATGCCTAGAGGGCATGGAACTTTGTTTTAATGCAAATGTAATGTAATTTAGAAAATTAAAATGGTTAATTAATGGTTGAGAATTAATTAACATAAAGTGAAATTGATGAAAAGGAATAAAATATCATAATATACCTCTTTAAATGGTTGTGTGATTATAGGATATCTAGTCTTAGTAGTGGTAGACGGGTGTCTGGGAGATGTTAATTTTAGTTGATTCTAAGACAAGTTCATGCCCATAGTGTGGTTGTGATCTATTACTATCATGTAATTTTTTGTGTTTTTATATGATACTCTATCATTTTGGTTAGGGAAACTAACACCCCAAGGATTATAAGCCATGTGGGTGTTTTCTCTAATATCCTAGTGGGTGGATGGGTGGATGGATACCCCCTTTGACCCTGCTCTCTTATCTTGGAAGTTACTTGTGATGGTATACATGGTGGTTAGTTTTCCCCATATATGTGTGTAGAGGGATGTAATGGATTGTGGTTATTTTCACACACATGTATTCTAGATATATTTTCCTAATGACTTCTATAGGTATAATGTGTATAGGTTTTGATGGCTTGAGGTTTCTTACTTGGTGTATGGGTTGTGATGGATTGAGGTATAATACCCGATGTATGTTACACATTATATGGGATGTGGTGTATCCCAGAAAATACCTAGTTACTTTTGTTTATATGGACATGGTGGTGTGCACAAGTTGTATGTTGTGGTGCTTGGCTCAGGTGTCTGCAGGCTAGCCTTTTTGTAGAGAGATGCTCAGGACGTGTGATGTTGGGGTAGAGTGGAAACCCAGTGGGAAAGTGGTAGTGGGGTACCCTTGATATTATTAATTATATTATATGTTCTTCTATGCGATACTTAGTGAGAGTATCCATGGTGGGGTTGGAAACTTATTATATCTATTTAGGTGATGAGTTAGTTCCACTTGTTTTTCACTATGATTTAACATGCTTTCTTTATCATTTTCACGAGATTATTTGGTGAGGATCCTACTGAGTATATTGTTATACTCACCTAACAAATATATAAACTATTTTTGGGTCAGTTGAGAAAAGTTGGAGATCATTTTGGTTACTACTAGCTTGGGTTTTAGCAGGATCTGTTTGGGATTCATGGTTTTTGTTGTCTTTACTTTATTTTAGTACTCATGGATTTTCTTTTAGTTGTAGTATTTCTTGCATGTCATTACATATGTACACATGTGTTTTCTTTTATATTGTAGTCTTATTAGGAGTTGGTTGGTGTCTGTCTTATCTCTCTCTTTCCCATGTGTTCTCTTAGAGGGTAATGTATCACATTTGTGTGTTTATTATACCCTTGGTGCTAGTTTCCAACTCATGGACTACTGGAGGTGGAACTTGGGTGTCACTATCTATCTTCTCCCATTTTCATCCTAGGAGGGGTACACTTTGTGCATAGGGGGTCATGACAGAGTAGTTTTAGAGGTGTGGTTGAGGGTTAGGATAGAGTTTGGAGTTAGGCATAGATAATGTTTCATGGGATTTTAGGGAAATGGTGTCATATAAGTTTATCAAGAGTTTTAAAATTGGGATACCAGTTGGGAAATAGGTATTTAGGGTCCCCTTTTATCTGATTCATAGACCTTTAAGTTTACAATGGCTTCTAAATGAGGTGATAATGGTTGCAGGGTAGAGACCTAGGAAAGGATCATGCATCATTCTTCTTTGTGTATGTATTTAAATGGTTAGACCTTGGGGTAGGATAACCTAACATGAATAAAATAAAACAATAAATTAATGTTATGGACTTCCATATTCTAGGTTTAAGAGATCTAATTGTTTTTTCATTTTCATGTATGGCTCCAGGTCAGCATCCTCATCAGGTTTTCACAAAAGATGTTTTGCAGGTTGAGCCACCATCTCACCGTAGAGTAGAGGTTGAAGAATAAAACACTTAGAGGAGGAAACTCTGAGAGTTTTAGCACCAGAGTCTACAGTGGTATGATGGATCTATTTCATATGCATACATGGAATAATGTTCAGATGAAGTTGATATAGCCTTCCGTTCGATCCATGCTCGGAAGGATAAATGTGTATCATTGGTTGTGACAATGCTATGTGGGGTAGTGAGTCATTGGTGGTTCTTATTCCTCAAATATCGTGATTAGTCAACGGTCTTGTGGGAGGAGTTCCAAGACTAGTTCAATGTTGAGTTTATTTCTTCGATCATGAAGGCAGCTATTCTCCAAGAGCTTCTTACCATTCGGTATGGGAGATCTAGTGTATGAGAGTTTGGGATCCATTTCACAATCCATCTTTGATATTATTTGGATGTATTTACAAATGAGGGCATCAAGGCAAGAAATTTTTAGGATTCTTGGCATCCAGAGATCTAGTGCTAGGTCACCCCATTTATATTGAAGACGTATCTCAAGGTGTTGGAGAGATCATAGGTCATCAAGAGGAAATTATCAAGAACCGGATCATCATGACAGGGGAGTTGTCAGAATTCCTCATGAAGAAGAGTTTTGGTATGGCATTCTCATTTTTTAGGATAGAAGAGTTTTTGATCAGGTGGGGGTAGGTCATAGCCCTCAATGTCTCATTTCATTGGGGGTTGTATAACAGCCATTCTTCTTATTACACACTTAAACATGATTTATTACATAAAATCTTCACTTGATAAAACATGGAAGATAGAGTGTTATAGTGTTTTGGGGGCTTAGGAACATTACATAACAACTTAAAACATAGAATGCAACATCTTATTGAAAACATCCTTTACATTTCCACTACATTCCCTCATGCTTAGCATTGCATATGATAACCTGAGGACATGGATAAGAAAAGGGTGAGCTATAAAGCCTAGTAAGAGAATAAACATGGAATAAAATGAGTAATACAATACATGTTTGACAATATTCATATCAATGGATCAAAAGAGAAACATGGAAATAAAGGCATTATAAAGCATGATATTCATAACATGGAAATGTGGCAACAACACTTAACATGGAATCAGCATGAGCCAAGGCCCATTGCACATGAAGCATGAGTAAACCATCATTGCACATGAAACATGAGTAAAACCTAATTTCAATTGAATTATAATGATTCAACACCCATTTCACATTATGTATTAGGATATTATACTTTACCCAATGCATTGGAGCGCTATCAGGGTACACCCTTCTTAAACATTTCATTTCATGCATAAGTGTGCCACATGGATCATATAACATGGAATCAATCAACATCATAAGTTATTCAAAGATTATTTAATGTGGAATAAATACATGAAAGTATCATTCAATATGTATATGTGTATAAATCTGAATACCCTTGATATAGACATGGGTATGGTATTCACTACACAATGATCTTGGCTTAGAAAAATGGGGTGCAATTTTGGCAGCATAGCGGCGTGACATAAGGATTAATAAAAATGGTTGATGGGAGATAAATGGGTGTATCATAATATTTACATGAAATGGAAATTAAGGGGGTCATATAGATACATGTCCCAACAAACTTAATGAAATTTAGATGCATAATACAAAAGAATTACTTGGATGTAAAAGAGGAGAGAGAAATACCTCACGGAATTTCGGCATGGTAATAGGTGTACATGGGAGGAATTAATGAGAGATAAATGGGTATCACATCATATAAAAATAAATAGTTCAGTATAGGTGAGGTGAAAAATCATACCCCAATATTTTTAATTGAAAAAAAGGGCATAACAACTTAAAGAAAATTGGACAAAAATGAGAAAGGAAGAAATCCCTTACTTGGAAGTGTGATCCCAAATGCTTGGGAGAGGCTTGAGAGAGGATTCTTGGGAGATTGGGGCATCTTGGGAGGATTATAGAGAGATGAGGTCAGGGGTTGTTTAAACTCAAAAGGCTTTGAGTGAAGAGGAAGTGAGATCTTGCGTGGGGTTATATAGGAAAGGAGATGGAATTCTTTATTATTTAGGTTAGGGACACCTCACCTTAAACTAATCAAAACCACAAACCAGCCCATGGTTTTTGCCCATGGTTTTTTAAAAAGTTGAGTGGAAAAAAATATTTTATAAGTCCAACAGCCGAACTTCTTGAAATAATAGGGTTGCTTATGTGGAGGTGAGTCACACTCTCAAGGAAAACAATTTAAAAAGACAAAATGTTTTATAAGCCTTGAAGGGTCCACTAAAGCTTTGTAAAATAAATCAAACAAACCCAAAATAAATTTATTTTAATATTAAAACATATATTGGCCAAAAAAAAATGTTTATAGTATTTTTTTACATCATTATTGGGTCATTATGATGTCATAAAACACATTATATATTTAAATGGTATTTAATTTTTACCCAAAAAATTGAATGTCTCAGAAAATTATGAAAAATTCACCATTAGATAATTTCAACATCCTGATTCAAAAAATAATATTCATTTTATCTAAATAATTTTCTAAATATTTGAATTTTTACTTTTAAAATAAAAACCGACATTTACTGAAAATTCATGGGTTTTGACAGAAACAGCTTTCAAACCTTAATAAAAATTACAATTGCATTCATAAAATTATATAATCATTTATATTTAATAAAAAGTAATTTAATAATATTATTATTAAAATATTATTTAATTATAAAATCCATCAGTTCATGAAAATGTATTTCTTAGTTGAATATTAACTAAAAATACTATTTGTGCTTTAAAAATTATTTACAAAGTAACAATGATAAAATGAATGCACATTCTTTATAGAAAAATAATGTACATAGTCATAGAGCTAGGGTCTTGTAGCATAACCCCTTATAACACCCGCATAATACCAAAGGGTAAGGTGTGTAATGGTGACGGACTCTTGGGGTGGCTCGGATAACATCACTCAGACGGTAATCTCTATTAACTTCCACTTCACCCGTAGTTAGTTCCACTCATGATTAATGTGTTCAAGATTGGCTTGGGCTTGACCAAGAGTGAAAAAAAAATGATGCCACATCCTTTCTGAGCTCTTACAAATGGTCTTCGTATAGGGAAAGTCTGTTATATGAGGCCATTGCTTCCTTTGTTTGAGTAAATTGAATTTGTTAAATCCCTATATTTATATTAATCATGTGATCACTGTTCAACGACTATATTAGCAGTGTTCATAATTCATAATGGTATTTTAAAATCCAGAAACATAAAACCAATGAAGTTCACATTTTATATAACCATAATAAGACATATAATTAGATCAATAGGAATTTCCATTAATGAAGGTTTGGGTCGTTACAATCTTCCGCCCTTAAGAAATTTCTCCTTCGAAATTTATTTTTCCCACTCTAAAACAATTGTGGGTAACTTTTCTTCATCACTTAATCTGATTCCCATGTCACTTATTTAAACTTGTGGTTTTTTTACAACACCTTGACAAGGGGCATTGTCTTATTTCATATAACTTTTTATCTATGATTTAAGATCTTCACCGGTTTCTCCTCATAAGAAAGATCATCCTCTAGTTTTACTACCTATGAAGAGAGTACATGTGAAGGGTTTGGTATGTACTTCCTTAAGAGGGATACATGAAAGACATCATGTACTTTGGACATGGTAGGTGGAAGTTCTAGTCGATAGGCCACATCCCCAACACGATCAAGAATATCGAAGGGGCCGATGTACCTAGGACTTAACTTCCCTTTCTTTCCAAACCTCATGACTTTCTTCCATGAAGATATGTATAGAAATATCAGGTATCCAACTTTAAACTCAAGGTCTCATCAACAGTTATCTGCATAACTCTTATGTCGACTCTGGGCTGCCTTGATATGATGCAGAATGGTTTTCACCTTCTCCACCATTTCTTTGACCATTTCTGGTCTTATCAGCTTATGCTCATCGACATCATTCCAATATTCCAGTGTTCTGCACCTCTTCTCATATATGGATTCATAAGGTGTTATTCAGATGCTTGAGTGAAAACTGTTATTATAGGAGAATTCAACCAGATGAAGATAATGATCCCAGCCTCCTTTAAATTCCATTGAACATGATCTTAACATATCTTCAAGTATTGGAATACTTTTCTCAGATTGGCCATCAGTTTGAAGATGATAGGCCATACTGAAGTTCAATTCATTATCCAGAGCATGTTTAAGACTCTTCCAAAACATAGAGGTGAATCTTGGATCTCGATCGGATATAATAGATAGTGGTACTCCATGTAGCCTTACCAATTCCCTGATGTATATTCGTGCTAGTTGGTCCAATGAGAAATCCTCCCGAATTGCAATGAAGTGTATAGACTTTTTAAGATGATCCACAACAACCCAGATTGCATTGTTTCCTTTGGATGTCTTCAAAAGTCTAGTGACAAAGTCCATGGTGATGTTCTCCCATTTCCATGCTAGTATGGGAAATGGTTGCATCATCCCCTTAAACTTCTGCCTCTCTGCCTTCACTTGATGACACACCAGGAACTTTGATGTATACTCAGCGATATCCTTATTCATATTATCCCACCAATAATGCTCTCGGAGATCTTGATACATCTTTGTGTTTCCTGGGTGAATAGAGAAATTTGAACTATGTCGATCATCCAAAAGTTCCTTATTCAGCTCTGTACATGATGGAACACATAGTCTTTTCCCAAATCTCACAATTCCTTCTTCATTAAAATTGAACTCCAAGGATTTCCCTTTTTCTGATAGCTTCCACTCTCTTTTGAATTCCCACATCATCCTTTTGAGCATCCTTTAACCTTTCCAAAAGATATGGTTGAGCAATCATTTTTGAAAGGATTGATGATGTTCCCTTATTTATGATTCTCATGTCTATATTAATCAAATCTAAGAATATTGGATCCTTATCAATTCTCATCAATGATAGAATTTTTGGGTTCTTTCTACATAGAGCATCTTCCACATTGTTTGCTTTACCAGGGTGGTAATGTATTGAGAAGTCATAGTCTTTTATCAGCTCTAACCATCTTCATTGGTGCTTGTTTAATTCTTTATGTGTGAATATATACTTGAGGATTTTATGGTCCGTATATATTTCACACTTCTCCCCAAAGAGATAATACCACCAAAATTTTAAAGCAAAGATCACTACAACCAACTCTAAATCATGTGTTGGATAATTTTTCTCATGAACTTTCTATTTCCTTGAAGCATAAGAAATGACTTTTTCATTTTGCATCAACACACATCCCAGGCCCTTCTTCAAAGCATTATTGAATACCACAAAAAGTTCTCCACTTGTGGGTAAAGTGAGCACAGGTGCAGTGATAAGACTAATTTTTAAATCCTTAAATATTTCTTCATATTCATCACTCCAAGATAAATTTACTCCCTTACGAGTTAGCTTAGTGAGAGGGTTGTACAATCGTGAGAAATTTCTCACAAATCATCGATAATATCCAGCTAACCCCAAGAAGCTATGGATATTTGTTACTGATGTTGGCCTCAGCCATCCCTCAATTGCATCTGTTTTGGATGGATCCACAGATATCCCATTGCTTGTGATGATATGGCCCAATAATTAGACCTCATTCAACTAGAACTCACACTTGTTGTACTTTTCATAAAGATTCTCCTTCCACAAGGTCTCTAGTTCAATTCTTAGATTCTCCTCATGATCCTCCTTGGTTTTGGATTATATCAGAATATCATCTATAAAGACTACCACAAATTTGTTGAGGTAATCCCTAAAGACTCTATTCATCAAGTCCATGAAGATTTATGGAGCATTACTGAGTCCAAAAGTCATTACAATGAATTCATAGTACCTATATCTTGTACGAAAAGCAGTCTTGGGGATATCTTCCTTCTTCACCCTTACTTGATAATATCCCAACCACAAATCTACCATGGAAAAGTATTGTGATCCATGAAAATGATCGAACAAGTCATCAATTTGTGCGAGAGGATACTTTTTATTTATAATGATTTTGTTAAGCTCGTGATAATTGATGAAAAGGCGTGTTGATCCATCCTTCTTCTTGACAAAGATGAGTGGTGCACCCCATAGTGAAGCACTTGGGCATATAAACCCTTTATCCAAATTCTCATTTAGTTGTTTATTCAGCTCCTCAAGCTCCACAACAGCCATTCTATACAGAGTCTTGGATATTGGAAATGCCCTAGGTATAAGATCAACTGATAATTCAACATCTCTTCTAGGAGGAAGACCAGGAAATTCCTCGGGAAACACTTCAGTAAATTCCCTCACAATAGGCATGTCTTCAAAGATAGTTGTCTCCTTATACTCAATCATCTGATCCAGATAAGGGTGCTTATAGGGAATTAATATCCATGCTTGAGAATATGGATCTAAAGAAGATTCATCTTCCTCCTTGTACTTGTATTGAATCGGGGGTCGATTCTCCTTGTGGAGAGTGATTTCCCTCTCATGGAAATTTATGTTGGATCTATATAGGGAAAGCCAATCCATGCCAATAATTGCATAAAATTCCACTAGAGGGAGTATTAAAAGGTTCTTTAGGAAATTAAATCCACGAATTATGATAGGGGGGATTTATATTCATGGGATGCAATAATTTTCCCCATTTTTCGTACTCATTGACATCTTTACTTCTATGATTTTTGGTGGTGCTGGGATTGTTCTACTAAACTTTTGGGATATAAAATAATTCATATATCCTGAATCAAAAAGTATGTTCACTATTCTTGAATGAATAATTAGCATACATATCACCACTTTGTTTTCAGGGTTCACTTCAGTAGTAGTGATGGAAAAAAGCACTCCCTTGTTGCCTTGGAGGTTGTTGGTTGCCTCAGAAAACCCTTGGATTAGGGCACTGATTTTCAAGATGCACTGGTTCTTTGCAGTTATAGTAATAAACAATGCGTTGAGGTTCAAAAGGAGTGTTCCTTTTCTTTATTGTAGCTGCAGGTTTTTCTTGTCGGTAGTTAACATCTAGGTTCCCTTCTCTTCTACACCTAAAGAATTTCCCCATCCCCTTTAGGCAATTTCTGGGGTGCTTCTTTCTGCACCTTTGGAAAGTGGGGTGATGGATCTTCTTATCACCATTGGATATATCCATCGGACCACCAGTATTGAATTATACCTTATGCTTCTTATCCCCATGATACCCCTAAGATTCTCTGATCTCCATTTCGACCTTGAGGGAACATTGGACAATTTCCTCATAGCTGTCGAAGTCACGGATCTCCAACACTTTCCATACGATTGGTTTCATCCCACCAAAGAAGAAATCAACCTTGTATTCTGGGGTAACGACAAAGACGGAGGAATATAGTGCAATCCATGTGAAGTTTTCCTTGTATGATCTGATAGATTCATCTTCATTTTTCTTGAGGGTAAGGAAGTCCCTTTTCATCTTAAGTTGGAGGGTGCACAGAAAATATTTATCCAAAAACATCTTATAGAAATCCTTCCATTCTAATGCCTCGATCTCCTCCTCAGGATTAGTATTTTTTATCAACGTCCACCATTGATCAGATTCACCCTCCATACGATAAGCATCTAGAAGAAACTTCTCTTGTTCGGAACATTAAAGGATGGATAAGATCTCTTCAATGGAGTTGATCCATTGTTCAGCGATTGATGGATCATGTGATCCATTAAAAGTAGGAGGCCTTTGTCTCATGAAGCTCTCGATAGTGACTTGTTCTTTCTTAGGTGGGTGAATGTTCCTCTTGACCCATGTTTCTATTCAAATCTTGAGTTAACTAATAGAGAAGCGTGACAAAGTTCGCGATTCCCGCTCCCATTGGATTGGGCATCTCATTAGCACATTCATCACATTGATCTTCACATCGGTTATTAGCCTGATTCCTCCTATTACCAGCCATTGGATGGAATAAAAGGAAAGTTGTGGGTAACACATAAAGGGTAATCCAAGGACAAAACTGATGACTTATAAATAACTTTTATTTCCTTAACTTATCAATCCATAGGCTTCAATCTATGTTATTCATGATCTACTTTCTAACATATATTCTTAGGGGAATTTTTTTTAATTCCCTTAATAAGGGTTCATACTAATCTTGTGAATTTACCAAAGAATGTCCCTCAATAGTGTCCTAAATAAGAGTGCAGCAAGGCCCATTTTCGTGCATGAGTTCCCATTTGAGTCTAGCTCAAAGCGGTGTTTTCGGGTTTTACCCCTAGGATACATCTGCGCTAAAGCCGCCTCTACCTTCTTGTATCCAGACAGGGATGTATTTGCGTGATAAACCAATTACTCAATACTCACCAATAATTAGAGATGTTTTTATTATACTTATTCTTGTCTCTAAGTCTTCACTAGGGTTTTCTAATCCTAATCCCAAAAATAACTAAACCTCCCTCTGATACCAATTATAACAGCCCTGCTTTTTATTACACACTTAAACATGATTTATTACATAAACTATTCACTTGATACAACATGGAAGATCGAGGGGTATAGTGTATTTGGGTCTTAGGAACATTACATAACAACTTAAAAACATATAATGCAACATCTTATTTAAAACATCATTTACATGTCCACTGCATTCCCTCGTACTTAGCATTGCATGGGATAATCTAAGGACATGTATAAGAAAAGGGTGAGCTATAAATCCCAGTAAGGGAATAAACATGGAATAACATGAGGAATAAAATACATATTTGAAAATAGGCATATCAATGGATCACAAGAGAAACATGAACATAAAGGAATCATAAATCATGATAATAATAACATGGAAATGTGGCCACAACACTTAACATGGAATTAGAATGATCCGAGGCTCATTGCACATGAGGCATGAGTAAACCCTCAATGCACATGAAGAACGAGTAAAACCTCATTGAACTTGAATTAGTATGATTCAACACCCATTTCACATGAAATATCATGATACTATACTTTACCCAATGCATTGGAGTGCTATTAGGGAGCACCCTTCTTAAACATTTCATTTCATGCATAAGTGTGCCACATGGATCATATAACATGGAATCAATCAACATCATAAGTTATTACAAGATTAATTAATGTGGAATAAATACATGAAAGTACCATTCAATATGTATATGTGCATAAAGGTGAATACCCTTGATAGATACATGGGTATGGTATTCACTACATAATGATCTTGGCTTGGAAAAACACAGTGCAATTTCGGAAACATAACGGCGTGACATAAGGATTCATGGAAATGGTTGATGATAGAGAAATAGGTGTCTCATAATATGTACATGAAATTTACAGTAAGGTGTCATATATATACATTTCCCAACAAACTTAATGAAATTTAGATGCATAATACCAAAGAATTACTTGGATGTAAAAGAGGAGAGAGAAATCCCTCACAGAATTTCGGCATGGTAACAGGTGTACATGGGAGGCATTAATGAGAGATAAAGGGGTATCCCATAGTCCAAAAATAAAGAGTGAATTATGGGGGAGGTTCGAAATTATACCCCAACATTTTTAATTGAAAACAAAATGTCATAATAAGTTAAAGAAAATTGGACAAAAAATGAGAAAGGAAGAAATCCCTTACTTGGAAGTGAAATCCCAAATGCTTGGGAGGGGCTTCTTGGGGGATTGGGGCACATTAGGAGGATTCTAGAGAGAGGATATCAGGGGTTGGTTGAACTCAAAAGGCTTTGATTTAATAGGAAGTGAGATATTGGGTGGGTTTATATAGGAAAGAAGAGGGACTTGTTTATTATTTAGGTTTGGGACACCTCACATTAAACTAATCAAAACCACAAACCAGCCCACAGTTTTCGCCCATGGTTTTTTCCAAAGGGGAGTGTAAAAAATATATTATAAGAAAAATGTCCAAACTTCTTAAAATAATATGGTTTCTTATGTGGAGGTGAGCCACACTCTCAAAGAAAACAATTTAAAAAGACAAAATGTTTTATAAGCCTTGAAGGGTCCACTAAAGCATTGTAAAATAAATAAATAAAACCCAAAATCACATTATTTTAATGGTAAAATATATATTTTCCAAACATAATATTTATATTATTTTATTACATCACTATTGGATCATTATGATGTCATAAAACAAATTATATATTTAAACGGTATTTAATTATTACCCAAAAATTTGACTGTCTCATAAAATTATGAAAAAATCACCATTGGATAATTTCAACATCCTGATTCCAAAAATAATATTCATTTTATCTAAATAATTTTCTAAATAAGTGAATTTTTACTTTTGAAATAAAAATTGATATTTACCAAAAATTCATGGGTTTTGACAAAAACAGCTTTCAAACCTTAATAAAAATTACAATTACATTCATAAAATTAGATGATCATTTATATTTAATAAAAAGTAATTTAATAATAATATTATTAAAATATTATTTAATTTAAAAATCCTTTAATTCATCAAAATGGATTTCTTAGTTGAATATTAACTAAAAATATTATTTGTGCTTTAAAAACTATTTACAAAGTAAAAATAATAAAATGAATGCACATTATTTATACAAAGAATAATGTACATATTTATAGTGATAAGGTCTTGTTATATAACCCCTTATAACACCCGCATAGGACCGAAGGGTAAGGTGTGAGATGGTGACAGACTCTTGGGGTGGCTCAGATAACATCGCTCGGGTGGTAATCTCTATTAACTTCCACTTCTCATGTAGTAGGTTCCGCTATTGCTTAACGTGTTCAAGCTCGAATTGGGCTTGGTCAAGAGAGAAGCCCAATGATGTCACCTCCTTTCCGAGCTCCGAAAAATGGGCTTCATATAGGGTAAGTCTACTGGATGAGGTCATCGCTTCCTTTGTCTGAGTAAATTGGATTTGTTAAGGCCCTATATTTATACTAATCATGTGATCACTATTAAACAGCTATATTAGCAATGATCACAATTCATAATGGTATTTAAAAATCCAGAAACATAAAACCAATGAAGTTCACATTTTATATAACCATAATAAGACATATAATTAGATCAAGATGAATTTCCATTAATAATGGTTTGGATCATTACAGGTTGTGGCTCTCATGCCTATTACAAGGGATTAGATGTATGTTTTTCTTATGTAGGACAAGGTCATCAACAAAGAGAGTGCCTGAACTTTATAATTAGTCAGTGTGTGCTAGTTGTTGTGCTTCAGGTTCCTCCATCAAGGCAGTTCTATCCAAGGCAGCAGCAGCAGGTTTCTCTAGTTTGGGATCAGGAGAGAGTAGATGGTGTAAGCAGAGGAAAACCTTTGGAAAATCATCATCCCTTGAAAGTAGAGTTTAGTTGTGGAGGTGGTCATCATCATGGTCATAGAGGACGTGGATCAGGTCATGGTTATATTCATGATTTATCTTTTCTAGTGCCAGGTGAGCCTGATGTCATTTTATGTACACTTTTCTTGTTTTCTACTTGGGTGCATGCCTTGTTTAATTCAGAAGTGACACACTCCTTTATATCACCTTCCCTTATCCATGATTTGGGACTTGAGGTAGATAGGCATACAGTTCCCTTGGTTTTGACTATGCCAATTGGAGGTCAAGCTAAATTTTTTGATGTATGTAGATACTCTGAGATAGTTATGGGGAAGCACCACTCTTTGGAAGATTTCCTATGTTTATGGATGAAACTGTATGACATAATCCTCACCATGGATTGGTTTTATTCAGCGTAGGATATCATGGATTGATTTAGGATACAGGTTGTGTTCTTTGATGTTGATATATATCTAGCAGTGTTTGTTGGTGACAAGACCCTCATATGGGTTAGAGGTGTGTTCCATCCTTGTTTTCCTTGATGTATGAGATGATGTTGGGTTCATTGGAGGTTCAATAGTCTGAATTTTCTAGCGTTTTGGAAGATTATATTGATGTATTTTTGGAGGAGGTTTTAGCATTACCCCCTCTATGAGTGATAAATTTCGGGATCAAAATACCGTTAGGCATTTATCCTATATAGATGTATTCATATAGGATGGTGCCTTCTGAGTTACGAGAGTCACATATACATATCGATGGTCTATTGTGGGTGGTTTTATTCAGCCAAGTGTGTCACCCTGGGGTGAACTAGTTTTGTTCATAAAGAAGGTTAATGGCAGTTTGTGGTTGTGTATTGATTATTGTTTCTTAAACCAAGTGACAGTGAAGAACCACTATCATCTTCTTTGTATTAATGATTTATTCTATTAAATGAATGGTTCAAGTTGATTCTAGAAGATTTATTTGTGGTCAAGATATCACCAGATGCATGTAAAGGATGAGAATATCATAAAGACTACTTTCTATTGTTGTCATAGGCATTATGAGTTTGTTGTGATGTCGTTCGGTGTGATGAATTCTCCAGTTATGTTCATGGGATTAATGAAAAATGTGTTCCATGAGTTTCTGGATAAGTTCATGGTGGTTTTCATCGATGAAATTCTTGTGTACTCCACGTCTGAGGAAGATAATATAGAGAATATGCATGCCATTTGGGGTTTTCTTCATCGTGATCAGTTTGGGAAGTTACTAAAGTATGAGTTTTGGGATTGAGAAGTCCTTTTATTGATGAATGTTATACCCTAGTAGGAATTAACTATGGTTTCTTCAAATAAAGAAGCAGTTGTATCTTGGGAAACCCCCAAGACAGTGGAAGAGGTGTGAAGTTTCCTTGGTCTTGCAGGCTATTATAGGAGGTTCATAGCCGATTTATCTGGATTTAAGACTCCTCTGGAAGCATTGACCAGAAATTATTAGGTGTCCCTATGGACTGATCAGTGTCATATGGTTTTTGAGTATCTAAATAAGAATTTTTTTAGTGCTCTAGTTATTTTTCTTCTAATAAAAGGAGTTATGTTTGAAGTTTTTTGTGATGCTTCGCATCTTATTTTGGGCTATGTTCTGAGGCAGTGGAGATCAGCTATTTCTTATGGGTCTTAGTAGTTATTTCCATATGAGGGAAATTATTCCACCCAAAATCTCAAGTTGGTGGTGGTAGAGTTTACCCTAAATTTGTAAATAAATTACCTCATCAACGAGCATTTTTTGGTCTTCACTGATTATAAGATACTGAGTTATGTTTTCTCCCAACATGACTTGAACTTGCGCCAATATCAGTGGATAGAGTTCTTACAGTATTATGACTTCAATATTTCATATACACCTAGAAAGGGGAATTTTGTAGCTGATGCGCTATGTAAGAAGTCTCATAGTTATGAAGTGTGTGAATTTTGTGATTCATGGAGAGTGATGTAAGAACTTTTACCATTTCATCTATATATAGGAGAATTCAGGGGAAGAGGTTGCCTTTTTCAAATGACGGTGTGGTTATCTCTGGTTCAATAGGTAGAGTAATCCCAGTTGAGGGATCTTGAGGTGGAGGTATGTAGAGACCAGGTTTTTTATGGCAAGGCCCCTAATGGTTGGTTTGAGGATGAACAACACCGAGTATTATTTTAGGAAAGGATTTTCATTTATTTGGCGATGTGTGAGATGGTTATCATAGAGTTCTATAGTTTTCCTTTGGAAGTACATCCTAGCATGACAAAGATGTAATAGACTTTGATGAGTTAGTTTTGGTGGTTTGGTTAAAGCATGTAGTTTTGGGTTTTGTGTCTCTATGTTTGGTCTACCAAAAGGTGAAAGTTGAGCACTATGTTCTCAGTGGTTTTCTATAATCATTACATGCTCCTCAATGGAAGTGGGAGGAAATCTTAATGGACTTTGTTACTGGTTTACCTTGATCTCAAAGAGACTATGATTCTATATGGTTGGTAGTGTATCATTTGACAAAATCATCCCACTTTATAGTGATCAAGGAGTCGAACTCAATGGAGGTTTTGTCGAGGTAGTATCTGGAGGTGGTGGTGAGACTCCATGGGGTCCTGAGGAAGATCATTTCTAATCAAGATCCTCGTTTTACCTCTAGGGTGTGGAGAGGTCTACAGAATTATTATTTTTCACATTTATGCCTTATAATTACTTTTTATCCACATATAGATGGTCAGATAGAGCGGACCATCCAGAATCTTGAATACTTGTTGTGCGCTTGTGCCCTAGATTTTAGAGGTTCATGTATGAGGCACCTTACCTTGTTATAGTTCACTTACAACAATAGTTTTCACTCCACCATTAGTATAGAACCATTTGAATAATTTTATGGACAAACTTTACATTCTCTATGGTGATGGATCATGGTCATAGAGTCAGCAATTCTCAGACCGAAACTGGGATATAATACAATAGATATGGTTTAGGTGATTTGCGAGAGGATGAATGTAGCACAAGATCATCAAAAATCCTATTTTTTCCATAGGAGGATACCTATAGATTTTAATTTTGGGGATCATGTGTTCTTGAAGGTGACTTCCCTTAGTGTTCAGTGAAGGTTTGGTCATGGGAGTAAGATTTCTCCCCAGTTTTTTCGGGCCTTTCAAGGTGTTGGCTCGTGTTGGAGTTGTGGCATATCATATAGTTCTTCCCCCATAGATGATCCGAATAAATGATGTTTTTAATGTGTCATAGATCCTTAATTATCTTCATGGTGACTCTAACATCATTAATTGGGTCAAGATCAATGTTGACAATGATGTGACCTTCGAGGAGCAGCTTTTAGAGATCCAAGACTGCCAGGAGAAGGTGTTTCACAAGCATTTTAACCCCTTGGTTTGTGTCTTGTGAAAGCACGGTGGAGTGGAAGAGATCATCTGGGAAAGTAAGACACATATATGAACTTAGTATCCTGAGTTATTTGATGTTTATCTCTTCTCTTGTAATGTTTTTCATTCTGTGTTTGTAAACTTTTTATGGTTTATGAGACGTATTTATCTTATTTCTTATTGTGCATTACTCTCTTTCCATGGGAGGTGAAGATGTCTGGGGTATGCCATGTGATTTTTGTGTTTATATTCCTATGGTTGTATGAGTCTACTCTCCTAATATAGGTTTTGAAGACTCAACAGGTAGTTCATATAATCACCGTGTCGAGCCCCTTGTGCTTGGATGGGGTGGTTGAGCTCCTATGTTGACGAGAGATTTGAGAGTTATCTCACGAGCTGGTTGTTCGATGACCCTTTTTCTATCTCCTCTTAGGGTTGGTTTTGGATTATCAAGGACAAGAAATTTTTTAGAGGTATCTAATATAAGCACCCAGATCTACATGGATCGAACCTTTGCATGTTTCCAAAGATTGAGGTTCTCATAGGAGGCTCAGAGGAATTCTAGAGAAGTTTTATTGCTAAAAGTTGGAAGAAGGGAGGTTTACAATGTGTAATAATTTTAGATGACATGAAAGTAGGTTTCACAATGTGTAATGAATCGGGGATAGAAAAATAATAAAATAGATAGCCAATTCATTTTTAGTGGAAACTGAACCCTGAGGATTACACGATGTGAAAGGGGATTACACATCATGTGAATCCCCAATGATATATGTTTTAAACATTTACAAATTCTCATGTTTTCAAACCCTATGGATTCCACACCCATCTCTCTCATTCCAGGTGACCCAGAAGCCCCCTATTCAGTGTTTTGGAGATTCCTTCTTTGGGGATTGATCTCTCGATTCCCTCTTTTGATCTATATAAATCCATCTTTTATCCAAGGTATTTTCTACCTCCGTTATTGTGGTTTCTTCAATCCATTTCCTCTCATTCCTCTTTTCCATGTATTTCCACTTAATCTCCAAGTTTATAATGGATTTTTTTGTTTTTTGTTAGCACAGTCGTGGAACGGCATCCTTGATTGGATGCAGTTCTTACAGGAGTTGTGATTGGGATTCACAGTGTTGTTTCATTCTCTCATGAAGAACATTTATAACCTTTTGAGGTAGGGGATTCATTTATTCTCATTTATATATGTGAAATCATAAATTTACCATGATTTAGCCCTTGTATTGCAATGAAATTAACCTAATAATTACTTGAATTAGATTAAATAATTGGTATTGATTTCATGGTCATGTTACTATTTTGTACTGTGATAATGGGTTGCCTCTTGATTTTCAAGATAGTGTGGTGTCTATGTTGTGCTTGTTATACTTGGATTAGAATGTGAAATTGTTAAGGAACATAAAGTTGGAATTAATTGATAATTAATTGGATAAAATATTAACAAGGCATGTATAATTTATCCAGTTTTCATTGTAATTTGATGATAATCAGTTGATTTAAGTATGCATGTTTAATTTAATTGGTTAATAAACCTAAATAATGGTTTTTCTTATTGATAAAGTAATTATAGGCATGCGAAATTAATTGTTTAATTAATTTTTGATAGCTTGTGATATCCTTCTGTTTAGGTTTCCCACAGTTGGACCCTATAAATAATGAATTGGTTAATTCAAGATGGACTAATAATCAATTGTGTGATAAAAGATAATTCCTTTATAGGAACTGAGTTTCCCACTTGCTTGTAAAGGTCGAGTGCCTTGTGATTTGGAGTCGTGAGGGCTCATTGTGTGTAAAGGATGAATGCCTTGTTTTAGGGATAGGATCTCAGTTTCTATGTTTGTTTCCTAATTCTTGTTATATGATGTGAGCTTGGAGGTCTGTTGTGGTTTATGGGGCAGGGATTCCCTGATGTGATGTGAGCCTAGGATGGATAATCTTGGAGGGTGGTTATGGTATGTAGGGCGGGGAGACCTAGTTTTTGTGGCATTAGTTAATTCCAAGAGTGGAGAGATAGATCAGTTTATGCATGTGGGTGTTGAGGAGGACATTGGGGATGATGAAATGGGTTGAATCTGGTATTACCCATTGATATGAAGTTGTATGCTTGTTTGAATCTATTGTTTGGATAACGTCCAAGTTTTTTGTTTATATTCTTTCCTTTCCCCACTTGTTGAGGCTGATGGATGTGCTTGGTTGTATGCATTGTTTGGTAGATTAGGATGTTTTCCTAGAGTACCTGGTAATATGGAAAGTAATTTTTTTAAATAAATTAATAAATGTTTAACCAACAGGGTTGGAGCTTTCTAGAATGCAATGCTGATGTTATAATTCTAAGAAGTCATGGACTTGGTTTTCTTATTTTTAGAGGGCATGGAACTTTATTGTAATGTTGGTTTAATGTAATGTGGAAAATGAAAATGGTTAATTAATGGTTAATAATTTATTATCTTAAAGTGATACTGATGAAAAGAAATAAAAAAAAATTAATTTAGATCTTTAAATGGTTGTGTGCTTATAGGATATCTGGTCTTAGCAGTGGAAACTGAGGGTTCAAGAAACGTTATATGTAGTTGATTCTGATATTATCTTATGAACATGGTGTTTTTTTATCTATATTATATCATGTACTTTTTATGTTTTTATACATTTCTCCACCCTGTCGGTTAGGGAAACCGACACCCTAGGGGGTGTTTTCCCCAACATTTTTGTGGGAGGATGGTTTTCTAACTACCCCCTTTGACTCCACTCTCTTCCCTTGGTAGTTACTTGTGCTAGTATACACAGTGGTTATTTTTTACCATATATGTGTGTAGAGACTATAATGGATTGTGGTTATTTTCACACACATGTATTCTAGATATAGTTTCCTAAGGACTACTATTGGTATAATGTGTATAGGTTGTGATGGCTTAAGGTTCCTTACTCTATGTATGGGTTGTTATGGCTTGAGGTATAATAATTGATGTATGTTACATGTTTTATGGGATGTGGTGGCTCCCTAAAACTATTTGGTTACTTTTGGTTATGTGTGTGTGGTGGTGTGATGAACGAGGTACATGTTGTGGTGCTTCTCCCATGTGTCTATGGGATAGCCTTTTGGGGATAGATGCTCAGGATGTGCGATGTTGGGGAAGAGTAGAAAACTAGTGGGGAAGTGGTAGTGGGGTACTCTTAATATTATTTATTATATTATATGCTCTTGTATGTGATACTTGGTTAGAGTATCCATGGTGAGGTTGGGAACTTAGTATACATGTTTATGTGATGAGTTAGTTTCACTTGTTGTTCACTATGCTTTTGCATGATTTCTTTATATTTTTTATGAGAGGCTTTGGGGAGGATCCTACTAGGTATACTCGTATACTCACCCTTCGTATATATAAACTATTTTTCAAGAACTTTGAAGAATTTTGTAGATCATTTTGGTTATTACTAGCTTGGGGGGTTAGCAGAAACTGTTTGGGCATCATGGTCACTATTATCTTTACTTTCTTTTGGTACTTATAGTTTTCCTTTCATTTATAGTAGTTATTGCATGTCATTACAAATGTAAACTTTATATTTCTTTTATATTATATCCTGGTCAGTATTTGGTTGGTGTTTGTCTTATCTTTCTCTTTCGCATGAGTTCTCTTATAGGGTAATGCCTCTCATCTATGTGTTTACTATACCCTCGGTGCTAGTTTCCAACCTAGGGCCTACTAGAGGTGGGACACGAGTTTCATTATCTATCTTCTCCCATTATCAACCCAAGAGGGGTACACTTTGTGGGGAGGGGGTCTTAACAATCAATCTTTCCCAAGGGTCTACATTCAGGTGAGAAGGCTTGGAAAAGGTAAGGTAAAACTTTGTTCCTCCTCAAATATACTATCTATTATTATTCCTTAATATTTTTGGATATGATCCCATGTTTTACAAATATAAGGTTCCTAAAACTCATCAAATCTATTAGATCCCTATCAGGCTAGTAATTGTAGAAGATCTTATTAGGAAAATCTAAGGTAAGCACAAGATTCTTGGATTCACTCTTATCAAGTGGAAACAGTGTTAACCTAATTCTACCCTCTTGTTAGGTAATCTAATCAGTCCTTAGTTAACATCTACCATCTTCCTATGACCTTAAATAGATATCCTATAATTAAATTTGGTAAGACCACCCCTTTTCCTCCCATATTCATATAGGGATAGAACAGTAATGGTTTTATCTATGTGAACCTAATTAAAATAAAGAGTTTAAAATTAATAAAGGATTTTTTTAATCTTTACATGGTTAATAATAATTTTTATTCCATATGTGGTTGTGTTTAGAATGTTTATAATTTCATGTTCTGATTTCAGTTATTAATCTTTATTTTATACTTTTTCCCATGATTGTAACTTTATTTATGACTTTTGAATAATGAAATGGGGATATATATATTATTTTTTATTAATTTTCCACTATTAATTAGTTATGATTTTAGAATTTACTCTATTCCTTATATACTCATTATGATATATGGACTCTTTTTAGCTTTATTGCTACATTGTTCATGTTTTGTGTGTGTGTTATTGTATTTGATCTTGATTAGATACTTCTTATTAGTAATCTGGTTGAATGTGTGGAAACAGTCATAAATCCATAAACACATAGGACAAAATCATTATTTCATTAGGATGGCTGATAATGGCATGGGTCCTTTTTTGGTATGGGAAACCAGGTTTCCTTAAATTGTTCCACCATTCCCTTTCCCCCTTTGGATGATTATTTCACCCTGACTTATTTTTAAAATATCTACTCATATGTGTGGGTTTATATATATACATGTGTGAGTTATTTGTTAGTATTTTAATTTCCTAGCATAGGATATTTCCCTGATCATTATCTCAAATATTGAATTGTGGCTCGAAAAAGATATTATTATTTTAGATCCTTACTAATTTGGAAGTTACTCATGATTATATATTTTCATGTCTAATTCTATATAAAGAATATATTTACCATTATATAGATTTTTTCTTTTAGATTTACATTATTTTCATCATAAACTCTAGTTTATGACATGTTGTTATGGGTGGGGTGGTGACTAGCTACTAAATTTTTATACTCGTGACTTGCACAGAACCCTATCAGGATGATTTTTAACTATTTTATGAGTGATATAGGTAAGGGAAAAGTACATAATTATTGGATATGATTATACATATAAAGTATGGTTCATGGATGATCATCTTTGGGGATTTTGTTTCATGTATTGGTCAATGTTGTGTGGGTTTTTCCTAATATTTTTTTGATATGATGCACATATGGGAGAACTTTTTTTTCCCTTAAGCCTCATTTTGATTTCACAACTTATGTATATAATTTTTTGTATAGTATTTCACACTTTTTACATTGTCTGGATTTTTTGGACTATTATAGTGCGAGTATGATTGTATATATCATGTCATGAATTCATTCATTGTATTATACTTCCATAAACTTATGTCATTAATCATTATACACTTGGTATCACCCCACTCTTAGATTGGTCATGCCTCTTTTAGGTGCACACCTTATTACATTTTTACTCTTTTTAAAGGGGGAAACTGCCTCCCACACATATATTCATTGATCCTTAGAATTTATGTCGGCCTCTAGTGATTGGTAGGTGCACTTGAGGTGTTGTGATAATGTGACCTGGATACGATTCATGTAATTTGGGACACAAGTGTAACATAAATAATCTCATTAGTTAAGAGTAAATTGAGAAGCATGGGAAGGATTTCTATAATTAATTAGATGCACTCTTTATTGTGTTCTTTAACATATATTATTATTATAGAGTTTATTTATTTCTAATTTATCATATATGAGTTATAAGTCAATGAACTACACTTAACTTATGGTTAATAGATTGCTTCAGTAGCGAGGTAACAGTTGGGTTAACTTGAGTGGAAATGAATGATGTGATACCTAAACATAATCAATTTCATTAATGGGGTTACTACCCAAACCAAAACACTTTATTTTAAATTTTCTATTTTTATTTAACCTATAAATTAGTATGACTATTTTTTAATTTATAAAAAACCTCTTAACCAAAACTTGATTTCATAAAACAACTTTCACTTAAGGGCTTGATTTATACTATATTATCTAAAGTATAGTTTTCAAACTAAAACCTTCATGAACCTAGGTCATTTAAAAAATTATTGTCTTCCTTAAAAATTATTTTTAATATGAACATGTATTTTAGAAAAAAAAATCTTTTAAAACTATAGTTTTCAATTCAATACTCATGTCTTGTTTAGTTATTCACCTAGGATACTATAAGTATGTATTGGTTATAATTATCACCATATTTGATATATTATCTAGTATATCATTCGTGAAAAATATAAGTTAACCATGTAATAATTGTAATCTCATGTACTAGGTTTTATATTAACCATAAATAGTTATTCCCTTTATATCTAAAATTTGATGTGACTTATCACTAGAGTTCCCTAAAGAACATATTATACCATGGATCATGACATGTTTAACCTTAAGTTATTAGATTGAGTGTTTTCTTATTTTATTATCCATAAATTTACATATGATTTATTTCATGCTTATGTGAAATTTGGAATCTAGTTATATTTCTATAGTACTTAATGTTTAACATTGGGTCTTGTCTATTTCTTTTTTATGCCAATCAGAATGACAAATGTTTTTCTTCAATTATTATCCTTCATGAATATTATATGATAGATGGTAATTGTTCTAAGATGGGATATATATGTATATGTATTTTTCATATAAATTGTAATCTTTTATGTTAAAAAATGATGTATAGGGTTGAATGGGACAAGTGTTTAACCTTGAATACTGTATAACCCTTCCTCCTTTCTATAGGATGGGAATGTAGTTCCCTAAATCTTGTATACACCTTCCCCTTTTCATTGAATGAATTTTATGCCTCGACTCTTATTATACACTGGTATGGTAATCATTGTTTCCCTGACAAGGACATCTCATATTCTAAGCATTAAAATCAAAACAGGTATGTCATGTATGGATCCACCTAATATAAGGAGTTGTCATTTATAGTGGGCACTTCCTTTTAAAGTGATTTATTATTGGCTATTATTATACATTGATGGATAAATATTTGTAAAACCATTTATATGTATATATATATATATATATATTTATTTATTTATTTATTTATGTAAATGGGTAGATTTATTTGATTCATACACCTAAGTATATTTCCTATGTTCTAGAACCTCATTGTTTTCCTACTAAGAATTATATACTTACACCCTAAACGCGAACTCTTGTTGACATGTAGTTTTATAATATATTTTGTAGGTACAAATGGGTATATGTAGAAGTCTAGATGACTATTTTTATTATGAATAGTTTTTGTTGGTATGGGTCATGTTCTAATCAGTGTTGGAACTAGAGACTGGAGATCGAGTTTAACATTTAAGCTTGTGTGTGAGAGTTCTATTTTGTGTTGTTGGATTATATTAAAAATGTGTTTTACATCTATATTATATGGAATTAATTAAATTTAGACCATATAAATTTTATTTTCTTTTATTTTATTAATAAAAGGAGTAATGTCACAAACCAACCCAAGCCATCCCTCCATCGGACGCCTGATCTGGCCCACAACATACCAGTTGCATGTTCTTGATTACCCCAGGCTAGCAACTAGTGATAGGATATCCAAGTATAACTAGTGGGAATAGTTTCACACAATAATTAAAGCTATATAGTATAATTAAAATATTCATGACATTGTATATCCATTCCAAAATCAAATAAGAAAGAAAATCCTTTTAAAAAAGTAACAAAAATATATCTAACTAATCCCTCTACTTACCCTAAACTCCCTCACCAATAGAAGAGACTGCAACCAAATGCCTTTCCTATGAACACCATATATATAGTTTTCCACCCATAATTATAAATTAAATAAGTAAATAAGGCCTAATTGACTTATATAATAAATAAATTTAAACAAAACAAAACAACCAACATACCTCCATTTGACTTTACAAGTCACGGTCCAAAATTAAATTCTCAACGCCCCATGGGTGGTAATAAAAGATCCTAAACCTAAAACTAAAATGATAATGATAGTCATTAGAAAATAAGATTAATAAGTAGTCAAAATAAAACATACCCCAATTTTATGTCTTTAAATAAAATATCCTTGTTATGGTAGTTTGAAATACATTATTAGAAATAGGTTTTTCTTTCTTAAAAATGTAAAAGCCAATATCATTTTATCAAATTTCATTTATTTATTTTTATTAAATGAAAAAAATTACTTTATAAACTATTGAAAATGTTTGAGATACTTTTAAATATAAAAAACCCTTTAAGACTATCTATTTTCCAGTTTTTAAATAAACATTCCAATACACTTTATAATACCATTTTAAAGAAATATGAATAATGCTAAAGAAAGAATGAAAAGGCTATCAATCATAATCAATTTAAAATAAAGAAATATAAAGATGAAATCATACCATAAATTATAAAAAATAACTATCATGGAAGAAATACCCTAAGGTTACTAAATTATAGGGAAAACCAATAATATACTTCACTAGAATCTAGCATAAATGATATTAACATTTAACTCGATAGTGGAAAAATACAAAAACTTCACTACTATAACTATTGGAAAGAGATACCTTCACATATAGATTCACCTACCCAAGTGACTAGGTTTTAAATAAATTTTGAATACTAAAAAAACAAAAAATAAATAAAGTGAAACATCATTAAGAAATTTCACAATTACAATAATCAAATAAAGCTAATCAACAACAAAGGCAGGTCCTGATCACACATCTAAGCCTTTAAAAGTGAATACAAAATAATACCTAGGGATTTTCTATTTAAAATAAATCTAAATATTTCAACACTCATTTTAATTGTGTTGATAATGAATTAACATTTATTTAAAAATATACTTATAAACTCAAATTAAAATCGGGTTTAAGTGCCAAATTAGAATTCCAAATGTTTCCCTTTATCGTTGCACTCATTTGTATTTACACACATATATATTTTGATCATTGCACAAATTCACATAATCATGTGAATATATAAACACACACACACATATATATTTATGTATATGTATACCTATTTATATTACTATATCCATAAAATTCATTTACACCCCCCCCCCACACACACACACACTTTTATAGAAAATAATTTCTGAAACAACTTTACTATTTCATAGAATTTCAAGTTTTACTTAAAAATAAAAGTAAAAATTAATAACTAAGTAAAAATACACCTTTAATACCCAAAAACATTTTAAAATACCAAAACACATGAGTAATTACCATTTTTAATTTTATCAAACATATGGTGTGTAAAATCAATTTAAGAAGATTTTTACCAAGCTTCCAATTATGGAAAATCATTGAGTTGAAGTGAAAATCAAGTAAATATTGATTTTTATTTCAAATTATCCTTAAATATGTTTTTTATTATCATTTTATATCAAAATAATAAATTAATAATGTAAGAAAGTAAGGCTCTATAATTTAAGGACCCAAAACAAGGGGAGACTTACTTGGAATCAAAGAGGAACACATTGCCTTTGATGATCATTGCTAGAATGGGAATTTAATCAAGATTCACGAATAATAAGAAAAAAATAACCAAATAAACACCCAAATTTGGTTTATGTTTAGGATATGGTGTGAAAAATGTAATATAGAGAAGAAAAATAAGATGAAATGAGAAGAGGAAGGAGGATGAGACCTTATCGAGAGGAACCAGACAAGAAATCATGAAGAAATCCCACAAAATCACTAATAGAGGGAGATGATTAGTGAATGGAGGTGTAATAATGGTATTATATCAGTTTTGGGTTATAAAAAACAATAAGGTGGTTAAATAATGCAAAAAAGAGATGAGAAAACTCAAATTTTTAATCCCCAGACATTATGCACAGTTTGCCAAACTGTGTGCCCCCTACTAAAATTTTTGGGACACTCTAAAATGGTAGGGTGAAAATTTTTAGAAACCATTAAACAACTATGAATTTTATAACTGTTAAAAAATATATATGAATGCATGTTTTTCATATGGTTTCTACTAATGGTGCGGCAATTGTGCACCTATGCTAAAATTCGAAAATGTTAAAATTTTACCCAGACTCATCCTAAAATTAAAGAAAAAGACTAATAATAATTAAACAACTAAAATAATAAATAAAATAATAAGTTATTGGTGTGAAAAACTCCCCACCAAAATTATTTTTACCCCAATAGACCCTTAACTGATTTAGATGGTCAAAAGGAAGGAAAAGATTTGACCTCCTCAATCATTACCCAATTATCTAAAACCAAGGAAAACCAAGAACTCAAAACACGAGAACTATGAAACTAAAAAAGATAAATCATACTAACATACAAATATCAATTCATCTCTCAAATAATCCCAAATACCACAACCATAATCCAATAACTATCTCACTAAAATGAGTTCCCACAAGGGACACCAAACTGAATCACCAAAAGAGTCAAAGCCAAACTGAATATGGTGGTCACCCCACTATATTATATTCCATATAAAAAACTAATCCTAAAACATTCCCAAGGATTTATTCTCAATTAAATAGGAACACATCACTAATACCTCAAACATCTATAAATCCTAATTTGAACATAGACCCAAAACATGAAATTCAAAACTCTTAGGGAATTTTCAAGAGGGAACTCGGACTGATACACAATCTTCCCAACATAAGGACTCTACTTGATCCAAAATCTTGTAAGATATAACATTATTGTAAGTAAAATATAATTCCTATTGAACAATATAGAAATGGAAATAATTTTAAATTCATCAAATGGAACCATGGTTCAATAAAAACTACATGGGATAGTCTTGGGTTAAGTGTGGATAACCTGGGATCATTCTCCTAGAAAACCAGCTTCCGATGACCCCTAAAAAACAAAATGGTACCCATACGAGTTACCCTAAGAACCTAACCAAGTACCCTATGTATCACCCAATAAGATAAAAATATCAACACAAACTAAAACTAAACCAATACAAGTGGTCCAATTAATCACTAAGGCCTATGCATTTTAAAACTCACCATCCAATCTCAATCGCACTCAGGACATCCTCTTACTCCACCCATCCCATGAACCGAACTTCTAAAGAGTCTCTCATAAATTATGGAAGGAAAACACTCCAAGGATCAAATCTAAGGATATACTTCCTACATCTTATCAAAACCCTTATTGAGGGAATACTCGGAATAACACAACACATTAACCCTAAATAATCTACAAATTCAAACCTAAATCAAACAATTATATAATAAACTATAATTCAATCTATAATGAATAGACCCACCAAAACACCTTTGAAGAAGTTTCACCACTTTTGAAGGAAACGAACCAGGTAAACCATAATAAAAGGAAGATTTAAGGACAAATATTAATCATCACTATTTAGAAAATCAAATATACCAACAAATTAAAGCTCAATTAAAATACCAAAACTAAATTTTAAAATATATTTTAAAAATTTCTACATAACCAAAAAAATCCCCCTTTTAAAAGGATTTGAAAATATGAATACTAATTCAATTCAATTTTATTTAGAAAGTTCCTTTATAAATTTAAAAACTCAGTTACATGTGATTAAAATTTTCATAATTATTGTTCTAAAACCATTCCAAAATTAAAATACTTTAATTTAATTCAATTAATTTTAAGAAAAACCCATTTATTATTCTTTAATAAAAACCTATCCTTTAAATATAAACTTTAAAATCTTATATTCAAACATTTTAATTCCTAAAATTTTTAAGGTTTAATTTTATAATCAATTTTATAGTATAAAATCACTTTATCAATTTTAAAAATAAAAAAATAAAAATTAAACCAATGCACACAAACCTAAACCCAAAAAATAACATTACTCAAGATAAAAATTCTTCAATTTTGGACTAGTGGTTTTTCATGACTTAGACGCATAGTTTAGAGAACAATGTGGAAAGCATGAAACTACCACTGTAATTGATGTTGAATTGTGTACTCTGGCTCTAAATGGGTTGCTAGGGTATAGAAGCACATCGCATTCCACTATTTCACTACCATTTTCATCACTCAAAACATATAAATCATTTAAATAATATAGAATACTATAAATAAATAAATTAATTAAACTCAAAATTTAGGAACTAAACCCACAACTTGAGGCTCATAACGAGTAAGAGTTAATGATGATTCCCCTGCTCCTACCACCCAAGTTCTGAAATTTCTATCTATATCTACCATAAATCACAAATAAAAAAGGGCAACTCTAATACCAATTTTTCATAGACCAACCTAAGACATCCCTTCATCAGACACCTAAGCCTGTCCATGATATACCCAAGGAAAATTCTTGATCACCAAGGGCTGGAAACTAGTGTTAGGGCATCAAAGTATAACTAGTGGGAATGATTTCACCCAATAATAAGAGCTAAGTAGAATAAAAACATGATCATGGACTATCTAAAAATTTTAAATCTATTCTATAATCAAATAAGAAATAAAAACCTTTTAAACAAAGAAATAAAAATAAATCTAACTGATCCCTGCACTCAACCCAAACTCCCTCACATGTAGAAATGTCTTCCACCGGATGCCTTTCCTTAGAACTCCACATATATAATGAACCAACCATAATTATAAAGGAAAGTATGAAAGAATGATTAATTGGATAATGTGATAAATAAAGGTAAATTAAAAATAATAATCAATATTTTTTAATGTGACTTTCTAAGACCCCATATAATTATAAAGTCTCAATGCCCCATGGGTTCTAATAAAAATGACAAAACCTTACATTGAAATGACAATGATAGGCATGAGAAAATAAGCTTAATAGGCATTCCAAATAAACATAACCTCAAGTTTAATTCTTTAAATAAAATATCCTTATTATTCTAGTTTGAAATACATTATTAAAAATACATTTTCCTTGATTAATAATGTAAAACAAAATAAAATTTTATAAACTTTACATTTTTATTTTCATTAAATGAAATCTATCAATTAAGAAATAATTTACAAGTATGAATCATATTTTAAATAAAACACCCCTTTAAGACTAACCTTTTACAACTTTTTAAATATTCCTTCTAGTATAGTTTATAATATCATTTTAAAGAAAGTTGAATAATTCTCAATAATGATTTAAAGGGATATCAATCACAGGTAGTGTAAAATAAAGTAAGAAAAATAGAAATCATACCATCAATTATCAAAAATAATAATCATTAGAGAAATGAACTATGGTTACTATGGGTGAAAGGCGACCTAGAATACACTCCACTGGCATCCAGTGGAAATGATCATCACACATCACTAGAAAATTGTAAAATAAAAAGACTTGATTAGTATAACTATTGGAAACGGATCACATCCCATCTAGGTTCACCTACCTAAGTACCCAGGGTTCCCATGAAGTTTGAATACCAACAAAAACAAAAAAATAATAAAGTGAAACAACACTAGAAAATTACACAATTATCAAAATCATATAAAACTAATCAAAACCCATGGGAGTCCCAAATCACACATCCAAGCCTTTAAAAGTGAATTCCAAATAACATCCAATGATTTTACATTTAAATATTTCTACACTCATTTGAAGGGTGTTGACTGGGCCTTATCATTTATTTATAAATCTACTTATAAACTTGATTGAAAATTGAGTTTTAGTACCAAATTAGAATTCCCAAGATTTCCTTTTATCATTGTGCTCGTATGGAATTAAATATATATATATATATATATCATCACAGAAATTCACATATCCTCACATGACTATGTGCATATATACATACATATATACATATATATATATATATATATATTTGTGTGTGTGTGTGTGTGTATGTATACTAATGTATATGAAAGTATCCACCAATGGCATTTACAACCATCCAGTTTTTATAAAAAAAATATGGTTTTTGAAACTACTTTATCATTTTATAACATTTCAAGATTTACCTGAAATTCTAATTAAAATTTAATAACCAAATTCATATACACTTTTAAGACCCAAATAAAATTTTAAATACTAAAACACACAAGTAATGGACATTTAAAATTTTATCAAACATCTAGTGTAAAAAATTAATTAAATTATATTTTTACCAAGCTTCTAGTTATGGGAAAACCTTTTAGTTGAAGTGAAAATCAAGTGAAACTTGATTTTCCCTTAAAATACTCTTGAATATATTTATTATTATCATTTTATATTAAATGAAGAAATTATAAATTTAATAAAGTAGGGTTCAGGAGTTTAAAGACCCGAAATAAGGGGAAACATACTTGGAATTGAAGAGGAACTCATTTCCTTCAACAAGTGTTTTAGAAATAGGACTTGAATCAATCCTCACAAACCCTAGGAACCAAAATTCAACCAAAGAAACAAACATTTTTCAAGTTAGGGTTTTGATATGTTGCACCAATACCACAAGAGATAGAAGAAAAATTAGAGGAAATGATAAAAAAATAAGGAGGATACCTTATCGAGAAGAACCATACTACAAATCATGAATAAATTTCATAATATCACCAAGAGAGGATGAAGATAGGAGGAAGGAGGTGTCAAGTTAGGCTCCCTTCAGTCATGGGTTGTGAAAAATAGGAAGGTTATAGGTTTGGGGTGCATCATAATGCAAAAATGTTGGATTATAATTTAATTAAAAAACTCAAAATGTTAATTCTTAGAAATTGTGCATGGTTTAGACACACAGTTGGTCAAAACATGCACCAATCTTACACCCCCACTGGAAGTTCTGGGAGACCTCACAAGGTAAGGGTGCATGGTTTGGGAACTCAAGAACCAATTATTTATTTTTTCTCTATTAAAAGGCATACATGAATTCATGTTTGTCACATGTTTCAACCAACCGTGTGCCAACCTTCTGTCTGTGCTAAAATTACAACATTTTATAATTTTAACTTGATTCAGCCCAAAATTTTAGAAAAATACTAATAATAATTAAACAAATAAAATAATAAGAAAAATAATAATGTTAGTGTGTAAGAGGTAAAATAATTACCCACTAGTATTCATTAAGTTCTGGTGTTATTCATCTGCCTCTGGTGATTGGTAGGTGCACCTAAGGTTTTATGTTGATCTAACCCAGTGTCATTCGAGTGATTTGATTAAGGTCACTACACCAGTCCCCTTAAGAAATGTATCTCCATCGATGAACAATTAGTTAAATTTATTCATCCATTATCATACTCACAAACCCATATTGAAAGCATAAACACTTTTATATGAATTCCATGGTCCAGACTCATCCTTATACACAATAGTGGAACCATGAGCAGTATGTAATAATAATGATTGACCTTAGTCCTGATCCCCCAAACAGTGATCAACTTAGCCTCCTTTGAATCAGATTTCCAAAAAACCATTACCAACATAGCAGTGATGCTCAATATTCTTATTGAACTGTATAAACATGATTTATTTAAGTGATGAACTACAAGCCTCTTCAAAATAGTGACATTCATCCTCAAACTAGAAATGCCCTACCTAGATCCACCTAGTGAATGACTATCTCTCACATATTTATAATGAACCAATCACCTTATCATGAACCAAAGTCCTTACACTTTCTATATTTTGGTAGAATCAATAGAACACCATTGAGATTGACACAAATCAATAGATCTTCCCTCATCTATATTGATCCCCCTTATTTATTTTATTGGTGAGTCACATAGCCCATCTAAAAAACATGAACAGAGGATACTGATAGCTAAATATGTGATTAAATAGATATATAGGTCAAATACTTACTTTCATGTGGACTTCATAAAGTATAATTGATCATCATCCCAACCTAACTATATGCACTTGAATTTTATCAAATAAATAACACAAATTTTAGAAAGTAATGAATTCACTATTTAAACCCAATAAAATGAAATTTCAAAATTGAAAATCAATTAAATTCCATAATGTCCAAAACATCATATTTCACTAATTCTAGAAAAATATATATAATTTAGCATGATTAAATTCCAATAAAAATGAATTTATAAAATACACATTCATTTTCAGAGTAACAAATGATTTCTAGATTCAATAAAAATATATTTTTAGTAAGATACCGCATTTATTTTACTATAAAAATATTATCAGTCAACACAAATGAATTCCAAGTAGTTAAAAATATAATTTTACATGAATTTTAATAATTTAATATAAAAAAATTATTTCCAATGTGACCCTATAAATTTCATATGATTTTTCACCAAACAAAGAGTAATTTACAAAAGAAATTTAAATATATATATATATATATTCAAATCCATGAATTTATAATTCAAGTAAATTTTAAATTAAATCCTCAAAAATAAACTAGAATTTAATTATTCAACAAAAAATGTAAAAAACATGAAAAATGTGATTTACTTGAGTTTAAAATAATAAGGATGGGTTTTTAATAAAATTTATATCATGTAATCAATAAATACATGATCTTTCAAATAAAATAACTCAAATACTCACAAACCTAATCTGATTGAAGGATATTAATACTTTTACCTAATTGATTTAGTATTTTTTGAGTTCTTTAAACTTTTAAAATATTTCCAAATTTAGCCTCATAAAAAACACATAACGATACCAATGTAATTCATAAATAAAGGTTACAAAGTTCATATATTCAACAATTTATTGTGTGCTCTTTGTTCTATATACATCACTATGTATAAGATCCAATTTCCCACTGACCCTCTAACCCTTTCCACTAAAAGTTTCTTTATTCATTTTTTCTGATAAAAAAGATTTATAGTTTTTAAATGATTCAAAATTGACTAATTTAAACAATCTTTTTTATGGATTCTTTGAATACATTTATCATTTATATTCCTAATGAGACAATTCTAAAGATAAGTGATGTTATAAAAAACTACATTGAATTTCATATATAGAATTGTATAGATAGAATTATCTATATCCATAATGTATAAACTATTCACCATATTCCCAGTGACATAAACATTTTATTCATGTATAAAGAAAAAATATTGTTCCTGATCAAGAATGAAAATCCTTTCTTTTAAAAATGATATATAGAGATTAATTTTTTATTTATGTCTAGAATCGAAGCATCCCTGATCTAAATCACCTCTAATATGATCAAACCAAGTTCCACTTACCTAAATTATTCATCCATGTATTCCATAGACTTCCAACTAGTAGTGAAGGTATATATAATAAGGGGGAGATTATACCCTCTTTGGTACAGATATTCATAAAACGCAACTGAAGAAATATAGTAAACAATAATCAAAAAAATAAACAAATAAAACCATACATCACATATATATGCTAGTAGTAAAAAAATAACAACTCTCATTGTATAAAAAATGAGTAACAATAATGTTGAGTCGATATACATAAAACAGAAGGTCACCTATAGTCTAGATAAGAATAGGCCTTCCAAAAAGTAAATAAACAAAGTAAAAGAGTCCACAATAACCTATGTCCTGGGTCCTTACCTAGTTCTATCCCTGAATCCATTTGGCTCAACCATTTAATTCTCTTCCATTACACTACTTATGCCTACAACCAATTAGACTAATTAGGTACAGGGAGCCCAATCAAGGTGTGAGTAAAACTCATTAGGCCACCACCAATTGATTCTCTAAACATTTTTAGTATAATAAAGTTCTATATAGTGTGATATTCTCTTAAATAAAATTAAACAAAAATTAAAATAATAATAAACATGTCACACCCATAGGTACTATGTGACCACTCAATGTGGTGAATACCATGTTTCCTAGTTTTTGGATGTCTCTAAACATATCACATAACAATAAACTTGGAATCCTATCCTAAGTAATATCAAATGGGTATATCATTTTGTTATAGTAAAATGACTCACACATGGGAAATGTTTCTTGATAAGATATCCATAACAATGATCTTAACATCCCTGAGATATCATAAGCATCAATACATGGGTAGCGCATAGTGATAAAAAATTTATAATAATGGGAATATAATCCATAAAAATAGTATACTAGTGGTCATCATGTCCCAACTATATCATCAATAGAGGGAATAATTTCCCTATACATGGGAGTAAACACAAGAAGGAAAGCATCCCTAGTCTCAAGCCACATCATAAGTGAGGGTGTTATATCCAATAAAAAACAATATCACATGGTAATACCATCCCCTTCATTTGAATAATCACATAAAGGTCATTACATCCCACTCCTAAGGAAAATAATAATTAATTTTTAATTTTATCCTAGGCATCTCATCCCCTTTCTTGGAAGTGTATGATATGTATGTTTTATGCATGTCTCTTTGGTATTTTAAAACACTGGTCTCAAGAATTTAATTAATATTCTTACCAATATTTGTATTGTTCATTTGGTTTTGTGATTTTTGGAAGGACATAAAAAATATTTGCAAAATAAACAAAAAAAATAGAGTAATAAAGCAGTCTGAAGAAACTACATTTTATGACACTTTGTGCTACTGTGTGACCTTGAAAGATTGAAATTGGATTGAAGATAGAGAAAACTACAGAATCTAGTAAAACATATATTCAAAAAGTAAAAATCATTTATGTTGTAAATTGGGATAGTGGTAGAGATATGCCATAAATTTCGTCACCCATTTGTGTTGTAAAAGTAGGATTCATTACTTGTTTCAAAGACACAAAGAAGAATCGGCATCGTAAACATCATTTTCATTGTAATACTGTCAAGAAAAAAGGATTATACCACACCTTTCATGTCGTAAAATCCTAATTTATGTTGTGAAACAATTATAAAGTGTAAATATTTAATTCAAAGAGAAGAGGGTTTGTGAAAAAATCCAATAAATTCTGCCCAAGTTTTTTCACATAGGGATATCAAGAGACGGAGGGATGAGGTGATACCAGAATACAGATCGATTAAAACCCTACTACTATTAGGATTTTAATTTTCCTACCCATTGTGATTAGAATGAGAGGGTAGACTTTGTGTGTTGTGATTGTAAGAAAAGAGGATTTATTTTATTAAGGTAATTTATTTTTGAATGTGATTCATTTGGTTCTTTTACTATAAACCTTAAATTATCAAATGTTCTTCTTTGATTTAAATCATGCATGACCATTATGTGATCAGTGAGTTAGTGATAAAATTTATGCATTGAATAGTGGAAGATCCTCACTATGACCATTGGGTGGTATGTTTATTGTGTTTAAATATGGTTCCAAGTTACTAAACCATTGAAAGAACCAAAGTAACATAACCATTGTGAAAAGGGTAAATTGGTGATTTGGGGGTTTTTTACCATTACCATTAGACTCACCTAATCTTCTTTTTGAAAACCTATGTTTTCTAATTCACTATATAATTACATAATTAATCATAAACTTGGATTATCAATTGTTGAGCAGGTTTTCCAAATTATTGAACATAAAAACCACCATCATTCTCTTTGAAATTAAATTCGTTTAGATTTCCACCATAAAATAGTTAGATCTTTATTATTTAAATTATTATTTTATCCAACATTGTCGTTATGGGTTTAACCTCGGACTTTTATTTCCTATATTACCCTATAGTTTAGTGATTTATTTGAATCATTTTTTTAAATTATTAAATCTGATAACAATGTGGGAATTAACTATGCCCAAAAAAATATAAAATTTTTGGTGTTGATTCTGGGGAATAGGAGAAGAGATTATTTTAGTTTAATAATTTAGACAGACACTTTTCTCATCTTTTATATTTATATATTTTAGCATAGGATTTTCATTAATTTTTTTATCACTTTTTACCACATTTGGGTATTTTTTCCATGATGATAGGGCTTCAATACAAATACAGATTATCCTTCCTTCTAAAAAATTTGATGAAAAAACTCAAGGATATTAAAATGATGCACATTCAACCAAAATAGTGCTTGTAATTGTACCCAAGTGAGGAATATGCCATACTCCATAGCATATAACTGAATTTAGAAGTGTCAAATCACAATAAAAGAAGAATGAACAATAAATCAGAGGTAAGTACCAACTCCAAAGCTGAATTTGATCCTAACCATTGTGCCCTCAACTTTAAAGTTTTAGAGGATGGTGAAGAAGGTGACATTGATTTTGAAATAAAGTGGGACAATGAAAGATTCAGAAAACAATGGAAAGAAGAAAAAAGGACATCTTTAAGCTTTATAACAAATTTTCTCAATGATTTATGTGCACCACAAGAAGATGAAGATACACCAGAGGAAAAAAGTGGATATAGTTTCAGAACCTAAATTTATCATTGAATAAATTCAAAAAATGTAGTTATCAATTGAAAAGGAATAATTATACCAAGTCTGGATGGATATTAAATGCTTCATTCTTATAGTCTTATTATCCAGACTTTGGTCACCTCCTCAAAACTTCACACCAATTTCATTAAGGAGAAGATGAGTTAATATATATGCATTTCAAATTCAAGATTCTATTAACACAAGAAGGTTAACCTTGTATCATATTCTAATGAGATAACCCAGTTATGATCGAGCTAAATGGTAGTTAAGAATGTGCATCTCCCAAGATGCAACCCATGTTTTTATCACTTTCTAGGATTTTATATTTATTGATTTATTGTGATTTAATTTTATATTAGGATGTAATTTCAATTACAATTATATTTTTTATCATTATTTAATGGGTATGCACTTTCACCTATTTATTTTTATTTTCAATTCTGTCAAGGCACCGACAGGTTTCATGAGAAGGAGCATTAGGAATAATTCACATCATAAGATCCATATCCACATCGTGAACTTGGAGAGACAAAACCTCAATATCACCACATATGAGTTTCATTGAAATAGAAGTAATCATTTCAATTCTTTATTTTTCATTTTTATTCACTGCATTATTTTAGAATAGTGATTTTAAATAGAATTTCATACCACATACTTGTTTCTTGTTATGATTAACTGAACTATGAGACATGAACTTCTTAGGATACTTTCCATACCATGTTTTTCAATTCCTTTTTAAATAAATTTGAATTAGAAAAATGGGGGGAAATTAGTAGAGATAACATGTGGATTCATATTCGAAAAATTGTGATTTATGGGAACTGGTTGATTTTTTTGTATGATTTGTTTTTTGAGATTTTTTCTACCCTGAATTTCTGATATTTTCATTAAGTGGATCTATTATTCATATGTACTTCCAAAAGTTATTATCCCAACCATTATTATCATTCCTAAGACATTTTTTGAACCAATATTTCTAATTCATTTCTATTATATATTTATTGCGAGACTTGAGCATGTTCTCTTCTAGAACTTACTCGGTATCTTATCAAAACTAAGACTGAACAAAATCAATTTTAAGATGATTAAGGCATATTTTTTCCCCTGTATCCTTGGACCCAATGTGATATCAATCCTTTTTTCTTTTATAATACATGAATGAACATTATAGGAAACAAGACATGTCTCAAGCCTATTATATCTATTCCTGAACAACTCTTAGTATGTTACACGATATCTAAAATGATAAGTGTGGGGGAAATTTTGTCCATGGTGAATAGGAATTTACATTAGTAAGGAGACTCTTTTTGTGTTTTTCATGTCATTTAGGGATAGTACATATTATAATTTATTTTACTTTATTATTCACCTCTCTTGATAAAAAAGAAAAAAATAAAAAATGGTATGTGTCTTGGGAGGATCAAAAATCAACATTGTCAGACCGATGTTCTTTTGATCGTATGTGATTAGGTGGTGGATGTGAGATTTTTACTAGGTATGAATTTTGAAAAAAAAATAACAATAAATAAAAACTAAAGAGAGGGTGATTCATTCATTATGCTTACATGTATCATGAGCCCACTTTACGCTTTGTGTGATAAGTAGATGACATTTTTATCACTACAGGAGTATTTTATTGAGATTATATTTTGATATAATACACTATAATTTAGAGTAAAACCTTATTTTCAAGCCTCATTTTATTCATTTACCCTCCGAACCTAAATCCATAGAGAAATTTGAACCTTATTGCAAAGTCCTCATGATTAAATTTTATTTTTGTCTTTATGTGGTGGATATGCTAGATTCCTTGAAATCCTATGGTAAGTGACATGTTCTTGAGGTATAATATGAATTTAAATTCCATTTATTACCTTTATTATTAGTGTAAAAAATTAGAGTGAGGTAAACTATAAATGTAATTCATATTAATAATGAATTGAAAAATGAAAATGGTGGAAAAAATGCTTGGTTGTTTCATAATAAGAAAAGTAAAAATACTTGGTTGATTTTTTTCATTGAAAATTGGGGCATTGATGAATTTTCTGGTGGATGATAAAAAAATTAAATTGCACATTTGATCAATTTATTTTATTGATATTGATTTTAAATCATGGTAGAGTGAGCATTCTTTGTAGTATGTTAATATTCCATCCTTGAGGACAAGTTTTATTTCAAGCATGGGGGATTTGATACATACATTTCATGCATATGTTTTTGTTGTGTTTTAATACACAAATATATGTAATTTAATTGATATTCTTCCCAATATTTGGATTTTTTAATTGGTTTTATGAATTATGGTAGGATATGGAAAATGTTTGGAAAAAAAGATATTAATAAATCAACCTGATGACACTTTATACTATGACACAAAAAAGATTAAAGTTTAATTGAAGATGGATAAGAACTATAGAATTTGGTAAAAGATATATTCACGATGTAAAAATCATTTATTTTGTAAATTGAGTAGTAGGTATAGATATTATGGAAATCACATTTCCTATTCACATTGTAGAAGGAGTATTCACAGCTTGTTACAAATCCAAAAAAAATAATTTACATCATAAACATCATTTACGTTATAAGATTATCAAGAAAAAAGGTCGATATGACACCTGTTACACTATAAAATCCCTATTTATGATGTGAAACCATAATAAATTTTTAATATTTAATGCTCCGAGCAAATGGTTTTTGATGAAAGCCTATAAATTATTCCCAATCGCTATTTCATAGGGATATCAAGAGATAGAGGATGAGGTGATACCAGACCAAGGAGAGGTCAAATCCCTGTTATTACTAGAATTTTTATTTTTATAACACCTTGTGATTTAAATGATGGGATATGCTTTATATGATATGATTACAAGGAAAGGGGATTGATTTTTTTAAGGTAATTTATTTTTGAATGAAATTCATTTGGGTATTTTTCTACAAACCAAAAATTATCAAATTATCTTCTTTACTTTAAATCATGCATGACCATTGTGTGATCAGTGAGGGATTGATAAAATTTATGTATTAACTAGTGGATGATCCTCACTATGACCATTGGGTATGATGTTTACTATGTTTAAATATAGTTCCAAGTTATTAGACCATTAAAATAACTAAAGTAACATGACCATTGTGAAAAGGGAAAATCAATGATTTGTGGGTTATTTACCATGACCATTTTACTCTACTAATCTTGGTTCGGAAAACATATGTTTTCTAGTAAATTATCTAATTCCATAATCAATCATGAACCTATATCTTCAATTGTTGATCACGTTTTCCAATTTATTGAACATCAGAACCACTATCATTCTCTTTGAAATTAAATTAGTTTAGTTTTCCATCATAAAATAATTAAGTGTTTATTATTTAAATTATTATTTTCTCCAAACCCATATTCATGGGTTAGACCTTGGAATTTTATTTCCTATACTACCCTATAGTTTAGTGATTTTTTTTATTTGTGTTTTTAAATTATTAAATTTGGTAAGCATTTGGAAATTAATGATGCCCATAGAACTATCAGTATCACATCATGGGTAGTACATGACACTCCCAAGGGAAATAAATAATAATCATATATCATTTTCCTGGGTATCTTGTCTGCTTTCTTAGAAGCATCACATAATTAGTAGCATATCCCACTCGCAAGGGTATTGATAAGTAAATGGGAAAAGTCTCCCATGTCATAGGAATCCCCATACTAATTAGAATTTTATCCCATTACCATTATCATCAAGGACACAAGTACATTATGTTATATATCATAATGGGAATCACATCCCATTATAATTTTTATAATTTCCTTGCTCATAAGATTAATACATAATGGTCATGGTGTTTCTCAACAACACATGTAAGGTAGTGGGATAGTGTTTCCTAAGAAACATACACCTAGATTAAAGGGTATAACATCGTTGAACACATCATTATATGTAAATTGGGAAATGAATCCCATACCACATGTCAA
The DNA here is from genome assembly GCA_963277665.1 of Viscum album. Taxonomy (NCBI): domain Eukaryota; kingdom Viridiplantae; phylum Streptophyta; class Magnoliopsida; order Santalales; family Viscaceae; genus Viscum; species Viscum album. The sequence goes on along the minus strand of OY728141.1, from coordinate 295,422,192 downwards.
AATATTACATTGGGCATGTCATCCCAGGCCTTAAGAAATATTAGAGTGATTGGGAAGGTCATCCCACCCCTAAATATCATATCAACCAAGGGGAATACCATTCACTACACAACATTAACAATGACATTGGTAATGAAATCTGATAACATAAACATAGTCACATCATGATATAACTAGAATATTAGGCAATATATATTGAAAAAACATAAATAGGATGGAATTTCATCTATCTAACTTTAGATCTAGTCTAGGTTGGCCCTTTCCCACCCAAAATACATATATATCCATAACCAAAGTATAACTCACTCAATTACTACAATATAAAAGGTAGAAGGAACAATCCCCCTATGTGTCTATAATATAATCCAAAAAGGATAATAATTCATAACTAATGATCCACTCAGATAAATACTTATTCTGGTCTTATATAATTCTCACAACCCCTACTCACAGGAGGCTAAGGTAGCCTATTCTAGGCCCACTAGGTTATATTCTACCAAGGACACATCTCTCCTAGTTCTAGAGACCATATCTCTTGATGCTTTAATTTTACTTCATAGTCTTTTATATCCATGGTATCAAATTTCATTAAAATGGAAGGATAAACATAGCCCTCATAGAACACACTTTCTCTAAAGTAGTGAATGGATTATACCAGGTGGTGGATTACACCGACCAACCCTGTTTCTGCAACTCTTTTATATACAAGGAGGCTAAAGTCACCTAAACAAGGCCCTAGGAATCATAAAATAACTCAAATGAATCCATATTAAGTCCCTTGTATAAATTATAACACACTTTAATTAAATCCTACAACCATTGGAGGTCAAGGCACCAAAGTATAGTAATAGGAGGGTCCATCACCACCCTGTAAATTCTTAACCAAAACATACGATTCAAAAGAAACAATTTAATTTAATTTAAGGTCAATCACACATGTTAATGTGACCATATGTCATATATCACATGAAATAATTCATAATACATTGAGAAATATAGTGACCACTAACCTAAAATTGAAGTAATTTTCTTAGAAAAGCCTGACCACCATCATTGAAAATGCTCAAACAACCTTTATCCATTAATATGTGGCCTTCTCTTAATCTAATAACATATTTAATTAATTATAAAACAATTATAATCAATTAAAATAATTAATTATTTAATAATAACTAAAGAAAAACTCACCAAATGATCACCCATGACATAATTTTTGAGAAATAGGGTCACAAGTGAAAAAAAAATTGTAGGCATGGGCATCATGCCCATAGAAATTCAGGTTGCGAAAATATCCTGAGGGGATATAGGAATGGTCATGGACCATGTATATAACCTTTAGAATTGGTTAGTTCGACATGGAACCTGGTCTAGGTAGAGAACTTATAGCCACAAGCACCTTCTCATGGCTATAAGTGGGTCGATGTGGACCTTATAGCCATGGGAATGGTACCTATGGCTATAGGTCCATGAGGACCCTATTACTATAGGCTCTAATCCCATGTCTATATGGTGGTTAAAAAATCCTCCATCACTATGTTTCAACCCCACATCTCATGAGTACACTTGAAGATACTTTACCACTCCACTACGACACTTATTATACATATAAATATAAATATGTGTATATATATCTATGTGTGTAAGAATTTTTAAATATATTTTATTATTATTATTATTATTAAATTAATTGTAACATCAGTCCTAATATAAAGGCATATAACCATGAGTATAATACCCATGTCTAAAGGGTCTATAGCTATAAGAATAATGCCCATAGATATATGGTCTATAACCATACATATGGATATAAATTCCCTATGAGAAGGATTATATCCACGAGTGTAACTTTCATGGCTATAGGGACCCATGAATAGGTTTATATCCATGGGTATATATACATGTGGCTATAGAGTCCCTGTTCCAATGATTATAATCACAGGGCATATATACCCATGACTATATGTTCTTGATGCTAAGTCTTATATTCATGAACATATATTTCCCTATCTATAAGATCTTTACCATACCCTTACCCTAATAAATATTCATTTTCACATTATTTATGATTAATAAGGGTTAATATATATCCAAAATCACTATTACTCGTGGCTAAAAGTTTACTATAACCATGTTTTGTGGCAATGGGTGCACACCACCTTCAACATCCATTGGTACCTATTACATACAAAATCCCCAAAATACTATCTCAATCCATCCATAAATCTTATAAAAATTGATTAAGATAAATAAATTATTCAAGTAAGTGACATACCTTAAGAGAAATGAAACAGTATCAAGCACCCTCTTCCTCCCAGGATCCCCTCTATCCAAGAAGAACAAAAACCCCACCATCTAAGATGTATTATACCATGATCTGGTAGAATAATCATAAATAATATAATTTTATTCTACCAAAATCATAGGAAGTAAAGAGTATGGGAAATAGGAGAATTCGGGGCCAAGAACTCGCCATTTTTATAAAGAAATCAACCCTCGATTTCCATCGATCAAAGGGAGAAGATGGATGTGGTAAAAGGGAGAAGGGGTGTATCCCCCTTGGATTTGACCAAATAACCCCCCCCCCCTAATGGGGTTTAAAATGAAAACCCCTAAAAATACCAAACTTCCCCAGTAAAAAATGTCTTTTGGGTGTATTGGGTACCCAATCACCCAACACCAGCAACCTGATGGCCCTAGGAATTAAAATCCACCCACAAGATCAGTTAAGTCACTAATATAGGTGTGGTGGGTCATTGATTTAGAATTATTTTTAATTTTTACTTCTAAAAAAAATACACATCCAGTTAGAGTGATTTTATTTCACTATTATACAGACACATTCACACATAGAATAAGGCACAACAAATTTATAAGGTTCACTTATCAAAAAAATAAGGATAATCCTTGGTGTGATTCTGAATCACTTGTGATCACACTACCCACTAATATTAACCTATTAATTATATTAATAGGGGTTTATCCATGAAACGAAAATACACTATAGTCTCTTGAGAATGTATGGTCATCTTGTATGATTATAGAAATATTAGAAAAAAATTCAACAGCATATGAGTCTTCTACCAGTTTTAACTTCAACTGTGTTTTCACTATATTGTTTTATTCTTCTCCAACTTACACTCATGCAAGTTTATTCTTATTCTTATTATTATTCTTTCATAGTAGTGATCAATAACCTCTTCTTCATTTTTCTTCTTCTTTTTTCACTCTTAGATGTAGTGAGTTTTCAATGCTACACGGTATCTACCCTCTCTTTTATATTTCTTGACACACTCTTCTTCTTAATTTAACAAAATTTATATTCACTATATTTTATGAATATTATTTTCATAAAATTATTTATGGAAATTCCCATGATCTTTGACCTTCTTCATAATTCGGGTCAACTGTTCTTGAATACTTTTCCAACTTTCTCACAATGTTCAAATTTCAAATATTTAATTTGAAATTCCATTCAATATTTGACCAAAAAATTATCCTCTTAATTATTCCACAAATATCAACACTTATTACTATGAAAAAATCTCCCACAAATACTACATCAAATTATACATTTTATTATAAATATATATGTGCATGATAATATGCACACTTCACGGTGTGGTACTCTACTCTTTTGGAATGAAATATTTAAACTTCATCATGAATCACAATCCTTAATAATTATGATATTTATTCAATAGGTAACACATCACTAAGAATCGTCTGATTTTAAATCTTATATTTAGAGTATGAATTATGGAAACTTCAATTAAATAATTTATAAATATCAAATAACTCATATGAAGTCTTCCAAATGACTCATACACTACTTCAAATGACTCATATGTGGATGAAACATATATAAATCCTGATAAAATATACACAACTTTAAATAGATCATACATTGTTCCTCTTCTCATAATTTACTCATGTGAAGTCACATGATGACTCATCCATAATTCTAGGATGACTCATATAGACTCTTCCTTTACTCAAAAATGAATAATTTGGGGATTTAGATCACTCATACATAGGTTTATACTTTGATAATTTTCATCTTAACTTAAAATTCCAAAATATTTTAAATTAATCTCATCCACTTCTCAAAAACTCCAAAAACAACATCATACAACTTTAAATACTACAAATATATGGAATATAACTCACCCTAAATTAAACACCAAAAATAACTTTAGTTTGATTTTGATTTATACATTGAAAATAAAATTGGACACAATAAACATACCCACTTTCAATTTATCCATGAATTCTTCTCTAGAGAAATTCTAGATGCTGGTGAGAACTTCTTTAACTTTAAATAAGTAACTCCAACTTGATTCTCCAACAATCCCCCAAATCCCCTCAACATCTTCTAAATGTTACTTGGTATCACTAATCCACCCTTTGGATTTCATTTTTAACCAAGGAAAATAATTCACCTTAAAACTCAACTAATCTTAACAATAAGTCATCATTAAATAATTATAAGCCTAATTTTACAAACTTGATTCAAGAAATAATACATTTAATAAAAATATCATGTTTTCCAAAAAAACCCATGATTTATATTCAGTTCTTCAAAAATCTAAAATCCACTTGATACCACACAAAAATATCAACTTTGATCAGTTTTTGATACCACATGTGATACCATATGAGATCATATATTCTTATACTTCTTAGAATTATTATTCCACTAATAAAAACTATTCATTAAACCAATTATCAAAAAAATTATAGATAATCTCTCAAAAAATGATTGGAACAGTTCAAAATCAATTCCCAAACACATGCTACAGGCTAACACACAATATAGGCTGAATTCAAAGCTTACCCATTTTATTAAATCTCTATAAATATATTCTCCCCCTAATTAATAGAAACACACACCTTTAGATACCCCCTTATATGATTTCCTACCCCCTTTTTGAATACATTATGGGATTAAACATGAAGATATTTATGTTTCCTTTTTCTCCATATTTGAAAATAATACCTAAGGAACAAGATGAGATAGTGGACTAAACTACCACTACTTATCTTTGAGGGGACTGAGGTTGAAATCCCATTTCTAACCTCAATATTTGAAATGTATCCTTTATAAGTGGATTGGTGAACACATCTGTTATTTTCTACAAGGTTGGAAAAAATTTTAGTTTCAACTCATTTATCTCTATAAGATATTCGATAAAGTGATATTTGATATCAATGTTCTTGGACCTTGAATATTAAAAATGATTCCTTAACAAATTAACAACAATTTGATTATAAAATCCCAAAATTTGTGTAAAATTCACTTCCATGTTGATTTTTCATACAGATCAATTGAGTAATGGCCCGATTTGTAGCCACATACTCTACTCCACCAGTAATTAAGGTCACAAAACTCTACTTATTTATGTTCCAACATACAAACCTCTCTCCTAAAAAGAAACCTTGTCTAGATATAAATCTTATGTCATCAAAATTTTCTACCCAATATATATATGTGTAGCTGAATAGATCAAAAATTACCATGTTGTTATACTTTAACACATAATCTATTATTACCTTTATGTGCCTAAGAATTATTTTCACATCCATCAGGTGATACACTTTTGGTGCACCATGAAATCCAGTACAAAGGGTGAAAGAATAAATAATATAAAGTCTAGAAGTTGTCAAGTAAAACAAAATCCAAATAATAATTTGAAATTTTGTGGTGTCAACTTACTTTCCTTTCAATTCCTTTGACAACTTGTTTCTCACTAAGATATGTGTAGAAACTAGCTTTTAATCTTTTGTACCAACTTATTTAGAAGCTCTATAGCATTATTCTCTTGAGAAATAAAGATATTATCTTCCTCTTGAGAAATTTATAAACCTATAAAGTATCTCATTTTACAAAAAAAAATCAAATAACTTCTTCATATCCATAAAAAATATTCAAAATAAATTTATTAATTTCCATTAAAAATTATATCATCTATATAAAAAACGATAATGAGTGATACTTTGTTATCATATTTAATGTAGATATTATTTTCCACTCTTATTTTTCTGATTTTTAACTTCAAAAAAATAATATATCTTAGAATACCATGCTCTTGGATATTTTTTTTAACCCATATAGATCATTATTTAACCTAAAAACATATTTTTCATCTTTAAAAAGCTAGAATCCACAAATTTTCTCAACATAAACCTCCTCTTTAAACTATCCATTGGGAAAGGAATTCTTAAAATTTATTTAGAAAATCTTGTATTTCCTTTGAGTTTTAATAGATATAAATTTATTAATGATTTATAGTATATAAATTAGATAAAATGTCTCATCAAAATCAATACCTTCAACCCAAGAATACCCATTGCACAAAATTCATTATTTGTTTCTCATAACTTCTCCTCTTTTATTTAACTTATTTTGAAAAACCTATCTTGTTTCAATAATATTCTTATCTTTAGAATTGGGTATTAGTTCCCAAGTATCATTATTATCTATATGTTCTAATTATTCGTTAATATAATTAAACCACTCTTTATTCTCTAAATATTCATCAACATTTCTCAGTACAATTTGAGAAAATAGCAATCTATGAATTGTTTTCCTCAAAGTTCTCCTAGTTTGAACCTATCTTTAATTTACAATGATTTTTTCAACCTCAAATTTTCTTCTATGCCTTGTATGAGATGATATAAGTTTATCCTCTTCACTATATTTGGTTGAATAATAATATTAACCTATACTACTTATGAATCTTTACCTTTTTCTAAAACTTCATCTTGTTATTTAACCGAAGAAGATTCATCTTCATCAATTTTAGAAAATTTTACTTTATCTATGTATTATTTATTTTCATGTTATATAACTTTATCATTATAATTGTAAATTATATTTCTTGTATCTTTATTATAAAATCTATATCCTCTTCCATTTATAGGATAACCTTGGAAGATTCCATCAACACCTACTTTATCAAACTTACTAATATTTTAACCTTTGACTTTGGTGATGTAGGGGATTCAAATACCCTTAAGTATTTAAAACTTTAGGTATTCTTAAAAAATATTTCATATGGCGATGTGTCATAATTTGGTCTATATAGGTAGTGATTTTGAATGTGAATAGTTTATCCAATGGATTATATCTAAAAATACCGAGAAGTATCATTCTCTGTCAGCATGGTTTGATTCATCTCTTTTGAGCTTATATTCTTCAATTAAACCATATAATTTTATTTTGGTTTGTATGGGGAACTGAGTTTATGTAAAACACAATTCTTCTTATAGTAATATTCAAATATTTCATTAGTGTACTTAGCACCAGTATTTATCTGGATCTTCTTTAAGGAGTAACCACGCTCCTTTGTAACAATTCTCCTAAATATCTTGAACATATTAAGAGCCAGTAATTTATGTTTCATAAATATAATTCAAGTAATGCAATTGAATTGATCAATAAATTAAATAATTTACTTATCTATATTTTTTGATTGCTTTCTAATGGGACTATAAATGTCAGAATGATGACACTCCAAGGGATGAGATGTATAAATCTCAAATTTATTATGTAAGGAATTTGTAATATTCCACTTAGAGCATATTGATCATATCCTAGTCATTTCTCACTTTATATTAGGAATATCACAAACACTATTTATTTGGTAAGTCTTTATCATATGCCTTTAGCCAATATGACCAAGCCTTCTATGCCATAGTTGGTTTTATTCTTTCACACTTTGGTGGCATGAATTATGTGCATCACCCATTTAAAATAAATTACCCTTAGTTCATTGTACTCCTCTCATAACTATTCCATCTTCTAGGTTCTTTACCAAGAAACCATATTTCCTAAAAATCACCTCATTTAATTCATCATGGATCTAAGAAATACTCAATAGATTGTGTTTCATTCCATCAACATATATGGTATTCATGGAATTCATATTTTCATTTCAAATCATATCTGAATCAACTAATCTTATCATGGGTTAATGATCACTTAAAAAGGTTATTGAGAGTTATTTTAAATCATAAATATTCTAAAATAACTTTAATTCCCATTTCATATGTGAAGAGAATACACTATCCAGTATTCATGGACACTAAGATTTAAGTGAAACTTCTACAAAAATATCATTTTCCTTAGCCTTTTCCTTCTTATCCTAAGAATTCTAGGTATTTTATTTTTACTCAGTTAGGATAGTAGAATGTTGAGGTGTCACTTAGCAGGGTGACCTGACTATTCACATCTTTCATAGACTTCTTCCAAAGGTTTAAATCCATTCTCAATCTTTATTCCAAAATTTTCTGGTTGTTTCCAAATCTCTTTTCTTTTATTGTACTTAATCCTCTCTCAAATTCATCCTCCTAAACATTATAAACTCATAAGAATTTTGATGATTAATTTTTTCATGTTCTAAAAGCTTCCATAGTTCCAATTATAGCCATAAAAATCATACTTACCTACAAAAACAATATTTTTTCCAAAAATTGACACATGTTTTTCTTTCTTCTTTTGACCAACAATCTTGGATTCTTTTTGAAAAATAAAATTATTATAAGCTCTAAACACTCTATTATTTTTGTTGAAAAAAATTATATCCTTTTTATAAATCACCAATTGTATCATTTTTTACATTCAAGTTTTGATTCTTAGAATTTTAAGATTTTTGGGAATCACTTAATTTAGCCACAAACTTGGTCTTCTTCACTTTATTATTCAATTTAAAATTACCATAAACCATTTAAATACCTTTTTTAGTATTTGAGTGATATCTTTGTTGATATTCTTGATCATCATTATTCTTGAAACTTTCTATGTCTTCTTGAACTAAATTCTGGAAGTTGAATATGAGTTTACCAAGTTCCTTTTCTACACTACCAAACTTATGTTAAACAATTTCAAGATATTTATTTTTTTCCTTCACTTTTCTTATATATTGACTTTTAAAGTCTTATCTTCATTAATCATATTATTTAAATCATTAAACTATTTCACCAAATTTGATTATTATTATATATAAATAGATTTTGTACTGCTAGAGGATTGGTTATCTTTCCTAAAATTTCTGATCTTCTTCTCCAATTTGGTGATCTTTTAAAGGAAATACCTAAAATATCTCTTTAATATAAACTCTATTTAAATTTTTTTTATAACTCCCAATGTAACTAATTTAATCACTAGTGATACTTTGTTCATTTACCTTAGAAATGAGTAGCTTCTCATCAATAACACTAGAAATTCAACCATATTCTTGTTCATCATTTATTTCACACTCTTCAAACTTAGACAAGAAAATTCTATTTTTATATTTGGAGAAATTATTACCTTTACATATAGAAAAAAACTTTGACTTAGTTTCTTTATTCTTTGATGATCTTAGTTTTCATTCATAATCTTTATCACTAGATTTATCTGTAACAACCCAAACTTTTACTAATGAAAATTCCCCTTGATATGATTAAATATATTATTATGTAAAATGGTTATATAAAATGTATTCACTTATATGGTTTTATGTTTTTGGATTTTAAAATGTTTTTAATAATTTTTACCATTGCTAATATAATTGTTGAATAGTGATCACATGATTAGTATAAATATAGGGCTTTAACAAATCCAATTTACTCAGACAAAGGAAGCGATGGCCTCATACAGTAGAATTTATGTGTATGAATCCCATTTTCCAAAGCTCAAAAAGGAGGTGGAATAACTGCTCTTTGCTCTTGACCAATCCCAAACTAAGCTTCAACACGTTAATCTTGAATGGAACTACCTATGGGAGAATTGTAAGTTGATAGAGATTACCACCCGAGAGATGTTATCCGAGCCACCCCAAGAGTCGGTCACCATCGCACACCTTACCCTTATGTAATATGCAGGTGTTATAAGGGTTTATGTTACAAGACCCTAGAACTATGATTAAGTGCATTATTTTTGTATAGAATAAATAATATACATACATTTTATTATTGTTACTTTGTAAATAGTTTTCAAAACACAAAGAGTATTTTTAGTTAATATTCAATTAAGAAATATATTTTGATGAATTAATGGATTTTTAAATTAAATAATATTCTAATAAAATATTATTACTAAATTATTTTTTATAAAATATAAATTATCATATGATTTTTATGAATATAATTGTAATTTTTATTAAGGTTTGGAAGTTGATTTTGTCAAAACCCATGAATTTTTTATAAATGTCAGTTTTTATTTTAAAAATAAAAAATTCAAATATTTATAAAATTATTTAGATAAAATTAATATTATTTTCTTAATCAGGACGTCAAAATTACTCAACGGTGAATTTTTCATAATTTTCTAAGACAGTCGAATTTTTAGGTAAAAGTTAAATATCGTTTAAATATATAATGTGTTTTATGAAATCATAATGACTCAATAGTTATGTAATAAAATACTATAAATGGTATTTTCAGACAATATATTTTTTACCTTTAAAATAATGTGATTTTATGTTTGTTTGATTTTTTTTACAAAGCCTTAGTGGACCCTCCAATACTTATAATACATTTTAACATTTTAAAATGATTTATTTGAGTGTGTGACTCACCTAAAAATAATCAAGCCTAATATTTTAATATGTTATGCCATTGGACTTATAAAATAATGTTTTCCACTCCACTTTTGAAAAAAAATGGGAAAAACCATGGGATGGTTTGTGGTTTTTATTAGTTTAATGTGTGGTGTCCAAAACCTAAATAATAAAAAAAATACCTCTCTTTTCTTATATAAACCCACTCAATCTCCCATTCCTCTTCACTCAAACCATTTGGAGCTCGACCAACCCATTCCATCCTCTCTCTAGAATCATCCCAAAGTGCCCCAATCTCCCAATAATCCCCTCTCAAGCCTCTCCAAATCCATTGGGATCACACTTCTGAGTAATGGATTTCTTCCTTTCTCATTTTTTTCCAAGTTTCTTTATGTTGTTATACCCTTTTTTTAATTAAAAATGTTGCGATATGATTTATCACCTCCCCTATACTTCCCTATTTATTTTTGAATTATTAGATACTTATTTCTCTCACATTAATGCCTCCCATGTACACATGTTACCATGCTGAAATTCTGTAAGAAAATTTCTCTCTCCTAATTTACATTCAAGCAATTCTTTTATATTGTGAATCTAAATTCCATTACATATATTGGGATATTATGTTCCAAGACCCCATTACTTTAAATTTCATGTATAAATGATTATATACCCCTTTCCCTCTCATAAACCCATTTTACTATTTCTATTTGATGCCATTATGCTTCTGAAGTTACACTAAAATTTCCATGCCAAAATCATCATATAAGTGAATATCATACCCATTTCTCTATCAAGGTTATTCACATTTATGAACATGTAATTGTTGATCGAAGAATTACATTTATGTATTCCACATATATTATTTGTGGAATAAATTATGATGTTTAATGAATCCATGTTGTATGATCTATGTGGCACACTTATTCGTGAAATGAAATGATTAAGAAGGGTACACCCTGATAGCACTCCAATGCATTGGGTAAAGATTAGTATCATGATAATTCAAGTTAAATGAGGGTTCACTCATGATAATTTAAGTGCAATGAGGGTTTAATCATGCTAATCCAAGTTCAATGAGGGTTTACTCATGCTCCATGTGCAATGAGCCTTGGCTCATGCTAATATCATGGTAAATGTTGTTGCCACATTTCCATGTTATGATAATCATGCTATTTCATGTCTTTATGGTCATATTTATCTTTTGATCCATTGATATGACTATTTAATAACATGTACTATATTATTTATGTTATTACTTATTTACTCCCTTACTGGTCTTTATAGATCACCCTTTTCTTATGCATGTCTTCAAGTTATCCCATGCAATTATAGGTACGAAGGAATGTTGTGGTCATGTAAAAGAAGTTTTCAATAAAGATGTTGGGTTTTATGTTCTAATTTGTTATGTTATGTTCCTAATTTCCTAATACACTATAACTCTAGATCCTAAGAGTTGTATTAATTGCAATTTTATGTAATAAATCATGTTTGAGTGTGTAATAAAGAGCAGGGTTGTTATATTATCTTCTTTAAATTTAAGAAATTTGATGCAAAATGTACAATGAATCCACACATGAAAAATTTTATTATAAGATTCCACTTGAACTTTCTTATGGAAATTCTTACTTTTCTAGAGATATTAGACAAAACTTTTTCAATATTTTCATCCAATTATTCTTCTAAGTTAGAAAAACTAACTTCATCATATTCTATACCTTTATTTATTCTCTAGTTATTTAAGGATTTAAAATATATTTATTTTTTCACCTAACCCTTATTTATGGTATCATTTTCCTTACTTATATCATAGGCTATGAAAATACTATACAATTCATAGATAGGAAGTGTAATTGAATCTTTATCATCGTAGGATAAAACTTTAACATCAAATCTATCTAGAAAGATGTATAGATTTTTCTCAACAATAGTTAAATCCTCCAATTTCTCTCTAAATCTTTTGATAGTTCTCACCATATCATTGACCCTTGTGAAAAATTAATCTTCAGATTTATAATCCTTAATTTTTAAGTCTACATATTTCAATTTTTAAATTTGTAGTTTTACTATCCACAACTTGGTATTTCATCATAAATATTTTCAAGTGTATCCCATAATTCTTTCATTTTCTTAATTTCCTTTATTTTTTGAAACATCTTCTTAGATTGGGAAGATATAAGAGAATTATAAGAACATTAACCATTATCAATATTATTTTAATCATTTTATATCATGAAATCACCATCAAATCAAGGATTAAATACATTAATTATAGGATCATATATGTCCAAGATTATTGATAAAATATAAGGCAACATATGTTCCTTCTATGACACCCTGAATTATCACTTTATTTCTTGAGTTTATGTGGTTATTTTATCTTTTAGGTTCTGGGTGTCCTATCATAAAAATTTAATGTTTTTGGGGACTTTATAGGGCTGCGCAGTTTGGAACATAGTTTGGGAAACCGTGTGAGATAACCATGTAACCTACTCAGGTTTGGGTATTTTTGTGTTTTTGAGTTATTTTTATTAAAGTATACTCCCATAATCCTTCCTAATTTTAGCCCTTCAACCGAGGAACCTATCCTAAGCCTCATTTTATCTTCCAAGCTCTTCCAATGTGGATTTGGAGTGGTGTGTTGGTGTCTCTTCATCCGTATTGAAATTTAAGAGCTCCTCTTTTCTCTTGAAAGTTTATTCCTTTTTCCCTCTTTTCATATATCCTTATTGTCCATTTGGGATGTTTTTTATTCTTAGGGTTGCTCTAATTTGGGGGTTTTTTATTTTTAAAGGTCATGATCTATCCTAGGATAGCTATTATTATTCTTTTCATTGAAAGTGATATGGTTTCATCTCTTGAGGTAGGTATTTCCATTACGATTCCTTTTATTAAAGAGTTACATAGATTAAAGTTGTTTAATATATGTTCTTGATAGAGAAGTAGTATATGATATCTAGTTTGAATTTTCAAAGGTTTTACATGATTTTTTGATTTTTCCTTTAGAAAAAATGGGTTAAATACTTAGTTCAATGGCATTTTGTTTTAAAATGGCATGTTTAAAATTTTAAGTGTTTGATAAAATACTATTAAAGGTTATCCGTGGAAAAATGATTGGTTCATAGTGTTTTAAACCGATCTAGTTTTATAAAGTTTGTTTTGATTATTTTAAAAAGTATTTCTATATTTTAAAAAAGGGTAAGTGATTAATTTTTGGTTTGTTTGTTTTAGGTTAATCCTTTTTTTGAAAAGGCATGTTTATGCTTCAATGTGGTTATTGTGTTTTCCAAAATTTTCCTTATTTTTAAAGGTGATTTTGAAATAGGATTTCTAAAGTGGTTACTTTGATTTATTTTTGATGTTTTGTGTAATTTCCATTGGTTTATTCTTGGTTTCGAAATAAATTAAAAATATAATCTCTGGAGAATTATGTTTTTATGTATAAATAGAGGGACTATTTGGTACCTTATGTGATTCAATTTGATTAGATATTGTTTACACACTATTTGAGCCCCATATTACTCATTTTTTATGCTTGTGTGCATGTGAATTTGGTTAAATGAATTTTGATTCGGGTTTATATTTTTGGTTTAGGGATAATTATTTAAGGGGGTGTGTGTTTTAGGTGGGATGCATATTTTATTGGTAAGTTATCTTTCTTTTGGTTGTTATGATTGTTGCATAATGATGTTAGATTGATAATAACCACCTCTCATTCATCCATGAAATCAGGAGTATAGGATACTAAGTGGAAAGTTAGGGACATTTCCTTACTAGTTGAGTGTGATACCCTGAATAGTTACCCATAGTTAAATCTTATACCTAGATAGTTTATTTTTCACTAATGGGGATAGTGTGATAGAAATTCAGGTGATTAGTTGTGTGATTGTTAACCTACAAGAATTTGTTTCAAACTATTCACATCAAGTACTTGTTTCATTGGTCCCTTGAGTGTTACCTCATGATATGTACCTTTTTTTATGATCCTTTATAGTTGTTGGCATATGAGTTTCCCATTACATGATATGTTTCTACTTTGATTCTTTGATTATTTTTGATTAAGAATCATGGGGGTGAGATATACAATGTGTAATTATTTTCATTTATTTATGAATTTATGGATTTTCATATTATTATGTTTCGCCTTATTTTTTACCCATTTTTGGTGTGTGTGTTAAAGTTTTATAAAAGGAAAAATAGGTGGTGGTTTTATATGCAATACTTTTTAAACTAATTATTTATAAAATGGTTTATAAACCATGTGATGGTTTGTTTTTAAAAGTGATTATTTAAATGGGAAATAATGGTTTAACCAACTTCTTTAAAAGTGTGGTGTTTTAAAGATAAATTTTTTGGGTTTTGAAAAGTAATTCTTTTTGTAAATTATACTTGTTTAATGTTCTAAAAATGGTGCGACTTTAGAATTTATATGCAGTTGGTTTTATTTATTTTTATATTGTGTATAGGAAATGAAAACATATTTCACTATTCTTTATTTTCAAACTAAACTTCTTGGTTTCTTTATAAAATAAATGTAATAGATTCATGGTGATTTCCAATTGGCCTTTGGATCACACCCAACATACTTGCCTTGGTGGTTATGTAGTCTTAATGATTTATTGAAGAGTTTCAGGTTTTCTCTCTAGGTTGGATTGTTATCACTCTCCTTTGGGAAGTGGGTGTTGTTTGGGTTATGGTGGTGACTTGAGAGTCACATAATGATGTTGGGGTTTCTCTCCTAAGTTATTTAGACCAGTTTCGAGTCACTTTGTGTATCAGTCTCTCTATCCTCATGCTTTTATTTTAGTTTTGTCACGACCCATCCTTGGGGCTCGTGTTATGACTACCCCAAGCCTCTCTTCCATAGGCCAGGGGATGGCGACTAGTACCAAAGGATAATCCCTGATAAAAAGGGAAGGCATTTTCTTTAAACCTGTAAAACACACAATCTGAACACAAGTAATAGAAGCAACAAGTACTAATATAGAAAAGAAAGGTGAGCTGAAAGTAAGTGGGACAGTATACAAACCCAACTGAACAACAAGTACAAGTACAAGTAAAAAAGGGAAAACAGCTCTTGGATCATCCACCGGAAATCCTACCATAAGGGTAGGTACAGATCTCGAAAAACTCGTCCCTAAGGTATATTTCGTCTAGTCCAGCTCCGAGCAGCCTCCCGTCTATCACCCTCAGCATCGATCACGGCTGACCATCATCTGTACAGAACACAACAAGGTGCGGGTGAAGCCCGTGCAGGGGTGAGTATAACAATACTCAGTAGGGGACCCCGAGACCCCCGAAGTTCTCCCAAAATCTACTAAGGATAAACCACAGTAGTAAGATACAATCACGAAGTATCAACCATCCCTACTTAGGTATATGCCCATACATATACCTAAGTTACCAATCACAGTCTGGCTCCAACACTCGATCCCAAGTACAACACATTCCACAAAGGAAGTAAATTCAATCATCTCGATGATAACAATAGAAATTCAAGACTCAGCTCACACGAGTATTAAAACTCATGTAGAGGGGTAGATATGATTAGATGTAGCCACTAAATATTCTCCTCTTTCGAACCCACGTAGGATCCTGGAACAGTATCAGCGATGTCGAACCCACGGAGGATCCCAGTATAGAAGCCATCATTGTCGAACCCACAGAGGATCCCGGTACAGAAGTCATCACTTTCAAACCAATGGAGGATCCTAGTATAGTATCGTCACTGTCGAACCCACAGAGGATCTTAGTACAGTAGTAGGTCCATGTAGGATCCTATCATCTCAGTCGTAGCCAGCCATAGGGTTCTCGCACACAGCACGCTCAATTCCGGGAGGGTCCGATCCTCAAGCCAAGTGTCGGTAAATCAACTACCATGAAGTATTGATTTGATGTATCCCATAGTTTTGTCTCATCATAAGGAACCAAACGTGACAGTCAGCGCGTCAATCGGACGTCCAGTCTGTGAGTTATTGGCATTTCCGTTCTAGGGGCCCGGTTGGTTTTTAGGTTCAAACCAACCCGGCCATACCCCAATTGTGTACAAACCTCAAGTGGAGTATTACAAAAGAACCATCTTGCTCTAAGATTTCCTTCGCCGCATACGGTTCATCGATTAGACACCCGTAGCCCAAGATACGGGCGAAAATGTTATTTTGGGTAAAACAGGCCCGGACAGGGGTCTGACTCGGTCCGTGGGTCCGACCCGGTCTGCGGGTCCGACTCGACCCGATGGGGTGGCCCGGCCCACGTGGCCTGGCTGGCCGGCCCTCGTGGCATGGATGGCCGGCCCGTGTGGCATGGATGGCTGGCCTGCATGGCATGGCTGGCTAGCCCCCGTGGCCTGGCTGGTCGGACCGCGTGGTCTGGCTAGCCATGGTGGGGGGGGGGGGGGGGGGGGCTGGCTTCCAAAGGAACCGGTGCCTAGCACCGGTTCGGTGAACCGCAGGACCCGAAGGGTCCCACCTTGTGGAGCGCCCGCCGGCGGCCAACTCAGTCGGCCGCTCTCTTCTGTCTGTCGCAGTTCCTCTCTGGCATAGCGCGACGGCGCCGTGCCCATCCCGTCTGACCGCCACGGCCTTCATGGTCGTGGCTTCTTCCTCCGGCGCGGTGCGACGGTACCGTGCCCCTCCGGCACCACCGCGGCCTGCTTGGCCATGGCCCGATCCTTCGTGCGGCACGACGGCGTCGTGCTCCTCCGGCGACCTGGCGGCCCTTGCGCCGCTGGTTCTTCTCATGGTCAGCTCGTTGTTGGTCACCACGCGTATCGCCACAGCCCATCGGTTGTGGCCCGTTCCTCTGGCGGTGTCGTTGTGGCGCCATCGTCGCCATCAAGAGAAGATAATTGGAGGGGGAGTCAGACCGTGTTCGTGTGGCCTGCACCCTCCACGTTATGATGATAAACAAAAGGAAATTCACATTCCGAAATTAGAACAATGAAGAATGAGTACAAAAACAACACAAATCCCCTACCCCGAGTTCGGTGAACGATGATGGAGTCATGGAAGGTGGAAATTGTTCCATTGACATCGAGAAGCATCCGAGGTAGGAGACTAAGGAAGAAGCATCGGCGGTGTTCTTCGCAGTCTGCTCCTTCTCTTTTTACTCAATCGAAGATCAAAGGAGAAGTTCGTCATTCTTCAGTTGTTCTTCGTGTTCTTCGTGGGGAGAATGAAGTTCTCCCAAGTTTCTCCAAGTCTCCACCAAAAGAGATAGTTTCCAACCAAAAATAAAATAATATCTCTATCTAGTATTTTATTGTTGACATGAATTCAAAAGATTTCAAAAATTAATTAATTGAAGCCATTAATTAATTTTTAGGTGAATTGGCACCATTATGGGTAAGTTCAAGAGTTTCCCCCATTTATGGGGAGTTCAAGGGGTTTAAAGGGGGGTTAGAGGAGATAAAGGGCTCGGGTGGGCCCCACCTAATAACATCCTCCTAAGGGAGGTTAGGGTGTGGTGGGCCCCACCTCTAACCTCCACTTGGAGGTTTTAACCACCAAATAAATAAAAATAAGTTACACTTATTTTTATTTAATTTTTATTTAGAAACCCCAAAAATTAACTTCCATTATCGTTAGAACGCAACTGCGGTGAAGGTCTCACTAAGAAATCACCAATGTTGCGAGTTCAACGGTGCCCTCGGATTTTAGTTCTGAGTACCAGTTCAAAAGATATAAAATCACACTTGTACGTTTACTAAACGTACCTGAACAAAACTTTAGAAATTGATTTCGGGCACACCGGGCCTCAGAATCAAGCACCGTCAGAAACTGCGGACTCGTAAAATTCCCATGTATTTAACAAAAAAAATCCACGGAATTTCCTTGTCTTTACATTCTCCCCACCTCAGGGATTTACGTCCCCGTAAGCTACAACTCACACTAAGGAAACAAATGGGGGTACTAAGCACGCATCTAAGCCTCCCAGTCCCATAGGCCCTCCTGGAGGTTCCTGTGTTGCCAGAAAACACGCACTAGAGGTATCGACCATCCACGCAGGACCCGCTCCTGTTGATCTTCAATCTCCACTGAAACCTCTGTGAAAGTCTCCCCATCATCGATGTCCAGCTCCCTATGGTCGATGATGTGAGAAGAGTCATACACGTATCTCCACAGCTGAGATAGGTGGAAGACGTCGTGCACCTGTTGTAACTGAGATAGAAGAGACAAGCGGTAAGCCACCTCACCTACTCTGCTGAGGACCTGTAAAGGTCCGATAAATCATAGAGATAACTTTACACCTCAACCAAATCTTCGTAGACCTCATCAAGGTGAGACCCGTAAAAAGATGTGGTCTCCATCCTCGAACTTCAAAGGCCTTCGTCTTCTATCATCATAGGACTTCTACCTACTCTGTGCAGTCTTCATCTGCTCCCGGATGATCTGCACCTTCTTCGTCGTAGCATACACCATCTCTGGTCCCACAAGTGTTGACTCCCCTAGGTCAGTCCAGCACATAGGCGATCTACAAGGTTGGCCGTAAAGTGCCTCGAAATGCATCATCCTGATGGTGGAGTGGTAGCTGTTGTTATATAAAAACTCTATCAAGGGTAATTGATCCTCTCATCTACGACCGAATTCGAGGACGCATGCATGGATCATGTCCTCAAGAGTCTGAATGGTCCTCTCAATCTGACCATCCGTCTGAGGATGGAAGGCGATGCTCAAGCGAAGCTACTTCCCAAAAGCCTCATGCAACCCCTTCCATAGCCGGGAAGTGAAATGAGCATCTTGATTGGATACGATCGTAGATGGCACACCATGAAGCCATACGATCTCTCGTATGTAGAGGCGTCTTAGTCTCTCTACTGAACCCTTCTCTCTGATCGGTAGGAAGTGGGCCGACTTGGTGAGTCGGTCAATGATCACCCATATAGATTCATGTACTTTGGATATATGTGTAAGTCCTGTCATGAAATCCATGGATATCCATCCCACTTCCACTTTGAGACCTCTAAGGGCTGAACTAATCATGCTGGAACCTGGCGCTCCGCCTTCACTTGCTGAAAAGTGAGGCATCCTGAGACAAAGTCTGCTACTTCCTTCTTCATACCTGGCCACCAGTGTTGTCGCCGGAGGTCCTGATACATCTTCACCACTCTTGGATGTACCGCTAAAGGAGATGTGTGGAACTCCGTTAATACCTCCTCCTGAAGTGAAACTAGTACCATGGTACGTCCTCTAAAGAGAATGATGTGCTCCCCACCTTCAGAAAATCCATCACGTGCCTTCCCTATGGATATCTGAGCACATCGCGTCTCACAGTCAATGTCCCCATGTTTTGCCTTTTTGAATCACTGAATAAGTGGAGGAGTGACTGTGAGAGACTAAAGAAAAGTTTCTCCATCTCTATCCACAAAGGATATCTGCAACGCGGCTTGCTGTTCTGTCACCTCTCTTAGTAGCTGAATGTCTGACCTCCTACTGAGATCATCTGCAACAACATTCCACTTCCTAGGAGTATAGACTATCTATAAGTAATAGTCTTAGAGGAACTCAATCCAATGTCATTTTCTTAGGTTCAGTTCTTTCTATGAGAAGATTTACCTAAGACTCTGGTGGTCAGAGTAGACTGTAAAATGCTCGCCCATCAGATAGTTCTGCCACATCTTCAAGGTGAAGACTACTGTTGCTAACTCCAGGTCATGGGTAGCATAGTTCTACTCATGATGTCTCAGCTGATGAGAACCATAAGCTATCACTGCTTGCTCCTGCATCAGGACACATCCGAGCCTGGTCCCTGATGCATCGCATTAAACTACATTCCCTATGCCTTCCTCTGGAAGCCTCAAGATGGGGGCACTAGTCAACCTCTGCCTCATCTCCTGAAAGATCTTTTGGCATCACTCTAACCACACGAAGGGTTTCCCCTTCTTCTTCAATGCTAAAAGCGGTGCTGCAACTCTGGAGAATTCTGGCACAAATATCTGATAGTACCCAGCCAGTCCCAAAAAACTTTGTACCTCTGTCACACTCCTGGGTGGAACCCAAGAAAGTACTGCCTCGATCTTTGCTGGATCCACTGAAACTCCATCCTCTGAGATGACATGTCCTATAAAGTGTAGCTCACAGATCCATAATTTTCACTTCGAGATATTACCATAAAGCTGGTGCTCTCGGAGTGTGTCCAGTACTACCCTCAAATGGTAGGTGTGCTCCTCCTTGGTAGTTGAGTAGATCAGAATGTCATCGATGAAGACTACCACAAATCGATCAAGGTATGGCTGAAAGATCTTTTTCATGAGTCCCATGAACACTGTTGGTGCATTGTTTACGCCGAATGGCATAACCAAGAACTCATAGTGGCCATACTGGCATCTGAAGGTTGTCTTCTACACATCCTCATCTCGTACTCTGAGTAGGTGATAGCCCGACTGAATATCTATCTTTGAGAACCAACGCGCTCCCTTCAATAGATCAAAGAGGTCGTCAATCTTTGGGAGTGGTTACTTGTTCTTCACGGTCACCTGGATCAGTCGCCGATAATCAACACATAGACGCAAGCTCCCATCCGCCTTCTTGGCAAACAAAATCAGGGATGCCCAGGGTGAAACACTGAGTCAGATAAATCCCTTCCTCTGAAAGTCCCCCAACTGTACCCGCAGCTCACGAAGCTCAGCGGGAGCCATCTGATATGTTGGAGTAGATATCGGTGTTTTCCCGGGGTACAGGTCAATATAGAAGTCCACCTCTCTGTGAGGAGGTAGTCCTGGAACATCATCAGGGAAAACATCCACGTACTGATCCACCACAATAGGAAAACTTGGACTCCGCACATCAACCGCTCCAAGGATGATACTAGCCAACTGATGTGTGGTCGGTTACCCCCTCCTCTGTGTAAGTCCATCATGTGCTGCAAAGGCTCCATTATCACTGTTGAAGGTGAACCTTGTCCCATCTATGTGGACACACCGCACTTTGCGCCTAATGCAGTCAATCTGAGCATGAACTGTGGATAACTAGTCCATACCCAAGATGATGTCGTAAGGCCTCGACGCCGCTAGGAGGAGATCCCAGCCAAAGCTCTCATCTCCTATAGTAAGCTCACACTTCCGACACCAGTGCGTAATAATTGAGTCTACTCCCGTAGGAGTCTCTAGCTGTAAGGATCGAGCCAACGGCTCCGTCGGAATCTCTGAGCTCCGAAAGAGGGCAGCAATAATAAAATAATGACTCACACCTGTGTCTATAAGTACTGTAGAAAGGGTGGAGTAGACACATATAGTACCTCAAATCATCTCAGGTGCACCGTGGTCGTAGGCCTCGACTTCCTAAAGCTGATCCCGCCTCTGTCTGCTAACTCCCTGTGGTCAGGGTGGACCTCCAGGTGGTGGTGGTGGTAGGGCCTCAAAATGTCTTCCACCACCTGCTGCTCAGCCATCTCCTCTGCCTCGTCCTTCTGATCACGGCGGACCACCACGGTCGAACCTCTATCTCTTCCTGGGAGGTCCCTCTACTGTCTGTTGCTCATCTGCATGGTGGGTCGGTCAGTCACAAGCCATGTGACCCTATCCGCCGCATGCATAGCATTGTTTGCTCCTCGTATGGCTGGCTCTGTCTCGTGTGCCCCGCACAACCGAACCTATATCCTGGGATAACCCACCTAATGGCCTAGTCTGCTTGGTCCTCTGCGATATCTGTCTACTGCTGGTTGTAGAAGACTCCACTATGTGTCGCCCTGTGGTGGGTCTCGCTGCTGGTGAATGCTCAGCAAGAAAACTCTCCACAAGAAGGGCTCACTCCAGCACTCATGCCTATGTCGGGATGCTGAGGGAGATCATTAAAGCCCTGATCTCATGCCTGAGTCCCTACTCAAAGGTCTGGGGCCTGAAGAATGGGTCTCGTACCATATCTGTGGAGTAGCACGAGAGGTCGGTGAACCTCACTGAGTACTGAGCTACCATCATGCTACCATGTTGTAGATGCAGTAACTCTTGTATCTGCACTACACGAAGGGTGGCTGGAACAAACTCTGACAAGAAGAGACTCTCAAAGTCTTCCCATAGCAGTGATGCCTCTTCATACACCTGGAGCATCAGGCTCCACCATCTGCCTACTGCTGCGTGAAGGAGACTTGTGGCAATGATCACCATGAGGTCATCTGGTATCCCTACCAATCTAAAAACTCTCACAATAGCCTCCAGCTAATCCTCAACTGCCTGTGGGTCCGTCTCTCCCTGGAACATGGGTGGCCTATGGCGCTGGAACTCGTGCAACGCACTCAGATGGCGTGCACTCTCTGCTACTGGAGCTGGTGGTATCGATGGCCTAGCGGGGAATGGTACTGCTGGTACCTCTGCTGTGATGGGGCCATGCATCGAGGCCTCGTCGCTCGGTGGGCTACCATCTCGTATAAAACTTGGATCCCTAGTTGGCTGCCTACGTGGGGCCATCCTGAAAATAAATAGGTGTTCCACAGTCAAAACAATATACCTCTTGAGCTGACAAAAAGTAATCACGAAGAAAACATTTCAAAGGAAACACACACGCAATCAGTTTTTCCATGCACTGAGTGGGAAATCAGAAGTTAGAGTCCTAGTGTATAGATATGTTGACTGCCACACCAACACCAGTTTCCCTAAACTGATAACCACACCCAAAACACTTAACATTATTTCCATTAAAAGAATCAGAGTCCAAGTTCTGTGGTAGAACTGACTCCTATAATACCAATTTGTCACGACCCATCCTCGAGGCTCGTGTCATGACTACCCCAAGCCCACCTTCCATAGGCCAGGGGCTAGCGACTAGCACCAAAGGCGAATCCCTGATAAAAAGGGAATTCATTGCCTTTAAACCTGTAACACAGAAAATCTAAACACAAGTAGTAGAAGCAAAAAGTACTAATATAAAGAAAAAAGGTTAGATAAAAGTAAGTGTGCCAGTATAAAAACCCAACTGAACAACAAGTACAAGTAAAAAGGGAAAAAAAACTCCTATATCATCCATTGGAAATCCTACCTGAAGGGTAGGTACAGATCTCAAACAACTCGTTTCTGAGGTATGTCCTGTCTAGTCCAGTTCCGAGCAGCCTCTCGTCTGTCACCCTCAGCCTCGATCACTATTGAACATCGTTTGTACAGAACACAACAAGGTGCGGGGAAAGCCCGTGTAGGGGTGAGTATAACAATACTCATTAGGGGACCCTGAGACCCCCAAAGGTCTCCCAGAATCCACTAAGGATAAAGCACAATAGTAAGATACAATCAAGAAGTATCAACCATCCCAACTTAGGTATATGACCATACATATACCTAAGTTACCAATCACAGTCTGGCTCCAACACTCGATCCCAAGTACAACCCATTCTACAAAGGATGTAAAGTCAATCATCTTGATGATAACAACAGAAAGTCAAGACTAAGCTCACACAGGTATTACAACTCATGTAGAGGGGTAGAGATGATTAGATGTAGCCACTAAATCATCTCCTCTGTCAAACCCACATAGGATCCTGGAACAGTATCAGCGCTGTCAAACCCACGGAGGATCCTAGTACAGAAATCATCGCTATCAAACCCACGGAGGATCACGGTACAGAAGTCATCATTATTGAACCCACAGAGGATCCTGGTACAGTATTGCCTTTATCGAACCCAAGGAGGATCTTGGTACAGTAGTAGGTCTACGTAGGATCCTATCATGTCAGTCGCATCCAGCCACAGGGTTCCTGCACACAGCACGTTCGATTCTGGGAGGGTGAGCCAAGTGTCGATACATCAACTACCACGAATTCTCGAGTTGATGTATCTCGTAGTTCTGTCTCATCATAAGGAACCAAATGCGACAGTCGGCGCGTCAAACGGATGCCCGATCTGTGAGTTATTGGCATTTCTGTTCCAAGGACCCGTTTGGTTTTTAGGTTCAAACCAACTCAGTCATACCCCAACTGCGTCCAAACCTCGAGTGGGTTATTCCAAAAGAACCATCTTTCTCTAAGATTTCCGTCGTAGTAGACGGTTAGTCGATCAGACACCCGTAGCCCAAGATACGAGTGAAATTGTGATTTCAGGTTAAACGGGTCCGGACAGGGGTCCGACCCGGTCCGCGGGTTCGACCCGACCCAATGGGGCAGACCGTCCCAGCCCACAAGGTCGGCCCAGCCCGGTGGCTGGCCTGCGTGTCCTGGCTGGCCGCGGTGGCGGGGGGTGCCCCCCCCCCCTAGCTTACGAAATAACCGGCGCCTAGTGCCAGTTCGGTGAACTGCGGGACCCAAAGGGTCACCCCTTGTGGAGCGCCCGCCGGTGGTCGGCTCAACCAACTTCCCTCTTCCGTCCGCCATGGCCTTTGGCTGCAGTTCCTCTCCGGCGTGTTGTGAAGGCACCTCGCCCATCTCGTCCGACTGTCACGGCCTTCGTGACCGCGGCTTCTTCCTCCGGCGTGGTGTGACGGCATCGCGCCCCTCCGGCACCGTCACGGCCTGCTTGGCCGTGGCCCGATCCTCCATGTGGTGTGATGGCTCTGTGCTCCTCCGGAGACCCATTGGCCCTTGCGCCGCCGGTTCTTCTCATGGTCAGCTCATTGCTGGTCACCACGCGTATTGTTGCGGACCGTCGGTTGTGGCCCGTTCCTCTGGAGGCGTTGTTGGGCCGCCACCGTCGCAATCAAGAGAAGATAATCAGAGGGGGAGTCGGTCCATGTTCATGCAGCCCGCACCCTCCGCTTTGGGATGATAAAAAAAGGCAATTCACATTCCTAAATTAGAATGATGAAGAACAGGTACAAAACAACACAAATCCCCTACCTCGAGTTCGGTGATCGATGACGGAGTCGCGGAAGGCGGACTCCGTTCCATTGATGTCGAGAAGCGTCTGGGGTAGGAGACCGAGGAAGAAGCGTTGTCGAAGTTCTTCATGGTCGGCTCCTTCTCTTTCGACTCGGTCGAAGATCAAAAGAGAAGTTTGTCGTTCTTCGGTGGTTATTCGTGTTCTTCGTGGGGAGAATGAAGTTTTCCCAAGTTTCTCCAAGGCTCCACCAAAAGAGAGAGTTCCAAACCAAAAATAAAATAATAGCTTTGTCTATTATTTTATTGTTGACATGAATTCAAAAGATTTCAAAAATTAATTAATTGAATCCATTAATTAAATTTTTGGTGAATTGGCACCATTATGGGGAAGTTCAAGAGTTTCCCCCATTTATGGGGAGTTCAAGGGGTTTAAAGGGAGGTTAGAGGAGATAAAGGGCTAGGGTGGGCCCCACTTAATTACATCCTCCTAGGGGAGGTTAGGATGTGGTGGGCCCCACCTCTAACCTCCACTTGGAGGTTTTAACCACCAAACAAATAAAAATAAGTTACACTTATTTTTATTTATTTTTTATTTAGAAACCCCAAAAATTAACTTCCATTATCATTAGAATGAAACTGCGGTGAAGGTCTCACTAAGCAATCATTGATGCTGTGAGTTCAATGGTGCCCGTGGATTTCAATTCCGAGTACTAGTTCAAAAGATATAAAATCACACTCATTCATTTACTGAACGTACCCGAACAAAACTTCATAAATTTATTTCGGGCACACCGAGCCTCAGAATCAAGCATCGTCAGAAACTGTGGACTCATAAAATTACCTTGTTTTTAAGAAAAAAAATTCCATGGAATTTCCTGGTCTTTACAAGTTTGGTTTTGTTTCCTTATTTGAAAATGTAAAATATTTTTATAAAAAATGGTTTCATTTATATGGAAAATCTTTCGTAAAAGTTTTTTTTATCTTCGTCTTTATGACTTGTTTGGAAACCATTCTTTGTTTGGTTCTTCTCTTTTTTGTATGGTAATCAAATGTAAAGAGACCTCATATTGAGTTCCTAATTAGAACCATTTTTTATCCTAGTTTTGATGAGGTTGAAATCATTCTCATGTTTTTACTTGTAATACCTCATCACTTTTCACCATCCTAGGGATATCAGGAACACACCTTAGGCCTTGTGACAAAATATATCTAGTGACATGTATCATGGGTTGATGTACTACAAAATTGTATCATATCCTTCTTCTTTTTGTGGTGAAAGTTGTAGATAATATTTAAGACCATCGAGACCTGAGTGGTGGGTATGGGGGAGTTCTTTTACAACTCTTAATTATGCTAGAAATTGAGTTTCCATGGGTTATTGGGAGTCTTATTTTGATTTTTGAATTTATGGTGGTTTTTTATTGAGTTATTTTGATGAATTGTTCTATAACTCTAAGTTATAGGAAGACCCCATGATTCATCTCAAGAAAATTATTAGTTTTATAGTGAAACTGGAAGAAATCTAAGGGTGAAAAGTCTATAAAACCATGTATAGCCAATGAAAACCATTCTAGAAAACATCCAGTGGAACTTTCATGGTTGTAAAATGTCCTAACAAACCCTATAGAAAAATCATTCACATTGGAGAGAGTTAGGAATTATTTTTTTCCCTCATTTTTTGATTTTATCCTCCCTTGTGTTTTGTGAGGATTTCTTATGAGTAATTAGGTGAATTTTTGCTGGTTTTGAAAGTGGTTTAACTGGGTTTTAATGTAATTTTTTATGATTGGGTAATTTTAGTTGTTTTTAAAACCATGTTTTGGATGATCAAAATCTATTTTGTGTGAATTTTTTTACTCTAGTGTAAATTATTAGTGGGTGAAATGGTTTTTGGGTTGATATTGTTTTCAATGAAAGAATTACATGTATTAGAGTTATGGTATTATTAAAATGATTTTAGTGTGTGTGGTTCATGGGTAAATTCATTTTCAAGAAATGGTATCTTTTTATTATATTATTATGGGCTTGAAATGTTTTAAGGCTTTTGAAATGGAAACTTGAAAAGTAATTTTATAAACCCTTATGCTATTTAAAATAGAAATAAGGCCTTTTGAGGTATTTTTGAAATGATATTTCAAATAGTGATTTGTAATCTTATTCCATTTGGATTGTGTTTTTTGTATACTTTGTGTTTGGATTTGTGGTGATTTGATTGAACATTGTGTTTTTTGATAATTTAGAATGTGACACACAGATAGTAATTGAAAATTATAAAGAGAATCTCTCAAGAAATTTTTCTACTGATCCAAAAGTAGTCCTTCCAACCTCATACTCCACCCAAACTCATGATGGAGTGTTGGGGACTAGTCCTTCTCGTCTTGTGGATCATTCATGAGAGTTTATGAATTGTTATATGTCAGTGTTTAGTTATGATCAAGAATCCCATGATTTGAAATAGTGGCTAGCTAAGATCAAGGAGATATCTGGGATTTTAAGAAATCTATAATTTTAAAGGTTAAGGTTCACCACTCCTTTGTTATAAGGATTGGTTTTAGATTGGTGGAATTAAGTTATCTATACCCCCTGTTAAAAGATTTATATTGGTGATATCTCAATGTATCCTTCATTCAAAAATTTTATCCCCAGGAGGTGATAATTTCAAAGGAGATGTAATTCTTGGGAATTCATCAGGGATATATTTCAATGAAAGACTATATCAAGCATTTAAATATACTATTACCTTTCTCCCCTAAGTTGGATATTGATGATTCATGGAATTCTTGGTTCTTTTCTGTAGGCCTTCATACAGATCTCATATCAATTGAATTTCATTCTATCCTAACTACCTTCATGAAAGTGATGTATAAGTTCATTATTGTGGAATAATTATTAGTAGGTAAACCTATAATAAGTGATATCATGGCCCCATCTGGTGTTGGAAAGGGTAGTCTGGCTAACGGGAAGTAGAAGCCAATTGTGTACTACTAGTGTGGGAAGTTTGGTCATGTTAGGCCATCTTATCTGATAGCTATAAGAATCTATAATTAGTGTGTTAGCTTTGGTCATCTTTAGAGATTTTATAAGCAGAAGGAACACAAAAAAAATAAGTCTTAGGCTCAACTTTGATCTGAGCAGTGGTTCTTGGTGTTGAATCCATAAGAGATTCAAAATCCATTTTGTGGTTCTAGGGGCATTCTTCTTTGTAATCCTCTATTTTTATTGGACTTTTTTCCATATCTTTTTTACACCTTTTATCTTTAGTTGTAATAGATAAAAGATATTTTGGACTTATATTTGTTCCTTTTTATGTCCATGCCCCATTATTTTGTGGTGCTTGTTGTCATTGGTGTATGGTGTGGGCTATGGTTTGAGGTTTGTTTGGTATGTGACATGGAAATAGATTGGGTACGAGCTAGGGTAACAGGGACAATATTTTGGTTTCTAGATATATGGTGAGAGATATTTAGTTTAGGTTTTATTTCAGGATTATTTAGAGTGGGTGTTATGTGAGTTCGACCTCGAGTTACCCTCTATGTAGTTCATTACCTGAAGTTAGAGGGGTGTCACTCTATATTGAGGCATGTTCATGTTTGAGGTATTTCTATATTTTTTGGGGAGTGTTTTATTGGTGATCTTTGGTTATTTATTAAGGAGGTTATCCTTGTAGTTTTTAGATCTTTTGGATTGTGGTTGGTGGGTCATGCCTACTTGGAAAGGATCAATCTTTTGGGTGTGGATATTTATGGTTTCACCACTCTAGATTAATTATAATTAGTGGGGAGACCTTTAACTAGTCTCTATGTGTTTCCCTTGTTCTCAAGAGATTTATTCTAGGTTTTTTTGGTTTGTACCTATCATTTCTTATAGCACTTAAGACCTCATTGTTTCTAATGTGTCGTGGTTGTTTTTCCCTTTGGTCTATTTCAGAACTCAAAACCACTTGTGGGTTTTAGTTTGTGAATTTTTGGTAGTTCCAAAATTTAATGTAAACCATGGAAGTGTCCATTCCAATATTTAATTTTTTTTAAGAATATAATTTTACGATTTGTGGTGTTTTGGTGGTTGGTAATCTCTAGTTGATCTAGTTTTTCTTGAGGACCAGTCTTTTTGGATCATGTGTTCTTGTTTTCAAGTTATAGAGTTGGCCTTTTGTTAGATCATTCTCTTTGGTGAGTTATACTACAATTTTTTCTCCTGAATTAATTTTTTTATGAATTTATGGGATCACACTTTATAGGGGTATAAAGTGGCATGGTGGGGAAAATTATGACACCCACAAAATTCAATTTATTACTTGTGTTTATGAGGTTATTTTCTCCTTTGTATTTAGGGTGTCTTAGGGTAAAAATTTAAATTTTTTGAGTTTTTTACAGGGTTTCATATTTAGAAATATGGTTTGGGAAACTTTGTAATGGAAACCACATGCTATCTACAGTTTCAAGTAGTGGTGGTCGCACAGACACTGTACAGTTTAGTAAACTATGTTGGTAAACCTTATGTCTTGGGAAGTTCTAGGGTAGTGAAAATCACATGATCTATGTATGGTTTAGTAAACCATGTGATACAACCATGTGACCAGCTTGGGTTTAGGTGTTTTTTTATTTTTGAGTTCTTTTTATAAGATATTTCTTACCTAATCCATCCTACGTGTAACCCTTTGTCATAGGAACCTCTCCCACATATCTTTTACTCTTAAAATCTCTTTCAAGGTGGATTTGGAGTGTTTTCTTAGCATATATTCATCTAAATTGAAATTTAAGGGCTCCTACTTCCTTATCTTGCAAGTTTCCTCTATTTCCTCTCTTTTAATCTAACCCTAATGGTCATGTGAGATAATTTTCATGGTTAGGTTTGTTATAAACCAAGGTTTTGGGTTTCTAAATGTCATGATCCATCTTAAGAGACCTACTATGATGGTTTACATTGAAAGTGATATGGTTCTATCTCTTTAGGCAGGTGTTTCTGTTATGATTTATTTTATTAAAGAGTTCTATAGATTCTTGGTGTTTAATATGTGCTGTTTATTTAAAGAAATGTAGTATATTATATCTAGTTTTAATTGTCAAATATTTTACATGATTTGTTGAGTTTTCCTTTGGAAAAAATGGGTGAAATCCCTGGTTCAATGGAAATTTGTTTTAAATTGGCACGTTGTGAATTTTAAGTGTTTGATAAAATTACATTAAAGGTTCTCTATGAGAAAAATGATTGGTTTATGGTGTTTTGAACCAATTAGGTTTATAAAGTATAGTGTGCTTGTTTTAAAAAGGATTTAAATATTTTAAAAAGGGTTTGTGATTCTTTTTGGTTTGTTTACTTTGGGTGAAGCCTTTGTTTAATTGGGCACATTGATGCTTTGTGTTTTCCAAAATTTTACTTGTTTTTAAAGTTTATTTTGAAAGAGGATTTACAAAGTTGTTACTTTGATTGAGTTTTGGTGTTTTGTTTTATTTCCCTTGGGTTATGTTTGGATTCTAAATAATTTTAAAAATGGATTTCTAAAGAAGAGAGTTGTTAGGTATAAAGAGAAGGTCTAGTTGGAACCTTATGTGATTCCATTTGATTGGATATTGTTTAAACCCTAGTTGATCCCCATATTACTCATTTTTGATGATTATGTGAATGTGCTTTCAGTTAAATGAATTATTATTCATGTTTATATATTTGGGTTGGGGCTCATTATCTAAGGGGTGTGTATTGGAGGTGGGATACCTATATGATTTCTATGTTATCTTGTCTTTGGGTGTTATACTTATCACATAAGGAAATTAAATTGATAATAACCACCTTTTTTATCCATGAAATGAGGAACCTAGGATACTAAGTGGGAAGTTAAAGACATTACCTTACTAGTTGAGTGTGATATCCTGGTTAGTAACCCTTATTTAAAATGTTATACCTAGCTAGGGGATTTTTCACTGATGAGGCTAGTGTGAGAATGATTTAGGTGACGATTTGTGTTCCCATTAACCTATCAATAGTTGATTCCACCTATGCACATAAAGTACCTATTCTATTAGTCCCTAGACTTTTGAATCATGATATATTCCTTATATTATAATCCTTTATGGTTTTTGTAATATGAGTTTCCCATTCCATGATATGTACCTACTTCAATGCTTTGATTATTTGTGATTAAGCATCATGGAGGGTGAGGCATTCCTTATGTGATTATATTCATTTATTTATGACTTTATGTATTTTCATTTTATTATGAATTCCCTTGTTATTTACCCATTTTGGGTGTGTGTTGTAAGTTTTATAAAATGGAAAAGAGGTGGTGATTTTAGATGACAATATTTGTTAAATTATTCTTTTAGAAATGTTTTTAAACCATGTTTTGGTTTGTTTTCAAATGTGATGTTTTAAATTGGAAAGAATGGTTTAACCTGGTTCATTAAAATTTTTGTGTTTTAAATATTAAATAGTGGGTTTATAAAAGGAATTATTTTGGTAAATCATGCTTGTTTCATGTTTTAAAAATGGTGTGCTTTGAGAGGGTTCTTTATCATGTTTTTATTATTTCCATATCATGTAAAGGAAATGAAAACCTATTTCACTATTATTTATTTTCAATCTAGAATTATTGGTTTATATATAAAATAAATTTAATGGAATCATGGTGATGTCTTATTTTCATTTGTCTCACACCCTACATACTCACATTGGTGGGTATGTAGTCTTTAAGATTTCAGCAGGGTTTTAGGTTAGATTGTTACTTCTATACTTCGAGAAGCATGAGTTTTCCAGGTTATAGTAGTGACTTGAGAGTCACATGGTGATGTTTGGGCTTTTCTCCCAAGTTATTTAGACCATTTTTGGTTCATATGGTATATTAGCCTCTCTGACCTCCTTCATTTATTTTAGTTCTATTTTGTTTCCTTGTTTTGGGTATGTAAAATCTTTTTATAAAAATGGTTTCATTTATGTGTAAAATGTTTGTAAAATCTTTTTTATCTTAATATTTATGGATTGTTTGGAAATCGTTCATTGTTTCATTTCACCTTTTTTATATTTTGTCATGTTCATCCAATGTAAGGATACCTCATGCTGGTTTCCCAATTAGAACCATTATTGATCCTAATTTTGATAAGGGTGAAATTATTCCCACATGTTCACTTTTGATACCCTAGAACTTTTCACTAGCCTAGGGTGACCAAGAATGATCCTTGGGTACTATGATGGAATAGCTCGGTCGACATCTCAAGTTAGCCTGATTTGGTTCACTACACCTTCCACATATGGTATTTCTTCCCATCAAACATGGGTATCACCTTTCTATTCATAGAATTGTAATTATCGATAGTTTATGATAGGAAATTCAATGATTTAATATTAAACTTGAGATAAAAACCTTCTCATCAACCTACAAACAACAATGATTCAAAGGTAACCTGGATATAATACCAATTGAAAATC
Source organism: Viscum album (assembly GCA_963277665.1). Taxonomy (NCBI): domain Eukaryota; kingdom Viridiplantae; phylum Streptophyta; class Magnoliopsida; order Santalales; family Viscaceae; genus Viscum; species Viscum album. Next base: position 295,389,499 of record OY728141.1, on the reverse strand, counting down.
CACCCACAAGATTAGTGAAATCACTAAGAGGGGGTGAATTAATGATTTCTGATTATTTTTATGTTATCCTTCTAAAAAACCTTCATCACCAGTTAGAGTGATTTGAATTTACTATTAAACACATACATGCACACATAGAACATGGCATAATTGATTTACAAGGTTCACCTCTCTAAAAAAGATGAATAATCCTTGGTATGAATCGAAGTCACACATGATCACACTACCCACTATTATCAATCTATGGATTACAACAAGCATATATTTTCCATGAACTTTCATTACACTATAGTATAAGGATAGTGTATGTGCATCCCACACAATTATAGTAATGTAGTAATGTTTTAAAGAGGAAAATGATTCTTAAACCAATTTTTGACTTCAATCATTTCATCATTTTGTTGCTTCATTATTCTCCAACTTTAACTCACACAAGTGTTCTCTTTTTATTCCTTTTCTTTCATAATAATGAGAAATAACTACTTATTTTTATTTTCGATCCCTTTGATACAGTGAGATTTCAATGCTATACAATATCGGATCTCTCTTCTGTATTTCTCAATAAACCCTTATTTTTCATTTCTACCTATTTATATTCATTTTATTTAATGAATATTATTTTCCAAAATTGATTGATATAAATTCCCATGATCTTTGTCCTTCTTTATAATTTGGTTCAATTGTTCCCAAATTCTTTTCCAACTTTCTTACAATTTTTGAATGACAAATATTTAATTTGAAATTATCTCCAATCACTGACCATGGTCTTATACTCTTGATTCTTCCAAAATTATTAGCACTTAATACTCCACAAAAAGCTCCCTAAACACTAAAATAATAAATTACTTTTATTTTACATCTATCTGTACATGACAGCATGCACACTTCATGATGTTGTACTATTTTCTTGTGGAGTGGAATCTTCTAACACTAGTATGAATCACAATCCTTTATAATTATGATATTTATTCAATGAGGAACACATTTCCAAACATCATCTATTTTTAATTTTTCTCTTCATAATATTAATTCTAGAAACTTTGGTTAAATTCTTCAGTAGTATCAAATAACTCATAAGAAGTCTAACAAATGCATTCAAAACCTCCATTTAACTTTTCAAATGCATTCAAAAATTCCAATTCTCAATCCAAATCTAAAAATTCAAAATAAACCCCAGTTTAATACTCATTAGAACCCACCTTTCATTGGTTTTAAAAATTCAAACCAATGTGGTGCATTAAAATATCCCCACTATAACACTTCTTGTACTTGAATGATTCTACACATGTATCTATCACAAAATGTATCATTTGTAGAAAATCAATGCATGGTCTAAATCTATACCCCTCTTTAGTTATGATTGTGCTGACACTGTACCTAAACTAGTAGAATTTCACAACACCCCAAATGTTGTATGCTCCTACCCATCATAAATGTTATTCATTCATGTAAAATGAATTCATGTCTGTATATGATTTATAACTCTCTATTACACATGAAAACTCTCTCTAGAACTTCACTGCACTGACTAACCCTAAAAAACCCAACGATCTAAGCATTTTGACAACATCTAATTCCACCAAATCCAAAAAAAATCCCCACCCTTTATAGGATTCATGAATTCTCAATCTATTAACACCATACACCCAAATTTGACATCATTAGTCTATAAAATACCACCATACACTTAACACTACACCCAAATGCCTCTAAAAACACTAACCCACCCTCTAGAAATGACTAAACCATGAATAATGGCTATATTACATAGGTAAATATACTCTACATGAGTTCCAACATCCACTAATTGGGTCCTCCAACCATTAAAATTCTCATATTCTAACTAGCCAGTTGTTGAACACACTAATCTACCCCATCCCCATTATTGAGTACCAAATTGGGTGTTCTTCCACCAACCAAATATGTATATATATATATAGGACACTGGTATCAAAGTTACAACATAGAATACTTACCTATACTGGTCTAGGTTCACCATACATGTCATAGCTGGAACTCACCACACTCCACCTGAACAATAGTTGGAATAAAAAAAATCTCAATAGTAGCTCCTCACCATATAATTCCTCACCTGGTCAATCTTATATACCAATGTTTTTATATTACATAATCTGCCTAATGTTGATGTCCATGAGATGGCTTTTCATATTTAGATAAAACCCACCAAAGAGCCTTACTCTATGGACTAGGACACTACAATGATCCATACAACAACTATCCAAAAAAAACCAAATATTGACTTATATAGACACAATCACAATGATAATAATAAAAAATTCAGTAATCTATGTCACTGCAATGTGACTCCCACATTCCAACTCACTACAGACTCCCTCTTTCACCACTAGTAATTCAATATTTCCAAGGTGACCAATTTTCCACAACATGGTTGAGGTACCACCTAAATCACCACTAACTAAGGCATCGCTAACAAATTCGAGTCTCTCAAAACCTTAGCACTACATTAAATACATCAGTTAACTCAATGGATCTAGCATCATACAAGATTCCATATTTAACATCCCTATGTTAGTAAAAAAACAATATAATTTCAAGGGTTAGTACCCTATCTTGCATCACTCAATATCCATATAGTACTTGATCACACTCCAAGGATGATTGTTCAAAAATATATCATCATACTTGACCAAACTCTAAGAATTGGATAAGGTTAAGGATTCCTAGACTCATCATGACATACAAACACCAAATAAGGTCTTACACCCCAAATTACTATAAAAGGATTGAACATGAATCCCTAATAGACCTAACCATGAAATGGAAAAGAGTTACATGTGTTCACCATGTTTCAATAATTTCATTGTGACATAACATTAGAAGTCACATAACCCATGTGTACTCTCCCTAACCTAGAGATTTTCCAAAGATCCATCCATAGACGTATCTCACATTCCCTTCAAGATTAATCATGCATATCTAAACACTAATATCTTTATTCAATGGTTAGTCTTAAAACAAATCCATCACAAAATCCACATATGTTGTATAAAAGATCATCCTCCTGACAAAAATTAAGGGAAGGGTCACGAATTCATACCTATAATGGTACACATGGACATCGTGGTTAATGAAAACATGAAAACAGGTAGGTTTACACCCTAGTGCTTCCCTATCGATAACTTGACTCACCTCATAAAGAATCACATCCCAGAAAATCTAGTCTCACCAACCTAATCATAAACTAACCATGCATCACATGCATGTTGGTCATGTCACCACATGGAGTATCACCTATGCTTCAAAATAAATATATCTCATGGAATCTGTCATGCTGATCCAAAATCTGACCACATGATTCTCATGTGTTCTTAACATCATACATATCATAATAGGAATCTACCCCTCATGTTATCTAAAATGCATCCACATTCTTGGGTATCACCCCTCTTTGAGCTACCCTCACATCATCATAACCCTTCCTTGGTATAACAAGGAAAAACACCCTCCTAAATGGATAAAAACTTGAATCACTATGACCCTGAGCTAAATAAATCATCTCTAGGCTATCAAACTTAGTTTATAGACCTTATCCCGTGAAGGAAAAACCCCATGAAGTAAATTCATGATTTGATCTTAAATATATAGGGAAACTCACATTACATCTCCTCATTCTATAACTTAATCAATAGAAGGCATCCCTATTCCCATACCAGACCACCCACTCTAGGGTGTCAATCCTCACCAAGTAACCACATACTATAATAACCCCTTTATGACTTCTATCACATCCTATAGGTGTGTAAAAAATATTATCCCCAAGAAACACATCTCATCATACCCTCATAAAGTGGAAATAAAAAAATCATTAGTAAGCAATGTGTTCGACTACTCTATACACACCCTATAATATAGGGGTCTCACAACACTAGGGAATAACTCTAGACCAACCTTAAATCTCTTGAGATAGGTATAAATATATAAGGGATTCACCTCATCAATTAACAAATGGTAATAACATGATAAAAATACAAGCCCAGTTAAGTAGAATGGAACCATAAAGTTATATTGGAAAGCACTATATAAGTTTTCGCTAACACTTTAAGTAACCAAACCTTATATTATAAACAAAGTGATCAACCACTTGAAATAACATGAATGTCATGTGAATCCTACATGCCAATATGATTCATGAATGCATGCCTATTTTTATCTCAGACCAATATTAAAATCAATAAATTGATAATATCAAAGCATTATACTTGGAATAAATCCAAATAGCACAATTATAATAGTAAAAACCCAAAAAAATACCCTAACTCCTTGGAAACTTGGATTTTTTCTCATATAGGTGGTGTCCAGACATAAGACATATAATTTTTCCCAAGTTCTTACCACTTATATCTTTATATACCATATCCCAAATAGTAATAAAATAAAAATATGGCTCAGATACCACTTTATAGAGACCCTGATCCGTCTCACGTATACTATGACTAAACTGGGTTCCACTTACCCAATAATACCTCATCATACACCAATTTTTTCTCACTAATAGTGAGGTTATATGTAATAAGTGGGGAGACTATACCCTCTTTTCTATAGGTAGATCCATAAAACACAATAGAAGATGTATAGTTTACAATCATTACAAAAATAAACAAATAAAAGTAGACATCACAATTATATACCAATAGTAAAAAAATAAAAATTATCATATTATAATATAATGAGTTGTATTAAATTTGAAAAAGAATATAAAAAGGATATGGTCACCCATAGGCTAACTAAGAATAGGTTGCCTAAAAAGGAAATAAAAAAAGTAAAGGATTCTGAAAAACCTAAGTCCCAAGTCCATGTTAGGTCCTATTTCCTGACTCTAGTCGATATCAATATATGAACCATCCAAATATAGAAAATAGCCATACATATTCCTATAACCAAGTAGACCACTCAAGTACAATGTTTCCTGAGCATGGTGTGAGTTCCAAATTGGTAGGCCACCATCAACGATGCCCCCAAACATATATAGTATAAGCAATAGAATGCATAGTGTGGTATTCTCATAAATAAAAGGAGAAGATTGTAATGTCCCGGGTCCAGAAGCCACTCAATGGGTTCCCCGAACCCGATTGGTTACATGACCTCAAGCGCATTTCCCCAAACATCATAGGCTGCCGACTAGCAGAGAGGGCCCAGGTCTGATAGTGGGGAAACTATTCCCACATTTTTCAAAGTGTAGCACAGCAAAAAATATAAATAACATACAATAGTGGAAGTAGTAAACAATATACAACTGAAATGGACAACTAAAGTAAAATTGAACCAGGTTTCATATATATATATATATATAAAGATGAAGCATGTCTCTAGTTCTATGAAATTATCTAGAACAGGATACACTACAATAGAATACAATACAACTCAAAGTACAAGGTACAACCAAACATAAAAAACAGAGTAAATAGAACACGGTAGCATCGCAACCCTAAGCTCGGTCTCATGCTCTCCTACTCCTCTGCTACAATCATGTACCTGCAAAGGGACCCTTTCCCCTGTCGACACCTGAAGCAATATAGTCTGTTTGGGCCAAATAAATGACCCAAATAGGGTGTGAGAAATAAATCCCCGTAGGAACCCACCAAAGGCCCATGCCCAACTATCAGTGAAAATATGCAACAACATTGTGCAAAATTAAATGCAGTAAACTAGTAAGTACTCAAAAGTAACTATCACTACCAGTTTTAGTGCCATTTTAATTATTACTTATCACCTCCAAGCTTGTTCTTCGGCTTGGTAGGTACCACATAGAAAAACACCACAGTGAATATTCTAAATAGTCATGTCCTCAGACATACTATCCTTACCCTCAGGTAACAGAATCCAATACCCGTAGGTGATTTCCCTCAAGCATAACGATCATTGCCCTCAGGAATACATGATATTTCCCTCAGGCACGAAGATTACTGCCCACAGGCATAAACAAAGGTTACCCTTAGGCTAACCAAACACCGCCCTCAGGCTAAGCAAACACTGCCCTTAGGCTAATAGAACACTGCCCTCAGGCTAAGAAAACACGGCCTTCAGGATAAAGGAACTGGGTTGAGCCCAAAGCATAAGAAATCATTTATATAAACATTCTATCAAGAAAATTCAATGAACAATATAATAATGGCATACCCTCGGGTATCCTGGCCAAACGACTAAATAGAGGAACGCACCCCCGGGGTGGTCCTAGATTCAAGTAGTGATCCCAAAAAGCAGTTTAAACTTATCATTAGATTATCTATAAAATTATAGATATCTTATCATAAAATTCCTCATCCATATGACACCCCAAACATGGGTCCTTAGAACACGGTACACAAAAAACAACCCAACAGTTGGAATGAACACCAGACCACCTACCTCGATCACCCCTGGTCAGTATACGTGAACGACGCCTCCTGAAATTCCCAAAAATGCCGTATATCTGGGATAAAAGAATTCCTGTTCAAATACAAATAACTTCCCTCAGAGGAATAATTGGTAAGAACAAATCAAGGAGAGGGGAGGGATTACCCGTACGGTCCCAACGTGATTGACGGAGGCGGAATCGGATTCCCAGTGCGCGATTGGGTGATCTCCAAAGCTCTGGTCGTCCTCTCGAGCTCCAAACAGCAGTTCTAAGCTTCCTCTGTCAACAGAGGAGGCTACTAACCGTTTTAAGAAAAAATAACAAACTACACGGCGTGTACTCCCAAGTACATGGTGTGTACTTTTCATTTTTTTAAACTGTTCCTCTGGTAGCTTCGTTCCACCGCGGCATTGTTCATTCGGCGACATGAGTACACGGTGTGTATTCCCAATTACATGGTGTGAATTGTCGCTCCGCTGACGGCTGCCTCCACTGCCTTACTGTTCACCTGCTGACTGAATACACAGTGTGTAAATACCCTATACACGGCGTGTAGTCAGTTTTTTACACCCTTCATTGCCGACAGGCCTACAGGCACTGTGTACTCATCCCACACGGCCAACATACACAGTGTGTGGAAAAGTACACAGCGTGTAGTCACAAAATTTTGGATTTTTCCCCATTTTCCTTATTTTCTCAAAAACACTTAAGGAAAAAAGGAAAAGAAGAAACCCATACCTCAATAATAAGAACCGGGTTCTTACAAACTTTTCCCCTTAAATAAATTCATCCCCGAATTTCCCTTACAAGGGTGGTGAAGATAAAGCTCAGAACAACTCTGGCCCCGGAGCTCGTATGTTGGTCTCTCGTTCCCAGGTTTTGTCCTGCACTTGGCCATGCTACCATAGCACCCGTATGAGAGGAACTGACTGGCCTCGGAGGACCTTCGTGCTCCTATCAACAATACAGATCATATTCTCTTCAAAGGATGCATCGATCTTTAGCTCAATCTCTTCGGGCTGAAAGCTGTGAGACGGGTCTGAATGATAATAGCGTAGCTGAGATACATGAAAGACGTCGTGCATGGCCCGATACCTCTTTGGTAACTGCAACCGATAGGCAACCGACCTGACTCTCTCTAGAATCTCAAACGGCTCCACATACCTCGATGAAAGTTTACCTTATCTCTTGATCCGTCTGTGTCCCAACCTCGGTGAAACATCCAAGAAAACCTAATCCCTGACCACGAACTCCAAGGTTCGTCTACAGCGATCAACATAAGATTTATAATGAGACTGTGCAGTAGCCATTCGCTTCTGGATCAACTGGACCTGCTCTGAAGTCTCCTGCACAAGGCATGGTCCCAGAAAAGCTGCCTCACCTGCCTCTAACCAGCACAAGGGTGATCGACATGGCCTACCATATAAAGAATTGTAAGGTGACATCTGAATAGTTGCCTAAAAACTATTATTATAGGAAAAATAGACTAAGGGTATATGCTTCTCCCAAGAGCCCCCAAAGTCTAGGACACATGCATGCATCATGTCCTCTAGCACTTGTATTGTACGCTCTGACTGGTCATTGGTCTGAGGGTGGTAAGATGTGCTCAGAAGCACCTGTGTACCCAGTGCCCTCTGAAAACTTTTCCAGAAACGAGACATAAAGAGGGTGTCCCTATCTAAAATGATAGAATGAGGGACCCCATGAAGACGTACAACCTCATGGATATACAAATTCCTGAGCTCGTTAACACTAAAGGTCTCCTTAATTGGCAAAAAGTGAGCTACCTTTGTGAGTCTATCCACAACAACCCACATGGAATTATTGCCTCGAGGTGACCTCGGAAACCCGGTCACGAAGTCCATCGCGATATCATCCCATTTCCATTCCAGAATGGGTAACTGCTATAATAGTTCAGCTGGCCTATGATGCTCCGCCTTCACCTACTGACAGGTGGAACATCTCGTAACAAAACCAGCGATCTCTCTCTTCATACCCGGCCACCAATACTGACGTCTCATGTCACGGTACATTTTGGTAACTCCGGGATGAACTTCCCAAGATGAATCATGAAACTCCCACATCAACTCCCCGCATATATCCCCTGGAACCCACACTCGTCCATGGAAATGAAGTACCTCATCATCACCTATCGTCCAACCAGGAGTAGGGTTCTCACTTGCCACCGACTCCCATAGAACTAGGACTTTTGATTCAGATAGTTGTCTCATCCTTACTCTATCTAGGAGGGTAGAATTCATAGCTAAGGAAGAAATATAGGTTTACCCCTGACAATCGTACACCTCCAAATGCATCTTAGAGAACAAATCCATAAGCTATCACTCACCACTTGCCTCATGAACTACCTGTATCTGAGTCTTCCTGCTTAGTTCATTAGCAACTGCATTACCCTTACCAGGTGTATAGGCAAGCTCAAAGTTGAAGGAATGAAGGTATTCAACCTACCTTTTCTATCTCAAATTCAAGTCACGTTGAGTAAATATGTACTTGAGACTTTTGTGGTTAGTGAAAAACACAAAATTCTCTCCCAAGAGATAATGTCTCCAACAGCATAACACATGAACAACTGCAGCCAACTCGAGGTCATGCGTCGGGTAATTCCTCTCATGTGGCCTCAACTACCAAGACCCATACGCAACTACTAGATCTCCCTACATCAACACTACTCCCAGCCCAATACCTGATGCATCAAAGTAAACTGTATAGCTCTTCCCTTGCTCGTGAAGTATCAGGATTGGTGCTGATGTCAACATTTCCTTCAACTCCTGAAAGGTTGTCTCACAAGCTTCTGACCAAAAGAACTCTACACCCTTCTTAGTCAAACCCGTCAATGGAACTTCTAAGTGGGATAAGTCCTGTATAAAATGATTGTGGTAACCATCCATCCCTAAGAAACTCCATATCTCAAACACATTCTTAGGTTGCTCTCAGGAAACTACTACTCTCACTTTCTCTAGGTCTACCGCAACTCCTGCCTCTGAGATGATATGACCTAGGAAGTGTATCTGGTCTATCCAAAAGTGTAACTTTGAGAGCTTAGCATATATTCAATGCTATCTCAGTGTACTCAATACAATCTCAAGATGAGTGGCATGGTTGTGTCGAGTGTGAGAGTACACCAAGATATCGTCCATGAAGACTACCACAAAAGAATCCAGATAAGTATGGAACACACGATTCATCAAATCCATAAAAACTATTGGCGTGTTCATGAGTCCGAACGGCATAACCAAGTACTCGTATAGACCATATCTGCTCTGAAAAGCTGTAAACGGTATATCCAATGGTCTAATGCGCAACTGATGATATCTGGATCTCAATTTAATCTTCGAGAACACTCATTCTCCACAAAGTTGATCAAAAAGATCATCAATCCTTGGTGAGGGATATTGGTTCTTGACCGTCAACTGGTTTAGCTTCCGATAATCCACACAAAGTCTGAGGTTATAGTCTTCCTTCTTCGCAAAGAGGACTAGCGAACCCCATGGAGAAGTACTGGGTCGAATGAAACCCTTTGACTGAAACTCCTCTAACTGCCTTTTGAGCTCCTGTAACTCAGGTGTAGCCATCCTATAAGGAGGAATGGAAACTGGTGTTGCTCCTAGCACAAGATTAATAGAGAAATTCACCTCTCACTTTGGAGGAAGACCTGAAAACTCATCCAGGAATACATCCCTGAAACGATCAACTACTGTAGGGTAATCCTTCTGACACACTCCCTAGTCATCCAGATATAAACTCGTAATTTGGTCTGTCACTCCACCTCACCCACGATGCTCTGGTCCAGCTTGGCTCACCTGGACATCCCATTCTCCCTTGTATAGAAACTCTCTGCCCTTTGGTGATGTGAAACTCACCCTACAATAATAGCAGTCCACAAAGGCTCGAAAGGGAACCAACCAGTCCATCCCGAGAATGACATCATAGCTCGTCATCTCTAATACATAGAGGTCCCATAGAAAGTGACACCCACCAACCTCAAGGGGGCACTCCTTGCACTGATTCACACCAGCCGTTCTAAACCCCAACAGAGTGTCTAGCGTCAAAATATCAGAAGAATAAGAAATATATAGGCCAAGGCTCTCCACAACGGGAATATATATAAAGCTATGTGTAGCACCCATGTCAAAAAGTACAGAAGATAAGACAGAATAAACTAGAATAGTACCTCTAACAGTGAAATATCTGGGATCTTGCTCGTGTTGGGTTTGTTTCACTGTATATGCCTACCCAGTGCCACGGCCATACGACATAGCCTGGCTACCCTGAGCTGACCCACCCTGCTTCCTTTGAGATCCTGGTGCCAGACTGCCACGGCCACGACCACCATCTCTGCCTCCACACCCTGACGTACCCCAATTTCCTGACTGGTAAGAAGCTGTTGGTCCTACTCCCACATGTGGAGTCTGCACAGAACCCCTCTCACTAGCCACTAGTATAAATTCCTTGTAGAAACGTTGTAGATGACCCATCTTTCCGCAAGCTCAGAACTCCACTTGGTCACGGGGACATTGAGGTCTCTTGTTCCCCTCTCTACCACACTAGTAGCACATGACCTGGCCACCTGAAGTATTTTTCTGACTAGTACTACCACCGTGAGAGAATTCAATCTGTATCTTCCTCTTTCCAGTAGAAATAGTACCCAAAACTGGTGTCGAACCACCCTGGCCCACACCACTAGCTTCTCGCAGGTTCCGCTTAGTAATAAATTCCTAGTTCACAATAGCATGCATGATAGGAAACCAGAAAATGTTCACCAGTGGTCAGATGTCACACCGAAGACCATCCTCAAAGCATCTAGCCCTGAACCTCTCATCACCCACTAGAACGGGTGCAAAACGCTGAAGCTTGGTGAAGCGAGCAGAATAATCCATCACTAACATGGTGCCCTGCTGCAGATTCATGAACTCTCGAGCTCGATCTACCCCCAGTGTCTCCGAGAAGAAGAAGTCATAAAAGGCTTCCTGAAAATCTTCACACGCCATGTCTCAGTAATTCTCAGACTGGGTGGTAACATCCCACCACCTTTTGGAGGAATCACACAGCATGTATGTAGCAAGCTTGACCCTCCTACCTGGAGGCGTCGCCAGATGCTCAAATATCGTCTGCATAAAACCTATCCAAGACTCCGCAGCCTGTGGTCCTCCATCCCCTGAAAACGTAGGCGGATGCTACTACTGGGAGATATGAGTCAGCTCTGCCATAGATTTGGTGGTCTGCAGTGCTCCCTGGAAGGTCTTCATGAACCACATAAATCCTTCACAGAACTGTGTCTCCATGCTTGTGTCCGGTATAACATCTGGCGCCGCATCTAGCACTGCTGGAGGATCCACTGGTAGCCCATGGACCACCATCTCAGGAGTATAATCATTGCCACTCTCTTAGATAACAACTGGTGGTCGTCTCGGTGGCATGACTCTACAAGGTCAAACACATGCCTTAAATCAAGATTATCCAAGACTGAAAACTAGGAGACCAAGAAGGGAACATGAGAAATAAATCATTAAAGATTTACAAAACTTGACTACACGGCGTGTGTAAATACTACACGGCGTGTTCTTGCAATCCATTCACATGGGTGTGTACTCTAGCTAAAATTAGTCATGTAACACCCCAAACACACGGCGTGTCTTCTGAATATACGGCGTGTACTTGAATCCTCCTTATCTTCCTGAGTCCTTATACATGGCTAAGACACACGGCTCTCTTAAAATAAGACTACATGGTGTGTTCCATAGGCACACGGCATGTACTTGATAGGCTTTCACCGGCCCATGTTGTCCGTGACACAGCCTGTATACTCAGGTCACACTACACAGCAAGTTCCAAAAAGAAACGGCGTGTTCAAAGAAACCCCAGACCGACTCGTGTTGCTCGCTACATAGCCGGCTACATGGATGACACTACACGGCGTGTTCCAAGCAGACACGGTGTGTACTAGGAAAGATAACACTGATCCGTGTTGTTCGTGACACGGTCGGGTACCTGGGTCAGACTACACGGCATGTATGTCTTAAGGTTTCCTTCATCTGTGTTGTTAGTTACACGGGCGGACACCAGGTCAACACTACAAGGCATTTAAAACCGGTACACGGCGTGTTTCCCAAGACATTCTCTACCCTGTGTCCCCGCTCACACGGTCTATGACATGGGAAGAGACTACACGGTGTGTACTGAGGGTACACATCATGTACTTAAAAAGTTTTCACTTCTTCCTGAATAGAAGATCACATGGCGTGTGTCCCAAGAACTACACGGCATGTATCCTGGGTTTTCCAGATAATAAGACTCAGAAACTACTCTGAATCCCATAAAAACACTGAAACAAACACCTAAGTTCCAAATTCCGATCCGTGAGGGCCCATAATCCCCGCGAATCAAATCTTGGCATCTTACACATGTTATAACAAAGTAAACACATTAATGATCCACCAAATTCTGGTTATTGAGGGCCCATACTCCTCAAGAACCAAAGTTTGGCATTCGTTCTATCAAAAACTCATACAAAAATAACCTATCAAATTGAAGGTATTTATCAAAGTAGCTATCACAATAGCATGCTTTTCTAGCACAACAACTATCACAACAATATGCAATTTCTAATGCACCTACATGGCATGGAATGAATGCATGAAATGTGATTTCTAGAATTTTTCTAAATGATTCATGAGATGGAATACCCTCATCTCATCAGGTTGCAACTAAATAGAACCCAAGTATAACATATAAACATCACACCACAAGTGTGTGACCAAATGGTGAAAATCAAATCAATTGTAAAAGTGAAAAATCAGAAGAAAAAAATTACAATAAATGAGGTAGATTGGATTTTCCCTGTACATGGATTAGCTACCCCCGGGTACAGCTTATTACCAACTACCATGTCCTTTCTATCCCTGACTAAGACTCCAAATAGTAAGTCAAAGAAAATAACTCCTCTGATACCACTTCGTAACATCCCAGATCCAGAATCCACTCAATGGATTCCCCGAACTCGGTTGGTTACATGACCTCAAGTGCATTTCTCCAAACGCCAGAGGATTCCGACTAGCAGTGAGGGCCCAGGTCTGATAGTGGGGAAACTATGCCCCCATTTGTCAAAGTGTAGCACAACGGAAAAGATAAATAACATACAATAGCGGAAGTAGTAAACAATATACAACTGAAATGGACAACTGAAGTAAAAGTGAACCAGCAGTCATATATATATATATATATAAAGATGCAGCATGTCTCTAATTCTATGAAAGCATCCAGAACAGGATACACTACAATACGATACAATACAACTCAAAGTACAAGGTACATCCAAACATAGAAAGCAGAGTAAACAGAATGCAGCAGCATCGCAAGCCTAAGCTCGGTTCCATGCTCTCATACTCCACTTCTACAATCATGTACCTATAAAGGGACCCTTTCCCCTGTCGACACCTATAGCAATATAGTCTGTTTGGGACGAAGACATGACTCAAATAGGGTGTGAGAAATAAATCCCAGTAGGCACCCACTAAAGGCCCGTGCCCAACTGTTAGTGAAAATATGAAACAGTAGTGTGCAAAAGTAAATGCAGTAAACTAGTAAGTACTCAAAATTAAATATCACTACCAGTTTTATTTCCATTTTAATTATTAGTTATCACCTCCAAGCTTGTGCTTCGGCTTGGCAGGTACCACATAGAAAAACACCACAGTAAATATTCTAAATAGTTGTGTCCTTGGACATACTATCCTTACCATCAGGTAACATAATCCAATATTCGTAGGTGATTTCCCTCAGGCATAATGATCATTTCCCTCAGGAATACATGATATTGCCCTCAGGCACAGAGACTACTACCCATAGGCATAAACAAAGGTTACCCTCAGGCTAACTAAACACCACCCTCAGGATAAGAAAACACTGCCCTCAGGCTAATAGAACACTGCCCTCAGGCTAAGCAAACACTGACCTCAGGCTAAAGGAACAGGGTCGATCCCAAAGCATAAGAAATAATTTATATAAACTTTCTCTCAAGAAAATTCAATTCACGATATAATCATGGCATGCCCTCTGGTATCCTGGCAAAATGGCTAAACAGAGGAACGCACCCCCGAGGTGGTCCTGGATCCAAGCAGTGGTCCCAAACAGTAGTTTAAACTTATCATTAGATTATCTATACAATTCTAAATATCTTCTCAGCAAAAGCCTCATCCATACGACACCCCAAACATGGGATCGTATCACACAGTACACAAAAAACAACCCAACAGTTGGAATGAACACCAGACCACCTACCTCGATCGCCCCTGATCGGTATACGTGAACAATGCCTCCCGAAATGCCCAAAAACATCGTAGATCTGGAATAAAATAATTCTCGTTCAAACACAAATAACTTCCCTCAGAGGAATAATTGGTAAGAACAGCGCAAGAACAAGGTAGGGCTTACCCGTACGGTCCCAATGTGATCGATGGAGGCAGAATTGGATTCTCGGTGCGCGATCATGTGATCTCCAAAACTCTGGCCATCCTTTGGAGCTCCAAACGACGTTTCTAAGCTTCCTTTGTCAATAGAGGAGGATAATTCCCATTTTAAGCGGAAAAAAACTACACGGCGTGTACTCCCAAGTACATGGCGTGTACTTTTCATTTTTTTTAAACCGTTCCTCTGGCGGCTTCTTTCCACCGCGGAATTGTTCATCCATCGACATGAGTACACAACGTTTATTCCTGATTACACGGAATGTACTATCACTCCACTGGCGGATGCCTCCACCGCCTTATTTTTCACCGGTCGACTGAATATACGGCGTGTAAATACCCTATACACGGCGTGTAATCAGTTTTTTACACCCTTCATTGCTGACAGGCCTACAGGCCCTATGTACTCATCCCACACGGCCAACGTACATGGCGTGTGGAAAAGTACATGGCGTGTAGTCAAAAAATTTGGGATTTTTCCCCATTTTCGTTATTTTCTCAAAAACACTTAAGGAAAAAGTAAAAGAATAAACTCGTACCTCAAGAATAAGAACTGGGTTCTTAGAAAGATAGCAGTAATAATAATAGACATTTCATACCCATGAGTGTTTCATGGTTACCCAATGTGATAAATACTTGATTTTTATAGTGTTGAGGTGTCTTTGAACATATCACATAAAAATAGTTTGGGAATCCTTTCCCAATTCATAAAAAAAAGGTATATAATTTCATCATAATAAAATTAATCACACATGGGAAATGTTCCCAAATAAGATAACAAGAACAATGGGTATAACATCCCTAATAAATCAGAAGAATAAATATGTGGTTAGTATGTCCCAATAAAAAAGGCAGAACTATAGGTATAACATTCCTAGAAATCATACACGAGCAGGAATCACATCCTGACTACATTATCAAGAGAGATAATAATTTCCCTAGCCATAGGAATAAAAATGAGATATAAATCATCCTTAGTCCTAGGGCATATCATAATAGAGGGATTCACATCCCACAACAACCAATCTCACACAAGCATCTTGTCCCCCTCCTTAGAAGCATCACATCAGGGGAGGCCCATACCACTCCCAAGGGAAATAATAATTAAATGGTAATTTTATCCCTAGAAACTCATCAACTTCCTTGGAAGTATCACATCATGGTCAGTATATCCCTATCACAAGGTAAATAATAAATAATTAGGAATTTAATCTTTAGCATCACATCCCATTCCTTGGAAGTATCACATTATGGGAAGTATATCTCACTCTAATGGTATTAATAAGTAAATAATAAAATCATCCCATAGTATAGGAATTTACAATCTAATTAGGATTTTATCCCATTGACATTATCATCAAGGCCATGTTATCTTTACATTCCATGTCTTGGTAGGAATCACATCCAACTATAATGGGCATAATTTTCCTAATCAATACATAATGGTCATGTCTCCCTATAATAGCACATGTAAGGTGGTGGGAAAACACTCCTCAAGACACATAAACCTCGCTTAAAGGGCATATAATCCCTAACTATGTAATTATATGGAAAGTGGGAAATCCATCCCATACCAGGCCTTAGGAAATATCAGAGTGGCCAGGTAAGTCATCCCACACCCAATAATATATTACCAAGGGGTATCCCATTCACCTTATAACATTAACATTAACACTATCTATAGTGTATTAAACATAAATAGAAACACATAGTGACATAACTAATATCTCATGAAATATATATAATAAAAACATAGCTTGGATGGAATTATATAAAACTAAATTTATATCTAGGCTAGGTTGGACTTATCATGCCTAAACTATAACCATATTCATATTCAAATTATAACTCACTTGGTTACCATAATCTAGAAGGGGGAAGGAACACTCACCCCATGAATCAGTCATGTAATCCAAAAGGCTAAAAACACGTTACTGAGGAACCACGTGTGTCAAGACTCATTCCAATCTTACATAAATCTCATATATCCTTCTCATGTGAGGATAAAGGAACCTATTTCAGGTCAAATAGGTCACACTATACCATGGATACATCCCTATTATCCATAGGCTATAACTCTTAACACTTTAATTTCACCCCATGGATTATGTTGATAATGATATAAAATTATGTTAAAAGGGAAGTTCAAACATAGCCTCCATGGTACACACTCACTCTAAAGCAGTGAAAGGAACATACTGAGTAGTGGCTCACACCATCCATCCTTGTTTTAACACATATAATATATCTAAGTAGGATAAAGGAACTTGAATAGGGTCTTAGAAATTAAAACATAACTCAAAGGAAGCCCCACTATATCTTGAGTATTAAGTCCAATACACTTTAATTAAAGCCTAATTCCATCAATGGTGAAGGAATCAAGGCTATTGTTAGGAGTATCCATTGATAACTCTATTTTTTATCTATATATTGATAGTTTTCTATCAGATAATTCATTGAATGTTAATTGATTAAAGTTGAGTTTCATGGAAGATGTTGATGTATTGTTTATTCTTATGCAGGATTGAAATTTGGAGAAAATATGAAGGAAAATATGGCCATTGAATAATAACACAATGAAAAATTACAAATAAGTTGATTTTGATGATTAAAGCCAAAGATAACAATAGAGGTTCCAGAGGATCAAAACTTAAGAAGTAGGAATAAATGGAAGTTCTGATGGTGGAAGTTGAAGATACATGTCATGTACTTTATACATGATGTGAAGTTTCTAGTCGTGAACCATCTATAGGATATGAAAAAGAATAAACCATCATTTTATGAATCTTTAAAGGCCTAAAAATCACATGTCGTGTAAACTTTATATGATGTGAAAGTGTCAGGAAGGATAAAAAACACTGATTTTTTAATATATCTTTGATGGGAGTTTAATATGTTTGACTGGATCAACCATTGAATGTCAGGATTGAACCAGGGGAACCCTAGGATGACTTCCTGGGTTATAAATAAGGGGTTCCAACATCAAAAAATTCATTACATTCCAAGATTTAGGTGTGACCACCAGGAGGCTGTTGTAGGGTTCTGACCCATCATTCTTCATAGATAGGTTTTCTTTATGGTTTTTGTTCTTTTATTTCTGTAATGTAAGGTTGAATTATTTATAGTTTAATTCCAATACCTCTCTTTTATTCATTCTATTTATAATTCACTATCAAATATTATCTTCCCTATGGAATACATTTTATTCATCATTGGATTTTGAATAATTTATTTTTTCGAGCATTCCATCTATTTCCCTTCTTTTTTTCAATACCATCATGCACAGATAATCCACTTAGGGTTAGGGGTTGATAGTAGGGGTGGTTGAACCTAATGAATATCTAAAATTGAAACCAAGTATCCCTATGTCTAGTATCCAGGTTTAAAAAACAATTCAATCTAATTATTCTACATTATTCCTGACCATTAAAGGTGAAAATTGAACGAAAATAACCTAGTTAGAGAAGATTAGGATATGACCATTAGCCTATAATTATTTTTATAAATAATCCAATATTATTGTTCTTAGGTTGTCAATTACTCTAGACCAAGGATTTTTTTCTAGCTTAGGTTGATCCAAATGGTTGGATCAATATCAATTGGTTTATTTTGCACAATTTTTCAACTGATGCCATAAACATATCCCAAGTTAGATCTAGGATCATCCTTTTCATATACCTTGAAATTGACCTTGAACTCTCTCTCTCTCTCTCTTCTACCTTTTTTATCATTTTTTCTACAATATTTTGTGTTATTATTTTAATAAAATAAAACTAAATTTGGATGACCTAACCTTTGGTAAAAAGTCTTCTACTGCATTCCTCACTCTTTGTGGGAGTGACCCCATGCTTCCACTATATTATGACTTTGTAATTAGTGAGACTCATGTTTCATATAAATTTCTAATTTGATACTTCCATAGGATTCAAGGGCGTCTTATGGACACATCATTTATCATGGCCCTAAAATTACTTATCCAACACATACAGATCCAAGGAAATAATTTAAGTTAATTTAAATAAAATAACACATAGTGGAGAGATCAAATATCACATGTTAGTTAAAAAATTAATAGATCGTCATGAAATATAGGTAACACCTACCACAAATAAAATTCATTTCCTTATAAAATCCTAGTTTTTGTCTTTAAACAATATTGACTAACCTTAATCCATCCATATGATTCCCTAGATCCATTTAATATCTAATTTAATTAATTATAAAATAATTATAATCAATTAAAATAATTAATCCTTACTTAATTTCATGATTAATTATTTATACATAACCAAATAACAACTAAATGAGTGATTTACCATGAACCAATCCTTGAGAAGCAAGGTATGCACCACCCCTAACATCCACAAAGAGCTCTTGAATATAGTATCCCAAAAATACCATCTTAATTCATCCACTAATTTCATCCAAATTGATTAAAATCTATAAATAATTAAAAGTAAAAACATACCTTAATAAAAACGACATAATACCTAGAATGCTCCTCCTCTCAGGATCCCCTATATACTACTAGAACTAAAGATTCATCATCTAGGCCTAATTCCACCATTATCAGGTAAAATTGGCATAAATGAACTAATTCCATTCTGCCAAAATTAGAGGAATGAAATATGATGGTAATGAAGATAAAATAGGGTTAAGAAATCACCTTATCATTGAAGAAATACACCCTCAGTTACCATCGATCAAAGGGAGAAGATATAGAATAATAGAAGAGAGAAGGGGAAGATTCCCCATATCTTCAATTGAATAACCCCCCCCCAATAATTTTTAAAATGAAAACCTCTGAAAATACAAAACTCCCACCCCCACCCCCCTAAAAAAAGGGTTTCTGGGAATACCGGATACTAAATCACCCAGAACTGACCATCCAGTGGCCAAGGTTGAGGGAAACCCTCCCTTAGATGCTCACTATGTACCCAATACCATTAAACTAGGTACTCGGTGGCCTGTTGAAACCACCCACCATCCCTTTCCCATCTTTTAAAACCTCAAAACTCAACTCAAATCCTCAAAACTAAACTCAAACCTATTTTTCCTAATAAATTGGCTTAGAAACCTCTATTTAACATTTCAAATTACTCAAACATATCCAAAAAATAAAATCAACCCCTGGATCTACACTTATTGAAACTTTCCTTCCTCTAGTTATACCAATATGAAATGATTTGGATAATTATAGGAATATAGTAATAGTTTTCCAATTATATAATTAATCTACTAGTTAGGTTTAGATCATAAACATTGAATTCCAACACATTAACTATTTCTCTATTTTCAACACATATATATACCTTTAAATTTATAAATTTTCTCTTATTTTTGAGTTATTTTTTGTCAGTATAAATGTGTAATGAACATCTAGTATCCAATAGTCATGATTCATAATTAGATAAATTTATTTCTATAACATTCACATCATTATGCTTACAATACTTCTCCTTGAAAACACTTCTCAATTTTACCTTATATACTAATCAATTAAACTATGGGTCTAACATGTAAGAGATTTCAAAATAATTTCCATGATGAATTTTATAAATTATAGAAAGATATATATTTTTTTGAGTATTATGTTTTATATCAATTCAATAATGAATTTTATTGAACATACTTCCACTAAAATAATGACCCCATACATCATATCTATACATGGTCCAAAATACATATTTCACTAAATTTTTTGTCCAATTTTAGTTTTTCTCTAAAAAATTATCTATTTAGATAGGTTATCATATCAATAATATCATATATTATTCTTAGATATTTTATAAGACAACCATTTTCCCTAATCTATCATTTGGATAAACTCAAATTTATTCCACTTGTATCCTAACCCTTAAGGTTTCCCAACTAAGTGTAACCCAAATATCACAATGGGTTATAATTACCTAACTCTTAGGGTTAGACACATCTTTCATTCCTTACATGAGATAATATATGGGCACCCAACTTTAACACAAGCCTACCCATTTGCATGATAATAGTCTTAACATATGTTTTCTTGGAAATAAATCTCACACTTAGCATTTCTAGATTTTTATTAGTATCACCATTTACATATTCATCTTATGTATATTATATTCAACTATTAATCTCATGTGGTCATTACATCTCATACAATCTCTATATGTATGCATGCTTCTAATGATTTATTTTTTAATCTTATTCCTTCCATCAAATTAATTTGTTCTAAACATATTAATGTATAACACCTTACAAAAATCATGATTTTTATTGCTTATCTAATAATAAAAGTTAATTATATATAAAAATATCCAAATTAATCCCATACATTAGATAAATGAAACCATTTTCTTGTTAAGTGATGGAATCATATGAAAGAAAAATTCCCACACGAGCAAGTATGGCATGACAGACAGAAAACCCCTACTTTTCTAGATTGAGCCTAATCTCTCTAACCAGTGATAATTTCGACACAAAATCCAACTATACATAGGTTAATACTCAATAGATACCTCAATTCCAATACAAATTGATCATTTAATATGTATAAATCACAATCAACCCTTGTTATATAATTTATTACTAAAATAAAAAATCATAGTTTTCTTTGAATGAAACTAAATCCTATATTTTCCTAGAATATAACTCTCATATGTATGGTATGATAATCATAAAAAGGAGTTTAAATAATTTAAACAAAAGTATAAAATATTCAGAATATAAAAAATTTATATAGATGAATATTATATTGGGATTACATAAATAAATGAATAGTTTAAATATTTAACATAAAATATAATAACTTTACACAATTATAACAACCAAAATCACTTTTTATATATTCTAGTGTCATGTAGAAATATAATCATCGATACAAGACTATTTTGGTTAAATCCACAACTTATAAATATTAATTTTATGATACTATATTTATCATTAAGAAAAAACATGATTTTTTTCCAAA
Organism: Viscum album; assembly: GCA_963277665.1. Lineage (NCBI taxonomy): Eukaryota > Viridiplantae > Streptophyta > Magnoliopsida > Santalales > Viscaceae > Viscum > Viscum album. The sequence continues at coordinate 295,367,694 of OY728141.1, read as the reverse complement.
AACAAGATATTTTTTCTAAAAACTTTGTAAACCATGATGTGGTTATACAAACCATGACTATGGTTTTGGAAAAACTCCAAAATTAGTTTTCATTTTTTGATAATCACTTTATCTATTCTTCACTGGTAGTGACTCTAATACCACTTGATGGTTTTTTGAACATCTCTATGCCCAAATATAGTAGAAGAAAACACAAAATTCATCTAAAATATCTATTATTTTAGGAAATAGTAGATTTAAATGAAAAACTATAAAATAAAGTGCACCTCATTTTCTATGTAGAATATTCACCAATAGTTATTTTTATTGAGATTCCTTAACTATAATCAATAGATTTCTACCACCAAATTTATCCACCAACCACTAGAATCATTGAATTATTTTATAATTTCATGTTCCTTCTCATCCCACTCCTTTTATATTTTTTGTGTTTGGAGGTGTTTGGGGTAGGTTCATTGAGTTTTTGTGGAGGATGGAGGTGTAGCATAGATACTGTAGTGAATTCACATCATGTAATGTTTGCGCGACATGAACTGGTGATTCGTGGATTGTACATCTAGTGGGTTCACAACTTGTATATTGAAAGAGGGGGAACATGTGAGATGGATTACACATCATGTAATTAGAATTCACAGCATTTATTAATTAAAGGTTAAGGTGGTGTGTTTTTTGTAGAAAGTTAAAAAATTTGGAAACCACATGGTTTACATGCCGTGTAAATTCTACACGATGTGAAACTGGTGGGATTCCATCTTTTAATTTCTTTTATTGGATTATTCTCTCCATTAAACTAAAAAATAATCCCTATCATTTAAATTAATCCCAATTTTACTTTTTAGGATCTTATATTCCTCTTCCTCCAACTATGATCTATTGATTTTGGTTGATCCTCTTCGGTGATCGGTGGTAATCCCTTCTCTTCCTTTTGGTTGTTTTCTTTTTTTCTTCCCCTAGGGATCCATTATGGTGGTGTTGTTTTGGTTTGGGGTGTGACTTGGGATATTCTTTGATGATCTTTTGGTGTGTTGTAGTTTTATTTTTGGTTTCTTGTGTGTGGTTTTGGTTTGTGGTCATTTCTTCTTCCTCTTATAGTGCATAGAGAGTCAGTAAATCTTCTTTGAGGTAGGGAATCCCTTATTTTTCTTTATTTTTTATCATGTGGAGGGGGGGTTACTCTTGTTTATATATATTATATGGTTGTGATGGATTAATTAAATATAAATAATTGTCTAATTGAAATTGAATGGGTGAGGTGAATGATTCACATGTTTTTATACCTTTTATATTATTGTGATATGATGGATTATATGGGTTTGATGCCCCGCTAAAAAATATAGCCATTGGGGGTTTTTTTATATTGGATGATATGTTTTTCGATTGTTGTTTTTGTTTTGATTGTTTTGATATCACCCTAAAATGTAAATTGGCTAACCAATTACATTTTTCTAATTAAATGGTTGCCCTGGGATAATTTATTGTGTGATAACACCCCTAAAATAAAGTGAAATGTGATAAAATACTCTTTGTTGAATCTGTAAGATGACCTTTGATGTGTTTTGATATGTGGCAGTGCTTTGGGGCAGTGATGTTTGGTTGATGTGTGGTCGGGTCATGTGGGGTTGATGGTTTGATATCTATGCTTTCGGGGTGGAGAGGTGGAGGTTATTTGTCTAGGATTGTGGGGTGATGAGGTGGTGTTTGTTTGGCCATGCTTTTGGGGCAGGAAGGTGGTTGTTTTTTGGATGTACTTTTGGGGTGGCAAGGTGGTGGTTGTTTGGTTGTGCTTTTGGGTGGATAGGTGGTGGTTGTTTGGTCATTATTTTTGGGTGGAGATGTAGTTTTTGTTTGGTCATTCTTTTGGGATAGTTAGGTGGTGGTTATTTGGATGTGATTTGGTGTGGCAAGGCGGTGGTTGTTTGGCCATGCTTTTAGGGTGGAAAGGTGATGGTGGGATTGGGATTATGATTTGCTTGTGTTTTACAGTTGCACTGTGCTAGATGCACAGGTAGTGATGGAATGATTATTCTTTTTAATAATGATTAAAATGGTTAGGGTTTGGTTATTTAATGGTATGTAAATGAATAATGAATAAATAAATGATGGGTTGTTTTGTTTAATGTGTTTGATTATTAATAATGAAATGAATGTGTTGGATAATGGAAATCAGTAGGTGGTGCGATGTGGAATGTGGTTTTTGCAGTGTTATGCATTTAGTGGTGGTAGAAAAAGTGGCGGTGTTTTGATTTAGTTAGTGTTTGGTTGTCAAACCATAGGTTGGTATTGTGTGTGGTTATGTGTATATACTTGTATATTCTTATGATTTTAATATGCACCCCACCTACGTCGAACACTATGTGCCAACACCTGTCTCGTCACACATGGGGTGTTTTTTCCAACATACTGGTGATGAGTATGGATGGATGGCTACCCTCTCTTTCCCACTATCTCTTCTAGGAAAGTATATATGCATAGGATGTGATGGATAGAGGTATTTTAGTGCATTATGCAATGGACCATGTGTTTTTGGGTGAGATATGATGACCATGTTGTGGGGAAATGTTCCAAGTGTTTTTGGGTGAGATGTGATATGACCGTGTTTTGGGGGGTATTATAGTGGGGGTTGTGCATGGTAAGAGGAGGGAACAAGGTTTATGTTCTTCATATTCATGATACCCTAATACTCTATTTATGGTTATGATGTTATGTACTAGGTGTTTTTAGGTGATATGTTATGTGACCATATTATGGGGTGGTGGCCTAGGTGTTTTCGAGCATGATGTGATGTTTCCATGTTGTGGGGTGGTGGTATATGTTATTCAGAAGAGATAGGAGCTCCCAGATGTATGACATTGGGGTGTGAGAGAGGAAAATCAGTTGGAAAGTGGTTTGGGTACCCTTTATCGATATTCTTCTTATTATTTTATTATACTTGGATTTCATTATTTGGTGAGTGTGCCTTGGTGAGGCTGGGATGGATAGTTGACCTGTTTAGGTGATATTGGTTATTCTATTTTCTCAAAGATGCATTAGTATGATTATTTCACATGTTCATGAGAGAATTTTGTTTTCCAACTGAGTATACTTGTATGATCACCCTACGTATATAAAACTATTTTGAAGTTTCTTGGAGGATTATGTGGAGCATGTTGGGAATTACTATCTTAGATTTTTGGATAGTTGTTGTGTCGCTGCTTAGATTTACTTTTGGTTATTTTATTATTGGGGACTTTTATCTATATCAATTTTATTTATACATTCATTATGGGATGGTTTTGATTTATTTTATATTATGTCATAGAGTTACTTGTGGTTGATTTATCTTATCTCTTTATCCTATATTATGTCTCCCATTTCATGAGATTTTTATACCCTCGACGTTAGTCGCCAACTTAGGGCTTATTGGAGGCGGGGCTTGGGGGTCATTATCTCTCTTCCCTCATTGCAGTATATTTGGAGGGAGGGAGATGTGACATATTTGGTAGGAATCATCCTTTAAAAGTGTGTTATCACCTCCTCCACAAAGGAAAATGAAGATAAAAGGGTGTGAGAACTTCAAATTTAGAGAAGGGTCTCTATTATATCTAAAAATATGGCTCATGAACTCATTATATATAATTACTTCATTTAATGAATGAAACTATTAGAGTCCAAAAAAATTATACATTATGAAATGACTAACCACTAGATTTTCACCTTCTTAACATTTATAATGGTCCTCATTTATGAAATGTGAATATTAAACTCCTCTAATAATCAATAAACCATCTACAAATCATCACTTGATATTTAGTAATCCAAATAAAACATGATATACATTATAGGTTCTAGGTTTTAATGATGCTACCAACCCTTGGGACCTAGAAAAATCAATAATAAAACCCAACTAAGAACATAAAAAGTAAATTAAAAATACAATAATAAAACAACAGAGTAAAAAAATACATTTTAAAAAGTTTTGAATATTTAGATCAAACTTGAATTAATGAATTTGATTCTCATTCTATGTCCACCGATAATATTTATTTTCAACTCCTTAGTGGTATTTTATTCCTATCCAAGTGATTTTAGTCACTCCTTTAAGGAAAATGCTGAAATAAGGAAGAAATTCACTTTGGAACCAATTAGATAAGGAAAACTAGGTAACTCTCTCAAATTAGGAACACTAGATAACACTAAACACAACCTTTGTTATCTCTTAATATAATAAAGATTACACCCCTCGTCATTTGTATTTATAGTAATATGGGCATTCAAAAGATTCCAAGGAATAAAAACTCATAAAAAACCAAGGGAGGTGCAATAAATTTCCTCCAATGGATATTTGGAGCATTAAATAGCCTCAAAAAGTGGAATAAGTCCAAAAACACCTTGGTATATGCATTAATGAGACTATAAATTGATTAAATATAAAAAATTAGGTGTTTAAATGGTCTTTTGAGGTAGTATTATTAATTTTCTACATATAATGGGACTTTTAATACCATTACTCCAAGCTCAAGCCCAAATCCCATTTGGGATTTTCCATTTCCTCATGTTTATATTTAAATAATATAAATATTCATTATTTATATTATAATGAAAAATTAATTATTTAATTAAATAACTATTATTTAATGAAATAGTTAAAATGTATAAAACACAAATCATATTTTTGTTTATAATAAACATAAACATTTTTACTCGTGAACTAATCATATTAGTAAAAAACCAATTAGCATTATCCTATGTGTAACCTTAAGGGCCCTTTATAAATTTGAAATTAATTATGAATCCCATTCATAATTATAAACTAAGAGGGGTATCTATAAACACATCATAGCTACCCAAATTACAAATGGGTTTTGTGTGATCAAATCCACCACATGTTCATTAGCTATGATCTATTGGCCTTGATATCTAAATTAAGCATGATACATAGATAATGTCAATATTGTATAGATTATATCTTTTCTCAATTCCATTGTTAACTAAATATTATGTAATTACATCTCATATAATTATCTTGGAATGGTCATTCACTTATTTTGTCAAAAATCGATTGAGTTTTATGATTTCATAACCTGACATATGGGAAAACACATCCTTTCTTGGATAATCAAATCCTTATACTTGATTAGTGTCATACCCAATTACCTTATCAAATGACTTTAAATAGTCATTAAAGTATAAAACCTCACAAGTAGGGAATCTCTTTGACAACCTAAAGTCAAAATATCCATAACCAATGTTAAATTAAGTAACAATAATGAAAAATATATGAAAATCCATGAAATGTAATTTAAGTGGGGTCAATCCAAATGTAAGTTCACAAACTTATATCCTATGAGTTATTAGTTGTATCACTATATAATAGATCTTACTCATACCAATCTTATCATATCATCACATATCAATATAATGATCATTGATTCGTGATAACCCAATAATATATATATTCTAAGGGGTTGTTATCATGTCATATCTCAAGTTTAATGAATGATAAAGTATTATCATTAATACACATTACATTATACAACATGTCTCTAAGAAAACAAAACTGTACTAATTTTAGGGTGAAAACACTATCAATATCCTACTTAAACTAAATCTAGTAAATCATATACCTAATACCAATATAATTGGTGTGGATTTTGTGTTTTTATTACATAAGGGTCTTTTTCAGTGAATCTATAATATTATCCTTTGTAGGAACTTTAAAAATATTAATATTTACACTATCAATTATCTCTCATTTGATATAAAATTTATGAATAATGTGTTTGTGTTTTGGTAATACATGGGTTCCATAGCTTTTCTAACCACTCTATTATTATCACAGTAGAGTTCAATTGGATGCATGATACTCAGGACAACCCCTAGTCTGAAAATTAACTTCCTTATCCAAATAGATTCTTTAGTTATATCAAAAAAATTTATATATTCATCTTCTATTGTAAAATTATCAACTATTATTTTTTTGAAACTTTTCCATCTTATAGCTATATCATTTAGTAAAAACACAAATCCTGGCTGAGATTTGAAGTCATCTCTATTTATTTGGAAACTAGTATGAGTGTAACCATTTATAAAGATCTCTTCTTGACCACCAAATACTAAGAATACATCCTTAGTTATTAATAAGTACTTAAGGATATTATTCATGGAAACCCAATGAATTTAATAAATATTTTTATAGTATCTACTTTTCGTATATAATGTATAGGATACATTAAGACAAGTACATAACCTAGCATACATGATTTATCTAACTTTAAAATCATATGAAATCTTAATAATGTGTTCTTATTCTTTAATAATTGAAGGATTCTATGTCTTTGAAATAATATTTCCATGTAAATTTGGTAAATAAAATTTTTTATAAATTTTCATGTTAAAATTTTTTAACACTTTATCAATGTATGTGTTCTAACCAAGTCCAAGAATTAATTTAGATCTATCTATATAGATATTCATACCTAGTATATATGATTCTTTACCAAGATATTTTATTGAGAATAGATATCCTAACCAATTTTTCATTAATTGTAACAATATGATGTTATTTTTAATGAGAAGTGTGTCATCAATATAAAACATTAGAAAAATAACCCTACTTCTTTTAATCCACTTATATACACAAGGCCCATATTTATTTTTAATGAATACAATATCATTGATAGATTTATCAAAATGAATATTCTAACACTAAGAATTTTTTTTCAACCCATAAATGGATTATTTCAAATTACAAACCTTAATAGTATTTTTTTTTTTATCCAAAAAACATTGGGGTTATATCATATATAATATTTAAACAAATTCCAATAAAATTATGTGGTTTTTAAATACATTTGGTATATCTCATAATTATAATGTTCTATAATAGATTAAATAATCATATTTGAGTTTATCATAGCTATTATAAAAAAGGTTTCTTCATATTTAATACCATGAATCTATTTAAAACCTTTATCTACCAAGATAGATTTATAGTAGAAACTATACTATCCATATCAATATTTTTTTGTGAAATACCCACTTTCACCCAATGGGTTTTACCCATTTAAGAGGATCTACCAGGTTCCAAACCTAATTAGTATACATGGATTCTATTTCATATTCAATTTATTTTAATAATTTATTAGATTTAGAACTTATAATGGAATCTTGGTAAGATATTGGATCATCTTCTATGATTGTTACATCACCTTCATCAAAAATAATAAATCCATATCTCTCATGTTCTTAATAAAATCTATCAGGCCTTCTTGGTTCTTATGTATAAGGAGTTGGTTTATTTTTTATGAACCATTGTTTTTTTTTTTTGAATCATTCAAACCAAGAATAATATCATATTTCTAGTCTTTAAATTTATCAATTTTAAATTTACTCCAACTAATTATTTTGAAAATAAATTCCCTTTATATAAATACAACATGCCGAGCTACAATCACTCTATTCTATAATGGATTATAGAAATAATAACCAACAAACTCTTTAGGATAACCAAAAAATACACATTTATCTGTTTTTATTTTAATTTACTTAAGTTAATATGTCATATATATGCCTCACAACCCAAATATTCATGAATAAAATATTGGGATGCATCCCGTTTCACATATAATGTGGTGTATTTTAAATATCCCTTAATAGAACATGATTTAGTATAAATAAATCAATTTCTTGAGCATAACCCTAAAAATAAATATAAATGCCTGTATAACTCATCATTGGTGAACCATTTCCAAAGAGTTTGATTCCTAATTTTAGATACATAATTTAATTATGATATATTAGGTGTAGTGAGTTGTGATACTACACCATAATATTTTAGATAGTCACAAAATTCTTGACTTAAATATTCTATACCTTAATTAGATTGAAGTGTTTTAATACATTTTCCAATTGGATTTTTAACTTAATTTTTTAAAACTTTGATCATTTAAATATATTCATACTTGTGTTTCATATGATACACATACTCGTACTTATTTAAGTAATCAATGAAGGTAATGAAGTACTAAAATCCACTTTGAGATACTTTAATTATATAATCACATATATCAGTATGTATGAGTTTTAATAAATCATTAGCTTGTTTCCATATACCTTTAAAAGGTGATTTGGACATTTTTCCTGATAATAAATATTTTTATACATCAAATGATTCATATTCATTCAAATCGAGTAATCAATCATTATGGAGTCATTGGATTTTATTCTTATTTATATTTCATGGGTGACAATGCCAAAGATAAATAGAATTAAAATCATTTATTTTGACCTTATTATTTTCATTATATATGGGTTTTTCAAGTTCTAGTATATATATTCCATTAAACATGTTATTAGAACCATAAAATATTTCGTTTTAAACTTAACAACATTTTTTTATTCTTTATTAGAAATGAAAATCTTTCCTTATCTATGAAAGATACAAAAATAAAATTTATATTTATATATGGTGCATAATAACAGTCTTCTAGAAATAATGATAATATACTAGGAAGAATTATAACTACACCCATAGATAATTCAACAACCCTTTATCTATTCCAAATTCGTAGGTAAACTTATCCCTTAATCAATTTCCTTTATTCTATGAGAAGTTCTGCATTACCACAAATATGATATGCACATCTTGTATCTATGACCCATGATTTGGAGGTAAAGAAATTGATCTCTAAAAAAATTCTTCACGCCTATGAATCTTTGATTTCTTATTAATCCATTCAATCACATAGAATGATTATATGACTTCATAAATATTCTAAATATTTGAAATGATGGTAGATAACACTAGACATATTATTTCATATGAATCCTCTTAATACTTTTCATAAAAATCATTTACATCTTATGAGGTAGGAGTTAATATTTTATATAGTGTGGGTTTCTATAGAATGTATAATTTATTCTATTTTTTAGAACAGTTCTAAAATTATGATACTAATCAATGAAATTATTACCATTAAATTTTTCCTTCTAAAGGACTGATCTCATTGATAAATTTGAGTTTGTGTTTAATTCTATAAATATATATAAAAAAATATGTTCCATTATTAGTATCATGTATGTTGTTATAAAATATGGTATTTTATTAAATATAGTCCCGTTAAAATAGTAATATTCAATATAATAATTTTAGTGGGTCAAGATCTATATTTTTACATGTCTTAACATAGTTAAAATTGAAACTGAAGGAATGTATATTTATGTAAACAACTCTTGTTGATTATATCTAATAAAACTATTGGATTTTTGAGTGAAGAAAATATTTCCCAAGTTATCACATAGATATGCTCAACATCATACCTCTAGGTGATAATTTTATTGGGTTTCCTATTCAAGTGTCACCCAACATTCACATAAAGATAATGATTACCCTTTTCACCTAACACAAGATAGATTATCGATTCTCATATAATAACAACCCATCTATTTGGTAATCATGTAATGAATGTGAATTGATTACCCATACAACACCAGGTTAGGACATCATAAGATCTCATACACACCTCTTAGTCACCATAGGCTGGCATAAATGTCAGGGGTTTAATATAACATGGTTGGGAGGAAGCTTCCCCCCTTTCAAACAAAAATAAAATAAATAAGTGTTCTGTTAAAATTATTTCATAACCCTTGGGATAGATAGGCTTAAAAATCACAAACACTAAAACCCTCCATTTGTGTTCATGTACATCAAACCATAAGGATAGTAGAAGGTATAATTGCTACATGGAAAATTCATACCCATAAAACCAAATAATAATATCATATAAAGTATATGAAGTATGATAAGTAACTAAAAACCCTTTTTGTACAAACACCACTATCCAAACACAACCTAAGGATCAAAGGTGGGAGGTCTTGTATATAGAAACTCCATAAAACAAACCATGTAAGCCCCTGAATATTTTCTCTATACATCCACTAATAAATCTAAGATACTCTACCCATGCTTCGATCTCTAGTAACACCCATGACCAACATAATCAGGAATATACCTCTACTAAAGAGGTTTCTGAAATATAGCACATAAAGATGAGTGCCCACTAAGTTCTCCATGTAGGATGTGATTATATACATACTCATTAGGGAACCACCAACGTGGATAAACTCAGATATGAATAACTATATGTATGCATGAATAAGAATACTCATTTACATATGTATATAAAAAAATGGTTTTATCAGTCAAAAAAATTATGGTAGTTGAAAAATAAAGAATTAGTCTATAGATTAGTATTAGTTGTAATAGATAACTCCTTATAATTAGAGGTCCCATACTTTCCATACCTACTTCAGACTCAACCTAGACTCTAAGATGATAATTTAAGGTTATCCCCTATGAGAGGAAACGCTGATACTAATAAATAACTTACACATGTGCACATATGAAACCATACATATGAGTATATGTGTACAAATAATTCAGGGTCCTAGCGGCCCATCATGAGGTATAGAATTAAGTGTGGTAAATCTTGGAGTCTATCCTAGGAAATAGGGGAATGGGTATAAAAAGTTAGAATGTTACATTCCCATCCCACATCAAGGGTAAGGAAATCTTATAGCATACCCCTTAGCCACCTATACGTCAATAGTCAGCACATATTCTTGCATTTTATATAACAAAAATACATATATATCTAATAACATACTTATCATTTATCAAAGTTATAATCATTCTCATAGAAACATTTCAATCAAAACAACAAAATGCTCAGTATATAAAAGTATAGACATGCTTCTTTACACTGCACTAATTATCCTGAAAATATGGTATAATATCAAGTTTCATGGAATCATGTAAAAATGCATTCAAAACTTAATAATAAAACATCGTAACTTATAAACAAGTATATAAGTTATAATTTATACATAGTAAAAGTGATAGAATTGTATTCCCCTCGAGTTTTGATAACACACCATATCAAGAACAAACTCAAGTATAGTGGTTATATTATAGTTTAATAACTCTTTCCAAATACAGAACTAATCATGGTAAAGTTGTAAAAAAAATTCTATAGATAGAGAAATAGTTATAATTCATGTTCACCTTAGGTCTTGTCTATATTTCCTTGTAATATTCCATAGAAGGGTGAGTATAAAATCTTCATTTTATTTCAATGTATGAGATATTTTGATATTATAAATTTATAATTTATCTTCTTATTCTTCATACATATGGGTTTTGAAGAGGAAATATTTTAGTGAATAAGGATTAGGGAACTAAGGGTGGAATATTTTAGGATGGCATGGCCTTGAGGTGACTGGAAAAAATAGAAATCAGTTGGCTGATGTGTTCAGTACGAGGGTACAACTAATTCACCCCATGATATTTTAATTCCAAATGTTTTTCAACCCCTTTAACTCTAAAATAAAAACCCCATAGCCTAAATTTGAATATTAAATATCCTCTATTTAATCATGGCACTCTTATTCATCTTCCCTTTGATCTCCTTCGTTGGAATGATCTTAAAATGCTTAATATGTGAGTTATTATTAGATATATGTTGAATTCTTCATCCTTATTATTTCATGAGCATAGATATTTAGTGGATCTATGTTTTATATAATGATATGATAAAAAATTCACCCTTTCTTGTAAAATAGTGGTGGATCTAGAATATTGAAAATGGATCTTGAACAAATCGAGATCAACCAATGACAATGTATGTTCAACGGGTATGTGTTCTCAAATAATCATCCTAGAACTCTTCTTGGTAGTGGATTGATGATATTTAATAAATTGAGGATCTCTTGATAGATTGGTGTAGGTTTATATGTGATAATGATGTCTCATTGAAAAGATCTTAAATCTCTAAGAACGGTGATATTTCTGAGTAAGCTTATTTGGAATGATCATCATAAGATCTTCTTCTTCTTAAGCCTCATATTAAATCTCTCTTTCATTGATGGATTACTAATGGATCAATGATCATTGTCTATACTTGAATCCCTCTTATAGAATTGAAAATGAATTCTCAATTTTTTCTTCAATCAATGATGGATTCAGTAAATTGTTGTCCATTCCTTCAGCATACCTCATAATTGATTATGTTGGTGGATTCTTTAAGGTATGTGATTATATAATGACCTTATTGACATGTAATTATCTTGAGACACTATTATAAACCTATTATTTATCAACTGAAACCTGTGTTATTCACCCTTGACATGTGAGCTTCTTCTTGGTGGTGTGCGATGTGGTTCATTCTTTGACCCTTGATGAACTTTGGAGTTCTTCATCAAAAACCTCAAGGTGGAAAGTTCCTTACCTTTTGGGGATCTTATATACACTTGTTTCTATGGTGTAATTCTTGTGTTGTGTTTTTTTTTCATTTTTTGAGTGTGATTAGATATGGGTCTGTGTCTCCCATTATACTTTTTTAATATGTTTGATTCCATGAGTTTTCTTATGGATTTTTTACCATGATTAATTATGATTACATGTTTTGTTTCTGCTGCTATATTTATCATAATGGCATGTTATGACTCTATTGTATGATTTATCTTATTATGTGTATACCATGCCTTTGGAGGAATTGTTCTTAGTGTCCATAATAGGTGGACCATCACAGTATGGTTACCTATTAAAGGGGGAGTCTTCTTGACATGTAGTGATGAAGATAGTGGGATCATACCCAAGGTAGGAGCATGGTAACCTTATGGCCTGATCGAAACTCGATGCCTTAATGATGATGAGTAGACATGTAGAAACTCGATGCCTTGAGGATACTGAGTATGTTATCACTAGTCAGTCTTGTGGTTCAACCTAAGAATCGATACCTTTTGAACACAGAGTGACACATTGATGTCCTTATGGCTAGTTCTTATTATTTGTTGATATCTTGATCATCTTTCTGGCATATAAAAGAATAAATTATTATTAGAGCTCAAGGTTTCCATGTTAGCACATGATTACTTGGTATATGATACTTATATTTTCTTGTGCATTTATTATTATCATGGAATTCACTTTTTATACATGTTCACATTTGTAAAGGACGTGTTTATGGTGTCCTAATAGGATTTATTACTAATGCCCTATATGGGAATTTTGATGTGTGTGAAGACTTCATGCATAGGGATCACAGTAAGGGAAAGGGGCTTGTGGAATATGGCTAAGCCAAGGATCTTGGATTTGGGAGTAGTATCAAGATGTACTCCAAAGGATACTACTATATATTTATTTATTTACCCACTTGAATTTAAACTTGGGTTTGGATTGAAAAAATGGGATCCATGTTTACTTATTTGTATGACCAGTATGCCATATACATAGTTTCTTCATGTTTACTTAGATTATTATATTTTATTATTGTCTATCATATTATTATTTTGTGCAAGGACATGATATTGAGGGTATAGCATCCCCACTGATGGAATTAGACCCTCTCTACTAGTTAGAAGCCTCTTGCATATGGGGAGGCATACATGAGATCATGTGACTCTTCATATCAGGCTTGGTGGTTCGATTCGGGGCATTACAAAACTGTATCATAGAATAGTTTCTTTTTTTTGAATAACCTGGGAAATGATAGAAAGGATATATTTGTGTGGGATTCGGGTAGGATATTTTCCATGTGTATGGTCAGCGCATGTGTAACACACCTCTGAGTTTCCATTGATGAGATTTTTGTTACTATTTTATGAGTATTTTGGTGTGTTCATGCATAATGATTAGGAACATAGGTTCATATTCCATATATATACCTATTGGTGTGCTGCATATTAGTTCTTAATTGGATTCCTTGATTTGTGTTGTCTTTTTGGGATAGATTTTCAATATGTTGTGTAATATATCTATTTTTACTTACTATTGTTATATATATATATATATATTCATTAATTAGTAAAAGAGGTACATGTTGTTATGTTTTTATATATATGATTGTAAATAATTTGTAGGGATAAAAACCTTGGTTAGTTCTATGATGGATATACCTTGGGTTATGGGTAGAATCCTAGATACACCTTTTGGTGATTCCTTAGACTAATTAGGTTTTATACTAGATGCTTTAAATATTTCTCTTCAGGTTACAGAAGATGTTTCCTCATAGAAGACTGATGGGACTTTCAGCTGATATGGGTTAAGGAACTCCCACTATGGAGGATACCCATATTCCACCACCTGTTTTATAGTAGAGTTCTATAGATAATTCTTCCACAAATAATCTAGTATCATGAAAAGTAGGCCCATTCTAGTCAGGATTCATTCCATTTGTTCCTACCCAGAGCGAAGGGGCGCCAAGGTCCATGGTCAACTATGCTAGGTACTTCCAGCTCCAGCATGTACCAACTTTTTAGGGTAACATTGGACCAAGGTATGCTAAGGATTGGATAAACATCATCAAGGGTGTTTTCAACCTCATTGAAACATATGAGGACCAGAATGTGAAGCTGGTATCATTTATACTATATATACCTTCCAGGAAATGGTGGGGTGTGATAGGACAGGATGGCTGATGTGAGGGTCTCTCAATGGAGACTTTCAAGAACTTGTTCTTCAATAAACTATTTCTTGAAACACTACATCTCAATCAATTTTAGGAGTTCATAAAACTACAGTAGGTTTCCATGATAGTATCTACGTACTCAACTCATTTTACAAACCTAATATTCTTTGTTCCACTTTTGGTTAGAAATAATGTACAAAAGTTCAAGAAGTTTGAGATTAGTCTTCACTCTAACATCTGATGAAGGGTTTATAACTTCAATCTAGTGATACACCCAGAGTTTCTATGCAAGGAATTGACTATAGATAAGGGTCTGAAGGAGGATTGAGTAGTTTGTCTTATTTCATCCATCATTACTCAGAGTATTGTATCTTCTACTAATGTGATCAGTGTCACCTTAGGTAGGAGGAATATGAGGATTAGGAATGTGTAGTAGGGTAGTGGTATACAAGTTGATCAAATTATGGCTTTTTTATCCCCATTTAGATAAGGTTTTCAATGCTTCAAATATGGGAAGGTTGACCATTATTGTATGTTATATACAACACCTCATACCTCGTATCTTTAGTGCAGTAATATGGGACATCTCCAGTAGTTTTTCTCCTGGTATTTGACATTGAGGTTCCACAAGGGGTGTAGGATAGATGTGATTTATGACCCAAGGATCCAACCAGGTTCCTCAGTAGCATGCACATATGATAAAGTCTTAGACTAGTCATGTGCCTTAGGTATAGGGTCATAGAGCTAAGGCAGGCCATGTTTATGAAATGTACTAGACTCTAATAGATGGTGGGGGGCATCTGTTGTTCGAAGTATGATTTTTATCACATCTACTTTATCTACCACCTTGTTTAATATCAGTGCTTCATATTCCTTCATATATACACAAGTTATTATTGGACTTGACTTATTGATCAAGTTGTATTCTGAGTTACTTTCCCATGATACACCATTGGGAATTAAAGTAGACCATCTTTAGTGATGCACGGAGTGTACTATAGTTATTTATGGTTATGGAAATCTATGGGAATTCATGATTTTGGAGATAACAAGCTTTTATTTTATTCTTGGTATGGATTGTCTAGCTAGATTTTGATCTCACATTGATTATTATAAAATATGGGTATCATTTACTTAACTTAAAGAAGAGAGTTATGTGATGACTAGATAATGGGAACTAGAAGTAGGTATATTTGGTCTAGACTTGAGTTATCTCGAGACAACCATGACATAGATTATGGTATTGGCTCTTTCATAAGGATCAATTAAAGTCCCCTCATATTTTTTTCCAGTCATGGATCTCTATTGGGACATTTTTTTGAATGACTTCATAGAACTTCCCCATATAAAGAGTTGAATTTTATTTAGTTCTCGTACCGAGTAAGCAATCAATTTTGATACCCCATTATTGTATAGATCCAGCTGAGATGAAGGATATCAAATTTTAGCTTGAGGACATAGAGAATAATGGATTTACTAGGATGAGTAATTCATCATGGGGTGAACCTATCTTTCTCTCCAAGAATATGGATGGTATTCTTTGACTCTACATAGATTACCAAAAGATAAACTAGGTGACAATAAAGATTAGATATCCCCTTCCCATGATTGATGATCTCTTTAATCAATTATGGGGATCCTAGTGGTTCTATATGGTTGATCTTTGATTGGGATATCACCAATTGTGGGTTAGGGAGAGGGGCATCTTGAATATGTCATTTTAGAGTAGGTATGGTCTATACAAGTACTTGGTGATGTTGTTTGGACTAATGAATGTGTTGACTATGTTCATGGATCTCATGAATAAGATCTTCAACCCATATCTAGACTTTTTTTCATGGAATTAATTGAATAAATTCTCATCTACTCAATGACCCCATAGTAGCATTCTAGACACCTTGAGATAGTCTTGAGTATACTTTGAGCACACATACTTTATGTTAAGCTATCAAAGTTTAACTTTTGGATTTAGGAGGTGGAATTATTGGGT
Source organism: Viscum album (assembly GCA_963277665.1). Classification (NCBI taxonomy): domain Eukaryota; kingdom Viridiplantae; phylum Streptophyta; class Magnoliopsida; order Santalales; family Viscaceae; genus Viscum; species Viscum album. The sequence goes on along the minus strand of OY728141.1, from coordinate 295,351,260 downwards.
AATACAGTGTCTTAGATAGTTATATCCATGGAACCAAAGAAATTAGTGTCATTAATGTTCTAGACATGTCCCCAAAATGTATTTGATATTAGGAGAATTCAGGTTTAGCTGGATATTATTGAAATTTTATCCAGGACTTCTCTCATTTATCAGTGCCCATGAGTATTATCACAGAGAAGGGAGTAAATTTATAGTGGCTAAACATGTGTGAATAGGAATTTATTAGGATGAATATAAGGTTGACTAAAACTCTAGTGTTGATACTTCCTGATCCAGGGGTTGGTTATACTATATATTGTGATGCATAAGTCATTGGTTTGGGAGCAGTGTTGATATAGAGGGACCAAGTAGTGTCTTATGGGTCATGTTAGCTACATCCCCATGAGTGGAACTACCCTATTTACGACTTGGATATAGAATTCATGGTATATGCTTTGATGTCTTGGTGACATTATCACTTTTATGAGGGGGTTTTTTCTAGACTAACCACCTTCACTATATATTCACACATTAGGTCCTAAACTTGAGGAAGAGGAGATGGGTGGAGTACATGTAGATGTTTTATTTTGAGATGGATTATGCACCAAGGAAAAGAAACATCATTGCAGATACTCTTATCTGTAATATATAGGTAGTGCAAGAACTTGGTGAGAATCCTTCTAAGGAATAGTGGCTCCTGATGAGATTGTTAGAAAATTAGTGGGAGAATGATTATAAGTAACAAGGATTAATGATGTGTGCTTCTTTGGTGGTCACATATTCTCTTGTGAATCAGGTGAAGGTTGGTCAGGAATCTGACCTAGAGTGTGTTGCGATGTGGGAATAGATAGTTAGAGGTTAACTGATACTCAGGTGGTTGTTGGGTGACAACGATGTGATCCTTATGTATAGTGTATAGAAGTCTTGTAGACCATGCTTCTATTAGGGAGGAGTTGATAAGGGAATTTCATACATCTAATTAGGTGGTATATCTTGGTGTGACAAAGATGTATCACAACTTAAATTGATATTTATGGTGTCCAGGTATGAGGAGGGAAATTATAGGATTTTTATCTCGATGACTTACCTTCCATAGGATAATGGTCAAGAACCAGTATCCTGGTGGTCTATTCTAGCCACTTTTAGTGACCATGTGAAAGTGGGAGTATTTTTTGATGGACTTTGTGATAGAGTTTCCCAGGACCCTAAGTATTTATGGAATTATCTCGATGATTATCAATCGGTTGAAAAAAAATTCTCATTTCTTACCGATCTGTGAGACTTGCTCAATGGATGAGTAAGAAAAGTTGTATGTCTATGAGATAGTATGCTTACATGGAGTACCCTTGAGTATTGTATCTGAAAAATTTAGGCATTTTACATTGTGGTTTTGGAAATTCTTATAGAATCCCTTAGGGACTCAACTGAGATTGAGCATAGTTTGTCATCCCTGAACTAGAAAATAGTCTGAGAGGATGATTCACATACTAGAGAATATGCTTCTAGATTATTCCCTAGACTTCGATGGAGCTTGGGATGATCACCTAGCATTGGTTGAGTTTACATATAGAAATAGTTACCAAGATTTGATTCATATTTCACCTTATGAGGATCTTTATGGGAGGCCATGTTGTTTACTACTCTATTAGAATGAGGAAGGTAATGTAGTGGTTGTGGGACCCAATATGGTATAGAAGACCTCATAGAGAGTTCATATGACTCAGAGGAGTTTGATCATAGATCAGAACTGATGGAAGTCATATTTTAATCATAGAAGGGTACCTTTGGAGTTTTCTACAGGTGATCGGGTCTTTCTAAAAGTGACTCCTTGGTTAGGTCACAGACATTTGAGGAACCATGGGAAACTATCATCGCACTATGTTAGACCCTTAGAGATCACAGGTGGGTTGAAACAGTGGCGTACCATATGGATCTTCTTTCTCACTAATGATATATGAACAATTTTTTCTATGTGTCACATATCCATAGGTACATGGATGATCCTATACATATAATTAATTTCAAGTATTTTTAATTGGATCTTGATGCATAATATGTGGAGCACTCAATGAAGATCATAGACTAAAGTGAGAAATTCCTTTAAGGGAAGGATATATCACTTGTCTAAATTCTATATCATCACAGAAAGATCTAGGAGGATACATGGGAGCGAGATACTGATGTTCAGGCTTAATGGATTTAGTTGTTCAATCAGAACCATTAAAGGTACTTATTGAGGATGAGAAGTAATTAAAGTGGGAGAATTATAACATCCTCATTTTATTTTAATATATGATATATTTTGATATTATAAATTTCTCCTTTATCTTCTTAGTATTCTCTTATATGAGTTGTGAAGGGGGTAGTTTTTAGTGACTAAGGGTCTAGGAATCGATGGTGGAAGAGTTGAGGAGGGAATGGCATTGAGGTGGCTGGAAAACAACCACCAGCTAGTTGGTGGGGTTTCAGTGGGTCTATATTATTCTATAAACCCCACCAGTAAGCTGGTGGGATCCACCAACCCACTAGCTAATTTTTTCACCCAGTCCTAGGGTGTAATTAATACACCCTATGATATTGTAATTCCATATTATTTTGACCCCATTTAACTCCAAAATCTAAACCTCATGGACTTAATTAAAATCTTAAATCTCATCTCTTTAATCATATCACTCTCATTCATATCCCATTAGATATCTTTCATTGGAATGATCTAGAAACTCTTAATTGGTGAGTTATTCTTATATATATGATGAATTATTAATCCTTATTATGTAATGATCATATATCCATGGTGGATATATGTTTTCTATCATGATCTGATAAAGAATTCAGCCTTTCTTATAGAATGGTGGTGGATCTAGCATGTTGACAACAGTTCTTGACTGGATCGAGATCTACCAATGACAATAGACGTTCAACATGTATGTGTTCTTAAATAATCATCCTAAAACAATTCTTGATAATTAATTTAAGATGAAACTTTAATCTTTTGATTATATATTGATAGATTGGTGGATTTTTTGACATTTTAATGATTTCTCATTGACCAAATCTTAATTTTTCAAGAATAGTGACATTTCCAGGTAAGCTTATTTAGAATGATCATTGTGAGATCTTCTTCTTCTTGATTCTAAATTTGAACCTATTTTATATTGATAGATTCATGATGGATCAATGATAGTTGGATATACCTAAGGCCTCTTCTATAATATATAATGAATTCACAATATTTTATTTTATTGACGTTGGATTTGGTGAATTGGCATTCCTTCCTTCAACAAATCCCAGAATTGATTCTGTTGGTGGATTCCTTAAGGTATGTGATTATATAATGAACTTATTTACATGGAATTATTTAGATAATATATTCTAAAACTATTCTTGATGAACCAGAACCTGAGTTAGGAATCCTTAACATGTGATATTCTTTTTTGTGGTGTGTGACATGGTTCACTCTTCAATCCTTGATGAACTTTTGAGTTCTTCATCGACAACCTTGTGGTAGGAAGTTCCTTACCTTTTGGGTATCTTTTATACACTTATTCCCATGGTGTGATTATTTTTTTGGATTGTTTATTTTCCATGCTTAAGTTTTATTTCATGTGGGTGTGTTTGTATCCCATGATACTTATTTATGATGTTGATGCCATGAGTTTTCTTGTAGCTTGTTGACTATTATTGATTGTGATTACATTTTTTTTTCTACTATATTTCTCATTATGAAATGTTATTACTTACTTGTATTCTTTATATTATTATGTGTATACCATGATTTTTAAGGTATTGTTCATGGTTTTCATAAAAGGTTGACCAATGTGGTGTGATTATCCATTAAAGGGGGAGAATACTCGATGTGTGGTGACAATCATGATAGACTCATACTTGGGTTAGGAGTGTGGTGGCCTTGTGATATTTCCATAAATCGATGCCTTAAGGATACTGAATAGACATGCTAAAACTCAATGCCTTGAAGATATTGAGTATGTGATCACTATCCAGCCTTGTGGATCAACTTGAGAATTGATTCCTTATATACATCGAGTGATATGTCGATAGCCTTTGGGCTAGTTATTATCTATTTCCAAAATCTTGATAATCCTTCCAAAATAGATCCAAATCATGTACAGTTAGGGATCATGGTGTCCTAGTTAGCACTGGATCACTTGGTATATGATTTTTATGCTTACTTGCACATTTATTATTATCATGGAATACAACTATTATACATGTACACCTTTTTTAAGGATGCGTTGGTGGTGTCCCACTAGATTTTATTACTCATTGTATGTATGGTCATTTTTATGTGTGTATACTCTTCATGTATAGGGATCTGATCAAGGGAAAGGGGCCTATACAAAATGACTTAGCTGAGGAGAATGGATCTAGGATTAGTATTAAGTTGTACTCTAGAGGATACTGTTATTTATTTATTTATTTACCCACTTTCATTTATACATAGGTTTTTCTTTCCAAATTGGGATCTATGTTTACTTATTTGTTTGGATGGTATTCCATCTACGTAGTTTCCGCATGTTTACTTTGATTATTATATTTTATTATAAATTGTTATATATTTATATTGTGAAAAGATATGATACTGAGTGTATAGTCTTCATACTAATGGAAATAGACCCTCATTGTTAGTTGATAGCCTCTTGTGTATGGGGAGGCATAGATGAGGACATGTAACTCTCTGTCTTGGATCCAGTGGGTTAGTTTGGGGTGTTTTAGTGAGACATCGAACAAATTTTATTTTGGGAAAATAGTTTAAAAATATGTTTCTTTTTATTAAAAATTTTGTGTAACACCCCAAAATTTTATTTTCCTTTAAATGAATACTAAATTAGATGGTGTGCATCACATGAAACCTTGAGCTTAAAAAAACCATGAAATAATATTATTTAAATATGACTGTTATATCCTAGTCATTGGGTTGGTTATTATGAATAAGAATAACTGAATTATGAAAGTATTTCCTTAATAAAAATAATTAATTCAATCAAAAAAATCATTTATAAAATTATTGTCACTAGGAAAATTATAATAATAAATTCATTTTATGACATAAGAATTCATTCTTCATAAAAATGGTTTTATGTGTTTTATGTGAGAATAATTAGAATTAATTTACACAGTTTTTATAAATTTTATTTGACAAAAATAACTTCATTTTTGAAATTATCATGTCAAAATTATCTTATGGGGTATTTTTTATAGTTTTTCAAAAATTGTTGTGTTTTGGGTGAATAGTGAAAATACTGATTTTATAAATACTATCATTTTTATGACAATATAATTAATAATAATAACTTGAAATTTTATGAAAAAAAAATTATAGGCCAAATATATATTTATTAATTTATATAATTTAGAACTTATAAATCTATTATTAACATTTTGGAAATTTTAATAATGTTTTTATTCAAATAAACACTTTTTTTTATTCTTCTCTCTAAATCAAGTATTCACAATGTTACTTTCCATTTTGGTTTATTTTTAAATAAAAATAAGTGTATTTTTATTTAACACAATCAAATTAATTCCATTAGAATCAACATTATACTTTATTTTGTTATAAAATAAATCTTATACTGAAAATCAGCATTTTTCTATAGACGGTTTTCGTTGTTCTTTACAAACATATATTAAAAGTGATTTTTAACAATTAAGGAAATTTAATATTTTAAAATTTATTCCATATTTTGAAACATAATAATTAATATTAATTATTATTTTAAACTTAATTTTTTCTCATAATGAACAGTAATTGAGGTAAAAATTCATTACTACAATAAAGGTTAAAATGGGTTAATGGGGGGTTAAACTAAAAAAGATAAAAGTTAAAATGACCTAAAAACTTATATAAATTATTTTGGTTGATAATATTTAGAACCTATCCCTATAATATTAAAATATTTTACAATTTGGATTCACTTGACTTAAGTAATGCATATAATATATAACAATATTTTAAGTATTTACAAGATTGTCACCCACCTCACTTATAAAAGTGAACCCCCTACCACTATTATTCACACCTTTTAAGATGATTAACTAAACCAATACCTAAAAAATACCTTTATATATTCATTATCCATGTCCTAGATCTTATTTTCTTCCCTTAATATCATCCTAAAAAAGATTAATGTGTAATCCAAAGGGGGATTTCCAAAGAATAAGTATAACTCTTAACCGTGTTCTTTCATTTTATTTATTATTCTACATCATTAAATTATATCATAATAATTAAATAATTATCTTACATATACTTAAATTTTATTATGCTGATTTAATAACCTTTATCCACCTTCTTTCCATCAAATGAAAAATGAAAGCATCACTCATGCGTACATGTAGACAACCGCCTCCAAGAAGCGATGTATTTATTTTTCATCACCACCCTTAATGGTTGGTTATTATCATGTATATAATTTTTTTATATGATATTTATGATATAATTAATCTTATATTATGGAAATATAAAATCTAACTTCTTATCATTACATCTATTGGAAAATAATAGTGTTGCTCGTGCGTACGTGTGAACTACCACCTCCATGAAGCGATGTGATTTGTTTTTCATTTATACTTTACATGGATGATAATAATAATGGATTTAATGAATAAATATTATATTTATAATATTATTATTATGTAAAATTAAACATTTATCTATTTAATTTCCTTTTCATCCATTAGAAAAATGAAATTGGCGTTCATGTGTACGTACGGACTATCGTCGCCATAAAGCGACATGTTTCATTTTTTCCTGACCAAATTTCATTTTTAGTTATAAAATTGTATTTAATTTTTAAAAATGATAAATATTTAATGTATAATATTCTATATATTTTGGATCAATTACCCCTTTGACCATGGTCAACCTACCAAAGCTGTTTTGGGTTTATAAACTGAACATACTTAAAACATCTAACATGAACTTAAATGATTTAGTAACTATATAATACATAGTAATAAATGAAATAAAAGGGATTATTATAAGGTAATAAACCTGTAAAAGGTTTTTGATCAAGTAAATAATTATATAATTTTATTATACAGGTGGTTAAAATGCATCCGACCAAGAAAAAATCCAAGGTAAGGGTTTATTCTACAATCTCATTTTTATTCAAGATTATTTATATTCAAATATTTATTTAAGTAAATTATAGGATATTTATCTTTTAAAATAAATTTATTTTGTTATACTATATTTATCTTTTTATTTTACATGTTTTAATTTCATTTTCCACTTTTTGGTACTTAATATGATTGAGAAACTGTTTTTTTTTTAATCTGACCTTATTTCCTCTTTGGTCAACAAACTTTTTATTCCATGTACTTTTTTCTTAAAATGTTTTCAAGAAAGTTATTTTATATGATAAAATTATTATTTAAATTTATTTTAAATTATATTTTACTTTCTTTTCAAAGTTTTAGAAATAATCTTCTTATCATTTTCTGAATGAGATACTTTTCACATTTTACCAAAAGTGTGAAAGAAATATTTATCTTAACATTTAATGAATGAAGGGTTTTTTCTTCTATCATAAATATTATTTTATTTGAATATTCCTCTAAAATTTTACATAGTTATATTAAAACAATGTAATTTTATCAATACTATGAAAATATTTATTTAAAATATTATGAAAATAAAATGATATTTTTCTCATGTTTTCAAAGAAAGGATTAAATTTTATTTTAAAGGTCTTTTCATCTATGTAAAAAATATTTAATGATTATTATGATTTATTGGGGATATAATATAATGATATCATCCAAATTATTTATCTGGATGGCTTATGATTATGTTATTCTATTTATTTATTGGGGAAAATATTAACATTTCATATGTTATTTTTTCAATATGAATGTTTATGTGGATTATGTATTGAATTGTAATTCATTTATTTCATATAAATGGACTTAAAATTTGATGGTATGGGACATTTATATCCCCTCTATGAATTGGTAGGTCTCATGAGACAAACTAGTTTAGGTATCTAGCATGTTTCTTACTTATTTATGTATGATGTCTTGGTACAATTCCATAATGGTAAGATTAGGATGTTTGGAATTATGTATTCTATCATTACAAAACTATTTATTATTATCTATGTGACTATTTATGTTATTATTTTATTCATGTATATATTCACCTTTAATTATATTATTTATATAGAATATTTTATTATTGTTTATATATGCCATATTATTTATGCTTTTTTTATTATATGATAGATTTCGTTGTACGTTTTCCCTTACTAAGAATCTAAACTCACCCTTTATTATGTTATCCTTTCCCTATGATACCATAAAGGGATATATGATTGATTTTAGGGATATACTATAAGAAATAATAAATTTAATGCTATAAATTTAAGTTACATTTAATATTTTCAAATGTAATTTGAGAATCATGAATGTATATAATATCCCAAGACTACTAAACTATTTGATACTTCAAGGAGTGATCTCTTATATATTTTTTCAATTTATTAAGATAACCATCATCTTTGGGTTACAGGAGTATGGTTGTTACAATTTTTCTTCATTTGGAACTCTTTTTAGGGAGAACAATAATTAAATTAAAAGTTTTAGTATTTGAAAATAATTCAATCTTAATTTAAAACACATAGAAGAGATTTACTTATTCTAGGTGAAAACCCCTTCATTACAAAATATAATAAAGTTTGAGTTCCTAATAAGGGAATGATTCTATAATAAAAAACCAAAATATCTAAATAGGGGTAAATTAAAATCAAGTCTTAAAACTTTATAAAAATGGTTTATTGTTTGAAAACACAAAGTTTTAATTTAAATAAAAACTAATTTTAGGAAAGGGAATTATTCTTGAAGAAAATCCATATAACTTCCTTTTATCAAGCTAGCTTAATTGTTATTTCACGCAAATAAAAGTATTAACCAAGGTTGAATTTTTATTGTGACTTTCAACTCATTTAGGCTATGTTAAAATGAAGTGACTACCATATGGAAACATGAAAAGGGAACACAAAGGTATACATAAGTAATACATTATTAAACAACTTAAGTTATAATGTCAAGATCCTATCATATTCATAATTGGTAACATGAGGGAATATCATGGTCAACACCATTTATGTGAAACAATTCATAAGGCACCTTATAATATATCTAGGAATAAAATATTTTAAAAGGAATAAAAAAGTAGCTAAAAAGACAAGTAGTTATCCCAAGTTCATGAAATTTCAAAAATAAGTGATGAATCATATTTCAAAACTGTATAAAAATTCCAATCATAGAATTAATACAATCAAGTAAGGATTTTATAATTAAATTTTTACAAATACCCAATTTATTCATCAAAGTATAAACCATAGGTTTTAAATGATATCTTTAAAACCATTTTACAACATGATAGGAAATCCCAAAATAGAATTTTCATCTTAAAATACTAAAATATATTTGAGGGAAATCCATAAATGTATCATTATAAAAATAATAATAGGGTTTATTATTAACTTTAGAAATACAATGAAAAAATTGTATAAGGAACTGGAAATTCAATCAATTATTTGAGACTTCCCTCCCTTAATAAATGATGAGATTTAGAAATATAAAAATACTCAAGGCATACTCTAGTGATAACCAAATAGACCCTAGAATAAACAAATAAATATTTCATAACCATTAACCTATGAAACCAAAATAAACATATTAAAAATTAAAATAAAACCTAGAAAAAACCTAGGATAAATCTTGCAATAATTAGTCCAGTTACTAATTATAGGAAATAACCCTAAAAAATAAACCCAAATAGACTTAAACCAAGGTTTAAATTAATAATCCATAATAAAAATCACTCCATAATGAAACTAACTCAAATTAGTGACTAGTGGTTGGAAAACAACCCATAGGAGCCTCCATGAAATAAAATAATAGGAATTACTAGAGAATGGGGTGATTTCACCAAGACTTTGTGAAATAACAACAAAAAACCCCTAACAAAGGTGAGGGAAAATAAATAATAGAGGAGGAAGAGGGAAGAAATTGCTTAATTATCCTTGATCATGGAAAAATCAACCCAATACAAGCTTTATCTCTAAGAGATATGTAAAGTAACTTTAAGGGGTTAATAGAGTACCCTTAATGGGAATTATACTAAGGAAAATTAGGGTATGTGGAGAGGGAGTTGAGGTTTTAATGATAGGAGAAGTAAAATTACCAGACTTACATTAATGTAAGTTTATTTAAAAACTACTAAGGTGGCCATTAGAGTTCCAGTGGTGGAACTAAAATAGTTATACATCCACTTCTTAGCCATTGGACTTCTAATGGGCCTCCAACAGAATTCTGGTGGTTCTCAAACCACCACCACCCTTCTCATTTCCCCTGCCAAACACATATAAACCTCAAACAGGATTCATGAACTCCTACATATAACACTTGATATTTTTTATGAATTTTCATTTAAATAAATATTTTGTTTAATATCTTAATTCACATGAAACTCTGAACTAAAACAAACCAAGATACATTTTATTGAGATAAAACATTATAAAAAAGTATATGAAGCCATGTGTAACATACCATAGTTGATTACATCCATTAAAATTGTATAAATTAAATTGGAATAATAAATAGAAAAAAAAATATTTCCACAAGTAGGAAATCCCCTAGATCATATTCACCCTTAATAATTACCATTAGTAGAACTAAACCTATAATGAGAAAGAAAATCATGAAAGGTGAAAGTATTATGGAAAATCCTTCATTGGAAGTATGATCATTGGATATATATATATATGTGTGTGTGTGTGTGTGTGTGTGTGTGTGTGCTAATTTTATTAAATTTGTGTATTTTTAAAATAATATATCTCACAAAAAATAAACAACAAAAAAAATTATAATATTTTATAATAATAATATATATTTTTTACACATTAAATATTATTATTAAGGAATGATATGATAAAATTAAAATAAAGATTTTAAAATCAATTTATTGACAAGATCAAATGGTTATAATATAAATAAATAGTTTTAATGTTATTTGGTTAAGATCATTTAATATAAAAGATATTTTTTAATGAACTATTTTTTAGAGTGTTGTGTAATTTTTATCCTAATAAAATAAATCACTAATGGAGGATAATGTTAATGAAATGTATTAATAATATATACAAGGAAATAAATTATAATTCATTTTATATTTATTACTATGAAATCAATAAGAATAAATCCATTTTTTTCGTATAAGATATATTTTTCCTTAAATTATTTTTTATCTGTTATGCACACTTATATTAAAATTAACTTTTTATTAACTCTATAAATAAATCATAAAAAATGGTTTTAATATTATTAATCATAATATCCAAATTTTTTAATGAGTTTATTTTCATTTTTAACATAATAAAAATAATTTAACAAAGTAAATATTAGTTATTATAGTAAAATTGTTATTTTTCAAAGAATTGTTTCTATAAATGTTGTGTAATTTTTATATAAATAAATTAAATAAATCTATTTTAAATTATGGGTCTAATATGATGTTTAAAATTATAAATATTAGAATATTAACAATCATTTAAGTAGTAATTGATAATAAATAATAATAGAAACACTTGATGTATGAAAATACATTTTTATACAAAAATAGATTTTCTATTTATCATATGTTTTATTTTAAAAGTTATTTTTATCATATTTAGAACTTTAATTAGATTAAATTGAGCCAAAAATTAATAATAATCATGTAAAAATTGGTAAGAGTTTTCATATTATATTTTTAATAAAAATATAATTACCATGATAAATATTTAATCAAGGTTAATAAGGGTAAATATTTGTAACTTAAAGTGGCTAAAATTTTGTTAATTTTTCATGACAAATATACCTTATATAAGACATTTTTAGATTTTAAATTCATACCCACATGTCACAAAAATCTTTACTCCCCTAAATCACTTAACTCTTATGTGATTTCATCTTTACCCCACACCTAACTTTCAATTCTAAAGAAAATCCCCTTTTTTCACCTATAAAAGGAGTTAACTTCCACCCATTTCAATACACATATATCCTTAGAAATTACATTGAAAATATACCCATTTTATCTCCCATATATACATATTCCATTTTTCAGATGTTTGTTACAATAAAGTTACCTAAGTCCTCCATTTCTAAAGGATCACTCAAGAGAAGATTCAAACTCTCAATGTGGGTATTATTTGATTCCTAGCCTTATTTTCTCTATTTTTCTCATCCACACCCCAAAAACTATTATAACCATAATAATATAATTAAATAAGTATAATTAGTATACTAAAATGTTATTATATTAATATAATATCCATTATCTATCTCCCTCCCATCTAATGGAAAATGAAAACATTACCCATGTTATGTGCAGACTACCATTGTCATGTATGGCGTATTTCATTTTTCATAACAACCATACATGGATGGTTAAAAGAATATATTTAATGGATAAAAACTATATTTATTACATGATTAAGATTATGTAAATATGAATTATTCATATATATTAATAATTGTAATGAGAAGTGATCATTGTAAATTTAGCCGCCTAAAACGAGCATACTAAGAGGAAAAGTGATTCATTATTTTAAATAATATATTATTATATTAAATTATTTATAAACATATTATAAATTCACTTTTTTAAATTTAATAACATATAAATTATATAATTATGCTGATTTAATTATTATATTGTAATAAAATCTCATTCATACTCATCCATTGGTTATAACATGTTCTTGTTTGGGTCGGTTTAACTTGCTACATGAATAATGCTATAAATTTTAACCATGTATGGTTATAGAAACTTAATTATTGATATAATATGATATTAATATGCAAATAATTATTTTTTGGTTTTTTAATGGTAATATTAATACTTAACTCATTATTAATATACCACCTTTTGTTTTTTTTTTAAATTACCAAAACAAACTCATCACTAATTTCATCTTTAAAATCATAACTAAAACTCTCGTGGAATGAATTTAGAACATTATAAATCATTATTTAATATCTACTATAGTACCCAAAATAATATAAGAGTGATTAACTTGGTATCAAAGTATGGGTATTGACATTAACATTACAAAGCGTGTGAGAAATAATCAAAATTACTAACATCTGATGATGAAAATAAATAATAATATAATTAATGATTGTAAATAAAGAGTAGAAAAGGTAATATATATGAATAATATTATTAAATAAGTTATTAATATGTTTATTTTTATTATACAGGAGGATAAACCACTTTCATAGAAGCTGAGGGTTAAGGTTAGGGTTTCTCATCTCCATTTTATTTCTTTGAGACATATATCATATTCACCACTTGTTTTATTTTGTAAGATGAATATAATTCCATTTGGATTCTATTTTCATACATTTTTAATGAAATTAAATTTATTTACACATCCATCTAAATTTCTCTTTTTCAAGGGATTCTGATTGAAAAGTTACTAAATTCATAAGGGTTTTTTTTAACTAAAATCTCTTTTATTTGAGTTATAATGTTTCCTCTTGAACTTATTTCTTATATGTTTGGTTTATTCCACCATAATAATTTATTATAGGGTAATTTATATTTATATATAGGTATAATTATAGTTTTAATTTAAATATTATTCCTTTATGAATTTATTTATCAAAAAATTATAACGTTGTTAAGAATAATTTTCATCCTATTTAAAGAGTATTTTACTCCATTTCTATATTATTTCTTTCCAAAAATGTTTTTATTTATTTGAAATAAAAATATTTATTAACTCTTTTCATATTCTTATTTCTATTTATAAATTTTTAAAATTATTTTTTTATTCTTTTAAAAATGTGGGTTTCAATAAAGGTATTTTTAAAATATAAAAAGGGTTTTTTCTATTATGATCATATGTTTTATCTTCCAATCCACATTTCCTTTGGATAAAATTTATATATTTTTTCAAGGGCAATTTATTAATAATTTCATATAAATAATTTTTTAAAATTTATCCATTTCAATTTATCAAAAATGATCTTTTTGAAAGTTACTAATAACTTCATATTTTTATGATATTATTGAAAATGTTTTGTAAAATTTATTTTATGACTTTGCTCCAATTTTCTTCTTATATCCACAAGATATATCCCTAATTGAGTTGTTATTTATAAATCACCCTCTAAATTAATTTATAAAATACTTATTTTGGGTAATTTTATTTTTTATATCAACCTTTCTAATTCTTGACGTCATTTTATGTGATCCAATTTGGAAGTGTTATGAAACCCATTTTATTTTCATAGGTTATTCAAAATATAATATTGGATTGATTTTTTATAAAACACTTTCATATGGATTATCATTATTATATGAGTTTATTTTTCTAAATCCCTAATATGGGTTGGTTTCGTTAAATCCCCAAGATAGGTTGGGTCCGTTAAATCCCCCCAATGTATTGGTTAAAGTTTTATGTCACATGAGATAATGATGTTGTGTGTGGAAATGTGAAGAACCTTTGTGATGTTTTGTTTTTAAAAAAGTTTTTTATTTTTTAACAACTAATATTTTGTATAATAAGGTTTTTCAAAAACATGTTAATGTTTCTGAATGTTCGAACCAAAACACAGAGGGTAGAAAAGTTTTTTTTGAGAAAGTTGTTTTACAGACGCATAGTATCAAAATAAAAAAAAAATTGGATTCATAAGTAGTTAGAAAGATGACGTTTTTGATCATATGCATCACTTTTTTCATATTTATTAGCATGAAGTTCAATATCTATTGGACACAATTTTTATTTGAAAGTTGGTAGATGTAGTGAAAGAAAGTCAAAATGTTACTGAAGAGGTTGAATGAAGACAGTAATGTCAGTAGTTAGAAAGTTCTTATAAAAATTCTAACCTAAAGTCAGATGATGATTTTATGATCTTGTATTTATCATAAATCATGAAAAAATCTCATGATTAAAACTTTTTAATAAATGGAGGAATCATAAATATTGTATCAATTCTAGAAATCAAGGAAAATTTTATATCAAATTCAAAATTACTAAACACTGAATTTTTAAGAAGTATAAATAAGTTTTAGCAGATTATATTTGAAGTTTTTTAAAGCTTCTGAGTGGATTCATGATCATATGTAGAACGTCTTAATGAGTATTCCATTGTAATAAGAAACCCTTCATGATGGAAAATAAATCGAACTGAGTTGGGAAAGATCTATTAGACTAGGATCAGACACTGATCCATTAGATGAGGAATAGGAATTGATTCATCAAATGGGTTCCTCACACTAATAACACATCAAATGAGTCATGACAATGATAATTCAACTGTTGATAATTTTATCATAATTAGAAATTGTGTGACAAATTTTTAGTTTCTATAGGTATCTAAAGTTTTTTAAAGTTGGAACAATATTATCAACCTTTTTCAAATGTCTTGGAGATTTGGTGTAAAAAATGAGAAATTATTGTTATTTTTTATATTGATTCAAGAGTAAAGGATATAGAATCAAATATGATATATATATGTGATCTATAGGATTATCATTTTATAAGAAAGTCCATCATATTAATTCTGAGGTAGGAAAATCTATCAGAGTCAAAAAGTGAAATATAATCAGACACACCTGATCGGACTGAAGAAAAGTTAGTATGTTCAAGAAGGATTATTTCTAAGAAGACTTAAGAAGATACAAGAAGGTTTCAAAATATTTTAAAATAGATTAAGTGGTAAAAGTTGAAATTCAGATTTGAAAAATTCATGACTGGGAAAAGTTTTTCAGTTTACTTACTTTAACATTGTGAGACACCTATAAATAGATGCATAGTACATTACTACATTTCATTTTTTTCACATGTGAAAAAGGTGTAGTGTTGTAGAGTTTGATTCGGAGTTTTTTTAGATAGATATCTCATTACAATATCAGATAGCTAAAAGTTTTCTTACTAAAATGAGGAAGATCAGACTGAGTAATTGACTAGAGTTTGATAATAGATTCATCATACTGATTCCATTAGACCCAACCCTATTGTATTTAAAGAATAATACCCAGCCACATTGAACTAAGGTTCTATATAGAGATTTTATGGAGAATATTTAACAAATTCATTATACTTTTGTTTTGGATCATTGTGTGTAAGAAAACATTGTAAACTGATGGGATTCAATATAATCTTTTTTATATAGGGATAGAAGTATTCTAATATGAGTTGTCACAAGTTGTATTCACTTGTTCGTAATAGTTAATTTCCATATACCTAGGGGAGTAGATATGGAAAGGATGTTGGTTCTCACACTAAGGCTAAACCTTATAAATCTCATGTGTTTTACATACTTTACTACTTTTTCATGAATGAGTATTTACTAAAATATTATAGGGTTATAAAATTTAAGAGGTTATAGGGGTTAGGTTTTAAATGTATTGAAACCTATAAAAAGTAAAAAACTGATTCAACCCCCCCCCCCATTTGTTATTAGATCCATTGTAACTTCAAGTGGTATCATAGTGAGGTTCCCTTATTGAATCCTTATCATGGATAATATCAATTCTCTCAATAATAGATAAATTCCAACATTTGATGGAAAAAAATTAATGTGGATGGAAAAATAGTATGATTCCTTATATCTTATCTCCTGACCTAGAATTTTTCAATGCTATTATAATTGGGTTTCCACCTATTTAGAAATATGCTCTGATGACTTTTTTTAATAAGAGAGATATTTAAGTTGATAGAAAATCTAGGAATTTTATTCTTATGTCTATGTCAAAAAAATATGAAGGTGATGGGTCTAAAAACTTAAAATGGTATGTGGGAGAAGTTGCAAAGTATTTTTGAAGGTAATACTAAAGTGAACGAAGTAATGCTTCAAATCTGGTGTAGTAAGTTTGAAGACATAAGAATGAGAAATGAAGAAACTATTGATGAATAATTCACTAGGGGAAATGAAATTGTTTTCAAACTAAAAATATTTTAAGAAGTTCTGAAATATTCCAAAATTGTGAATAAACTCATGAGAAACTTTTCATATAGGTTTGATTCTAAAATTTATACTTTAGAAGATAAAGATGATTTATGTCTTTATGAATTACATAACTTTATTGTTTCTTATGAAATGAGAAAAGTTTTAATGTTCAAAAATAATATGAAATGTGAAATGAATATTGAAGTTATGAGAAAAATAAATATTCAATATATTTAAGATGTTGATCCTTGTGATTTTTAAGATAAAGAGGATGATTATTTTAATGATAAAATCATGTCTCTAATATCCAAGAACTATCGAATATAGAGAGGAAATTATGGATCTAAACTTCCTCTTAAATGTTTTGGGTGTAGCGGAATCAAACACTTTTCTATAAATTTTCCCAATAAGGATGTTGGAGAATATCAAGATGATTCTGATGAAAAACATCAATGGAAGAAGTGAAAAAAAAATTAAAGAATAAAATTCATCCAACAAATTTAAAAAGAGGTTTATTATGAGAAAGAGAAGTATGTTGAGAAAGAAATATGAATCACACTCAACTTAAAAAAAATTAAATATGAGAATTTATAAAAGGTTAGAATATTCATTGAAAATTTATAGAAAATAGAATACTCCTCAAATAGTGAATAAGAAGAAGGTGAACAGTATTATAGAGAGTATCAATTCAGAATTTAACTTTTTGTGTGTCTTGAGAAAAATATATCCCTCAATAAAGAAATCAGAATGATAAATAAAGGTTTTGAAGAATTTTTTGATGGTGAAAAATATATTTTCAAGAAAGAAGAATAATATATCTGGGATATCTTAAGTTACAAACTCAGAATTGTTGAATAGGGAAAGATGGTTGAATATCTCAGTAAGAAGATGGAATTTAAGGAAGAAGAAGTTAACAAGTTTCAATAAAAAATTCATGAGTCTGAAATTACCTTGATGATGATGAATTAAAACTTCAATAAAGACATGAAAGTAAAATCTGAGACTTATAAAGTTGCTGAGAAAGCTCAAATTGAGAATTAGGTGAAATCTTCACCCTCTAAAACTAATGTTTGATCGTGTTTTTCTAATATTTCAGGTGATAAGAAAAGTGATGGGAAAGTTTCTATTGATAAGGGATGTGATAAAACTATCACATCTACAAAATTTGAGAACTCTCTCAGTATTAATGTTATCCCATGCCCAAAGTATGTTGAAATAGGAAGAAGTTATCAACCTCAACAAAGTTTCTACATAGAAATATATTACTTCAATAGAAAATCAAGATTTGATGGTTTTTATTAGTTCAGTGGATTTTATGGGAATAAGGATTTTAATTGTTGGAATAATCGATATCTTATCTGAAGAAGTTTTGAACAGATTAAAATAAATAGTGAAAGAAGTATGAGTAACTTTTCTAAATTACTAGAAGTTAGAAAAGTGAAATCTCAAGATGTTAGAAAATTTCCAATGAAAAATCAGTTTTATTGTCTCAAATAAGTTTTTAGAAGATGTAATCAAATAGGTAACTTTTCTAAATAATTTATGACTACTCTTCCAGGACAATTATTGTATGTGAGAAAAGAAAAGGAAGGAGGAAAAATAAAGTTAAAGATTGAGATTTTGTTGTTGAGACCACCTTGAAAGAAATTAAAAAGAAAAAACCATGGATACTTGATAATGGTTGTTCCTATCACATGAAAAGTGACTTAAAAATCTTAAAATATGTTGAAAATCCTGATGGATTTGTTGTTACCTTTGGTAATTATAGTACTTTAAAAATTAGATGAATCTGAATGGCTAAGATTGAAGTGGAAAAGTTGAAATCTAAGGAATTTTTAATTTTTGATGGACTAAAACATAACTTACTTAGTGTGAGTCAAATTTTTGATGATGTAAAATAAGTTATTTTTATAAAATATTATTGTATCATTATAATTGTGAAATATGGAAAATTTATTACAAAAGGAGAAAGAACCAGTGGAAATCTTTTTTAGGTTGGAGAAATTAACAACTCATGTTATCTAAGTGCTGAAGATGATAATAAGTTGTGGAATTGGAGACTTGGCCACCTTGGGCAGAAAATTATAAAAAAATATCTAAATTTGATTTTGTATGAAATTTTCTAAAATTGAAAAGAAGATAATAATATGTTTTTGTAACTTTTTAGAAAGGGAGTATTACTAATAAAAGTCATGAGAAAGTTGAGATTCAGTCTACCAAACCTCTTAAACTTATTCATTTTAACTTATGTGGTATGATGATATATCAATAAAAAAAAGTTGATTTTTACTTTATCACATTCATTGATGAATTTACTCAAATGAACAACATTGTGTTTATGAAGAACTGGTAAAAGGCTATTGAAATGTTCAAATTCTTTAGAAAAGATGTTGAGAAAGAAATGGGGGTTTACATAAATAACTTGAGAATAGATAATTTTACAAAATTAAAAAGTAATACTATTAAAAATTATCTGAGAAATCATGGAATCAAACATTAGTATAGTTCTCTATATACCCCCACAACAAAATAGAGTAGCATAAAGGAAGAATGGAAGTTTGGTGGAAGTGGGAATAAGCATGTTAGCAGGACACAAACTTTCAAAGTTATATTGGAGATAAGTTGTTAGTACTATTTTATATGTTTAGAACATATGTTTGTTGAGGCCAAAATCCGACATGATTCCTTATAAAATGTGGTATAATAAAAAATATTCATTAAATTACTTAAAAGTTTTGTAATTCCATGTTTTCCAAAAATAAAAAATCCAAATCTTTGAAAGTTTGATAAGAAAGTTAAAGACGGAATTTTTATGGGTTATTCACCAAATGGAAGAAGTTAAAAATGTTAAAACAAATATTTACAAAAGTTGGAGGATTGATATGATGTTAATGTTGTTGAAAATCCAACAAAAGTTTTTTAGAATGTTCAGTAGGATAAAATGAAGGTTTCTAATGAAATTGATAATGATACAAAACAGACTTATCAAGACTCATAAGAATTGTGTGATGATGAAATTTTATTTGGAAGAGAAACTTTTAAATTACATGCCTTAAAAATTTTGAGTATGAAAACATTATTGGGAATCAAAAGGCTCTAGTTTAGACCATAAGAAAGTTGAGATAAGAAAATAAGACTTCAATTATCAAAAAAGTTGAACTAAAATAAGTTTCATAAGTTATTTAATATAAAGAATGGGTGGATTCTATGAATGAAGAGTTATATTAGATTGATAAAAATGAAACATGGGAACTTGTTCCATATCCAGAAAATAAAAATCTTATCAGAAAAAAATGGGTTTATAGAAACAAATTGAATAAATAGGGATAATTTTCAAGAAACAAATCAAGAATGGTTTATAAAGGATATGAATAGGTGGAAGGTGTGGATTTTGAAGAAACTTTTTTCTCAGTTTCAAGATTAGAAACTATTAGAATGTTTCTATTAGTGGTTGCACATCAAAATTACAAATCTCATCAGATAAATGTAAAGTTGTATTTCTTAAATAAAGAGATTGAGGAGGAATTTTATATTGAACAACCCTTTGGTTTTCTACTTGATAATGATGAAAAAAATGTTTTTAGATTGAATAAATCTATATATGTGTTGAAACAATCCCAGTGTTCCTAGTATTCAAAACTTGATAGTTGTTTGAGGATGTTGATTTTTTCTAAATGAATGGTTGATAGTAACTTCTATGTGAAAGAAGTTAACTCTGACACACTTATAGTAATTGTGTATATAGATGATATATTTTTTTCTAGGGATAAATAAAAAAATTAAATAATTTTCTGAGGAAATAAAGAAAAAATTTGAAATGTCAACGTTGGAAGAATTAAATTTCCTCCTTAGCTTACAAGTTCAACAAAAGGAAAAGTACATTTTCTTATCTCAAGAAACATATGCCATGGAATTTCTAAATAATTTTGGGATATAAGAATCAAAATAATTTTTTACTCCTATTTTAGTGAGAAATAAGTTGAGTAAATATGAATTTGGAAAAAAATGTGAATCAAAAATAATTTTGGAAGCTGATCGGAAGTTTACTTTATCTCACAACCTCAAGACCTAATATTTTTTATATTGTGACTTTGTGTGATAGATATTAGAGTGAAATAAAAGTGTCTCATATGTTGGAAGCAAAGATAATTATGAGATATGTTAAAGGAACAATTTCACATGGGATTTTATACAAAAGAAGTTGTAATATGAACTTTTATAGTTATACTGGTGTCGATTGGGATGAAGATTATAATTATAGAAAATTAACTTCTAAAGGAAAATATTTCCTGGGTGAATTTTTTGTAAGTTGGAATAGTAAGAAAAAAAGTTCAGTAACTTTAAGCACAGTTGAATCAGAATATGTTCCAGCTACTCAGACTTGTACTCAAATGTTGTGGATAAAAGTTCAGCTAGAAAATTTCAAAGTTAATTTTTCTAAACCATTTAAGATACTTTGTGATGATGAGAGCATGATTGATCTCTCTAAAAATATTTTCCATCATTCAATATCAAAACACATTGATATAAATTTTTAGTTTATAAAATAGGAGGTTGCTTCTGGAGATGTTTTTCTGGAATATATCTCAATAAAGTATCAAATTGCTGATATCTTTATAAAAGCAGTGAAAAAAAAAAGAAAGTTTGTTTTTGAGGTTGAAACTTCATGATTATACTCCTACCATGGATTCCTAAACCTCATAAGGAATTAACCCACCATTATTTGGATTATGTTGACAAAGGGGGGTAGAAATTAAAAAAATTAACTTTGTAATAAGTTTTTACTTATCTTTCAAAAGTTTTGGTTATCGGATAATGGAGGAGATGACAATCAAAGGGAGAGAAAAAAATAATGGGGGGTTTATCCTTTTATAACCGCAAAATTTTATTATCACCAAGGAATGAAATTCTTTCAGAAACATTACTTTATCTAGTAGTGTGGTGTCTAGACACTCTTTTTATAAAGTCTATGTTTTGATAAAAATTAAAAACTTTGAGTTGTTTCAAAAATTTGTTGTCAAAAAATCCAAGTGTTTGTAAAAGTTGTTAAAAAAAGTTGTTAAACAAATTCAAATGGGGAGATTGAAGAAACTTTGTGATGTTTTATTTTTAAGAATGTTTTGTATTTCTTTTCAACTAATCTTTTTTAAAATAATGTTTTCTAAAAATAGGTGAAAGTTGCCGAATGTTCGAACCCAAACACAAAGGGGAGAAAAGTTTTGTTTTTTGAGAAAGTTGTTTTCCAAATGTAAAGTACCATACCACTACTACAAAATTGGGTTTATCTATCACGGGGTATTTAACAATTCTAGCTAAAAGCTATGTTAAAAACCCCCTTTTTTAGCGCTAGAAAAAGTGCTATTAAAGGGGGTCTTTAACAGCACTAAAAAACTGTTAAAGGGGCCCTTTATCAGTGCTAGTAAGTAAACACTAATAAAGGCCCCCTATTTATCAGAGATATTAAAAATAAACTAATAAATGGGGGGTCTTTATCATCACTTTAAAAAAACACTGATAAAGTGGTGAGTCTTTATTAGTGATTTTTTAGAAGCGCTGATAAAGACCCCCTATCAATGCTTTTTTATTATCACTAATAAAGGGTATATTTTTAAAATATATATTTTATTAAAAAAAATATTAATATATAGATATATTTATATTTATATAAATATAATATATATATTAAATATGTTTTCGATAAGGCTAAATAGGCATTTACACATAATATAGAAGATATTTAGTGAAAATGGATTATAAAATAATTTAAAAAATATTTTTAATTAATAATTTGATGATTATTATCAAGTAATAGTCATCTAATAACAATTTGAAGATAAAAAAATCTAAAAATTAATAAAATATCTAAAATAAGTTAAAAATGTAACTCAAACTTCAAACGGCCATAACTTTTGATCTAGGTGTCCATTTGAGCTCTACCACATATAAAATCAAAGCTTGCAATGATTTCTACTCCCTAATGATTAGAGAGGACCCTGGTCACATTTTTTTAGGCCAAAAAAGGCTATAATGTCTCCAAAGTATGTTTTTAGTTAGGGTATCATAATTTTTAAACATTCAATGAAATTTTAACCTCGTTTAAGGGGATATTTTTTCCTTTTTTAGTGGGGACTAGATTTATTTATGGGAACTACATTAATATTAATATTATTCTTATAAAATTTTATCATTTTCCATGTCTTACTGATATTTATAATCAAATATATAACAATATATACATATTTTTTATATATTCACAAATAAAAAATTAATTTTATAAATAAATATTTAAACATATTTACATATAAAATATATTTTTGAATAAAGATAAACCTTATCTAAATAAAAATTAATATCTATTTTATTTAAAATACAAATGTATGGATATTTATAAACTTATACAATTAATGTATATATAATGTTTATATATGTGTGTATATATTTGTGTGTGTATTGACAAATAGATATATATTTATCTATTTATTCTAATATATGTATATAAATATAAATATTTAAATATAATATATTTGAACAAATATAAAACTTTATAATTATATTTATAGATTCATATATATATATATGTACGTATGTTTGTATATATTTATAAATACACACATATATACACGCACAAAAGTATTTTATATATGCATTTAAATATATATATTTAAATATATATATATATATATAAATACATACATATATATATAAATACATATATATATATAAACATATATATATATAAACATATATATAAACATATGGATAAATAAATGTAACAAAATATATATAAATATATATATATATATATATCATAAAATGTAAAATAAATCAATATAGGGGAGTGGAAAAGGCGTTGGTGTATAAGCTAGAGGCCTTAGGTTCAAAATTCACTGGAGGTAGGGACATGCGTGGGGCGGTGAGATTATCTAAAGCGTTGATAAAGGGGGAGGTATGATAAAGGTGGGGGTGAAAAGTTCTGATAAAAATGTGGGGTGTGGAAAAAAATAATCCCCTTTATCAGTGCAAAAAAAAGCGATGATAAAGGCCCCCTTTATCAGTTCTTTTTTTAGCACTGTTAAAGGGGGCCTTTATCAGCACTTTATATGAGCATTGTTAAAGGAAACCTCTAACGAACCAAGCTTAACATACATGGAAATTACATTTATTTTGCATAATACTTAATACATTACACAAATATACACCCAAAGACCATATTATTTTAGTGTCTTTTGAAACTTAGAACATAATCTTCTAACTTGGTGAAAGGTCTTCAACATCTCCCATAAATATATTCTCTATTTGTTTTCCTACCTAAAACCTTTATTTATATCCTAGGGAAATGAAAATATAAAAAGGGTGAGCTCAAATGCTCAGTAAGGGTAAACATAGGGAACATAAAACAAATAATAAACATAAGAATATAAAAACATGAATATAAAGTTTAAATATCAAAATCTTGATTCATGAAATAAATATTTTCAGTACATAAGGCACGGATCATAAAGGAACATTAACCATGATAAAATAGCATTAGAATAAAACATGGAATTTTGGAAAATAAATAAGCACAAAATATTATTTCCATATTATCCAAGGCATTTCTTCCAAGACCGTTATAGTGGAAAAAGTCCATTATCGAACCAGGTTTACTTGTTGTTTCATCCATGTGTTACTGAACCAGATTTACTTGTTGTTCCAGCCCTATATTATTGAACCATATTTACTTGTTGTTCTAATCATGTCTATATCATGAGATATATATCTTTACTCAACACATTGTAGGGAGATATAGGTCCCAACCATCTCATAATGAAATCATTATTACATGTTCCACAAAAAAATAAATCATTCATCATAGCATAATCCAAGAAATAAAATGGGTTTCTTATACATCATTCCATCATAACATAATCCATACAAAATATCATTTCATCATTAACACAATAAAATCATAGTAATAATAGGGATATAAACATAACCTTGTTTAAATAATGTCATCTTAGATGGAGAATAATTTTGATAAAACACTTGAACTTAATTCTTGAGGAAAATATCCTTTCTTCTTCAAAAACATTTTCTTTTTTCAAAATACCACACAATTTTAAAAGAAAATAATTTAGTTGAAAATAAACTTGAAATAATGTAAAGGTAAATTCATTTAAATAAGGAATTATGAATAAATAAAAAACCATTCATTCTGTATAAGTTAAAAAAACGTTATCCTTGTACTTTTTCTCGAAAAGTCAAAAAGTACCTCGTATCGAAAAAACGCCAAAAGATTCATTTCATACCTTTTAATAAAAAGTTAACAAAGGGTAAAATTGACTTTAAACAATTTTAGAAGAATAAAAATAATATTAAATATTATGGGAAACATGGATGTGGATGATAAATATACCCCAGTAAATATTTATGTATAAACAATCTCAAATAATAATGAGATTGTGAAATTATCCCTTACCTTAGGTATGATTTATTTCATATGTATCCAAAACTCCTATCTAGTGGGTTTAAACATATTATTAACTTGTAAAGGAACCATAATAATATCTATGATATCATATATTATTCACTTATGACTTGATATTACCCATTTATTTATCGATTTCATGTTAAAGCAACGTTTTGGGTAATAATTGTTTTATTTATCGTACGTGTTTTGACTTGTTATTATTGATATTATTACTTAGATAGTGATTTACTTACTTAAAAAATGTAAAACATGATTTATATATCATAAATATTTAGTATATAAATATATATATATATATATAATATATAGATAAATGAAATGGAATACACCGTTCATGGAGACGGTAGGTCATATGTACGCATGAACATTGTTTATGTTTCCTTATTGAATTGAATAGAAGAAAGTAAATGACATATATATATATATATAAATCCAGTAGAATTATTATGTAATATATTTCATGATTATTTATTAAATATAAGGTATAATCATTCTTGAATGGTTAAGGTGGAGAATGAATCTCATCGCGTCGTGGAGACGGTAGGTTGTACGTACGCACGAGCGACGATATTATTCACTTAAGGGTTAAATGGAATGTAATTGTATGGTATATTAATTATAAAGAATAATTATAATGTTTTATTAATTATTTACATCCATTATACTCATAATTATACTCATCCAAATTAAGTATTGTTGAATAAAAAATTACACCACGGTGTGGAGATGGTAAGTCATACATATGCACGCATGGTGATATTGTTATTCATAGGATGGATAAAAGGAGGTATAAGGTTGTACCGTGATTATAATAACATGTCATCATGTATAATATACTGTATTTATTACTTTATTGTGGGAACAACATAATAATAGTAAGTATAAGAATAAAATAATTTTGAAATAGGTGATAAAACAATTACCTCTTTTTCGAGTATCTCCTATTGATTTGTACAAAAGGTATCCCTAGGATGGATTTATGCCCAAATTTTGGCCTATAGGATGAATTTAGGGAAGTTGGGAGGATATTTGGGTATGTTTTGGCTGAGACAAATGGATCTGGAGGTGTGAATAAAAGAGAAGAAGAAGTTCCCTTTTATATGAGAGGTGCGGAGCACTTTAGGGAAGTCTTTAAATATAAATTTATTATAAATTTATTTTTTGTTTCTAATGGTCCCAAACTCATTTAATTAAAATATAATATGATTATGGGTATAAATACTCTCAACCAATAGGTTTTAGACAATTTTAGGTCACAAAATTAACCTTATCTTTTAACTTTAACCCTTAGTTAAAAACATTAACTCTTACCATGTCTTCTTGTATTTTCATAATATATGGTTACTATAGTTACTATAAAATGATAATAGAACCACAAGTGGATAATTAATGAAAATTTTAACATTATATAATTTATTTATCCAAATCTTATATTTTTAGGACTATTATATCATTTAATAAAATAGTATTTTTTTTTTAAACTCATTTATGTCAATTTTGACACTATTTAGTAATTTATTTTTTTAAAGTCATAAAAACTTGATTACTTCAAACAAAAAAAATTAACTCATCTATAACATGTAAATATCATCCAAAAAATTTGTGCATGGCATCAAAATTTTAAAATTACATTATTTTATTATTTATAATATCATTTATTTGAATATTTCATTAATATGGTAATCACGGCATCATCATTGTGTCATAAATAAATTTATTTATTTAATGTATAAAAATTAAAAATAAAATACCATGATGTAGGAAATAATTTTAGATTTATAATTACTATTTATAGTCAAAGAGATCATTTATATAAACCAAAATAAAACTATTTTAGTAAAAAGATACATGGTTATATTATATTTACCTTTACTTTAAATTAATTATTATAAAAGCTCATTATTACACCCAAGTGGCTCCATGGGGTCCTAAAATAGACCCAAGGATGCTCATTGTTTTCCATATCTCATCAAATATGATTAATACACGTGTTAAGGTAGTTTTATATTATTATAATATTATTTGTAACCCTTATTTACCTGATTTACCCTTTAACCATGGTAAATAAAAATAATTACTAAAGTTACTATTCATAATATAAAAAAATAAAAGGTACATATTTACATAATTTGAACCATTTGATTCTAAATATAAAATCAATTTTTCTAAATTCAAAACACAGAATTTCCAGAAATTAATTTAAAATTAATTTACGTTGTCAAAACCAAAAGGCGGGTTTTTAAGAAGTAAAAACTATCAAAATATTGACATGTTTTTATATCCAATTTAAATGTGAAATTACTTAAAATTACAAAAATTGGATTAAAATATAAAAACTTAATCTAATTGAACTTTAAAACCAATTAAAAATATAATCTAACTATATAAATAAATTATACGACAAGGTTGTTTTGAATTAAAATGTTCTGTTTTTTACTATTCATTAAAATATGAATTTTATCAGAAAAATACCAAAAAATAAACCAAAGTAAATTTTTATGTCTTGATTTCAAATAATAAGTTCATTGTGTCAAATATAATATATAAAAGTGTTAAAACTAGATTTAAAATGGGTGCACCATCAAAAGGTGGTAAAACTGCATTTTTTGAAAAATACTTCTTTTATCTAAAAAATTGAATTTGTTCTTATATCATGTCTAGAAAATACACAATATGAATGTTAATATTATGGTAAGTCATATATATGCACGCATGGTGATATTGTTATTCATAGGATGGATAAAAGGAGGTATAAGGTTGTACCATAATTATAATAACATCTCATCATGTATAATATACTGTATTTATTACTTTAGTGTAGGAACAACATAATAATAGGAAGTATAAGAATAAAATAATTTTGAAATAGGTGATAAAACAATTACCTCTTTTTCGAGTATCTCCTATTGATTTGTACAAAAGGTATCCCTAGGATGGATTTATGCCCAAATTTTGGCCTATAGGATGAATTTAGGGAAGTTGGGAGGATATTTGGGTATGTTTTGGCTGAGACAGATGGATCTGGAGGTGTGAATAAAAGAGAAGAAGAAGTTCCCTTTTATATGAGAGGTGCGGAGCACTTTAGGGAAGTCTTTAAATATAAATTTATTATAAATTTATTTTTTGTTTCTAATGGTCCCAAACTCATTTACTTAAAATATAAGATGATTATGGGTATAAATACTCTCGACCAATAGGTTTTAGAAAAGTTTAGGTCACAAAATTAACCTTATCTTTTAACTTTAACCCTTAGTTAAAAACATTAACTTTTACCATGTCTTCTTGTATTTTCATAATATATGGTTACTATAGTTACTATAAAATGATAATAGAACCACAAGTGGATCATTAATGAAAATTTTAACATTATATAATTCATTTATCCAAATCTTATATTTTTAGGACTATTATATCATTTAATAAAATAGTATTTTTTTTTAACTCATTTATGTCAATTTTGACACTATTTAGTAATTTATTTTTTTAAAGTCATAAAAACTTGATTACTTCGAAAAAAAAGAATTAACTCATCTATAACATGTAAATATCATCCAAAAAAATTTGTGTATGGCATCAAAATTTTAAAATTACATTATTTTAATATTTATAATATCATTTATTTGAATATTTCATTAATAAGGTAATCATGGCATCATCATTGTGTCATAAATAAATTTATTTATTTAATGTATAAAAATTTAAATAAAATACCATGATCTAGGAAATAATTTTAGATTTCTAATTACTATTTATAGTCAAAGAGATCATTTATATAAACCAAAATAAAACTATTTTAGTAAAAAGATACATGGTTATATTATATTTCCCTTTACTTTAAATTAATTATTATAAAAGCTCATTATTACACCCAAGTGGCTCCATGGGGTCCTAAAATAGACCCAAGGATTCTCATTGTTTTCCATATCTCATCCAATATTATTAATACACGTGTTGGGGTAGTTTTATAATATTATAATATTATTTGTAACCCTTATTTACCTGATTTACCCTTTAACCATGGTAAATAAAAATAATTACTGAAGTTACTATTCATAATATAAAAAATAAAAGGTACATATTTACATAATTTGAACCATATGATTCTAAATATAAAATCCATTTTTCTAAATTCAAAACACAGAATTTCCAGAAATTAATTTAAAATTAATTTCCATTGTCAAAACCAAAAGGCAGGTTTTTAAGAAGTAAAAACTATCAAAAGATTGACATGTTTTTATATCCAATTTAAATGTGAAATTACTTAAAATTACAAAAATTGGATTAAATTATAAAAACTTAATCTAATTTCACTTTAAAACCAATTAAAAATATAATCTAACTATATAAATAAATTATACGACAAGGTTGTTTTGAATTAAAATGTTGTGTTTTTTACTATTCATTAAAATATGAATTTTATCAGAAAAATACCAAAAAATAAACCAAAGTAAATTTTTATGTCTTGATTTCAAATAATAAGTTCATTGTGTCAAATATAATATATAAAAGTGTTAAAACTAGATTTAAAATGGGTGCACCATCAAAAGGTGGTAAAACTGCATTTTTTGAAAAATACTTCTTTTATCTGAAAAATTGAATTTATTCTTATATCATGTCTTGAAAATACACAATATGAATGTTAATATTATATAAAATTAAAAATTTAGTTAATAATATTCCTAATGACTCATTTATATCACATTAAATAAAAATATTTTAATAATATATCGTTGTTTAGTGAAACTTGGTATTGCATACAACGCAAGCTATCGAGGAAGGTCTATCTTAAATGTAATGCAAGCCAAGTCAGTTTTGCGTATAGTTCAAGCTTCCTTTTTTGTTATATATAACATAATAAAAACGTAGTTCTTTTATACATTGAACAAAATCTATACTCAGTCTTGTGTGTATCATACGCCAACTCGGTGTTGCGTGTAACATACGACAAGTTGGTTTAGTGTAAAAGGAATGTTTGAGTTAGTGCATTTCAAGATATAAATGAAAATTTTAATTTATTTGAAAAAAATGGTCCATAAAAACTCTAGGTGTTACATTATACCCCCCTTAAAATTAATTTCATCCTCTAAATTTTCCGGGGTTATAAATGGTTTACTACTTGAAAGTTTCTTTCATGGAAACCCATATCGTAAAAAGTAATACTAAAACTTCATTTTAAAAAGTAAAGCTAGAAACATAAAGGTTACCCAAAGTAACTCATCACTCAGTTTCCGTATAGGAGAACATAGGTGGGAAGTGAAAACATGGATATTGAAGAAAAATCTAACTATCAAGTTCTGATGGATAGTGATAGAGAATAAGGTTTGGAAAAAGTTAACAACCAGAAAGCCATAAATCTGCAATGATTTAAGGGACCATATGATTCATCGGATAAGAAGGTACTAAGAAAACATTTTTGGTTTTCAAGATACTTTCCCAAAAGTTTCATAGTTTTACATTAGAATAAATACTTATTTGATTTTGGTACAATATCGCCATTTTTTGTGCCTTGAACAATTTCCACTTCATCTATTATTTAAAGAAATAAAGTTGAATTTGTCATTGTTGAAGTGTTAGCAGATCATGCGCTAGAATGATATGTCATTCCATCTATCTCAACAAAAAGGTTATCATGGGTAATAAAATATTCATAAGTACACATATAGTGTGATAATACATTAATCTAACAAAATTCAATGGGAATATAACTTATACTATCCATAAATGGATAACATTACAATCCTTTCAAAAACTGAAAATATAAATCTTTAGAAAGAGTTTAATTAAATCATCTTAACATTTATCTCCCATATCGCATAAGGTAGTTCTTGGTTGTCACATTCCAAACATGTGAATACCTTAATCATTTATTCTCTTAAAACATGATAATAACATGAATTATCGTAGGACCTTAGTGAAAACATGCATTCTTTAAAAATTAACTCTTTACACACACCAAAAATTCCAAAAATTCTATATACTCAAACCATGATATCAATTTGTCCTTATATCAGTCATGAGGTCATTAATACTATCAAATATCTCATTATCTCATTATCCCTTCATTATGAACATATCATGTTCCTTCCAAAAATATTTCAATCACTTTTCATAGTTATCGGTACCATATACTTATGGAAAACCACAATGGACCAATACATAGATATTCTAATATTTCATAATACTATAAAAGAGATTCTAAAACACTATTTTTGGAATCACATTACATAAACACTTAATCATTCAACCATGTCATTTTCATACTCAACATCTCTAATAGTTATCACATGTGATTTGCCTTTGTCTTTGTCTTTAAAAGGTTTTTGATGTTTATAATCATCCATAACCCTTGGATTAGGACATTGGCTAGCATAATGCCCCATTTCCTTGCACTTGTAACCCTGATTTGTGGGAGGTTCACTCTTTAGAGATTTTTATTTATTCCCATTACTTCAGTAGTAAAATTCTTGATGACCTTATTTCCCACACTCAAAAAATTTATCATTCCCCTTAATATAATGTCCTCCATGTGTCCTTACACACTTTGATCATAAATAAAATATAATCTTCTTTTCTCTGTAATTTTTATAGTTTCATTTGAATTTTATCATTATTTTCTTATCATAACCATGAAATAGATGAGAAATTGCAATATCACTTTTTTTAAGAAGACTATAAGGAAGGTATATACTGAAAAATAAGTTCTTGAACTCATCCCATTCCATGGAGTCAATTTTATCTTATTTCCTCGTATTCTTGATAAAGTTCCACCACAGATTCATTTTACCTTCCAAGCAATAAGTTCCCAACTTAACCTTTTCACATTCTAAACAATGGATAATTAAAAATATCTTTTCAATGGTACAAATACATTTCTCGAAAAATATTGGATCATTCGTTCCAAAAAAATAAGGTGCGTGTTTCCTTAAGAAAGATTTAAGAGAACATTGTTCCCACCTTTGGTCATTTGGAATCCCAGCAGGATTTTCAGTTATAGAAACAAGATTCTTTATTCAGGATCCCATAAAAAATTGTTTATGAGGAAAATAATTGAATTTCCCATCACATCCATCATTAAAGTGATTCCTTTGGGTTCCATCCATTGTCTAAAACCCAAAAAAGAATAGTGTGAGAGACAAAATAATACTTGGAAAACAACATAATCAAGGGGAAGTACTTTAAATATATAAAATCTTAGGTTTAATCCTAGGTTATTCATGATCATTACCATAATTCTAGGATTGTAACCTATAGTTATACTTACCCTTAGGTACATCCCTAGACATACCTTTTAAATATCTCTAGGGATCTCACTAAAGTTTTTTCATCCTAGTTTCCAAAGGTTAACTAAACCTTCGCTCTGATACTAACTCTAACAGTCTGGAATTATTTCTAATATACTAGAATTGATACTAATCAAATCACTCCATGGGTGTATACACCCCCTAGGTAGGAAAAACCACCATTACTAGTGTCATCCATTTCCTAATTAAGCCCTTGGGCGGAGAACCGTTCTTCATCCAATGTTCACTTGTGAGAGTTCCCAAGGATCAGATTCATTCTTACCTCCTTCTCTCTGGTACCAACTCTAATGAACCAAGCTGGACATACATGGACATTACATTTCTTTTTCAGAATACTTAATACATTACAAAAATATACACCCAAATACCATATTAGTTTAGTGCCTTTAGAAACTTGGAATATAATATTCTAACTTGGTGAAAGATCTTCAACATCTCCCATAAAGATCTTCCCTATTTATTTTCCTACCTAAAACCTTTGTTTATATCCTGGGGAAAAGAAAAAATAAGAAGGGTGAGATAAAATGAACAGTAAGGGTAAACATGGAGAACATAAAACAAACCATAAACATAATAATGTAAAGACATGAACATAAATTTTAAATATAAAAATCTTGAGTCATGAAATAAATCTTAGCATTACGTAAGGCACAGATCATAAAGGTACATTAAACATGATAAAATAGCATTGGCATAAAACATGGAATTGTGGAAGAAAATAAACACATAATATGATTTCCATAGTAGTCGAGGCATTGCTGCCAAGACCATCATAGTGGAAAAAGTCCATTACTGAACCGAATTTACTTTTCGTTCTAACCATATATTACTGAACCAGATTTACTTATCAATCCAGCCCTGTATTAATAAAATGGATTTACTTTCCATTACAATTATTTCTATCTTATGAGATATAAATATTTACCCAATGCATTGGAGATAGATATAGGTCCCACCCATCTCATAATTAAATCATTCTTACAAGTGCCACAAAAACATAAATCATTCATCATAGCATAACCCAAGAAATAAAATGGGTTCATCATTCCATCATAACATAATTCATATAAAATATCATTCCATAATTAACACAATCAAATCATAATAATAATAGGGATAGAAACATAACCCTATTTAAATAGCATCATCTTAGATGGAAAATAATTTTGATAAAACACTTGAACTTAATTCTTGATAAAAATATTCTTTCTTCTTTAAAAATGTTTTCTTTTCTAAAAATACCATGAAATTTTAAAAGAAAAGAATTTAGTTGAAAATAAACTTAAAATAATTTAAAATAATCTTCATGTAAATAAGTCATTATGAAGACATAAAAATCTGTTCATGTCGTATAAGTTAAAAAACATCATCCTTGTACTTTTTCCGGAAAAGTCAAAATGTACCTTGTATCAAAAAAACGCCAAAAGATTCCTTTCATATTGTTTAATAAAATTTTACCAATGGGTAAAATTGACTTTAAACAATTTTAGAAGAATAAAATTAATATTAAATATTATAGGAAACATGGATGTGGATGATAAATATACCCCAAGTAAATACTTACGTATAAACAATCTCAAATAATAATGAGATTGTGAAATTATCCCTTACCTTAGGTTCGATTTCTTCCGTATGTGTCTGAAGCTCCATTATAGTGGGTTTAAACATATTATTAACTTGTAAAATAACCATAATAATATCTATTATATCATATATTATTCACTTATGAATTTATATTACCCGTTTATTTATCGATTCCATGTTAAAGCAACGTTTTGGGTAATAATCGTTTTATTTATCATACGTGTTTTAACTTTTTATTCTTGATCTTGTTACTTAGATCATGATTTACTTACTTTTAGAATTTAAAACATGATTTATATATCATAAATAATCAGTTTATAAATATATATAATATATAGATAAAGGAAATGGAATATACCGTTCATGAAGACGGTAGGCCATATGTACGCATGAACGTTGTTTCCATTTCCTTATTGAATTGAATGGAAGAAAGTAAATGACATATATATATATATAAACATAAATAAAGTAGCATTATTATGTCAAATATTTCATGATTATTTATTATATATACTTTATAATCATTCTTGAATGGTTAATGTGGAGAATGAATCGCATAGCGTCGTGGAGACGGTAGGTCATACGTACGCACGAGCAACGATATCATTCACTTAATGGTTAAATGGTATGGAATTGGATGGTATATTAATTATAAATTTAAATCCATTATACTCATCATTATACCCATCCAATTAAGTATTGTTGAATAACAAATTACACCATGGCGTGGAGACGGAAAGTCGTATGTACGCATGCATGGTGATATTATTATTCGTGAGATGGATAAAAGGAGGTATAAGGTTGTCAAATAATTATAATAACATATCATAATGTAAAATATACTATATTTATAACTTTATTATAGTAACAACATAATAAGATGAAGTAGAAGAAGAAAATAATTTTGAAAGAGGTGATAAAATAATTACCTCTTTTTCGAGTATCTCCTTTTGATTTGAAAAAAATGTCTCCCAAGGATGGATTTTTGCCCAAATTTTAGCCTCTAGGATGAAGTAAGGGGATTTTTTAGAATATTTGGTCAGGTTTTGGATGAGAAAAATGGTTTTTTATGTGTGAATAAAATATAAGGAGAAGTTCCCTTTTATAGGAGAGGTGAGGGGCACTTTAGAAAAGTCTTTAAATATTAATTTATTATAAAATGATTTTCGATTTATAATAGTCCTAAACTCATTTATTTCTAATATAATATGATTATGGGTCTAAATACTCTCAACTAATAGGTTTTTTACAAGTTTAGGTCTCAATATTAAGCTTATCATTTAGCTTTAACCCTTAGTTAAAAACATTAACTCTTATCATGTCTTCTTCTATTTTCATAATATATGGTTACCATAGTTACTATAAAATACCAATAGAACCAAAATTGGATCATTAATGACATTTTTAACATTATATAAGTCATTTGGACTAATATTATATTTTTAGGACTATTATATCATTTAATAAAATATTATTTGTTTTAAAAACTCATTTATGTCAATTTTGATACTATTTAGTAATTGCTTTTTTTAAGTCATAACAACTTTATTCCTTTAAAAAAGGAATTAAATCATCCCTCACATGTCAATTTCATCCAAAAAATCATTTATGGCATCAAAATTTTCAAATTACATTTATTTTAATATTTATAATATCATTTATTTGAATATTTCATTAACAATGCAATCACTGCATCATCATTGTGTCAAAAATAAATTTATTTATTTAATGTATAAAAATTATAAATAAAATACCATAATGTATGAAATATTTTTATCTTTAAAATTACTATTTATAGTTGAAGAGATCATTTATATAAACCAAAATAAAACTATTTTAGTAAAAATATACATGTTTATGTTATATTTCCCTTTACTTTAAATTAATTGTTATAAAAGGTCATTATCACGCACAAGTGGATCCATGGGGTCCTAAAATAGACCCAAGGATGATAATGGTCGGACATATATCATTCAATAGTATTAGGACATGTGTTAGGGTAGTTTTATATTATTATAATATTATTTGTTACCCTTATTTACCTGATTTACCCTTTAACCATGGTAAATAAAAATAATTATTGAAGTTACTATTCATATTATCCAAAAATAAAAGGTACCTATTTAAAAAATTTGGACCTTATGATTCCAAATATG
Source organism: Viscum album (assembly GCA_963277665.1). Lineage (NCBI taxonomy): Eukaryota > Viridiplantae > Streptophyta > Magnoliopsida > Santalales > Viscaceae > Viscum > Viscum album. The sequence goes on along the minus strand of OY728141.1, from coordinate 295,314,796 downwards.
GAATCCATTTTTCTAAATTCAAAATACATAATTGGTAAAAATTAATTAAAATTTAATTTCTATTGTCAAAACCAAAAAGTGGGTTTTTAAGAATTAAAAACTATCAAAAGATTGACATGTGTTTATATCCAATTTAAATGTGAAATTAATTAAAATGACCAAAATTGGATTAAATTATAAAAACAAAATCCAATTACACTTTAAAACAAATTAAAAATATAATCTAACTATATAAATAAATTAGACAAAGAGGTTGTTTTGAATTAAAATGCAGTATATTTCTCTATTTATTAAAATATGAATTTTATCAGAAAAATACCAAAAATTAAACCAAAGTAAAATTTTGTTTCCTTATTTCAAAGAAGAATTTAATTTTGTCAAATAGAATATATAAAAGTGTTAAAAAGTATATTTAAAATGGTTTCTCCATCAAAAGGTAGCAAAACTGCATTTTTTGAAAAATACTTCTTTTATCCGAAAAATTGAATTTGTTCTTATATCATGTCTAGAAAATAAATAAGATGAATGTTAATATTATATAAAATTAAAAATGTGGTTAATACTATTCATAACAGTTTGTTTATATCCCATTAAATAATAATATTTTAATAATATATCGTTTTTTAGTGAAACTCGGTATTACGTACAACGCAAGCTATCGAGGAAGGTCGCTCTTGCATGTAACGAAAGCCAAGTAAATGTTGCATGTACTAAAAGATTCCTTTGGTGTTACATACAACATAATCCAAATATATTTCTTTTTTACATTGAATAAAATCTATACTCATTATTGCATGTATCGTACGCCAACTCGGTGTTGCGTGTAACATACAACAAGTCGGTTTAGTGTGAAAGGAATGTTTGAATTTGTGCATTATAACATATAAATGAAAATTTTAATTTATTTGAAGAAAATGTTCCATAAAAACTTCTGGTGTTACAAAACCCTTTAACATCTCTCACATTATCATCTCTTCTATAGCTCTGATAAATCCCTTTTACTAGAACTGTTAAAGGCCTGATTTGTAGTAGTGGTCTGAGTATCACCAGACGTAGAAGTGGTTAGAAAGATGAAGTTATTGATTGTATGCTTCATCTATCTCAGATCATCCAGCATAAAGTTTTAGATATATCGGACATAATTTTTGTTTGAAAGTCAGTAGATACAGTGAAATAAAGTCATAATTATTCTAAAGAGGTTAAATAAATACAATAATGTCAGGAGTTAGAAAGTTCTTAGATGTTCTATCCTAAAGTCAGATGATGCTTTTCCAATATTAGAGTTCTAATAAATCATGAAAAATTCTCATGATAAAATATTTTTAAGAAATATAGGAATCATAAATATTGTATTAGTTCCATAAATCAAGACAAATTTTGCATCAAATTCAGAAGTACCAGACACAGAAGTTGTCAGAAGTCTGAATGAGTTTTAGCTGATGATATTTGAAGTTTTTAAAAGTTGTTGAATGGAGTTATCATCAGATTCAAAACATCATAATGAGTATTCCATAATAATTATAGATTTATCATAATGGAAAATCAATCGAAATGAGTTGAGGAAGATTCATCGTATCAGGATCAAACACTGATCCATCAGATCAGGAACAAACACTAATTTATTAGATGGATTCCTCACACCAATAACACATCAGATGAGATGTGATACCAATAAGTCAACTATTAAGAATTTTAACGTAATGATAAATTGTTTGAAATATGTTGAGTCTCTATAGGTAGCTGAATTATTTTAAATTTGCAACAATTTTGTTAACCTTTTTCAAATGGCTGGTAGATTCAGAGTAAACAATGATAAATTTTTGTTTTTTTATATAAAATAAAGAGGAAAGGATATAGAATATGATATGATATATATATATGATCCATCATATGATCATTTTATAAGAAATTTCATCAGAATAATTCTGAGTTACTAAAATCTATTGGAGTCACAAAGTGAAATATAATCAGACACACCTAATAGGACGGAAGAAAATTTAGTAAGTTCGAGAAGGATGGTTTTTTAGAAGACTCAAGATGATTCGAGAAGGTTAAAAAAGAGTTTATAAGAGTTGAAGTTTTCAATGTTGAAATTCAAATTCGGAAAATTCATGAGTATGAAAAGTTTGTCAATTTCCAAACTTTACTATTATGATATACCTATAAATAGATGCATAGTACATTAGTACTTTACATTCTTTTCATGTGTGAAAAAGGTGGAGCATTGTAGATTTTGAGTCGGAGTTTTTTTTATAGATATATCATTTGAAGATCAAACATCTAAAAGTTTTCTTTTCAGAATGAGTAAGATTGAACTGAGTAAGATCAGACTGAGAAATTGAGCAGAGTTTGAGAATAGATTCATCGTACTGAGTCCATCGGACCCGGTCCTATTAGACTGAGGGAATTGGTCCCAGCCACATTAGACTGAGGTTCTGAATAGAGTTTTTGTATAGAAATTTGAATAAAACCTGTATGTTTTTTTGCGGCTCATTTTTTGTAAGATAACTTTGTAAAATAATTGGAGTCAATATAATATTTCCTATCTATATATATAAGGTGTCTAATAGGATTTGGCACAATTTTTATTCACTTATTCATAATAGTAAATTTTCATAGACCCACAGGAGTGGCTATAGCAAGGATTTAGGTTCTCACACTAAGGCTAGACCTTGTAAATCTTGTGTAATTTACTTGATTTTCTACTTTTTTATGCATTACTATTTCCTATAAGATGACAAGTTTATAAAATTTAATAGGTGGTAGGGGTTCAGTTTTAAAAGTATTGAAACTTATAAAAAGTTAACAACTGATTCACCCCCCCCCCCTCCATCAATTGTTATTCGATCCTTTGGAACTTAAAAATGATTACATGTATCTATTTTCATAATGTTATGTTATTCTTATGAAACATTTATATGTTATATGCATCTGTTATGCTATATGGATCATGATTATTGTCACATGATTCTGCACTCTTATGCCATATTATATGTCTAATCATTGGAGATTACATGTCCTTATATTATGTTTCATGGAAAACTATTATTTTTCAATATTATTTTTAATATATATTTCTATCATGCTCATGATTTTTCATAAGATTAGGATTTAACCTTTTATGACCCATTTATAAGTTAAGTTTTTCCATTACTAAGTTTTTAAGCTCATTCCTTATTATTTTTTCCATCCCCTAGGTTATGAAGATGAGTATAACATATGAGATGTTTAGAATGAGGTCTAGTGTGGTGAAATTATTGATAAATGTTCACAATTTTAAAAAAATTATGTGGCTAATCTTCAACATCACTAAACCTTTGGGTTATGGGATTATGAGGAAATATTTTTATGTGATGTTTAAATAATGGAATTATTTTAAAATATATTCATGTTTATATTGGGTTTTTTTACTTGGTATCAAAGTTATTTTATAAAGAGTATGTTTTTAACACTAGACCTAGGAGTATGGGTTTGGCGTGTCTCACTAAGTGACCTTAAACCATGCCCAAAAACACCCTAAATCTCATCCTGAAACCTCAAAAATAAAAAAAAATAATCCCAATAAAACTACCTCTCATCTAGAATATAAAAATTCAAATCTCCCCATAATTCATAACTATATTTTACTCAAAAAATTAATAACCAAGGTTAGGGTCATTATAATCTCCCCACAATATCATTTTTTCATCCTTAAAAAACAAAAAAGAGAAAATTTACAAGACATCTCCTACCTCTCCAAATATCTGAATACACCAAGGTTAACCAAATACACACCTATAATAAAATTATATTAATCCAACAATAGGAATACCCAAAAAAACCATTACTCAATTAGTTTTTATAAAGTTTTTAAATAATCTAATCACTAGAATAATTCTAATCTACAACCTCAAAGGTTTATTACAATCCATGAAATTATATCCAAGGTGCACATATCTATGTGAATATCTAAATCATATCACCATAAATAATACTCCAAAATATTTGATAAAACCATAAAAACTATCTTTCAAGTTTTAATAATTATATCTCCAAGGGAAACCCATATTAATTTATGATTCCAACACTCAAAGGGACTAAAATCTAATGGTTCTCTCCACTATAAGAACTATAAAGATTTTACTCATGCTTGAAATGTAACTAAGTTTCAATTTATTAAAATTAAAACTTATAAAAATCAATTTTATCAATAAAAAAAATTAATTTCTAAATTCAAAATTCATATCCACCATTTAGAAAATCGACTTTACAAAACGAAGTTATAAAAACACCATCTCTATTTTTATTTTTCTTTATAAAGAGTATCCATTTTCTATAAACTTTGAATTTATAAAACATCTTAGTTCTTAAGTTTGTTCCATGGAAAAAACTTTCCAAAATTATTTTAGCAAAATTCAACTATTCTGGCTAATCATTAATTTTCCAAAAACTATTTATTATTTAAATAATTAATAAATCATTTCTATTACCTTACCAATTCAAAATTATTTCCTAGTTTATTCAATACCTTACATATTAGAATAGATTTTCAAAAAATCCAAAATTTAAAATCCAAAATTCTAAGTCAATTTTACTTTTAAAACATCATTTCCTTTAATTTAAATCATTCCACCTAACTATTAAGAAAAAATTTTCCCCTATTGTTCCATAAAAAGAAACCATTTTTAGTTTCTCACTACTTTTAAAGATTGTTTCTCATTTAAAACAATATTTCTATAAAATAGTTCATTCAAAAAAAATTAGTCAAGTAACATGAAACATGCTTAAAAATAATAACATCAAAGCATGAATTTCATGCTCAAATACCGACTAAAATACATTCCTAATATCACATTATCAACAATAAATCATGTACATACTCATTAAGTAATATTAATAAAATAAAAACTAATATAATGTCCCTAAACCAGTGCTCCCTCATGTGACCAAACCGGGTGGGCTATGTGACCTCAGGCGCGCCTCCCTATATGCCAGAGGCTGCTGACTAGCAGCGATGGTATAAAGAATATAGTGGGGAGATTATACCCTCTGAAATAGAGTATAAATATAGTAGAAATAAATATATATTAGTGTAAATATAGTAAATAATATAATTAATAAACATGAATCTATAACAAAATAATGAAAAACTCTAACATCTCAATAATAATAGAATCATGTAATGATAGGCTAAAATGTAACTAAATGATGTTATTAATATCAAACAAATAAATTACTAAGAAAACTCAAATAAATACTCCAAGTCACTGATATTGATCCCCATGTTATTCATGTCTCTATTCTCCAACCCATAAAGTTAGAAACAATCAACAATAGAGCCCCTTTCCCTTTTCCAAACCTGCATCCAAGATATCTATTTGGGTACCAAATGGTGGTCCATCCAAGATATCTATTTGGGTACCAAATGGTGGTCCATCCAAGATGTGAGTACAACTCAGTAGTTCTACAAAATCATGTCTAAAAAATTGAGTCTAATATATATAGTTCATAAAATAAATTGATAAATATGGTATTAATTAAATCAATTAATATTATACATGAAATAAATCCATTGACCCTCGAGCTCTGGGTTGACATCTAGGGTCTTCTCTGACCTACTTCGGAACAAATATAGATATCTCTGAGCATGTCACAAAATCATGCCAACCTTCACCATAACCCTCCCATGGTATAGCCCATAAAATATATCAAAGGTGAATTGAGTTGATCCCAATAATAATTTTAGCATAACCAAGCCAAACCTTATAATCATTACATCATAACTGGTCCAATAACTATAAGTATTATAGTATAACTGGTCTAAGCCCTATAATAATTACAACATAACTAAGAAGAGACCCATAATAATTACAACATAACTGGTCCAAGACCTATAAGAATTAATAAATAATTGGAACAAATCATAACACATATTATTATAAGCCATTATGGTCAATTTATAAAATTACTATTTTTTATTTAAACCCCAAAGGTTGTTAGCAAACCATCATCATTATAAAATGTAGAAATTTTTATTATTGAACCAGAAAAAAAAGGCTGGAAAAAGTCAAGGGGGATAGAAATAATGTCAATCAAGGTCATCATCCCTAACAATGCCAACACATTCATGGGGAAGGGAGCCTAAGCTAGAAAATGAAATGAAACGATCATCTTGGGAACCCTAAGAAGCAATAAAATCCACAACTTTGTTACATTCTCACTAGGTATAAAGTATCACAACCCAATCATTCACAAGGATCATACTTCTCCATATGTGATAGACAATGGGCCATGGGATAGAAGCATACCTTTTAAGATAATTATGAATGATCAAATAATCCATTTCCACTAACTCCAGGTGCAAGTTCCTATCAAGGAAAATTTGAATCCCATTGAGCAATGCATAATCCTTTACTAGAAGGGAATCTCCATGACTATACGCAGTAGAAAATATGTGATGACTAGACCCCTAGTATCACGTACCACACCACCTCCCAGTATGAATCCATTCATGCATGATCCATAGTTGTCAAGTTTTAGTATATTAATAGGAGTTATCCATTTAACCCATCTTCTATGTGTATAAAGACTCTGAACGGAGGGGAGGAAGGGTCTACCAATCATAAAATTTCTCAGGGAAGGTGCATTATCTCAATGCTTTAAGAGGAGCCCTAGATTGACCACTAAGATCTGAGATATCTCCACTAGATCCAACCATGAACTGAGAACACCCTCATGTTGTGCCTTGTTCCTAGTGCTCAAAATGAACAAATAACCTGCTACTAGAAGGACCACCCTCGCTCTCAGTTCCTTTTTATTATTCCCAACTTCATAAAACTAGTTATGAAAAAAATAATCAATAGTACCAGTCTAGAGGAAAAAACCAAAAAAAATCCCAATATTCTCCCACACTTCAACCTCCCAACCACCATGGAAGAACAATTGGGTGGATGTTTCTTCTTTCGGGATACTGCAACATGAAAACTTAGAGGATAGAGCAATATATTTATTTTTAAATTATTTTTCCATAGAGATGGAATTTTCTCTAATATACCAAACCAAGAAATGATATTTCATAGGTATCTCTTAGCACCATAGGATACCCCCCCCCCCACACACACACACACAAACACACACACCCTGACCAAAATTATCATACCTCAGTGAACGATAATACTTTATTGAGAATAGTCTCAATGAAGATATCATGAACACTAGTTTATCCTTCTCATTATTCATCGTGATAATCCCAAAAGGTTAAATATGTTGAGGAATCATAATGGATTGAATGAATGTCAATTTTCCTCTATCTTGAGAGAAGGAAATATTTGGAGTCGGGCACCCCAAAAATATCTGTGGAGATCTAGCCTATTTATGGTTCCATAAGTTAATTTCCTCATGATTGATGATCCATCACAAATGAAGATGAAGGCTTCGAACATGACCATGAAGCATTTTCCATATACCTAAGGCCTGGCCAATTGGAACATCCAAGATTGGGTCATATTTGAACATATTTAACTTATCATATAGTAATCGCCCTTCCAAAGCATCTCATCCCAAATTCACTTACATGAAGTGCATGGATTCTCCTATGCTAATCATATTAATTCCCTCCACCTTCATCTATTTTTCTAGCCTCTCCCATGATTCCCAATGGTACCATTCATCATGGTGCACATCCCAGACAAATGCCACCATGAGCTTCTTAATTCTCCTTAAAACTACTTTGGTCACTCTAAGTATATACAAGGCATGCATGGGGATAGATATAAAAAACACAATTAACAATATTAATTCACCTTATAAAAGAAAGAAAACAATTTTTCTAATTGGTGATGTGGCTAGAAATTTTATCCACCAGCCCCTCAAATTGGTAGATATAAACTCTACTTAGGGATATCGGAGAACCTAGGTATTCCATGGGGGAATTATTTCTGATAATTCCATGAGATTTATATATATTTTTTATTATTCTCTCTAGACATTAGTTAGGGATAAAAACACTTCTTTTTTATCTTTTGACAATCTATCCACTCCACTTAGTGTACTCATACAAAACCTTATTGAAATTTCGAATAGATATTATATTCCCATTAATAAGGAGAATAATTTCATCAGCAAATAGTATATGGGAAATGCTATTAAAATTAGACTTTCATCGGAAAGGAAGAATGTTATCATTGGTAATGATCTTAGTGATATATCTATTAAGAGTATCCTAAATCAGGATAAAAATACCGGCCGATAAGGGATCCCCCTTTTTGAGACCCTTGACTAACTTGAAGGAACCACACTTTTTCCCATAAAAGTAACATAGAGCCATGGATAACTAAAGCACTTAAACAATAAGTTAGTCACCCAAGTAGAGAAACCCATGTTATAAATTACTGTGATAATGAATCTCCAATCCATTATATCATATGATTTTTACATGTTAACTTTGATTTAAATCTTGGAGACCAGAGTTTTGATGTTAATATCACTAATAATTTCTTCATCCAGTCCAATAGAATCTTGAATAGATCTTCCTTTGATGAAATTGTGATGCTCTTCTGAGACCCAATTGTGTAAATGTAATGATAGCATTGATAGTGATTTACAGAACCTTATAATAAAAATTAAACATGTTTATGGGCCTAAAATACATGAGAGAAGAAGGATCTTTAAAATTTTGGATATAAACCATGGTTGTAGCACACACCACCCTTGGAATTCCACCACCCCAAAAAATCTTGGATTATTTCAACTATCTCCCTCTTAATAATATCCTTGGATTACATGTAGAAGGTACCTAGAAAGCTATCTATTCCTGGGGTGATTTCCATATTGAGGGAGTGAAAAAACTCCCACACCTCATCCTCTTCTAGTATACTAAAAAATAGTTGATTGGATCTGACACCAACCTATGAATATTATCAAAAATGTTTGAACGGACCATCAGATAACCAGCCCATATAGAAGGGTTATTCTTAGTAAGTATAGATTTGAAGTGTGACTCATCCATACCTCCCAAAATTTCTATATCATTATTAAATGATATATCTTCCATGTGAATGTTGGTAATAAATAATCTGCTCTTCTATTTAATACTATCATGGAAAATAATGAATTTTTATCTCCTTCCTTAATCTATAAGGATTGGGACCATTCGATATAAACTCTTTATTCTTCTAAAATTATTTTACAAAACTATTTTTTTATAAAAAAGATCATTAAATATTCACTCATCTAAGAAATCCTCTAGGATTTCCTCTAGTTTCTCTATATTGGTTTTCATTGTCTCCAACTCCATGAACCAAGAGGAATGATTGTTGCTCAAAATTTGTAAGTTCGATTTTAATATCCTGGGTTTATTATGTAATCCTACCCATAAAAATTCATTCAAGGTCTTTTTAAATGATGTATGAACCTCATTTTGATAGAATATATCTAATATCCACCGGTAGGAGAAAAATAAATGTTTATTTCCAACTCTTACATACTCAAGGGTGATAAGGATGGGAGAATGATCTGATAAGGACCGAATGAGGTCAAAAAATCTAGCATTAAAAAAGGAGGATAATGAATGAAGATTAGAAAAGAAGAAATTAAGTATACTCTATATATATATTTATCACCTAAAACCCATATATAATAAACCATTATTGGATACAAAGGAAGAAAAATACTACCTAGACTTCCATAGAAAAATCCCACCACCTTTCTTCTCCAATGGATCCAAAATAATGTTAAAATCACCCCTAATAAGCCATGGAGAGTCCATTGGATTAAAGTGTCCAAGATTATTCCATAGATATTCCTTCACCAGTGTTTCACATTTCATTTACACAAAGGAAAAGAAGAAACTATGGTTACCAAAACAAACCTTCATAGATATTTTCTGGCTCGATACTTCAAGATCCTTAATAGAGATCATGTATTTACAGAAAATAAAAATATGTTTTTTGGTAGGATCACCATGTATAAAATTATATAGACCTAACTTATGAGAAAAATCTTGGATTTTGGATGCCTACTACTTGGGTTACAGCATTGCAACAATGGTGTATTTATAACGATGAATTTTGATAACAAGGTAATCTGTTTTTACCCAGGATCCAATTCCTCAGGCATAGAGAACCAACTCTCGTTTGGAACGAGATATAGTGAAAACCTCCCTGACCAAAGAAACAAAAATATGATATGTTTAGGCTATAACCTCGTAAACACAAGAGAAAAAAGATCGATTTAATAAAACTTCAAAATAATTCAAGTTGGGGATGGGAGAGGCATCTAAGTGTCCCAAATCTGTATCCAGTGATTCACATTTTAATAATGAGGAGAGGTTGATTGCTTTTACACTACTAAGATACTTCCATAAATTCAAATCCAAAGAAAGAGTAAGATAATATAGACCTCCAAAAAATATACTTGGCCTGAATAACACCAAATCATGGAAAGGAGTCTCCTTGTAAGCCTACAAAATCTAGGGAAGTGAACGAGACCCATAAGATAGAGAAACCATATATGGGGCATAAGAAGAGGCCATGGTTAAATTTTTTTTATCATATCCAAATATGCTAGACTTGATCCTTGAAGATTAAAATATAAATACTCTAGGGAGGGAGAACTGACAGATTCATCCCCTTATCAAGAATCTTTAGGAGGCACTCAACACTTCCTTCACACTGATAAGGAGTTACCTTAAAGGTGGAACACTAAATAGAACCTATATGGCAAGGGAAATAGAAGATCCTAATTTCAAGAAAAAAATATCCCCATCATGGAGGAGGATATGCATTGGAAGAGACCAAGAAATATCAAATTCCATGAAAATACAAGCAACAACAGCATTGTGAAACTGGAGAGTGTTGTCCATCGTGCAAAGAAACGAACCCAGGGAGTACCCAATTCCTCTTAGCGAAGCCAGATTGTTGAAGGGAAGAGTGAGACTAGGTAAATCAACCTAAATAGATGCCATAGGTAGATCCCAAACTGAGTGAACCTTCATCATCCAACGAAAGAGATAGAATCACCATACTCTAATGGATCTGGTGGTACGGGACCAATCTATAAAAAAAATCCTCCCTTGAGGAAAGAACCACATAGAATGATCTATTATTCAACATAGAACCCATAGTCATAGCATCTAAATCCCAAGAGGAGACGAATTTTTGGAAAAAATAAATTGGGGACTTATCCAAGATAAAATAAGATATCAAATTCCACTTAAGGATCTCCTTTGTAGCTTTAAAATATTCACAAGCGAAGAATGCCTCTAGAATACCCTCCATCGAGCATGACCTGGGAGGATCCATTGAGATTTCAAGAAATGGAGGAGGATGAGACAACTGGGGGGTAGAGGATGAAGCAAGATATCCTTGAGTGAAGTCCCCTTTAGATCCACCAAGCTAACCACTCGAGGAGGTGATCTATCTAGCAACACTAGGAAACCCATCTTTGAACCATTGGATGGTTTCACATCTTGATCTCAACACCAAAAGACCCAATAGGATCCAATGGGAGGTCTATACATGAGTAACTCATAAAACATGGGATAATTAAATTATTTATTTCACTCACACAATTTTTTGGTGTGATCATACACATTTCACATACTAAAATAAATTGAATAGTCATAATGGATAAGTTCTAGACTACCCACCTCAAAAATGAAAAAACATGGTCAAACTCCTAATGTCCAAGATAGTGTTTCGATCCTTTACCTTTACGTAGGCCCAGAACACTAAGATTAGAAGTCTTGGTTCACCATGGATTGATCCCAAGGAGGTGGGTGTTGTGTAACACACTAATTTTTTATGAATTCATTTTTTTTATAAATTAAATTTCATTAATTGCTTGCAATGCACATTACACCAAGTTATGTTTTCTTTATATGGAATGCCAAGTTATGATTTCACTAAATGAAACACTTATATTAGATTTATATACACAAAAAACAATGGTTTTCTTATGTTACATATAATTCTAATTCCCTTTAATATTTTGTTTTACACGCAAGGTCGAGTTTTACTAAACTACAATATACTATTGATATTATTATTAAAATATTGTTATAGTTATCACCTAGTCAATGGAATAAAAGATTTGAATAAGATTAAATAAATTATAAAACTATGGTTTAAACATTCTCATAAAATTAATTATTTAGTTATCAATTAATTATAAAAGAAAATAAAAACCAATTGAATATAAAGAAAGCGATTTTATGAAAAAAAACTATTTTTATGCCTACAGAGGTATTTAATCTTAATAGATTAAATTAATCACAATTATTGAGATATATTAATTAAAATTATATATTATAAATTCAACCAAATGTTTTTAAATTCATCCAATAAGTTTGATAGTCATAAAATAAGAACAAATCCAATTTTAGGCATAAAATGCTATATTTTTAAAAATAGCATTTTTACCACCATTTAATGGAAGACTTGTTTTAAAAATAATTTTTGACACTTTTATAATTTTTATTTGACAAAATAAAATTAATTTTTGAAATTTTAATATAAAAATTTACTTTGTGTTAATTTATTTTATTTTTCTTGGAAGTTTCATTTTTTGATGAATAGTTAAAAATACTGAATTTTAATTGTAAATTGACCATTATTATAATTTATTTGTATAGTTAAATTATATTTTTATTTGGTTTTAAAGTATATTTAGATAAATTATACATATATTAATATAATTTAGGTCATTTTAATCAATTTCACATTGAAATTGGATATAAAAACATATCAAACTTTTGAACATTTTCACTTTAAAAACTCATTGTCTCATCCCGTCTGAGGGATTAATTTTAAATTAATTTCTCCCACTTATGTGGTTAGAATTTGGAAAAATGGATTCAATATTTGGAATAAGTATAATTTATAATTTCTAGTAGGTTCAACTTAGTTTTTTAACAAAAATATTAGTGAAATTAATTAAAATTAATTAAAGTGATTAAGGTAAAAACAAGTTTACATAGTAGTTAAACTTTAAATTAAGGGTAAAATAACCAAAAAACATGTCCAAAATCCATTTTATGAGAATATTTATGTCATATCCTTATTTTTATAGAAAATGGACCATTATTGGAGGCACATGATGTAAGGGAGATCTCTCAATAGTGTTTACCTTTTTGTATTTACAAGAATGTCACTCATCCTTCACTATAAAAGGGTACTCACCCCCATCACTTATTCACACATATAAAACCATTTGTCTCTTACAAAACCAACCCAAATAAGATTCCAAATTACCTCAATTAATCCTATAATCATCCATTTGGACATAAATCCAACCAAGGAATCCCTTTGGTTCAAACCAAAAGAAGTTGCCCGAAGAAGAGGTAATGTTCATCAATGTGCATTTTTTTTTGTTTCCTTATCAACGCCTTAAATTATTATTATTACATGATTATATAATAATATCAGTATAATAAGTATACTAATATGTTTTTATGTTAATTTTATGACCCACACTCACATACACTTCCATCAAATTGGATATGCAATCATCATCTGTGTGTACGGCAGACTACCGCCTCGCGAATCAATGTCATTTGTTCTTCCATTACCACCTATAAAGGTTGGGAATAAGGATTTAATTAATATTTTCATATGATAAATATTATATTTATGATTTATTTATTCTTATTAAATTATTATATAACACATACCTTCATGATTTCCATTTTGTGGGAAAACGATAACATCGTTTATGGACGTGTGGACTACCATCTCCTCAAAGTGATGTGATTCGTTCACGCTTTACATAAAATGTATTAAGGATGGTATTATTAAAAATATGTGATATTTATAAAATAATAATTATACTGTAATTTTAATATATATATATATATATATATATTCATCATTTACTTTTCTTTCATTCAATATGACAAGAAAATGGAAACAACGTTCATGCGTATGTACAGCCTACCATCTCCGTGAACGGTGTATTTCATTTCCTATTTATATATTTTATAGATTATTATAAATAAATATATAATGAATATATATGATTTTAATATCATGGTTTACATTCTAGAAATAAGGAAACCATGATCTAAGTAATAGGACTAATAATGACAAGTCAAAACATGTATGAAAAATAAAGTGGTTATTACCTGACACATAAGATTAACATGGAATTATTAAAAAATGGGTAATATAAAGTCATAAAAAATAATATATGGTATGATATATAATAATATGGTTATTTTATATATTTATAATAAACTTATATTTAGTATACATAAGGTTTTAATGTGTATGAAGAAAGTCAATACTTAAGGTAAGGGTTTTATCATCTCACTTTTATTTATGTGATATATATTCTATATTCACCACTTATTCTTGTTGTGTGGTGTATATAATGAAATATGAAATTTTATATAATTAATTTTATTAATTTAATGGTATTAAAAGTTTCAATTGATTTTATTATTTCACAGATATCATCATTCAAAAGTTACTCAAGTAATAAGGGGATTTCTAATCTCACTTTTTATTTCTGCGAGACTTATGTCATATTCACCACTCATTTATTTTTTGTGGTGTATATACTGACCTATGACATGATAAATAATGAATTTAATTTATTTTATGATATTAAAATTTTAATTTTATTCTATTCTTTCATATATCTCATTATTCTAAATTTACTCAAGTAGTAAGGTGTGACGCCCCAAAAAAACTAAAGTAGAAACCTTGTATTCGATAGAGTATATGACACATGAAAGTAAGCTTGTAAGGTAATATAATATCCAGATACTTTATAATATATTTAATATTTAAAATAAACATCTATTTATCATTTTTTACACACAAGAGTGACCTTTCTCGAAATCTTTCATTACACGCAAGTGTGACCTTCCTCGAAAGCATGCGTTGTACGCAAGATTGAGTTTCACCAAACAATGATATATTATTAAAATATTATAAGATATAAACTATCTGTTATGAATAATATTAACTAAATTATGAAAATATATGGTTTAGACAACTAAATTTTTGGTTACAAATAAATTAGAAATAAATATAAGAACCAATTGAATATTAAAATGATATTTTTATAAAAAACTATTTTTATGCTCATGAAGTTGTTTTACCATAATAAATAAAAGTAATTATAGTCAATTAATTATTTTAATGGAATATATATGTTATATATTAAATAAATTTTTTTTTATATTCGTCCATTATATTTGATAAACATAAGATAAGAACAAATCCAATGTTTTGCCTAAAAACCTATATTTTTATAAAGGCAATTTTATTGCCTTTTAATGGAGAATCCATTTTAAATATTAATTTTTAAAATATTATAAATTTAGTTTGATAAAATAAAATTTATTTTTTAATTAATAATTCCAAAATTATCTTATTATGAATTTTTGGGATTTTTCCAAGAAACTTCATTTTTTAGTGAATAGTAAAAAATACTGCGTTTTAGTTAAAAACTGCATTTTCTTTTAAATAATTATTAATGTTAAATTATATTAAAAAAAATTAAATTAACATTAGATAAATTATTCATATATTAATACAATTTAGTTTATTATAATCAATTTAACTTTTAAATTGAATATAAAAAAGTAACAATATTTTGAACATTTTTCTACTAAAACCAGCTAATCCGTCTGTCTGTGAGATTAGTATTAATACTAATTTTCCATATTATGTGATTTGAATTTTTAAAATACAACATAAAACATTTTAATAAATATAATATTTGTGTTATAATAAGATCAAATTATTTTTTGACAAAAATGATTAGTGAAAATGATTAAAATTAATTACAGTGATTAAGGTGTAATTAGGGTTTAAAAAGGAATAAAACCCTAAGTTTAAGGGCCCAAATGACATATCCACTTGTCCAACACTCATTTTAGGAAAATATTTAGGCAATTAACCATCCATTCATGAGTTTTGGTGGTTTTTAATGACTTTTTTTAGGTAATAACATGTGTATGACCTAACTTCTTTTTAAAAATACCAAGGGAATCCTTTTCTTTCCCTACAAAAGGCCACCACCTATACCCATTCCTCACACCTCTACAACCGCTTAATTTCAACAAATATCTACCCAAATTTCCTCCAAACATCCCTAACATATAACTATAATTCTACCTTTTGGAATAATACCTTCCATGGATGCCTTTTGGTTTAAACCAAAAGAAGTTACCCGATTAAAAGGTAATGTCTTTTCTCAATCTCTCTAGTTTCATTTCCGTTATCCAAACACTAAAATATCCTTATTATATTAATGTGTAACAAAACCATTATCCTAAATATACTAGGATTTTTTTATGCTGATATTTAAACCTACACTTACACACACCACCATCTAATGGGTAACAAACATATTGTTTCTGTGTACGGTGAACTACTGCCTCACGAAACGATGATTGTTCAACTTTCCCTACCACCTATCATGGTGTCCATTATGATAAAAAATATTTTTATATATAATATATATTTAATTTTTAATTAATTTATGATTATATAATTGTTATTTATAACATACTTTCATGCTTCCATCATCTGTAAATACGATAATATTGTTTCAGGAACTGTGGACTATTGCCCCCTCAAAGTGATATGACTCGTTCATGTCATACATGAAATGTATAAAGGTTGGTTTTAATAAACATATGTAACATATATATAATAAATATGATACTTTAAATTATAATATACATATATATCATTTAGTTTTAATTCTTTTAATTCAATAAAGAAATGAAAGTAGCGTTCATGCGTACGTACGACCTATCGTCTCCATTAACGATGCACTTCATTTCTAATCTAAAAATGATATAGACTATTATAAATAAACATTTAATAATTATATATGATAATTTAGTTATTTTTTAAATTATTTATATGATTAAACCATGATATATTTAATAATAAAAACAAATAACAAGTCAAAATGTACTTTAGAAAACTTGGAAATCAACACCCAAAATAGTTAAAATAATGAAAGAGTATTAACAAACAGGTAATAAAATATTATAATAAGTTAATATTTGATATTATAAAGTGTTATGGTATTACTTATTAACTTATTTTAAACCAATATAAAGTATTATAAAGACCACACAACCAAAAATAAAGATAAGGTAATGGATTCTTGTCTCATTTTCATTCTATGAGGCATACTTAATTATTGTACACCTAATTTCTTATATATGGTGTACTTACAGCCAAAATGACATATAATATCATTAACCATATTATATTAATGGTATTTAAATGTTTTATTTAATGATTAATACCTTTTGGTTTTCCAATTCATTTGTTACCACATTGGTAAGGGATTCTTGTCTCATTTTCATTCTATGAGGAATACTTCATTATTGTATAGCTAATTTCTTATATATGGTGTACTTACTACCAAATTGGAATATAATATAATGAAACCTATTATATTCATGGAATTTAAATTTTTTATTTAATTATTAATACCTTTGGGTTTTCCAATTCATTTGTTACCAAGTTGGTAAGGGATTCTTGTCTCATTTTCATTCAGTGAGGCATACTTAATTATTGTACACCTAATTTATTATATATGGTGTAATTAATACCAAATTAACATATAATATCATGAACACTATTATATTAATGGTATTTAAATGTTTTATTTAATTATTAATACCTTTGTTTTTTTCAATTCATTTGTTACCACATTGGTAAGGGATTCTCATCTCACTTTTTACATCCATGAGATAAATGTCAATTTCACTATTTACATATTTTGTGTGGTGTATATACTACCCATTTTTATATATTATATCATTAATTACATTTCCTTCATGTAATTTTAGACTTTAATTTAATATTATTCCTTCACAATTTTTATGATTTAAAATTTCTTCAAAGTGGTATGGGACCCTTTGGAATGTTTAAAGATTAATTTCCTCAACAATAACTTTAATGATATTTCAATGGTATTTATATTCGAAGAAATTATATAACCATTTTTAAATAAACCCCATCATTAATATCTAGTTATTCATGTACATTTTTAAGTATTAGTACCATTTTTTCCACTCTTTGGTACTCAAATTATTTTAAAAATATTTTAAGGAAAACCTAACTTCACTTATCTATTTAGTCGAAGAACCTGTTTTCTTCTAAAAACCATGTTTTATTAAAAGGTTTTAAAAAATGTTTTTAAAATGATTTGGTAAAGGCATTTTTAACCATTTTTTATTTTACCAATTTTTTCAAAGAAATATTTTTGTCGCTTTCCTAATAAGGCATTTTTCTAACCTTTTGACATAAAAAATGAATATTCTTTTTTTACCTCATATGACATGTACGGATTTATCTATCATCTCTTATTTGAAGCATACTTTTCAAGTTTAAAAGTTTTCTTTTAAAATAAAAATATTTTCAAAAGGTTTTTCAAAATAAAAGGATATTTTCCTCAAGAATATTTGTAAAATCTATTCTTTTATTTCATCAATGACAACAACCCTCTATTTTTACTCCACATGATATTTGTTGTATTAACATTATCCTTAATATTTCTCTAGATGGTTTATGATTTATTTGGACAAGGATAGTATTCACATTCAATTAATTGATTTATTTATTAGTCCCCTTAAAATATTCAATCACTTGTGATCATTGAACATTTAATTTTCCCTAAATTATCCATTTCATGTATCATTGATATTATTATTGCCTAAACCGTATACCATTTTACATATGGTGAATACTTTTAATGTTGTTTGATTAATCTATATCTTCTACTCTATAAAGATATTATATAAGGAACATTTTTAAATCTATTATTTGATAGATGAGGAATGTTTTTGGATAGGTATGACATAGGCAGGGCCCGGTTATAGATAGTCCCTTGATGCATCGGTAGTCTCATGGGACGAGTCATTTGGCTAGCTGCCATAGATGGGTTTTTACCAAACATTTTTTAAACCATATTGTGAAAGTTCTTGACGGTAAAGGAACTATGTACCTAGGAAACATGGAATCCAATAATGAATCATTTATTTCATTTATATTTTGATATTATTCATCCATGAGATTTTACATCGACATATCTATGGATGTGTTTCATTTTTAGGATTAAGTTATTATTCATACATGAGATAATGTATTGACATATCTATGGATTCATTTCATTTTTAGTTCATTGAATAAATGGAACGTGTTTCAGTTTCCTAACTTTCCATATTGATATTTTTTTATCTAGTTATTTGAATGGCATGTATTTCTAGTTATTTACCTTTCCATACTGACTATTCTCATTGATTCAATATTTATTCCACTCTATTTTTCCCTTACTAAGCATTTGAGTTCACCCTTATTATGTTTCTTTCCCTAGGAATCCAAGAAGCTTACTATGGAAGATATTCATGGATTTACTAGATGGATTAGAGATATCCTCAGAGTTACTTATTTATAAAGAAGAAGAAAATTATGTTGTAATCAATGTATTTATTTATAAAATACTCATTTATGTATTTGGTTTACCAAGACTACTAAATTGATCAGTCCTTTGAGGCTTGATTCCTTGTAATCATGTTAATGTATTTAGTAGAAAACGCCGGATCTGGGCTATTTGGGGATGGGTCACTACAATTGATATTAGAGGAAGTCTATTAGTAACCTTGGGAACTGTATTTAGGAAAACCTAGATTAGAAAACATAACCCTAAGGTAGAATTTAAAGAATTATAGATGAAAACCCTATAATTTTGGTAAAGTATAGATTATGTGGGTCTTCCTAGAAATACATCCATGTCTAGATACTACAAGTGGATGTGATTCTGGTACAGATGTACCTAGGAGTAAAAACTCCAATAAGGTGTTCTGGGCTTGACTCGGGGTAACCCGATACACAACAACAGGCCTTACTACACTCCTGGTTTGACACTCCTATGGGATATGCATATAATAATACACTTTTTCATTACAAACCATTATGAAGTATTTGGATACATAACAAGTAACCTAGGTTAAACCTAAGGAGTTTTAGACTGAAGATAAGGTGTCATGATTTAGAAATATAACTAATGATATTATATATAAACCCTAGACCAAGGAAGGACCTATGTAGAAATAAAATGGATGAGGTATTTATGTATTTAGGTTGTATTGAAAACCTTAGTTAAAATTCTATTTAGATATTAACCTAATTTTAAGGATATCCATAATATTTATATTTGGAAATTATATTAATTCAGTTTTAGAAAAGGACAACCTATAAGCTGGGTGACAACCAATCAAATCCTATAAGGTCACGAGAATTGAACCCATAATCGAAGGACAATAAGGGTTTCATGCCAACCACTGACCTACGCAATGTCTTTGTTAATTTTCATTGTTTTTAGTTAAACAATTTAACAAATTAATATTAATGATGAACCAGTAGTAAAACTTTTGATGATTAAAAATTAATTTATTAACCGTATTTATTTCGGAATATAGTTAAATACAAATAATAAGATTTTTCAATCTTTTATAGGCCTTAAGATCCTTTAAATGTTTCTTTTAGTACTTCAGGCATAAAAAAATTGTTGTTGGTAATTAATTTTGGGAGTAAAGGGGTGAATTATAATTTACTCAAAGCACAACCAAAATTTAGGATTGTTTATATGAGATTTAAACCTATCATGTAAGAATATTTTGTTATATTCTTGGTTAGTAAAAGGATTACCCACCATCAGTAAAATGACTTAGAAATAAAATATTTTCCTAATACCTAAATTTATGTTGAACCAATGGCCTTATAAATCATCAAATATTTATGGATTTGAGACCCTAAACTTTACATTGATCATTAAATTATTTTTGATTGATGAAATCATTCAATCTTTATAGATATTTAATCTTTTATTCTAAGTATGTATCTCTACTTTCCACTAATATTCTCTTGCTTGTAAACCTAGTTACATGGTATTCCATGTGACCTTAGTACTTTCCATTCTCTCTTTTATATAAGATTACTTATGAACCCTTCTCATGATTTGGTATTTCAATGTAGGAAATATCAAACAATCTATTACTAATGTTTAGTTTAAATTGTGAGGATGAAATTTAAATAAGGTGGGGAGAATGTGACGCCTCTAAAACCTAAAGTAAGAACCTTGTATTCAATATCATGTATGACACGCGACAACAAGCGTGTAAGGTAATATAATATATGGATACTTTATAATATATTTAATATTTAAAATAAACACTGATTTATCATGTGTTACATGCAAGATTGACCTTTCTCGATAGCTTGCATTACACACAAGAACGACCTTCCTCGAAAGCTTGTGTTGTATGCAAGACCGAGATTCACCAAAAAATCATATATTATTAAAATATTATAAGATATAAACTAGTTGTTATGAATAGTATTAACTAACTTATAAAAATATATGTTTTAGACAATTAAATTTTTTGTTACAAATAAATTATAAAAAAATATAAGAACCAATTGAATATTAAAAGGATATTCTTATAGAAAACTATTTTTATGATCACGAATCTATTTTACCATAATAAATAAAAGTAATTAAAATTATTTAATTATTTTAATGGAATATATATTTTATATATTCAATCAAATATTTTTTATATTCATTCATTATATTTTATAAACATATGATAAGAACAAACTCAATGTTTTTCCTAAAAACCTATATTTTTACAAAGGCAATTCTACTGCCTTTTAATGGAAAACCCATTTTAAATATTAATTTTGAAACTATTATCAATTGAATTTGATAATATAAACTTTATTTTTTAATTCATAATATCAAAATTATATCAGTATAAATTTTTGATATTTTTCTGAGAAACTTCATTTTTTAGTGTAGTGAAAAATGCCGCGTTTCAGTTAAAAATTACCTTTTCATTTAAATAATTATTAATGTTAAATTATATTATAATTTTTTTAAAGTAAAATTTTATCAATTATTCATATATTAATACAATTTAGTTCATTATAATCAATTTAACTTTTAAATTGAATATAAAAATATGACAATCTTTTGAACATTTTGCTACTAAAACCAGTTAATTTGTCTGTCTGCAAGATTAGCATTAATCCAAATTTTTCTGCTTCTGTAATTTGAATTTTGAAAATATAACATAAACCATTGTAATAAATATAATATTTTTGGTATAATAATATCAAATTAATTTTTTTATGAAAATGATTAGTAAAAGTGATTAAAATTAATTACAGTGATTAAGGTGTAATTAGGATTAAAATTGACTAAAACCCAAAGTTTAAGGGCCCAAATGACCTATCCACTTCCCCAACACTCATTGGATGGAAATATTTCGGCCATTAACCTTCAATTAATTAGTTTTAATGGTTTTTTATGAATTTTTTATGTAATAACATGTGTACACCTAACTTCTTTTCAAGAATACCAAGTGAGTCATTTTCCTTCCCTATAAAAGGCCACCACCTCTACCCATTCCTCGCACATCTCCAACCTCTTGAGTTAGGCCAATATCTGAAAAAATGGCCTCCCAAAATCCCTATACTCTACCTATAATACTCCATTTATTAATAATACCTTTCATGGATTCTTTTTGGTTTAAACCAAAAGAAGTTACCTGATTAAAAGGTAATGTCTTTTATTAATCTCTCTAGTTTAATTTCCATTATCCAAACCCTAAAATATCCTTATTATATTATTTTGTAAAAATACCAGTATCCTAAATATACTAGGATTTTTTTTATTCTGATATTTAAACCTAAACTTACACACACCACCATCTAATGGTTAACAAACATATTGTTTCTATGTATGGCGAACCACTGCCTCACGAAACGATGATTGTTCAAATTTCCCTACCGCCTCTCATGGTGGAAATTATGTTAGAAACTCTTTTTATATATAATATATATGTCATTTATAATGTATTTATGATTATTTAATTTTTATTTATAACATACCTTTATTCTTCCATCATGTATAAATACAATAATTTCGTTTGAGGAAGTGTGGACTACCGCCCCCTCAAAGCGATATGACTCATTCATTCCATACATGGAACGTATAAAGGTTAGTTTTAATAAATATATATGTAACATATATAACATAAATATGATACTAGAAATTATAATATACATATATATCATTTATCTTTAATTATTTTAATTCAAAAAAGAAATGAAAGTAGCGTTCATGCGTACGTACGGCATACCATCTCCATGAACGGTGCACTTCATTTCTAATCTCCAAATGATATGAACTATTATAAATACATATTTACTAAATATATATGATAATTTAGTCATTTTTACATTCTAGATATGGTGAAACCATTATATATTTAACAATAACAACAAATAAAAAGTCAAAACGTACTTGAGAAAACTAGGCAATTAACACCCAAAACAGTTAAAATCATGAAAGAGTGTTAACAAATAGGTAATAAAATATTATAATAAGTTAATATATTATATTATAAACATAATTTTGGTTATTTTATTTGTTATAAACATATTTTAAACCACTATATATGAGTATAAATACCACACAACCAAAATTAAGGATAAGGTAATGAATTCTTGTCTCATTTTCATTCTATGAGGCATACTTAATTGTTGTACATCTAATTTATTATATTTGGTGTAATTAATACCACATTGACATACAATATCATGAAACCTATTATATTAATGGTATTTAAATGTTTTATTTAATTATTAATACCTTTGGGTTTTCTAATTCATTTGTTACCACATTGGTAAGGGATTCTTGTCTCATTTTCATTCTGTGAGGCATACTTAATTATTTTACACCTAATTTATTATATATGGTGTACTTACTTCAACATTGACATATAATATCATGAAACCTATTATCTTAATAGTATTTAAATGTTTTATTTAATTATTAATACCTTTGGTTTTTCCAATTCATTTGTTACCACATTGGTAAGGGATTCTTGTCTCATTTTCATTCTATGAGGCATACTTAATTGTTATACACCTAATTTATTATATATGGTGTAATTACTGCCACATTAACATATAATATCATTAAACCTATTATATTAATGGTATTTAAATGTTTTATTTAATGATTAATACCTTTGGTTTTTCCAATTCATTTGTTACCACATTGGTAAGGGATTCTCATCTCACTTTTTATATTCGTGAGATAAATGTCAAGTTCACTACTTGTATATTTTGTGTGGTGTATCTACTACCCATTTTTATATATCATATAATGAATTGATTTTCTTTCATGGTATTTGAGACTTTAATTTAATATTATTGTTTTATGAGGTTTATGATTTAAAAATGCTTCAAAGTTGTATGGGACACTTTGGAATGTTTAAAGATTAATTTCATCAACAATAACTTTAATGATATTTCAATGGTATTTATATTCAAGTAAATTATATAACCATTTTTAAATAAACCATTTCATTAATATCTTGTTATTAATGTCCATTTTCAAGTATTATTACCATTTTTTCACTCTTTGGTACTCAAATTGTTTTTAAAATGTTTTAAAGAAAACCCGACTTCACTTCTATCTTTAGTCGGAGAACCTATTTTCTTCTAAAAACCATGTTTTATTAAAATGTTTTTAAAAATGTTTTTAAAATGATTTGGTAAAGAAATTTTTAAAAAAAAATTCTTTTACCAATGTTTTCAAATGAATCTTCTTTTCACTTTCCTAATGATTCATTTTCTAACCTTTTGTTGTACAAAAGGAATCTTCTTTTTTTACCTCGTACGACATGTATGGATTTATCTTCTGTCACTTATTTGAAGTGCCATTTTTAAGTTTAAAAGGTTTATTTTTAAAGAAAAATATTTTCAAAAGGTTTTTCAAATTCAAAGGATATTTTCCTCAAGAATATTTTTAAAATATATTCTTATATTTTATCAACGACAACAACTCTCTATTTTTACTCCACATGGGATTTATTGTATTAATGAAATCCTTAATATTTATCTAGATAGTTTATGATTTATTTATCCAAGGATATTATTCACATTAACTTCCTTGATTTATTTATTAGTCTCCTTAAAATATTCAATCTCTTATGATCATTGAACATTGAATTTCCCCTAAATTATCCATTTCATTTATCATGGATATTACTATTGCCTAAACCGTATGCCATTTTACAAATAGTGTATACTTTGAATGTTATTTTATTAATCTATATCTTCTACTTCATATGGATATTGGATAAGGAACATTGTTAAATTTATTATTTTATAGATAAATGATTTTTTGGACTGGTATGACACAGGCAAGGCCCGGTTATAGATAGTCCCTCGATGCATCGATAGTCTCATGGGACAAGTCATTTGGATAGCCGCCTTATATGGGTTTTTACCCTACATTTTTTAAATCATCTTATGAAAGGTCTTGACATTAAAGGTACCATATACCTAGGAAACATGGAATCCAATAATTAAGCATTTCCTTCATTTATATTCTGATATTATTCATCCATGAGATTTTGTGTCGACATATCTATGGATGCGTTACATTTTCAGGATTCAGTTATTATTCATTCATGAGATAATGCATTGACATATCTATGAATACATTTCATTTTAATTTAATTTAATGAATGGAATTTGTTTCAGTTTCTTAACTTTCTATATTTATATTTCCTTATATAGTTATTTGAATGGCATGTATTTCCAGTTATCTACCTTTCCATGCTGACAATTCTCATTGATTCATTATTTTTTCTGCTATATTTTGACCTTACTGGGCATTTGAGCTCACCCTTATTATGTTTCTTTCCTCGGGAATCCAATAAGTTTACTATGAATATATGCATCGATTTACTAGATAGATTAGAGTTATTCTTGCAGTTATTTATTTAAAAAGAAGAAAAAATATATATTTTAATCAATGTGTAGTTGGGGTTTGGCTTAGTGGTAAGCACCCCTTAATTCTACATGAAAAATGGGGGTTCAAAACCTATTGGGTGCAGGGACTATAGCAGTACTATAGTGTACTGTAGCAGTAGAGGCACTGTAGCAACGGCAGGCACTTTAGCAGCGGCAGGTCACTGTAGCGGCGACAGAGTATTGTAGCAGCGGCGGGTATTGTGCAGTACTATAGCAGCACGGGTACTGTAGTAGTACTATTCACATAATGGGATTTGGGCCAAAAAAATGGGCCTATGGGCCATATAATGGGATAAATGCCCAATGGGACTTCGGGCTATGTAATGGGTCTCCCTCTACCCAGTTAAATATATCTTTGCTTTGCTTTAATAATAAATGAGGCTTCATCCCCAACCTTTAAAAAATATATATTATAATTAATGTATTCATTTATACAATACTCATTTATGTATCTGGTTTACCAAGGCTACTAAACTAATTGGTCCTTCAGCGCTTGATTCCTTATAATCATGCTAATGTATTTAGTATCAGACATCAGCTTTGAGTTATCTAGGGTTGGGTCGCTATATAATGGATTTCCATCTCACTTTTTACTTCTATGAGAAACACGTCATATTCATCACCTATTTATTATATGTGGTATGTATATTTCCCATGAATTATTTTATTATTAATCTAAATAAAATTATTGGTATTTAAGTATCCATTTTAGGATCTTTATTTCATGGGGTTTATGGTTCAAAAGTTACCAAATCCATAAAGTATTTTTGTCTCAATTTGGATTTTTTTGAGACACATGTTATGTTATGCACCTATATTCTTTTAAAAGGTGCATATAATGACCCTTTGACATGTTATATCATGAGTATACATATTTTTATGATATTATATGCTTCATGTAATGTTATTATTTTATGGATATTATGATTCAAATTTACCAAAGTGGTAAGAGTTTATTGCTATAATCTCATCATTTATCGGGGTTGTTTATTATTATGCTTCCGTTGATGAAATATTATGATCCATTTCTCAATAATTATCATGAATTTTATTTTAATATATTTATTAATTATATATCCAAGTTATGGTTCCATTTTTTCACTACTTAGTATTAAGATAATTAAGAAAGTGTTTTTATGAAAATTTGACCATATTTCCCTCTTCGGTCAGAAATCTGTTTTATTCAAGACATGTTTTCTAAAAATATTTTTGAAAAAAAATAAATTATATTTTAAACTCATTTTCAATGAAAAGTATTTAATTTTTTTATGTTTTTAAAAGTGTTTAAAATGGTTTTAAAATCTTCCTCTATGAGTTTTCAAGGTTATATTCAAAGAAAAAGGTTTTCAAAATTTTTTATAATTTAAAAAAAAATAGAGGAAGGGATATTTTCCTAAATAAATATTTTAAATGATTTTTAAAGATTAATTCATAAGTTTTCAATGTGTTTTTCAAATAAAATTATTTTGAAAATGTTTTATATCTTAAAAATAGTGATTTTCAAAGAAAGGCCGTTTTCCTTAAGAACTCTTCCATGTGATATTTTAAAATCCATATCTATCAAAGATAAAATCCTTTGATATATTTTATTATTTAATAGGGATATGATCCAAGGATACCATTCATATTATTTCTTTTAATGGTTTATGTTTTGATGAAATGATGTTTATGAAAACCACTTCCTTTCACGGGTTATTCTATGATGAAATGATTGTAAAACCAATATATTTTTCACAAGTTATGATAGGATAAAGTGTTTATAATACCCATTTAATTTAATGTTTTATGATATTATGAATTTTTATGACATTTTAGAATAAATATGTATGATTTAATTATGTGACGGGTGGGACCTATATCTCCCTCTAATGCATTGGGTAACGGTAGATAACTCATGAGTATATATTTTATGTGTGAACCTAATTACTTATTCATAATGTTATGCATGCACCTAATTACATGTTCTCATTGTTATGATTCAACCTTATTATGTGTTCAAGATTTTATGTGTGAACCTTATTACATGTTCTCAATGTTATGCATGAACCTGATTACATGTTCACAATTTTATGCATGAGCCTCATTATATGTTCATAATGTTATGAGTCACAATGTTATGTCTGAACCTGATTACATGTTCATAATGTTATGTGTGCACCTGATTATATGTTCACAACATTATGGGTGAACCTAATTACATGTTCACAATTTTATGTGTGGACCTATCTTTCATAGCCATATTGATATGCATTGACCTATTTTTATGTCCAAAATTTTATATTAGGACTTTATTTCATGTCCTTAGCTTAATGAGTGAACATGTTTATATTTATACATGTTCACAATGTTATAATATGATGTGTATGGCACAATTCCATGTTGTATTCCTATGTTATGCTATCATGGATCGTTCTCTTGATTACTTTATGATTCATGTCTTATGAACTGCCAATATTTATTCCATGACTCTTTATTATGATCTTTTATATGTAGGGTATGATCTTACAATGATATGGTCATGTTCTCATACCCTTATGTTCATGTTATACTTTCATATCTCCATTTTTTACCCTTACTGAGCATCTAGACTCACCCATTTCTTAGGTTTCCTTTCCCTGGGTTATAAATAAAGGTTTTAATTATGATTAATAAAGGGTAATTTATTTAAGTGAGATGTTAAAGATCTTTCACCAAGATAAAATATTATGTTTCAAAGTTTCAAAAGATATTAAACTATTATGTTCCTTGAGAATGTACTTTTTTAATGTATTGAATATTCATCTAAAATGATGTAATTTCTACGTATGTTAAGCCCAGGTCATTATAGTTGGTATCAAAGGAAAGGTTTAGTAAACCTTTAGAAACTAGGATGAGAAAACTTTAGTGAGATATCTAGGGATATTTCTATGGATATGTATAGGGATGTCTATAAGGATAAGCCTAACGTGTCATAGATTTAAAATAAGGTTTCATGATTTAGGCATCCTATAAGTAATTTTTCATGATTATGTGGTTTTGTGCTATGATAAGTGTTTCTCACACTATTATTTCTAGTCTTAGTCAATAGAGGTAACTAGAATGAACTATGTTAATATTGAATGTTTCAGATGTGGAAATCATTTTCATTTTTCAAATTGATGACCTAAGTGGAAATTTTATGAAGAGAATCAGGAAGGTGGCATGATTATTGGTTATACTACTAAAGATAAAGAGACCATGAATGACATGTTAAAGGTATGGGATGTTCTAAGAGTATTTTTTACATTAAACATAAGAAGAATGATTAAATTGAGGTTTATAAACCTTAAGAAATTATTCATATTTTATATTCTAGGAAAGGGGTATTAAGGAATAAGATGATGAATCCTAAGTAAGGGTTTAAGAATAAAGTTGGATGGTTGAAGTTTATATGTATTGGAATTCAATAATTATGTTTAAGGGAAGGTAAACCTTAACATGTTCCTGAGGATAAGAAAATAATATTTAGTATGGATAAATAGATGATGATGTGGATAAAGTAAATTGGATAGTATTTATAACCACATAACTAATAGAGGATTTTTTAACAAAGTTGTTTATGATATCATTGATAAAGTTTATATCATTTTTAAATTTAATTAATATATCCAATAATCTTTGGAATAAAGAATAATTCATGTTTTCAATAAGGATTTATAGTAATTCAAGTTATTACCATGTTTTAAGAGAGTACATGATGAAGGTATTCACATGTTTGGAATGTGACAACCAATAGATACTTTAAGATATATATGGGATCAATGTTAAGCTAATTTTAAGAAATTTAGCGAACTTATTTCTAAAGTTTTTTATTTTTATCTTTTGTAAGGGTTATAAGGTTAATCATTTATAGAATAGTTTAAGTTAAAATTCATATGAGGTTTTAGATATTAAAGTATTATCTCACCATATGAGGATTTATGCATATTGGATAACCTGTGCTAACCATTTTACTATAATGATAACTAAATACATATGGAATAACTTATCCTTCTACTTATGGATCTTAGGATCCTTTAGTGCTTCAGGTATAACAAATTCACCTTCATTTTTTGAGTAAGATGTGAAGTGGAAATTGGTCAAGACACAACCAAAGGGTGAGATTGTGCATATGAAATGGAATGAAATCAAGTAAGTATATCTCCTTGTGAAAAATATTCAACATTAGGAAAATGGTATTAAAATAAAATTGTGTCCCGTCATTATCATTTTTTATGATATCAATGGACTTTTTCAAGCCTCTTTGGTCTATGTATTTGTTATCATTAGCTTTATCTTAACCATGTTCTATATCACTCTCTATCAGAAATTGATGGTTATATTTCTCTTCAATGTCCATGTTTTCACTTTCCACCTATATTCTCCTATGTTGAAACCTAATTATGAGTTACTTTTGGAAATCTTTATGTTTCAAACATTCTTTTTTAAAGTAATTTTTAGTGTTCATATTTATGATGTGGAATTCTATGAAAGGAACTTTCAAGTATTAAACCTTTGATGGCCCAGATGAATTTTAATATAAGAATTAATTTTAAGGGGGTTAAAATGTAACACCCCAAGTTTTTATGAATTATTTTTTTTCAAATAAATTAAATTTCATTGATAGCTTATATTGCACCCTGCACCAAGTTATGATTTATTTATACGCAATACCAAGTTATGATTACACTACAAGCAATAATTAGATTATATTTTGGTACATGCAACACTATGTTTTTATTATGTTACACACATTATTGAGTCCCTTCAATAGCTTTCATTACACACAAGACTGAGTTTTACCAAAATATAATATACTATTAATATTATTATTAAAATATTGTTATAGTTGTCTCCTAGATGTTGGAATAGAAAATATGAATAAGATTAACTAAATTATAAAACTATGGTTTTCACATGTTTATAAAATAAATTATTTTTTTATAAATTAATTATAAATAAAAATAAAAACCAATTCAATATAAAGGAAGTGATTTTATGAAAAAAAAACTATTTTTATGCCTATAATGGAGTTTTATCTTATTAAATTAAATTAATCACTATTAGTGAGATATGTTAATGAAATTTATATATTATAAATTCAAACAATTTTTTTTACATTTATATAATAATTTTAATAGGAATAAAATAAGAACAAATCTGATTTTAGGCATAAAAATCTATATTTTTCTAAAAGGTGGTTTTTCCACCTTTTAATGGAATACTTGTTTTAAAACAAATTTTTGACACTTTGATAATTTTTATTTTAAAAATAAACTTCATTTTTGAAATTGGAATATCAAAATTTACTTTGGGTGAATTTTCAGTATTTTTCTGAGCAGTTTCATTTTTTGATGAATAGTGAAAAATACTGAATTTTAATTGAAAATTGAATTTTATTCCAATTTATTTATATAGTTAAATTATAGTTTTATTTTATATTAAAGTATATTTATATAAATTATAAATCTATTAATTCAATTTAGTTCATTTTAATTAATTTTACATTGAAATTGGATATAAAAACATTTCAAACTTTTGAATACTTTCACTTTAAAAACTCGTTGTATCATCCCATCTACAGGATTAATTTTAAATTAATTTATTCCACTTATGTATTAATAATTTGGTAAAATTTATTCTATACTTGTAATAAGTATAATTTATAATCTATGTTAATTTCAAATTAGCTTTTTATTAAAAATATTAGTGAAATTAATTAAAATTCATTACAGTAATTAAGGTAAAAATGAGTTTACTTAGTGTTTAAACTTTAACTTAAGGGAAAAAAACTTATAAACATGTAAAAAAACCATTTAATTTACATATTTAGACAATATACTCTATTTTATCTAAAATTTATTATTATTTTAGGCACGTGATGTGAGGGAGACCTCTCAATAGTGTTTACCTTTTTGTATTTACAAGAATGTCACTCTTCCTCCACTATAAAAGGGAACTCACCCCCCTCACTTATTGACCCCTATAAATCCATTTCACTCATCCAACCCACACCCAAATAATCTCCCAACCCCACACCCCAATCCTAAAATCATCCCTTTGGTAAGAAGTCCAACTAAGGAAGCCCTTTGGTTCAAACCAAAAGGAGTTACCCGAAAAAGATGTAATGTTCATCAACACACATTTTTGTTTTGTTTCCTTATCAAACCACTTAAATTATTATTATTTAATGATTATATAATAACATCAGTATACTAAATATATTGATATGTTTTTTTGTTAAGGTTATGACCTACACTCACACACACTTCCATTAAATGGGATGCATAATCATCGTTCATGTGTACGGCGGACTACCGTCTTGCGAACTGATGTTGTTAGTTCTTACATTACCACCTATAAAGGTTAGAAATAATGATATAATTATTATTTTTATATGATATATATGATATATTGTAATGTATTTATTCTTTTGTAATTATTATATAATGCATAGATTCATGTTTTCCATTTTGTGGGAATACGATAACATCGTTTGTGGACGTGTGGACTATTGCCACCTCAAAGCGATGTGATTCATTCACACTTTACATGGAATGTATTAAGGATGGTATTGTTAAAAATATGTGATATTTATGACATAATAATACTACTTTAATGATTATATATATATATACTTCATTTACTTTTTTTTCTTTCAATATGACAAGAAAATGGAAACATCTTTCATGTGTGTGTACCGCCTACTATCTACATGAATGGTGTATTTAATTTCCTATTTATATATTTTATAGATTATTATAAATACATATATAATTAATATATATTATATTAATATCATGGTTTACATTCTGTAAATAAGGAAACCATGATCAAAGCAAGAGGACTAAGAATGAAAATTCAAAACATGTACGAAAAACAAAGTGGTTATTACCCAAAACATGACATTAACATGAAATTTTTAATAAATGGGTAATATAAAGTCATAATAAAATAATATATTGTATGATATATAATAATATGGTTCTTTGTTATATGTATAATAAACTTATATTTATTATACAATAGTTTTGAACATGTACGAAGAAAGTCAATACTTAAGGTAAGGATTTTATCATCTCACTTTTATTTCTATGAGATATATGATATATTCACCACTTATTCTTGTTGTGTGATGTATATAATGACTTATGACATGTTATATCATGAATTTAATTTAATTAATGATATTAAAAGTTTCAATTTATATTATTTTTTCATGAATATCACGATTCAAAAGCTACTCAAGTAGTAAGTGGATTTCTAGTCTCATTTTTTATTTATGTAAGACTTATGGCATATTCGCCATTTTTTTCTTTATTATGGTGTATATAATGACTTATGACAAGTTAAATAATGAATTTAATTTAGTTAATTATATCAAAAGTTTCATTTTATACTACTATTTCATAGATATCACGATTCAAAATTTACTCGAGTAGTAAGGGATTTCTATCTCATTTTTTACTTTCGTGAGACACATATCATATTCACCACATATTTCTTATATGTGGTGTGTATACTGACCATGAATTTATTTTATTATGCCTCTAAATAAAAATTTTTGTATTTAAATATCCATTTTAGGATCTCTCTTTCATGGGGTTTACGGTTCAAAAGTTACCAAATCAGTAAAGTATTATTGTCTCAATTTTCCTTCTTTAAGACACATGTTATTTTATGCACATATATTATTTTAAATGGTGTATATACTACCCCTTTTTAATATTATATCATTATTATCCTTTTAATGATATTATATTCTTCATGTAATGTTATTATTTTATGGTTATTATGATTCAAAGTTACCAAAGTGGTGAGAGTTTATTGCCACAATCTTACCGTTTATCGGGATTATTTATGATTATGATTCGATTGATGAAATATTATGATCCATATCTCAATAATTCTCATTAATATTCTTATAATATGGTTATTCATGTTATATCCAAGTAATTTTACCATTTTTTCACTCTTTAGTACTTAAGATAATTAAGAAAGTGTTTTTATGAAAATACGACCTTATTTCTCTCTTTGGTCAGAAATCTATTTTATTAAAAAACCATGTTTTATAAAAAGGTTTTAAATTTTTTTAAATGATATTTAAACTCATTTTCAATGAAAATTATTTCAAAAAATATATATTTTAAAAAGTGTTTAAAATGTTTTTTATATATTCCTTTATAA
Organism: Viscum album; assembly: GCA_963277665.1. Lineage (NCBI taxonomy): Eukaryota > Viridiplantae > Streptophyta > Magnoliopsida > Santalales > Viscaceae > Viscum > Viscum album. Next base: position 295,280,762 of record OY728141.1, on the reverse strand, counting down.
GTTTTCAAAGTTATTTTCAAAGAAAAAGGTTTTCAAAATGTGTTATGATTTAAAAAGAGTTTTTCAAAGAAGAAATGATATTTTCCTCGAGAAATGTTTTAAATGGTTTTTAAAGACTAATTCATAATTTTTCAATCTAGTTTTCAAATAAATGGATTTTGAAAAAATTTTATGTCTTAAAAATAGTGATTTTCAAAGAAAGGTTATTTTCCTTAAGAATTGCTCCAAGTGATATTTAAAAATACTTCTCAATATAAGATGACATAATTTGATATAGTTTATGATTTACTAGGGATTTTATCCAAAGATACCATTCATATATTTCTTTAAATGGTTTATGTTTTGATGTCATGATATTTATGAAACCTGCTTCCTTTCAAGGGTTATTCTATGAGGATATGATTATAAAACCTATCTCTTTTACACGGGTTATGATAAGATAAAGTGTTTAAAATACCCATTAAATTTCATGGGTTATGATATTATGAATGTTTATGATATTTTGGAACACATATGTATGATTTCATTATGTGACAGGTGAGACCTGTATCTCCCTCCAATGCATTGGGTAACAATGAATAACTCATGAGTATATATGTTATGCGTGAACCTGATTACATGTTCAAGATGTTATGTGTGAACTTTATTACATGTTCACAATGTTATGAGTGAACCTTATTACATGTTCAAAATGTTATGTGTGAATTTGATTAAATATTAACAATGTTATACATGAATTTGATTACATTTTCACAATGTTATTCATGAACCTAATGACATATTCATAATGTTATGAGTGAAATTTATTTTGTGTTTACAATGTTATGCATGAACCTGATTACATGTTTACAATGTTATGCATGAACCTGATTACATGTTAAAAATGGTATGCACGAACTTGATTACATGTTTATAATGTTATGTGTGGACCTATATTTTGTGTCCCTAATGATATGCGTGGACCTGGTTTCATGTCTATAAGTTTGTACGAGGACCTTATTTCATGTACTTAACTTAATGAGTGAAACTTTTTCTATTTATACAAGTTTATAATGTTATAATCTGATGTTTATGCCATAATTCCATGTTTTATTCCTATCTTATGCTCTCATGGATCATGCTATTGATTACTTTATGATTAATGTCTTATGGACTACCAATATTTATTCCATGACTCTTGATTATGATCTTTGATATGAAAGGTATGATCATCTAATGATATGATCATGTTCTCATACCATTATGATTATGTTCTCATACCCTTATTGAGCATCTGAGCTCAACCCTTTCTTATTTTTCCTTTCCCCAGGTTATGAAGAAAGGTTTTAAGTAGGATTACTATAGGGTAATATATTTAAGGGAGATGTTGAAGATCTTTCAGTAATATAGAATATTAGGTTTCCAAGTTTCCAAAGACACTAAACTATTATAGTCCTTGGGCATGTACTTTTTTAATGTTTTGAATATTAATCTAAAATGATGTAATATCCATTTATGTTAAGCCTGGGTCACTATAGGTTGAATCCAAATAAAAGGAGGTATAAAAGCCTTAAAAAATTTATCCTAGTAACCTAGTGGTTGAGAGTAAAATATTGGATCAAAAAGAGTTTGGAGGATATCAGGGGTATTTATAAATAGGCTATTAAAAAGAGGACCATGAAACGGCCCACTTGGCCACACTGCAGAACCTCCTGACATAAGATATGCTATGGCACATCCTAAGAGACCACGTCGCAACCCCCTTGGTCAAATAATGTCTGAGATCCATATTGAGTTCCATGAAATAGATCTTCTTTACATAGGGATATACTATAGCGTAGCCGAATCCACCTCACCACAACACCCTGAATCCTTGAGAAATGGCTATGCCACAATCATCCTCCACTCCACAGGGGTTTCATAATTGGTAGATCCATAAAATTATATCCTCAAGACCCTTACTCTATATCCACCCTTCCATGTCATAACTTCCAACCATCATATGTCGCATCCTTCTCCCACATCACAACTATGCCAAAATTGGCAGTAGTTTAGATTTTCCTCCCCATAGGTATCTATACCAAAACTGGGAGCTCCATACTATAGTCACCTACCTTATAATTCATCCCTAATCTCCAAAATATAAAATCCCATATAGTTGAGAAATTCATCACAACTCCCCTCTTTTCACATTCTAAAGCAACAAAGTTTTAACCAGATAAGAAAAAAACTAGTTTTAAATGGTTTATAAAAACTTTAAAGAGGAACACGCCTAGAAAAAAATGGGATCTTACAACCTCACCACCATATATAATATCATCCCTAATATACTCCTAGAATCACTATGGAGAATCTAAAAATAGGTGTAACGTCTTAGGTTTTTGTAGCAGGTTGAAATCCTCAACCTGTTTGAATTTTTTGAAGTTTGGCAGTTGGATCAACTATTTTCTTAATATTTAGAACTTAATTAAGAGAATTTACTTGACCCAATGCCTTTTTTTATATTTTTTTAAAATTCTTGTAAAGTTTATTAGGTTTTTGAGTGGGTTTCGGGTTCATTAGAGGCTGAAAACCCAACTTTTCTATGTGCACGGGCTGAGGCACATAGTTTAGGAAAACTGTGTGGCCTCCAAGGTGTAATTTTGTATCCCTCCATGTGAACTAGAAATGGTTTAAAAACCATGCAGAGTGGGTGAATTTCCATGTAGGGAACTCTGTAGTTTTTATCAGAGGCTCACACATAGTTGGAGCATGGTTTGGGAAACTGTGTGGGCCAACCGTGCAAGGTGCGGTACTTAGAAAGTGGGTGTAACATGGTTAACACACAATTATCTAAACCATGCAAGCTAACTGTGTTCCTAATTAAAAATTTTGAAATTACCGTACTTCTCATCCCTTATATTTATTTTCCTTCTCCTTATTTCTCATGTATTTTACATGAGCAGCACCTCTAGGCCACGAGAGCTCTACCTTTTCTTCCTCCTTAGGCTTTGGCCTCAAATCTCTATATGAGTTTCGATCCAATCATCATCGGGTGAGTTGGACCCACATTGGTAATAGCTTTGATCCTATTTATTCTATTCTTATTTTCTCTTTTCATATAGTGCACTAAATCTATGTGAGCCATTTTATAATATTTTTAGGGAATTCATCTAAAAAACAAAATTTCTTCTAAATTGGTCTGAGTTCGAGGCCTAAAATGGATGAGAAATTTTCTACTAACATGAGGTGGGTGGTTCCTAGATTTATTTTTTATTTTTCTCATTTTTTTGGTGCATTATTGAGCGCTCCATTGGGTAGTCCGAGTGAGATACTATTTAATTAATGTCTTATATTTAAATTAATAAATTGATCATTAGAGATTCCTATGTGTATGATCTTCCATGTCTACAAATGTTTAAGCCTAGTGAGAGGCTTTGGACCTTATTTAGATTAGTCCAGATGTTTATTTCATTAAATAAAATTGTTTATAATACATTTCTTGTGATGGTTCCATGGGAACATGATGGGATAGGCCCTGGGAATGATATGGTGCTGACCATATGGCTTGAGGTGACATTTTTTATCAGGTTAGTCTTATCTTGGATACTTTGGGTGATATTGATCATCAGTTGGGAGACATGGTCTTCATATTGAGGCAATGAGGTCATCATGTTATAGGCATGGATCGTGTGATATTGGATGGTTTTGACCATCAGATTGAGTGACATGGTCATAGGGGAATGAGGTTCTAGGATGATGTGGATTAGGTACTTTTTTGGTGATTTCATCTCACCATGATTGGTTGACATACAGTTGGAGTCATATTCATGTGGATAGAATTCAGATGATGAGGTGGTTTTGAACACTCATGTGGGTAGATGACTATGTTAAATGCGTCTTAGGATGGTGTCAGCCATCAGTATGGTCCGAGGTTTTTGTTGTAGAAATTCATGAGGATGGTGAGGATCCATTGGTTGATGGTATTGAGACCATCAGTTGGGGACTAAGGATCACCATGTAATGAGGATTTTGGGATGATATTATTGGGAGGATATATATCTTCATTCCTCGGGATGTCGGTTATTGAGATGGTGGTGTTATTATTTGGAGAACATACATCGTTGTGCCTCAGGACATCGAGCTTCAAGCCGATGGGAGCTTTCAATTAGAGGTACGAAGGAACAGGTACTTATTATTGGGTGTGCCTTCGAGACTCTAGTTACTTTGTTTTAGAAATGAGGTGTTGGTTAGCATGAGGTATTGGGTGATACGTTAGAGTTGGAACCTGAGGTTTCACCTGGTATGGATTTTCTTCAGGATATTCCTTGGGCTATATACTAAAGATCCTCTCCATTATGATGATGGTCGAAGCAGGTAAATTCTTCCTTGTGGATGGTGAGAACAAGGGAAGTAGGTTATTTATATAATGTATGTGTGTTGTCTTATTTTATATTTAGATACACCTGCTTAATCACAGTTGTAGGTTAGTCACACATTGGTGGAGGCCTACTAAGATTTATGCTTTCACCCTATACGGTCCCTTCGAGATGCGTGTGTGCTTTATTCTTTTTCGATCAGGTAAGGGTTTAGTCACAAGAGCTAGACCTTAGTGATCATGTCATACATTTTTCATGGGATGGATAGTAGGGGACCTTGGAGGTTCCTGCATCAGTTGGAGTTTACCTTTTAGTGTATTTCTTTTATATCTTCATGATTACTATATGTATGTACTGAGGTCAGCCACAATATACCCTCCTTGATTACTATTTTTATGACCTATTATGATATGTATTCTTAGATACATGTGATGTTTGTTCTGTAATTGGTATCATTTATTACTTTTTTATGCTTATGCTTACACTATTATATGTTATTGCTTCTATTATGAAGGGTTACTAGTCTGGTTGCTTATAGTATTTCTTACACTTCTATATTTACCTAAAAAATACTATTATTATTATTATCACTAAATGGTATAGTCTCCCCACTATTACCTCTTTACACCCTCGCTGCTAGTCGGTAGCCTTTGGCGTACGGGGAAGCGCGCTTAAGGCCCAGTGGCCCTCTAGCCTGTAGCACTGTTAGGGTGGATAAGTAGGTTGGGGCACTACAAATGGTATCATAAGTGTTTCTTTTACCTCTTTTTTGGGTCTTACCATTTGGTATATAGTATATCAGAGACTAAAATGTTGTTGTAACTAGGTTTAGAGCTTGTGTTTGGGTGCTTGTATCCCCACGCATGGGGGATATACCAAGTTGATAAGGGTGGGAAATTGTTGTTCTGATTTGATATTTTTATAGTTGATATGATTTACACCTTGAGTGGTGCACTTGGGTGTGATTTTTATCTTTTATGATATCTAACCCTTGTCCTATCATGGAAATGGAGGAGATATGGACCCTTGACCTGGTATGGTAAGGGATTATTGTTTATTCTTTCATGATATGAACATAGGATGATTTATTATATATTCATGTGATGTGATAAATTACTTATTATTTTCATTGGGAACCCATATTATTCTAATAGGTATTGGGTTGTTTAAATTGTCAACAATGGAATCTAAGTAGTGTTTTCATACCTAGCCTCTCTTTAGTGGAATTCTACTCAGCCAACCCAAGAAAGTGGTTCCAATGAGATTTGTATGTGATGTGATATGATATGTTATATATATATATATATATATGGGACTGGATCTGATAGGGGTAGTAATGGATTGATATGTGATTCTTAACTTTGATGTGGGTAGGTGATGTGCCATGAGGCTAGATTTTTATGTGATGCCTATCTCTGATATGGGTGGGTAAGGGGCCAAGAGGTCGAATGTTGTGTGGTGTGGTTGTGATGGGGGAGTGTAAGGGTAGTGATATTGCACTACTTGTTATATATTCCCCTATCTATGTTATATATATATATATATATATATATATATATATATTATGGTTTTATAACCATGTAATTGGTATTCAGTGGGTTTCCGCCTAGACAGCTTCTAATGGAGCGTCAGGTGGGTGGTGATTTGGTGTCACAGGAGCATGCACGGTTTGAGACCTCTGAGGGTCGGGATGAGGCCCTAGAGGGTCAATATGAGCATGATTCATAGGTACAAGATTATTTACAAGATCCAATATAGGTGTGGTGGCCTCTGGATTTAAAAAAATTTGGGTCGTTGATTGATGAGAAGCTTAGGGTAAGCTTGGTTTGTGTCATCCAGGGGATCTTAGGGAGCAGATCCTTCAATGAAATACCTAACTCATGAGTTCTAGTCACATTATCCATTATTATTTCAAGGTGAGGGTGGACCTCAGGTAGTAGAGAACTGGATAGATTCAGTTCATACCATATTTGAGTAGCATGAGACGCCTCCAAGCCAGAGGGTGAAGCTAGAGACATACATTCTTAGAGGACCAGAAAAGCGCTGGTGGGATATACAAGTGTAGGAAGGAATACGTGAGGGACTATCTTGGAAGGACTTTGAGACCAGGTTCTTTGATCACTTATTCCCGAAGACTTAAGGGTTGAGAGATCTTGGGAGATATTGAGCCTTAAATAGGATTAAAAGTCTATCATTGATTATGCAGCTAATTTCACCGAGTCATCTTGTTTTGCACCCAGTATAGTGGGCGATGACACCTCAAGGGTGAGGTGTTTTGAGGATAGTTTATTGCACTCCATTAGGGTAAAAGTAAACATATTCATATTGGATTCACTCTCAGAGGTGGTGAATCAGGTGTTGATATCAGAGGGAAATTTTATGGACTGGTCATATTCGAGTAGGGTGACAATATCAGGTGATTTTAGTGGTAATGCTTCAAATAGAAGGAAGTGAGGCCAAGAAGAGTATCATTAGGGAATTCAGGCTAGATACTTGAGAAGATTATAAAGTAGTGGTTCCTTGATAGTGTTCTTCCATTGCAGGTATCTAGGACATGTGCGTACGTAGTGTGATCGAGCACCAAAGAAGTTCCAAGCATGTGTCCAGGTTAGGCATCTCAAGAGTTTCTACAAAAATCCTTCTCGGATAGCCATAAGTTAGGGACTGGGGTAGACTCATGGATCTAAGGTTGAACCGGGAGTGGTACTAGGGGTTGATAACTGAGAATCGTCTACACACAGAGGTCATGGAAAAGATAGTGGGACCTAATATTAGGGTCAATGATTAGTGGATAGTGCATCACCATAGGGAGGTCAGGCCTTAGGCGGTTGGGATTAAATCTAGGTGTATGTTATTGAACTACCAAGGTCAGAGCAGGCTGGTGATCCTACTACAGTCAAAGGTACTTCATGGGTGTGACCAGGTTCTTTTTATTTTGGCATGGCCCTTTTGTAGGCATGTCTAGTTTTGGGTGAACAAGGTGAACAATATGTATTTTGGACTAACTAGATATTGTTTAGTTGGTTGGCATCGTCTTGGATGTGTTATATATATATATATATATGAGGTGTGTGGCACTGAGATTATCTATGGGAATTCATGTGATGCAGGGTTACTTGAGGTGCATTGGCATCTAGGTATTGATGTGATGCGGGTTTACTTAAGGTGCATTGGCATCTGGGAATTGACATGATAAAAGTTTACTTGAGGTGTGTTGACTTCTAGGCATCAGTGTGATGTGTTTTCTATGTGAGGTATGAGGCGCTATGACTTCTTATGGGCATCTTTTGAGATTCGAGACCACATAGTTTCTATGTGTGACATGGGAACGAGGTGGACATATGAGGAGATGTGGTACTATATGAGTTTCAGATGTGACATGAGTATGTATTGAACACCTAATGAGGTTTAGTACTAATTAAGTTCCATGAGAGGACTTTTGAGTCTGAGGATGGTCAGTGGACCATCAGTTTATTTGAGTTTTGGGTCAGGAAGCGACTAGGGTAGGTAACTCCTAAGGTGGGGAGCACCTTGAGGTATTTGACCTGTGACTTTTGACTAGGGTAGTCCAAGTTGTTTTTAAAAGATATGGGTATGTTTGGTACCATATACATCTATGGATTAATAGACTAGGGATAAGATATATTAATTTAGGAAGATTATAACATCCTGGGTTTTTTTAGAGCAGGTCAAAATTTTCAACCTATTTGAATTTTTCAGAGTTTTCCGGTTAGACCAACTCTTTTATTGATATTTAGAACTTAAGTTTGAGAGTTTCCTTGACCCAAGGCCATATTTTTAGATTTTTTTAAATGATTGGCTAGTTCCTGGGGGTTTTGAGTGGGTTTCAGGTGCATTGGAGACCAAAAACCCAACTTTTCTAAGTGCGTAGGCTGAGGCACACAGTTTGGGGAAACTATTTGTCCTACCAGGTATAACCATGTGGACCTGTAGGTGCACTAGACATAGTTTGAAAAACCATGAGTAGGGGGTGCATGTCTGTGTGGGGAACTCTTCAGTTTTTAGCAAAGGCTTGCACATGATTGTCACACAATTTGGGAAACCATACGGGCCAACCGTGTGAGGTTTGGTACCTAGATAGTGGGTGTCACATGGTTGATTCATGGTTATACAAACTATATGATCTAACCGTGCACCTCATTAAAAGTTTGAAATTACCATACTAACCTTCCCTTCTATTTCATTTCATCCTCCTTATTTCTCCCTTATTTCACGCGGGCAGTAAATCTAGGTCATGGGAGCTATCCCTTTCTTCCTCCTCAGTCTTTGGCCTCAAATCTTAGTACAATCTCTGATTCAATCATCATCGAGTGCATTGAAATCACATTAGTAAGATCTTTGATCCTCTTTCTTATCTTTTTCTTTTCTCTTTTCATATGGTGTGCTAAATTTGTGTGAGCTGTTTTTCCCTATTTTCAGGTCATTAATCTAAAACATTTATTTCTTATAAATAGTTCTAAGTTAGAGATATAAAATGGATGAGATAACGTATACAAACATGAGGTAGGTGTTTCCTATCTTTATATTTGATTTTTCTCATGTTTTGGGGGTGTGTTCTTGAGCGTGTTGTTGGGTAGTTCGAGTGAGACCCTATTTATTTAACTCCTTGTCTTTAAATTAATTAATTTATCATTTGATATGCCTATGTGCATTCTCTTCCATGTCTAAAAATGGTTTAATCCTAGTGAGAGGCTTCAAGCCTTGAGATGATTAGGTTGGGGTGTTTATTTCATTAAATTAAATTGTTTATAAAACATTTCTTTTGATGGTTCTATGGGAACATGACGAGCTAGGCCCAAGGAATGATATGGTGATGACCATCTGGCCTAAGGTGATTTTGGTCATCAATTTGGGCTCTTCTTAGATACTTTGGGTGATGTTGATCACTGGTTTGGTGACATGGTCATCAGATTGAGGCGATGAGGTCATCAGGTTATGGTCATGGCCTATGTGATATTGGATGGTGTTGACCATCAAATTGAGCGACATAGACATAGGGGAACAGGGTGTTGGGATGATGTGGATTAGGTACTTTCACTAGTGTAGGAAAAAAAATTACGTCGGTTATTTTTCATTATTTACGTCGGTTTTTAGGCGACGTTAATACGGACGACGTTATAAATAACGTTTTTTACGTCGGTTATTTAAAAATCGACGTAACATCCCTAACATCACGGTGTTTATCACGTCGGTTCATATAATAACCAACGTGATAAATATGCGCGGGGGGGTTTATCACGTCGGTTATTTTCTAAACCGACGTGATAAAACCCCCCGCGCATATTTATCACGTTGGTTATTATATGAACTGACGTGATTAACCCTTCCCCGGGCCTATTATCACGTCAGTTTCTTAAATAACCGACGTGATAAAAAGGCCTGGGAAATGTTTTAGCACGTCGGTTATCCAATAACCGACATGGTAAATCGATTCCCAGGCCTTTTAGCACGTCGGTTATATTAAGAACTGACGTGATAAAAGGCCCGGGAACGGTTTATCACGTCGGTTCTCGAAAAAACCGACGTGATAAACCCCTACCGATTTATTTACCACGTCGGTTCTAAAATAACCGAAGTGAAAGCGATATATATTTTTTTTAAATAATTGCACTGCTCTCACCAAAAAGCAACCAGAAACCAAACAACAAAAATAACCATGCCAGCCCTCCCCCAAGCCCCAACTGAACCCCACCCTCATCTATACCCACCTAACAACCTGGCCAGCCCTCCCCCACCACATTGCAGCCCCGACACAACCCTTGGACACCCCCCCACCCCTTGGACAGCCCCCCCACCCTCATTTACACCCCCACGACCCCTAGTACAGCCTCAAACACCCATTGGACACCCCTCCCATATCCCTTGGACACCCCCACCCCTTGGACACCCCCCCACCCCTTGGACAGCACCCCCACCCTCATTTACACCCCCAAGACCCCTAGTACAGCCTCAAACACCCATTGGACACCCCCCCCCCCCACACCTTGACAGCCCTCCCAGACCCCTTGGACACCCCCCCCCCCCCCCCGACCCCTGGACACCCCCCCGAGCCCTTGGACAGCCCCAAACACCCCTTGGACACCCCTCCCATATCCCTTGGACACCCCCCCACCCCTTGGACACCCCCCCACCCCTTGGACAGCCCCCCCACCCTCATTTACACCCAACCGGCCCCTTGGACAGAACTCCCAGACACCTTGGACACCACTCCCATATCCCTTGGACACCCCCCCACCCCTTGGACACCCCCCCACCCCTTCGACAGCCCCCCACCCTCATTTACACCCCCCGAACACTAGGACAGCCCCAAACACCCCTTGGACACCCCTCCCATATCCCTTGGACACCCCCCACCCCTTGGACACCCCCCCACCCCTTGGACAGCCCCCCCCACCCCCTGGACACCCCCCCGACCCCTTGGAAACCCCCCCCCCACCCCTTGGAAACCCCCCCATCCCCTTGGACAGCCCCAAACACCCCTTGGACACCCCTCCTATATCCCTTGGACACCCCCCCCCCACCACTTGGACACCCCCCCCCCCACCCCTTGGACAGCCCCCCCCCCCCCACCCTCATTTACACCCAACCGAATCCTTGGACAGCCCCAAACACACCTTGGACACCCCTCCCATATCCCTTGGACACCCCCCAAACACCCACCCACCCCCTTGGAACCTCTCCCCCCATACCAAAATCCAGACCAGAAAAACCATCAACAGTAGACCAAAACAAGAAGTAGAGAAAAATTAAACATTCACTTATATAACATTCAAAACTTACACTGTCAACTTCAAAAAAAACTAAATCCAACCTAAATGACTGCGAAATACACAATTACATTGACAATATTCAAAATTACATTTTACATTACAAACAACTAAAATTCAATCAAACCTGTAAAATAATTTGACCACTCCACTTGTAAGTGTTTGATATCTTCAGCAGTAAAGGGTTGAGAGTCATCAAAAAGCTACAAAGGAAAAGGATAGTAGTCAACGTGTATAATGAATAAATCAAATTGAAATATTATGAGAAAGAGAAAATCTTACCAGGTCAAAACTCAGAACTGTCCCAGTTGTTATTATTTCATACATAAATCTTAACATGTAATATCCGCATTCGATGATGCCTTGTTGCTCATGACATTTCTTTTTGAATGAGTGTAAATTCAATATATTATTTTTATGTAATAAATCAAAATGTACAAATTATAAATGGATATTTACCTTCGCATGTACATATTTGATCTTGAAATTCCTTTTCTTTGCGCTTTTTCGAAAGTGGACCCATGCCCTGTTAGAAAATAATACGAATGGGGTAAATTTAAAATTCATTATAATATATAAAACTATTGTGAAATTGAAACTTACGTTTCCAATATATTCTTAAAACTTTCTCGCACATCATCATGGAGAGAGCATATCCAATAAAGTGTTTTCTCCCTAGGGCAAAAAACCCCTAACATCCAATGATCCCTGATAAAAGGAAATTTAACGTTAGTGGTTTTTTATGTTAAAAGATAATTAACTCTTTGAGAGGGATGTGTTTCATACCTCTCACAAAAAGGCATCATCCAACACTGTGTGATTACATTCTTTTCAAATCTATCAGCAATATAAAGCATTCTTTGTTCCTCATCCAATGCACATGCTTTAGGGGAAATCAATTGTGGGTCCACGAATCCATATACATCTGTCAGCTCATTCCTCTCACAAATTTTATACAGATACCTAATACAAAGCAGACATAAGTATACATTTTTAATAAATATAACGCAAGGAAAAGGTGTTAAGACTTACATGATAAAAATTTGCACCACGTTGATGCCCAACTTATCTCCAGTGACAAACTCCATGATATCAGTTTTCATAATCCCCACACTTAGTTCACGTCCACAAACATGAGCTTCCATTGTAAAGTCATAATGATCCGCCAACAAATTTGAATATCTTGACAATTTGTCAAGACTGCTAGTATCTGCATCTGATGTCATAGCTATCTGTCTTTGTTGTTGTCTATACAGTATTTCTTTACCTTTGAAGTATTCCTGTAAAAATAAATTGAAAAATATATTAGTTTTCAAATGATAAAACATTAATAAAAATATAAAATAAAAGATATAACATCCATACCTCTATGGTAATGAGTCGAAGAAGTCTGGATGGCCAAAGTAAAAAATGGCCGATACTATGTCCAACTGTCGTCACCTCATCTGTAGGTAATGGTATCTGAGCTGATCTATCTATAATATCCTGTACAGTGACCCTCTGATTCTCTACCTCTAACTGTTGATGATGAACTGTATCTCCTATACAATATACCATCCCATATGCAACTATATGATGTTGAGGATCATCAACATACAACTCACAATAAGTAGGTAGCTGCGGCGGAGGAGGAGGATCAAAAATGGGGTCCGCAGGCTGAGGTGGGGGAGTGGGAGCTACTGGGAGAGGTGGAGTGGGAGCTGCACCCTGAAATTGTCTTTGCAAGTCTGCAAACATAAACTGCACCGATGCTCTAATCTTGTCCTCCATTGTCGCATTCATATTATGGACTTCAGCCTCCAAGGATTCTATTTTTTTTATAAACTCCCTCAATGTTAGAAGTTGAGGAACGTGGAAACACTTTTCTTACCGATACACCTGCCGGATATCCTCTTACACGGCCAGGATGTTCGGGCTTTCCCAATGCCACAGATAAAATATCTTCCCTCCCAGATGGTGTAAATGTCCCCTGTGAACTCTGCTCCTCAAGAGAGTCCTGTAATAATTAATTGAACATTTCTATAATGATTGGAAATATATGACGAAAATAGTAAACTTAAATAAATAAAATAGATATCTTACAATCCTCTCAACTACGAGTCTCGATTCTTCTGAAAGATATTGTCCTTTTTTGCCCTTCCGAGCTCTTTTCCATTTCTCATGTCTAGATGGAGGGGATGGAGGGGCCACCTCTCCAGAGCTTGAAGACTCAGCTCTTAGTTGTTGAAATTTTTATGCCATCATTTGTTCTTCCAATAATGCATACCCTCCCCGAGATAAACTATGAGGGTATACATTTTTAGATTGGATCTCTTGATGATCTTTCCTTGTTTGCTGTAAATTAAGAATAAGTAATCATTAACAAAACAATAATAAGATCATTTATATAAGAAAGCTTATAAAAGTTTACATTGCCCTTACCAAAAATGATTCTTTTCTTCTACTTTCAAAAAATTGTCTCCATGTGTCTTCATCTATAAAAGGATATATACGACATGGATTCTCACGACTCCTATGACCATAAATGAAATCAGATGAGAGGGTTGATTTGAAATCCCTCCATCTCCTAGCAGCCAATAATAAGCATTTCTTCCTGACTCCTCCAGTGTCAGGAATATCAAATGTCATCTGATAAAAAAGAGGTTAAAAATATTATATATACTAGAAACATTTAAAGAACAGTCAAACAATAGCAAAAGATCTTACCAAAATGGTCTCCCACAGCTGAGAAATTATCTCCTTATCCACACTTCTCCAATCATCATAGAGAATTCTTACTTTGCTCTTAGCCTGAGTTGCTACAAAACCCTTAAAATCTTTAGCATTTGGACCTCTAGGAAGATCATCATCATCAAACTCCACGACTATCCTCTCCTCCTTCGTACGGGCAAGTGATAATTTTGGTAAACGTGTGCACCCACGCTTACCAACCTTTGAACTCTTTTTCGTAATAGGAGCATGTGAATGTTCCTCCCCAGATGTATGACCAATATGCTCATCTCCAGAATCATGTGGCTGATCAACTGATTGATCTGTCATTTTCCTTCAAATCAAAAAAACAAACATTAGTTCACAAATATACAAATTCAAATATTGTAATACTACTTAATCAGAAAATAGAAAAGTGTACTAAATTACATAATAGTAAACATTGGTAATATGGTAAGCATGTTAAACAATGATAAACATGGTAAACACAGGCAAAAGGTTGCCAAGGAGTTGGCCCAAGAAAGCTGAAAAGTGGACTCACTGAGTCCACCGGTCAGCCGGTGTGAGCTCACCGGCCAGCCGGAGGACCCAGGCAGTAGACTTTCCCACTTCCTGGTGCCACCGGCCGGCCGCTGGCTCACCACCGGCCGGCCGCTGGACCAGAAAGAGCCTTCCTGTCTGGACCACCGGCCGGCCGCTGGATCACCACCGGTCGGCCGCTGGATCACCATCGGCCGGCCGCTCGCTCATCACCGGCCGGCCGGTGGACCAGACAGAGCTTTTCTCTGGACCACCGGCCAACCGGTGATCCACCACCGGCCAGCCGGTGCGCCCAGGACTTCTCCTCTTTACGGTTTTTATTGTTTTATCGTTTTGGTTTGATACATGTTTTAATAAGTAAAAAATTTACAATATCTAACATTATATGAAAAAACTAAATGTAAACAAGAAATAAACATGTGTTACCTATAATTTTAGGAATGTACAGTTGGATTGTTTTCCCAAATTCCTTCATCGTGATCGTTCCTTATGGCACAAACCATGTCTTCAACATACTCATCATTATGTTCTGTTAATCTTTCCATGGAAGTAGGGATCTCACATAAATCAGCATCTTCATCAAATTCATCCTCACCAAAATATTGTTTTTCCCTTGTAAAACAACATCCCACTGCATATCTGATTGATCTACTACATAGAAAATTTGTTTGGCATGTGTTTCCATTATAAAAGAATCAGCTGTGTCTTCCAATCTATTCAGATTAAAAAGTGTCATTCCAAATTCATCGTGTCTGACACTGTTGTTACCGATAAACCATTTACAGTTAAAAACAGGAACTTTAATTTTAAAGTAATCAGCCTCCCATATGTCTTCAATCACTCCATAATATGCACTTGATGCCGAAATTGGGTTTCTGTCCTTAGCACTCGAAAAATGCATTGCTTCTGCAAACACCAATACACCACTATTCTGAACTGCACTTCTGTTGTCCTGAGCTTTCGTATGAAATGTATAGCCATTAATGTCATAAGCGGACCATGTTATCACATTTAAAGATGGACCACCCACTATCCATTTTAATGTCTCTGATACATCTGATCTACCAAGCAAGGTCTTTTTAAACCATGGCAAAAAAGTTTTGTTGTGCTCATTCAAAATCCACATTTCTTTCTTCTTTGGATGACATTGTTTCAACTCATTAATATGCAATGTGATATACGGTTGAACATCAGCTATGTTATTCAAGATGTATGATTCTAACTTCTTCATATGTTCAGCTGACAGTGATTTGACTTTCAAGCCACGAATCCCCTTTCCCTCATTATTAACCCGTTCATGGCGAGATGGAGGCAAACCTATGTGTTGCGCCGTAGCCAAGTAGCTCGTACAAAACTTTGCTACCTCCTCAGAAATATACTTTTCAATAATAAAGGCTTCAGGTCGATATGGATTTTTAACATATCCCTTTAATATTTTCATATACCTTTCAAAAGGATACATCCAACGAAGATATACAGGTCCACAAAGCTTTATTTCTCGAACCAGATGAATCATTAAATGCACTATCATATCAAAAAAAGTTGGAGGAAAATACATTTCTAAATGACAAAGTATAAAAATTGCATCCTTTTCCAAAATGTTCAAAGCATTCACATCAATCGCCTTGTTACAAATTGAATTGAAAAAATAACACAACCTCATTATAGTCTTTCTGACACGGATGGGCAATATTCCACGCAGTGAAACTGGTAGAATTTGTTGCATCATGACGTGACAATCATGTGATTTCATACCTATCAACTTCAAGTCTTTCAATGAGACAAAAATTTTTACATTTGAAGAATAACCTTGAGGCACTTTGATATCATGAAGACATTGACAGAAGCTACTTTTCTCCCTCTTCGATAATGTATGACAAGCCAGGGGAAGAAATGTTCGTCTTCCTTTAGGAGTGGGAGCTAACTCCAAACGTATTCCCATTGATAGTAGGTCTAACCTTGCATTCAACCCATCTTTTGTCTTTCCTTTAATATCTAGCAATGTTCCGATCAAAGAATCACAGATATTCTTCTCCATGTGCATGACATCAATATTATGTTTGACTTCATGATACCTCCAATATGGTAGCTCAAAAAATATTGACCTTTTCTTCCAAATATGTCTATCATTACCAGATTTCTGTGTCTTTCCCAATGTCACATCAAGGTTTTTCACCCTCTCAAAATACAAATCTGGGGATAAAGGTTTTGGAGCAGTATCAAATTCTTGTGAGCCATTGAATGCCTTTTTTAGTCTTCTATAAGGGTGATCCATAGGCAAAAACTTTCGATGACCCATGTACACTGTTTTCCTCCCATGATGCAATTGACAATATGACGTCTGTTGTTCGCAAATTGGACATGCTTTATGCCCTTTAACACTGTATCCAGACAAATTTCCATATGCTGGGAAGTCATTTATAGTGAATAGAAGCACTGCATGCAGTTGAAAATATTCCATTTTATAAGAATCATACACCCTAATACCATCAGCCCATAACAGTTTCAAATCATCAATCAGCGGTGACAAGTATACATCAATATCATTGCCGGGTTGCTTTGGACCAGAGATCATGATACTCAACATGACATATTTTCGCTTCATACAAACTTCAGGAGAGAGGTTGTAAATTACCAATAAAACAGTCCATGAACTATGTGTGCTACTGAGGGTTTGGTATGGATTCATTCCATCTGTGCACAAGCCTAGTCTCAGATTTCTAATTTCATTTCCAAATGTAGGGTACTGGGCATCAATTTTCTTCCATTGTGGACAATCAGCTGGATGACGTATTTTTCCATCACATACCCGCTCATCAGCATGCCATATTAACCTTTTTGCATCATGTGAATTAGCAAATAAACGTTTGAAACGAGGAATTATAGAAAGATACCAAAATACCTTTGAAGGGAGCTTTGTAATCTCTACATCAGCTTGTGATTTTTCTTTCACCTTATACCGTGATGTCCCACATTTAGGACACTCTTTCAGAAATTCATATTCCTTCCTATATATAATGCAGTCATTCGGACAGGCATGTATTTTCCTGTATCCCAATCCCATCGGGCATAATATTTTTTTGGCCTTATAATGTGAATCTGGAAGATTGTTATCTTTTGGAAGAATGTCTTTCATCAATTGTAGCAGCTCTGTAAAAATTCTGTCACTCCATCCATGTTTCGCCTTCAGGTTAATCAATCTTAACACCGCCGACAAAACCGTAAAATCTGTACAACCAGGATATAATGGTTTTTCGGCATCACCATATAGACGTGAAACTGTCGGTTCTATCTCAATTTGTTCTGCTACAATATCGCGAATCATTTCTTCAATTCCATCGGAGTTACCATCTTGCGATTCATTATCATCAGTGACATTCTGTCCAGTTTCGCCATGCCAAATCCAAGGGTTGTAACTCGGATTGAAACCATGACAAATCAGATGATCTTTTATCTCTCTACTTTTCAACTTCTTCGTATTCAGACATTTCAGGCATGGACAGAAAAAAATGTCACTACTTGGAACATTTCGTTTAGCAAATTCCAAAAAGGCATCAACACCTTCCTCATATTCATTGCTCATTCGATGTGTCGTAATCCAACTTCGACTCATTATTACCTATAACAAATAGCAAAAATATATATATTTTTTAGATAAGACAAATATATGTTTATATGAAAAAAATCATAATTTGAATGTAAACAATTTTGAAATATAAAACAAATCGATGTGTATTTAAAAAAATATGCTTGAATATTATTTTTTAAACAAAATATAGTAAGATATAACACCCCCCCTGGACACCCCCCGACCCCTCTGGACAGCCCCCCGCCCCTCCTGGACACCACCCCCCACCCCCTACCCCCTTGGACACCCCCCTGGACATCCCCCAACCCTCTGGACAGCCCCCCCACCCACCTGGACAACCCCAAATACCCTCTGGAGAGGCCGCCACCCACTTGGACAGCCCCCCACACCCATCCACCCCCTTGGACACCCCCCTGGACACCCCACCGACCCCTCTGGACAGGCCGCCACCTCCTTGGACAGCCCCCCACACCCACCCATCCCCTTGGACACCACCCTGGACACCCCCCGACCCCTCTGGACAGCCCCCGACCCCTCTAGAAAGCACCCCCACCCCTCCTGGACACAACCCCCCACCCCCAACCTGCTTGGACACCCCCCAACCCTCTGGACATCCCCCCCACCCCTCCTAAACACCACCCCCCACCCCCTACCCCCTTGGACACCCCCCTGGACACCCCCCAACACCCACCCACACCCTTGGACAGCCCCCCACACCCACCCACCCCCTTGTAAACCCCCCTGGACACCCCCTGACCCCTCCGGACAGCCCCCCACCCCTCTTGGACACCACCCCCCCACCCCCTACCCCCTTGGACACCCCCCTGGACATCCCCCAACCCTCTGGGCAGCCCCCCCACCCACCCGGACAACCCCAAATACCCTCTGGAGAGGCCGCCACCCACTTGGACAGCCCCCCACACCCATCCACCCCCCTTGGACACCCCCATGGACACCCCACCGACCCCTCTGGACAGGCCGCCACCCCCTTGGACAGCCCCCACACCCACCCATCCCCTTGGACACCACCCTGGACACCCCCCGACCCCTCTGGACAGCCCCCGACCCCTCTAGAAAGAACCTCCACCCCTCCTGGACACAACCCCCCACCCCCGACCTGCTTGGACACCCCCATGGACACCCCCCAACCCTCTGGACAGCCCCCCCACCCCTCCTAAACACCACCCCCCACCCCCTACCCCCTTGGACACCCCCCTGGACACCCCCCAACACCCACCCACACCCTTGGACAGCCCCCCACACCCACCCACCCCCTTGTAAACCCCCCTAGACACCCCCCGACCCCTCCGGACAGCCCCCCACCCCTCCTGGACACCACCCCCCACCCCCTACCCCCTTGGACACCCCCCTGGACATCCCCCAACCCTCTGGGTAGCCCCCCCCCCCACCCCCCACCCACCCGGACAACCCCAAATACCCTCTGGAGAGGCCTCCACCCACTTGGACAGCCCCCCACACCCATCCACCCCCTTGGACACCCCCTGGACACCCCACCGACCCCTCTGGACAGGCCGCCACCCCCTTGGACAGCCCCCCACACCCACCCATCCCCTTGGACACCACCCTGGACACCCCTCGACCCCTCTGGACAGCCCCCGACCCCTCTAGAAAGCACCTCCACCCCTCCTGGACACAACCCCCCACCCCCGACCTGCTTGGACACCCCCCTGGACACCCCCCAACCCTCTGGACAGCCCCCCCAACCCTCCTAAACACCACCCCCCACCCCCTACCCCCTTGGACACCCCCCTGGACACCCCCCAACACCCACCCACACCCTTGGACAGCCCCCCACACCCACCCACCCCCTTGTAAACCCCCCTGGACACCCCCCGACCCCTCCGGACAGCCCCCCACCCCTCCTGGACACCACCCCCCACCCCCTACCCCCTTGGACACCCCCCTGGACATCCCCCAACCCTCTGGGCAGCCCCCCCCCCACCCACCCGGACAACCCCAAATACCCTCTGGAGAGGCCGCCACCCACTTGGACAACCCCCCACACCCATCCACCCCCTTGGACACCCCCCTGGACACCCCACCGACCCCTCTGGACAGGCTGCCACCCACTTGGACAGCCCCCCACACCCACCCATCCCCTTGGACACCACCCTGGACACCCCCCAACCCCTCTGGACAGCCCCCGACCCCTCTAGAAAGCACCCCCACCCCTCCTGGACACAACCCCCCACCCCCGACCTGCTTGGACACCCCCCTGGACACCCCCCAACCTTCTGGACAGCCCCCCCACCCCTCCTAAACACCACCCCCCACCCCCTACCCCCTTGGACACCCCCCTAGACACCCCCCAACACCCACCCACACCCTTGGACAGCCCCCCACACCCACCCACCCCCTTGTAAACCCCCCTGGACACCCCCCGACCCCTCTGGACAGCCCCCCGCCCCTCCTGGACACCACCCCCCACCCCCTACCCCCTTGGACACCCCCCTGGACATCCCCCAACCCTCTGGACAGCCCCCCCCCCCCCCCCACCCACCCGGACAACCCCAAATACCCTCTAGAGAGGCCGCCACCCACTTGGACAGCCCCCCACACCCATCCAACCCCTTGGACACCCCCCTGGACACCCCATCCAAATGGACACGCCCCAACCCTCTCGGGGATTTATAGAAAACGATGAAAAATTAGTGAAATCATAAAATTAGTCAATATTGCAAGTCGAACTAATAGATCTAGGGATGATAAATAAGATTATGGTGCCAAAACGAGTTAAAAGGGTTCGCAATCGAAGAATCTTAGCTAGTTTCAACAAAAAAATCACAACACAAATATATATACTATCCGTGAAAAAAAACGAACGAGTGGGAGGATTACCTGAGTGTTGCGAGTTTAGATGATTGATCCGAGGAGATTAAATATGAGAAACGATGATCGCAAAACGAATCTAAACCAACGAAATGGACGAGCCGATTCGGGTTTACGCGCGAGAGAGACGAGTCGCGACTGTCGAAGGTAAACTCGCGAATGACAATCCATGGGTCTGGGTAAATTTTTAAATGAGTTATCACGTCGGTTATTCAATAACCGACGTTATAATTGTTTTAAAAACATTTATAACGTCGGTTATTCAATAACCGACATAAAAACCTTCCTCGGATTCTTTTTTTATGTCGGTTATTTTATAACCGACGTTATAAAGGGCTCAAAATCCGCGTTTTATTACGTCGGTTATTCCATAACCGACGTCAAAAACATCTGCGGATTCTTTTTTTACATTGGTTATAAAATAACCGACGTAAAAAGGCCTTCAAAAACCGCTTTTTTTACGTCGTTTATTGAATAACCGACGTAAAAAACGCCCCCCGCTTCTGTTTTTTACGGCGGTTAATGTATAACCGACGTAAAAAACGATGCCGCGCGATTAATAACATCGGTTATAAAAATAACCGACGTTAAAGGTGTACTAAACACAGGTTTTTACGTCGGTTATTAAATAACCGACGTAAAAAACCTCTTTTTACATATTATGACGTCGGTTTTATATAACCGACGTAAAAAATGGTGACGTAAAAAACGTTTTCTGCACTAGTGTTTTTTGGTGATTTATACTCACTGTGATTGACCGATACACCATTGGAGTCATGTGCACACATATAGGACTCAGATGATAAGGTGGTGTTGACCACTCATGTGGGGAGAGTACTCCATTAGATACAACTTAGGATGGTGTCGACTATCAGTATGGTTGGATGTTCTTATCGTAGATAGCCTTGTGGATGGTGAGGAGACATCAGTTGAAAGTGTTGAGGTATTCAGTTGGGAGATAAGGCTCACCATATACTAAGGCCATTGGGCCAAGATTATTAGGAGGATGGATATCGTCATTCCTTAGGATGTCCGTTGTTGATCCAATAGTGTTATTATTTGGAGGACAGATATTTTTGTGCCTCAGAATGTCGGGATTAGAGCCGATGGGAGATTTCAAGTAGGGGACCAAGTACTTGTTATTGTGAATGCCTTTAGGATGTTGGTTACTTTTTTTGTACATGAGGTGTCGATTAGCATGAGTTGTTGGGCAATACATTAGAAGTGTAACCTGAGGGTTCACCTGGGATGGATTTTATTTAGGGGATTCCTTAGGATATATTCTAAGAATACTATCCATTGTCGTTATACTGGTGATGGTTGAAGAAGGTAATTGATTTCTTTTTTATGATGAGAACATGATAGGAAGGTTATTTATATAATGTATATGTGATGTTTTATTTTATATTTAGATACACCTACTTAATCACATATGTAGGTTAGGAACACATTGGTGGTGGCCTACTGAGATTTATTCTCACACCCTACATAGGCCCTTTGGAATGCATGTAGGCTTTATGATTTTGTGATCAAGTAAGGGTTTAGGCTCAGGAGCAGGACCTTAGTGATCGTGTCATATCTTTTCCATGGGATGGATGGAAGGGGGCCTTGGAGGTTCTTGTATCAGTAGGAGTTTACATTTTAGTGTCTTTCTTATATCAACGTGATTATTATATGTATGTACTGAGGTTATCCATCGTCAACCCTCCTTGATTACTCTTTTTATGACATATTATGATATAAATTCTTATATACATGTGATGTTTATTCTGTAATTTGTATCATTTATTAATGGTGTTTTTTATTTATGCTTTCATTATTGTATGTTATTTCATCTGCTATGGAGAGTTACTATTCTAGTTTCTTATGGTATTTATTATACTTATATATTTACCTACAAACCATTATTATTATTATTATCACCAGAGGTTATAGTCTCCCCATTATCACCTATTTACACCCTTTTTCTAGTTATAAACCTTTGGAATATGGAGAGGTGTATTTAATTCCCAGTGGCCCTCCAGCCCATAGCACTTTTTGGGTGGCTAAACAGGTCAGGGAGATACAACGGGTCTGGCCAATGTGTCCACATGCCATACTCCCTCTCTAAGGTCTCATCTTTTACACATTTATGTTGCCACTACACTCATACTAAGGTATGGTTTTTCTATGGAGATTATTCTCACTACGGTACATAATATGAATTGGACACTTCTCAAATAATGCATAAATATCCATCTCGATGTCTTCAACATCTATAACATGATAAGGTTTGGGATGATATATCTGAATCTATTACATGTGAAAAACATTGTGCATGTAATTTTATCATTGTGTAAGGGCTAATTGGTACACCACTAGACCGACCCTTTACACTATCCCAAACGACCCAAAAAACCTGAGCGCTAACTTCCCCTATTTCCTTATACAGCATTTCTCTAGCCTAGGAACCACCCAAAGGAAAACAAAATGACCAAACTTAAACTCTATAGGTTATCTATAATAGTATGTGTATGATTTATAACGACTCTTCATGGTCACCAACTACTTTATAATCAAATGAACCTTCTCAACCATCTCTTGCATCAGACTAGGTCCAACAAGTGTTGGCTCACCTACCTTTAACCAATAAAGAGGTGAATTATAAGGCCTTACATACAAATACTCAAAAGGATCCATTTGTATTGATGCCTATAAGATTTTTTTATAAGAAAACTCAATGAGTGTTATATGTTCCTCCTAATAACCACCAAAATCCAAGGAATGGTCTCGCATCATGTCCTCTAAAATATTAATTGTTCACTCACATTGGCCATTAGTCTAAGGATGATAGGTTGTACTCAGAAGAACCTATGATCCTATATCCTTTTGAATACCCTTCCAAAACTAAGATGTGAAATAAGGATCTTAGTCAGAAACAATACTCTTCAAAGCATCGTGTAGTCAAACTATCTTCTGCATGTAGATACTATCCAGATCATTAACGGTGAAGGTCTCCCTAATAGGAAAGAAATGGTCTACCTTCATTAGTTGATATATGATCACCCATAAAAAATCATTTTTGTGAGGTTTCCTGGGTAATCCTATCCCAAAATCCATAGTGACATCATCCCACTTCTATTCCAGAATAGGTAGGGGTTGTAATAGCCTAGCTGGCCTCTGATACATGGTTTTCACCTACTGAAAGGTGAAACATATCACCATGAAGCCCGCTATATCCTTTTTCATCCCTGAAAACCAGTATTTCCCATGGAGATTATGATACATATTTTTCATACTTGGATGTACTGCCCATCAATAAGAATGAAATTCCCTCATCATCTCCTCACACAAACCTATATGAATCCATACATGGACAAGGAAAAGGAGAATATCACTACTACCAAGGTATTGTCCTAATGGTGGATCCCCATCAAATAAGATATTCCTTTGAGATAATCCCTTGGGATCAGATAACTACTCTATCTTGATCTGATCAAGAAGAACAGGTTTAACCAAAGTCGACATTAGATATACCCATCCCTGGGAATCTTGGACATTGATATGCATGTTTGAAAAGAGTGTAATCAGACTCCACTCATCTTAAGAATACCACACTTATTATATCTTTTTCTTTTGACTCAAAGCATCAGAAATTATGTTTCCCTTTCCTGGTGTGTAAGCCAACTCAAAGTTGAAAGACTACAGATAATCATCCCACCTTCTCTACCAAAGGTTCAGGTCTCATTGATAAAATATGTGTTTAAGAATCATGTAGTCCATGTACACCACAAACCACTCACCCAAAAAATAGTGTCTTCAATATCTTAGGGTGTGTAAGACCACAACTAAATTCAAATCATTATTAGGGTAATTCCTCTTATGCGGAATTAGCTATCTGGAGAAATAAGAAACCACTCAGTATTCCTATATTAGAACTGCTCTAAGTCTGATTTCAAAAGCACCAAAGTACATGGTATTATCCTTTCCTAGAATAGGAAAAGTGAGGATCAATGTATATTTAATCCTGAAATTTAGCTCCTAGAAATCTCTCTCATATGAATCTAACCAACCAGACTTCACCCCTTTCTTGGTTAGCCTAGACATTAGTGCTATCAAATGGGAGAAGTCTTAGATGAAATGTAGATAGTAGCCTGTTAAACCTAGAAAAATATGAATCTTGAAGACATTATTGGGTTGTTCCAAAGATACTATGAATGTAACTTTATCTGGGTCTATTTTCACTCCTTCCACCGGGATGACATGGCCCAATAAGTGCACTTGATCTATCTTGAAGATTCATTTTGACAGATTGGTGTAAATATGTTACTCTCTCAGTGTACTCAAGATGATGTCAATATGTTGGGAATGATAATTTGATGATTGGGAGTACACTAAGATTTCATCAATAAAAGCTACCACAAACTAATCCAAGAATGGATGTAAGATTCAATTAATCAAGTTCGTGAATACTACTAGTGCATTTTTCAAACCGAACAACTTCACCACAAACTCATACAGTCCATATCTACTCCTAAAAGTAGTCTAGGATATGTGTGATGGTCTCACCCTCAACTAATGGTACCTTGACCTCAATTTGATCTTGGAGAAGATACTGTAACCTATCAACTGATTGAAGATATCTTTAATGCATGAAAAAGGATATTGGTTCTTGGTCGTCATTTGGTTTAATCTCTGATAATCAACACATAAGTGCAAATCCTCATCATCCTTCTTGGAAAAAATAACAGGAGAAACCCATGGTGAAGTACTAGGCCATATGAATCATTTATCTTCTATATATTCCAACTAAACTTTCAACTCATGAATATATACTAGTTTAATTCTTTAATGTGTTATAGAAACTAGTTTATCTCTTGGGACTAACTCAATCATGAACTTGATCTTTTGTATAGGTGGTAAAATAGAGAACTCTTCAGGAAATATGTCTTGAAAATGGTTTACCACTAGAGGAAAATTATTGTATTGTATTTATCCATCATCTAGAACAAGTATTACTATATAATTCATGATACTGTCCAATATGTACTGAATTGGTCCTATATGACTAGCCTGAAGATCCCACTCACCCTGGTGAGTATATTTTCCCCCTTCTAGTGATATAAATGTTACTCTCCTCTAATAACAATCAATATGATCCTGGTAAAAACTATCCAATCCATACTAATAATTAGATTGAATCATATCATTTCCAGCACAAATAGCTCCCAAATAAAAAGGTAGCCACCAATTTATAGAGAACATGTATTGCAATGTTTTATATCCTCTAATTGTACTCCCAATTGTGTGTTGATTGTTATAACACAATCTGAGTACTCTTCAACCAAACCAAAACAATTTTCAAGATGAATAGATAAATAGTAATGTGATGTTTTTGTATCAAATGAAATGAAAGAAATGGTAGATGATATAAGAACCATACCACTGGTGGTAGAAGGATTTGTATCCAAACTAGCTAGAGTAGACTGCATTGCATGCAGTTGACCCACCCTTCTACCCTGGTCTCTAGTATGAATCACCTATGTTATTCCCTATAAATGGTATTGTTGCTCCTAAACTGGTGTACCATGTCCCCTAGCTTAGCCTGAATGTATAGTGGAACTCTAGCTATTAGTTTTCTAAGGATTAGTTTAGTCCCTTCCTAATTCAGGTGCCTTCCTCGGTCCACTGTTGATGTTCTGCTACTACGGCGTCCAACAAAACCTTTGAAGATGACTCATCCTTCCACAATAATGGAACTCAATAGTGGGGTAAGGACACTGAGGAAACTTTTGGAAATCCTTTCCATGATGAAAGTAATGCAACAAGATTTGGTTATGAGATAACTTCCCATTACCCAGGCTACTCTGCCCACTACTTCCCTAACGGTAACTTTAATAGTGGTGCTTCATCATACCTGACAAAGTACTCCTATATTTCCCTAATAAAACTATCCAGACACCGCTTGGGGCCTCTTTCAGGTTCCCTTACATGATGAGAGTCTAATTCATCACATCCATAAAACTTCTCAGGTGAAAGACATTCACTTATTACCTAACCTTATAGAAAATCCCATCCTAAAAATGCCTCACCCTGATGACCTCATCAAGTACCAAGGATGGAATAAAGTATTGTAGGTCTATGAAACATCCAGCATAGTCCATCACTAGCATACCCTCTAGTGCCAAGTGCATGAACTTGTGATCCTTATCATCCCTCAAATTTTATGGATAAAAGTGGCTCAAAAACTTTACCTCTTGATCTTTCTAGGATAATTCCAATTACTGCCCAGTTTACTCTAGGATGTCCCACCAATTCTTAGTTGGTCCTCAAAGAATATAAGCATCAAGTTTCAACCTTCTATTTCTGGGTGTCTCAAGGTACTTAAAGATCACATGGAGTGACTAAATCTATAAATTAGTTATATGGGGGCCTCCCTCCCTAGTGAATGTAGGTGGATGCTATAACAAGAACTCTCTTGTTATCTCAGACATTAAAGGTGTAGTGTAAACAGTATCCCTCTACACGGATCGTATAATCCTCAAGAAGCTATCGCAAATCTAATCTTACATTAAATTATTCAGATCCACAAGATGTTATGTCTCAGCTGTATTAGAATTATACTGATTACAACTCTCTTGATTCTCAAATCGAAGATAACATGGATTAATTTTCTCTACAAAGGCCAATGCACTCCTTAGAACATTGAGTGTAGAGAAGGTTCAAGGTGTACCAAATGGATGTCAAATCAGTATTCCTAAATGGATTCCTTTATGAGAAAGTGTATATTAAGTAATTGTATGATTTTATTATAGATGAAGATTGTATAAAAGTATTCCAATTGAATAATTCATTGTATGAGCTGAAGTAAGCACCAATATAAAGTTATTCTAGACTTGATCAATACTTGAGAAATATTGAGTTCTAATGAGGTGGGATTGATCACAATCTCTACATCAAGAAATATAATGATAAAAATATTTTAGTTCACATTTATGTGGATGACATAATTTTTATAGTATCAAATGAATTACAATAAAAGTTATTTATATAATATATGAGGTGTGAGCTCAAGTTGTCCCTGATTAGAGAGATAATGTTTTTCCTTAGATTATAGGTGATATAAGGAATGTATGCCATGTTTATTTCTTAATAAAAATATGATAAATAAATACTCAATAGGTCTAGAATGGAGGATTATAGATCGATGACAACACTGATGGATACCTAGATAGAGTTATCAAAAGATAACGATGGAAAAAGGATAATATAATATAATATTGAAAAATCATTATATGATTATTATAATAAAAAATATCCAGACCTAAAATTCTTTTTCACTTATCAACTAGAATAGTACCAAAGTTCTCCCTAATAAAATCCATTTGTTGGAAGTGAAGAGGATTCTTTGTTATAACAATAATATAGTTGATTTTAGATTATTTTATCATGAAACATCACACTAAGAGTTATTGGTACATAGGTTTGTATTGGCCCAGTTTAGTGGGTGATCTCAAGTTGACATCGAGTGGTACATTCTATTATGGAGGGTTGTGTATTTATTGGATGAGTAAGAAGTAGTACTATATTTCACTAAGCACTGCACAAACTGAGTATATTATAGCTACTCATGTGTTTACATAATTACTATAGATAAATAAAAAACTTGAATATGTTGGATTTAATGTGAAATATTCTATTGCATTTAGGTGTGATAATTCAATTTCTATAAAACGTAGAAAAAAATATTGTCCATAATTCAAGGATAATGAATAGTGAGATAAAGTATCATTTCATCAAGGATAATTTTGAATAAGGAATGGTGCAGTTAGAGTACATGTCGACATAAAGTCATGTTACAAACATCATGAAAAAGGTACCACCTGAGGTTTATTTTAAGAGGAATCGGTTGTCTTTTATATTACAACCATTTACTTC
This sequence comes from Viscum album, assembly GCA_963277665.1. NCBI lineage: Eukaryota > Viridiplantae > Streptophyta > Magnoliopsida > Santalales > Viscaceae > Viscum > Viscum album. The sequence goes on along the minus strand of OY728141.1, from coordinate 295,252,032 downwards.
TATCTAGATGGTTTAGCGAAGGGACCCCCACTCCCCTATGGAATTTTCTACTTATAGAAAGGTATAGTGATTATATTGAATTAATTGTTTATATTTTTAATGCTCTATTGTGAGATTTCATATAACTTCTCTTTAGGTTCATTTAAAATGAGTTTCTTGGGGTAATTTGTCTATGATTATAGATTAAGATGGTAGGGAGTTTTTATTCCTATTAACATAGGAATCGTTATACCGTGTTAAAACTTTGGAAAGGGGGAAAGTATTGAATTTTTATTTAGGGGAGAATCTTAGATTATTCATGAATAACTTTTCATTAAAATATTATTTCTCACAATGAGATTAACTCATGTAGGCTTAAAGTTAGTGATTAGTACATCATTGATACACTATCTGAAGGCAAGAGGTTTCAGACTATTTTGTTGGTTAGTTATGAAGTGTTTGGAAGAAGATGTGTTGAATTAGTTTTAAAAGAGTTTCCAACAAACCCAAAGAGGGATATTGTTAACAAAAATCCCCTTGGAGTATTTTTGGGTTATATTTATTGGAAAGGATATTGAAGGGACACCCAAAGTATCTTATAAAACCATGAATATGTTTGAAGGGGTTTTTTAAGAAATTGAGATCAATTTTAGTAGTTTTGCCTATAGGTGGAAAATAGTGCCTAGTAATCAATTTCTCCTGGTAAATTAAGGCATAGAATTCTACCCATAATTCTAGAATTTCTATTCCAAACATTAAATAACCATACACATGGTAAATAAGAAAAATCAATTATAGATAATCTAAATTAATCATAGGCATGCCACTATAACTCAAAAATAATAAATTAAGTTGGAGTGTGCATCCAAAACATTCCAAAATCAAGTTTAAAATAAATCCATAATACAACTATAATATAAATCAAACGGATGATATATTGGAAATTTTAAAATGGTATGATTCATTAGTTGAACAAAATAAACTAAAAATAAAACAAATTTTTATAACCCATATTTGTGTGTCAAGTGAATCACCTTCACTTTTCACCGTCGATATTCCCAAATTAAAACCAAAAAGACAAATATAGATTCCAATTGATACCTACACTAAACCTATAATATGATAGGAATGATCACAAATTTCAAGTTTATATCCTCCCCACACCCCATGCTCAACCTTTAAATACAAATCCATTTTATGCTAGTTTTAAATACAAATATGAAGATATGTCTTTTTCTTTCATCAAAATTGATAATGTGTTGCACCATTTTTATAAAAAAAATCCCTTTAAAACAATGAGAATAACCCTTTATAAATACCCTTATTACCAAAGGGTTGAATCAATCATTTTATAGAATAGAAAACACTTTTGAGTGTTAAATATAGGGGACTTTCAAGCTTATAAACAAAACCAAAAAAATATGTTTCTTTGAAACTTTTCACAAAACTCCATTTAAATCCAATTTAAAAAGGTAAAAAAATTCTTAAGGAGATAAAACATACATAATGATCACCCATATATCAAGATTCATAGTATAAACAGACAATATAAATGGTTCCACCAACCAAATAAGGATAAAATAATACAATCAAAGTTTGGACTAGGAATCCTCTAAAAAAAGATCATCAATAATAAAAGGAATCATGGGTAGAACACTAGTCTCTAACATGAAATGATACTATACCTAGATAATGAAACACCTAATATGTAATAATCCAATTTTAGGTAAACTTAAAAACACTCAACTCAACTTACCCTCCCAGGTAGAACAAACATGTACCTTAGGAACTATAAAATGCATAATCTATACTAGTAGAGAACTCGTCAAAAACTCACACTTATTACCTAGGGTTCCCATGAAATATATCAATTAAGGTGAGAAAAAATAATAAATTATCATTACACGCATCGATAAATTATAAAAAATAAATTTCCCCCACCTCCTATCCCCTCGCATGAAACTGTCCCTTTTCAACATCATTATCAATAATAAAAAAAAAATGTAGTATACAAGGGATCAAAATAAGAGTGCATCAATTTTAGAATAAAAAAACATTTAATAAGGTGTTAATCAATCCTAATATAAATCAAAATTAGGATTCCATGTAATAATACAAATATTTATAAAACAATTCATTGAATCTTTCTTTAAAATCACTTTAACAGAATCACTTCCTCTTTAAAACATTTCAAATGACCCAATGGTCAAGAAATATTAAAACAATTCAAATAAGGTCTATATACCCACTTTTTATAAACCACCCCTTATAAATACACTAGGAATACCATTCAATTTAAAATAATATCCTTAATAAATTTCACTTTAAAACCAAACACCTCGTTTAAATGAGGAAAATCCTTAAAATAACTATATGAAAATTTAATTGAACACATGGTGTACTTGCATTTTAAAAATAGATTTAAGTTTCAATGATTAAATGGAGATCCCTTTCACATCAAATGAAACACAATATAAAACCAAATTATTTTGGACAAAATTAGAACATGTACTTAATAAAGGTTGTAAAACATTTAAAACATGATTTTGGAAACACAAGCATTCATGGTTTTAATTTTAAACGTTCAAGCATAGAGAAACCTACCAGAAACACATCACTTTTCAAAACTATAGAATTTATCCACCTTGACAAGGTCGAGAAATCCTTATAAGATCAAAAAATCCTAAGTAAGAAAATCAACCAATTAAAATTGACCCAACAAGAACCCTAGGTCATCAAACCACTATAGGGTTATAAAGAAATAGAGAAAATGAAGTAAAGAGGGAGAGATAGGTGCTAATATGGGATTACTATAAATAACTTTCCTTAAATATTGAATATATCCTATTTAATCACCAACATAAGAAGGATAAACTAATTGGGGTGTTCTTGAGATATGAGACTTAAATGGGGAGGGGGAGGAGGAAATTGGGGTTAAATTTAATCAGGGGAAGAAGTATAATTTTCAGTTTTTAATGACCTAGATAGGATTCATGGTTTGGCTGCACTATAGGAAAAACTATGTTTCAACTATATGAAATGTATCTCTTAATATTGTTCACACACATGCATGGTTTTCACATGGTTTATACTAACCATGTGTAAACTATAATATTGAAATAAACTCAAATTTTCTCAAAAAAATTAAAATGGAATGGCCCAAAACTCAAGGATAAGAATAACAATAAATGAATAAATAAATTATTTAAGAAATTCAAGGTTGGGGTTTTATAAGGGGATCCCATGAAAGTGTGTATTCGGGTTGTTTGAAGCTTATTAATTGTTCACGTCATAGAATCTAGTGTAATGTTTTAAGTGAAGTTTTAGATTAATGTGGAAATGTTAAAGACTTATATATAAGGTTTTATATATATAATATCTTCCATAATACTAAAATGTGGGGGAAAAGACTTGATGGGGTACATAATATGTTTTAGGGAAGTTACAGGGACAAGTCATGACACAAGCACAAGGGGAAAGGTATGAATGGTTATATATGTATGATATGTCAGGGCACCCAAACAATATGTAAGGGTGCTAGGAGAGAATATGTAAGAAACTTTAATTTACCATATAAGTGAAAATTCAATACATAAGAAGTGGTCATTCTATGGGAAGGATGTTCATGATATAAAGATGATTAGGAAGATTTTAGTGGTTTTTCCTATTTTTATGTCCCCATTCCATGATGAGAATATTTATTAAATGGGGTTCTAGTTAAAGGAGAATCTCATGTTTTTTACCATGATATATTTTTCAAGGTGTGAACTATGAAATTCAGAGGTCATTGATCACACACTATAAAGAAAATTATCACACCATAGAGGTACTTGTGAAGGTTGGAGTTTGGTTTTGTAGTTTCAAAAGGTAATGAGTATCTCATCATGATGATAATACACCCTTTATGAAAAAGTCGAGCCAATAGATTTCCATATTCAAATATCCTGTATTTTTTTAAAGAAATCATGGAATTGAATGGGAAACTTTTGCTGGGATTTAAAGAAGCTTATTAGATAAGTTTTCTCACATTAATTAGGGTGAAATGAAGATCAATTAACAAGGTAAACTAGTGATTCTCTCTAGATTATAGAGATATATTTCTCTTAAAAAAAGAAGAATCTTAAAAATATTGATAGATCCAATTCAGAGGCGGAGAAGAGATGAATTCCAAACCTATGTTGAAAAGTCAGAGAAGGAAAGAAAGGATATCTAAGAGGTTATCTTGTTGGAGGTTAGTGGAGTTCATCAAGTGGATAAAGGTAGATCTAGTTAATACACTAGTGCTGGTATAAAATCATTCTTAGCTCATGGATATTGATATGATAAAACTTATAGGATTAGTTATATTTTTGAGTGATTTAGGGCAATGAGTTTATTGTTTTGTGAAGGTTGTCGGCCTAGAGGGTCAATGCAGTTACTCTAAACTATTAGAAAAAATAGTTCCCTTAGTGATTTTGGTACATCATCATATCACCATTGTATACTCCTTGGATTATCTTAGCTTGGTTTAACTATGTAAAATTAATCATTACCCTATTTGTTTTCTTTATTGCTTCGTATTTATTATGAGGGGGAGAGGTGATCCTATTAACGATAAAACAAGATTGTTGGCGAGAGTCATTTTAAGAGATCAACATACCCTAATTCACCCTCCCCCTATCAGGATATTTACCTTACTTGGGACCAACACCATGTGATATTAGTAATTCCTATAAGGTAAAGGGTGGAAGAAGTAATGATAAAAAAAACTAGATAACCTCTTAGATTAGGAAAACTAGGAAACTCTCTCGAATGAGGAACATTATAGAACACTAAAAACCACCTTTCACTCTCTTGGCAGAATGAAAACTACACCCATCCTTTCTATTTATGCATTCAATAACCTTTAAGAATATAAAGTCATAGAAAACCAAAGGAGGTGTAATAAATTGCCATCAATGGTCATTTGGAGCATTAAATAGCATCAAAAGGTGGATTAAGTCCCAAACCACCTTGGTAGGTGCATTAATGTGACTCCAAATTAGTTAAATCTAGAAAATTAGGTGCTTAAATGGTCTATTGTGTTTGGATTAAGAATTTTACACATGTAATGGGCCTTTTAATCCCATTACTCTAAGACCAATCCTAAATCCCATTTGGGTTTTTCCATTTCCTCATGTTTTTGTTTTAATAATATAAATAAACCATTATTTATATTACAAATCCATGTTAATTGTTTAATTAAATGACTTTATTTAATTAAATATTTAAATTTTAGAAAACAAAAATCATATTTACATTTATAATAAACATAAACATTTTTACACATGAACTAATCATATTAGTCAAAAAAACCCCAATTAGTATTATCTTATGTCTAACCCAAAGGGCCCTTTTTAAATTTTAAAATAATTATGAATCTAATTCATAATTATTAACTAAGAAATGTATCTAAAAACACATAATTTCTACCCAAATTACAAAGGGGTTTGGTGTGGTCAAATCCACCACATGTTAATTAGCTAAGTTCCTTTATCAGGGACATCGATATTAAACACGAGACATGGATAATGTCAATCCTGTATAGATTATATCTTTTTCTAAAATATCAAGTTGATTAAATCTTATATAATTACATCATATGAAATTATTTTCGTATGGCCATGAACTTATTCAAAACTCAATTGAGGGTCATTGTGTCATAACTTTTCTTATGAGTGGACACATCCAATCTTGGTTAATCAAATCCCTCTGCCTGATTAGTGTCATATCCAATTGCCTTCTATGAATTCAAATTATCAAATGAATTCAGATGAGCATCAAAGTATGAAACCTCATAAGTATGGAACCCCTTTTAATACCTCAAGTTGAAGGATCCATGGACAATATTCACTTAAGTAACACCAGTGACACATATATAATAATCCATGTGATGTGATTTAAGTGCATCAATATGAATACAAGTTCACCAACTTATATATTATAAATGATCAGTTTCATCTCTATATAAGTGATATTACTCATACTAATATTTACATATCATCACAACCCAATATGATAATCATCAATCGGGAATAACCCGGTAATGCATATATTCCATGGGGTTTTTATCATGTCACATATCATGTTATATGAAAAAAAACATAAATGAATGATAAAGTATTGTCATAAATATACATTACAAGATACAAAATGTCCCTAATCCAATAATAATTTATTGATTATAGGGCAGAAACACTAATAGTAGGAGTTTTAATTGAATGATGTCATGTATCACTCACTATAAACATCATTATGTGCTATTAAGAACCATGAAAAAAACATGGTGTGGTGATCGTACCACGATTCACTGTGTCATTTTCACCCTTACACCATTATATTAAACTGAATTTGTATTATAAATTCCAAAAATAATAAAAAAATAAATTCCATGTTTGAATCATTTATTTTTTTATCTCTATTAAAAAGGTCAATGTTACTTGTCTTGAAAATTTCATTAAAGGTGAAGGTGATTTGGAGGGCCCATGATGATGTCCAAGAAAAATGGGTCAAACTACCCAGGATCCAAGCACACCAGTGGATTAATCCGCACACTTATACTAGAATGTGCATCCAATTGGGATGAAATTTTTTTGGATGGTCCTAAATTCATTGGGATACATTTAATATGAATAAACCCAAGACTCATTCGGCCATCTGATGGCCTTGCTGACCTGATCTGTCCAGCACACCAAATCTGCACGGAGTCAAAAGTGGTGTGTTGTGATATGTCCATATCTCGGGCTATAGGTGTCCAAATTGTTCCAAACTTTCGGTGGAGACATCCAAGAGGTGGGGATACAACTTTTTTATTTTTGGAAAATCTAGATAAAGTTGTCTAGAGGTCGAAACACCTGTTATAATTGGTTTTAATAATTCTGTGTGCTCAAAACCACCTTCCCATTTTCCTATAAAATGGCACTTTGGGATCCTCATTTTCAAGTTCAACTAGGAGGCAAATATATGGTATTTTGGAGACCCAAAGAAGTTATCTCCTCATACTTGAAGTTCTGGAGGACACTATCATCATAGGGGGATCAATAATGAATAAGGAGTTCCACCCGAGCCTTCTACTCTTCTCGATAGTGAGCTAAACGGTGGACGATCATTTTGAGGGAGCTACACATACTTGGGAGGGAGTTCTGGCACTTGATACTCTACTGGTTTTATGTAATTTTTGTGTGGATTATTTAACTTATGTTTTATCTAAACATTTTTCTCCTTTGAGTTCATTTTTTTGGGGTTTAATTAAGTGAACCGCTTTTCATTTCAACACCGATTAGGTTTAAATTTCAAGTGGGAAACTTGAGTTGTTCCGATTAGGCAACATAAGGATCATATTTCTCTCAAACATACAAATATTTTAGTATGATTTGGTAACCTTTAATATGTTCTTGAAGTCCAAACCTTGACAACACGATTGTTATGTCACGGGTTGGTACTTTGTGCAACGTTTAGAGAGGCAAGAGGGGAATCAAGATCTTGACAACCTTCAACCAAATAATTAAACAAAACCATGTGAAATTTTCAGAACAATGAACTATCCAAGATGTGTAGTGAACTTCAATTGATCTTCTTATCTCATAATTCTTAAACCACCACCTTATTCTATCAAATATTAAACTATTTAAGTTAATTTATTTTCTTAAAACTGTTTTCAAAATCACCCCCTCTTTTAGTAATCTTTATTAAAAATACATACTCAAAACCTATCAATGCTCCTCAGGAGAAGACCTAGGGTCTACCCTAGACTATAAATTAACCTTAAAAACATTATCAATTTGATGTGTCACGACAGTGTGATAATGTGGTGACTATCAGAATGACATAGTTTATTCTTTAGTATATATTTGCAACATCCACACCATGGGGCACATTGGAATACAATATCCCTTGAAAATAGTAATGATCCACACCTTGTGAGATCCACAACTCATACAGGTCTCTTTGGTCTGAGAATCAATCTATATAATAGGATGCATCGATATACAATCTCCCCTAGCTATAGCATAAATTCACACTATAGAGGATCTACAACTCATATCTACCCATTATACTGAGTATTAATTCACATTGAATCCTACTAAAGGACATGACAAACAATTATGATCACATGAAATTATACAACCCTGCACCTTATCCCTCATAACCCATCCCACCATGTATATCACACATCTCGATATACCATACTTGAAGCTTGACCATCTCGAGAACAACTCATTATGCTCAATTATCATCTCTTAGATTAACATAAGGTGCTTAGGCCACATCTCATCATTCTCATATCTAGTGCCTTGTGGTGAACCACTCATCAAACAATCCAAAAACACCTAATGCTTGGTAAGTCATCTTTCACAGTCACTTGGGACTACACTTGGTCACTCATAATCTATCCCACACCCAAACACCCATTTGGTATTCCTCTCGAAAAATTATAAAATGACTCAAAAATAAATATATCCATGGAGGGAACCTAAAATACAACTACCATATATATAATATACATCATATTTTTAGTAGGCTTCCCCTATTTTCTCACTAAATTGCAAACTCTCTTTGTCCCCATACAAGTCCCTCATGCTGGATTGTCAATGTTTATATACTACAACACACACAAAATGCATAATAAATCATGGAAAATGTAGGGAACACCTTCCCTTAGCTGATAAAAGTTTACTCATTGAGCATTATAGCTCAATTCATGATTAATCATTAAATATCACAAAATCCTATAAAAACCCAAATTAATGATTTGGAGAGAAACACCAAAAATGATGATATAATGGTGTATAGTGTTAGTATTAACACAGTGAGAAGTCTAACTTAAATAAAATTAATAGGAGATCATTAAACTAAGGGATAACCCACCTGTGAACCTGCTACTCAGATAGAATAGGTGGGAAATAAATTTATGATGAATTCTACTAAAATCAGTGGCCAAAAATATTGTACTCTTTATTTTACATTAATTATAATAACAATTCACTACTATGGATATCTTATCATTTCCTTCATAAAAGATTGAAAAATAATATGATATAAATGGAAACATTAAATGAGCTATTTTTTATTTTATTATGGTAGTGGGACAGTTAAATTTTGTTAGTCATAATTTTTAAAAATGGAATTAAAACCCTTCCAAAACCTAGAGAAGGTTTGGTTTTTTAAAAAAATTAATCAAATTGGTAAAAATTATTATTATTATTATTATTATTATTATTATTATTATTATTACTACCATTATTGTCACCATAACTATTGTTGATGGTGTTGTTTTTTGTGAAAGTGGGTTCCCTAAAGCCAACTTAAATATTACTTTTTTATTACCATATCATGTATATGGAGAGTTATGCATGATGTATTCTTACCATAATGGTGTTGTTACTTCTACATATACTATTTACTTGGAATTTTCTTTAGATTATTTATCATATCAAAAGGTTATAGTAGTTCCTAGCTATAATGATAACCTCAAGATACTAAGATAGTAATATTAAACATATGACCTATAATCTAGATACATCATACTGATAGGATATAAATGATGTCTAACTATAGGGTGCTTGGGGATCAAAAGTATTGAAAATTATTCTAATGAATTTTGCATTTAATGTTCTAAAGTAAAGGATATCGTGAGGATTGACCTACCAATAGGAACAACATATGTTTTTGAGTGTTATTGGATGTTCCTATATACGAACATGTGTATTAGTCTCTCAACTTGAGACCATTATCAATGTGTATAATTTGATTTATTACTTCGATGTAAGATGAAAACCATGAAATTTATGTTTGTGGTGATTTATCTTGCATTATGTGTTTCATTGGTGGTATTACATTTATTAAATGTTCGAGATAGGATTTATTGCTTCCGGGTAGAGAAAGAGATGTCTCGAGCCTAGTTAACCAAGATGATAGTACCTTCATTAAATTCATGTTCGTGGTAGAAGGGGTTATTTCATCTAGTATGGTCATATAAAGAATAAATAAATCATATAAGGATGGTGTGATAATATATTCATATTTATTTATGACATATCATGAGACAAATAGATTATATTACATGACTTATGTTCATAGGAAAGGGTGCCATTGCAATAATATAACCCTATATCTTTAGAGACCTTGATGTATTATTAGACACCACTCTTGGTTTGTGAATGACACTCCCTTATATCAAGATAAGGTCTTGTATGGGCTCAAAAAATGCACATTAAAAAGTTTGGTCAATTATAATTAATTAGAGTTCAGGATATAGTGGGCCCCATGAAGAGGGTTGGGTAATCTTCGAGTTTGAATGATCATAAGAAAATAAATAAATTCAATATCAATCCAATATATAATAATAAGTGTTTAATTTACTAACCCATTGAATTCTCAATTAATTAAGTGAATACAAGATAATATTTTATGATTTAATATTTATTATTGAAGGCATATTAAATATTTTATGGGATAAATGAGTTGAGTTAATGACTAGTATATTATCATGTAGTATACTATTGATGTTACAAATCAGTGATAATTTACTTATGATAATTGTGAAATGTTTTCTAATTCATAAGTGACATTTATGGATTATTTGGAAGGTTAGACTTGTTAAGTGACCTAAGTGAAATTTTAACAAGTTATAACCTACCTATATAAACTAAAATTTTCCCAATTTCAAAGGTATTATTACTCCCAATAATTTTAGAGCTTTCCCACCTCTCTCCTAATTCCTAGAGTGATAAAGAGGAGATCCATCCCCCCCCCTCGATCCAAGAAATCCCTCTTATATCAAAGAAATGGTTCTTTAGGGATTGTGGGTATATCAATTTCACATGTTATTCTTTGCAGTGGAACTCGGAGTTCAAATATAAACACTCCTCCAAGCTTTTGAAGAACATGTGGATAATCTAGATGGTTTTTAGATCAGATCCTTTAAACAAAAATCATATAATATGTGAAGAATGTGACAATGAATGAAAATCGAATGAGGTATCATTTTGATTTAATTATCAAAGATTGTTTAAATTATATGAGATCATCAGGTTGATAAATAGGTATTTGAGTGTTGAATATGATGTTACAATGTCTATCCGATGGAAACAATTTACTTTTACCTATTTCCATGCTTCCTTGAATCACCCAGTACCAAAAAATGATATTAGATCGATCATTTGATTTCTTAAGTTGAAATAAAAAAAATAAGTTTTCATGATTTTTTTATAAGGTTCTGATACAGTCCCAACGCTATAGACGACGCATCGATTTAAGGTTGGATGACTAAGACATGGCTATCTGAAGATAGAAAACCCATTTTTGGGACCAAAAATCAATTAAAATTGTGTGTGTGTGTGTGTATATATTGAGGGGGGTTTTAAACTATTGTGGGTGTGGTTGTCGGCACTGACTCATTTCACTAGAAATATAATAGGTGGGGCAAACTTGTGCATCAACACGTGAATGGAAAAAACAAAAATGGATATTTCAAGCAGCTTAAACCACCATGAATTGTTATAGGGTGGTGAAAACCTGCCAGTTGCGGGTGATGATAACATTTTTAAAAGATTTTTTTTATATAAATATCAGTGGCATCGCTTTAACATCACCTGCAAGGCTCCATGCTGGGCACCCTCTTCTACTAACCTGAGTTGGTCTAGGTCAAGGTTTGCTCAACCATCTTGACTAATTTGGGCCTAATAAAGTCCTAGAACCCCTTTTTGGGGGTTTATTGAGACTTGAGAATCCTAGAAAATTCCAAAAAAATAGTGATATTTTAAAAAAATTAGGAATTTAATAAAAACATTTATAGGACCATACAAATTGTAAATTATGAGTTAAAATTAACTTAATTTATTTTAATCTATAATAAATTCACTTGAGTATAACTCTTCCCAATTTTAATTGTATTATGTGAATTTAATGCATGTCAGTTGATCATGATCTAGACCAGGTAATGTATATTTGTATTTCTTTTTCTTTTTTTTATTTATTATAATGTGGAATGTTTATAATAATTAATTAATAAATGAAGATATACACATCATCCCTCGACCTAATTATATGTATAAGGTACTTCATGTCCATGATAGATACTATTTATCTATATCCCACATTCTCAAAACCCCATTACTCATGAGTGATCATTATTATATAAAGAGGAGGATGAAGGAGGCACAGTTCATGCTAAGTCTTGTTGAAGCACCAAACAAGAGTTAGATGCATTGGATAGGGTGGACACTACAACTCGAGTTGAATATAACTCAAGTAGTTACCCCTAGGGTCTTAGTTGATCCCTCATTCACTCGGTGGATCAACCATTAGAAATAGATCATTATCACACCATTTATTTATTACATGCATGGTTTTTTGTATGTAATTTATATGTGATCACATAGAATAATAAATAGGAGTTCATAGATAAAAATAAACTAACATGTGATGAATTTTTTCTATTTATATATGGTTAAGTTGTGAGTATTATCACATGGTAATAAGCATGGTTTATAGAAATTGATTTCATTCATTGAGTAAAAACAATAACTTTAAAACCCTCCAAGAAAACATTAAATCATAAATGCCTTCCACCACTTGAGTTATAATGGAACCATAGTTCGGGGCGCTCATCAACTATAGTTGAGGTTTCTTCTTATATTTGGGAGTTTTAAAAGAGTGGTGGGTAAACTTAAATAAAATTTTCATCAAAGAAATATCCATGGATATCTTAGTGAAATTTTAGAGGCAAGTGTTCATAGAATCCAAGTTAATTATTCCTATGAGATGAGACTCTGGTCAATAGAATGAGGTGTAAAGACCTTCCCCTCTCTGAGTTATAGATTTCATAGGAAATTTGAAAGTTTGATTTTGGTGAGGGGTTCATTTTGATAATTGGGATTCAAATCAAAAATCTGAGAGTTAGAACATCTCAAGAAGATGTTATTAGATGTAATTTGAGGTCCAATGAGTGCTTGGGTGCTCAGATGAGCATTAAAGAAGGGTCGGATGGACAATAACTAAAATTTTAGTTTTCTACATCATTTCATTTCATAATTAATACAAATTTCATTGCAATTTTCTATAGAGGAGAGTTTTTACCACATATCATGGGCATCGTGTCATAAAGAGGAGTCAGATTAGGGTGATTATGCCTGGGAGGAAATCACACTATGAGCTTTGATGGTCACACTATGAAGTGATATGGCTAAGAGGTTGGCCTCTCTTCTTGGTGGTGTCATTACTCAAGAGACATAGGGTGTGGGATATTGCATCATGAATGACAAGAGGGCCTCAGGTGGTGTCTTTACCTAAGGAGGTGTCATGTATTGACCCCTATGATTGCACTATTATTAAACAGTAGGACTATTTTTAAAAATAGGTGAATACCCACAATTTCAGGGTCAGCCCTATTAGGTTCTTGGTTGATAAAGTTTTCTATGGGAGTCTATTTTGTCTGATCCCCCCCCATCTCCTTCCTCTCTCATTTCTCCCTTTATTCGAGGTGTTTTGGGAAAATTACAATGGTGATTCCAGGTGAGTTTCTCCTTCTTATTCCTTATATTTTAGTTTCCCTTCATCGTCTTTAATTTTTATGTGAATCGTTTATGGTTTTAGTGTCATTTACACTAGAGTGTGGTGAAATTTGGTGTGTATGATAGGGATTTTGCTTGATGTGGCTAGAGGATGTCCCAAAAGGGTGGTCACATGATGTTTCATGTCATTGTGTTGAAGGTGCGTCACCTGATGATTTTATTTAAGGCTTTTTATAAAATTGGATAATATTTGATATTGAACCAGGCATATAAATTGGGTCTTTTGAGGGATTAGGTTTGGGTGCATGTCGGTAATGAACCTCACCCTGCTGATTGAGGTTTTAGGGAGTGAATGTTTCTTGGAGAGATTTTAGAAAATTATACCTATTTGTATTAAATTAGAAAATTAATTATAATTTTTTTATTAATTATAAATTTTTGTGACTAATTAAATTGGGAATTATGGCTTGATATAGGGCCTCATGTAGATTAGTGATGGTTGGTTGAACTTGGATGAGCTTGGGTGAGAGTGGTTGGGATTTTCTTAAAGGATGATAACTTCTTATATGGTTGGTGGTCCCTTGAGCATACACCCTTTGGTAAATTCATATTATTTATGTATTAATATGATATGTGGTCTCACCACCGAGTTTTATCGACCTTTTATTTAAATTAATTGTTTCTTTAAAAATAAAATGCTTGTGAATGAATGAAAGTGTCAAGGGACACATTGGACTCTTGAGCATTAGTATAATGCCTTAGTCACTGATAGACAATTCCTTGATTTAAAATGTATTCTATAGGATATATAGACCTCTAGGGGTGATGATCTAATTAGTTAAGTGGTCATAGTGGACCTAGATAGGTCCCCTTATTTCCTTAAGTGTTGACTAGATACCTCGACCACCGATGGATGAGATCTTGCTTTGAAAATGAGATATGAAATAGATGATTCCATAAGGGGTATAAATTAAATAAAGTGAACATAACTTAGTGGACCCAGTATAGAATCCTTAGAAACCACCTTGATGAGGAGTATGTTAAATTGGAATGATTGGCCCGAGTAGGTTATAATGGGAACTTAAGATACCTTATAGCCTTCTATATAGTTGAGACAAGCATGGGGTGAGTGTTCATCCACCACTAACATGTGAGTAATAGGTGGGTAAATCCTGAGTATATTGTGGATATTTTGGGTGTGTGGAATGAACTAGGATGAATCGGGTAAGTGTGACGAGCATTATTCATCCATCTAGAGTGATGTATATGTGGATTTTCCTATGAGTTTGATGAGTTCATATGATGATCATGGTGAGGTTGATGGATGTTATGACCTCTAAGTGATTGTATTATCCTGAGAGATGATATTAGATAAGTGAACCCATGTTGGGTGTCTATGTTATAATGTGGATTAGGGACCCTAGTGGGTGCCCTATGTTATGTATCCCTTGAGATGGTTAGTGCAATGTATGGTTATATATGATTTTTGGTGTCACCTTAGAACCTAAATCAGTGGTATGAGCTTTATATAGTTACAATGATGGGGATGGGTTGTGAACATGAGAGCCTAAACTGGGTTAGTATTATGGGTTTGGGTAGGTAGACAACTCAAGTGGTATGGCATGAGGTTCCAAGAATTATGTGTCCCCGGTTGTTTATTTTTTTCTATATTTATATATTGTGACATGTAAATATGTGGTAGGTATCCAAGTGAGATGAGTTTCTCCTGGGTAATGGTGGATTGGTACCTAATTTTAAGGTTGAATGGGTTATCCCCAGGTGTACCTAATTTACAAGTTAATTGATAGTTTAGGTATATTGAGTTTTCAACAAGTGTGTGTGGTATTTTTGAGTTAACTAGATTATCCCTAGGTGTGTTCTACAAAGTTCTAGGTGGAATGAGTTATCTTGAGGATTTTCTATATATTTATAGGGCTATATGAGTTTCCCCGGGTAGTTGATATACTCAGAGACACTTCATCACTAGACAAAGTAGGTATGTGGTTCAGGTATGGTTCTAATGAAGGATGAGTTCCCCCTTGGTGGTGTTGTATGCTAAGAGACATCTAGAATGAGCCTAAGCAGGTATAGTTGATCTCGGGTGTCAAGTAAGAACCCGAGGATCGATGGTGATTATATATTTATGCTTTTAAATAGTATTTATTTATTCTACTGAGAATGTAACATGTTCTTACACTATATTTACCAGTTATGTTTGGGACCCCATTGGTGGTGCCCTACTAATTTGTACTCACACCCTACTCAGGTGGCCATAACACTCGTATACCTAATCAGACTTCACTGATCACGGGTTCAGGTAGGGAAAAAGCCTAATGTTGAATGGTCAAGAAGGATAAATTGAATATATTTGGAGGATATGATGTGATGAGTGTTAGGGATGGTAAAAGAACCTCCAATTTTATTCATTTATTTATTTGTATATGTGATCATATCGATGGATGATCAGTTGGTATATGATGATATGACTATGTGTATATATTATTGTTTGCTTCCACATTTCATTTGATATATCATGTTATGTTTTATTTTTTCTATGTACTCTAGTTATTTTTAATGGGTGATGTTTGTTTATTTTCAGTTGTGTTTACTCTAGTGTGAGGGTATAGTCTCCCCCATAGTAACACTTTAGACCATCACTACTAATCAGCAGCCTCTAATGTATGGGGGAGGTTTGATTTAGGTTATGCGGTAACATCAGTAGGGATATCAATCAATGGTATTTGGTTTCTAGGGCTTTACAAAGTGGTATTAGATATTTTTGTTTTATCTTACTATTTTGGGAGATGGTATATAGAGAATAGGAATGTGTTGGAGCTTGCGATGGACCTCATATTGGTGTATCATGTATACCTTTTCCAATGGAAATTCTAGGTTACCATGGATATGGTATTTCTATTCTTGGTTTTCACCATTATGATTATATGATTTCACCTAGTTTGACACACTTGGGTTTTTGGATTTATGATTTATAGGGTTTTGGATCTTAGCTAGTTGGAAACAAGTCGATGTACATGAATAATTTTTGGCATGTAGGATTCACATGACATTAACATGCTTGTGTGATTGATATCACAAACAATGAGGGTTTAGTTGTTTAAAATTTCAACAATAACTTATATGATGTTTTCTTATATAACTTATTGGTGAAACTCTACTCATTTGAACCATATTATATTTTCTTCTGATGATAGTTCATGTGGATTCTACAGAGGGATATTCCTTGATGATGGTTATACAGTCCCTCCTTATACATGATGTATAATGACTCTTAGTAGGTCGATACATGCATTGGATGCCTTAATGATGAACTCCTAGTGTGTAATTATAATACTGTTTCCTAAAATCAAATGGGTTCAGTTGCTTAAAGGTCAATAACAACCTATATAGTGTTTTCCCATATATATTTTTGGTGGAATTCTTCTTAATTGAACTATATGACTATAGATTACTCAATATGGATTTCCATGGGATGGGCATGGTCCTATAGGGGTAGTCTTGTATGTATATGATGGTGAGGATTAATACCCTAGTAGGATAATGACTTGGCATGTGATTTATGATATATATGTGTGTATAAGATAACCCTAGAGTGGGTTTTTTTAAATGTGAGTTTCCTTGAGTTATTTGGGATGGGAACAAGGGATTTTCCCTATAACATCCAATGTTTTGGACTAGGTTGAAATTTTCAAGAGAATTTGAGTTTTTCATTTAGTAGATAGAAAAAATTTTAAACCAATCATTGAAACATGATTCTGGGAGTTGGAACACTTAATAGTATTTTTTTAGATAGAGTTTAAATCCCAAGAGGTGTCACAGGTGTTTCGTTGAGTTTTTGGAGCATCAGTCTTTGAAAGATCAGTTTTTTGGAATTCTAAAGGGAGGAATATGTCTAGTGAATGGTTAGTGCTAACTGCACACCTCAACCATGTGGGAATTGGAGGGTATCACATGGTTTGTCAAACTGTACACATGAGGCCTCATGGTCATGTGAGGCATCTACAAAAAAATTCAGATCCAAACTACATGGTCTGCACATGATTAGACAAATTGTGTGCCTAGCCCACACAGTTAGTGCCACATAGGAAGTGGGTGCACACAGTTGGTGAACAGTTTAGCCAAACCATGTGGCTCTTAAAAGTGGTAAAAATAAATATTTTTCCCTTGAATACTTTAAGTGGTTTTAACCCATTTTCCACCCTCATTTGGCTAGGAACCCCCCCACCCCCCATATGTTCACCCCTTACTCCTCCTATTCCCATGGCAGTTCTCCCTTGTTTGAGCTTGAAATCAAACATCATCCAGCATGTTGGAATCCTCTCAGTAAGTATAACACTCCAATTTATTATTTTCTTTATTTATCTCACTATATTGGATTTTATTTCCATGTGAGATAATTTTACCTATTTTTAGTGTGTTTTATGATTCTTCTAATTTCTCTCATTCTATAATGAATCAAATCCCTATATTTGAAAAGTGAAGCATCCTAAGCATGAGGTAGGTGTTCTATGTGATTACCTTAAAATTATCATAATTTATAATATGTGTCATTGTTCTACACATTATAACTTCCATTAATTACTTCTTAAACATGAAATTAATTAAATTAAATGCTTTAACCATGACCTAGAACCCTATCACATGATTGGAGTTTGATGAACCCAACCCAAACAACCTTTTAAGGTGATTTTGATTACATGATTGTTGTACCATCCTTAACTAGTGATTAAACCACCCATTGGGTGTGTTCTTTAAATACCTTGTCACATTTATAAATGCCTTAATAAATTAAAATGGTTTATATGAAAGCCTTGGTCCTTTATATCTTGTTTTATGCTTAATGTTTTTCAATTGTTTAATCTTGTTAATTGAATTGAATTGGAATCTATTTAATGAAATGTGTTTGGTGAATTATATTATGACATGAGTATTTCCCATGGCCTTTATGTTTCTTATAAATGGAATGGATAATTTCAGGGTTAAATTGATAATGATGTGTATTGTATATCTTTTACTTGATTTAAATTATGGCATGGATATTCCCATGGCCTGTTTTTAAATAATAAATGTGACGTATTAATGAAGGTTCATTGTGCCTTGAGTGATGTCGGGTTCCTCTTTATGGAATGTCTGGGTTAAGATCTTGTAGGGAAAGTGGGGTTACCTTATACTAGATTATTACAAATTAAAATTGATTAGGGTTCTGTACATGTAATTTCAAGTCCTATTAGATAAAGATATTGGACATGTCGATTCACATCACTTGGGTTGTTGGACATGACATTCCATGCCCCCTCGATTAGGATGTTGGGAATGACCCTTATCCTTATTATTTATGATATTTAGCATAACATCCTATTTTTTTATGATACTCTAACATTTTATCCCTTATTATTAATGATACTTGGTAGGGCGTCCTATATAATTCATGATACTCAGGCATGGCACCCCTTATTACTCTATGAGACTCTTATGATTATACATGGATGTATAAGTTATGCGCTAGATCCTAGATAGTACTATGTATCAATATATATTAATATATATTTTATCACATATATAGTTCATATATATATATATATTCATACCCATATATATACCTATGTACATGGTGACACATGTTCTTTGATATTCCAGCTTAGGCTGAAGCAAGTATGGTTGGCCAGGTGTCTTCGAGGAACCTGATCTAACTTAATTACATTTAATTATTTCATCACAATGTTTTTCTTATTATACATGTACACTAATTTATTTTATACTGATGGACTGTATTGCATTAGTAACCATTGGTGGTGTCCTACTAATTTTATCTCATACCCTATTTGGGTCGTTGTTTGGTACTCGAATAGATCTCTTGGTTGTGGGATGTGACCTTAGACCATGCTCTATACTATTTTCTTTCATGGACTAGGGTTGTGCATGGGAGTTGGGTGTAGTGGTTGAGCATGTACTCAAACTACCCCATGGAGTTAGAGTCTTTTATTTATTTATTCATATTGTCAGTTTATCCCTTTTTATTGTATTATTTGATATATATCTGCCACTTGTGCATTGTAGCATGTTCATGCATGATTATTTATTCATTTATTATTGATTTTCAGTTACCTTTATCTTGCACTACCCTTATTTTATTTATGTTTCCACTATGTTTATTACTAATCCAAAGATTATAATTTCCCTATTGTACCACTTTTAGACCCTAACTTCTAGTCGGTAGCCTCTAGCATATGGGAAGACGCACTTGAGGCCATTTAGGGAACTAGTTCAGGGCACCATTTTAGTGGATCATAGGTCATGATGTTATATTCCCTATGAGTTGTGACCTATGTAAGATATGATTATAGTTTAGTTGGGAGATTTTAGTGCCTTTGATATTCATCTTAGGATATTGGTGAGTTGAGTGTTATGCAATAGGGTAGCTTGAAAGAGGGTTATCCCCAAACTTGTTAGTGACCTTAGATATGAGAAGCATGGGTAGATGCTTCGGGTTGAGATTAGTGTATAGGAGGTGATACTGGGTATATGGTATAGGAATGGAGGTTCCTTAGCCTTTCGATATATAAAACACTTTTAGTGATTTTGGTGGCAAGGCTGGTGTCACGACCCGTCCTCGAGGCCCATGTTGTGACTACCCCAAGCACGCCTTCCATAGGCTAGGGGCTGGCGACTAGCACCAAAGGCATAAATTCTGATAAAAAGGGAAGGCATTGCCTTTATATAAGTAAACAAAACAACAGAGTATGCAAGCTGAAGTAAACACTAAGTAAACTGAGTACAAAAGTAAGTGATGGAAAGTAAATGGGCCAGAATACAAACCCAACTGAAAGTACAGTACAACAGTAAAGAAAGAACAGTTGCAGTAAAGTAAACCAGCAACCACTAAGTCGTCCTCCAGATATCCCACTTGAAGGGTGGGTACAAATGGTCTCCTCAACTCCTTGGGTCTGATCGTCTGCTCTGTGTATGTCCCGCCAAGTGGTCCACCTCCAGGTACCGTACGGCTCCACAAGACTCCATCTCGATCAGTGATGTCTGTCGTCTACATCCAACACAACATAGTATGGGCATAGCCCATGCGGGGGTGAGTATACGATACTCAATAGGGACCCCGAGACTCACGAAGGTCTCCCAGAATCCACAAAGGATATACCATAAAGGAAATATATAAACACGAAGTATCAACCAACTCTACTTAGGTATATGCCCATACATATACCTAAGTCATCAATTCCAGTTCGGATCCAACTCAAGAGACCAAGTACAACCGAGCCCACACAGGAAAGCACAACCCAGTCCACATAGGAAAGTAAGTCAATCATATCGATGATATTGATTGAAATTCAAGACTCAGCTCACACAGGTATACTACTCACGAAGAGGGGTGGAGATGATAGGTGTAGCCTCTGAATCATCTTCCCTACCGAACCCACGTAGGATCCTAGTACAGTAACCATCGCTGCCGAACCCACGTAGGATCCAAGTACAGTCGTCATCGCTATTGAACCCATGGAGGATCCAACTACAGTCATCCTCCCTGCCGAACCCACGTAGGATCCAAGTACAGTCGTCATCGTCGTCGTAGTTGCAGCCAGCTCTAGGGTTCCGACACACAGCATGCTCAATTCCGGGAGGGTCCGCTCCATGATCCAAGGGGGTCGATACATCAACTATCACGAAGTCCAAAGTTGATGTATCACAAAGTTCCATCTCATCAATAGTAACTCAATGCAACAGACGGCGCGTCAATCAGACGCCCGGTCTGAGAGATATAGGGTTTTCCATCCCAGGGGCCCGGTTAGAAATATGCTCGTTTCTAACCCAGACGATAACCAAATTCATCCAAAACTCACTTAGAGTATCGTAAAAGGAGAGTCTCGTCAAAAGAGTCTCAGTGCCGTAGACAGCGCATCGATCGGACGCGCGGTTCTTAAGTTATTCATGTTCAAGTGAATAACGGGCCCCGCCCGTTTAGCCTAGTGGGCCGACGGGTCGAGTTGACCCAGTTTGACGGGTCTGACCCAGCAGGGGTGTTGGACTGGTCCGAAGAAAAGACATAACTCAGCCCGGCCCGAAGAGGCGCGGCCCGGCCTGAAGTGGCGCGGCCCAGCCCGGCGGGGCGCGGCCCGGTCGGGACTCGTGCGGCCCGGCTGTCTCGGCCGGCTGGTCGAGCGGCTTGGCCGAAGATGAGCAGGTTCCAATGGGGGGGCACCCCCCCCCCCCCCCCCGGTTTTCTGCACTGGTGGCGCCGCCCTTCCCCAAACCGGTCGGCTAGACCGGCCAGTCTTCCAGCGTGGTGACCTCCTGGCGCTGCGGTCCAGCTCTGCCTGGCCAGCCAACGGGCCGGCCGGTCCTCTAGTGCGGCGCCCTCCTAGCGCCTCAGCTCCTCTTCGCCCGGCCGGCCAACGGTCCGGCCAGTTCTTCGGCTGAAGCAGCCCGTGTAGCGGGCTGCGGTTCTTCCCACACAACCAGCGCGACAGCGCCGGCCTCCTTTTTCACATTCCCAGCACGGCGCGACGGCGTCATGCCTCCTCCGCCTTTTCTTGCCAATTCTAAATAAAATAAACAAGTTCTACAGAGGGTCGTCGGGCCGTGTTTGTTTGGACCACGCCCTCCGCGTAAAGTTATAGCAAATGGCCGAGGTAAACAAGATGCTCAACGACAAATCAAAGCACAATTTTAATCCATTAAAATTAAACTTAACCCCTACCTCGATAATCGATGTCGAATGTCGGCATCGCGGTTGACGGCATCGTGAGATGAGGTTCCGTAAGCGACGACAGAGAGCACCTGAGGAGGAAGCGACGTCTCCTCTTTTGTCATGGATAGAATATTATAAGGTGAGACGTCGTGGGTGAGATCCCACGTCGGTGTCTCCTCCCTTGTCACGGAGGAAGAAGGGAATGGAGAATCTAGGGTCGCCGAGTCGAAGTTCTTCATTGGAGAGTTGGTGTTCTTCAACAAAGGAGATGAAGCGTTCTTCAAAACTCTAGAGCTCTCTCCCCAAAATCTCAACACAACAAGCCCAACCAAAAATAAAATAAGGCTTCTCCTTATTTTATTAAATCATGCCATGCATTCAAATTTACAAAATTCAAATTCCAATTCACTTAATTAATTAAACCATGAGTTTTCTAATTAATTAAGGGATAGGTTGGAAAGTTTTAATGAGGCAGAGAGAGAAGAGGAAGAGTTACTCAAATAAATTCAAGGGAGGTGTCAACATTAAACAAAGGAGTTTAATGGGAGTTTTAAGGGGTTTTAGGGAATGTGAAGGGTTGGGGCTCGTGTGGG
Source organism: Viscum album (assembly GCA_963277665.1). Classification (NCBI taxonomy): domain Eukaryota; kingdom Viridiplantae; phylum Streptophyta; class Magnoliopsida; order Santalales; family Viscaceae; genus Viscum; species Viscum album. The sequence continues at coordinate 295,229,212 of OY728141.1, read as the reverse complement.
CCCCACCTCACAAATATCCTCACATGGGTAGTTAGGGGCCCACCCCAACTCCCCCATGTAGGATATAACCACTTAGATATAGAATAAAAATTGTTCCACATTTTTTATTCACTTCTTATTTAATCCCCAATTTTTAACTTCTCCTCCCGCATAAACGCAACTACGGTAAAGGTCCCCTTAAGCAATTACCGGCGTTGCGAATTCATAGGTGCCCTCAGATTTCAATTCTGAGCATCGGTTCAAAAGATAGAAAAACCCGCTCGTTCGTTTACTAAACGTACCTGATCTAAACTTTGGAAATTGATTCCGGGCGCACCGGGCCTCGGAATCAAGTTCCGTCAGAAGCCACAGACTCATAAAATTTAAAAGTATTTAAGAAAAAAAATTACTTGAAATTTCTGGGTCTTTACATTAATTTTACCTCAGGGATTTACATCCCCATAAAGATACATCATAAACTAGGGAAACAAATGAGGGTATTGAGCACGCATCTGAGCCTCCCGCTCCCATGTGCTCTCCTGGAGGTTCCCATGCTGCCAATGAATGCGCACCAGAGGAATAGACCATCCACGTATGACCTACTCCTATCGATCCTCAATATCCACTGGGACCTCCACAAAAGTCGCCTCGTCATATATGTCTAGCTCCCCATGATCAATGATATGCGTCGGGTCATGCACGTATCTCCTCAGTTGAGATACGTGGAAGACGTCGTGCACCCGGTGCAACTGAGGTGGAAGATTTAGGCGATAAGACACCTCGCCTACCCTGCTGAAAACCTGGAATGGTCCGATGAAGTGCGGAGATAACTTTTCACCCCGGCCAAATCTCTGCAATCCACATCGAGGTGAGACCCGTAAGAAAACGTGGTCACCATCCTCGAACTCTAGTGGTCTTCGCCTCCTGTCAGCATAGGACTTCTGTCTGCTCTGTACAGTCTTCATCCGCTCCTGGATGATCTGCACCTTCTCTGACGTAGCCTGGACCATCTCTAGTCCTACAAGTGTTGTCTCCCCAGGTTCAGTCCATCACAGAGGTGATCTACATGGTCGGTTGTACAATGCCTCGTATGGTGCCATCCTGATGGTGTAGTGGTAGTTGTTATTGTACGCAAACTCCACCAAGGGTAGATGATCCTCTCAACTACAACCAAAGTTGAGGACACATGCACGGAGAATGTCCTCGAGAGTCTGAATGGTTCTCTCCATTTGGCCATCCTTCTGAGGGTGAAAGGCGGTGCTCAGGCGTAGTTGCATCCCAAAAGCCTCCTACAACCCCTTCCAAAGTTGGGAAGTAAAGCGAGCGTCTCGATCGGAGACGATAGATGATGGCACACCATGAAGCTGTATGATCTCCTGAATGTAGAGGCATCCCAAGCTCTCCACTGAGCCCTTCTCTATGATAGGTAGGAAGTGGGCCGACTTGGTGAGTCGGTCGACAATCACCCAGATGGAGTCGTGTCCTCTGGAAGTACGTGGAAGCCCCATCACAAAATCCATGGATATCCCATATCACTTCCACTCCGGGACCTCTAAGGGCTGCACCAAGCCTGCCGGAACTTGGTGGTCCACCTTCACCTGCTGGCAGGTGAGGCATCGTGAAACGAACTCTGCCACAACCTTCTTCATACCCGGCCACTAGTGCTGTCGTCTGAGATCCTAATACATCTTCGCTACTCCTGCATGTACCGCCAAAGGGGAAGTGTGAAAGTCCCTCAACACTTCCTCCTTCAGTGCAACTGGTACCATGTTACGTCCCCTGAAGAGGATGATGTGCTCTCCTCCAGCAGAAAATCCATCAGGTGCATGTCCTGTGGATATTTGTGCACGTCGCGTCTCATAGTCAACGTCCCCACGTTGTTCCTCTCTGACCCACTAAAGTAGTGGAGGAGTGACTGTGAGTGACTGTAGAAAGGATACTCCATCTCTATCCATGAAGGATATCCTCAATGTGGCTAGTTACTCTGTCGCCTCTCCAAGTAGATGAATGCCCGATCTTCTGCTGAGAGCATTAGCTAATACGTTCCCCTTCCTAGGAGTATAGACTATCTCAAAGTCATAGTCCTGGAGGAACTCAAGCCATCGCTGTTGTCTCGGGTTCAGGTCCTTCTGCGAGAAGATATACCTAAGAATTTGGTGGTCAGAGTAGACTGTAAAGTGCTCACCCATCAGATAGTGTCGCCACATCATCAAAGCGAAGACCACTGATGCTAACTCCAGGTCATGGGTAGCGTAGTTCTGCTTGTTCTGCCTCAATTTTTGTGAACCATAAGCGATCACTGCCCACTCCTGCATCAGGACACACCCGAGTCCGGTCCCTGATGCATCGCAGTAAACTACATACCCTACGCCCTCCTCTGGTAGCCTCAAGATGGGCGCACTGGTCAATCTCTGTCTCAGCTCCTAGAAGATCTGCTAATATCTATCTGACCATACGAAGAGTTTCCCCTTCTTCACCAAAGCTAAAAGCGGTGCTGCAACTCTGGATAAGTCTGGCACAAATTTTCGATAGTACCCAGCCAGACCTAGGAAACTCTGCACCTCCGTCACGCTCCTGGGTGGATCCCAAGCAAGTACTGCCTCAATCTTTATAGGATCTACAACAACTCCCACATCAGAGATGACGTGCCCTAAGAAGTGCACCTCTCGAATCCAGAACTGACACTTTGAGATCTTACCATAAAGCTGGTGCTCTTGGAGTGTGTACAGTACAACTCGCAAGTGGTAGGCGTGATCCTCCTCAGTAGTCGAGTAAATCAGTATGTCGTCAATGAAGACTATGACAAAACGATCGAGGTAAGGCTGGAATATCCTATTCATGAGACTCATGAACACTTCTGGAGTGTTGGTTATGCCGAAAGGCATAACCAAAAACTCATAGTGGCCATACCGACACCTGAAGGTCATCTTATGCACATCCTCATCTCAAACTCTGAGCTAATGATAGCCTGACCTGAGTTCTATCTTCGAGAACCATCGTGCTCCCTTGAGATGATCAAAGAAGTCATTAATCCTTGGGAGTGGATACTTGTTCTTTACGGTCACCTGATTCAGGCGACGGTAGTCAACACATAGTCGTAAGCTTCCATCCGCCTTCTTGGCGAATAAAATCGGAGAAGCCCAGGGTGAAACACTGGGTTGGATGAATCCCTTGCCCTGCAAGTCCTCCAACTGTACCCGTAGCTCTCGAAGATCAGTGGGAGCCATCCGATATGCTGGAGTAGATATCGGGGTTTTCCCGAGGTACAGGTCAATGTATAAGTCTACCTCTCTATGTGGAGGTAGTCCTGGAACGTCATCAGAAAAAACATCTGCATATTGATCCACCACAACAGGAAAACTCATACTTCACACATTGACTGCTCCTAGAATGAGACTAGCCAACTGATGGGTGATCGGTTTTCCTCTCCTCTGCGTAAATCCATCCTGCACTGCAAAGGCTCCCTTTTCTCCGGTGAAGGTGAACCTGCTCCCATCTGTGCGAACACACCGCACTTTGCGCCTAATACAGTCGATCTGAGCATAGACTATAGATAACCAATCCATGCCCAAGATGCCATCGTAAGGCCTCGACGCCGCTAAAAGAAGATCTCAGCCGAACCTCTCACCTCCTAGAGTAAGCTCACACTGTCGGCACTAGTGTGTAATCATCGAGTCTGCTCCCGTAGGAGTCTCTAGCCGTAAAGATCGAGCCAATGGCTCTGTCTGAATCTCCGAGATCCGAACAAGGACAGCGACAATGAAATAATGACTCGCTCCTATGTCTATAAGAACTACAGTAAGGGTGGAGTAGACACAGATAGTACCTTGAATCATATTAGGTGCACCGTGGTCATAAGCCTCCATTGCCTGAAGTTGAGCCTGCCTTTGTCCGCCAGCTCCCTGTGGTCGGGGTGGATCTCCTGGTGGTGGTGGTGGTAGAGCCTCGAAGCATCGCCCACCACCCGCTTCTCAGCCATCTCCTCTTCCCCGTCCGCCTGCTCCCTACAGTCTGCCACGGTCAAACCTATGCCTCTACCTGGGTGGTCCCTCAACCTTATGCTACTCCTCTGCATGGTGGGTCGGGCAGTCACGAGCCATGTGGACCTACCAGCCGCATGCATAGCACTGCCTGCCTCTCGTATGACTGGATCTACTGCATGTGCCCTGCACCACCGAACCAGTATCCTCAAGTCGCCCACTTGATAGCCTGGTCCGCTTAGACCTCTGCAACATCTGTCTACTACCGGCTATAGAAGACTTCGCTACGTGTCGCCCTGCGGTAGGCCTCGCTACTGGTGTAGGCTCAGTAAGGAATCTCTCCACAAGAAGGGCTCACTCCAGTACTCTTGCCTGCGTCGGAATGCTGAGGGAGATCATCGAAGCCCTGATCTCATGCCTCAGTCCCTGCTCGAAGGTCCAGTCCCAGAAGAATGGGTCTCGTACCATGTCCATGGAGTAGCGCGAGAGGTCGGTAAATCTCGTCGAGTACTGGGCTACTGTCATGTTGCTCTGTCGTAGCTGTAGTAACTCTTGGATGTGTACCGCACGGAGGGTGGCTGGAATGAACTCTGAGCAGAAGAGGCTCTCGAAGTCCGTCCAAAGTAGAGATGCCTCGTCGTGCACCTAGAGCATTAGGCTCCACCATCTACCTATTGCTGCGTGCAGGAGACTCTCGGTAAGGATCACCATAAGATCTACTAGTGTCCCTACCAATCTGAAGACTCAGACAATAGCCTCCAGCCAATCCTCGGTTGCCTGAGGGTCCGTCTCTTCGCGGAACCTGGGCGGCCTCTGTCGCTGAAACTCGTGCAGTGCACTCAGGCGGCATGCACTCTTCACTGCTGGGGCTAGTGGTATCGGTGGCCCAGCGGGTAGAGGTAACACTAGTGCCTCCACTGTAATGGGGCCCTACACCGAGGCCTCATCGTTCGGTAGGCTGCCATCTCACACGTAACTAGGAACCCTAGCTGGCTGCCATCGTGGGGCCATATTGAAAAGAAACAGGTGTGCCATAGTTAATATAGTATACTTAGTGAGCTGACACAGAGTAATCACTAAGAAAACTTTTGAAACACGCATGCAATCAATGTTTTCGTGCACTGAGTCGGAAATCAGAAGTCATGGTCCTGGTGTATGGATACGTCGGCCGCCGCACCAACACTGGAATCCCTGGAATGATAACCACACTCAATACCCTTAACACTATTACTTCATAGGAAGAAATTAACAGAGTCCTAAGTTCTGCGGTAGAACCGACTCCTCTGATACCAATTTGTCACGACCTGTCCTCGGGGCCCGTGTCGTGACTACCCCAAGCCCGCCTTCCATAGGACAGGGGCTGGCGACTAGCACCAAAGGTGTAAATTCTGATAAAAAGGGAAGGAATTTCCTTTATATAAGTAAACAACACAACAAAGTATGCAAGCTGAAGTAAACACTAAGTAAACTGAGTACAAAAGTAAGTGCTGGAAAGTAAATGGGCCAGAATACAAACCCAACTGAAAGTATAGTACAACAGTAAAGAAAGAATAGCTACAGTAAAGTAAACCAGCAACCACTGAGTCGTCCTCTGGATATCCCACCTGAAGGGTGGGTACAAATGGTCTTCTCAACTCCTCAGGTCCGACCGTCCGCTCCGTGTACATCCCGCCAAGTGGTCCACCTCCAGGTACTGTCCCGTTCCACAAGACTCCACATCGATCAGTGTTGTTTGTCGTCTGCATCCAACACAACGTAGTGCAAGCATAGCCCGTGCAGGGGTGAGTATACGATACTCAGTAGGGACCCCAAGACTCCCAAAAGTCACCCAAAATCCACAAAGGATATACCACAAAGGAAAGATATAAACACGAAGTATCAACCAACTCTACTTAGGTATATGCCCATACATATACCTAAGTCATCAATTCCAGTTCGACTCCAACTCAAGAGCCCAAGTACAACCCAGTCCACACAGAAAAGCACAACCCAGTCCACATAGGAAAGTAAGTCAATCATATCGATGATATTGATTGAAAGTCAAGACTCAGCTCACACAGGTATAGTACTCACGAAGAGGGGTGGAGATGATAGATGTAGCCTTTGAATCATCTTCCATGGCGAACCCACGTAGGATACCAGTACATAAGTCGTCACTGCCGAACCCACATAGGATCCTAGTATAGTAACCATCGTTGTTGAACCCACGTAGGATCCAAGTACAGTCGTCATTGCTGTCGAACCCACAGAGGATCCAAGTAAAGTCGTCCTCGCTGTCGAACCCACGTAGGATCCAAGTACAGTCATCATCGTCGTCGTAGTCACAGCCAGCTCTAGGGTTCCCGCACACAACACGCTCAATTCTGGGAGGGTCTACTCTAGGAGCCAAGGGGGTCGATACATCAACTGTCACGAAGTCCAGAGTTGATGTATCACAAAGTTCCGTCTCTTCAATAGGAACTCAACGCGACAGACGGCGCGTCAATCGGACGCCCGGTCTGAGAGATATAGGATTTTCCGTCCTAGAGGCCCGGTTAGAAATATGCTCATTTCTAACCCGGACGATATCCAAATTCATCCGAAACTCACTTAGAATATTGCAAAAGGACCGTATCATCTAAATATTCTCAGTGTCGCAGACGGCGCGTCGATCGGACGCGCGATCCTTAAGTTATTCACGTTTAAGTGAATAACGGGCCCGACCCATTTAGCCCAGTGGGCTGACGGGTCAGGTTGACCCAGTTTGACGGGTCCGACCCAGCAGGGGTGTTGGACCAGTCTGAAGAAAATACATAACTCGGCCCGAAGGGACGCGGCCCGGTCGGAAGCGGCGTGGCCCGGCCCGAAGTGGCACGGCCCGACCCAGCGGGGCGTGGCCCGGCCCGGCCTGGCGTGGCTCGGCTCGGCCGAAGCTGAGCAGGTTCCAGGGGGGGTGCCCCCCCCCCCTCGGTTTTCCGCAACGGCGGCGCCGCCCTTCCCCAAACCGGCCGGCTAGACCGGCCGGTCTTCCAGCGCGGCTCCCTCCTGGCGCCACGGTCCAGCTCTGCCCAGCCGGCCGACGAGCCAGCCAGTCCTCTAGCACGGCGCCCTCCTAGCATCGCGGATCCTCTTCGCCCGACCGACCAACGGGCCGGCCGGTTCTTCCACCGAAGCGGCCCGTGTAGCGGGTCGCGGTTCTTCCCGCACAACTGGCGCGACAGCACCGGCCTCCTTTGTCGCGTTCCCGGCACAGCGCGACGGTGTCGTTCCTCCTCCGCCTTTGCTTTCCAATTCTAAATAAAATAAACAAGTTCTACGGAGGGTCGTCGGTCTGTGTTTGTTCATCCTGCGCCCTCCGCGTAAAGCGATAGAAAATGGTCGAGGTAAACAAAATGATCAATGAAAAATCAAAGAACAATTTTAATCCATTAAAATTGAACTTAACCCCTACCTCGATAATCGATGTCGAACGTCGACGTCGTGGTTGACGGCATCACGAGATGAGGTTCCGTAAGCGATGATGGAGAGCGCTCGAGGAGGAAGCGGTGTCTCCTCTTTTGTCACGGAGAGAATATTATAAGGCGAGACATCGTTGGAGAGATCCCGCGTCGGTGTCTCCTCCCTTGTCGCGGAGGAAGAAGGGAATGGAGAATCTGGGGTCGCCGAGTCGAAGTTCTTCATCAGAGAGTTGGCGTTCTTCAACAAAGGAGATGAAGCGTTCTTCAAAACTCTTGAGCTCTCTCCCCAAAATCTCAACACAACAAGACCAACCAAAAATAAAATAAGTCTTCTCCTTATTTTATTAAATCATTCCATGCATTCAAATTTACAAAATTCAAATTCCAATTCACTTAATTAATTAAACCATGAGTTGTCTAATTAATTAAGTGATAGGTTGGCAAGTTTTAATGAGGCAGAGAGGGAAGAGGAAGAGTTACTCAAATAAATTCAAGGGAGGTTTCAACATTAAACAAAGGAGTTTAATGGGAGGTTTAAGGGGTTTTAGGGAATGTGAAGGGTTGGGGCTCGTGTGGGCCCCACCTCACAAATATCCTCACATGGGTAGTTAGGGGCCCACCCCAACTCCCCCATGTTGGATATAACCACTTAGATATAGAATAAAAATTGTTCCACATTTTTTATTCACTTCTTATTTAATCCACAATTTTTAACTTCTCCTCCTGCATAAATACAACTACGGTAAAGGTCCCCTTAATCAATTACCGGCATTGCAAATTCATTGGTGCCCTCGGATTTCAATTCTGAGCACCGGTTTAATAGATAGAAAAAACCCGCTCGTTCGTTTACTAAACGTACCCGAGCTAAACTTTGGAAATTGATTCTGGGCACACCGGGCCTCAGAATCAAGTGTCGTCAGAAGCCACAAACTCGTAAAATTCCAAAGTATTAAAAAAAATCCTTGAAATTTTTGGGTCTTTACAGCTGGTTTAATAGGGTAATATCAGTAGGATACCTTAACCTGGTTATTTCAAGTGTGGTTCTTAATAAGATAATCAATTATGATCCTAGATGGTTGGATATATGATGGATAGAGTGTGGGTAGATTATTTCAGTTTTGGAAAGATGCCTAGGGTGGTGTAAAATTGTGTGCTAGACCTTGGCATGGTGGAAATGCCTCAATTTTGAAGAGGTGAGATAAGGGTGGTTTAGATCATATGATATTTACATTTTGTGATACATGGTTGGTTATTTAGGTATGTAAGACTAGGTTATATTTCATATAACTTAGGAAAGTGTGAGTTAGGTTCTGTGATTCGGTGGTATGGGAGCGTACTCTTGTTGTATTTAGACAAGATCAGGTAGTATGTGTTGGTTATTATGATGTTGTTTAGTTATGGATTAGTGAGCGGTCGTGATCAGGATGAGGAATAATGGTTTTGATGAATTATTGTGGGATTGTATTCCCAATAAGTTTAATGAAATGAGAAACATCCTTTTGTAGTGACAGGTGACATCATAGGTGGATCGAGGTGCCATGGTATAGTTGGACTGAGTGTGTTCCTTAACATTGATTATGAGGAATGTGTGTTGTTTGAATCTATTAAGGTTGACCTGGAGGAGTATTATAGGGGATTAAATATGGTGGGGAGTGCACTATAGGGTGTTAGAGGGTGTGACCCTCATTGTGGATGAATTTTGGTAGATGCTAAGGGTAATGTTCCTAGTGAGCTAGGAATGGATAGATTTTGGTGCTTTGAGTTAGCGATCAGGTATGAGTAGGATGAACATGTCCAATCATTACGTGGAGTGATGTATAAAGAATGGTCCATGGATTTAAAACCTTGTATTGGTAGGTTCATGGATGTTAAGATACTATTCGTCAGATGGTTGAGGTGTCCTAGGATATTGATGCACAAATGGATTAGGTTTTATCTAGTTCTAGATGAATACTAAATTTCAGGCTTGGATGCAATTTTGGATGGATTCCTTGCATTGGCATTGGGCTCAGTATATTTTTGATGTGATTTGAGGGTGAGTCAGATTGGGGATGCACCAATTCTCAAGGTGAGAGCATGATGTTCAGTTTTGTTGTCCAATGATACAACCTTGAAATTACACTGAATGTCTAGTTTGGACTATAGTGTGCGTGTTTGGGTGATCTTTTCATTCCTATAGGGATTTAGGCTTCATGTTTGGATGAGGAGGTGGTATGTTGATGGGTGTAGTTAATCATTTTTTTTGAATAGTCATCCATAGGAGGACCAGCCAATGTTTTCATATGTAAATGAATATAGTGATTATAATGGTGTGGAGCACCATGGCTTAGAATCAACCCTTATGATCTAATCCTTATGGTGTGGAGAACCATAGACTCAAGAATGAATTAATTGATGACACTATGGTGTATTGGGATATAAAAGCATAGTTGAGCATAGTATCGATGTTTTGGTGATGGTAATGAGTGGTCGATTAGTTTTTGATGAATAATGTGAATTATGCTTAAAGTTGAATAATATAATCTTGGTTGTCATTCTGAAGTAGAATGTAATTAATTGGTTATTAATTTACATCGTCATAGGCTGAGATTTATGTCTAAGGGTCATTGGTACTTCTTGAGTATGAGAAGTGTTATGGTGGGGATGTTTTAAAGACTTACCCCTTTCCAAGTTATGAATTTCATAGGAAATTTAAAATTTTGATTCTAGTAAGGGGTTCATTTTAATAATTGGGATTTATATTGGAAATTTGAGAGATATAACATCTTGAGAATATGTTTTTGGACATGGTTTGAGGCTCATTGAGTACCTTGGGTGCTCAGATGAGTGTTGAAGAAGGCTCAGGTGGCTGGTAGTTGAAATTTTAGTGGTATACAACACATCACACCATGATAACTAAGAATCACATCATTATTCCCTATATAGGAGGGTGTCACGATTCATATCATGATCACCATTCTATGAAAAGGAGGCAGGACATAGTGGTTCTTCTTGGGAGAGAATCACATTGAAATCTTGGAGGGTTGCATCATGAAGGGGGTTGGTCGAGGGGTTGGACCCTCTTCTTAATAGTGTCACTATACAAGAGACATGAGGCATTGGATATCACATTACGAATGCCAAGAAGGCATCTAGTGGTGCCTCTATTATGGTGGCATCACACCACAACCTCTATAGTTATGTTGTGATCAATCTGTAGACTTATTTTTAAAATTAGAGGCATACCCATAATTTTAGGGTTTTCCCCATTGGGATATTAGTTGAGAAAGTTGTACAGGGGAGGCCATTTTGGACGGTCCTCCACCTCTCCTTCCTCTCTCATTTACCCTTTGTTTTAGGGTGTTTTGGGTGATTTTCAATGGCAATTCTGGTTGAGTTTATCCTTAATATTCCTTTTATTTTGGTTTTCCTTCATCATCTCTAATTTTGATGTGAATCGATTAGGGTTTTGGTTTTGATTACACTAAAATTTGGTTTAATTAGGTGTGGGTGATTGGTATTTTTCTCATCATGACTAAAGGATGTCCCAAATGGGTGGTCACATGTTGTTTCAAATCATTGCATTAATGGTGCATTGCTCGATGATTTTATTTAATGTTTTTGATTAAATTAGATGATATTGTTCATTGAATTGGGTGTATAAATTGGGAATTTTATAGGGATTATGTCAATATGCATGTCAGGAATGAACCACACCCTATTTTCTTAAGGTTTCGGTGAGCGGATTCTACTCGGTGAGATTTTAAGTAATTATTCCTATTTGTATTAAATTTGAAAATTAATTATAAATTAGCATGATTGATTAAATTTGGTATTATGGCTTGAGATAGGTTCTCATGTGTATTGACGGTGGTTGTTTGGACTTGGAAGAGCTTGGGTGAGAGTGATCGGGCTTTACATAAAGTATGATAACTTCATATGAGTTATGTGGTACCTTGATCATATCCCCTTTGGTAAATGAATTTTATTTAAGTATGCATGTGACATGTGATCTCTCCATTGATGGAGATTGACCTTTTATTTAAATGAATTATTTCTTTAAAAATAAATTTTTTGTGGATGGATGCAAGTGTCAAGGGCCACGTTAGACCCTTGAGATTTGGTTTGATGCCTTAGTCACTGATGGTCAAAGACTTGATTATAAATGTATTTTTGTAGGTATACAGACCCTGATGGGTGAGAATATAATGATTTAAGTGATCATAGTAAACTTGGATAGGTTCCCTTAGTTCCTTGAGCATTTTCTAGATGATTAAGTCATTGATGACTGAGAGCTTTTTGTGAAAATGGGATATAAGATAGATATGAACCTGAGGGGTATAAATTAAATAAAGTGAATGTAACTTAGTGTCCCTAGAGTAGGATCCCCGAATAGCTCCTTGATTAGGAAAGTTTTATATTGGAATGGTTTTTCCTAGTAGACCATGATGGGACCTTGAGATTACCTATAGCCTTTGAGCTAGTTTAGGCAATCGTAGAGTAAGTGTTCCTATCCCACTAGAATGTGAGTACCGGGTGGGTATACCCTAAGTAAACTATGTATAGGTTTTGTGGGTGGATAGACCCGGGATGACCCTAGAAAGTGTGGTGGACATTATTCCTCCTTCTATAGTGATATTGGTTTGGATTTTCCTATGAGGTAGATGAGAACGTATGATGTTCATGGTCAGGTCGAGGGATGTTATACCATTTGATTGACATGCTTGACCTGAGAGATTAGATGATATAAGGGAGACCATGTAGGGTTTATATGTTATGATGTGTCATAGGGGACCATGTAGAGTACCCTGTGTTATGTAACCCTTTAAATGGTTAGTGATAGGTATGAGAATAGATGATTTCATGTGTTTCCTTAGAACCTTAAACGGTGATGTGTGTTGGGTATGGATGCAGTGTTAAGGATAAGTCATGCACTTAAGAGGATGACCTAGTTTAGTGTGATGGTTTCAGGTAGGTGGCCAAAATATGTGGTATGATATGCAGTTTTGGGGAGGATGTATCCCTAGGGGTTTATGTTTTTCTATGTATATATATTGTGACATGTGAATGAGAGGCCAAGTGTTGGGTGAGCTAGTTTCCCCCAGGTAATGGAGGCTTGGTACCTGATTTTAGGTCAATTGAGTTTTTCCTAGGTGTACCTAATTCACAGGTTGATTGACTTGTCCATGGGTGAACATGATGGTTCCAGGTAGGTTGAGTTATCCCTGGGTAGATATAGTAGTTTTGGGTTGACTAAGTTTCCCCCAGGTGTATTCTACAGAGTTATAGGTGGATTGAGTTATCATTGGGGTTTTATATATGGTTTTGAGGCTAGATGAGTTTCCTCTTTGGTGGTTGATATGCTCAGAGACACTCTAAAACTAGCTAAAGTAGGAATGTGGTTAGAGTATGGTTTCAAGGAAAGATGTGTTTCCCCTGGTGGTGTTTTATGCTCAAATATATTTGGCATTGGTCGAAGCAGGTATAGTCTATATCGAGTTCCATGTTAGAACCTAAGAATCGATGGTGCTTATATATTTATGCTTCCACACTATATTTATTTATTATATTGATCATATCACATATGCATATACTATATTTACCAGTTATTTCTATGTCCCCATTGGTTGTTACCTATTGATTTGTATTTACACCCTGCTTAGGCAGACACATCACTTAGGTAATCAAGTGGTCTTCACTGATCTTAGGTATAGGTAGAGCAGAGGCCCAATGTTGGATGATCGAGTGGGATGGATCAGATATGTTTGGATACTAGGATGTTATAGGCTTAGATATTGTAATATATCCTCTTATTTTATTCATTTGTTTGTTTGTATATATGATCAGCTTAGTTGGAGATCAGTTGGTTTGTGCTGGTATGACCATGTGCATGTATGAATATATGCTTCATTATTTCATTTGATGTAACATGTCATGTTTTATTTCTTCTGAATACTCTATTTATTTTAAATGTATGATGTTTGGTTATTTTCCACTTTTTTTTACTCTGATATGAGGGTATGGTCTCCATATGGTAACACCTTATACCCTTATTATTAGTCGATAGCCTCTGACATAGGGGAGGCACACTTGAGGTCATGTGATGATATCGTTTGGAACACTAATCGGTAATCTTCATTCAGAAGTACATTACCAAGGAATAGCGAGTTTATGTATTTAACTATTAAAAATATTACATTAGACTCTTAGAGTAGTGGTGATGCCATATTTTGGGCTATTAAGAGAGATTTAAGGATTCATGACACTATAATACTCAAACAACTGAGTATTCTAAATCTTATAGTTGAGGACTAAAAGGATTTGAATAAAATAATGGAAGACATTTAAGATTAGTAAATTTATAATGTCCAATAATGATAGTCAAGATAAAAGTATCAATCTAATAATGTTTCATTTTGTAGAAAAAAAGTTATGTAATACCACAGATTAATTAGGATTAATACTTGACAATGAATATTTCTTTACCAACACTAATTTCTAAGAGCAGTAAAGGTGCTTGTACATAGTATTATAATATTAAAGGAAATTTTATATGTTGGATTCCCCACTACCTGATGAACCACCCCAAGAAGCAAGTGAGGGTGAAAAATAAGCTTACTATAGACTCACTTATGATAAATTTGATGTTAACATCATAATGTTATCATTAATGTATGGTGAGTTGTGAACGAAACACAAGGACATTAACGGTTATACCATGTTATCATATCTCTAAAAAGTTTGTGAGGAGAAAGTAAATCAAGAAATGAATGATATTATCATTACACTAAACACATGTAAATTGAAAGATGGAATTCAGGCTAGCCCTTATGTACTTGAGATGATAAAGTACATTGATTAATTAGAAGAATTTATATTCAAGTTGAATCATGATCTTTTAATAAATCTCATTATCTAATCCTTATCATATAGTTACTTCAGTTTCGTTAAGAATTATAAAATGAATCGTATGAAGAAACCTCTTCAATATCTTTTAGGTAAGGTTCTTCAAGAAGATAATAACATAAAGAAAGTAAAATATTTAGTTATCATGATGAAAAACAATAAAGACAAGGTGAAAATGAAAATATTAGGTACAAAACCAAAGGAACCTTTACAATGTCTTTCTAATAAAAAAATGTAAAGAGGTAGATCATTAAAAAAGTGGTTATTTGCTTCATATGTGGAAATATAGGCCATTGGAAGATAAATTTCAATAAATTATAGAATAAGTATGTATAAAATTTTACTTTAGATATATTCATCATTATATATAACATTTATATTTTACTTATTGGGTATTGGGTATAACTCACTACTGGAAAAAGCCTTTATACCCACAGTTTTGGGAAAAACTATGGGTATAGGTTCCCCTATACTGACGGTTTTTTCAAAACCATGGGAATATGGGTCTGTACGAACCTATACCCACGGTTTTTATAAAACTGTGGGTATAGGTCCCCCTATACCCACGGTTCTGAACCTATACCCACAGTTTTTTAAAAACCGTGGGTATAGGTCTCGGTTCAATACCTATGCCGATGGTTTCCTAAGAGAACCGTAGGTATAGATATCTGGAAAAAAAAAACCCTATACCCATGGTTTTAAAGAACTGTGGGTGTAGGTTTACCATGTGAAAGCAAGAAAAAAAAATTAGGGTGGGAAAACTCTATACCAATGGTTTTTTATCCTATACCCATGGTTAAAATTAATATATTTATGCAAATATAGACTTTTATTTGAAAAGGTTACATGGCTCGGTTGGTGAAGTGCACCTTTACGGATAAAAGACACCCGGGATCAAAATTCACTGCCTTTTATTTTCATATGCAGTGTTTAAAATTAATATAATAATTTATATGTACATATAAAAACATGTAATCCTCGCAGGCTCAGTGGTGAGGCACTGAGCATTCGAAGAGGAGGTCGCGGGTTCGAAACTCGTTGTTACTTTTTTCGAAAAATGGACATATATATTAATATAATTACCTTAATGGATTTTTATATGTAAATGAAATTTAATCAGGTTAGATGGATGGAAGATTTTTGAACGAACTGCAGGTTGCGGGATCAAAACTAAGCACCCAATTTTTTTAAAATACGCACGGGTTTTAAACTGTGTGTAAAGAGTTATACCACAATGGAAAAAAGACAAATACATGGTGTACTTATTTATGCCCTTTCAAAACCGTGGGTATAGGCTATGGATCTATACCAACTCGGTTGCTCACGGTTTTGAACCATGGGTATAGGTTATTTTTCTTGTAGTGACTTATGACTCTCATATTTGTATCCAAATATAAGAACCAATGAAGTTTATAAAGATTGCAAGAGTGAAGTGAATCTTTAAGTTGCTGATGGAGCTTGACTCCTACATCAACTGGAGAAGAATGCATCCTCACTTACCTAGTGGGTGAATTATTATAATTGAAAACTATTATTAAGTGATATTTATTGCCAATGATATTATATTGTTCCAAGTTAAGAAAAATGAGATTTTATTTCATGTTTGAAATAAAAGTGTATTATGTATAATATTTAATTAATAGTTTAATTATAATTAAATAATAGATTTCATATATTTCCAATTAATGATTAATATAAAATGTAAGAATCAATTAATACCTAGTTGTGTCATATTTATTCTTGGTCAAGTAAATCTAGAATCATATGTCTAGAAAATACCAAGAAGGGCATTTAGATTCATTTTCAACTAAACCTATTTGGTATTTGAAATGATTTCTTATAAGTTTTAAAGTGACCAATACACTTTTCATTATCAAAGGTAATAAAGCCACAAAGAATCTAGAACTAGTTAAACAAAATATATGTGAAAAATTTCATTAAAATGTAGATTGGAGTAATTCCTAAACTTGCATTTCTTTATAGAAATCAGAACCATGATGTTAGTAAAAGGAGTATCAATGATGAGTCTTATAATTTTTTCAAATTATTCCATTATCTTTTTAAGACATGCATCACAAATAGTGGAATTAAACCTTATCCATATGACAACTATAATGAAAAATGGATATCATGTAAGTACATTATATTATAATTCATGTGTTTATATACAAATAGTTTTTCAATGATAATTCAATCAATAAATTCTCATCAATAAAAACATAAAGTACATCATAGTTATTTATCCTTAGGTTTTCTAAGGATATTACGTAAATCCTTAAGTTAGAAAAGTTATAGTAAACTAAATGATTATATTTCTATAAGAGGGTGAATATCTCTATTTGTGATATTTGGAGAATGATAAAATTAGATAAATTCAATGCTCAAGATGTAAAAGTGGTTGTCATGGGAAAAAGTTTCATAAAATATCCTAGAAAAGGAAAGTTCTAGAGACACAAACTACATAAGAAAGATAAAACTAGAGTTAAGTGGTTTTGTAATTACTAAATTGGGTGATATAGTCATTGATAATGATGAATATTTATCCTAAAATGAAGAAATAAATGGAAATAAACTAAAATTACTACTAAATATGAATCCAAACAAATGGATTCCATGTAACAAAATCAAGTTTGTATTTTGGTAACTTATCCAATTGATGTAAAGACCTTTGGGTCGGAATGGGTATTCAAGGGAGGGTCAAACATAGATGGTAAATTGATTTACTATAAATTAATATTGGTTGTTAAATTATTAATACTAGTCAAAGTGTTGAATGTGTCAAAACCTTTTCACCATTTTATATGTTAAAGTCCATTTGAATTTAGATCGCCATAGTAGTTATCATGATTATTATATTAATGTTGTAAGGGTCCAATTATGGATCAAGACAGTCGTTAAATCATGGAATAATTATTTTCCATGTGTCTATAAGTGATTAGTGGTAGATCTATTGTTTTATAAGAAAAATATTTTGATAAAATATAGAAAATGGTTATTAGTCATATAATTAGTTAAAACTAGATTGACAGTAACTCTTTAAAGATCGACTTAAATTAGTAACTCAAGTTCTGGGGGAACAAGATCTAATGAGGTGGATATAAGGATATCTTAGACTAAGTCAAAATACATATACTTACAAGGTATTGAAAATACAATTTAAAACAATTCTAGAGAGAATTGTTACCAATGTCACATGACATAAATCTCTCCAAGAAGACATGTATAGGACATAAGAGGATATTGAAAGGGTGAGTAGAACTCCATATGCTTAAATGATGGATCTATCACATATTCCATGTTTTTTAATATAACTAACATTTCCAATATATATATTATGATAGGAAAATATAAAATAAACCCATAACTATATAGTTAGTAGTCATAACTATCCAACGGTACTTGAGAAAGTACAAGGGATATGCACCTGGTACTTAGAGAGAAAGGAACACTAGTTATAAAGTGGATATAAAACTAGTATTCTTATGGGTAAATCGATCTAATATCATATTTAAGCTAAGGAAATTAACAATAAACTCCATTGAATCCAGTTATATTCATATCTACAAATACTAAGTATGTTGCATCTTTTGATGGAGCTAAAGAAGTGGTATAAATATGAAATGATTTGTTCCAATTCATGGAATCATATATAGAAAGTAAAATGTTATCATAATATAAATTATAATAATATTAAAATAATGGTACTATCAAATATGTTAAGGTTGTGATAGAGTGAAAAAATGATATACCCAAAGAAATCATCTCTTAAGGGATATTCACTCAAGGAGGTGAAGTCACAAAAAGTAGAGTAGCTATGTGGGAAAACATGGAATTTCCTATAACTAAATTCATAACTCTGTTCATGATATTATCTTGTGAGAGCTAACAGGTCGATGGTTATCAAGTTGGTTCTAATGCATGTGGGAGTGTTGTAAAATTGGGTGCCTTATACCTAACTTTATTAGTGTGTTTCTATTACCATATCATGTATACAGAGAGTCGTGTATGATTTATTCTTGTCATAATAGTGTTATTACTTCTAAATATACAATTTTCATGGTGATGTATTTAGGTTATTTTTCATATCAAAAGGTTATAGAATTTATTGGCTATAATTAAAACCTTGAGATAATATGATAATAATCTTAAACATATTTCCTATAATCTAAATATATGATACTATCAAGACACAGATGATGTCCTACTATCATGTGTTGGGGGGTCATAAGCATTGATATTTCTTCTCATGAAGTTATCACTTTGTGATCTCAAGTAGAGGTGATCATAAAGACTGATTGGACAATAGTAACACCACATGTTTTGGGTGTCATTAGATGTTCTTATTAATAAACATATGTATTGGTCTCTTGACTTGAGATCATTATCAATGTGTAACTTTGATTCAAGACAAAAAATATGGAATTTATGCTTGTGGTGGGGTAGCTTATGTCAGGTGAACCATTAGTGGTATGGCCTCAATTAAATCATCAAGGTAGGATTTTTCACTTCCAAGTAGAGGAAGAGATATCTCATCCCCAAGTGACCTAGATTGTAGAACCTTCATTAAATCCATGGCCAAGGTAGAAGGAGGTAAGTTCATACAGCATGGTTACAAAAAAAGCAAATAAAGCATGTGAGGATGGTAACATAAGATATGCATCTTGATTTATGAGATATTACAAGATAAAGAGATTATATTACACAGTGTATATTCATAGGAGAGGTTCTCATTGCTATGATTTAACATTATATTTTTAGGGGCTTTACACACTATAATCAAGATAAGGTCTTAGAGGGTCACACACAAAGTGCATCCAAAAGTTTGGCCAAATATAATGAATTAGATTTTAAGACATGGTGGGCCCCAAAACGGGGGTCAGGTAATGTCTAGGTTTGAATGATCATAATAAAGTAAATAAATTCAATATTATTCGAGTTTGGAAAAATAAGTGTTGAATTTATTAACTCACTAAAATCACAAGTTATTAATTGAATACAAGGTAATATTTTATGAATGGATATTCATTATTCAAGGTATATTATATATTATATGGGAGAAATGAGTCAATTTAATGACTCGTATATTATCATGTAATATAATATTGATGTTACAAGTAATTGAAAATTTACTTATGATAATTGTGACATGTTTTTTAGGTCATAAGTATCGTTTTTGGTTTATTTGAAAGGTTAAACTTTTTAAGGGACCTAAATACAGTTTCAACAAGGTTTAACCTAACTATATAACTAAAATATTCCTATATTAATGGGTATTATTGATCCCATGAATTTTAGAGCTTCTTCCACAACTCTCCCAATTAATAGAGTGAGAAAGAGGAGATCTGAGCACCCAGATCTAAGAACTCCCTCTCAGATCAAAGAAATGTTGTGTCAGTGATCATAAGTATATCGATAGAACCTTAATTCTTCACACTAGAACCCGAAGTTCAAAGATCAATATACCAACATGTTTTTGAATCATGTGTGGATTATTTAAAGGGTTTCTTGTTTAGATCCTTTGATCAATGATCATTTGTGATGCATAGAATGTACCAATGACTATAAATCGAATGAGATGTCATATTGATTTAATTTTACATGATTATTTAAATGAAATGAGATCATTTGTGACAACTGGGTCCCGGTGATAGCACATACATGTTTTTGAATCATGTTTGGATGATTTAAAGGGTTTCTAGTTTAGATCCTTTGATCAGTGATCATCTGTGATGCACAGAATGTACCAATGACTATAAATCGAATGAGATGTCATATTTATTTAATTTTACATGATTATTTAAATTATATGAGATCATATGTGACAACTGGGTCCCGGTGACAGCACAGACACCCCGCCTTAACATGGTTGTCGGGTCCTGGCTCGCCAGATACCACCAGTTGCCCCGCAGACACGTGGTCCCCACCTTGGATCCCACCCAGGTGCCTGAACGGGTCATCTGACTAATGATAGTCCCCAAAGTCCAACACATGTCCTTTCCAATGTGCTTTTTCTTCACTCACACACACCCTGGGAAACTTCCCAAAAGGTCACCCATCATGATCACTACTTTAGGCCAATCACGCTTAACTGTGGAGTTCTAATCAGGCAAACTCCCAAAAAGGAAGGTGCACCTTGTTGACATGAGTCGTATAATTTAGTCATTTAACCCTTTATCATTTGGGGGTGTTACAATCACCCCTCCTTTAGAGCACAACGTCCTCGTTGTGGGCCCTATATCTCAACCCAGGCAGTGCACCACACTTAAGGTTGGGTACCACCTCTAATACCAAATGTGACAACTGGGTCTTAGTGACAGCACAGACTGTCACATACATGACTTATTTTAAAGTTAAATTTAATTAATTTCCATTCATTCTTTGTTTTGGGGGTTTCCCAAGCTTTTATGGAGGAATGAGTGAGTTTTCATGAATTGGGCCAAACCGTGAGCCCAATTCCAAATTTAAAAATAAATTTTGATTCCTTTATAACTCCTTAATTTTTCAAAAAAAATCATATATTTCAATCCCTACTTTTCATACCCTAACCTATTAACACCACCATATTAATTTGGACCATTTAGGAATCCATAATCATGGTGGATATGGGTTTTTATTTAAGGGATTGGGCCTGCCCGAAAGCCCATTTCTTACATTAAAAATATTTTTTAATTATTTAATATCTCCTTAAATAGTTACGTTTTTTTGGTGATTTAAACTCTCCCCTAAGACCACATACCCAAGACGTACCCCCATGCTCCCCCCTTCCTCTTTGGAGCTTGGTTTCATCGCGAATTTGGATGAAACTTCTCTGAATTTCTCAAATCACCCAGATTTGAAGAGGTAAATTGATTATTTCATAAATCCTTCATTTCTCTATCTCTTTCCCCCATTCTAGTTCCTAAATTATCTATTCAACCTTCTTTGAATCTCCCTTGAATGTTTGGCTGTTTTCAAATTCAGATACTGGTGTATTTGGGGTGCTTTCTTCAATATTTTTCAAGGCAAGTGATTCCTTCTTGGTTTCTTCCTTTTCCCTTAGGGTTTCCTCCCTCTTTAATTATGTTCTAAAATGTCAATAAGTTAGGGTTCAAACCTAGGGTTTTATTTGGTGTCTTTTTGGTCAAATATTGTGGTCTATGGCTGGATTTATCTTCCTCGTGGTGCGGTAGTGGTGCGGTTGATGTTTTACACCAAGTTTTGAGGGATTCGACACTTTCGGTAGGTGATTAAATGGTTAACCATTCCTTGATGAGTCAGTTTTCTTGTTTTACTGGTTTTTTCATGTTCCTCGTATGCTTTGTGTGGTGCAAAAACCATTTTTGAGGTATTTGGTTAAGCATTTAATTTTATAATTGCATTTTTGCTGAAGTTGTGAACTTTTCGAATGTAACACATGTGGTATCTTTTGTGGTAGTTTTATAAAATATGAAATTGATTTATTAGTTGTTAAAATGGGATAAAAATTCTGTTTTTTTAATTCCTTAGTGTCATGTGGGCCTTATAAGGGGGTTTTTTGGAATAGTTTTGTTGTGTAAAACTTTGTTATACTTCTTGAGATCATTTTATGAAAATGGGTGTTTTCATTTGTATCTTTCATGGTATTATCCAAGGTGATTTTATAACACTTGAAAGTGGTTTTATAAATGTCTCTAGGGCTGCCGATTCTACTTTGGTAGTGTTTGGGTGTGGTTTTGTCCTTGAAATATGGGTTTGAAATGGGTTTTATGAGCAAAGATTGTGTATACTCTTTGGAATTGTTTTATGAAAGATTTGAATGATTTAATGATTTATGTAAGTGGTGAAACCATATTTTCAAAATGTTTTGGAGTGTGTATATTCTGAAATGGTACATTTTAAATGTTGGAGGGGCTGTTTTGTGATGTGTTCTATCTTGGAAATGTTTTACAAAAATGTTTGAAGGATTTATTAAAGTGTGTAAGAGATGTGAAAGTGATGTGGAATGTTTTGTGTAAGTGTGATGTGAAAAATGGATTTTGGTTATGAAAAAGGGTATTATGTAACATGTGAGTGGGCTGTTATGTGAGTTGTAATATATTGGAATGGTTTTATAAATTTTTTTAATGGATTTGTGGAAGTGTTAAAGAAATGTGAAAAGTGTTGTAGGCTATTTTGGTGTGAGTTGGATTTCAAATCAATTTGAATGAAAAGTGGACTTTTGTGACTTTTGTGGTATACATGTGGGATTTTTGGTGAATTTTTGATGAGGAAATGATATTTTCATTTGAAAATTATATTTCTTGACTTGTTGAACTTTTAGAAGCACAAAGGGAAAACCCGGGTATCTAGGTAGGTGGACGTGTACTAGTATGCTAGTGAATCCATGGGGTTTGGGCTCAGTTTCACTTAGCAAGATTGAAGCTTAAAACTATAACTAAACTATGATGATGATGATTGGGTACCACTAGGTTATGGGTATGTTCCCTACTAGTGTCTCGTGCACGAGAACAGATATTTGTGATGGTTACTCTCACCGAGATACAAGGTACCTGGGACCCACAACGAGCTAGTGCCTAGGGGTTATTTCCTATTGTTTGTGCTCATTAGATTCTTTATACTTACCATCGGCATACGGTATATTTGGATGGAAAATTCAGTAGCTTTGGAATTTATTTTAAAACTGTTGATTCTTTAAATTATCCCACTTGAAAACTGATTTTTTTAATTTTCATCTTTTAGAAATTGTAACTAGAAATTACATGTTTTTGAAAACTTGCATGTTTTTCATATTTGAATGTTTATCGCATGGAATATATTAGTGGTGGTATCCTACTGGGAATTAGATCACACCCTACTTACACCCTTGGGTGTAAGTAGACTTGGTTATTTTTTTTGTCACAGGTTGGGTACAGTTGTTAGTTTCAGTGGTTCGGGTTTTTAGCAGGTCCTTGGTGGAGATGGCTTGAGGGCAGTGCCCCTTACCATGAGGGTTCTAGGGATGTTTCCTTTTGGTTTTTTACCTTTGTTATATTTTTGTTGAGTTGTTTTAAAATACGTAATTCAGTTCTGAATTTTTGTAAAAGATTGTTTGGTTTGAAAAATCCAGATTCGTTTTATTGAATTCATTTGTGGTTTTATGTTTATAAAATCAGGTAAATCATTCCCAATTATCATTTTATGATACCTAGGAAATTGTTCCTGTCTATGGGGATTGGGAACGCCCTTTTGGACTTTTCACACAGGCTGGGTTTGGTGCCGGTTTCGGTGGTGACCAGATTTGGTTCGTGACAAAATGGTATCAGAGGAGGTTCTGGTTAACTCTTTGGGTCACGTTATTTGGGGAGTAGTTAAGATAGTATAGAGTTAGGATTGTTGGGACTTGGTATTTCGGTTATGGGTAGTGTTCCTGATCACCACACCTCATTATGGGATTCAAGTCTCCAAGGGAAGTTGGGATTTATATGAGTCCTTTAGATTTCTTGGATTGATGATGATTAGGGGAAATGAAAAGAGAGTTGGTTTAATGGTCTCGGTGAGATCGTAGGGCCTGGAAAGCCATGTGGAGCATGAGATATTCACTAAAACAATCTATGTGATGGTTAAGTGATTGGAATATGTCCACCAACCATATGTCCAAGTCACCCACTGAAACTGTTTTCTCTCGCGTTGTCTTGTGTTATTTAGTTTTGAAATCTTGGAACTTTGGTTTTAAAGTGACTTGGTTTTAAGAAGTGTAAAATTTTTGTGAAATGATTATCTAATAAAGAGGTAATGGTTAGATTTTTAAAAATGGATAACTAAATTTTCAGAATTGTATTGGAATGGAAAATGGTGTGTTTGCACCTCTTTTGAAAGCATGAACTATGTCAAGGTTGGTTTTGAAAAAGTGTTTCCAATAGAGTTTTCTAAACTATTGAAAGGTGTTTTAATGGTATGAGATGTTTTGAAATTGATTTGAATAACTTGAAAGTGATTTTTCATTGGAATGATTGTGCCTTTCTGAATTTTTTTTTTAATGCGGTAATTTGGGTTCAATTTTGTGGTTAGCGGTCTTGAGAAAAAGGAAGTATTGGTTGATTGTTTTGGTTTTGAAAAGTGGAATGAGTTTTTATATTAACCTTTGGTATTTTCATGAGTGAGCACATGCATGGGGTTATATGGGATGATGGATGGTTAATGTCATGGCTGGATGAGTGTCGGGATGGATATGAGGAGGGTGCCCAGTGTGGCATGGAAACATGCATGTGTGGGGCCCATGGGGTACCATTGGGGGATACGCTAACCGCTGAACCATTTGTTTTCAAAGAAATTTTTTTAAAAGGAAAACTTGATGTCTTGATGAGTGGTTTGGGATGGTGTGTATTATGTGTTTTTGGAAATGCTGATGTTGTGGAATGTTTTGAGTATAAGAACACCTCTTGTTTGAACAGTGTTTTGGTTTTGTGTTTAGTCGGTAAGCTGGGTTGAAGGGCTAGTTAGTGGTCTCCTCTGAGAATATTTTGGGATGCCTTTATGGTGTTTCCCCTCATCTTTTTGGATATGTTTGAGGTATGTCTTGACCAATTGACCAGGTTGGTTGGGTCCTTGGGTTCTCTCATTGGATTAGGTACGCCCCCATTAAGGGTTAGTGCACAACTGAAGTGCAGCCCAGGTTGTTTCGTCATTATAATATCCTCCAGTTAATCAATTTAAGGAATATTTTTCTTGATATTTTTAGATTGAGTCTACACACTTTCATTTCTTGGTTTTTTTGTATCCTCTTATAGTGGGATAGTGATCATGGAAGGTTGAAAGAGATCTTAGCTTCTTAAGTTTCATGATTTGTCGAAGGTGGAAGTGGTCTGGGGTTGTTAGCATGGATGAGTATCTGGATGGTATCTAAGAGGTCCTCTCAGTCCTTCATAGTCTCTTAGAAGGAGTTCACGTTAAACTACCAGTGTGGGAAATCGGGTCACGAGAGGATATTGTGGCCACTTTCTAGAATTGTGTGTTGTTTTGGGATGTTGTATATGGTCCCTCTCCATGCATTGTTTATATCAGTCGCCATTGTCATTTTCGGTGATGCATTATGATTTCATGTGCTCGATTGACCATAAAGGTGAAATTCATGCAATCCTATGAGAGTCCCTATTATGTTGGGAGAATGTCTCCCTTGAAAAAACTTCAAAATCTTCCATTTTAGAGGAAGGTGAGTATAAGTGTTCTTTACTTCTATTGTTTCTCACCTGAAGAAACGAGGTGTGATGTGTGTGCATCTTCTAAGCCCTTGTTTCAGTGAAATATCGGGTTTGGGTAAAGTGAGTTTGGAATGTGTTATGTCTTGACAATCTTATTAGGGATTGTAGTGTAGTTGTTGGTGGCACTGAAAGAATAATTCCCGTTTAGGGGGTTTCCAAAGCCTGACTGTGAGGCCGAAGATGCTTCAATCATTTGAGCTCCAGCCATAGGTCTCGGAGAGAAGCTGGCTCATAGTTAGGGGAAATCCCAGGGTCTTTTACACCCTTGTACAATGTCATATCCTCAGTATGAATAATAGGAAGAGTTTCTAGTGTCATCATATTTCTTCTGTTGTTTTCGTTCGGTGGAAATTGGTGGAGGGCTTTGTACCCATGTCATCACCTAATGTCATTCCCTCCCCCTTTGGTTTCCATTGAGTCATTAAAAAATGGTTAAAAATTTGGATAGACGTGCTGAGGACACAATTTGTGCACAATTAGTAGTGACTGTGTGCCAAGAAGTCATGCGGAAAGAATGATCTACAAAGTTAGTGCACGGTTTCCCAAACCATTCGGACTAACCCTACGCCCTTCCCAAATCTTTAATTTTTTTGGGTCTTTCTATGTCGGCCCATACTGGTCAGTTAAGATGGTTGGTTCTTATGTTGGGGAGACCCACTATGATTATCATGTACGTTACTTCATAAAATTTGAATGGAATTCTTCCCTTTTTACTAGGGAGTTCGTTTAGGCCTCCCCCTGTTAGTGTCCTGATTCTATCTCAGAAAAATATAGGTTGTCTCTTATGGAGGGGTGCCTGTTTGTGTCCCCCTATACCAATAGCTCAGATTTATCCAGGGTCTTGGCTTTGCAGTAGGTAGTCTTATTCAGAACTATCTAGCTACCAACGTCTTCCTTGAGTAAACATTGGGATTGGAGAGTGCCCAATGGTTTAGTTAAAGTAAGGTAAGTGTAACCTTGTTTGAAGTTGTTGTTCATTTGGGTGAACTGCCTGAGTCTTGTTCAGATAATGTTTGAGGAGTTTTCTTTTGGTATAAAGTATGAATGTGATTTATCATTCCATGAAAGTGGTGTAAGTTTGGGATGTGATATTAATCCTTCCTTAATTGACCACTGGGGGTGTTTTGACCCTTGGGGTAAAGCTTGGCAAAGAAGTACATCTTGGTTTATTGGTTGGGTTTGGTTTTTGTATCTGGTCTTGCTGTGGCTTTCCGGGGATGAAAAGTTTTCATGGTGGGTAGAATTTTCACATACATGACTTATTTTAAATTTAAATTTTATTTAATTTCCATTCATTCTTTGTTTTGGGGGTTTCTCAAGCTTTTATGGAGGAATGAGTGAGTTTTTATGAATTGGGCCAAACCGTGAGCCCAATTCCAGATTTAAAAATAAATTTTTATTCCTTTATAAATCCTTAATTTTTTAACATTTTTCATCCATTCTAATTCCTACTTGTCATCCTATGACCTATTAATACCTCCATATTAATTTGGACCATTTAAGACTCCATAATCATGGTGGATATGGGTTTTTATTTAAAGGATTGGGTCTGCCCGAAAGCCCATTTCCTGCATTAAAAATATTTTTTAATTCTTTAATATCTCCTTTAATAGTTATATTTTTTAGGTGATTCCAACTCTCCCCAGATCCCACATACCCAAGTCTCGCCCCCATACTCTCCTCCCCCTCTTTGGAGCTCGGTTTCATCGCAAATTTGGATGAAACTTCTCTGAATTTCTCAAATCTCCCAGATTTGAAGAGGTAAATTGATTATTTCATAACTCCTTAATTTCTCTCTCTTTTTCCATCATTCCAGTTCCTAAATTATCTCTTCAACCTTGTTCGAATCTCCCTTGAATGGATGGTTATTTGAAAATTCATATACTGGTGTATTTGGGGTGCTTTCTTCAATATTTTTCAAGGTAAGTGATTCCTTCTTGGTTTCTTCCTTTTCCCTTAGGGTTTCCTCCCTCTTTCATTATGTTATAAAATGTCCAGAAGTTAGGGTTCAAACCTAGGGTTTGATTTGGTGTTTTTTTTTCAAATATTGTGGTCTAGGGCTGGATTTATCTTCCTTGTGGTGCGATGGTGGTGCAGTTGATGTTTTGCACCAAGTTTTGAGGGATTCGACATTTTCGGTAGGTGATTCCATAGTTAACCATTCCTTGATGAGTTAGTTTTCTTGTTTTACTGGTTTTTAATGTTCCCCATATGCTTTTTGTGGTGTGAAAACCATTTTTTAAGGATTTGGTTAAGCATTTAATTTTATAATTGCATTTTTGTTGAAGTTGTGAACTTTCTGAATATAACACATGTGGTATCTTTTGTGGTAGTTTTATAAAATATGAAATTGATTTATTAGTTGTTGAAAGGGGATGAAAATTCTGTTTTTTTAATGCCTTAGTGTCATGTGGGCCTTAGAAGGGGGTTTTTTGGAATATTTTTGTTGTGTAAAACTTTGTTATACTTCTAGAGAGCATTTTATGAAAATGGGTGTTTTCATTTGAATCTTTCGTGGTATTATCCAAGGCGATTTTATAACACTTGAAATTGATTTTATAAATTTCTCTAGGGCTGAAAATTCTACTTTGGTAGTGTTTTGGTGTGGTTTTGTCCTTGAAATATGGTTTTGAAATGGGTTTTATGAGCAAATATTGGGTATACTCTTTGGAATTGTTTTATGAAAGATTTGAATGATTTAATGATTTATGTAAGTGGTGAAACCATATTGGTAAAATGTTTTGGAGTGTGTATATTCTGAAAATATACATTTTAAATGTGATAGGGGATGTTTTGTGATGTGTTTCATCTTGGAAATGTTTTACAAAAATGTTTGAAGTATTTACTAAAGTGTGTAAGAGATGTGAAAGTGATGTGGGATGTTTTGTGTGAGTGTGATGTGCAAAATGGATTTTGGTTATGAAAAAGGGTATTATGTAACATGTGAGTGGGATGTTATGTGAGTTGTAATATATTGGAATGGTTTTATAAAATTGTTTAATGGATTTGTGGAAGTGTTAAAGAAATGTGAAAAGTGTTGTGGGTTATTTTGGTGTGAGTCGAATTTCAAATCAATTTGAATGAAAAGTGGTATTTTGTGACTTGTGTGGCATACATGTGGGCTGTTTGGTGAAATTTTTATGATTAAATGATATTTTTGTGTGAAAATTATATTTCTTAACTTGTTGAATTTGTTGGAGCACAAAAGGAAAACTCGGGTATCTAGGTGGGTGGACGTGTACTAGTATGCTATTGAATCCGTGGGGTTTGGCCACAGTTTCACTTAGCAAGATTGACACTTACAACTCTAACTAAACTATGATGATGATGATTGCGGACCACTAGGTTATGGGTATGTTCCCTACTAGTGGATCGTGCACGGGAACAGATATTTGTGATGGTTACTCTCACCGAGATATGAGGTACCTGAGACCCACAACAAGCTAGTGCCTAGGGGTTATTTCCTATTGCTTGTGCTCATTAGATCCTTTATACTTACCATCGACATATGGTATATTTGGCTGGAAAATTCAATAGCTTTGGAATTTATTTTAAAAGTGTTGATTCTTTAAATTATCCCACTTGAAAACTAATTTTTTTAAGTTGCATCTTTTAGAAATTGTAACTAGAAATTACATGTTTTTGAAAACTTGCATGATTTTTGCCTTTGAATGTTTATCACATGGAATTTCTTAGTGGTGGTATCCTACTGGGAATTGGATCACACCCTACTTACACCCTTGGGTGTAAGTAGACTTGGTTATTTTTGTTGTTTCAGGTTGGGTACAGTTTTTAGTTCTAGTGGTTCGGGTTTCTAGCAGTTCCTTGGTGGAGAAGTCTTGTGGAGATGGCTTGAGCGCGGTGCCCCTTACCATGAGGGTTCTAGGGTTGTTTCCTTTTGGTTTTGTACCTTTGTTATAGTATTATTGATTTGTTTTAAAATATGTAATTCAGTTCTGAATTTTTTGTAAAATATTGTTTGGTTTGAAAAATCCAGATTCATTTTATTAAATTCCTTGGTGGTTTTATGCTTATAAAATCGGGTAAATTGTTCCCAATTCTCATTTTATGATACCCAGGCACTTGTGCCATCCCGTGGGGATCGGGAATGCCCTTCGGGACTTGTCACGGGCCGGGTTTGGTGTCGGTTTTGGTGGCGACCATATTTGGTTCATGACACAGACACCCTGCCTTAACATGGTCGTCGGGTCCCGGCCCACCAGGTACCACCAGTTGCCCCACAAACACGTGGTCCCCAACCTGTGGCCCACCCACATACCTGAACGGGTCATCTGACTAATGATAGTCCCTACATGCCAACACATGTACTTTATAGTATGATTTGTCCTCACTCATACACACCCTGGGAAACTTCCCAGAAGGTCACCCGTCATGATCGCTACTTCAGGCCAAGCATGCTTAATTGTGGAGTTCTAATCAGTCAGGCTCTTAAAAAGGAAGGTGTGCCTTGTTGATATGAGTCATATCATTTAGTCATTTAATCCTTTATCATTTGGGGGTGTTACATCATCAACCTGATAATAGGGTATTCTAGTGTTGGACTTGATGTTATGACATCTATCTGATAGAAAAAATTAATTTTTACCAATTTCTACACTTCTATGGAGCACCTGGTACCAACATTATGTTGTCCCATAATGAAAAGTTAGGTAAAGCTAGAAGAGGGGGAGTGAATTGTGGTCAAAAACTCAATTTATAGTTTACATCCACCTTAATATGTCTATTGATTGGAAATTTAATCTTTAGATCAAAACATGATTTATTAGAGAAAAAAGAGTACATTCAATAGAAATTAAAGCAGTCATAAGATATCACTACCTGAATAAATCTATATGTAAAGTGAAATATTATTTTTTCAATAATTAAAATTGTCAAAAAATAACAATACGATGTAAATATAAATTTCAACACAGATTATAAAAACAATGTGTGGATTAAGGACTACAATCCTTAAACTCTTAAAAAGGATATTATTACCAAACCACATTTTTTATCCAAAGTGTAAGGAAGATATTTAAACCTAATATAAGGTAAATTTTATTCTTATCCCTAAAATACCTCAACTATAAACCCAATAGAAGGTTTATCTTTGTTCATATCACCATAAGCCCTCGATCAAGCTAACTAGAAAAAAAATTGTCTTCTTATCCTTGAAATCCCTCGATCTCACAGAATCAGACAATCCTATATCTTACCATCCCTAAAATCCCTCGATCGCGCAGAATTAGATAAAATGAATGAAATTAAAAAAATAATAAAGGTATTTATAATGAAAAACTTAACACATCGGTAGATCTTATAAAAAACACTCATAAAGTAAAATCTTACACTGATCAGAAGTGATCTCAACAACAAGTAGTTTTGTAACATTAAAATGACCAGAATCATTTAGAATGGTTTTACATTCATACTTTTTTTCATATCTTGTATCTTCTAATATGAGAAGCTACAATTCTATTTATAAATGATTTCATAAAAAAATATAACAGTTGAATTCCACATTCTTCGGGTTTAGTTATAGCGGCATCAGAATCTTCAACTCTATATTCTAATGGTCTCTACAATGTGCTCCATCTTCTGATGTCATTTTTCAACACCACTATAGAACTCCAAAAATCCATTGAATGTAATTTATCATGAAACTTCACTTCTCTGAATTTTCATGATTCAGTTAAAAATCTCTAGAAATAAATTTACTAAAAATTCATTACACACAAAAAAATAGTCTCTTTCTTTATTAAATAATGGAAAGTTAAACAAATTCACAAATTTCTACCTCTTTAATTAAATAAAAAAATATTCCTAAATTTTCCCCATAGTTAAAGAACATTTTTTCTCAGTTTAAGAATAATTTTTCCCCCAAAATAAACTTTTACACCCAAAAAATCAATTTAAATACTATTTTTCAATTTCTCCCCCTTTGTGGTTTTCAAAAAGAAGTAAATCAAAGGAAAAAAATTTAAACTAGAGTGGTAAAAAAAATCTTAATTCATTCAATTAACTCCCCCTTTAATATACATATCTCCCCTTAAATATATATATATATCCCCCCGTAATATTCAACAAATATATAGGGATAAATAAGATAAATAATAATTGATAAGATTAAAGAGATTGAACCTTCCAGAAGTCAAATTTCGATGACAATGGATGATCTTCTTCATATGAAGATGGTTCTAAAAAAAGTTCGAATTGAAACTTCTTATCTTCTATAGTATTGAGGATTAATAGCTATGAAAAACTAAATAAAGTTTCCCTTTTTAACAAGGTTAATCAGAAATTTTAACATGACTTAAGGGATAAGTAAAAAATAGTAATTAGTGTAATTAGAGTAATAATTTATACAAGTAGTAAATTTTATCTTACTGAAGTATTGAGTTAAATGTAAAGATTAATTTTTTTAAATGTAATTTTAGTGAAATAATTTTTTTTTATTAAACCATTAGAAAATAATAAAATTTACAAAAAGAGTTAGAGAAAGAATTCAAAGGAAAAAAATGTCTTTCCCCTTTCTCAGAGAGTTTTTCAATGTTAAAATATAAGTTAAATAAGAAGTAAATTGAAGATAATTTTAGATTGATCATTCCCAACATCTATTTAATATATTTGAATCTATCAAAATTTAAAGGTTTAGTGAGAATATCAGTAATTTGATTATTATTTCCAATAAAATTAAATATAACTAGTACTCTACCCATGGGATGCACGACACTATAAAATAATTCTTATTATTAACTATAGAATACTATTTATCAAACATAATAGTTTATATTAATATTGAAAATATTTGAAAAAAATTACATACATAATGAAGGAATAAAAGTTACATAAACTGATGAAAAAAAGTTACATAATAAGTATCCTTCTCTATAAAATAGATAATGAAGGAACAATAGTTACAGAAAGACTTAATTCCTGAGAACAATAGTTACAGTAATTGAGTAATAAATAGTGCTCTCTCCAGATATAATATATTTTGAATTCTAAAATAGAAGAGCTTCTGAATCCTCCTTGGAATCCATGTAATTACATCCCCAATACATTGGAGCAGATTTAGTAGTGCCTCATTCAGCAGTGTTTATTGACAACATCAATAGACACAAAAAAGCACCCACTACATTATCACAAATAGTTGAGGAGGAAATGATGTTGATGTTTAAATAGAAGCTCTTGATGAAGGTATTAGGTGTATTGGAAGGATTTACCAGTTATCTAGAGGAATAAAACATTGAGGATGATTTGGTGGTGGTTTGTGTTAGGAGAAGAAGAAAGCGGGAACCTAGACAAAGAAGATTGAGGGGGGGTTTCCAGGAGGAGTAACAAAGAGCGAGAACCTTACCTAAGGAAGATCAGCCGCCGAAATGTGAGAGGAGAAAGAGAGACTGAGAACCTTAGGTGGTGTTGGTGTCAGGATTTTGTGAGAACCCTAGGCTGTGATGAGCTCAATCCCGACCGTGAGCAGGAGAAGGAAAATCACGGAGGGTAGAGTAGAAACTGGGAGAAGGAGGACATCAGAGACAGAGGTCGACCGAGTGCAGGTTGACCGAGAAAGCCAAGACAATAAAGGTGAGGGTTTGAGGGGAGTGTTGGTCACGACATGTGATAAACTCAGCAGGAGAAGGAGAGGGAGACAGAGAAAGGAAGAAATATTGTGTGGAGGGGTGACATGGAGAATTAGAGAAAGGGCATGTAAGGGAAAATCGATGTGGAAGAACGTGAGTGTGACATGTGGCAATAGGAAATCCATGATTAGTATATATAGTAGATAAATATCACTTTTTTTGGGTGTCCCTATAGGAAATAGTGTATTATATATGTGTGATTTTATTATTATTGAAGTTATAGATTTCTAGATAAAGAAATAACATCAATACTATAAAAAAGAATTGGAGTTCGAGTAAAAATCAAACCAAAATATGTGAGTGTGTGGTGAATCAGCAACGCTAAAGCACAATGACTTTCAAATGCCACATATTCAACTTCAAAAGTGGAGAGTTCAACTAAGTGTTGCTTATTTCTAGACCAATAAACTAAATCTTCTCCTAGGAATTTACATATTCTGGAAGTATATTTCTTATCCAACCCACAACCTCTAAAGTCAGCATATAAGTAACTCTTAAGTATAAAGTCATTTTTGAAAGAATAAAATAGGCTAAGTTCTAAATGGCCATTAAGATAAAAAAAATACACTTCACCACTTTTAAATTTGATTCCTTTGGATTTTCTTAAAATCTCATACATAAATGCACAAAAAACATAATGTATAGTTGATTGTTTTTTTCGGTATAGTAAACTTTTGATCACCCCACTATAAAGATTTTGATCAAGTAGTTTCATAGATTTATCAATATCTAGTTTGATAGAGGTTTCTATTGGGGTACTTATACTAGATTCATTGTAAAAACCAAAATATTTTAATAAATCTCAGAAGTACTTATGTTGAGTTAAAATATTTCCTTATGATTTTTTTGAGTAATTTGAAAACTAAGGTAAAAAAGTTAAGATCACTCATCATGCTCATTTCAAACTCACTTTTTATAAGTTATGAAAAAACATCAAAATTTTATTTTTGAGTTAAACTAAAAATGATGTCTTCAACATAATTTAAAAAATTATAGTGTTTTTAAAATATTTATTGATAAATAGTTTTGGATCACCATTTCCTATAAAAATTATTTTGTAGTAAAAAAATTTAATCTATCATACCAAGATCTTGAGGCTTTTTTTAGGTCATAGAGTGATTTGGTAAGTTTGTATACATGTTCTGAAAATTTAACATCTTTGAAACTAGGGGGGTTTTCAATATAAACTTCCTTCTAAACATATCCATTAAGAAAAAAAATTAACATCCATTTGGAATAAAGTAAAATTTTGATGTATTGTGAAGGATGATAGGATTCAGATGGAATCAAGTCTTGATATGGGTGTAAAATTCTCTTTATGGTCTATGAATTATTCCTAATAATAACCCTTAGTAATAATCCTCGCTTTATTACATATTATAGTTATATTTTTATCATATTTATTTCTAAAAACCCATTTTATTTATATTTCTTGAAGTTCTTTAGGTCGCTTAACTAGGGTCTAAAATTAATTCCATTCAAATTGATTGAGCTCTTATTTCATAGTAATTATACAACTTACATCACCCAATGCATTGGATACCATTTTAGGTTCAAATTATGATATGAATACATAATTATCACATTGATTTCTTAAGTAACTTATAGTTTTAACAAGTTGTCTTACATCTCCAATGATATTACCAGAGAGATGAATCCTTAAGAACAACTAGTTTTTAGATATAAGTAAGTTTATCCTCAATTATTAATGCTACATCTTCCATTGAAGTAGTTTCTGAATAGAGAAATTTCATTGAAACAACTTATGATTGATTTAATACCAATGGTTATGGTTTAGACTCTGGTAAATAAAAAAAGTGATTTCAAAATCACAATCTAGAAGGTTAATTTTCATGTGTTTTACAAAAAAAAGATTTGTTTCATCAAATTTTACATGAAATATTTCCTCAAAAACATTAGTTATTTTATTTAAAACTCAATAAACCTTACTTGTTATATAATAACCAAGAAAAATTTCTTCATCTACTTTGGGATCAAATTTATGAAGTTGATATTTAGTGTCCAAAATGAACTCTTTACGCCCAAAGACTATGAAGTATAAAAGTATTTCTTTTCTTCTGGTCCACAAATCATAAAGAGTTTTATTAAAAAATGACAAAGTAAAACAAGATTAATAGTATAACAAGTAATACTTACATATTCATCAAAAAAAGGTATAGAAATAGAATATTCAATTAGTAAATTTTGATTAATTTATCTCAGAATTATATTTATTCATTCAATTGCACTATTTTGTTGAGGTGCTCTTGGTGTCGAAAAGTTGTGTGTAATACCTTTCTTACTACAAAAAGTTTCAAAATTAGAATTTATACATTTTCCACCATGATTGCTGTCACATACATAGCTTATTTTAAATGTATTTTTATTTTAATTTCCATTAATTCTTTGTTTTGGGGGGTTTCCAAAGTTTTTATGGAGAATAGGTGAGTTTTCATGAATTGGGCCAAACCGTGAGCCCAATTCCAGATTTAAAAATAAATTTTGTTTCTTTTATAACTTATTAATTTTTTAATATTTTTCACTCATTCCAACTCCTAAATTTCCTCCCCTAATATATTAACACCAAAATTAAAATTTGGAGCCTTTGGAAATCCATAACCAAGGTGTATATGGGTTTTTATTTAAGGGATTGGGCCTGCCCGAAAGCCCAATTCCAGTTTTAAAAATAAAATTTGATTAGTTAATAACTTATTCATTTTTAAGGGGTTTTCGGTGATTCCAAGCCCCAAACACGCCCCTTGAACCCAGCCGCGCGTCCAATATCCTCCCACACTCGTTTCAGCTCCTTTGCATCGCGGTTTAGGTCGAAAGTTCTTAAGAACTCAAATTTCGGGCAGATTTATAAAAGGTAATTTGTTTCCTTCATAACTCCTTCGATTCTTACTCTTTTTCCCCCATTGAAATTCCTAAATGATCTACCTATTCTTGTTCGAACCGATCTTGAAGGTTTGAGTATTTTTGAAATCAGATACTGGTATTTTGGGGGGTGATTTCTACAAGATATTTTAAGTAAGTTGTTCTCCTCCTTTCTTCTTTCAATTTGTTTAGGGTTACATCCAATTTAGTTAGGGTTTCTTCCATTATAATTGTGGTTCCTAATGTCCAGGAAGTAGGGTTTAAAATTTAAGGTTTTATATTGTGTTTTATGGTCTGAAATTCTGGTTTTAGGTCTGGTTTAGCTTTCTTGAGGTGCGGCGGTGGTGCGTTTGAGTTTTCGCACAAAGGATTCAAGGGTTTCCTTGGTTTTGGTAGGTGATTCCATTGTGTATGAAATCTTTGTGAATTGGATACTATTTTTATGGTATTTTCATGCTTATTAAATTTTATTATTTCTAAAAAATATAGTTTTAGTGGTGTTTGTATTTAAAATGAATCCTAAAGGCCAATTTCATGTGAAATTGGGGGTTTTTCATAGAAATGTATTATTAGTTTAATTGGGGATACCCTATAAGTAACTAGTTGATTTTATTGAAGTATAATAGGGATAGAAATACTGTTTTTAATGATTGTCCCTTGTGTTTGTTGCTGAAAAATCTGGTTTTAATGGTGTTTGTGAACCACATGAAATTCTAAGAGTTGTGTTGTGTAATAATGGAGACTTTGAAATGATGTCGTTTCTTGAACTATATAGGGTTGCCCTAAAAATGATTTTGTGTTTTAACTGAAATGTATTGGGATCTCCTTTATGTTTTGGAAACTTAAATATGTGCACATAGTATGCAAGTGAGGTTTATAAGGTGTTTTGTGTCCGAAACACTACGAGATTTTTGAGGAATTGTTTTATGAAAAATCTAAGTGTTTTGTTGCTTGTTTTAAGTGGAATAAAATGTGATAGCTAATGTATTGGTTATGATTGACCAGTAATGGTGTTTTATATGAAAATTTATTTATGTTGCATGCTGAAATTGATTGAGCACAAAAGGGGAAGCCCGGGTACCTAGGTGGGGCGGATTTGTACTAGTACGGCTAGTGGACCGGATGGGTTTTGTCCCTGTTTCACTTAGCATTTGGATAACGACAACTCTAAATAAACTATGTGGATGATTATTGGGGACCACTAGGTTATGGGTGTGTTCCCTACTAGTGGATCGTGCACGAGAAATGATTTTTCTATGGTTACTTTACACCGAGGTACGAGGTACATAGGGCCCAAGACAACCTAGTGCCTAGGGGTGTTCCCAATGTTGTTGCTCATTGGATTTGTAGTATCTACCCATGTCTTAGGGTGTGTTTGGAAGTAAATTACAGTATCTAACATTTCTATTTTAATGTGTTAGTATTCTAAAAATTTTGGATTGAAAACTATTTTCAATTAGAGGTTTCATTTCTTGAAATTTGAACACTACTTTTCCTTGCGTTTGAAAAATGCTTGCTTTTTCACATTGTATTTCTTACTCTTTGGAATCATTGGGTGGTATCCTATTGGGCTTAGTCTCACACCCTACTTACACCCCTTGGGTGTAAGTAGACTTGGTTATGTTTGATTCAGGTAAAGTAAAAGCTAAGGGTGATGGCGGTTCATGGTGTTAGTTCCCATTCTTGGTGCGGAGTTGTGGAGATAGCTTGGGGGCGATGACCCCTAGTCGTGTGGAGTCCTTGGGGCTGTATTAATGCTATAATTATTTTTATTTGGACCACTTGTATAATCTTTAAACCAATGTACTCATTTTTGGTTTTCACTTAAGTCTTGTTTGGCTCAAAAAATTTCAGATTTATATTATGGATTGTTTTTAATGTTTTATGCTTTCATACTCGGGTAAATCGTTCCCAAACCTATATTAATGATACCCGGGCACTTGTGCCAGCCCGTGGGGATAGGGAACGCCCTTCGGGTCATGTCACGGGCTGGGTTTGGTGCCGGTTTTGGCGGTGACCAGATTCGGTTCGTGACAAAATGGTATCAGAGCAGGTTCGCTCCTTGGGTCATGTTATTTGGGGAAGAGTCAGCATAGTCTGGAGCTATGATTTTTGGGACTTGAAATTTCAGTCATGGGTAGTGTGCCTGGACAGCAAACCTCATTAAAGGATTCAAGTCACCATGGTAAGTATGGATTTATTTGAGTGCTTTGGTTTTCTTGGTTTAATGATGACTATGGGAAATGAAAAGAGAGTTGGGAGAATAATCTCAGTGAGCTCGCAGGGCCTGGCAAGCCATGTGGAGCCATGGATATTTCCCTAGAATACTCTCTGTGACGGCGAAGTTATTGGAATATGGCTGCCAACCATATGTCCAAGTCACCCACCGAAACTAGTTTCCTCTTGCATTGTTTTGTGCTTTAGTTTTGAAATCTTAGCACTTTGGTTTTAAGGTGACTTGGTTTTAAGAAGCGTAACGTTTTTATGAAATGATTTTCAAATAAAGAGGGAATGGTTTGGTTTATGAAATGGTGGAACTAAATTTTCAGAATTGTTTTGAAATGTAAAATGGTGCACTTACACCTCTTTGAAAGCAGGAACTATATTGAATTTGTTTTTTTTAAAGCGTTTCCAATAGAGTTTTCTAAACAATTAGAGTGTGTTTTAATGGGATGATATGTTTCGAAATTGATGTGAATAACTTAAAAGTGAGTTCTTTTCTAAATGGTTGTGTCCTTATGAAATGTTTTGTAAGATGTGAATTGGGATTTCGATCTCATTGTTAGCAGTTTTGAGAAAAAGGTTGGGTTGGTTGACCATTTTGTTTTTGAAAAGTGGAAGGAAGTTTTGTTTTACCCTTTGGTATTTCCATTAGTGACCACATGCATGGGGTTATATGGGATGATGGATGGTTGATGGAACGACTGGATGAGTGCTGGGATGGATATGAGGAGGGTGCCCGGTGTGGCACAAAAACATGCATGTGTGAGGCCCATGGGGTACCATTGGTGGATACGCTTACTGCTAAACCGTTTGTTTTCAAAGAATTGGTTTTAAAGAAAAACATGATGTCTTGATGAATAGTTTGGTATGGTTTGTATTATGGGTTTTTAAAAATGTTGATGTTGTGGGAGGTTTTGAGTTCAAGAACCCCTTCTGTTTGAACTGTGTTTTGGGTTTGTGTTTGGTCGGTAAGCTGTGTTGTAGGGACGATTAGTGGTCTCTTTTGAAAAAAAAAATTGGGATGCCTTTACGGTGGTTCCCTCAATGTGTTTGGATCTGGTTTGTGGCATGTTTTGACCAATGGACCAGCTTGGTTGGGTCCTTGGGTTCTCTCATTGGATAAGGTACGCCCCCATTAAGGGTTAATGCACAACTGAAGTGCAACCCGTTTTGTTTGGCCATTGGAAAATCCTCCAGTTGATCAATATAAATAATATTTTATCGAACATTTCTTTTATTGAGTCTACACCCATTCATTTCGCTGATTTGTGGATCCTCTTGTAGTGGGATAGTGCTTGGGGAAGGTTGAAAGAGACCTTAGTTTCTTAAGTTTCCTGATTCACCAAAGGTGGGAGTGTTCTTTCGTTGTTAGTACAGATGAGTGTCTTGATGGTGTCTAAGAGGGCCTCTGGGTTCTTTATAGTTTCTTTGAAGAAAGAGTTATTATTAAACAACCAATTTTGAGATTTAGGTCATGATATGATATTGTGTCCACTTTTTGGACTTATCTGTTGTTTAGGGACTTTGAATATGGTCCCGTTCCATGTATTGTTTCTATCAATCGTCAGGGTCATGTTCGATGACGCATTGTGATGTTGTGTGCTCTTTTGACAATAAAGGTGAAGGTCACACAATCCTTTAAGGTTATATGTTATGTTGGGATTGTGTCTCCCTTGGGAAAAACATCAAATCCTCTATCTTAGAGGAAGGTGTTTATACGTTTCTTTCCCTTCTATTGTTTCTCACCCAAAGAAACAAGGTGCGATGTGTGTGCATCTTCTGATCCCTTGTTTCAATGAAATGTTTGGTTTTGGTAAAGTGGGTTATGGAGTGTGTTATGTCTTGATAAACCCATCAGGGTATGCAGTGTAGTTGTTTGTGGCACCGAAAGAAGAAGCTCCACATAGGGGTTTCAACAGCCTAACTGCGTGGCCGAAGATGCTTCAATATTTTGAGCTCCATCCATAGGTCCTGGAGAGAAGCTGGCGCGTAGTCAGGGGAAACACCAATGTCGTTTAAACACTTGTACAAAGTCCTATCCTCAGTATGAAAGATAGGAACAGTTTAAACCTATGGTTTCATCATCTTCCTTCTGTTGCTCTCGTTCGGTGGAAATAGGTAGAGGGCCTTGTACCCATGTCATCGCCTAATGTTTTTCCCTCCCACGTTGGTTTCCATTGAGTCATTGGAGAATGGTTGGAAATTTGGCTAGAAAGTTCGAGCACACATTTTGTGCATGATTAGTAGTGTCAGTGTTCTAGGAAGCCACGTTCAAATAATGATCAGCATAGTTAGTGCATGGTTTCCCAAACCGTGCGGACTGACCTTGCACCCTTTCCAAATCTTAAAAAAAAATTGGGTCTTTTTGTGTCGGCCCATGCTGGTCAGTTAAGATGGTTGGTTCTTGTGGTGGGAAGACCCACTGCGGGTATCATGTATATTATTTTGTAAATTTCTAATTTATGTATACCCCTTGTACTAGGGAGTCTGTTTGGGCCTCCCCCTATTAGTGTCTTGATTCTGTCTTGGAAAAAAAAAATTAAGTTGTCTCTTATGGTGGGGAGCCCATTTGTGTCTCTTCATACGAGTAACTCATATTTTTCCTTGGTTTTGTATGGGAAGTAGGTATTATCATTTGGATATATCTAACTACCTACATCTTTCTTTGGTAAAAATTGATATTGGAGAGTGACCAATGGTTTAGTTATAGTCGGGAAAGTGTAACCATGTTCGATGTTGTCGTTTATTTGGGTAAATTGATTGAGTGTTGTTCAGATTGTGTTAGAGGAGTTTTCATTTGGGATAAATCTTGAATGTGCTTTATTCATTCAGGAAAGTGGTGTAAGTCAGGTTTGTGAGAGTATTCCTTCCTTCATTGATCACTGGAGGTTTTATGGCCTTTGGGGGTGAAACCTGGCAAGAGAGTACCACTTGGTTTCTCAGTTGGGTTTAGTTGTTGCTTTGGCCTTACTGTGACTTTCCGGGGCGGAAAGTTTTTATGGTGGGGAGAATTGTCACATACATAGCTTATTTTAAATGTATTTTTATTTTAATTTCCATTAATTCTTTGTTTTGGGGGGTTTCCAAAGTTTTTATGGAGAATAGGTGAGTTTTCATGAATTGGGCCAAACCGTGAGCCCAATTCCAGATTTAAAAATAAATTTTGTTTCTTTTATAACTTATTAATTTTTTAATATTTTTCACTCATTCCAACTCCTAAATGTCCTCCCCTAATATATTAACACCAAAATTAAAATTTGGAGCCTTTGGAAATCCATAACCAAGGTGTATATGGGTTTTTATTTAAGGGATTGGGCCTGCCCGAAAGCCCAATTCCAGTTTTAAAAATAAAATTTGATTAGTTAATAACTTATTCATTTTTAAGGGGTTTTCGGTGATTCCAAGCCCCAAACACGCCCATTGAACCCAGACGCGCGTCCAATATCCTCCCACACTCGTTTCAGCTCCTTTGCATCGCGGTTTAGGTCGAAAGTTCTTAAGAACTCAAATTTCGAGCAGATTTATAAAGGTAATTTGTTTCCTTCATAACTCCTTCGATTCTTACTCTTTTTCCCCCATTCAAATTCCTAAATGATCTACCTATTCTTGTTAGAACCGACCTTGAAGGTTTGAGTATTTTTGAAATCAGATACTGGTATTTTGGGGGGTGATTTCTACAAGATATTTTAAGTAAGTTGTTCTCCTCCTTTCTTCTTTCAATTTGTTTAGGGTTACATCCAATTTAGTTAGGGTTTCTTCCATTATAATTGTGGTTCCTAATGTCCAGGAATTAGGGTTTAA
This sequence comes from Viscum album, assembly GCA_963277665.1. NCBI lineage: Eukaryota > Viridiplantae > Streptophyta > Magnoliopsida > Santalales > Viscaceae > Viscum > Viscum album. The sequence continues at coordinate 295,187,192 of OY728141.1, read as the reverse complement.
AATTTAAGGTTTTATATTGTGTTTTATGGTCTGAAATTCTGGTTTTAGGTCTGGTTTAGCTTTCTTGAGGTGCGGCGGTGGTGCGTTTGAGTTTTCGCACAAAGGATTCAAGGGTTTCCTTGGTTTTGGTAGGTGATTCCATTGTGTATGAAATCTTTGTGAATTGGCTACTGTTTTTATGGTATTTTCATGCTTATTAAATTTTATTATTTCTGAAAAATATAGTTTTAGTGGTGTTTGTATTTAAAATGAATCCTAAAGGCCAATTTCATGTGAAATTGGGGGTTTTTCATAGAAATGTATTATTAGTTTAATTGGGGCTACCCTATAAGTAACTAGTTGATTTTATTGAAGTATAATAGGGATAGAAATACTGTTTTTAATGATTTTCCCTTGTGTTTGTTGCTGAAAAATCTGGTTTTAATGGTGTTTGTGAACCACATGAAATTCTAAGAGTTGTGTTGTGTAATAATGGAGACTTTGCAATGATGTCGTTTCTTGAACTATATAGGGTTGCCCTAAAAATGATTTTGTGTTTTAACTGAAATGTAGTGGGATCTCCTTTATGTTTTGGAAACTTAAATATGTGCACATAGTATGCAAGTGAGGTTTATAAGGTGTTTTGTGTCCGAAACACTACGAGATTTTTGAGGAATTGTTTTATGAAAAATCTAAGTGTTTTGTTGCTTGTTTTAAGTGGAATAAAATGTGATAGCTATTGTATTGGTTATGATTGACCAGTAATGGTGTTTTATATGAAAATTTATTTATGTTGCATGCTGAAATTGATTGAGCACAAAAGTGGAAGCCCGGGTACCTAGGTGGGGTGGATTTGTACTAGTACGGCTAGTGGACCGGATGGGTTTTGTCCCTGTTTCACTTAGCATTTGGATAACGACAACTCTAACTAAACTATGTGGATGATTATTGGGGACCACTAGGTTATGGGTGTGTTCCCTACTAGTGGCTCGTGCACGAGAAAGGATTTTTCTATGGTTACTTTACACCGAGGTACGAGGTACATAGGGCCCAAGACAACCCAGTGCCTAGGGGTGTTCCCAATGTTGTTGCTCATTGGATTTGTAGTATCTACCCATGTCTTAGGGTGTGTTTGGAAGTAAATTACAGTATCTAACATTTCTATTTTAATGTGTTAGTATTCTAAAAATTTTGTATTGAAAACTATTTTCAATTAGAGGTTTCATTTCTTGAAATTTGAACACTACTTTTCCTTGCGTTTGAAAACTGCTTGCTTTTTCACATTGTATTTCTTACTCTTTGGAATCATTGGGTGGTATCCTATTGGGCTTAGGCTCACACCCTACTTACACCCCTTGGGTGTAAGTAGACTTGGTTATGTTTGATTCAGGTAAAGGAAAATCTAAGGGTGATGGCGGTTCATGGTGTTAGTTCCCATTCTTGGTGCGGAGTTGTGGAGATAGCTTGGGGGCGATGACCCCTAGTCGTGTGGAGTCCTTGGGGCTGTCTTAATGCTATAATTATTTTTATTTGGACCACTTGTATAATCTTTAAACCAATGTACTCAGTTTTGGTTTTCACTTAAGTCTTGTTTGGCTCAAAAAATTTCAGATTTATATTATGGATTGTTTTTAATGTTTTATGCTTTCATACTCGGGTAAATCGTTCCCAAACCTATATTAATGATACCCGGGCACTTGTGCCAGCCCGTGGGGATAGGGAACGCCCTTCGGGTCATGTCACGGGATGGGTTTGGTGCCGGTTTTGGCGGTGACCAGATTCGGTTCGTGACAATCGCTTTAGACAGTAATAAAATATAAGTTTTTCTTAGTTTTAAAAGAAGCATAAAAACTATTAAAACAAAAGAAATCTTTGGATTTTTGAGTGAGAAAGTATGTCTAAGTAAATATATTGTAATCATCGACGTGAACATGCACATATTCTTTCCCCCAATTATCTTAATTTGTGTAGGACCAAATAAATATATGTTCACTAACTATAAATTTATAAGAGACTTCACTAATAGGTTTAAAACTAGACTTGTGTTTCTTTCCATATTAACAAGGATCAAAAACTCGAGAAGAGTTAAACTTAAGTTCTAATAGATCCCTAACATGACCTTTCCTATAAAGTTTAACCAAAGTCCAAAAGTTATAGTGGCCTATTATTTTATGCCAGATCCAATAAAAATCTTCATTTACACTTAAGAAAGGTAAATTCTATTGTATAAGGTCTTATATATGTAATGTGTAAACTTTCTCATGTTTATCAGTGGATAGAATAAACATGTCATCCAAACTTCGAACAATTCATTTATCATTCCTAAATTTCACAAGATAACCCTCATTGAATAGCTTACTAGTGTTGATATGATTTTTTTAAGTTCTAAGATATACAAAACATTCTAAATTAAATCTTTTCTTAAAAAATATCACTAATTCTAATGATTTCACTATGTATGTTGTCACCAAAAGTAACACATCCACCATTAAACTTTATCAAGTTATAAAAGTTGGACTTGTCTAATGTAATGTATTGAGAATAACCATTATTCATGTACTACTTGTTCTAGTTGATGGTACTCAACCTCTTTTCTTGAAATAAAGAAAACTAAGTTCTTTATACCCAAACTTGATTGGGTCTGGAAACATTAGCAAATAAAATCTTAGGAACCCATATTTTTAAACTATTTTATGTTGAATAGATTCTATCTCTTAAAAAATAAAATCTTTATGAAAAACTAAAGATTAAACTCTATTTGAATAATAATGACTCTTCTAGTGACCCCTTTATATTTTTTGAAAAAGGGTGCACTCCTAGGAACAAAATAATTTGATTGAAAATGTGATTTTCCAAAAGTATAACCTATACTATAAGATTTTCTTTAAGGTTATAACAATTTATAAAACTTATTGAAATTCTGCCCACTATAAGTAAAATTAGACAAAAGTTTTTTCAAACAACTAACTTTATATTTTAGTTTAACCGCTAATTTCTAATCACAATAAGTAAAACTAGAACTTGTTTTAGACTCTAATTCTGATGAATGTTTAGAAATTTTGGAAGTAAGTTTTGAAATTATACTATTTTACTTGTCAATATTAGCTTTGCATAATCATATTTATTTTTCAACTTTTCATTATCCTTTTCTATGAGATTCAAAAATATATCCATTTCATCATAAGTAGGAAAATATTTTATGTCTTCTAATGAATTACTTTTTTCATCACCTGATGAAGTTGAATGATCATCATCCAAAGTATTAAAAAATTAGATTTCAAAGTTAAAGTTAAAATAGATTCAGTGGTAACCTTAGATATGAGACATTTTTTATTCTTAGTACATTCGCATAGAATCCAATAATCTTCTCGTTGTTGTCACCATCTTCTAATGAACTATCAATAGTAGTATATCCACCACTTATGCTTCAAGTTTCCAATTCCTTTAGAATTTTATTTCCTTTACTTTTCAAAGATATATTTGGTTTTATTTATTTACTATTAAATTTTGAACAATTCTATCTTATATGACCAACTTTGTTACATTCATAACATGTGACATCTAAAGAATCATTCTTCTCATGTCTCTCCCTTATGTCTTTTTGACGATCATATTGAAAGTTATTATTTTTTATAATCTTATTCATTATCCTAGAAAATTAAGAAAACTCATTAACATTATCATAAAAATCACTAGAATAAAAAATATCCTTACATTTATTCATAGAATTATTTGAAAAATTATCTCCTATATTAATAATGTCAGAAGTAATATTGTTGGAAGTAGATGAAAAATCTACCACATTATTTATATTCTATTTCTCATTATCTCTTTTCAAACTACTCTTATATAGAATAAGAGTTCAAATTATATCATTGAGATTCATCTTAGTTAAGTTCTTATTATCATCGATCATAGTTCTTTTAGATTCTCACTCCTTTGAAAGTATATCAATAATTTTTTCAACCAACCAATCATCAGCCAATTCCTTCGCACCAAGGGATTAAAAACTATTCACTATAGTCATAAATATTTGATGCATTAAAGAAATAGATTCTCCATGAAGAAAATAAAAACCTTAATAATCCACATGAATCACAGCTCTCATAGTTTCAATAACTTTGGATGTTTTAAAATTTTTAATCTCCAACTTCTTCCAATTTCCATTTTTCATTCCACAAGAGTATATCTGACTATATATATTCCTCATCATTGAGAAACAAAAGTATTTCTCACTTTCTAGTTAACTTGAAACTAAAGTTTCTTATAACACCCTGAGATCTTATATTATATTTCTCTTAAAATAAATATAATTTCTTTGATAGCTTGTGTAACATGCAACACTGAGTTTAAGAGAACTGTGATATACTATTAAAATATTATTATTTAAACATGGTTGTTATAACCTAGCCATTAAAATTGGTGATATGAATAAAAATAAAAAAAATTATGAAAAATGTGTATAAAGGTTTTATATAATTCAAATAAATAAATAAATAAATAAATAATAAGCACTTGATTTTTTAGTAAATTTATTTTATGGTTCAAAAATATGTTTTCTTCAAAATTGGTTATTATGGAATTTTGTATGTGAATATTATAATTAAATGTCAACCACTTTTAAAAAAATTATTTGAAAAAAATGATATCATTTTTATATTCATCATATAAAAATTAACTTATGGTGAAATTTTGGGGTTTTTCTAAAAAGATTAATTTTTCAGTAAATAATAGAAAATACTAATTTTTATTGAAAACTGAATTTTCATTTCAAGAATCTATAAAGTTAAATTTAGTTTTAAAATGGTTTTAAAGTAACATTAGTTCATTTATATTATTTAAAATCCTATTAATATCATTGGAATCAATTTTATACTTGATTTTGGTATAAAAACGTTTTACACTTAAGAAGACATTATTTTAAAAAATTGTTTTCATCACATTTTGCAGGTTTAATTTTAAATTAAATTCTAAAACTTATATAAATTTAATATTGAAAAATGGATTACATATTTAGAATCATAATTATAAAAAAAATTAATTAGAAACATTTTATTTTTTGTCATTGTGAATAATAACCTTGGTAAATATTTTTCACATCGGTAAGGGTAAAACATGTAAAATATGGTTAAAACTTTGGGAAAACAAACCTCAACTTAGATATCAGCCAAATCCAAAGTACATAACTCCGAGGGAAAAGAAGAAATCCAACAACAAGACCCCCGACAATTCCCAAAATCATTCATGAAATGAACCACATGATTTCCCTCTCTCCCAACAAAGGAAAAAACAACATGAATAACATAAAGGAACCAAAGATCTGATAGTGTTGGTGATAGACACAAAAGCTTGGTGGTCGCCTCCTTCCACCTCTAAAGCATTGATAATAACTTGATAGTCGGATTCGACCATAATATCCTTCTAGCCAAGAGACGAGACGAACTGCAAACCCTACCAAATAGTTATGGCCTCTTCCACAGGAGGAGACCAACATGCAATGTCTGAAGAATGATGAGCTGCAATAATAGAGCCTGCATGGTCCCAGAGAACTAGCCAGAGGCCAATAGAACCATCGTCAGGAATCACTGCTTCAGTATTAAGTTTGAAAACACCAGGAGGGGACGGAAGCCAGCTGACTTAAAGGGATTTAACAAGTATAGGAGGATGAACCTCCTCAACATCCACACATTGAGAGCCCCATTTGTGCATCTTGACAAGATACATTATGTCTTCTTTGACAATGCTCTTAAAATGAAGGAATTTCAGAAAAACCATATAATCCAAACATGGATACACAGACCCGCTATAGTATGAGAAGACAAATATCAGAACCACTCCCCCACAATAAGTATAACGTCCCCAATATTTCTCCAAAGGGTAAGATCTTATGCTGCACATATCAACCAAATCCTGGTGACCTAGGGGAAGAAAAAATAGTGTGGAAATCTATTTTCATTGTAACCCCACAGAGTGGGCATATTCCATTACGAGAGAGGCGCCTATCGTCCAAGTGAGCATAAGTAGGAAGGATTCCCCTACATAATTTCCAAATGAAAATCTTGGCCTTTTGCGGTGCATTAAGATTCTAAAGATGTTTCCACAGAGGAAGCCAAGTACCTTCTTTGTCCGCAACACATGACCCATAACCCGAGTGGACGGTGTAGCAGCCAGAGGAATCACTACCACAAAACTGGGCAAGGCCAGCGCCACCCCTTTATCAGCGCTAACGAAAAAGCGCTGATAAAGGGGGGGCCTTTTTCAGCGCTCAAAAAAGTGCTGATAAAAGTACCCATTTAGCAGTGCTTTTTTTTAACGCTGATAAAGCCCCCCCCCCCCATTATCAGTGCTTTTGTTAGCACTGATAAAGGGACCCCCTTTATCAGCGCTTGTTTAGTAGCGCTGATAAAAGGGGGGCCTTTATCAGCGCTTTTTTTAAAAGCGTTGATAAAAGGTCGACTTCAAAAAAAAATTAAAAAAAATATATTAATATATAAATATAGTTATATAGTTATATTGATATAAATATAATATATAAATTTTAAATATATTTTAGATAAGTATAAATGTACATTTACACTTATTATACTTAATATATAAGATATTTAGTGAAAATGGCTTATAAAAAATAAAAAAAAATATTTTTAATTAATAATTTTCTAATTATTATGGAGTAATAGTCATTTAATAACAATTTGAAGACTAAAAAATAAAAAAAATTAAAAAAAGATCCAAAATATGTTGAAAACGTAACTCGAACTTCAAACGGCCATAACTTTTGATCCGGGTGTCCGTTTGAGCTCTACCACATATCAAATCGAAGCCTGAGATGAGCTCTACGTCTTTATGATTGGTTATAACCTTGGTCAAGCGTTTTTCGAGGCCAAAAGAGGCACATAAGGCCTCCAAAACTGAGTTTTTAGTCGGGGTACCCAGATTTTTTAACATTTTGTGGATTTTCAGCCTCGTTTAAGGGGGTATTGTTGGCTTTTTTTAGTGGGGACTGGATTTATTCCAAGGTATTAAATTTATATGGATATTATGTCTTTGAAATTTCATCATTTTTTATAATGCACTACTATTTATAATCAAATATATGTACATATTTTTTATATATTCACACCTAAAAATTAAATTTTTTAAATAAATAATTAAACATATTTACATATAAAATATATTAGATTTATCTAAATAATAAATAATATCCATTTTATTTAAAATACCAATATATGAATATTTATATAACTACTATATATTAATATAACTATACATATATTAATATAACTATATATATATATATTAATATAACTATATGTATATATTAATATAACTATATATATATATATTAATATAACTATATATATATATTAATATAACTATATATATTAATATATATATATATATATATATTACTATACGAATAAATATAACTAAATATATATATAAATAAATAGATATATCATGAATAAGAGAACAAATCAATATAGGGTAGTGGCAAAGGCTTTAGGTGTGCAGGGGGGAGGTCTCGAGATCAAATCCGGGTGGATGCACGGGTGTGCGCGCACTGGTGATTTAAAGGGATAGCGCTGATAAAGGGTGTAGGTGGTGCGGGCGGGCGCTGGAGGTGCGGGAAAGCGCTGATAAAGGGGGGCTCAAGCGCTGTAAAAAGCCCCCCCCCCCCCCGAGATTGGCAGTAATTTTTTTATTTTTTTTATTTTTTTTTATTTTTATCAGTGCTAAAAAAAAGCGCTAATAAAAGCGGTCTTTTATCAGCGTTAAAAATAAAGCACTGATAAAAGACCCTTTTATCAGCGCTTAAAAAGCGCTGATAAAGGGGACTCCCCCCCTTTATCTTCACTGGCATTAATAGCACTTTTTCTATTGCTGTTAATGGCCATTTTTAGCGCTGATAAAAGTCATATTTGTAGTAGTGAATCATGAGACCAATACAGTTTGTCTGGGCCTACATCATGTACCATAGGAACTGCCAGTATAACCTTATGATTGAGCTCAGAAAACTAGAAATTGAGCTTATAAAGGTCCCAACTGGAAAGGTCATCAACCAGGAGCTCTCTCACAATGACATGCTCATTGTCGGGCACATGTGAAGATGTGGGAATCAAACCATCCAAACTAGGAAACCAAGGATCACACTAAATATTGACCAAATCATCGCTATAGATTCTCCAATAAATGTCACAGTTCAAGATAGACTTTGACCCCAAAACACTCCTCCAAAAATAACTCGGCCTAGGAACCAAGATAGAAGATAAGAAACCAACACGAGGGAAATACTTAGCTTTGACAACTCTAGCACACAAGTTGTCCAGGTTTTGTAAAAGGCACCATCCTTACTTGTCTAGAAGGTAATTGTTAAAAATACTCAAATTTATAAAGCCCATGTCGCCACAAGCCTTAACAACACGCAACTTCTCCCAAGCGAGCTAATATAAATGATTTTTTCCATTAGCATTACCCCACCAGAAATTAGAAAATGCCAAATAAAGTTGATGGATAAATAAATTCAGGAGCATGAAGAGAGAAATTACGTAAAAAGGAACAACTTGGGCCACAACTTTAATGAGAACCTCCTTTTCGGCCTTGGAAAGATTCTTACCAGACCATCCTTAATTTTTTTTTGTGGAATTTATCGAGGATGAAGGATAAGACCTCTCTTTTGGAATGTGCAAAGACTGTTGGGAGGCCTAAATATTTTTTATGTTTCTCCATGACCTTAATACCACACAAACCAGCAATAATATCTATCATCCCTTATTTCACACCTAGACTAAAGGATATCTCAGATTTAGCAAAATTGACGCATTGTTCTGAGGCATTGGTAAAAGCATCAATAATTCTAAGAATCTCTTGGCACTCTTGAGAAGTTGCTCTTGAGAAAAGGAGTCAATCATTGGTAAAGAAAAGGTGGGTAATAGGAATACTATACCGACAAACTTTGGCCCCATGAATGAGTCTATCTAGAGCTAATTTAGATAAAAGATGAGAGAAAACATCAGTGATAATGAAAAATAAGTAAGGGGAAAGAGGGTCGCCCTGTTGAAGGCCTCTGGATGGTTTGAAGTTATTTATGAGGAAACCACTAACTTTAATCCTATAAGAAACAATATTAACACAACTCATAATCGCTCTCACCCATTTTGGGCCAAAGCCTAGTTTACTCATAACCTCCTTTAGGAAGGCTATTAGGACCAATAGGGGCCTATATACCCTGAGAGGGGGGGGTGAATCAGGGTATGGATATTCTTTTTCAAAATTCTTCCTGCCCCACTGGATCTTGACCTCTTTATTATAAGGGTCACTTTGTTTTCACTTTTGTGTTTATTATGATCACTTATTTTCTTCTTTATTTGATGATGATGCTTTAAATACAATGCAGGGAAGTAAGCAGGCAGACACATAGATTTTTACTTGGTTCACCCTCACTGGGCTACGTCCAAGGAGAATACGCCGACAAGTTTTCGGTCATACCAAATTCTACTATTCTTCACTATATGTGGATACAAAGGTTTGGGAACAGTCACTCTGTCCTAGGTTCACTGCCTTTACAAGGTTTAGGGTCAGCTCACTACTTTCCCAAGGGTCACTCCCTATTTTTCTCTCTCTGGCTCACTGCCGGTGGAGAGAATCACCTTCTTCCTCTTCCTTTAATCACTACTTCGGAAAGAATCCACTCACAATTTATAGACTTGTAGGTCTCTTCATTTGCATGAAGGAATGAATCTTCCTCTGTATGTAGATGCTCTGTTGAAGTCCAGCTTTCACCCGTAGATGAATTTCTCTTTGCACTGAAGGTATCGAGAAATCTTCCAGCTTTCACGCAGCCCTGAATAACTGTCGTGAATCAACCTTACTTGGCGTGCAAACCTTACTTGGCGTGCAATTCTAACTTGGCGCGCAAGTATCGGCGCACAGGTCACAACTGGCGCGCAGGTCTACCTCAACCACCTGCGCGGCACAATCTTCTGCAACTCCAAACCCGCGCGACTCAAACCCTTTTACGCCCAAACCAATATTGGCGCACAACTACCAACCGACACTCAACTTCAAATATCGGCGTGCAAGTCCACCTACGCGACCACACACCACCTGCGCGACCACCACACCAGCGCGACGAGAGCTCTGATTTTTCAAAGTGTTGAACTCCGTTAAAAATGAAGAGGGTGGTCCTGTATTTATAGGCATTTTGAACACCCTGCGTGACAGCGTGCAAGTCTACCCTCAGCGCATAGGTCTCGGCGCGTAGGTCTCTTCCCCTGTAAGTCACTTGCGCGACCAAACCAATACCTGCACGACCCTATTTCCTTTGCCATATTTTGATCTTCTAATCTTGAAAAACAACAGGCGCGCAAGTTCTCAAGCATCCAAGGCATCTGCGCGCAAGTCTCTTCACGGAGCGCAGGTCACCTATGCGACCACACCAATACCTGCGCGACCCTCTTTCCTTTGTCATATTTTGATGCTCTGATCTTGAAAAACATATAGCATGCAAGTTTCTTCTACTTCAATTCAACGACGCGAATGTCCCTTTGCCAAAAGCCACTTGTCTTCATTTGTCGATTTTCAGGCCAAAAAATTTGGCAAATACTGGAAAACGGTGCCACCTTGTATCTGTTCTTTTTGTACCACCTCAAGATCATCCATTCCTTTATCAACGTTATTGAATCAAACAAGGATCGTTGACCACAGATCTTGAACTCAACATCCCACCATGAAATCCCCTTTGTCAACAAATTTGTATGTCATTGTTTTGCTTTGTCAACAATCACAACACATATGTCCACTTTGTTAACAAACACAATCACCTCAAAAATGCTTCAATGATATCTTGAGGGATTTTTGCCCAACAAAGGCCCATTCCACCCTATCATAAGCCTTTGACATATCCAATTTCATAGTCAGAATCCCCCTCTTAGAGGTTGAATGAGTTTTCATGGAATGAAATATTTCCTGGGCCACGATTGTGTTATCTGTGATAAGCCTATTGGGGGAAAAGCACTCTGGTTCTCATAAATAATATAGGGGAGGACCCTAACCAAGTTATGGTAGAGGACTTTTGAAAAGATCTTGTAGACCACATTACACAAGTTGATAGGCCTAAAATTGAAAATTTTAATCGGGCCTGAGATTTTTGGGATCAACATAATAAGAGTTTTATTAACCTTATCTGTACTCATAGAACCAGACCATAGACCCCATATCAAAGAAATAATGTCTGGACCCACAATATTCCAAAATCTCTTGAAGAAAAGGGCATGGAACCCATCCAGACTAGGAGCCTTTGAAGAATGAATGCTTTCAGGGCCACTATAATTTCCTCCCTCAAAATATCCAACTCGAGATTCGAAGTCGTAGACTTGGTCACCTTAGGATCCACACAGCTCAAAAGGTCCTCCTAGTTGGTGTCGTTCTTAGAACAAAACATATTTTTATAAAAGCCATCAATCAACTCCTGAATCATTGCCTCATCAGAAGTAATGTTTCTGTTACCGTCCTCCAACTTGGAAATGAGGTTCTTCCTTCTTTCGACGGAGGCCTTTTGATGAAAGTAACTAGTATTTTGGTCACCTTGTTTGATAATGGACTCCCTTGACCCAGAGAATCAATATATTTCTTTGTCTCTTAGGGATTCATCCAACTGCTTTTCCATATTCACAACCTCCTGTAAAGAAAAAACAGAAGAAGGTTTTTCATAGCATCTATCCAGAGCTTTCTTGAGTAAGGGGATTCTCTGGTCAAAATTTATGAAGTGTTATCAACTCCAATGCTATAATTGAGTAGCCAAATCCTTAGTTTTATCCCAAATTTGGTCGTGAGAGGAGGACCAAGCAACTTCAACCACATCACTACAACTATCATTATGGAGCTACAAGCATTCGAAACGAAAAACTCCGCATTGACTTATCATCCAAGGGTACAACCTACGGCTGGAGGAAAATGGGGCAATAGTTAGATGAGACCAGAGGGAAATGAGAAACCTCATACCTCAGGAATGTCTACATACAGTCACTAAATGACACAAACCTATCCATCCTTTTCGAAATTCCAGAGGCATGGTCACATTCGCGAAACCGAGTGAACGGGCTCCCCAAGAAACCAAGATCCGAAAGACCGTCTTGAAGAAAACAGTCCTGAAAGAGATCATGGAATAAACACTGTATTGAGTGTCACCCATCTTCTCATGGTGATACTGAATCTCGTTAAAGTCTCTGCCAAACAAAATGGGGCCCCAAAGCAATTCCTGGTAGAAAGGACCAACTCCTAGGATCTTCATTTATCGCTCGCTCCCGACTAGCCGTAAAAACCCACAAAGTGTCACACAGGTTCCTAGGGCTGGAAGATCGAGATGGTAATGTGGTGATCATAGAAGTTAACCACTGAATCATTTAAGTCCTCTCTCCACATGAAACAAAGGCTTCCAACATTGCTCGACCGTCCGATCAAGAAACGATTCTAAAACCCGGCCTTCGAAAAAACTCCTCTCATGTGCTTGCTTTCTAGCATGGTCTCGGACAAGAAGACCATGTCAGGGCTATACTTAGAGCTCCATCAATGGAGCATGTGAATTGATCGTGGGTTTCCAAGCCCATTTTAATTCCAACAAAAGTTTTTCATTACGGAAGGCGGGGCTGGTTCAAGCTAGCCTCTGCCTTTGAAACTTCAAAAAGAGAACCATCACTCGCCACTCTCCATCTTTTTGGGAGACGTACCACTAACAATGAGGCTACATAGCTCCTCTTAGAGCCACAAACAATCAGATCATGACTAAAAGAGCCCAAATCCCCTCTGTAAAATCTCTTCCATGTTTGATGATTTTTAGCACCTGGCCTCATTCCATCATGAAAGATGACTTCTTCCTCAGGTGAGGGCATAAAAAGATTTGTAAAAGGGGAAAGACCTAGGTCTGGAGGGTCGGAAAAAATTTGATTCAACTCGTAAGTGGGCTTAGATGAATCCTTAGAGCCTAATCATGTCCGTGCAGGTGGAGCTACCGTCTCTGTACCGGAAATATCCTCTCTAGTATGAAAAATAACAAAGCCACTATAAGCATTCCGGGGATCTGTCATCAAAGACTCAGTCGTCAGGCCTCGACGAACTATTGAAGGTGAGCAAGGAGGAGGTCCTTCCTCGCTTGGAACATCAGAAATCGGGGGGTAGGCGTCTGACAACATCACCTCTCCCGGTATAGGTGAAAAACGATCCCCCACCACCATAGATGACAACATGTTATCATGAGAGTGTGCCTTTGTAGCCTCCTGAACAACCAAAGGAAGAGCGGGCCGCTGAAGGAGTGGAGGACCTAAAATCTGGCACATTGCAGCCACAAACACATTCTTCACGAAAAAAAGGTTGGTCAAACATCTTCATATTTTTATTCCTATTGAAATAATCCTCAATGTCCCAAGACCCCTTCTCGACTAACCCCTAGAAAGAAAACTCACGAGCTGAGGGACATGGGACTACCAGACGATGAAAGAATGAGCTATCTAGGGCAATGGGGAAAGATGACGGGCCCAAAGGGATTATTATCGCCTTATTAGCCGAGGGGTCTTAGACCGCCCGCCTATTGAGCGAAACTCTGGCCTTCTATTTTCAGCCTCCAAAGTGGAATTTCGCTATGAGGGTTTAGCCCACAGCCACAAGGTGTATTGCAACATCAAACATCCCTTAGAATCTGATTTCTTTATTCCGCAATCTTTAACCCTGTGACCAATAATGCCATAAAAAAATAGAAGGAAAATAGTTTTTCGAATTCAAGAGCCACCTGAATTATTTCTTCTGAGAATTTCAAAAACAAACCCCGCATAAGAGGTTGAAATATGTCCACCATAACCTTGATCTGCACCGAGGGACCCCACTGGGTTGAGTTTGAATAATCAAAATCGTATATTCAAAACTTTGATCTTATCAAACTCTCTGGAGAATTTCAAGATAATTACCCTAGCTTCGATTTCCCTGATACCAACCCCAACTTCCAATCTCCATATTGACTGTATTGTATTTTTTAGGGCATTCAAGTTATAAGATATGTTGAATGAAAGCTTTCCCATCGGGGCAGGACACGCGATTCCAAAGATTAATGCCCTTTGAAGTGTATTAATAGGAATATCATATTAGTTAATTTGCTGTCAAATGGAGACTGTTTTGTAATTTTGTTTTTTTTTTTTAATTTTTTCTCAGATATATTACTGTATTCCGGTCGGGAATCGGGATATTCGATTGACGATGAATTCTGGAGTTTGGCCTCACTTATATTTTAGGGGACCTGCTCCTCTAGCATCGCGTTGGAGCAATCTTCTAGCGTTTGAGAAACTGATTCATCTGTGGCTTTATTGTGGCATCCATCAAAAGGTGGATCGATCTTCAGAACTGGGCCTCCCGTATCATTTTTTATTCGTCTGCGACTTGTTTTGCCCCCTCTTTCGCGTTCAGAGCACTCTTCACGTGAAGGTTCACTTTTTTTTTTATCCCCCATGGTCTCGATTTGTCCAATCGCAGCATGAAGTTTTTCGAGCTTTGATTTTTCTTCAACGCTTGAGGCAATTTTCTTCACGGGTTGTGTTGTTGACCAGAGTAGCCCCGTCTGTTCGTACGTTCTTAGTCCTGCTGCTGTCTTGCGGAGCATCCTTGTTTCAGTATGTCTAGTGAGGTTTTTTCATAGTTTTATCTGGATACTCTCGTTTATTGTCTCCAGCAGAAGATCCAGGTGCACTGTTCTCCACCCATCAATCTAATAGTTACAACTCTTCGATTGTGAGTCCTGAATTCACACAATTAGACGAGTTGGAGGAGATCTGTTCCTCTGGGTTTATCAATTAGAAATAAATTAGACTTTATTGATGGGAGTATTCACACAATCATACTGGTGTCCTTTCTCTGAGCTGGGATAGGTGCCTTAACTTGATCATTGCTTGGTTGCTTGAATCCTTTTCTCCCTCAACCGAGTCTACTATTTTATACACAAATAACCGCCTCTAAAATTTGCGAAATTTTGATGCGGGGTTTTGGGCAGCCTAAGGATGTTTGGGTTTGTAAGCAACAGCCGTTGTTAGGGAGAAACTTGAGGAGTTTTGCTGCTTCATATACAGCCTCGTTTTGAACCCTCTGTCATGGCAGCCTATTTTACCTGAAGGAAGACAGATATTACTTGTATCTTCTGTCATAAGAAAGGTCATAACAAGGAACAATGTTTTAACTAAAAGGTACTGTGTAATGTAATTTTTGTAATAAGAAATAACACCTTGGGGGGGCAATGTTAAAGCTGATAGGATTTCCTGCGAATTGTAGAAGCAATCTCACGTTTAGCTTGCACGGATTAATGCATCTTTAGCTTCTAAGAAGACAGCTGCAGGTTTGTCACTGTTCCAGTGGAACAGTGCAAGTTCCACTGGAACTTGGCCCGGAAAACTGGACTGGATAGTTCAGTTAAAAAATGCAACTGGTGACTATTCTGGCCCCCCCCTGGAAATGCCTTATGGCAGTCATTCAGAGGCTGCTGCTTGTGCTAGTCCTTCAGGAATTTTTCTAGTATCATGAAAGATGAAAGTTCTGAAAAAAAGGCTTTTGACCCCACTCATACCAATTTTTCAGGTTTTCCCTCCCCTCTTTCCTTGGTTTAATCCTGCTTGTTCACAATTTTGTGTTACCTCCTGTTCTGAAAATCTGAGTTATTGGGTTGTAGAGACTGGAGCAACAAACATGTTCATATTTATCTATTTTTTGATCCCTATTCTTCTATCAAGGATATGCGGGTTCATTTACCAACTAGTATTAAAACAAAGGCTACTTATATTGGTATTTTTACCATAAACCCTTCTCTCATTTTACACCATTTTTTTGTTTATTTTTTCATTCACATTCAATTTACTTTCAGAGAGTCAGCTTGCTTCTCAATTACATTGTTCTTTTTGATTCACCGATTCTGAATATATTATACTGGCCCAGCCATGGATGACGATTGGCCTGGCTAAACAACTCGGTGGTCTTTAGATTATGTCATGTTCCTCATGCCATCATCCGATGTATAATTCACATTTGTTATGATGTTCATTCCCATGTAACTAAACTTTCAACTGTTTGTCTGCTAGCCAAACAGAAAACACAGCATTTTTTATCCATGATAATAATTCTGGGATGCCCTTTGCTCTTGTTCATATGGATGTATGGGGATCCTATTCTACTGCTGCTCTTGGTGGTTATCACTATTTTGAAACCTTCCTTGATGACTGAACTAGAACAACTTGGTTTATCGCACGAGAAAAAAATCCGCTGTTGATTTTCTTTTCCCTTGTACGAGTTTATCAAAACTCAGTTTTCTCATTCTACTATTTTTTTTGATGTGGTAATGCTCCTGAATTGGGTATTCAGCCCTTTTATTCTTATAAAGGCATTTCACATCAACTTTCTTGCGTTGAAGCACCACAAAAAAAAAAAGTTGTGGTGTAGCGTAAACATCAACACTTTTTATTGCTAGAGCTCTTATTTTTCATGCATGTTTGGCCTTTAAAATCTGGGGATATGTTTTCTTACCTGCAGCATTCCTTGTTAACCTGACTACCATCAAAATTCTTGGTTTTTTCTCACCTCACCAAAAATTATTCAATAAACCTCCCAATCATCTCTTATTAAATTTTTTCGGTTCTCTTTGTTTTGCCTCTTCCCTTGCAGCCCATTGGAAAAAATCTGATTCCCAATTACAAAGGTGTACAAATTATTTGATTTGGATACTCTACAAATCTTTGTCTCTTCCATCCTCAATTTTCTTGAGCTTCAAGTAACCGTTCTGATTCTATTCTTTCTTTGCCCCATTTTTTAGCTCCTTCTTCTGACTGGTTGCAATCTGTTGCCTTACCTTCCTATGATTCAGTTTTTCATTAAACAAGAGTTTTTAATCCATGTCCGTATTCCTGAAATTACCTCTGATAGTCCAGCATGCTGCGATTGCCTGTCCATTCCCTCTTCTCACTGTTCTTTTACTCCAGTAAACCCTGAGTTTTTGCCCGAATGTTCTACAGAAAACTGTTTACCCACCCATGACTCCTCTCCATCCTCCTTTGCTCCAGCTCATTGTGAGTCTTCTCCTGATTTTCCATCCAGTACTTCTATTCCAGCAGACCATGAACCATTGAGTCCTGTTCCAGTTTTCCGGTCCACTAGTACTCCCATGTATTTGGATATTACCAGTGCTCTCCTTTATCTGGGCAGTCTTCAGTCTCCTGTTTCTTTCCTGGACACCAGTTTCTGTCTCCTTCCAGACTTTCCCCTTCATGTAATTTTTCTCTTGCAAAACTTTGCACTATTTCCGAAGCTTCTTTTTTCATGGAAGCTAGTCAATTTCCTCATTGGCAAGAAGTCATGAAAGCTGAATTTGCAGCATTAGAAAGGAATGAGATTTGGAAAGGGGTTTCTCTTCCACTTAAACAATGCACTGTTGGTTGCAAATGGCTTTATAAAGTCAAGATTTTACCTGACGGCTCTGCTGAAATATATAAAGCTTGTCTAGTGGCAAAAGGATATAGTCAAAAAGTGGGTTTTGGTTTCCATAACACTTTCAGTCAGGTTGTCAAGTGAACTGCTGTTCATCCTTTTTTTCTCCTTGGTGACTTCCTTGAAGATGTTTACATGGATATTCCTCTGGGTTATGTTGTTTGGGGGGGGTCTCTTCTGTTAAGTTGGTTTCTGAACTTTGTGAAGTGATAGGGATGCGTGGGACTGTATTAGGTAGGTGGGGTTATAAAAGGAAATCTGCCAGGGCCAGAGTTGGAACTCCCATGGGGGATTTGTGGGGCCAGCTGTAGCCTTTTTTTTTTTTGGGGGGGGGGCAGCTGGGGGTTTGTTAGGGGTCCCAAACTGTTAAATAGGGGGAAGGCTGGTGAGAGAGGGGCAGGGAGAATTATTCTGTTGAAGGGGATTCAGCCGTGAGGCTTGGGCGAGGGTGCAGCAGTGCTTCTTGAGGGACCAACGTCTCTATTCTTCTTCTTCTCTTCTTCCTCCCCCCTCCTTGATTTCTGCTCCTTTTTCTATATATATTCACGATGTAGCCTGTCCAAGCAGGCCTGTTCTTTATCACAAATCCTTAAATGAGTCCTGGTAAACTGGCCTGTAAACTTTTCAAATCCTTATATGGACTAAAGCAAGCCTCTCATCAACGGAATGCCAAGCTTACCAAGACTCATCTTGCAATGGGTTTTGAGCAGTCTCCCTCTGACTACTATCTCTTTCTTATAAATCGCAGTGGGTGCTACGTTGCGTTACATGTTTATGTATGTTTATGTTGATGGCATTTTAATTGATGGACCTGCTTCGGCACATATTGAGCAGTTTTTTTTTTTGATCTTTGTTGTGTTTTAATAGCTCTGTTATTTGGGCGTTTCTCGCTATTTTTTTGGCATCGAAGTGACTCGTTCATCTGTAAGTATTTTTTAATGCCAAGGTAAGCGTATTGTTGATCTTCTTGAAGGAGACAATTCACGTGGCACTAAACTGCGCTCTCTTTCTCATGGAACCTCACCATTGGCTCTAGGTCCTGATATGAAACAGGAGATGGCTACTTTGTATTAAGAGTAAAAGAGAGCAGAAACTATAGGCGGGAGAAGAGAAAGATACAGAGGAGACACTTAGGGAGTTTGCACTCCCGCCCAAGCCGAAGCTGCTTCCAAGCCAAATGGCCGCTTTACCAGAATATTCTCTTCACACCCGTCCTCTCACCCCCTGCCACTTATTTATAATGGAACCCCAACATCCACATGGTCCCAGCCTAACAATATGCTAACCATAATCTCTCTCAATCTAACTAATATTCCCCTGTTAAAAAGACGCTTATACCCCTACTCCCCTATAACAGGTCTCTATCAATATTGATACGACACAGGAGATGACTACTTTGTATTAAGAGTAAAAGAGAGCAGAAACTACAAGCAGGAGAAGAGAAAGATACAGAGGAGACACTTCGGGAGTTTGCACTCCCGCCCAAGCCGGAGCCGCTTACAAGCCAAATGGCCGCTTTACCAGAATTTTCTCTTCACACCCCTCCTCTCACCCCCGCCACTTATTTATAATGAACCCCCAACATCCATGTGGTCCCAACCTAACAATATACTAACCATAATCTCTCTCCATCTAACAACTAATATTCCCCTGTTAAAAAGATGTTTATATCCCTACCCCCTGTAACAGGTCTCTATCACTGCCATCGTCCCGAAAAACCACCTTGTCCTCATGGTGGTGGATTCTGCCGGCATGCCAAGCAATCTCCCAAACCAACCGTGCTCCATGTAGTTTCTGCTAGAGTTGTGCCAAGCAATTAACCAAATGACCCTCCTACTACGGGGTGAGGTTCGCCTCCGAGTGCCCTCATCCCGCCTGAAAGAGCTGTGTGGGCCTCCCCCATGACTCTCGCCGCAGATGAAGAAGCAGGATTTACCTTGTTGCTCCTGCTAAAGTCGTGTTGCATCCCATTCTTGAAATACAGATGACTGCTTGCCCTGCACGATATCAGTGAAATCCACCAGCGCCCTTGTGAGCAAATGGAAAGCCTTCAATTCCCCACCCACCTCGGAATGTGCCGAAGTGTGTCGATGCTTTTCTGACAGGGTCATCTCATCAGAAGGAGTCGTCGTCTCCTCCCAGGAAGGTAGCAGTGTAGTCAGTAGTAGTTGTGTACTCCATGTGCGGCCCCATGGTGTCGTCATCGTCTCCAAGCATATCATCATTGTTTTGTTGTGCCGCCAAATCCACATGTCGTCTTAGTGTTGGCCCAAGCATGATAGTGTCAGCACGACCCAACGACCTTGCTTCATCTTTAGTGTCGTCAACTTCAGAAGCAGCGGAGTTCGCCTTTGATTTCTTCATGAGCAAAGATGGGTGGTCATCGTTCGGGTACGACTGTGTTTCAGGAGGAAGCATAGCTCCAGCTAAGAACGGGCGAAATTCTTTTTGCTCCTGCGTGTGCGCCGCCATCGTCGAGGCCATCTTATCTATAGAAGCTTTCAATTTTGCCACCGTCGTGTCGATGTGGTTCAGGCGTTGCTCCGCACTATCGAGATGAGCGTCAATGCTCATGTCCGTCATATCTTCGTGATTTGTTCCCGGCGAAATCAATCGGGCAGTGTGCAGGGGTGGTTGGCGGACACCGGTGACCTCGGGTGTGGTCGCGTCTAGTGGTGCGCCTCTGCTCAGTCCAAAATAGGGGGAACCACTTGCCTCCATCCTTTTTTTTTGCGTTTTTTTTTTGATACCGCTACTTTACCGCATGCGCGGCCGGAAGGTTGAGGCGGACAGGGCACTGCTGGAAAGGCGAGTCATACGTCGTCCGAAACGCGCAACGAGTCGTCTAGTAGAAGACTTAGTTCGCGGCTGGGGAAAATCGTGGTGGTGAAGACGGTACGCGGCTCGGTCTCTCGGACATCCCTGCTGTGCGTGAGTTTCTCGTTGGCTGGAAGCGGTCGGAGCGCGCGAGGCGTCTGGGTGGTGCAACACCGTGTGTCAGTACAGCTCGTGCGTTGTCGTTGTTCCAAGTTTCTGCTCCCGCGTCCCCTGGTTTTGCCAGTGGAGAAAGATGAGCTGCAGTAGGTATTGCGGTGGAGAGAGTGGATGCGCGCGCCTCCGTCGATCAAAATCGGGCAAGCGCGCGGACGTGGCCGCTGTTGCTGGCCGCGTTGAAGCGAAGATGAGAACCGGCGAAGCCTCTTCCGTGCGGGTCGTCGGCAGCGGTCGCCTCCCTGAGAAATCGACGTCGCGTCTGGGAGTGTCGAAAATGGGAATTGGTCCTACTGCGATCGCCTCCGATGAGTAAAGTAGCAGTGGGTAACAACGCGTCAGATCAGCCAAAGAAACCAATGCGTAACGTTCAGCCGGGCGACAGGGATAGGAAGCTGCGTCGGTGGAAGATGATCCTTGTGGAAGGAGTGCACACCTCTGCTAGTGAAGTGGTGTGCAAATCGATCGTTGCGTAGGAAATGACCTTTGTTGAGTGCAAATACGCGTGTGTGCGAGACGATCCAGATGTGTGCCTCTGTTGATCAGTGTTGCACCGGTCGTTTCCGCAACGGAGATGAAAGTAAACAGACGGAGAACAGACAGCTGCGAGCACGCCTTCTACAGGAGAGGCGAGCAGGCCAAGAGCGGCTCCTCCGTGGAAATTCCCAGCACTGCGGAAGAAACCGGTAGCGCGCCTCCTTTGAGGAGCCAGTAGGCAGGTCAGACCAATTGATATGAAACAGGAGATGACTACTTTGTATTAAGAGTAAAATAGAGTAGAAACTACAGGCGGGAGAAGAGAAAGATAGAAAGGAGACACTTCGGGAGTTTGCACTCCCGCCCAAGCCGAAGCCGCTTCCAAACCAAATGATCGCTTTACTAGAATATTCTCTTCACACCCCTCCTCTCACCCTTGGCACTTATTTATAATGGAACCCCAACATCCATGTGGTGGCAGCCTAACAATATACTAACCATAATCTCTCTCCATCTAACAACTAATATTCCCCCTTTAAAAAGACGCTTATACCCATAGTCCCTTATAACAAGTCTCTATCATGTTCTCCGATCCAACTCCTTACGGCAAGCTTGTTGGTAAGCTCATTTATCTTAATTTCGCTCAACAGGACCTTGCTTATGTTCACATTCTATCTTAATTCATGGAAAAGTCCTAAAATCAACACTTTTCAGTCGCTTTAAAAGTTCTTTGATATCTCAAGGGAACTGCAAAAGGCCAAGAAACAATAGTTCTAGCGACAAAAAGAGAACGCTATTAAAAATGAAAGATTGAATGATACCATGAGGGCAGTAGGATGATTGCAACACAATGTCCATGACACTCCCAAATATAGACATGACTGACTGCCCATGCAAAAAACATTCTAACACTTTGCATACATATTTTAGCAGTTGAGTTTCACATTTAACTGATGTTTGAAAAAATTTCAGCAACAGAAACAAAGGTCGTTTACATTCACAACATGGAATAGGACCATGAGGGCAACATGTGGAGTTTGAACCACAACCCCAAAGACAGTCAAATGATTTGAAGGACCGTGCATACTAAAAATCATTCTAGCACTTCAATTTCATATTTTAACATTTCATTTCCACATTTTAACATTTAACATATATATGCGTGTGTATTTCTGTTATATAAATGTTACAGAAATGTTTTGCTTATAAAATCTGGAACTTCAGTGTTAATTTGGAAGTCAAATGTTAAAATTTGGAGGCCAGGTGTTGAAATACGGGACTAATTATTAAATTTTTAAACATATTTTCATACCATTTTCATGCATTTTATGATGTTTTAATGTGAAAAACATCTCTGAAAATAATTATTTTATACATTTAATAATATTTTGGGATGAATTGATAAAATTGTGTTAATTTTGGGTTTTTCTTATTTTCGGGTCATTTTGTGAATTTATAGAATTAAAATATATATATTTTTAGTATTATTGATGTACCCGAAATAATTTTATCATTATTTTATGATCAATGATTTTAATTGCCAAATTTTGAAATTTTTAGGGTTACTAAAACCCATTGTTGTTTTTTCCTTTCATATATTAAAGTGAAAGGAATATATAACATATAATGTAAGGCAATTATTAAAAAAATAGAAATTAATGAAGAATGCGCACAGTGATTAAATAAAAAATAATAATGTTTTGCCAGATATATATAATATTTAACATAGGGATAAGATTTACCATTTGTTTTCCTTGTGTTTTGGCCTTAAATTGAAATAAAGTTGTTCTTTTGATCTTGAATGTCATTTTCCCTAAACAATTTCAGGGACATCAGCCGGAAGGAGCTCTTTATTTAGTAGTTTGGTGCCACCGTGAGGATTTAATTTTCTTCCAGACAGAGAGAGATTGCCCCAGCGAAGCCAGAAAGAGGCTTTCTTAGAGTCAAACCCATTCAAGAAATACCTGGTTCCAACATTAAAATTGAGTTCTCATTGGGTGCTTGTAGCGTCCCGCCCCGGGTGCCACTTAGTGCTCCGAGATGGTGAGCCAAAAGACCTCAAGCGTGCTTCTCTGTACGTCAGAGTCTGCCAACTAGCAGTGAGGGCTTAGGATGTGTTCATGGGGAGACTAAGCCCTCATAAATCAGAGTGGAGCACAATGGTATATAAGAAATAAGAAACAACAGAAGCAGACACTATGACGACATGACCAATCACCCGCAGTAGTGGAAGCAGTTATAAGGAACATACAACAACAAAATAATAATGATAAATCATCCAAGATAAATAAAAAACAGGCAGAAGTTGAACAAATAAATGGATACAAAAGATGATGATCATGATGTCATGTAACCATACAAAATGAGCATACAGGGAACTGGGATACAGACATATGCCACATGCGATACAAAAATACAAAAAGGCCAAAAACATCTACTACTAGCATCATGAGAACAGGCTCGGTCCCTTGCTCCCGTACTCCATCCTAGAATTGTTAATCAAGCATTGAAAACCGGACGCTTCCTTTTATCTATACCTGCAATCATAAAGTATGCTTGGATACCAAGAGTGGCCCAAGTAGGGTGTGAGATATACTTAACAGACAACCACCAACGATGATCAATCCAGTTAGTGCAATATAAAATGAACAGTGTGCTAGTAAGTGTAAATGCATATCAATAAATAAACCATGACGGTCCGAGTTTTACTCGGATACCCGACCGCCGCTACTTGCTTCGGCCTAAGCCTGATGTCTCTGAACCAAGGGAACCTGTATAATAGTGATAAGGTGCACACAAGAGTCATCACAAATAAATCATCAAGAGTGGACCGACCCCATGCTTGTGATTTTGCTTGGCGGATGCGTCTATAGAATATCAGTAAAGCATTTCCATAATTTAATAATAATGATAAGGCATCACATGTAATCTAGCCAAAGCAACCGTCAAATCTAGTGTGGCATCCTGAGCCTGTCCAAGGCGATCCATGAAGAAATCCCAAGGGTTGCTGTAGGTACTTCCGAAGATACCCAATACAGTAGAGCCCGTCCAAGGTGACCCATAAAGGTGCCCCTCGTATCACTCTTGGCATGGTGTAAACATAAACCACTGAGCCAGTCCCAAGTATCTCACATAGGGGATCAAGTATCACCCGAGACATGGTATAACCATCTTGCCAACGAGCTTGTCCACGATACCTCTCTTAGGGAACCAATGTCACTCATGGGTATAATAAACCGCCCGGAGAGCCCTTACAAGGCAGACCAAGTATCGCTCTCGGCGCATCCAACAGATCCAAGTTTCAAGCATGGTGAGTCCATCCTCGACGTCCTTAAGTCGGGACCCGTGTTCGCTTCCGGCCCGTAAGTAGATAAGGCATAACATCCAAGATCACATATCATAAGCAAGGTGTTGGAGTCTGCATCCCACATCGGACTTGAGGTCCGGTGTGGTTTTTTAATATTCATTATAAATACACCCCAAGGGCTCCTTTAGAGAGAACCTTGGGGGTTTGGGTTCCTCTCATTTTATCCTTCTACATGGTATCAAAGGAGGTTTGATCCCTCCGTCACATATTTTTTTTTCCCGATCTTGGGTTCTTTGCAATTCCCCCGTGGGGGGCGACGGCCTCAAAGCCCCGTAGGGTTACCGCCGCCGCCCCTCCGCCTCTGCCCTGCGCGGCTCCCCGGCGGGTCCCTCTAATCTCCCGGTGGCTCTCCCTCCCGGCGACCCTCCCTCCAGGCGGCGCTCCCTCCAGGCGGCTCTCCCTCCGGCGGCTCTCCCTATCGGCGCGACTCCCTTCGCCCAGCGGCGCCTCACCCTCGGCCTCGCCCCCGCGGATCGCCCTCGGCCTCGCCCCGGCGGCCTCGCCCCGGCGCCCTCGCCCTCCCGGCCAGCCCCGCCGTGCGCGCGCCTCCTGCGCGGATCGCCCTCCTTCCTGGCGCGACGCCCTCCCGCGGCTCCCCGGCGTCCCGGCTCCCCGTCGTCCCGCGCCTCCTGCGCCTCCCGGCGGCCCTCTCTCCTGGCATCTCTCCCTACCGACGCGGCAGCATCCCGTCGCGACGCGCCTCCCGTCCAGATCCAGTGCGCCAGCCCTGCCGGCGATCCCTTCCTGGAGGATTTCCTTCCCGGCGGCCCTCTCTCCCGGCGGCCCTCTCTCCCGGCGCGGCTCCTCAGTCCCGACATTTTTTTTTCTGGCGTTTCTCCCGCGGCGGTGCGCCTTCCCCTCATGCGCCGCAGACCCTCCCGTTGCCGGCATCTCCCTCAAACAGCCCTCCTCGAAGGCAAGCCTGGTTCTGCCTCTGCGCTCGCGGTGGACCATGCCTCCTGCGCTTAGCCGGCCTCTATATCTGCCGGCGCCTCCAGTTCTGCCGGCCTCTCCCCCTGCCGGTGCCTCCGACAGCCGGTCTTCAGCAACCGGCCTCCACCCTTGCCGGCCCCTCCACACCGGCGGCCTCCTCCGGCTTCCAGCGCCGCCTCCCGCTGTCCTGCTCCCTCGCCGGCCTCCTCCTGCACCCCTCTTCCGGCAGCCAGCCGGCTCTAGTTTCTCCCTGCGGCTGCCCAACTTCAAGTTTCGGCTCTCCGGCACCTCCTGCGGCATCCCCGCCTCGCCGGCATCTCCCGACTACTCCAGGCAGCCACCTCTCTGTCCGCCGGCACACCTTCACGCTTCATCCACCGTGGCGCAACACCTTGACCGTCTTGGATTCGAGCCTTTTGGCACCGCCAGCCCCGCAACAATTCTGCGGAATCCCCGCCTCCCGTCGCCGGCCCCGCAAATGCGGTTTTCCCGGTGCTAGTTTGGATTTCCCGGCGTTTCATCGACCGACCCCCACTAGTGTGACATTCCTGGTGTTCCGTCAACCGGCCGGTCTGAGTGGTCATCTGCTGCGCCCGCAACCTCATTCATTCATCATTTTGAGGGGAGTTGTGATCGTGAGGGGGAGCATCAGTGTTGCAATATTTTTCCTTTATTTTATTTCGTCTTGTTTTGTCATCAAGCTGGGCATGTCCAGCTTGAGGGGGAGTGTTAGCGTCTGTTTTGTTGCTTTCTTTTCATTATCTGTCCAAGCTAGGTACACTTAGCTTGAGGGGGAGTGTTGGAGTCTGCATCCCACATCGGACTTGAGGTCCGGTGTGGTTTTTAATATTCATTATAAATACACCCCAAGGGCTCCTTTAGAGGATACACCTTGGGGGTTCGGGTCTCCTATTTTCCTCATTCTACACAAGGCATTGTAGAGACAATGCGATAAACAAGCTAGCGAAAGCATTTTATTCAAGCCAAACAAATATGACTTAAGGCAATGAGCACTAAAGCATGAAGCAAAAAGCCAAAGGCCTAAGGCATAACCAATAAACATGGGCCATAGACATGGGGCAAGCCAAGGGCTTAATTCATGACCGTTCAATTCTTAATCAATTCAATTAATCACGACATTCATAACAAGTGCAACACACCTCAAGATGAAGGCATTCAATTAATCACTTTAACATGTCGATTCGCTACTAGCTAGGATCATATGGACATAGGAAAACCATTTAATTAAATTAATTCAACGTTTAAGAGGCGTGCGACACACGACGCACCGTATGGAAAGCAACGAAACTTAGGGAAAGAAGCTAGACCACCTACCTTAGGTTCGTAGAAGATCACCCGTCCGTTGTTGGCCCTCGAATCGAGCTAGAGCGTAAGATATCGAAGAAATCGTCAAATATTCTGAAAATGGGGCAAATGAGGTCCCACCTAAATAGCGCAACAGAGGACAATAGCAACGAAGAACGGAAGGAAGAGGAATGTAGAGCTTACCTTTAGCTTTCCAACACATTCGACGACGAAGGATTTGGAGACCGTATGAAGGAGGGATCAAAATCTCTAAGGAGAGGAGAGCTCTTGGGCGATTGCTGGAGGAGAAAAATGGAGGAAAGAATTAGGGGGATTAAAAACATAATAGGGGCAAAAGAGTAATTTTTCCCTCATTTACTGGCAGCATGGTTTGGGTGCACGGTTTGAACCTTGCCCTCACTCTGCTTAAGGAGGGACCCCGCACGGGCTAGGCGCACGGTTTGGCTAACCGTGCGCAAACCGTGCGAGAGCCACAGTCCAAGAGGATCTGAAATCCGCACGAGCGTGCGCCCCATTCTGCATGATTGTAGAGAGACCGTGCGCCCCCCCTGCTCCCTTCTGTCACACTCATGCACGGTTTCTCCTAACCGTGCGACCCAGTCTGCTTCTCCAAATTTCGGGGCTCCGGGCTCCGAACAAGCCTCACACCCTCGTGATGCCCATGTCTTCTCTAGGTAACATTACAAGGGCCAAACCAAGGAATTAAAGCCGAAAAGAAGCGGTTTGTACCTTTAAGAAAAGCCGGGACGTTACCACCTGCCTCCTTAAGACAACTCGTCCTCGAGTTGCCCTTTTGAGGGTGGTAAAACGTCATCTGTGAAAAGTTTCGGCTACTGCGCACGTACATCGACCTGTTACTCCCAGGTCTCATCCTGTACGCTGTCGTGCTGCCATAGCACCCGAACCAGCAGAACAAACCTACCTCGGAGAGGCTTCGTGCTCCGATCAACAATACGTATCAGATGCTTCTTAAAGGACGCATTCGCCTTCAGCTCAATATCCTCGGGGTCAAACGAATGAGACGGGTCAAGATGATACCGTCGAAGCTGCGATACGTGGAAGACGTCGTGCATGGCACGATACCTCTGAGGTAACTGCAACCGATAGATCACCGGCCCGCCTCTCACCACTATTTTAAAGGGCCCGATATATCGAGGCGATAACTTGCCCTACCTCCGAATTCATCTATGACCCAATCTAGGCGATACACGCAGAAAGAACCGATGTCCCACCTTAAACTCTTGAGGTCGACGACGACGATCGGTATAGGATTTTTGTCTGGACTGAGCTGTAGCCATACACTTTTGAATTAGCTGTACTTGCTCTGAAGTCCCCTGAACGAGACGAGGATCCGGTAGTGCTGCGTCACTTGTCTCTAACCAGCACAGAGGTGATCGACACGACCTACTTTAAAAGGCCTCATACGGAGCCATTTGAATCGTTGCTTGAAAGTTGTTATTGTAGGCAAACTTCATAAAATGTATAGGTTTTTCCCATGAACCTTCAAAATTAAGGATACATGCCCGGAGCATGTTCTCTAGCACCCGTATCGATCGCTCGGATTGCCCGTTGGTCTCAGGGTGATAAGCTGTACTCAAGAGCACCTGTGAACCCAATGCCTTATGCAACCCTCGCCAGAACCGTGAGGTTAACCTGGCGTTTCGGTCCGATACGATAGTACGGGGAACACCATGAAGACGCACAATCTTCCGGATGTAAAGCCTCCCAAGTTCATCAACTGAGAAGGTATCCCAGATCGGTAGGAAGTGTGCGGCCTTGGTCAACTTGTTGACAATCACCCATACTGCATCGCTGCCTTGAAGGGATCTCGACAAACCCGTCATGAAATTCATGGTGACGTCGTTCCATTTCCACTTAAGAATGGATAGAGGATGTAGAAGTTCAGTAGGTCGCTGGTGCTCACCCTTCACCTACTGACAGGTGGAGCACCTAGTGATGAAATCCACAATCTGCCTCTTCATACTTGACCACCAATATTGACGACGTACATCTCGGTACATCTTGGTAAGCTCAATGTGAACTGCCCAAACAGAGGCATGAGATTTTCGTATCAACTCTTCTCGTATATCAGAAGAGGTGGGTTCTCACCAGAGACACTTTCCCTTAGGACGAGGCCTTCGGGATCCGATAGGTGTCTCATCCGCATCTGCTTCAGAAGAGAGGATGTCACTGCTAGAGCTGCTAAAACTGGTTTCCCGTGCTGTTCCTGAACCTCCAGGTGCATCTAAAAAAACAGAGCCATCAGCTGCCACTCAACGCTGGCTTCCAAAACGGCCTATGTCAGTCTTTCGGCGCAAGGCATTAGCAGCAATGCGAAATGGGCGGGGCGGGCTAAGCCCGCACGGGCTTAAGCCCATGCGGGCTAGACCCGCAAAAGCCCACATAAAAAACGGGTGGATTTATCAAGCCCGCCCCGCCCTGCAGTGGATGCGGGCAAGCCCGCGGGCAACCCACATTTATTATAGATATATTATAAAAAAATTACATTTTAAATTAACAAATAAGGGTGTAATATAATATTTATTGATGTTATAAGTTTTTTCTTAAAATTTGCATTAAAATTTTACGAGGTATAGAATAAAAAATGAAAAATATTAAAAATTAAAAGTAAAAATTAAATCTTTTATGAAATAACATAAATCAAAAAATTTAAAAATAATACCTACTCGGAGTAGCTGTTGCTATACAGGAGGAGCACTGATGAGGAGTTGCAGGTACCAGAGGAGGCGGGCGGGGACACCAGGGGGTGGCAGAGGGCTTGTGGCCGGGCCGGGGGGTCGCAGTGGAGCCGACGAAGGCGAGGGTCGCGGGAGGAGGCGACGAAGGCGAGGTCGCGGAGGAGGCCGGGCGGGGGGGGTGTGACGGGGGTGGCGTGGGAGCCGAGGGCGGCGAAGGCGGGGGTTGCGGAGTAGGTTGGGCGTGGGTCGCGGAGGAGGCCGAGCGGGGGTGACGCTGATCGCGGGCGATGGAAGCAAGGGTGACGACGGTCGCGGATGGAGGAGGCGAGGAGGCCGGGCGGGGGGTGACGGGGGTCACCGCCGGAGGAGGTGAGGAGGCCGGGAGGTGGTGGTGGGGGTTGTGGGTGGAGGAGGCGAGGAGGTCCGGAGGTGGTGGCGGGGGTCGCGGACGGAGGAGGTGAGGGTGACGGGGGTCGCGGATGGAGGAGGCGAGGAGGCCGAGCGGGGGGTGACGGGGGTCACCGGCGGAGGAGGTGAGGAGGCTGGGAGGTGGTGGCGGGGGTTGCGGGTGGAGGAGGCGAGGAGGTCGGGAGGTGGTGGCGGGGGTCGCGGACGGAGGAGGTGAGGGTGACGGGGGTCGCAGGTGGAGGAGGCGAGGAGGTCGGGCGGGGGTGACGGGGGTTGCGGGTGGAGGTGAGGAGGCCAGTCGGGGGTCGCGGGAGGAGGCCGGGTGGGGGTCGCGGGAGGAGGTCGGGCGGGGGTGACGGAGGTTGCGAGTGGAGGAGGTGAGGAGGCCAGTCAGCGGTGACGGGGGTCGCGGGAGGAGGCCGGGTGGGGGTCGCGGGAGGAGTCGGGGGGGGCGGAGGAGGTTGGTCGGGGGTGACGGGAGGGTGGCATAGGATCAGAGGGTGGCGAAGTCAGGGGTCGCGGGGGAAATTGGGCGGGGTGGCTAGGGTGGAGTTTGGTTGGATAAATAAAATAAAGTGGAGGAGGCAGCCGAGTTCCAAGGTAGCTTCGGGTGGAGTGGTATTGGGAAAAGGAGTCCGCTTCGTAAATGAAATTATATTTTAAAATTTAATGTTATAATTATTATTGTAAAAGATTAAAAGAACCCGCGGGTCAACCTGTACCCATGTGGGTAAACCCGTACGGGTTGGCTGCCCGTGTGGGCTATCCGTATAAGCCCGCTTAAAATGTGGGTTATTTTTAATAAACCCGCCCCGCCCCGCCCCAAACCCGCTTAGCCCGCAACCCATTTTGCACTGCTAGGCATTAGCAATGACATTGCCCTTACCGGGCGTATAAGCAAGCTCAAAATCGAACGACTGTAGGTACTACTCTACTCTCACCTGCGTTGCCTCAGGTTCAAGTCTCATTTTGTGAAAATGTATTTGAGACTTTTATGATTCGTGTAAACAACGAACCACTCACCCAACAGATAGTGCCTCCAACAACATAAAACATGGACGACAACAGCTAGCTCGAGGTCGTGCGTAGGGTAGTTCCGCTCATGAGGTCTTAGCTGGCAGGACCTGTACGCTACAACCCGATCA
The DNA here is from genome assembly GCA_963277665.1 of Viscum album. Taxonomy (NCBI): domain Eukaryota; kingdom Viridiplantae; phylum Streptophyta; class Magnoliopsida; order Santalales; family Viscaceae; genus Viscum; species Viscum album. Next base: position 295,156,365 of record OY728141.1, on the reverse strand, counting down.
CCCTACATCAGAACTACACCTAGCTTGATCCCTGAAGCATCACAGTAAACAATATAGCCCCTGCCCAGCTCCGACAGAATCAGGATCGGCAGAATCAGGATCGGCGCTGAAGTTAATCTCTCTTTCAACTCCTGAAAGACTGTCTTACAAGCATTTGACCATACAAACTTAACACCCTACCTTGTCAAGCCCGAAAGCCGCGCTGCAAGGCATGAGAAATCCTGTATGAATCACTTGTAATAGCTAGCTAGCCCCAAGAAATTGCGTATCTCAAACACATTCTTGGGTTGTTCCAAGGAAACCACAACGCTCACATTCTCTGGGTCAACAGATACACCTGTCTTTGAAATGATATGACCCAAGAAGTGAAGCAAACTGATCCAGAAGTGACATTTACTGAGATTCACATAAAGCTGGTGCTCTCTTAGTGTATTAAACACGATCTCAAGGTGATTGATATCGTCATGTCTGGTGCGAGAATACACTAAGATGTTGTCTACAAAGACCACCACAAAAGAATCTAGGTATGGGTGGAAAACTCAATTCATCAGAGCCATAAAGACTGTCGGCGCGTTCGTAAGGACGAACGATATGACCAAATACTCGTACAAGTCGTACCTGTTCCAGAACGTTGTACGTGGTATGTCTGATGGCCTCACATGCACCTGCTGGTAGCCCGATCTCAAATCGATCTTAGAGAAAATTGTCGCTCCTCGGAGTTGGTCGAAGAAGTCGTTTATATGAGGCAGTGGATACCGGTTCTTCACCGTAAGCTGGTAATCCACGCACAATCTGAGGGTACCGTCCGCCTTATTGGCGAAAAGGACATGCGAAACCCCAACACTGGTGCCGCACCTTCTAACATCCTAAGTTTTTATGATTTTTTTTCAAATAAATTAAATTATTTTGATGGATTCCGTTACACGTTACACCAAGTCAAGCTTGCAATCAAGCTTGCGCTACACGCAACACGAGTTTGGCTTGCGGTACACATAAGACTAATTTTGGCTTGTGTAACACACAAGCCGTTGGAATGACGGAAATGAATAAGATTATCTGAATTATGAAAATATGGTTTACACATGTTTATAAAATGAATTCTTTGGTGACCAATTAATTAGAAATGAAGATAAAAACCAATTGAAAATAAAGGATGTGTTTTTATGAAAAACTATTTTTATTCCTACAAAGATGTTTTATCTTAGTAAATTGAATTAATCATTTTTAGTGAATGATATTAATGAAATTTATATGTTATATATTCAATGAAATGTTTTGAAATTCATCCAATATGTTTTATAGACATAAAATAAGAACGAACCTATTTTTAAGCATAAAAAACTATATTTTTCTAAAAGGCAATTTTGCCGCTTTTTAATGACAGACTTGTTTTATAACTAAATTTTGACACTTAATACATTTTATTTGACAAAATAAACTTATTTTTTGAAACTGAAATGTCAAAATTAGCTATTTTTTGAAACTGAAATGTCAAAATTAGCTTAGGGTGAATTTTTGAGTTTTTTGAGTTTATCTTTTGATGAATAGTGAAAATATTGAATTTTAATTCAAAATGGTCTTTTCGTCGATAATATATAATGATAAATTATATTTTGAATTGGTTTGAAAGTCACAATAGTTCAATTATACTTCCATTAATCCAATTTAGATCATTGGAATTTTTTTATAATTTAGGTTTAAAAACTTAATAAACTTTTGAACACTTTCTCTTTAGAAATCTGTTTTCTCGCCCTGTTTACAAGATTAATTTTAAATTAATTTTAACCACTTATGTGTTTTTTATTTTTAAAAATGGATTCCATTTTTGAAATTAGGTCCAAATTTAGTAATTAGGTCCTTTTTATTTTTGGACAATACGAATAGTAAACTTAGTAATTTTATTACCACGATTAAGGGTAAATCGGGTAATTAAGGGTAAAAAAAATATTATAAATATTAGTAAATTACCCCAACACTTGTCCAAATGTTATTGGATGGAGTTAATTCAACTCTTAACACGTAAGGTTCAAAATTGAATTATTTAATGGACATTTGTCCATGAAAATAACTTACATATTATTAAAATCAAAGAGTGACAAAATGTCACTCTTTTATCTTAATAACTATAATATTTTTAATATGGGGTTAATTGAAGTTATGCTCGACTATAAAATATTCTTCCGAAAGTTAAAAGGTTTATCTACATCATGATTTTTTTTTTTTTTTTTTAGTAAATAAATAATTATCATAAATAACTACACAATGATGATGCAATAATTATTCAATTAATAAAAAATCAATTAAATGATATTAGAAATATTAAAAGAAATATAATTTTAATTAATTAAGGCGCTTCACGAATTTTCTATTTGAATACGACATGTTATGGTTGTATTAAATGATTTGGTTGGAAGTTATTTTTGTATTGATTTTCTTAAAGTAATGAATAGTGTCAAAATTGACACTAATGATATTTTATGAAAATAATATTTTATTAATTTATTTAGAAATCATAAAAATATTCAATAAGGACAAAGGGGATGAGATATGGTCAACAATATCATAAATTGACCATTTATGGTTCAATTGACACTTTATAGGTAAAAATTACATCCTCTTAATATTGAAAAATTTGTTACCGTAGTTAAAATTAAAATGAGTTAACCAAGGGTTAATCAAAATGATAAGGTTTAAAATAACATCAAAACTTGGCTAAAATCTATAGGTTGATGAGATGGCAACCTTATCATATCTTAGCTTCGAATCAATGACCTTTTGGAGGTATTTGGATTGAGATTGAATTTATTATAAATTAATCTTTTGAGAAATTCCAATAGTGCCTCCCATTTCTCTTATAAAAGAACACCTCTTCTCTTTTCTTCACACTTTAAAATCTATTTGGTTCGGCCAACTCTTGTCCAAATCTCCTCTCAACTTCTCTTTATCCTATAAGCTTTCCTTTGGGCAAAAAGCCAACCAAGGAAGTCCTTTAGTGCGAACCAAAAGGAGATACCCGAAGAAGAGGTAACGTTTATCAACAAACGTTTTTGTTTTATTTCTTCCTTAAACCTCTTCAATTCTTTTTATTTCATGTTTATATAATAGCCTCAGTATCTTCAATATAATGAGATGTTGTTATGTTAAGTGTGCAACCTACGACTTCACACACTTACATCAAATGGGATACACAATCATCGTTCGTGTGTATGGCGGACTACAGTCTCTCGAACCGATGTCGTTCATTTTTCTATTACCACCTTTAAAGGTTGGGATTAATGATGAATTTATAGTTTATATATGATATATATTATGTTTATAATGTTATTATGATTATGGAATTGTTATATCACACTTACCTTCATGGTTTCTATTTAGCGGGAATACGATAATGTCGTTCGTGTGTACTGTGGAATACCGCCTTGCAGAGCGATGTGATTCGTTCACGCTTTACATGGAATGTATTAAGGATGGTTTTAATAAACATATGTGATATATGACATAAAAATGATTTTGAAATGATAATATATCATATACTTTTCTTGATTTAATATGACAAGAAAATGAAAACAACGTTCTTGCGTACGTACGACGTACCGTCTCCATGAATTGTGTATTTTATTTTCCACCTAACTTTTATGAATCATCATAAATTCATATATATATATTGAATATATATATGATATTTATATCATGATTATCATTCTGGAGATGATAAAATCATGATCTATGTAAGAAGACCAACAATAACAAATCAAAACATGTATGAAAAACAAAGATGTAACTTTAATATGGATTTGTTAATAAACGAGTAATATAAAGTCATAAGTAAATCATATATGGTATTATATATATTGAACCCGGTTAATTGTATTTCCGGCTAAAGGATATTTTCGAGTCCCACATCGGACTATTCCAACTTGTAATTCTTTTCATCCATCTATAAAAGAACGTCTCCAACTCGAGGTAAGGGGAATTCACCACTCTACATGACATCAGAGGAAAACTCCCGATAATTTCTGTTTTTTTCTGTTATCATTCCTCCCTACAGAAATCTCCCACCGCCTCCCTGTGCGATATCCTGACCCGCCTCCCTCGCGGTCTCCCGGCCCGCCTCCCTTGCGGTCTCCCGGCCCGCCTCCCTCGCGGTCTCCCGACCCGCCTCCCTCGCGGTCTCCCGACCCGCCTCCCTCGCGGTCTCCCGGCCCGCCTCCCTCGACGATCTCACGGCCCGCCTCCCTCGGCGACTCCCGACCCCGCCCCCCTCGCGGTCTCCCGGCCCCGCCCCCCTCGCGGTCTCCAGGCCCCGCCCCCCTTCGACGATCTCCCGACGCCGCCTCCCTCGCGGTCTCCCGATCCCGCCTCCCTCGCGGACTCCTGACCCCGCCTCCCTCTAAGCGATCAAAGGTCCTCCCGCCGACCGACCTCCCATCAAACGCGTCGGTCTCACTTGGCGCGTTCCTCCCTGTCGGACGGACCCCCATCCCGAGCGCGCTCGTCCTTGTGTGCGCCAACTCCAGGCGGGATCTCCCTCCCTGTGTGCGACATCTCCAGACGGGACCTTGTTGCGGAATCGTCGGGAGTCACAACGACAGAAACGAGAAACGAAACGAAATGCAGAAGAAAATGAAACAATGAGAACACAACGATTTACGTGGTTCAGGAATAATCCCTACGTCCACGGGAGAGGCAGAATTTCACTATTCGGGAGCACAAATTACATAGGATTTTTTCAGTGGTAACCCTAGCCCGAAAATGGGCTATAAAACAATGGAGAAGACGATCACTGTTTGAAAAGTGAGTCTGCGTTGCTACAGTGAACGACGACCAGCTTTGTCAAAAAGCGCTCAGTGGCTGCCGGCTGGAAGTCAAAAGTGCTATAGTCCAGTTGACCCTGAAGTCCGCACTGTACAATGTCTGTCGGTGTCGGTCGGTCAGCTCCGCTACAGTAGTCAGAGATGCTACAGTGCCGAAAAATTGGGCTGGGACCTTCGGCCCCCGGACCCCCAGAGCAGGGGCGCGTTGCCCCCTGCAACCCCCAACAAGCTCACCGCGGAGCTCGGCCCGCGACAGTTGCGGGCCACAAGCATTCGGCCCAACCGGATCAGGCAACACCAATCCAACAGACCTCCCCCCTTGCGCGCGACATCTTTAGGCGGAACCGTCCCTTGCTCATCCACCTCTGCTCGTGCTCTCGACCTACATTTTTTGCCTTGGTCATTGTAGGTTCCGGGCGCAGCGGAAGCGCGTTGGTGGGTGTTCCCAACTTTTATTTTTCCGTTAACAACGATCAATCTGAGATTCTTCACGATAATAGAACGCCGGATATTCAGAATAGAAAGAAGAATGAAAGAAAAAAAGGGAGTCCCGAAACCATAGAGAGGATCATCATATGTTGGTTATAATTAATTTAATTAAAAACAAGAATTACCTTGATGGAATTCTCTCTCTGTTGATGTTTTTGGACATGATCCGATGTGATCCGTCGTTGCGTCGTAGAATCCAAGTGTAGGATTGCTCTAGCGGTGATCTACACGTGCTTCACGTATCTCTGGATGTCGCCGAAGGGATCTCCGGATGCTAGCGTGGAAGAGCCTTCGTTTGTGATGTCCGCCTTTGATCGCCTTGAGAGTCGCTTGCAAAACGCTCTCCTTGATCTGGTGGAGGAGGATCTCTCTCGTAGCTTGAGAGCGTTCTTGGAAGAAAAAAATTCTCTCTTGGCTTGAGAGCTTTCTCTAGATCAGTTGTTCACAACCTCACAAAATGGTAGGCTAATGAGAATTATATAATTGAGATTTTATTTACTTAGAATAATAAAATGAATTAATTACCCGAAAACATTTATTCATTTCATTTAATTCTTAGTAATACCTCATGTCTAATAATAACAGTTGACTATTATTATTATTTGACATGCGCCCAGCGAATTACACCTAACATTATTTAATGAAATAAATAATATTATTTCTCAAAATCCCTAGAAAAACTACACGGCGTGTATATTAATATACACGACGTGTACTTTTTTTTTTCATTTTCTTTATTTCCTCCACCATATTTATTAGACCTTGAATAATGACTATTTATTTCTCAAATAAATATCACTGCATTAATTGCTAATAAATATATTATTTCACTCACTATATTCTCTCAAATAACTAGTGTCGAAAAAAATGCGATCCGACATTCTTGAATAATTATTAAACCACAATCGGGAATAATCTTTATTCAATTTGTTAAATTAATATTTAACTGAGATATTTGGATACACTTAGTGTGTGACCCTCTAGGCCTCTTTCTCAGTGGCATTAGGCGGAGCCTGCCTAAAGTCCAACGTTAGCGTCTAGCAACACGCCAAGACACCCATAGAGAAAGAGAAGTTAACGCTGCAATGACTTGTCACCTCCTACGAACGCTTATCGTGTAATGTAATCCCTTTGTCTCGATATCTCGAATCAAGCGGGTTGCATACTGGTGCTATCAACCCATGTGCTCGATTATTTTTTCTTTGAATTCCCGGAATTGAACTTGCCCATTTCTCACCATGGTCATTGATTTATTTAGGGTATATCAATTCCATCAAAGGGTCTGAGATATCTACTTTCGTTGTGGAACAGAAGGGACAAATCCTTTCTCGCATTATCTATTAATGCAGTATTACTCGTAACGCATCCAACATATCCTACCTCGCTGCGAACAGTGTGTCGTCACAGTTTTCGTCAATACATCTAAGTGCTCGAGTTGTAATACCCATTAATAATAATCTTAAAGTCTAAGGACCAATACACACGTCCGTAGATAGGAACATCCAATGACACTATGAAATGTGGATTTTATTCTGGCGGGTTTCGTTGTCATGATATCCTCCTGGATATTATCAAGGGCGCACACCATGAGAATGTGCCTCAAAGTTTTACCAGTCCTCACCTATAATGACCTGTATTATTTGTGTTCCTCAAATAACATCATCCGGTCATAGAACATATATTCAAGAACAGTGTTATGACACTTTTGAGTTCTCATCATAGCAGGGATCCGCTATGACCCTTTAATGCAACAGCTATCATTAGGACATTATCACATGCGTTGTCACACAGAAGAACAATCAAGATGTGATAAAGTATTTATTAATGAATAAAGTACAAAATAGTTGGTTCTAGGCCACCAACTCCAATAGTCATCCACCGGTTTCTGTCTTACATAAGCTCTGCCCCCAATTCATTCCACACCTTTCATTCCATTGTGAATCCTGCAAGTTTGCTAAACACCATCGGGTGACATATGTTCCTCGATTGGAAACACGTGTAACGAATCTTTTCGACCTTGTTCATTCCGATGTATGGGGTCCTTGCAGGGTTCCTAGCTAGTCAGGGTACAATTATTATGTATCCTTTATTGATGACTACTCTCAGATGACATGGCTATACCTCCTTTATCGTTCCGAGGTGTGTGATATTTTCAAAACCTTTTACCATGAAATTCACACTCAATTCTCCAAGCCTATTAAATGTCTCCGCTCAAACAATGACAAAGAATATTTATCCACTTCCCTTCAGCAGTTTCTCAAGGACAACGACATCATCCATCAGACATCCTGCCCTGATATACCTCAACAAAATGGAGTGGCCGAGCGTTAGCATCGTCATATTCTGGAGACTGCTCGCGCCCTCTTATTCCACATGCGACGCCTTTTCTTTTTTGGGGGTTGCCATCCTTACTGCTACATACCTCATAAATCGCATTCCTTCTTCTATCCTTCAGGGAGAGACTCTTTTCGGGCTCTGTTCTTTTTTCCTCTTCACCCACTTCCACTCCGTGTGTTTGGGTGTTTGTGTTATGTTTGTGACAGTCATCCCAACTTTTCAAAGTTTTCTCCCATACTCTAAGGAAATATGCTATACATTTTTAAATGATGGAAATAAATATTTTAAGCAAAGGCTTTACAAATGATGGAATATTTCTAAAACAATGGCTTAAGTAAAACATTTATATAAAACAGTTTATATAAATTCAACAGGCATGTAAAGCAGTTCATAAGCATTGACATACATTTATATCTCAAATATAAATAAACAAGCGAGCAACATGGTCATCTGCCAAAAGGTACGATAGTATTAACAAATTATAGGATTCCGCACTCTCTATGTGAACTCAGCAAAATGTGTATACACACGTCCCTATGACACTGGCCAAAGGAGACACGTCACCAACCCGTCGGGGATGTGACACACCGCAAGTATGTTTTAGAACGTTGTCGTAGCGTAGAGTGTATCCAAATAACTCACTAACTACCTAAGGCTTGCATGCGCTCTTACATGATGGGCGAACTATTTTAAGAATGCTTAAAATACGATCAATCCCATTCTTCCATTTCAAAAGTGCCAACTTCATTCCATTTAAAACCATAACAGGTTTTATTCAAAAACATGTCTCTTTCACAAGATAAAACCAATGGGTTTCTATCAAATCATTTTAAGGCATTTTCATAAGTTTGAAATCCATTCAAAACCAATTCCATCATTACACATTTCATTTCCACAATTAAATTCAACAATTTAATTGAAAACATTTCCATCAAATCCACAATTTAAATTAAACAATTTAAATCAACCAATTTTCCATAAACACACCCAATTCAATGGAATTGAGTTTTTTTCCAAAATTTCTATGCCAAAACCATTTCAAATATCTCAATTCAATGGAATCGAGTTTTTATCAATTAATTGAAAGCAATTTTGAGCAATTGAATTTAAATCAACAATTGAAATAAATCAAGCAAATACAATAATAACAATTTGGCAAGTCGGGACGGAATCACCTACCTCGAAGGTTTTGACCAAGACCACAACGGTCGAGAACGCTCAAGAAAACCGGGTTTCTTCTTCAAGAACCCGCCTTAGATCTCTTCTCCTAGCAAGATCATGACCAAGACTCATCATACTTGGTACCACACACTTAGATCTACCCACAACGGGCGTGGATCCAAGAAACCGAGAGAAGAAGAGAAGTAGATCTAAGTAGATCTAAGAAACCAATCAAGAACGATGAAGAACGATCACATACCTCAAGAATCCGGCTTCGATTCACCAAGAGGAGCCTTTGGATTGCCTCCAGAACGATGAGAGAACCTTCTCTAACCTCAGGATAAGACAAATCCCGAGTTAGGGCCGCTTAGGAGGACAAACGAGGTACTTAGAGGCAAAACCGAGCGAGATCCACAATTTAAGGATCTCTTTTAAGTGGCCGCACGGTTAGTTCACACGGTTTGACAAACCGTGTGCTAGCCGTGCGTCAGCTACTGCCGCGGCCACCCTTCACGCACGGTTTTGGCCGCACGGTTAAACAAACCGTGCGTCGCCCGTGCGGAAACTACTGCCTTAACTTTCCTTCCCGCACGGTTTGGTTGCACGGTTTGACAAACCGTGCACCGCCCGTGCACAACCCAAAATCCCCTAGTTTTCCTTAAAAGTTCACCCAAACGTACCCCAAGTCTTTACTTCAAAACAGAGGTACTTAAAAATATCAAAAGATACCTAAAAACGTAACGTGATGTTACAGGACCCACCATTTAAACAGATTCCCAGTAACCGCTCAATGCCCCTCAATTACCTTCTTGCCCCTCGAGTAGTAGAAGGGAGGCTGAGCTTGTAAGCTGTGTTTCCCAAACGTTCAAGGATCCGGTAAGGTCCATAATACCTTGCTGCGAGTTTCGGGTGGAGTTTAGAAGCCTTGGAAGTCTGTACATTTGGCCTTAGCTTGACATACATTGATTCACCCACTTTAAAGGAAACATCCCGTCGATGTTTGTTGGCATAGTAAGACATCAACTGCTGTGCACGAATGAGGTTCTGCCGTAACTGGAGAAGGATCTGGTCCCGCTCTGCTAAGGCTGCCACGATAGCATCTATTTGTGTGTGTCGACCTGCCAAACGCAAAACCGGAGGAGGTTTCCTGCAATACACGACCTCAAAAGGGGAGAATTTGGTAGATGTATGAGGTGTGGTATTATAACAAAACTTAGCCCAGGGAATCCATCGTGCCCACGATAAGGGGCGTTCGGAAGCAAAGCATCGGAGGTAGGTTTCCAGGCATTTATTTACTATTTCCGTCTGCCCGTCCGTTTGGGGATGATAAGAAGAACTCATTTTCAACTTGGTCCCTTCCATGCGGAACAATTCCTTCCAAAAATTACTAACGAAGATGGGGTCCCAGTCACTAATTATTAAGCTTGGAATTCCATGTAGGCGTACTACTTCGCGTACATATACCTCTGCTACTGACCTTGCTGTATACAGATGTTTCAATAACACAAAATGTGAATATTTTGAGAGTCTGTCCACCACAACAAAAATTACTGTGAACCCTTGTGATTTGGTCAATCCGGAGATGAAATCCATGGAGATATCTTCCCAAGTATTGGCAGTGGTTGTAAGAGCCCCGCAAGAGACATGGACTGAGTTTTTTGTCGTTGACAGGTTGCACATTCTTGGACATACTGCATTATCCGTCGAGACATCCCCCTCCAAAACAGTCCTGAGGCCAACCGCTTATAAGTTTTATGGAATCCCACATGTCCCCCAACTGCTGAAGAATGGTAATAGTGGAGGAACTTTGGTATAAGGGTGGATCGGCTGGACAAAACCAATCGTCCCTTGTTAAACAAAAGCCCTTCATGCAAGCTGTACCTGGGATATATTTCAGGCTGCCTCTCGACAGTGTCTTTGATTTTCTTTAGGACTGGATCCTGCTGTATCTCTCTTTCTACTACCTCCTTCTCCAACCAAAACGGCTCTGAAACTGCTGTTCCCAAGGTTTTTCCAGGTGCTTTGTTTGTTCCCCCGTCTTCTGCTATCCGGGAAAGAGCATATGCTGCCCGATTCTCCCGCCCTAGTTTGTAAACAACCTCAAAATCGAGCCCAAGTAGTTTTGCCTGCCAGTCTTGTTGATTTGCTGAATGGTGTCGCTGGCTGAGGAGGTGCTTGAGGGCCTTATGGTTCGTGCAGATCACAAAATGTACCCCAACAACTATTGTCTCCAGTGGTTCACAGCTAGGACAAAGGCCATTACTTCTTTTTCATAAACTGATTTGGAGAGATTGTTTTCTGCCAAAGCTTTGCTGAAATACGCAACTGGCCGACGGGTTTGCATCAACACTGCTCCGACCCCTTTTCCCGAGGCATCACATTCAATGACAAAAGTCTGCTGAAAGTCAGGCAGAGCTAGCAATGGGGTTGTCGTAGTACACCTTTTCAAGTCCTCAAAAGCCTGCTCTGCTGCGGCATTCCAAAGGAAATTATCTTTCTTAGTTAATTCAGTTAGGGGTTTAGCAATTTTCCCATATCCCTGGATGAATTTTCGGTAGTACCCCGTAAGCCCCAGAAATCCCCGTACTTCCTTCACGTTTTTGGGTCGTGGCCAGCCCCGGACGCAATCTACCTTTTTTGGATCCATGGAAACCCCCTCGCAAGAAATGATGTGCCCCAGATATTCTAAAGAATGTTGTGCAAACAAACACTTCTTTCTGTTTACCAGTAGTTGATTTGCCTCTAATATTGTAAAAGCCGTTTCGAGGTGGCTCAAGTGTTCGGCCCAAGTCTTGCTATATACTAGTATATCATCAAAAAATACCAAAATGAATTTCCGTAAAGCCCCATGGAACACCCTATTCATGGTAGATTGGAAGGTGGCAGGAGCATTCATTAGTCCAAACGACATGACAAGGAACTCATAATGCCCCTCATGCGTCTTAAAGGATGTCTTACAAATGTCTTCTTCCTTTACCCGAATTTGGTGAAACCCGGACTTCAAATCTAGCTTGGAAAAATAACGAGTTCCATATAACTCATCCAATAGCTCCTCTATGATTGGGATCGGGAATCTGTCCGGAATGGTCAGCTTGTTCAAAGCTCTATAGTCCACACACATCCGCCAACTAGTATCTTTCTTTCGGACTAAGATTATCGGGCTTGAATATGGGCTATTACTATGCCAAATCACTCCACTGGATAACATGTCCTCTGTTTTTCCACTTCATCTTTCAGATAGTGTGCCAATTTGTAAGGCCTAATGTTAACAGGTGCTGCTCCCGTTACTATGGTGATAGCATGGTCTGTTAGTCTAACGGGTGGTAGTCCCCTGGGCTCTTCAAACAGCCTCTGGAATTTCTGCAGCAGTACTTCTAACTGCTGTCCACTGGGTTGTTCCGGAGCTTTCCCTTCAGCTGAAAACTGCAGCTGCGTCTGCCAGTACCAACCTTCTTGCAGCAAGGACTTAGCCTGTTTCGGTTGTTGCACTCCCTCCATGGTTTTTTGGCTCCAGTTAGTTAGAACATTTCCCAGACTCCGCAACCACTCCATTCCCAAGACCAAATCCGGCCCTCCCGTATCGAAAACATAACCTTCGATTTCGAAGGTTACCTTTTCTAGATTCACCTCCACCTGGCGGCATACCCCTTGGGAGATTACCCGGTGCCCGTCTCCCAGCTTGATCCCATATGGCAGGGTAGGACTCACCTCCATGTTGGTTATTTTTGCAAGGTTTTTTGAAATAAAATTGTGACTCGTCCCACTGTCCACAAGCACTGTGATTGGCACCCCAACTAATGTTCCTGCAAACATCATAGATTTCACTCCTGCAAGCCCCATACTGCGGAACGCTATGTGGCCTACATCCTGCCCCTCCTCAAGTTCCCCACTCTGTTTTTCTGTTTCTTCTAGCCGCTGCTCCTGCTCATCCTCCGACCTGGTTTCTGGTTCTTCATATTCCCAGACCAGCACCCTTAAATGTTTGTCTGGACACTTGTGCATTGGGCTAAACTGTTGTCCACAACGGAAGCAGAGACCCTTCTGTTTTCGGTCCTCACGTTCCCGCCTGCTAAGAGTTCTAGTTCCATTCCATCTATTTTTCTCAACTGCCTTCTTCAATTCTTCTTCCCTCCTGTTTCGCTCCAAGTTGCCCCGACCAAGTGGTACACCAATCGATTGAGTACCTGCCCCTCGTGATATCGGCAAGGGAGTTGGCCGCCCACGATTTCCTTTGAGCACTCCCTCTCCAATCAACTCCCTTTCAATTTTCCTTGCTAGAACTAACATTCTGATTTTGTTTTGCGGCTCATGGGTTGAGACTCGGTTTTCTATCTCGTTTCTCAGTCCCCCCATGAACATGCTCATGTACCAGGATTCCGGGAAATCTATTATCCTCAATGCCACTTGTTCGAATTCTTCAATATATTCATCCACTGTTCCAGTTTGCCGGAGTGTCTTCAAGTATCTTAATGGGTCTTCCTCAGTAGTCCTCCCATACCTCTCCAAGAGAGCGGTTCTAAACCTCTCCCAAGTTGGCTCCTGCATAGCCTGATGCCATGAAAGGAACCAATAGAGCGTTGTACCTTCCATGCAGATTTGTGCATAATGCAACTTGTAAGATCCCGGTTTTTGGAAAGGTATGTTTTTGTTGTGCTTTGGGTTGAACCCTTTGCTTTTTGGACTTAAAAAGGTTTCTTGGAAGTGTGAGAGGCCTCGGGGGTGTTCCGGGGGCTCGGGGCACGGAAGAAGGGAAGTCTGGGCAAAACAGACCAAGGCGCACGGTCAGCCAAACTATGCGGCCTGCCCAGACTAAGTCGTGCGAACCTCCCTCCTCTGGACAGAAGCGAGCGCACGGTTTGCGCACGGTTTGCCAAACCGTGCGGCTAAATCGTGCGACTCTCCCTCCTCCGGGCAGTGGCGTGCGTACGGTTTGCCAAACCGTGCGGCTAAACCGTGCAGCCACTTAAAGTTGGAAAATTTACAAAATTGCCACTCCGGGCTTTATAACCCCAACTCAGGATTTTCCTCTCTTCCTCCTCTCCTCACCTTAGGCACGAACCAAAGCTCCCAAGGACTTCAAGAGATCAAACTCCTTCGATTCTAAGGCGTTTTTGGTGTCGTTAGTTGCGGATTGAAGCTTCGGGTAAGGCTAATCTCCTCCTTGGTTCTTTTCTTGGTTTAGGGTTTGTGTCTTCTCTCCCTCTCGTTCTGAAACCCTAAAACCCTATCTTTTGGGTGAGTTCTAGGTTGAAGCTCCAAGGGTTGGTTGAATCGAGGTCTAAGGACTCGATTGAGGGTGCGTTCAACCGCGGATTCGAGGTAGGTGGTCTACAAGTTATATCCCATGGTTATTTAGGGTTTTTGTGCATGTTAAATTGTGTCCTTGCTTTTCCTTGGTTATGTTTGGATAGCCTTGACATGTTTGAAAAGAATGATGTTTAAAATGGAAAATGGGAACCCTCACGATCCCCGTGGGATGTGTTGGGATTGACTTGACCTAATTAGGGCCATCCATGGGATGTGCCGGCTTTTCCCGGGTTTAGGGATTGTTATTAAACTAGTGATCTTGTTGCGGTAAATGGTAGAGCCCTTGATGAATATGTTGGCATGATTGGTTGAACATGGAATAGAAGTTAGGTGATGCACCTAGACTTGGTAATAATCAAAGGGTCATTTGAAATGAAATGAATGGGTGATTCATGGAAATGATGAACGGGTTAAATGGGTTAATGTGTAAATTGATTAAAGACCATAATGGGATAGATTATGGGTCTGGGATGGGATGGTTAGTGAGATAGGCATAACACATGGGAATTGGGTGAATGGTTAAATGATGTGAAATGGTAATGCGTTAATGGGTTAGGGCATGATGTGGTTTCCCATGTGGGTTGTTGTGAATGATGTTTGCCGATGGGCAATGGTTGGATGGTTGATGGATACCTATATATAAGCATGTGCATATGGCTTGGTAGTGTGGGGTATGACTTGAGGATCTACGCCCACGGGTCGAGTAAAGACTGAGGCTCTAAACTCCACCTTAAATGCACGGGTTAGGAATGGGGACTGATGCTCTTTTCTCCTAACGGTTGCATCCACCCGGACTGAGGCTTCGAGGTGAGGATATGGTTGCTATGAGGGGGTTAGTCCTAGTGAGATAGGATAACGATGTGTTTACCCTCTAGCATGTGATTGTTGGCCTTAGACCCATGTAACATGATGAATGTGATTAACCCATGGAAATGTGATGAAAGGGTAAGTGACGTTGATTGGTGTGAAATGAATGGAATGAATGTGGTAAAGGCTTGGCTTTGAACTAGTTAATGGCAACTTAAATAATCACTTGGCTTCTATCATCCATTTTCCTTTCGCATGCACTATCTGTTTATACTGGATATTTTGTAGACACGGTTGGTGGTGGCCTACTGAGTTGTACTCACACCCTGCTCGGGCCGCCGTTGGGTACCCGAGCAGACTTCATGTTTGCAGGTCAGGACAAGGGCAAGGGTCCTTGCTAGGTAGCTGAGTGGACATGTGTAACACTTGGTGGAGGATCCGGACTTGGAGTCGGGACCATCTTGGGGATTTTGGCTGCTGTCCTTATTTTTGGGCTTTTGTTCACTCTTGCACTTGTAGTATGACATGACATGTTTATTATTGGAAATGGTTGCTATAAATGTTCCTTGTTTATTGGTTATTGTCTCCGCTGTTTGGTTATTCTGTTGTGGCTTACTCTGATAAAAAGGGGGTATAGTCTCCCCACTTGACCCCATAGACCCCGCTGCTAGTCGGCATCCTTTGGCGTACGGGAAGACGCGCTTAAGGTCATGTATACCCGGCTCGGAGCACCGGTTTAGTGGCTTCCGGGTCGGGGACGTTACACAACTTCATCTCTTCTGGTGTTCGATTTATCAAAAAATATGTATCTGCTTTAGCAGCCCATTCGAACGGGTCTTCCCCAGCAAAAGACGGTAATTCTACCTTTTCTTACTGCATTCCGCATAGCCTCGGTGAAATTAACCTCCTCAGTTGCAGACTCTCCTTCCGGTTTCTCTCCTGCTGCCGTACTTTCCTGCCTGCTTCCTCCCGATTTTTCTGGCACAACTCTGCTCTGTTTTCCAGTGTCCTCGACCTCCAGTTGAGTGTCGTTCGTGCGGCAGGATGGGGCATGTGCAGAGGTTCTGCAGGAACCCACGACAGGTGGGCGAGTATGACGACGAGAAGCAGGTACCAGATACGGGAAGGGGATCAGTTGCCCCGTATCAAGCAGGCAGTTGGAGCTCCACGGGCCGTACTGGCAGGGGCGGTGGACGTGGAGCTCCCGGGCAAGATCGCTCACGCCAGCAGGGCAGTGCAGCGCAGGGCGTTCAGGCTGGAGCCCAGGGTAGAGGGGCGAGTCAGCTTCAGGCAGTTCTGTTTGCGCCAGGTGACGGCGAGGCCGGACCGTCGACTGTTCGAGGTACGATCCTTGTAGCTTCTACGTTTGCTAGTGCGTTGTTTGACACAGGTGTCACACACTCTTTTGTCTCTACTCAACTTGTGGTATTGCTGGGCTTGCCTGTGGAAAGGGTGTGTGGAGTTATGTCAATTGACACTCCGTTGGGGGTGCGGGTTGAGTATATCAAGCAGTGCAAGGGATGTGCCTTGGAAGTTGGCGGGTATCATTTTCTATGGGACTTGTTCGTTCTCGAGATGTCAGGTTTTGACCTAATCTTAGGAATGGATTGGTTGGTGTTCTATCGAGCACACATCGACTGTTATCGTCGCCGAGTATCGTTCAGGTCACTTGAGGGTGACGCTTATGCCCATCATGGCGAGTGGGATGTTCGAGTAGGTCGTGCAGGACCGTTGGGTCAACGAATGAGTGAACTCACGGCTCAAGTGACATGTCTCATGCTTGGTGATGATGAAAGAGGGGAACGGATTGTTTTTCCTCCTGTGGTGGATCGATTTCAGGACGTGTTTCCTGAGGATTTCTCGGGGTTACCACCCGAGAGGGATGTTGAGTTCGCGATCGAGTTGCTGCCGGGAGCGGAGCCAGTTTCTATTTCGCCATACCGAATGACACCGGCGGAACTCCAAGAACTAAAGGTACAACTTGAGGAGTTGGAGCGTATGGGGTTTATCCGTCCTAGTACGTCTCTTTGGGGATCTTCCGTGCTTTTTTGTGAAAAAGGCCGATGGGTCGTTGAGGCTGTGTGGACTATCGAAAGTTGAATCAGATGACAATGAAGAATCGGTACCCTCTTTCTAGAATTGATGACCTGTTTGATCAGTTGAGGGGTGCATCAGTGTTTTCTAAAATTGATCTGAGGTTGGGTTATCACCAGTTGAGGGTGAGGTCTTCTGACGTACCGCGGACTGCTTTCCGGAGTCGGTACGGGTTGTTTGAGTTTGTGGTAATGCCTTTCGGCTTGACCAATGCACCGACAGTGTTTATGGCCTTGATGAACCGGATTTTTCATTCCTATCTGGACCAGTTTGTGGTTGTTTTTGTTGACGATATCTTAGTGTACTCGAAAACTCACGACGATCATGCCCAACATCTTGACATCGTCTTGGGTACGCTAAGAAAGCACCGGCTATACGCCAAGCTATCAAAGTGTCAATTCTGGATAGGTGAGGTTCATTTTCTGGGTCACATCATCTCGGAAGCAGGTGTGTCAGTGGATCCAGAGAAGGTGCAGGCAGTTGTATCTTGGGAGCAGCCCAGGAATGTTTCTGATGTTCAGAGTTTTATGGGTTTGGCCGGGTATTACCGAAGGTTCATTCAGGATTTCTCTCGCGTGACAGCACCACTTTCGGGCTTGACCAAGAAGGGTATCAGGTTCGAGTGGTCTGAGGCTTGTGAGAATGTCTTTCAAGAGTTGAAGAAGCGGTTGACGACCACACCTATCTTGATCTTACCTGAGCCGGGTAAGAAGTACGTCATGTTTTGTGATGCTTCCGGAGTCGGACTTGGGGTTGTGTTGATGCAAGATGAGCGGGTTGTGGCTTATGGGTCAAGGCAGCTGAGGCCCCACGAGTGGAACTATCCCACTCATGATCTCGAATTGGCTGCAGTAGTGTACGCCTTGAAGTGCTGGAGGCACTATCTGTTGGGAGAACGGTTTACAGTGTTTACTGACAATAAGAGTTTAAAGTACATCTTCTCACAACGGGATCTGAATCTTCGGCAGCGAAGATGGGTTGAATATCTCCAGTCTTTCGACTTTGAGTTGGTGTACACGCCGGGAAAGGGAAACAGTGTTGCTGATGCTCTGAGCAGGAAGGTTCAGAATCAGGCGGTTCAGGAGTCCAGCACCGAGTGGAAGGTGATGACCTTGTTTGCAGAGATGCACCTGGAGGTGCAGGAGGAAAACGGTCAGGTCACTCTTGCTTCCTTAACGATGGAGTCGACGCTCTTGAGTCGAGTTAAGGAAAGTCAGCTTGATGATCCTGAGTGTTTGAGCATGAAGGAAAAGCTTAAAGGTGGGGAGCTACCTTCTGGTTGGACCGTCGGTGTGGACGGTGTTGCTCGTGTTCGTGATCGTGTGGTTGTGCCAAAGTGTGTGCGGGAAGAGTTGATGCGTGAGTTCTATGCATCAAAGTGGGCAGTGCATCCTGGTTTGACCAAGATGTACCGTGATCTCCGAAGGCAGTTTTGGTGGCCTGGAATGAAGAAGGAAGTTGCGGGCTTTGTGGCACGGTGCCTTACCTGTCAGCAGGTGAAGGCCGAGCATCAACGCCCAGGTGGTTTGTTGCATCCATTGCCCATCCCGGAATGGAAGTGGGATGATGTAACGATGAATTTTGTCGTGGGTCTTCCGAGGACGCCACGGAAGAACGATGCAATATGGGTGGTTGTGGATCGGTTAACGAAAGTGGCTCATTTCTTACCAATTCAGGAAACCTTTACAGTCGACCAGTTGGGTGAGCTGTATGTTCGGGAAATAGTGCGGTTGCATGGGGTGCCGCGGACCATAGTTTCGGACCGAGATCCGCGTTTCACGTCACGTTTCTGGCAAGGGTTGCAGAAGGCGCTTGGTACGCAGGTGTTTTTGTGTACGGCTTTCCACCCGCAGACGGACGAGCATTCGGAACGTACGATCCAAGTGTTGGAAGACATGTTGAGAGCTAGTGTCTTGGACCTTGGTGGTTCGTGGGAGAGGCACCTATCGTTGGTTGAGTTTGCCTACAACAACAGTTTTCAGGCTACGATTCAGATGGCACCGTTTGAGGCACTTTACGGGAGGCCATGTAGATCTCCGTTGTGTTGGCTAGAGGCCGGTGAATCTGAGTTGTTGGGGCCAAGTCTCGTGCAGGAGACTTCGGAGAGAGTTAAGTTGATCAGGAAGCGGATGGCTACGGCTCAGAGTAGGCAGAAGTCGTATGCAGATCGGAGGCGTAGACCTCTCGAGTTTGGGGTGGGTGATAAAGTGTTCCTTCGGGTGTCGCCAAGGTTGGGTCACCGACGGATTCAGAAGCAGGGTAAGTTGGCGCCCAGGTATGTGGGACCTTTTGAGATTGTGGAGAGGATCGGACCAGTGGCTTACCGATTGGCTCTTCCACAGCGGTATGGGGGGGTGCATGATGTGTTTCATGTGTCGCAGCTTTGACGGTATCACCCCGACCCATCTCATGTTGTTGATGTTGAGGATGTGGAGCTTCAAGTTGATGCGTCCTTTGAGGAGCATCCGGTTCGTGTGATGGATCGTAGTGAAAAGGTCTTGCGAGGCAAGGTTGTGTCATTAGTGCGAGTACTATGGCAGCATGAGAAAGTTCAGGAAGAAACTTGGGAGCGAGAATCGGATATGTGGGCTCAGTGGCCCGAACTCTTCTCTTCGGTGGAGCAATGAGGCTTGGAAGCTCGGCTCGAGGACGAGCCGTTATAAGGTGGGGAGGTTGTAAGATCCCGGTTTTTGGAAAGGTATGTTTTTGTTGTGCTTTGGGTTGAACCCTTTGCTTTTTGGACTTAAAAAGGTTTCTTGGAAGTGTGAGAGGCCTCGGGGGTGTTCCGGGGGCTCGGGGCACGGAAGAAGGGAAGTCTGGGCAAAACAGACCAAGGCGCACGGCCTGCGCACGGTCAGCCAAACTGTGCGGCCTGCCCAGACTAAGCCGTGCGAACCTCCCTCCTCTGGACAGAAGCGAGCGCACGGTTTGCGCACGGTTTGCCAAACCGTGCGGCTAAATCGTGCGACTCTCCCTCCTCCGGGCAGTGGCGTGCGCACGGTTTGCGCACGGTTTGCCAAACTGTGCGGCTAAACCGTGCGGCTAAACCGTGCGGCCACTTAAAGTTGGAAAATTTACAAAATTGTCACTCCAGGCTTTATAACCCCAACTCGGGATTTTCTTCTCTTCCTCCTCTCCTCACCTTAGGCACGAACCAAAGCTCCCAAGGACTTCAAGAGATCAAACTCCTTCGATTCTAAGGCGTTTTTGGTGCCGTTAGTTGCGGATTGAAGCTCCGGGTAAGGCTAATCTCCTCCTTGGTTCTTTTCTTGGTTTAGGGTTTGTGTCTTCTCTCCCTCTCGTTCCAAAACCCTAAAATCCTATCTTTTGGGTGAGTTCTAGGTTGAAGCTCCAAGGGTTGGTCGAATCGAGGTCTAAGGACTCGATTGAGGGTGCGTTCAACCGCGGATTCGAGGTAGGTGGTCTACAAGTTATATCCCATGGTTATTTAGGGTTTTTGTGCATGTTAAATTGTGTCCTTGCTTTTCCTTGGTTATGTTTGGATAGCCTTGGCATGTTTGAGAAGAATGGTGTTTAAAATGGCAAATGGGAACCCTCACGATCCCCGTGGGATGTGTTGGGATTGACTTGACCTAATTAGGGTCATCCATGGGATGTGCCGGCTTTTCCCGGGTTTTGGGATTGTTATTAAACAAGTGATCTTGTTGTGGTAAATGGTATATGTTGGCATGATTGGTTGAACATGGAATAGAAGTTTGGTGATGCACCTAGACTTGGTAATAATCAAAGGGTCATTTGAAATGAAATGAATGAGTGATTCATGGAAATGATGAAGGGGTTAAATGGGTTAATGTGTAAATTGATGAAAGACCATAATGGGATAGATTACGGGTCTGGGATGGAATGCTTAGTGAGATAGGCATAACACATGGGAATTGGGTGAATGGTTAAATAATGTGAAATGGTAATGCGTTAATGGGTTAGGGCATGATGTGGTTTCCCATGTGGGTTGTTGTGAATGATGTTTGCCGATGGGCAATGGTTGGATGGTTGATGGATACCTATATATAAGCATGTGCACGTGGCTTGGTAGTGTGGGGTATGACTTGAGAATCTACGCCCACGGGTCGAGTGAAGACTGAGGCTCTAAACTCCACCATAAATGCACGGGTTAGGAATGGGGACTGATGCTCTTTTCTCCTAACGGTTGCATTCACCCGGACTGAGGCTTCGAGGTGAGGATATGGTTGCTATGAGGGGGTTAGTCCTAGTGAGATAGGATAACGATGTATTTACCCTCTAGCATGTGATTGTTGGCCTTAGACCCATGTAACATGATGAATGTGATTAACCCATGGAAATGTGATGAAAGGGTAAGTGACGTTGATTGGTGTGAAATGAATGGAATGAATGTGGTAAAGACTTGGCTTTGAACTAGTTAATGGCAACTTAAATAATCACTTGGCTTCTATCATCCATTTTCCTTTCGCATGCACTATCTGTTTATACTGGATATTTTGTAGACACCGTTGGTGGTGGCCTACTGAGTTGTACTCACACCCTGCTCGGGCCGCCGTTGGGTACCTGAGCAGACTTCATGTTTGCAGGTCAGGACAAGGGCAAGGGTCCTTGCTAGATAGCTGAGTGGACATGGGTAGCACTTGGTGGAGGATCCGGACTTGGAGTCAGGACCATCTTGGGGATTTTGGCTGTTGTCCTTATTTTTGGGCTTTTGTTCACTATTGCACTTGTAGTATGACATGACATGTTTATTATTGGAAATGGTTGCTATAAATGTTCCTTGTTTATTGGTTATTGTCTCCGCTGTTTGGTTATTCTGTTGTGGCTTACTCTGATAAAAAGGGGGTATAGTCTCTCCACTTGACCCCATAGACCCCGCTGCTAGTCGACATCATTTGGCGTACGGGAAGACGCGCTTAAGGTCATGTAACCACCCGGCTCGGAGCACTGGTTTAGTGGCTTCCGGGTCGGGGACGTTACACAACTTCATCTCTTCTGGTGTTCGATTTATCAAAAAATATGTATCTGCTTTAGCAGCCCATCCGAACGGGTCTTCCCCAGCAAAAGACGGTAATTCTACCTT
Source organism: Viscum album (assembly GCA_963277665.1). Taxonomy (NCBI): domain Eukaryota; kingdom Viridiplantae; phylum Streptophyta; class Magnoliopsida; order Santalales; family Viscaceae; genus Viscum; species Viscum album. Next base: position 295,134,291 of record OY728141.1, on the reverse strand, counting down.
TCTTACTGCATTCCGCATAGCCTCGGTGAAATTAACCTCCTCAGTTGCAGACTCTCCTTCCGGTTTCTCTCCTGCTGCCGTACTTTCCTGCCTGCTTCCTCCCGATTTTTCTGGCACAACTCTGCTCTGTTTTCCCGTTTCTGCCCCCTTTCCAACCTGTAACTCCAGCTCTTTCATCTTCTCCAAAGTTCGTTCCTCCATATCACGCATTCGGAGTGCAACCCGCTCCTCTGACTGCTGCGCCAGGGATTGAGCTACCAGCTGATTCTCATTTTGCCCGCGCATTAGTTTTTCCATACTTTCTTGCATCGCCATCATCGCCTCGCCATCATCGCCTGTCGGAAGCCTACCATGGTTTCTTCTATAGTTTGGATTCGGTTTTCCATTTCCAAGGCGTTACTCTCGTTTCTTTTCCAAATTCAGTATTCTCATAAGATTTCTGTAGCCGCGATTTCCTCCGCCTCTCCTCCTTCATTCTCGTAATAAGCCTCTTCCACCGCGCTCCCTTGTTTCGCTCAGCTAGGCGGTGTCCCCAGCGGAGTCGCCAATTTGTTAGGGAGAAAAAGAAAGAATAACAGAGGAAGAAAATTAGCCGAAAATCGGAATGCTATAATAATATCCAAACCTGTTTTGCTCTGTTACAGAATTAGGGGAAAGGAAAAAGAACTTAATCTGCTGAACCCGTCGATCCGCTCCAGGAATCCTTGGGAAGGAGTGCTTTGCTCAGTTCAGAGAGAGAGGACCACCTCTCTCTCCCGCGGCTGTACCCACAGCCCGAACTAACAGAAAATATTCCTTTTCGTACCCCCCTTCAAACGATTGGACCCACCATTTAAACAGATTCCCAGTAACCGCTCAATGCCCCTCAATTACCTTCTTGCCCCTCCGCTGGTAAGTGTGTATTAGGGGGGGTTTGGACGGGATTTTACTAGCACATAGCAGCTTTCCCATCCCCCTACCCATCGTGCGGCCCAGCTCCCAGCACACTCGACCCCCAAGCAGCCAGCCCCATGTTCCTATCAATTCCACCTCCTTAAAACTCACCTTGCCCTAAAGGTGGAAATGAACTACTTTGCTGTGTTGATTGGAAGCTTCTGCTGCTCCAAACTTATTGTTTGCATTCCCAACTTGCTTGTATAACCGGCTAACATGAGGAGTGAAAGCAGCCAAGCAACTCCAGTTTGTATAACTGGATTCTGAAAACGTCTATTTTTCACTGCATCAACAGGAGTTCGACAATGGTGGAGGCTCTGGCGGTGGTCTCAATACTACTGTGTAATAGCCAGCGTAGCAGCACCCCTTATGCAGCTGTTTGCAACTCTCATTGGTTGCTTTATGAGCTGCTCATTTTCTGAACCACTCTTCCTTAGCTTCAACAACTCCTGTCTTGAACGCCTTGCTAAACTTGATTGAAACCATAGCCACTAGCCCTTTAGGTCGTTCTGGAAATTCCTGTTTCTCTAATATTTCAGCGAATACCTCCGTTAGAACCAGCAGCTCAAGTGGTGTCCTGCACAGCTGCTTCGGACTGGCCCCCTCAGACTCTGTTTGCGTAATTCCAGCTCGCGTCTCTCTTCCTCTGCCACTACTCGAACTCACTTCCTTCGCAGACAGAGGTAGCAATGAACCAGGGAAAAGATGACCTTCGGTTTGCTCAGCTGGTGCAGCAGGCGGAACTCTCCCCCTCACGGCTTGCAACAAGAGACAAGAGTATCCCTGTTGTTTTGAAAATCCAGCAGACGCGGGGATCTGCTTGGGATGCAGCTGCTCATGCGATTTTTGCTTGATCACTTTAGGCAGCACTTCATCTTGATATTCTTCTTTTGTCTCTCCGCGTTTCTAAAGTCTAGAGCTAGGTTCGAAGTTTACCTCTACCTGTCGTACTGGAGTGGAATCATCCTGCTCCCGAGCCAGCTGCTCCTCCATTGGGTTTCACTGCCTCTCCATGTTCGCAGGGGTTAACTTTTGCTTGGTGTCAGTTCGCAACGCTTCCTGATTTTTGGCGAGTTGCCCCACCACTGCCTTTATCTCCTGAAACATGTTTTTCAGTTGTTGCAATCCTACCCCCCGATGCAGAAATTCGGTCTTCAGTTCTGATATGGCTGATTTCAATATTGTTACTCGGCTCTCCATGTTCAAACAGACTGCTGCTGTGTCAATCTCCTTTTCAAGATTAAGAACCTACTTCTTCTAGTTTCTCTCTCTAGAAACCTCTCAATGAAACACCAATTGATAGGAATCAATTGATGTAAGAGAGAAAAATCAGAAGAAACTTGTATTAACACCAACAGATATTACAATAGAAAGGAAAAAGAAGAAATAGTTGAAGAAAAGAGAAGATCCTCTGAGACGCTGCTCCGAGGCCCAAGGCAGCACCCTGATTTTCTGCATAGCAGAACCTACAAAGCCAAAACAAATCCTCCCCTCACACAACCCACTGCTCCCTTTATTTAAAGGCTCTGCTGGAACCTTATAGACAAACCCCACTAACCGCTAACAACATCCCACCAACTACTAACAACTCCAACTACTAATAATAGATTACAAGACGACCCCTGGCTGGTTATTAAACCACCTAACTGCTTCAATAGACAGCAGTTTCCCCATCCCCCTGCCCATCGTGCAGCCCAACTCCCAGCACACTGGACCCCTAAGCAGCCGGCCCCATGTTCCTATCAAACAATGTCATGTTTTTCTAATAAAACCCCCCAGATGAGGTGCGCTGTTTTCGAAATTACAAAGTGGTAATTAGTGAATTGCATCTTGCTTAACATATTTGCCTTTGTGTTTTCCCTATGCTTTTGTTATGGCTATTTTCGTGGCATGCTTAGGACATGGCCCTTAATGATGTTCTTAAATGAAGTTGCCCTCCTTTGATATAATTGTGTAATGAACCAAGCTCCTCTAAGGGCTTGGCTTGCTTTTTAAATAGGATTATTCAAGTAGGTAAGTGCCCAAATTGTTCATGGTGCCTTCTAAGTGCGTTCTTGATCCTTTAAATTAAATTGTCATGTTTTAATAGAGTAAAGGGCGTGTTTTAAATGGAATGGCTAGTCATGAAGGGATGCCTTGTTTGGTTTAAATGGTATTAATGAAATGGCTTGATTGTATTAAACGGTTTATGTGAAATGAAATGTAAAGGTGTGCTGTCTCTGAAATTACAAAGTGATAATTAGTGAATTGCATCTTCTTTAACATATTTGCCTTTGTGTTTTCCCTATGCTTTTGTTATGGCTATTTTCGTGGCATGCTTAGGACATGGCCCTTAATGATGTTCTTAAATGAAGTTTCCCTCCTTTGATATAAATGTGTAATGAACCAAGCTCCTCTTAAGGGCTTGACTTGCTTTTTAAATAGGATTACCCAAGTAGGTAAGTGCCCAAATTGTTCATGGTGCCTTCTAAGTGCCTTCTTGACCCTTTAAATTAAATTGTCATGTTTTACTAGAGTAAAGGGCATGTTTTAAATGGAATGACTAGTCATGAAGGGATGCCTTGTTTGGCTTAAATGGTATTAATGAAATGGCTTGATTGTATTAAACGGTTTATGTGAAATGAAATGTAAAGGGTGGCAAGGCCACACCGTTTATTGCATGCTTATGTACATGCTTAAATTGAAATGTTGTGCCTTGATTATAATGGCTTAATAAATGTAGAGCATGAGAGGTAATGCCTCATGGCTTCGGTCATTAATTGTTATTATTGTATGATTACGCCTTGACATAGGTTGTGGAACGATGGTAAGGGATCTGTTGAGCATGGCGGAAAATCACGCTCCCTTAAATCGGGTGTTGAGTTGTGGTGTCTTGTACCGGTGATACTATGTAGGACGTTGGGTTGAGGCGCTACGTTCTTTGTTTTGAGCGTTGACATGATGACACACTCACTATCCCGAGTGTTTTGCATGACGTCTTACACTCTATTGGGATGTAGGGAATGTGCCCTATTGCTGGAGCTGTTAGGCTTGTTCAGACTGGTTATGGATGACTGAGTCACGCCCGGTCCAACCAGAAACTAGTATTCCAGGTATATGGCCACTTACGTCCGTGCATAATTGATTCGTATAGATGTATGCAATATATAACTAAACTATATATATAATTATTAATATATATATAGCTATTGGTTAGACATCTTATTCCGGCTTTGAGCCGAAGCAGGTAGAGTCACCGGGTGTCCCTTAGGAACCTGGGCGGGTTGTTTATTTATTCAGCTCTGTTTATCATTTTGTATACTTGCACACTTCTTTACTTTATATTTCATGGATTGGATTCAGACATAGAGACCGTGGGTGGCAACCTGCTGAGATTTATATCTCACACCCTGCTCGGGCCGCCATTGCACCGGGGTACCCGAGTAGATCTTATGTTCGCAGGACCATGGATGTTTGCTTGTGTCGCTTTGCTGGTTATTGGGAGTTAGGAGCACATGACCGAGCTGGAGCTCGGGATGCTCGTGGAGATTGCCCTTGGGGGCCTTGATGTCTTTTCTTTATTTTTGTACTGTCTTGTATATCATTGTCTGTTGTATGTTTATTGTTTATTTATGTATCCTCATCTGGACTTGCATACATTGTTGTATATTGGCGTTGACCATTTTTATATTCAGTTATTATTATTCGTCCGTTGTTCTGTCTTTCGTTTATTATTGCTTCTGTTGTTGTCTGCTATCTATTTTTTGTTATACCGTTGTGCTACTCTAACATGAGAGTATAGTCTCCCCACGGTACCACCTTTACACCTTCGTCGCTAGTCGGCAGCCTCTGGCGTACGGGGATGCGCTTTTGAGGCCATGTGACCCACCGGTCCGACGACCGTCTTAGTGGTCAGTCGGGGCAGGACGTTACATATTCTTAGTTTTTAAATGATCTTAAAACTGTCTTTTGGATTTAATTTACAAGCCTTTATGTGGAAATCCTTTTTTTTAATAACCCTTATTTTTGGTTTTATGGTGTTGCGTAAAGGTAACCCTTTGTTTAAAAGGGTTACGTAAGGGTAAAATGAGTTTCCAGGACTCTGTGCAAGGGTAAGGTAGTTTTTGCCTTAGTTACGTAAGGGTAAGAGGAGTTTTTCATGCGTTGCGTAAGGGTAAAGCCCTTGTTACATGCATTGCGTAAGGGTAAGGGCGTTTTTCTACGCGCTGCGTAAGGGTAAGGCCCTATGTATATGCGCTGTGCAAGGGTAAGACCGCTTTTCTACGGGCCTCGTAAGGGTAAGGCCCTATGTATATGCGCCGTGTAAGGATAGAGTAAGCACCGCGTAAGGGTAACCTTGAAGTTGCGTAAGGGTACCCAGGCGTTACGTAAGGGTAAGCAGGAGTTGTGTAAGGGTATCCTTAAATTTCTAAAGGTTACATAAGGGTAACCCTTACTTTCTAAAGGTTACGTAAGGGTAACCCTTACTTCTTAAAGGTTGCGTAGGGGTAAACTGTTACCCTTACGCAACGACTAGGAGCTGCGTAAGGGTAAAACCATGTTACCCTTACGCAACGCCCTTTTTGAGAAAAATAATTGAAAAACTATGTTTTCTCGTTTCTCCATCTCCAGCTCGACCCTGTAACCTATTTTTGACGATTTTAAAAGCCTTAAATTGTGGGATTTGTTTCCTTTGATTCGCTTAAAGATTGTAACCCCTTTATGAAGGATTTTAAACTCTCCGCGTTCAAGATCCACTTAAAGGAAAATTAAATGGTGAATTTAATTTAGGGATTTCTAGCGCTGTAAACCAAAATGTGGTTTTGATATTTTTAAATCACTCTACTCTTGTTGCTTTTGATTTTGGTGATTCCTTTTGAGTCCAAGCAGCCCGAAATTCCCTTTACGCAATGTCGGTGAAGTTCTTCGACCAAACCAAGTTCTCTTCTGGTTTCCAGGCGTGTCAAAGCCCACTGTTTTCCTCCCCTCTGTTTGGTGCGGTGTTTTAAAGAGAGGAAGAATACCTAGGTAGGAATTTATATTCCTCTTTCTTCTTTCACGAGTGACTGTAAATCTGATTCTTACCTGCTTTTGGAAAATTGATGCGCGTGCATATTTCATGTATAGTGATCCGGATAAGGGCGAGGGGAAGATGGTTGAGCTGTGAAGTATGAAGCTGGAGGTGGGATCGGGACAAACTTTGGGGATTACCGCAGTTTTTATTCATTCATTTACTTGCCGCACTTTATACTTTTGTTTGATTATTCAGTTTTCGCACTTTATATTCGTCTTTATTTGATTATTCAGTTTTCGCACTTTATATTCGTCTTTATTTGATTATTTAGTTTTCACATGATTACTCTGTTTATTACATTGTTTATTATTATTATTTGCTCTATGACATGATACAAAAGGTATAGTTTCCCCATTGATGGACTTAGACTCTCGCAGTTTTTATTCATTCATTTACTTGCCGCACTTTATACTTTTGTTTGATTATTCAGTTTTCGCACTTTATATTCGTCTTTATTTGATTATTTAGTTTTCACATGATTACTCTGTTTATTACATTGTTTATTATTATTGTAGGATGGGAAAAATAGGAGACCCGAACCCCCAAAGTGTATCTCTCCAAAGGAGCCCTTGGGGTGTATTTATAACAAATAATAAAGACCACACCGGACCTCAAGTCCGATGTGGGATGCAGACTCCAACACTCCCCCTCAAGCTAGGTGTACCTAGCTTGGACACATAATGAAAATAAAGCAACAAAACAGACGCTAACACTCCCCCTCAAGCTGGACATGCCCAGCTTGATGATAAAACAAGACGACATAAAGCAGAATTATAGAAAAAGTTGTCAGGCTGCTGCTCCCCCTCACGATCGAAACTCCCCCTCAGGATGATGGATGATGGTGCGGGCGCAGCAGATGACCACTCAGATCGGCTGGGTGACGGAGCGCCAGGAATGCCGCACTAGTGGGGTCGGTCGATGAAACGCCGGGAAATCCAAACTAGCACCGGGAAAACCGCACTTGCGGGGCCAGAGACGGGATGCGGGGATTCTGTAGAAATCGTTGTGGGATCTGGCGGCGCCAACAGACCCAAATCCTAGGTGGTCGAGCTGCTGCGCCAGCGAATGGGCGTGCCGGCGGATAGAGATGCGGCTGCCGGGAGTTGCCGGGAGATCCCGGCGAGGTGGGGATGCCGCAGGAGGAGGCCGGCGAGGGTGCAGGAGGCCGGGAGGCGGCGCTGGAAGCCGGAGGAGGCCGCCTGCGGGGAGCGGCCGACACGGGTGGAGGCCGGTTGCTGGAGGCCGGGAAGCCGCGGAAGCAGATGAGCAGCAAATTGGGGAGGCGACATTGCAGCGGGATTGCATCGGAGATGCGCGGGGACGGACCTGGCCGGAACAGTCCGGATCTGCCCGGAACAGTCCGGATATCGCCGGATCTGGCCGGATCTGGACGAAAATCGCCGGATCTGGCCGGAGTAGCTTGGATCAGGCTGGAGCCGGCCGGAGCTGTCTGGATCTGGCCGGAAATCACCGGATCCGGCCGGAGCGGTTTGGATCTGGCCGGAAATCGCCGGATCTGGCCGAAAAATCCGGGAAGGGCCGGGAGGGCGCGCGGAGGGCCGCTGGACAGGAGGAGCGCCGCGGGACGGGAGGGCCGGGAGAGTCGGGAGTCGGGAGCAGCGCCAGGCAGAATGGCCGGGAGTCTATCCGCGGGGGCGAGGCCGAGGACGAGGCGTCGTTGGGCGAAGGGAGCCGCGCCAGTAGGGAGAGCCGCCAGAGGGAGAGCCGCCTGGAGGGAGCGCGCAGAGGAGGGCCGCCGGGGAGCTGCGCAGGGCAGAGGCGGAGGGGCGACGACGGTAACCCTACGGGGCTTTGAGGCCGCCGCCCCCCAAGGGGGAATTCCAAAGAACCCTAGATCGGGGAGAGGGCGCTGTGGCGCGAAGGAAGGGCCGCCGTGAGGGAGCCGCGCCAGGCAGAAGGGCCGCCGGGAAGGGGAGCCGCCGAGTCGAGGGCGGTCCGTCGGGGCGAGGTCGAGGGTGATCTGCCGCTGGGACGAGGGGAGCCGCGTCGGTAAGGAGAGCCGCGCGGAAGAAGGAACCCGCGTACGGGGTGCCGGGGCGTCGTCGAGGGCGGGGCGTCGGGCCGAGGGCAGGAGGCCGGGAGCCACGCCGAGAGATAGCGCCGGGAGGGGAGCCGCTGGGGCTGGGCGCGCGCACGGCGGGGCTAGCCGGGAGCGCCGCTGGGAGGGAGCGCCGCTGGAGAGAGGGCCGCCGGGAATGGCCAGGCCGGAGAGGAGCCGGGCAAGAGAGCTGCACCGGGATAGGAGGGGGGGCCTGCCGGGAATGGCTAGGGCAGCAGGGAGAGAGGCGGGGCCGGGAGGACGCCGGGAATCCGCAGAGGAGGGAGGGTTCGGGATAAAAATCCCTCTGATACCATGTAGGATGGGAAAAATAGGAGACCCGAACCCCCAAAGTGTATCTCTCCAAAGGAGCCCTTGGGGTGCATTTATAACAAATAATAAAGACCACACCGGACCTCAAGTCCGATGTGGGATGCAGACTCCAACACTCCCCCTCAAGCTAGCTTGGACACATAATGAAAATAAAGCAACAAAACAGACTCCAACAGAAAACATCAATTGATAGGTACTTAGAAGTGAGAGATTTTTTTTGAGAAAAGAATGCTAGATCCATTACCTTTGAGTTGGATCAAGAACAGGGTTATAGGGAATCTCCTAAGAGAACTCTCTCAGGCCAGGCAGATGCCTCCAATAACAAACCAACTGAATCCCCCCTATGAGGATCCTTCTCCCTATTAATATCCCTTCTCACTGACCAATGTTGCGGAAACGTCGGGAGTCGCAACGACAGAATAAGTTTGCAGATGAAGAAAAGACAGAAGAAGAAAGAATCACACAGGACACCGAGATTTACGTGGTTTGGGAAATGATCCCTACGTCCACAAAGAGACATAAATATCACTAGCTTTGGGAGCACAAATTACAGGAAGTATCAGAGCTTCACACACATAGAAACCTAGCCCAAAATGGGCTAATGAAGAAGATGAAACACTGCCCCTGACAGTTAAACCCAGAAGCAACGAATGCATTTTCTTCTGGTAAAGACAGTCTTCGATCTGCATCCTGCAGTATCTGAAATTAGTTCCATTGAAGCGGTCAATCTTCACATTGCCTTCTTCCATAGTCATCGTTCAAAATGAAAAATTTTAACTCAACCTCTGATACCAGTTGTTGCGAAAATGTCGGGAGTCACAGCGTCAGAATAAGTTTGCAGATGAAGAAAAGACAGAAGAAAGAATCACACAGGACACAAAAATTTATGTGGTTCGGAAAATGATCCCTACATCCACGAAGAGACAGAAATATCACTAGTGTGTGAAGCTCAGATACTCACTGTAATTTGTGCTTCCGAAACTAGTGGTATTTTTGCCTTTCCGTGGACGGAGATATCATTTCCCGAACCACGTAAATCTCTGTGTTCTGTGTGGTTCTTTCTTCTGTCTTTTTTTCATCTGCAAGCATATTATGTCGTTGCGACTCCCGACGTTTCCGCAACAACCTACTCTAACCCAGGTGTATTATAAAACTACCCCTGACAGTTAAACTCCATTTTCCAGACCTTTCCTAACTACTACCCCTCTTATAAGTAAAGATCAGAGGGTGGGAACGGCTGCTGGGCAGCTTGTCAAAGGACTCCCCCACCTCCGCATTCCTATCACCTTTCGTGCTACATCAAATCCGAAGAAGAGGAAGAAAGAATCCAATATGATGAGAAGGAGATGCGGAGGATATACCTACGATGGACCCATTGACGATGATTGCCTTGGGGATGAGAATATGGGTTAAAAACTACCTTTGACTTAATTTGTGTTTACTTGAGATTTAGATTATACTTTTTGTTTTTAGCTTTTAGTGCTCTACTATTATGACTTGTTATGATATGACATTGTGCGTTTGAGGCTTTGATTTGCATTTGGTAATGATTGTTTTACATCTTTTTCTTGATATTGTGATGCATTTGATGATTTTATTTTAAGAATATATTTGTTTTTCATACATGTTGCTAGTTTTATTATTTGTTATGTTTGGAATATCTTTTTGTGTGTTTTGTGTGTATATATACACATATTTTTCAGTTTGCCATTATGTTCTGCAACGGCTGAGTTTTGGCTCACCACCATAAGCCACCTTCCGCCATTGAAAACTATGACTCCGGGTCAGGGCATTTTTTGTTGGCAGTGATTGGACTGCTTGTTTGGTATCATGTTGTTTGCTCTCTTTGGCCATTCTATGATCAACTGGAAATCTAAAAAGCAATCTGTGGTTGCTCGTAGATCAACTGAGGCTGAATATTCATGGCTGTCGCCTGCTGCGAGCTTATTTGTGTCGAGCATTTATTATCTAATTTTGCTTTCCCAGATTGTCACTTGATGCGGGCTAATTGCGATCACAGGTCAGCTATCCAGATTTCTAAATTTCCCACTTTCCATGAGCGTACCAGCATTTTGAGCTAGATGTGACAAAGTGGAGGGTGTTATTTCCCAATACAGAGCAGCCTGCAGATATTTTTTGGGCGGTTATCTTTTTTCAAGATGAGCATTCTCAGTTTTCATGTTCATCTCATTTGTTTATTTTGTTAATGTAATCTAGTTATTTTCCTTTTTCTGGTATATTATTGTATTCTGGACTGGAGAATTCTTGAGTTTTTGACTCATTTAAAAATATAAATCTTTAGAGCAATGTATTTGTTTTAACATTAATATGTACACCCCTTTGAGGGGTGTAGCCTAGTGGTTACGCCTTTGAGGGTATCGTGGGAGGCCTCATGATCGAATATCTTTGGGTACTTGTAGGTGTTAGATTTCTTTGTTTTTTTGTATTCCTCCGGGTACTTGTAGGTGTGCTAGATTTCTTCGTTTCTTTGTATTCCTCTCCCTGAACAGTTGTAATTAATATGTGATGACTTTGGAAAAATAAAGTCAGAGAAAATAAAGAGAACAAAGGATCAAAACATGAAATTTATTTAAATGAAATATATACTCAGTTATTTTTCAGAATTCGTTTATAGATGCAGAGGTTACTTCATCGGAATAGATTCCAAAGCCATTTTGGGTGGAATCGTGAGTGCTCCCTTAAATCCCACCAACACCACTATTATATGGCAGCCGGTGGTGGTACTTGGCCCCCACCACCTCCCATTACAGCTTTCCCCCTTTTTTTTTTACTATTGCCTCAGCAGGAAAAGCACCCATTGCTTTTGATTCCGAAACAAACACCATCATCCACCACTCCAGCCCATGCTGCCTCTTGCTTATCCACAAAACGCACCTTCTTGTAGAGATTCCTAAAAAAAAAAGTGTAATCAAAACACTTCTGAATGATCAATCCTATTTGTTTTATAGATTGATTTGAGCTGGTGTAACACTTTCCGGTGATGATAATTAATATGGGTTAACCAGTCTTGTTTTATGAAATTGTTAACAAGGTGTTCCACCTCCCAAAAGCTGAAACCCAGTTTGTCAGCTGCTGAACTGCACCATCTGCCCATCGATAAAGGGACAGAAGACGAACCCAATTCCATATCCTGAGACTGAACATGAACACAGTAAACATTTGGAGTTTTGCAGGGAAAAATCAGAATCAGAATTCTGAAGTTACAGGCAGGCAGAACAGAGCACGTGGGGCCATATGGAAGAACCAAACACATGGGAGTGAATGGAACGGCGGAGGTCAGAAGAAAGCCCGACTGCCATAGAATACCCTGGGCGCATCTTTCTTCTTCGCCTTCTCGGCTTCCAGGCCGCCGCCATGGCCCTGCATGAGGCTCCTGGGGTCCTCGGGTCTGGCCCTGTCCACGTCCATGGGGAGATTCATCTTCGCCAACGACTCCGTGAATTGCTGCATGCTCCGCATGTACATGTCCACTATGTGCTGCTGCATCGCCGACTGCTCCGCCTCCAGATTGCTGCCGGCGATGTTCCCGAACGGCGGTGTGGCGAACGGCTTCCCAGGCTTCGCACCGTCATCTTCCCTGCCGCTGCAGAAATGGCTCGGCTCATTCACGTCCCCTGCTCCGATCCCTTTCTTGGAGGTCGGGGTGTCCGGGGAAGCGCCGGCGAGGAGAGTGCTCTCGGCGGCGGCGGCGGGTACGGCGTCGGGGGAACAGAGCGTCTCGGTACCGGCGCACAGCCCGAGCTTCTTCCCGATGGAATCGACGGAATTCCGGTCGTCGCTCAGGCTGGTGGTGGTCGAGCCAAGGAACCCCGACGTGTTGGCGCTCTCGTTCGGCGACAGCGACCCCGATCCACGGACATCCTCCGGCGGATTCACGGCCATGTCACAGTCGCCGCCGGGATGGCGATCCGGAGATCCGAGGCGGAGAAACGACGCGGTGCCGAGCAAGCCGCGGTGGGTCGAGGGGACGAAATACTCGGAGACCATCCGCTGGTTCTCCCTGGCCACGCCGATGTCGGGGAACTCGATCCTGGAATACTCGATCACGTCCAGACCCAGCTTCGAATCCGATGCCTTCCTATCCAACAGCACGACCTCGGAGGTGATGGAGGAATTAGAGGCGGCGGAGTGGTTCGACGCCGGTGACGGGTCCAGCGAGAGGGTGAGATTCACGGTCCCGGCGGGAGAGTGGAAGAGGTCGGTGGAGGAGAGGCTGAAGCACTGGGTGACCCTGCCGCCGCCCATCGCTAGGGAGATCGGGACGAGGGCGAAGCCCAGGAGCTGATCCTCCATCAGCTTCCGGGCCCTGCTCAGCATCCAGATCTCGCACTTGAGGACGGCGTCGGGGTGGGCGACAGGCATGGCCAGATCCTGGCCGAAGTCTGGGTTGCGGCCCCCGCCATTGACGATCCGGGTGGAGACGGCGTCGTCGGGGTTGTAGGTGAGGGAGAACTTGGCGTACACGTCCTGGTTGTCGTAAATGCAGATGTTGTGGAGGTTCCGAGCGTGGTGGACGTGGATTCGGAGGATGCCGGAGAATCCCTCTCCGTCGCCGTCGCCGCCGACGCCACATGGGGAGCTGAGATTATAGTGAAACCCAGACTGTCCATTGAAGGAATCCATGCCGAAGCTCCCACAATCCCAGGGAGCTTCCGATTTTTCTTGGTTTCTGGGTGGAGGGATTAGATTTGCAGGGGAGGAAGAGATGAGGGCTGTGAGACGATTGCTTGCCAACTAACGCTCCTAACGATTTTGCTTGAAGCGTAGGGAAAGGGAGGCGAGGGAGACGTGGTGGTGGAGTAGGTGTGGACGACTGAAGGGGTAGAAGAAAATCAAGGTGGGGTGAAATGATGACGTCGACAATAGCTCCTCGTTAATAGTAATAATAGGTTAAGCCACACCTCTGACCCCACTTTCTCCTGTCTGGGTAGTCCTATTCGAAATTCGGAATTCGAAATTCGGAATTCGAAATTCATAATATTCATTTAATTATGGACTAATATATTAATTTTCTTTAAATTAGAAATTGTTATGGAATAATATAAAAAACACTTAAATGTTTTAAGACTATTTTTTAAATAAAAGCATTTTTTCGTTAAATTTGGTATTTTCTTTTAAAAATTGAATTATAAATTTTAGAATTTGAAGATAAAACAAATATCATTTTTTAATTTAGAATGTCGAAATTAGCTTAGTATGAAATTTTGGAATTTTTCTAAAATAATTGATTTTAGTGAATGGTGAAAAATACAGTTTTTATTAAAACCATATCGTTTATGACTATCGAGAAGTAGGTATAACTAAAAAACTTATAAAATATTTTTCATGATCAAAGATGCATCTAAAGTGTAAAACTATATATTTTTCAATAAAAGAAATTGTTTTTGGTCTTTTCTTTTAATTAAATATTATTTTGATAAAATTTGGTTCTGACTTGTTTTTGAAAGCCATATAAAATTTATTTGTCTTATTATAAACCAATTTATATAATAAAAATAAAAAACATTGATAATTTTATCCAATGCATAAATTTTAAGCTAAAAAAATACTCTTTCTAAAAACAGATTTTACGCGTTATATGATCTAATGTTAAAATTAATTTATGTAATAAGGGATATTTTATTTTTAGATATAAAAAATGAATTACATAGGTAAAAACTAGTTACTGCGGTAAAAGCCAAAAGGGTAAAAATGAGCGACCAGAGGTAAAAGTAACATGTTAAAAACATGTTTATGATATTGAGGTGTGGCTCGACCAAACCTCATCTTACTCTATTATTGTCCATTTTGAAGTCATGTACTCTCTTTATATTAAAATTAAATATTTACAAAAAATTAATTCCCACCACTTATAAAAGAGGTCTCTCACCGCCTCTTCAAAATCGCTCTCAAAATTCAGTTTTCTCTTGAAACTCTGCTCCCTTTCCTTCGTCTAGAATTCTCTTTCACTTCCTTAAGCATTTAGACACAAGTGTTTGGCCTAAGTCTCCTCTTTCCAAGGAATCATTCAAGGGAAGCTTAAAGTTGTAACGTCTTGTGTTTTGAAACGAACGCAAAAGTGAAGGAAATTAAATTTTTCTGTTAGCTAGGCAAACCAGTTTTAAAACCGAGTGTCGGAACTTTTTATTTCCGATAGTTGACACTGTAATGTGTCTTTTAAAGAAATTGAATTAAATTAATTAGGAACAAAAAATAATCTATCTATACAAAAGTTGCACGTCCACAATTATGAACCGAATCAAACATATAAAAAACTATCAATTCATAACTATCCCAAACCATAAAGAAAATTAATTATGCATGTTCACAAAACCGGTAACAAGAATATATCCAATGATTTCATCTCTAAGCAGAGATTCAAGAAAATGAGAGGGAGAAACCAGACCTCTTTGTCGAATTCATATCCTTCTTGGACCTCTTTGTCGAATTCACATCCTTCCTACAGCTCGAGCTTTTGAAATTCCTGTATCCTCTTATGAGCTTGCAATCAAAGTAATGGGGAAATGAGAGGCCCCATCGTTCTTAATGAACAAACCTGAAAATCAGAAACAACAGTGTTTGACAACCTCTTCTCGTATCAGCTTCATCAATTCTTTGAAGCTATCTTCTCAATTTTGGTCCTCCGCAAGCATCAACATCCACATTGCCAGAGTTTGGATTTCAGGTTTGTTTGAAATAAATTGAATGAAGGGTAAAAACCTTTTTTTGTCACTTTGAAATATTTTATGAAATATTTACAGAGTTAGACGCTGAGTCAACATGAGATTATGAGACCAATAAACCCCTGACGTTGATAGAATGAAAATATTAAATATATTTATTCATATGTGTGTGTTTCTTTTCAAAAAAATAAAATAACTCTCAAACGGTGTGTTGTATGAGAAATCTGAGACCACCGTTAGGTTCGAAACGTCGGGTTTACCCTAGGAAGGATATAACTTTGATGCGCGTCAGGTGTTTGACAACCCCCACTACTACAAAAATGACATTTAGCGGTGGCTGCCTGACGACTTTTGGCGGTTGCAGTTGTCCCGTCGCTAAAGGGCAACAACGACCACCAAAATTGGTC